>CAKJTW010000002.1:40762500-42012500 GCA_917880005.1 Nanger dama
ATTAATTCATCCTTTAAACTATGATTTCAGCAGCAGCTCTGCTTCTTAACAACTAGCTTCAAAGATGGGGAGTATCAGTGCCAACTGCATGTATCAGGAAACTGAAGTGTGAAGAATTCTGCAAGCTGAAGAATAAAGGCTCAGTGCCCTAAGAGGAGATTTTTAAGAACATAGGCTTCAAACTGCAATCATACTTCCAGAGTAGATAAAAATCTTTTTTTTTCCTTCTATGTCTGATTAGCTCAGTTGGCTAAAATTGATGAGAACAAGTCAATTTAGCTCTGTTTTCTTTCACAGGCACAGACAGAAGCCTAATCCAAATTTCCTGTCCTAGAAAAACAGCTCACTGATTGCAGACAGCAAAGAGCAAAAGACTGTAACAGATCAGCCCTGATTCATAACCACAGGTAGAATGACCCTCAAAATGTAGCACTGAACACTGAAGTGTTTTTCTTTTGTTTTTTTTTAAGAAACACATTACATGCATCCTTTCTATTTCTGTTATTTCCTTGGTTCATCTAGCTGCCCATACACTAATCAGTCCAACATGGTTTTCTAGTGTTCTGATTTCCAACAAGGTTTCCTGAGCACATTACATAAAATTTGAAACATGTTGAAGACTAATGATCAAGACTGAAAAATCAATGTATACAACAAACTGCCTACAGACAGAAAAGAGATTGTGCCCAGATTTGGTTCACTGACTTACAAAATATTATATACAAAATGTTTATTAGTTTATTCCTAGAGCTAGTGTGTAACTTTTGGTACTAATAATTAAAATTACTCCAGGACATTTTACACAGACATGAATTTTTAAATTATTCAGAATAACTAATATATTACAACTGTACTTTTTGTTTATGTTATTTAGATTCAGATATAGGCACAATTTTTTTTAATAAATCAAGAAAAATAAGAATGAATAGACTGAAAAATACAGTCGAGTTCTGGTGTAAGATTGCAGAATCCACACTGGATTGTATCTATCTTCACTGTGTCTCTCACTCATCCCTACTGTTAGGAAAGACTCAGAAAAAAAAGCGCAATAAATCCCCACCAGTATTCAAAACAAGAAAGGGCAATGGAGTGACTACTCTTGGTTATGCATTCAATCAACTTTCATTCTTCCTAAGAGTATCCTGGACTTTTGCTGTGGTACCCAACCCTCATCTAAACAGCTGATAAACTTTAAGGGGAACTGATTCCAATCAGTCCATCATGGGGTCACAAAGAGGCAGACAAGACTGAGTGACTGAACTGAACTGACTCCAATCCCATCCTCAGGGAAAAAGGGGAATATTTTTAAAAATACCCTGTTCATTACCAAAGAGATTGGTTCAACAACACAGGCCTATGCCGGTCAGCAGCAGCACTGCCATGAATATTGGTACTTGCTGAAAAAGAACATGTGACTTAACGGAGTCCAGGAGAAGTTTTCAAATGGACTACTGTTATATGGATTTTGGTTCCTTTGAATTGCAAAAATCCAAAGAGGTGCCCTCTTTTCTTTTGGACTTGTGAAGCCTGGAACAAGAATTCTCAGAATACCGTCTTTTGTTTTTCAACAAGAGAAACAAAACTATTTCACTCCATAAGGAAAGGACAAAAGTGGGATTTTATAACGAAACTCAACTTTGAAAACAAGGCCAATACAAGCATGTGCCAAACAAGGGTTCCAGAAGATTAACAATGTATTATTTAATGTAATAATATTGTTGCATTTCTTACTTGTCTTAACAGCCTAAGTGATGTATGTTTATTAAAAATCTTCACAGCCACTTCTTCTCCTTGGTAGGCTGCTCGATAAACAGATCCAAAACTGCCATCACCTTTCAAAAAGAAAGTACAAAGCACTTGGGTTAATCTGTGCAAGCAGAAAAACTCTACAAATTGTATCTTTTGTAATTATATTGGTTTTGAAGAGAAATCTGACCCGCGAGTTTCAGCATCAAGTCTTCTTTAATGCTTGCTCTTCCTTCTACTCCAGGAACCAAGATACAACTAAAGATTTTGTCTCTAGCCTTTCTGTCTTCCTTTTACACACTTCCTACTCAATTACCTCATGCATTCCCCTAACTTCATCTATCTCTGAATGCAGAGAATTTTCACATTTAAATCTATAGTCACAGCTACCACCTGAACTCTACCCTATATTTACAGCTCTGTGTTGGAGATAAGCACTGGCGTGCTTTGCAGAATCTCAATTGCATTCCATCAAAAGTCCCATTCATCATCTTTTCTACAAAATAGTTTTTATCCTACCTTTCATATATCTGATAAAAACAAAATAAAACTCTTTTTGTGGTTATTCTGGAGTAAAAAAAAAAAAAAAATTATCTCATGCCTCATAAGATAATGTGCCTCATGACAGCCCCACCGCTGGCCAGCTCTGCTGTGCTGCCTCTCTTATGCCCAAGCCTCCCTTTCCATTTCCACTAAAATTGCACCCTCCTGGTCCCTTCATGTTTTCTGCCTCATGACTTCATTACCGCTAACTCATTCTCTCTCTCTCGAAAAATTAGCTCTGTAATTACATTTTGATTATGTCATTCTCTCGCTCAAAAACAAATCATTCTACATTGTCCACCAAATGAAATCCAAAGTCAAGTTCATATTCATAGTGCAGCCCCAAGTTCCCCTTGTGGTTCTCCTCCTGGTTCTACTTCTTTCTATTCTCATTCTCTAGACTCTGGGCCAGTAGTTCTCCTCCTAGATTTGGCTTCACAGTACATCTGAAGAGCTTTTGGAACATAGGAAAGTCTGAATTTATCCTCAAAGATTCTTGCCTAGTCAATCCCAGGAGGTACCGTTTATCAGGATTTTTATTTCTTTTAACTCTGCTGGTAACAGCATAAACCACCAGAGTTGAGAACAACTGATCTAGCAAGCTGGAATAGTCAAATTTTCTTAAACACGCTTTCTGTCTTCAGACCTCCATCTCCTTGTTATGCCATAATTTACAGAGCTCTTGTTTCTCCCTCAGCTCAACCAGTACCTCTCTGATTGTCAAATGTTTTTAGAACAATTTATCTGGTTTGTTTAGGTCAGTGGTTCTCAATCAGGGTGATGATGCTCCTGACTTCCAATCACCACCCTTGACAGCGTTTGCAGGCATTTTTGGTTGTCACATCTGGGATGGGGTGAGACGATACTGCTGACATCCAGTGGGTACAGACCAAGGATACTGCTAAAAACCATGCAATGCGTAGGACACTCCCCCAACAAAGAACTATCTAGTTCCGAATAGCAAAAGTGCAGAGGTTAAGAAACTCTGATCTAGATTGCTTTTTGTAAATAAACAGAACTTATGAATTTATTGGAAATGGGGTCAGAGTATAAGGAGTACTCATAAACATTCTCCTATCTGTGTGAAATGTGTGTGACGTGAAAGTCACTCAGTCATGTCTGACTCTTTGCGACACCATGGACTGTAACCCACCAGGCTCCTATATCCATGGAATTCTCCAGGCAAGAATACTGGAGTGGGGAGCCATTCCTTTCTTCAACCCAGGGATTGAACCCAAGTCTCCTGCATTACAGGTGGATTCTTCACTGTCTGAGCCACCAGGGCCCCACCTATCTTCTAAGAAAGTGTATAAAACATAGATGCTTTTGAAGGTAGTCAAAAGGTACAAACTTTCAGTTATAAGGTAAATAAGTACTAGATATGTAACATACAATATGATTACTATAGTTAACAGTGCTATATAATATATATGGACATTGTTGAGAGTAAATCCTAAGAGTTCTCATCAGAACAAATTTTTTTATTTTTATTTTTTATATATTAATATATGCAAGGATAGATGTTAATAAAGTTACTATGGTAATCATTTCACCATATATGTAAGTGAAGTTATTACACTGTACACCTTAAACTTATATACTGCTATATGTCAAATACCTCAATAAAATTGGGAAAAAACACAGGTATTTCAAAAATGAGCTTTCTGAACACTTCTACATAATATTGCTCAAAATGTGTCCATTAATCCAACACACATCTTTTAGTGCAATAAGAGGTATATTTGGGAGAACTGTATGTGATGGCTTGAAACTCTTTCAGAGGAAGAAAATGGTATGCCTGGTAGTTGCCTGTATCTTTCAAATCACAAGTCAAATTTGATACTGGTTAAGACCTAAGATTCAGTGTTGATAATTCAGCATTTTGCATTAACCTACTAGTAATAATATATTCACTTCTAGAGTTCTAAGGTATTTAAAATCATCTTAAATTTTCCAATCAACGTAAAAAATAAAGGTACAAAGGAGTTTATTTACTCCTACATGTCATATCCCAAATTTTAGACTTGGTTTATTAATAATATTAATATTCTGGCATATATTTTAATCATCCTCTCTGTGAAAGTTTAATTAAAATTAAATGTAAATATTCATAACAGCAACAAATACTCCATAAAGTCAGAATTGTCCTTGAATACTTTACATTAAATAAATTAAATACTCTTCTCAGCTCCCAAGGACTCTTGGGAATGTTTAGAACTTGAGTACATTACCAATCTAATACTTTTGAATTTTTAAACCCAAATTGGTTTTTGTGACTATTTTAATGAAAATTTGTGATTGTTATATGACTAACATAACTGCCACTATCACTACATAGAGGTGTTCCTCCTTTATTTATTCTTTTGCAACTGGAAAATGGCTGAATTACTCTGAAAATTTGCTAACCGCCTTCCCTATCACTGATGATTGAACAATTAAAACAAATGCAAGGATGTGTTTCATAAATACCTGTGCTTCCACAGAGGTGGAAACCTAGCAAACAGATGTGTGTGAGCAAAGCAAATTCTAGATTTGTAACACGTTACTTTAAAATATATTACCCCAAAGGAAAAAAATTACAAAAATATATGAAGACACTAAAAACTATGACAACTTAATTATATGTGAATATTTGCTAGATTATAAATTAAAACCATACCCTAATTTTTATTCTCAAACCAACAGAAACAGTTACCTAAGAGAAACTCTGGAGCTTGTTCAAATTCCAATTCATCATTATTCAACATAATATTTCTAGGCAGATCAGCCAAAATCAAATCAGGAGCAATCTGGGAAATTGGAATAGTGAGCCTTGGTTGATCTGGATTTATGAGGAGGTCTCCTGAGAAGTACATAAAACATTTTTTAAAGAGATAAACCATTAAGATTGTACATAAATTTGTTCTTCTGATCTACAGAAATAATCACATATTGTCTATGCTTTCCAATCACTCTTAGGTTCACTTTCCAATCTTATTTTTCTCTAGAAAATTTGAGAATGTTTTAAAAGTTGATTTACTCTCTATTTGGAAGTTTAAAAACTCATTCCTAGGTTCACTCACTAGAAAGTAGAACTCAGAACTGCCTAGGCTATGGATATATGACTAGGAAATTATATATTCTTTACTTTCACAACATTCATGAAACACAGCATATGGCTGACATTACTAAGTTACTTCCATGTATTAGCTATTTTAATCTTCATAACAATTGCATGGCATAGTTTTGGTTAGTAATCTCACTTCACAGATGACATAACATTGCCCAGTAGCCAGTATTCAAACTCTCACACCAACATTTTTTCTGAATCTAGAGTATAAGATCTTACTGGCAATAAATATATTTTTCTGAACTGTTAACTATAATTGAATGTAGTATCCTCTAACTTATCCCTTGTAAATAAGAGCAATCAATTTTTACATTTATTTCAAAACTCACTTTGCAAATATTAAAAGGATCACTTAAAAACATTTGTAAGTTGTGTCAACACATACATACCTTCTTCTGCTTTCTTCATCAAGTTGTCAAGCAATATTTTCTGATGCTCTTCACCATCATTAAAACTATATAATGCCCATTTCTTCAGCAGAGTTTCTCCTTCACCACAAATATCAATCTCCAATAATCCAGGAAACCACTCTTCCATGAGAGAATCAATGTGGTCCACAACTTGGCCCAAAAGAATACAGCCTATGTAATTCAAAGAAAACTTGATTAACATCCTAGCTGAACCTTATCCTGTCACAAAATGAAAAGAAGAATTATAGAGACTTTTTTAAAAGTTTATATTTCTTTAGTGGTACAATTCAGTTTTGGATTAATTTTCTTACCTTTTCTACAAGAAGGAACTGTAATTTTTAAGAAACTTTCTGGGTGATGATCTAAAACTTCAGATCCTACCAAGCAGTAAGCTTCAGGAGACCAATTCAAGTAAATGCCTTGTCGCCAATACATTCTGTTTGGGCGAAGTGCTCGTTCTGAAAGAAATTTAAATGAACCCAAATATAGCTTTTAATTACTTGTTGTTCCATAAACTGTAGGGGAAAAAGAAAATCACTGCATGTATTACAAGTGACAGTAACAGAGATGTATTTGTTTTAAAGGAAAGTACTGAAATTGCTAACGATATGTTATCTGTTAAATATAATATTAAATATTTTATCCTCAATTTTGAAATGAAACAAACAAATGCCCAGTAGATTACCTAAGACAGATTTCAGGTTCATGGTGTCAAGCAGTTTAACATATGTAATAGATGAAAAAGAGAATCATAAACAGGTTCCCATAACTTTTAAAGAGAGGTTGGTGGTAATGCTAAAACCAACACTTTGATGTGATGTAACTATCTATATGTTGATTGACTGAAGCAAGATAAGGTTTATTTCAGAATGCAGTACCATCTCCATAAAGCTGATTTTAAGTACAGAACAGAAAAATTATATTTTCCCCCTTGGAGCATTCAGATCTCTCTTTCTTCCAGGAGGAAGAGCTAGCATTGTAATTCATAATTATAGCATGATAAAGTCTTTATTTTTTTTGGCAAACCCCTTAGGGACCATGCAGCAGAACAGAGCTATTGTAGTCCCCACAGAGAATGGTTAGGACCTGTTACTGTATTAAACAAAACTCCTGACTGAAGGGGTGGTCATTTCTAGTTTTTATTTCTCTACGCATCATGTGTACTTGTGTGTATGTGTAGGGAGATAGGTGTTTTTATGCTAGTGACTCTGTAATTTCATCTTTTAAAATTGCTGCTTCTAGTCTGCTTTGGCTTGGAAAGCAAGATATTCATACACATTGTAAATGTGTCTAAAATAAATACACATGGACTTTGAGGAGTTTTATTCTTAACAAATTTCATGAATTTATCTGTGTATATTTTTATATTGGCCATGCGGAGGTCTTTTGAGCTTATTTCCTGATTTTCAGCTGTATTACAAACCAGTAAACTCTAGGAAAATGTCATTAATTTTAATATGCTTTCTATCTTCTCCAAATATTAATTCTTCATTAAATACATACCTCTTCCTGAAAGCATGTAAGGTGAAATTTCAAGCAACCGATTGATTAATCTCGACCAAAAGCCCATTGGAAAATAAGGCATTTCATACAGTCGAATGATAATTTCAGAGTTCTCACAATGGGGAAGCTCTATTACAGGCCTGTGGTCAGACAAACTAAAGGTAAAAGCACATTATCATTATATAGCTTCGGAAAACACCCAACCATGTTGACCAGAGTGCTTTACTACTTTAAACAACGAACTGATGATGACAAATATTCTAAGCAATTTCATTTTTTAGTAATGTTATTTTACTACATACTCTTCCTACTTCAAAATTTAATGGTTAATCAATTCAATCATGCTAAGATAAAGTGCTGTATAAAAATTTTTTAGTAATCATTTTTACATTATAAATGAATTATTATAGTTAGTTATTATAACAAGTAAAGAGATTATATAAAACTTTAAAAAATTATGTCCTAGAATCAAGTGTATATCTGCGTTTAGAATTAGTTACCATCCATCAATCAGTGCAATTTGCACTTTTCAAGTCATTTACTTTATAACATTTCCCAGGTTTTATAAGGCAGTAAGAAAAATTTCTACAACACAGGGCTAGAATTTAGGACTCCTTGTGTTGGCCATATCCTCTGAAAATTCACAGTCATAAATTATTTAAAGACTCTGTTGAAAACACCATTTCTCCAGAATCTGCTTAATAACTCCTTCAATATCATTTAAGGAACATACATACACACACAGCAACACAAACACACACACTCTAATCTTCACTATTAACCTTTCTTAAATAAACTGGGCATTGTCAAATCAAATAATTAAAAATGTATGTATCAGTCATTAACATCTTTAAAATGTCAAATGTAGTTTTCATCAAAAGAAAATGTTATACTCTAGTACAAAGTTTACACAAGAAGAAAAAAATTAGTACATTCATCATAGACCAAAGTTACTTTCACAGCTAAAAGAATATATGGTAAATTTCCATAGGGTAATTAAATTTTTAAGTTTTGGCCTACCTGCTTGGAACCAGTAAATATTCTTCTCCAATTGGCAAGGCAATCTGGAATTTTTCTAGGAGTTTAAAGTACTGTGCCATGTAGTTCTTTGGAAATCTCTTTTTCTTTGAAAGAAATTTTTCCACATCTCTGCGTGAAATAATTCCCTTAGGATGTTTTGGAAAGCCTTCCACTTTCACTGTCAAAATCTGAAAGGTTTAAACTTATACATAATCATAGAATTCATTTTCTGGGAAGTTCTGAATTTAAAGAATTTCCTTTGCTCAGTAAAAATGATCAAAACAATTCTAATGTTGTCAAGTACAACACAGGACCTAATTTCTCTACCTAGCAGCCACATAAGCCTACCATCTTTCACACACACACTTACACACAGAAATTATTAAAATAAGTGAGTGAATCCAGATCAGAAACGATGGAGATCCCCTGATACCAATGAACCACAAGCCTTCCCCAGTTCAATTAATACATCAGTCCATTACCCCACATGCTTATTACAGTCTCATCAATAATATATTCTGGAGGAAATTATCTTCCAGACTGTTATCACCACAGATTTGCAACAGAAATGTTGCTACATTTATACAATCGAAGGTGGGTTTCCATTAGTGGAAAGAGGGGCAGCTTAGTAAATTAAGTGATTCTCAAACAAGTAATCATTGAATTTCAGTGGACTCCATGCAGTCTGAGTCATAGGTCAGGGATAAGGCTTAAGAATCTGCTTTTCTAACAAGAAACTGAAGATTCTAATGTGGAGACCATAATTTGAGCTTTGATCATCATCACAGCAATTAAAAATATGAGTTGAGAAGAATTCAGGTTCAAATCAAAACTCTACTCCCAGTTGTATGATCTTGAATTTAATTTCTTAACCCACAGTTTCCTTCTTTGTAAAATAAGAAATAAAAGTAACTGTCTCTTAGAAGGCCATGAGAACAAAATAAGATAACATACATAAAACACATAATGTACATATCATTATTTTTAGCAAATAGGAAGCCCTCACATTTTACCAATCCTATTTACATATTCCTATTTATTTTACTTGGATAAACTAATTTTAGAGAGATTTGTGCTTAATTTTCTTTAGTAGATCTATAATACTTATGGGATTCTTAAATAGAAACATGGGGAAGGAAATGGAACCCACTCCAGTACTCTTGTTAGGAAATTCCCATGGACGGAGGAGCCTGGTAGGCTGCAGTCCATGGGGTAGTTAAGGGTCGGACACAACTGAGCGACTTCACTTTCACTTTCACTTTTCAGTTTCATGCACTGGAGAAAGAAATGGCAACTCACTCCAGAAATTCAGTGATTACTTGTTTGAGAATCACTTAATCCTCCAGGGATGGGGGAGCCTGGTGGGCTGCTGTCTCTAGGGGTCGCACAGAGTTGGACACGACTGAAGCGACTTAGCAGCAGCAGCAGCAACAGTTTGGCCTCAGGCCAAACTACAGGGGAGGGAACACAGCCCCACCCTTCAGCAGAAAATTGTTTTAAAGATTTACTGAGCTTGGCGTTGCCCAACAAAAGAAGACCCAGTTTTCCCCACAGCCAGTCTCTCCCATCAGGAAGGTTGCACAAGCTTCTTAATCCTCATCCATCAGGTGGCAGACAGAATTAAAACCACAATCACAGGAAACTAACCAAAGTGATCACATGGACCACAACCTTGCCCAACTCAATGGAACAATGAGCCATGCCGTGTAGGAAGACCCAAGAAGGAAGGGTCATGGTAGAGAGTTCTGACAAAACATTCACTGGAGAAGGGAATGGCAAACCACTTCACCATTCTTGCCTTGAGAATCCCATTAACAGTATGAAAAGGCCAAAAGATATGACACTGACTGTGAATATTCCAGTAAGTAGGTGTCCAAGTTCCAGAAGGGATGAAGAGTCTGAGCCAAATCAGAAACAAAGACCCATTAAGAATGAGTCTGGTGGTAAAAGTAAAGCCCGATGCTATAAAGAACAATATTGCACAGGAACCTGGAATGTTAGGTCCATGAATCAACATAAATTAGATGTGGTCAGACAAGAGATGGCAAGAGTGAACATCAACATCTTAAGAATCAGTGAACTGAAATGGACTGGAATGGGTGAATTTAATTCAGATGACCATTATATCTACTACTGTGGGCAAGAATCCTTTAGAAGAAATGGAGTAACCCTCATAGTAACAAAAGAGTCCAAAATGCAGTACTTGGTACAATGTCAAAAACAGAATGATCTTTGTTTGTTTCCAAGGCAAATCATTCAATATCACAATAATCCAAGTCTATGCTCTAACCACTAATGCAAAAGAAGCTGAAATTGAATGGTTCTGTGAAGACATTCAAGACCTTCTAGAACTGACACCAAAAGAAGATGTCCTTTTCATTATAGGGGACTGGAATGCAAAAGTAGGAAGTCAAGAAACATCTGGAGTAACAGGCAAATTTGGCCTTAAGAGTACAAAATGAAGCAGGGCAAAGGCTAACAGAGTTTTGCCAAGAGAACTCACTGATCAGAGCAAACATTCTCTTCCAACAACACAAGAGATGACTCTACACATGGAAAACACCAGATGGTCAATACCGAAATCAGATTGATTATATTCTTTGCAGCTGAAGATGGAGAAGTGCCATACACTCAGCAAAAACAAGATCTGGAGCTAATTATAGCTCATATCATGAACTCCTAATGGCAAAATTAAGACTTAAATTGAAGAAAGTAGGAGAAACCACTAAGCCATTCAGGTATGACCTAAATCAAATCCCTTATGATTATACAGTGGAAGTGACAGGCAGATTCAAGGGATTAGATCTGATAGACAGAGTGTCTGAAGAACTATGGACTGAGGTTTGTAACATTGTAGAAGGCAGTAATCAAGACCATCCCCAAGAAAAAGAAATCCAAAAAAGGCAAAATGGTTATCTGTAGAGGAATTACAAATAGCTGAGAAAAGAAAAGAAGCAAAGGAGAAAAGGAAAGATGTACATATTTGAATGCAGAGTTCTAAAAGATAGCAAGAAGAGATAAGAAAGCCTTCCTAAGTGATCAATTCAAAGGAATAGAAGAAAACAATAGAATGGAAAAGACTAGATCTCTTCAAGAAAATAGAGATACCAAGGGAACATTTCATACAAAGATGGTCACAATAAAGGACAGAAATGGTATGGACCAAACAGAAGCAGAAGTTAAGAAAAGGTCGAAAGAATACACAGAAGAACTAAACAAAAAGATTTAATGACCCAGATAACCACAATGGTGTGATCACTCACCTAGAGCCAGATATCCTGGAGTGCAAAGTCAAGTGGGCCTTAGGAAGGACCAACATGAACAAAAAGGAGGTGATGGAATTCCAGCTGAGCTATTTCAAATCCTAAAAGATGATGCTGTGAAAGTGCTGCACTCACCAGCCAATTTGGAAAAATCAGCAGTGGCCACAGGACTAGAAAAATTGCTTTCATTGCAATCCCAAAGAAAGGCAATGCCAAAGAATGTTCTAACTACCACACAATTACACTCATTTCACACACGAGCAAAGCAATGCTCAAAACTGTTCAAGCTAGGCTTCAACAGCATGTATACCCAGATCTTCCAGATGTTCAAGCTGAATTTAGAAAAGGCAGAAGAACCAGAGACCAAATGGCCAACATCCCTTGGATCATAGAAAAAGTGAGAAAATTCCAGAAGAACATTTACTTTTGTTTCACTGACTATGCTAAAGTCTTTAGACAAAGGACAAGACTGTGTAGATCACAACAAACTGTGAAAATTCTTCAAGAGATGGGAATACTGGACCACCTTACCTACCTCCTGAGAAACCTGTATGCAGGTAAGAAGCAACAATTAGAACCCGGCATGGTTCCAAATTGGGAAAGGAGCACATCAAGGCAAGGCTGTATATTGTCACCCTGCTTATTTAACTTATATGCAGAGTGCATCATGCAAAATGCCAGGCTGGATAAAGCACAAGCTGGTATCAAGATTGCTGGGAGAAATATCCATATCCCCAGATATGCAGATGACAGCATCATTATGGCAGGAAGTGAAGAAGAATAAGAGCTGCGGGGGTGCTCCACAGAAAGAGTAGAGGCAGTGGAACTTCCCTCAGCAAAGCCGAGGGGTTCCCGAGGAGAGGTGAGCCTGCTGTCCACCAACCCAGCCTCTTGGCGAGCGAGAGACAATCAGACGCAGTCCGCTTTATTGTTGCAAATTCCCAGCTTATATAGACAAACAGGAGGGTTTTAGGAGGGACTTTCCATAGGTGCACCAATCACATTAAAGGTCAAATTGTCAAGTCCCTTCATTATAACAGGAGTCTATGGAGATCACACACTGTCTACATGCATGGAAATCAAGAGAGCCAATCAAGAAACTTTGACAGACAACATAGACCCTGCCCCCATCTCTTCCGCAGGCGCCGTCTTAGGTTTTCGACTACAAAGCTAGCCCCTTGTTTTTAAGGTTTCCTATTTAGGGACCCACAAAGAGCCTCTTGATGAAGTTGAAAGAAGAGAGTGAAAAAGGTGGCTTAAAACTCAACATTCAAAACCAAGATCATGTCACCCGTTCCCATTACATCATGGCAAATAGATGGGGAAATGATAGAAACAGTGACAGACTTTATATTCTTGGGCTCCAAAATCACTGCAGATGGTGACTGCAGCCATAAAATTAAAAGAGAGTTGCTCCTTTGAAGAAAGCTATGATAAACCTAGATAACATATTAAAAGCAGACATCGCTTTGCCAACAGAGGTTCTAGACGTCTAGTCAAAGCTATGGTTTTTCCAGTAGTCGTATGTATGTGAGAGTTGAACTATTTAAGAAAGCTGAGTGTCGAAGAACTGATGCTTTTGAACTGTGGTCTTGGAGAAGACTCTTGAGAGTTCCTTGGACTGCAAAGAGATCAAGCCAGTCAATCCTAAAGGAAATCAATCCTGAATGTTCATTGGAAGGACTGATGCTGAAGGTGAAGCTCAAATAGTTTGGCCACCTGATACAAAGAGAAACTCATTAGAAGAGACCCTGATGCTGGGAAAGATTGAAGGTGGAAGGAGAAGGGGACAAAAGAGGACAAAATGGTTGGTGGCATCACTGACTCAAAGGACACGAGTTTGAGCAAGCTCCAGATGTTGAAAGACAGGGAAGCCTGACGTGCTGCAGTCCATGGGGTCAGAAAGAGTTGGGCATGACTGAATAATTGAACAACAACAGAGTCACTAAGACCTTGTCTGACAACTCACTCTCCATCCCCAACCACACTTGAAGCTTTCTTTGCAGCAATCTGTACCACCAAACACATTAAGTATTCTTGCTTTGATTGTTTCCTCCCATCTAAACATCAACTCCATGAGTGTAGAAACCTTGTTTTCCCTACTGCTATATAGCCCCAGTACCAGAACAATATCTGGAACATCATTAGGCTCATAATAAATATTGGTGAATGTGTGAATTTTGGAAAAATAAAGTTTTGAGCATTTTATCATTGTGTTAGGCTCTCAGGCACTAGAGTCAAACCACTTAGTTTAAAATCCCAACTCTAATTCTCCCTGAATATGAATAATATTACATTTATCAGTATGCAATTTGATAAATTATTTAACCTCTCTATCAAGTTCTTCATCTTCAAGATGGGCACTCAAATAGTACCATTTAAAGGAGCTACTCCAAGAATTAAATGAGATAATCTTTGAAATGCATATAAGTAACCTCTCGTATGTCAGCCATTATTACATACTTACTTTTACTTAAGACAAACTGATTTTAAAATAGAAGTTTGTGCTTGATTTTTTTAGATCTATAGTGCACTACCACTATTTGGAAAAGATCCTGGTGCTGGGAAAGATTGAAGGCAAAAGGAGAAATGGGTGGCAGAGGATGAGATAGTTAGACAGCATCACCAACTCAATGGATATGAATTTGAGCAAATTTTGTGAGATAGTGGAGGACAGAGAAGCCTGGTATGCTTCTGTCCATGTGACCACAAAGGAGTCTAACACAACTTAGCAACTGAAAAATAATCACTACTTGTAGCAGATAGTTTCCAAAGATGGACACATTAATTTTTTTCTCTCCCTAAGTAAGTAGGTTGCTTAATTCTTCAAGATATAAAATCCATACATTTTCCCTTAAATCTGAACAAGACCTGTGGTTGCTCTGGTTACCAGAACATGGCAGAGCTACCATTTTACCAGTTCCGTGCCTGGACTTTAAGAGGTCTACATATGTATGAGAGGTCACATGGAGGAGAACCAACAAACCCAAACTGTGAATATAGCCTTCCTGGAATCTCCAGCCCATCTTAATGAGGAAGTCAAGTGAATGACCCCTGCCAATGGCATGTGGAGCAGACCCACTTGGCTGAAACCAATAAACCCACAGAATAGTGAGAAACAATAAACTGTTGATGTTTGTCTCCAATGAACTGTTGATGTTTTTCTCCAAATTTACTTATGTACTCTAGGTTTGTGGGTATTCTGTTACATACAAATAAAAAAATTTAAACCTTTTGTAAGTTTATCACCTTTAAAATATCTCCTATTATTCCTTCAGCTTGGCTATTTCTAAGGCTAACAGGCTCATATGCAAGCAAAGAGACTCTTTCAAATTCCTCGTACATTTTATCAAGACTAAATCACCATGCAAGCTTTATAATAGTCAACACAATTGATCCAATGAGTCCCTTTCATATTTCTTTTATCATATAGTTAGTTGAGTGTTGCAAACTTCTTTGTGTGTTGATGGAAACTTATTTAATAAGTTTAGTGACCTAAAAGCTCAGGGCACAGAGAGGGTGGATGGGCTCATTAGAGCTTCTGCACCATAAATTATTTCTGCCCTTGCCTTGATGATTCATGGAGGTGAATACCTCTATTTATTTTTACTGACTTAGTGTCAGGCAAGTCATTCTTGTTTTCACTTGATTACTTATAGCCTTCATTTTCTTTAAACCTTAGTAAAATAACATATTTCAGTATATCAGAATAAATAAAAATGATTTACATTAATAAGAAACTTAAATCACTTTACTGACCCTTTAGATCCATCTTTCAAAATAACTTGAGCTGTTCAAATTCCTAACAATTTTCAATTAAATTAACATGCTTATAGTATAACTAATGGTATAAGTATGCTAATGAGAGTTTCCACTTAATTACTCCATAGCATCTTCAGGGATTTTATTTAGTCATGGTGGAAATTTGATTTTGTTAAAAGATAGTGATTTTGATGCAAACCAATTCATTATTCTATTGAATATGATGTATCCACCCTAATATCCACATGTGTGCAACTTTAAATATTCCTAATTCATAAGGAAACACATGCACTTTTTGGTAACTACCAGAATAGTAGTAACTGTCCAATTACAATTAGTTGCCAACTGTAATGTTTCAATATGTTCTCAGGTTGCACGGTATAGGGTTTAGCAAGTAAATGAGTTCCCTCTTTAAAATAACTTTTTTTCCTTAGATGAAATTTAGGGGGGCAGTCCTAAGATGGCGAAGGAATAGCACGGGGAGACAACTTTCTCCCCAACAAATTCATCAAAAGAACATTTGAATGCTGAGCAAAATCCACAAAACAACTTCTGAATGCTGGCAGAGGACATCAGGCACCCAGAAAGGCAGCCCACTGTCTCCAAAAGGAGGTAGGAAAAAATATAAAAGAGAGACAAAAGAGGTAGGGATGGAAATTCATCCCAGGAAGGGAGTCTTAAAAAGAGAAAAGTTTGCAAACACCAGGAAACACTCTCACCGGCAAATCTGTGGCGAGCCTTGGAACCTCAGAGGGCAACATAACCGGGAGGAAAAATAAATAAATAATTAAAACCCACAGATTACATGCCTAAAGGCAACTCCCAGTGGAGAAGCAGTGCAGACACTTGCATCCACCACTAGCAAGCTAGCAAGAGGGGACTGGACAGGGAAGACCGGGCCTTAATGCCTCAAGGGCAATCTGAGGGAACTAACTAGAGATAGCAACCCAGACTGTGGGATAGCTATCCCGCACGAAAAGCCCTAACCTAAGACACCACCAGGCCAGCTCACAGAACAAAGGACTGAGCAGAGCTAGCAGGCTGCAGACAGGCCCATGCCCCACTTGAGACAGGCACACGAGGGCAGCCAGAGCAGGAAGGGGGCAATCGCGGCCCCAGAGAGGCATCATCTACCAAACTGCAAGCGGGCTTCAATGCTAACCAAGACTCCCTGGGATTCTGGATGGTCGACACCTGCCAGGAGGGTCACAGCCAGAGATCAGCTCCCCAGAAGAGACACATGGCACAGCTGAGAAGGCGCACCGGTTGTACACCCAGAAAACCGAGCAGCAGGGACAGGGGAGGTGATAAGTCACAGTGACCGCGCCGCCAAGCACCTGGTCACCTGAGCTGCTCGGACTGGGGAAGGGCACAAAACGAGGCCCAACCGAGTCTGCGCCTTTGTGGAGTACCCGAGAAACTGAATCTGAGTGGCTTAGACCTGGGAAGTGCACTCAACCCAGGGCCCGCCTCAGACAGTTCCCGGCAGAGCAACCTAGAGCCTGAGCAGTGTAGACTGGGGAAGCACACGCACTGTGAGCCGGGGCAAACCCAGTGTGGCCGAGACTCTGGAAGCACCCCCACAGATGCCAATTATATTTGCAGTGCTCCTCCCTCCCCACAGTGAGCCTAAAAAGGTGACCACCACCGTCCCCTTGTGTCAGGGTAGAAATTAGACACTGAAGATGCCAGCAAACAGAAGAAGCTAAAACAGAGGGAATCGCTTTGGAAGTGACAGGTGCAATAGATTAAAACCCTGGAGTTAGCACCAGCTACATAGAAAGGGGCCTAGAGATCTAGAGAAGTGTGCCGGATCAAGGAACCATCTGAAAATGAACTGAACCCACACTATCTACAACACCACCAGAGACAGTACTAGATATATTTTTACTATTATCATTTTTTTACTTAAATTTTTCTTTTATTTTTAGGTCCTCTATTACTCTTTTAATTTTCATTTTTATAGCCTACTATTACTTTGCAAAAAAAAAAAGACCCAATTTTTAAAGCAAATTGCATATATATATATTATAATGTTTGTGACTTTGTTTTTTCCTTTAATATTTTATTTTTGAGAATCTAACCTCTACTCTAGATTTTTAATCTTTGCTTTTTGGTATTTGTTATCAATTTTGTACCTTAAGAACCCAATCTTCAGTACCCATTTTTACTTGGGAGTGAGATTACTGGCTGGATTGCTCTCTCCTCCTTTGAACTCTCCTTTTTCTCCACCAGGTTGCATCTATCTCCTCCCTCCCCCTTCTCTTCTCTACCCAACTCTGTGAATCTCTGGGTGTGTTCTGGAGAACACCTAGGGAACTGATTACTGGCTGAATCTGTCTCTCTCCTTTTGATTCCCCCCTTTTATCCTCCTGGCCACCTCTGTCTCATTCCTTCCTCTTCTCTTCTCTGTGTAACTCCAAGAACATCTCTGAGGGATCCAGACTGTGGAGAGTACATAGGGAAGTGATTACTGGCTAGCTTGTTCTCATCCCTTTTGATTCCCCCTCTTCTCCTCCTGGCCACCTCTATATGCCTCCTCCCTCTTCTCTTCCTCATGTAATTCTGTGTACCTCATTGTGGAGAAACTTTTCATCATTAACCTAGATGTTTTATCATCAGTGCTGTATAGATGGAGAAGTCTTGGGGCTACTGTAAGTTTAAGACTGAAAACCAGAGGCAGGAGGCTTAAGTCCAAATCCTGAGAACACCAGAGAACTCCTGACTCCAGGGAACATTAATCTATAGGAGCTCATCAAATGCCTCCATGCCTACACTGAAACCAAGCACCACCCAAGGGCCAACAAGTTCCAGAGCAAGACATACCATGCAAATTCTCCAACAACACAGGAACATAGCCCTAAGCTTCAATATACAGGCTGCTCAAAGTCACACAAAAACCCACTAACATCTCAAAACTCATTACTGGACACTTCAGGGCACTCCAGAGAGAAGAAATCCAGCTCCACCCACCAGAACACAGACAAAAGATTTCCTAACCAGGAACATTTGACAAGCCACAGGTCCAACCCCACCCACAGCTAGGAGCCTCCACAATAAAGAGGAACCACAAACTGCCAGAATAAGTAAAGGCCATCCCAAACACAGCAATATAAACAAGATGAAAAGACAAAGAAATACCTGTTCCCAGGTAAAGGAACAGGATAAATGCCCACCAAACCAAACAAAAGAGGAAGAGATAGGGAATCTACCTGATAAAGAATTTCAAATAATGATATTGAAAATGATCCAAAATCTTGAAAACAAAATGGAGTTACAGATAAATAGCCTTTAGACAAGGATCAAGAAGATGTAAGAAATGTTTAACAAGGACCTAGAAATAAAAAAAGTCAATATATAATGAATAATGAAATAAATGAGATCAAAAACACTCTGGAGGGAACCAACAATAGAGTAACAGAGGCAGAAGATAGGGTTAGTGAGGGAGAAGATAGATTGGTAGAAATAAATGAAACAGAGAGGAAAAAAGAAAAAAGAATTAAAAGAAATGAGGACAACCTCAGAGACCTCTGGGACAATGTTAAACACCCCAACATTGGAATGATAGGAGTCCCAGAAGAAGACAAAAAGAAAGGCCATGAGAAAATACTTGAGGAGAAAATAGTTGAAACCTTCCCTAAAATGGGGAAGGAAATAGTCACCCAAGTTCAAGAAACCCAGAGCGTCCCAAACAGGATAAACCCAAGGCAAAACACCCCAAGACATATTAATCAAATTAACAAAGATCAAACATAAAGAACAAATATTAAAAGCAGCAAGGGAAAAACAACAAATAACACACAAGGGGATCCCCATAAGGATAACAGCTGATCTTTCAGTATCAACTCTTCAGGCCAGAAGGGAATGGCAAGACATACTTAAAGTGATAAAAGAAAGAAACTACATCTCAGATTACGTACCCAGCAAGGATCTCATTCAAATATGAAGGAGAAATCAAAAGCTTTACAGACAAGCAAAAGCTGAGAGAATTCAGCACCACCAAACCAGCTCTCCAACAAATGCTAAAGGATATTCTCTAGACAGGAAACACAGAAAGGGTATATAAACTCAAACCTAAAACAACAAAGTAAATGGCAACAGGATCATACTTATCAATAATTACCTTAAATGTAAATGGGTTGAATGCCCCAATCAAAAGACAAAGACTGGCTGAATGGATACAAAAACAAGAGCCCTATATATGTTGCCTATAAGAGACCCACCTTGAAACAAGAGACACATACAGACTGAAAGTGAAGGGCTGGAAAAAGATATTCCTTCAAATAGAGACCAAAAGAAAGCAGTAGTAGCAATACTCATATCGATAAAAAGACTTTAAAACAAAGGCTGTGAAAAGAGACAAAGAAGGACACTACATAATGATCAAAGGATCAATCCAAGAAGATTTACATAAATATGTAGCCAACATAGGAGCACCACAATAAGACAAATGCTAACAAGTATGAAAGGGGAAATTAACAATACCGCAATAATACTGAGAGACTTTAATACCCCACTCACACCTATGGATAGATCAACTGAACAGAAAATCAACAAGGAAACACAAATTTTAAATGATACAAGAGACCAGTTAGACCTAATTGGTATCTATAGGACATTCCACCCCAAAACAATGAATTTTACCTTTTGCTCAAGTGCACACGGAACCTTCTCCAGGATAGGGCCATAAATCTAGCCTTGGTAAATTTAAAAA
The DNA here is from genome assembly GCA_917880005.1 of Nanger dama. Lineage (NCBI taxonomy): Eukaryota > Metazoa > Chordata > Mammalia > Artiodactyla > Bovidae > Nanger > Nanger dama. Next base: position 40,782,571 of record CAKJTW010000002.1, read on the forward strand.
AAAATTGAAATCATTCCAAGCATCTTTTCTGACCATAATGAAGTAAGATTAAATGTCAATTACCAGAGGAAAACTATTAAAAATTCCAACATATGGAGGCTGAACAACATGCTGCTGAATAACCAACAAATCACAGAAGAAATAAAAAAGAAATCAAAATATGCATAGAAAAGAATGAAAATGAAAACACAACAACCCAAAACTTATGGAACACTGTAAAAGCAGTGCTAAGGTTCACAGCAATACAGGCTGACCTCAAGAAACAAGAAAAAAGTCAAATAAATAACCTAACTCTACACCTAAAGCAACTAGGAGAAGGAAGAAATAAAGAACCCCAGGGATAGTAGAAGGAAAGAAATCTTAAAAATTAGGGCAGAAATAAACGCAAAAGAAACAAAAAGAGACCACAGCAAAAATCAACAAAGCCAAAAGCTGGTTCTTTGAGAAGTTAAATAAAATTGACAAAGCATTACTCATCAAGAAACAAAGGGAGAAAAATCAAATAAATAAAATTAGAAATGAAAATGGAGAGATCACAACAGACAACACAGAAATACAAAGGATCATAAGAGACTGCTATCAGCAAGTATATGCCAATAAAATGGACAATGTGGAAGAAATGGACAAACTCTTAGAAAGGTACAACTTTCCAAAACTGAACTAGGAAGACATGGAAAATCTTAACAGACCCATCACAAGCACGGAAATGGAAACTGTAATCAGAAATCTTCCAGCAAACAAAAGTCCAGGACCAGATGGCTTCACAGCTGAATTCTCAACATAATAAAAGCTATATATGACAAAACCACAACAAACACTATCCTCAATGATGAAAAATTGAAAGCATTTCCCCTAAAGTCAGGAACAAGACAAGGCTGCCCACTCTCACCACTACTATTCAACATAGTTTTGGAAGTTTTGGCCACAGCAATCAGAGCAGAAAAAGAAATAAAAGTAATCCAGATTGGAAAAAAAGAAGTAAAACTCTCACTATTTTCAGATGACATCATCCTATACATAGAAACCCTAAAGACTCCACCAGAAAATTACTAGAGCTAATTAATGAATATAGTAAAGTTACAGGATACAAAATCAACACACAGAAATCCCTTGCATTCCTATACACTAACAATGAGAAAACAGAAAGAGAAATTAAGGAAACAATTCCATTCACCATTGCAAGGAAAAGAATAAAATACTTAGGAATATATCTACCTAAAAAAAAAAAAAAAAGACCTATATATAGAAAACTATAAAACACTAGTGAACGAAATCAAAGAGGACACAAATAGATGGAGAAATATACCGTGTTCATGAATTGGAAGAATCAATATAGTGAAGATGAGTATACTCAAAGCAATCTATAGATTCAATGCAATCCCAAGCAAGCTACCAACTGTATTTTTCATAGGACTGCTGCTGCTGCTGCTAAGTCGCTTCAGTTGTGTCTGACTCTGTGCCACCCCATAGATAGCAGTCCACCAGGCTCCCTCGTCCCCGGGATTCTCCAGGTAAGAACACTGGACTAGAACAAATAATTTCACAATTTGTTTGGAAAAACCTCGAATAGCCAAAGCAATCTTGAGAAAGAAGAATGGAACTGGAAGAATCAACTTGCCTGACTTCAGGCTCTACTACAAAGCCACAGTTGTCAAGATAGTATCACACTGGCACAAAAACAGAAATATAGATCAATAGAACAAAATAGGAAGCCCCGAGATAAATCCACGCATATATGGACACCTTATCTTTGACAAAGGAGGCAAGAATATACAATGGAGAAAAGGCAATCTTTTTAACAAGTGGTGCTGGGAAAACTGGTCAACAACTTGTAAAAAAAATGAAACTAGAACACTTTCTAACATTATACACAAAAATAAACTCAAAATGGATTATGGATCTAAACGTAAGGCCAAAAACTATAAAACTCCTAGAGGAAAACATAGGCAAACACTCTGCGACATAAATCACAGCTGGATCCTCTATGACCCACCTCCCAGAATACTGGAAATAAAAGCAAAAATAAACAAATGGGACCTCATTAAAATTAAAAGCTTTTGCACAACAAAGGAAACTATAAGCAAGGTGAAAAGACAGCCTTCAGAATGGGAGAAAATAATAGCAGATAAAGCAACTGACAAAGAATTAATCTCATAAATCTATAAGCAACACCTGCAGCTCAATTCCAGAAAAATAAATGACCCAATCAAAAAATAGGCCAAAGAACTAAATAGACATTTCTCCAAAGAAGACATACAGATGGCTAACAAACACATGAAAAGATGCTCAACATCACTTATTATCAGAGAAATGCAAATCAAAACCACAATGAGGTACCATTTCACGCCAGTCAGAATGGCTGCTATCCAAAAGTCTACAAGCAATAAATGCTGGAGAGGGTGTGGAGAAAAGGGAACCCTCTTACACTGTTGATGGGAATGCAAACTAGTATAGCCACTATGGACAAGAGTGTGGAGATTCCTTAAAAAACTGGAAATAGAACTGCCTTATGACCCAGAAATCCCACTGCTGGGCATACACACCTGAAGAAATCAGAATTGAAAGAGACACATGTACCCCAATGTTCATCGCAGCACTGTTTACAATAGCCAGGACATGGAAGCAACCTAGATGTCCATCAGCAGATGAATGGATAAGAAAGCTGTGGTACATATACAAAATGGAATATTACTCAGCCACTAAAAAGAATACATTTGAATCAGTTCTAATGAGGTGGGTGAAACTGGAGCCTATTATACAGAGTGAAGTTAAGACAGAAAGAAAAACACCAACACAGTATACTAACGCATATATAAGGAATTTAGACAGATGGTAATGATAACCCTATATGCGAGACAGCAAAAGAGACACAGATTTATAGAACAGTCTTTTGGATGCTGTGGGAGAGGGTGAGGGTGGGATGGTTTGGGAGAATGGCATTGAAACATGTATATTATCATATGTGAAACAGATTACCAGTCTAGGTTCAATGCATGATACAGGGTGCTCAGGGCTGGTGCACTGGGATGACCCAGAAGGATGGGATGCGGAGGGAGGTAGGAGGGGGCTTCAGGATGGGGGAACACATGTACACCTGTGGCAGATTCATGTCAATGTATGATAAAACCAATACAAAATTATAAAGCAATTAGCCTCCAAAAATAAATAAATAATTTTTTAAAAGAAATTTAGGAACTATCATTCAGATTATCTGAAGGGATTTAATTAACATTATGGTTAATTAGAAAAGAGATTTCTAATGTAAAAAGATACATTTTAGTAACTATGAATTATAAGAAAAATAGCTGCCAGTGAGTACACATGCTGGTGACTTCCTCCCCAAGTTCATCCAGACACAGTCGTTCTCCCCAAGGTGATTTTGTACTTCCTAAATTATTTGGAAATGTTTGGGCACATTTTGGTTCTCATACTGGGAAATTACTACTGGCATATAAAGGGTAGAAGCCAAAGATGCTTCTATCATACTACAGTGTACAACAAAGAATTACCTGCCCCGTAATGTCCACAGGGCTGACATTGAGGAACCCTGAGCTAGTGCGTGGTTTGAGTGGTTTTCTGCGGCAAATCTACAGAGAGGATTATGGTAGCTAATTAATATAAACTCATTGGTAACTGATTATTAGTGATAGAAAAAATCATTTTCCATATGAAATATAGACAGCCATAAACACTTTTCAAAATGCTAAGCACTTACAGTTTTATATTATATTGAAAAGTCCCAATTTCCCTCCTTATTGTCTACACAGAGGTTTCACAGCCTTATCAATCCAATTATGTCTGCCAAGCTTCTCTGTCCATGGAATTCTCCAGACAAGAATACTGGAGTGGGTAGCCATTTCCTTCTCCAGGCTGATCTTCCTCATCCAGGGATCAAACTTGAGTCTCCTGCACTGCAGGCAGATTCTTTACCATCTGAGCTACCAGGGAAGCCCAGAGTTTTATATTCCACTGAAGAGTCAAAATTTCCTGATATGTTGTCTAGACAGAGGTCTCACAAGCTCATCTACCCAATTTTCTTATACTTATTTACCCCACAGATTTTCACAAAGCTTTCATTCAATTGATTATATCAGTAAACAAGCCAAAAACTGTGAATATAGAAAATGATAAAACAATTTGTGTAGAAGACTGCATAAAGAAAAACTTCTTGGATCTAGAAAGGTATTATGGAATAGAGTGACACAAACCCCGGTCTATGAATTGAAAACAAAGACATTAAATTCTAAGATGTCTTCTCCTCCTCCACGAAGTTCTTTATGCAGGCTTCTACACAAATTGTTCTACCATTTTCTATATTCACAGTAGTCTCTACCTTCAGTCAGTTCAGTTACTCAGTTGTGTCTAACTCTTTGCGACCCCATGAATTGCAGCATACCAGGCCTCCCTGTCCATCACGAACTCCTAGTCTACTCAAACTGATGCCCATTGAGTTAGTGATGCCATCCAACCATCTCATCCTCTGTTGTCCCCTTCTCCTCCTGCCTTCAATCTTCCCCAGCATCAGGGTCTTTACCAATGAGTTAGTTCTTCACACCAGGTGGCCAAAGTATTAGAGTTTCTACCTTAACCAAACACAAACTCTGTAAAGCTCAGTACTCTAGATGTCACCTGAAGTTCATTACCCCCATGCCTCAGAAGTATAATATACCAACCTGTGCCATGACTTTACAAAGCCACTTGGGTTCTACAAAATATAAGTCACTTAACTGCAGTGCTGGGTCTTGAAAATGAAGAAGGACCCCTGTAGGAAAAATCAAAAGTGAAACATGGAATTTAGAATATGAAAATATCAAGCGGCTTCAGAGAGAATCTAGCCAGTCTTCTCATTTTACAGATTAGAAAACTTCAGCATTGTTGGAGTCAGAGCTGAGACCAGAACCAAGGCATCCTAGCTTTCATCTCAGTCAACCATCGATTCTCCAAGTGCCAAGTTAAGCCATCACAATAATAATTCTCCTGTGACTGTACAAATAACTTCCACATACACTAAATTCACTTGATACTATGAAGGATATAGCTCGAACTTAGAGTTTCAGAGCTCCTGAATACTACAGTCAAGCTCTAGAATTCACATGTTTTAACTCTGGCTGAGAGACTTTTTCCACTACTGTCGTTAGATAATTTCTAAATTTTTCTCTTATGATATAATATATGATGCAACATCAGTACACATGATGATTTTTCAAAAGAAAAAAAATCAGCTACCTATTAAAGAATTTTGTCAATATTCTTTTAAATGTAAATCCTATACAAGGTTCAGATATATTTTCACCAACTCTACTGCAGAGCTTTGAAAAAATCTGTAATAACAAACCTGATTCATTTAGAAAGTGAACTGCATGAGGAAGCTCATTTTCATCTAACTGCAGCTGATGTTCTCTCACAAGTTGTAATAATCGTTTCCGGTCAATTACAGGAAATTCGATTGGCACATTTTTACGCTCTGATAAAATGATTTTCTCAAGTTCCACATAGCAGTCTGGAATCAGCTGCCCAACAACAGGCTGATCTCGGATCTATGAAATTACAGATGACAAGCTGTAAAAATCCATTTTATACATCTTTGTGTCAGGTGGTTGGTAAATTCCGTGCTAATCATTCATAAAATGATTATTTTTAATAAAATCAAGATGCAATGTAAAACTAATTAAATCATGAGAAATAAATAAGATTACCTTAAAATGAGAAAAAAAAATGAACACAGAAGCCAATTTGGAAAGAACTATCAAATAACATTGTATGGAAATAATTATCAAGGTATTCAGAAAATCCATAGCGAAATTCAGGACAAATCATTAACCTTAAATAAAGGACCTAATATTTTCTAAGACATTAAATCTACAGGTAGTAGATATGCTAACATAAAAGTCAGAATTGTAAGAGCTTTTGGACTTTATTTTTTAGATGAAAATATCCACATCCCAAAATAAAACTAAATTTTGTTCTTGCTATTTGCAAAATGTAATATTAGTGGGATGTACATATCAACAGTGAAGTCTGGAGACAGACATGAAATTTCGTCACTAAGCTATGCTTTTTCATGGAGACTTGAACTTGGAAAAATAAAAATCATCTAAACCCTAATGATTCTATACGAGAGGATGATTTGGAGTCTTTTACACTTAGAATCTAATTAAAATCAAAATTTTAATAGAATGATCTTATGATGAAAGTTTCTATAATAAAAATATTTCCAAACATTTTTTCTTCTTAAAAATCTAATTTTAAATAGAAATACAACTTTAATAACAGTAAATGCCTTTGCAAACCACCAGGTGGCAAACTTTCCTCATTTGTCAACCCATGAATATATTCTTGACAATAAAGAATAAAATTTCTACTTGAATTCTTCAACTTATTACAGATATAAATTGGGTTTATTATACCTTCCACACACACACACACACACACACACACACACACTTTACACTTGTTCTTTTTCTACTGTTAACTTGATCCTTCAGGAACCTGATTTATAGCAGCCGTCACCATTACTTACCTATTTACTTCCTAACAGTCAAGACTGTTTTGAGGTGCCCCTTGAACCAGAAAATTAAATATAATTTCACTAACCTCCACTTTTCATATTCCCTCTCTTCATCATTTATAAATTAAGATAAAACAGAACTTCAGATTGAAGTTTGTGTTTAACCCAAGAAGGGAAACCTACATATAAAAGTAAACAAGAGTTCACACAGCAGTCGAGTAACAAAGGGATGGACTTTACAGGGCTGGATTACAAGGTGAGCAAAGGAGCCCACTCTGCTAAGAGGCTGGATAAGCCTGAGAGGGACATTGTTGGCACTGATTTCTATTTTGTCCTACTTCCTTTAACCTTTATCATCAGGTCACCAACAGTCAAAAACAGAAAGCTTTTATTCTAACCTTCATGGACACATGTTAATAAGAGTGAGACACACAAAGATTAGAAAAGATCAAGATAAAAGAAAAAAATGAAAAATAAATGAAAGACCAAATAAAGAAGATTTCTAATAGATTAAAAGCTGCTGACTGAATACAGGTGGAGGCAGCTCAGGGAGGAAAGAATATTCAAGTTCTGGCAGGCTTATTGTTTTGGGGTCATCTGAATCACTATTCTGCAAAGCAGCCAATTGAATTTTCAAACCAATATAACAGAACGATGCATCCATTTGCAATATATACCTTCCTTCAAATAATAATGCCTTTTCTCAAAGCATTTGTTTTTAACCTCCTCATCCAGTATTGCCTTCAGAGTTCATGTACAAGTGCAGAAAGCAGACTGGTCTTATTGCCAGTAAACTGGTCTAACTTGCTATTAGCCTAAAGTAGTACCAGTCCAGCTTGATGAATCAACTACTCTTTTCATAGACTTCCTCAACTAAATTCAGATTTTCTCAAAACAAACTCATACTTTAAGAATTCTTTTTTAAAATATGATAAATGGTCTGATATCAATGATAAAAGAGAAGCTATTAAATATTATAAGTAACAGCAAAGTTCTGTAAGTACAGATATAGTCTCAAAAGTAAACTCCCTGGGTAAAGAGGATATTAATTGAATATATTAATTTGGTGCATTTATTTCTTAAAAGTCATATCACTCTTTAATCATATGTCTCACAAGACTAGCAAAAACTAGAGATAAATGATATTTTATTCTTCTAACATAAAACTCCATTGACCCACATTTGTAAAAGCTTTTATTGATTGTGAAATGTGTAGAAAGATATAAATGTGCAAATTCTCTCTCTGGGCACCACAAAGACTGGCACACTTATAAATGGCTCATTAAGTTTTGGACAGAGCATAATCTGTGGAAATGGAACAGAACTAAACTAACTGGACAACGTGTTATAACCAAGGTGACCGTATAATTTATCATCCAGACTGGAATGCTTCTGAGAATGTAGTGAGACACAGTTAATAATTAGACAGGGACTGTCCAGGCAAAACAAGACCCTTGTTAGAAGCCACAGATTTGATCATTAGTACTAATGAGCTAAACCAATAGAGACTAACAGTGAAATCGACTGTTGTGTTTGTCATATGGAACTATTCAAAGTGTTTTTCAGTACAGTTTACCCCTTGCTATCTGTAGAGCCCAGGTAAAATTTATTTCTCTTTTGTATTAAAAACAAGCATTTGTTAACCAATTTATTTATGAACTCTATGAACTATATTTGTCTTACCAGAAAGAAAAACTTTATAAATCAAAAACATAACTCTTAAAGTTTGTATGAACTAGAATATTGCTTACACATTGTTGAAAACTAAATTAGTGACCATGGTGACCAGATGAAAGAGCCTTCTCTCAATATTGAAGAAAAAAAAATATTTGAAAGGGGGATCACAGTGACAAAGACATGAAGGAACAACAAAGACCAAGATGAATATAAAACAGAAACTCCAAAAGAAAGAAGCAGATGGAGAAAAACAGTCAAAAATACAAGAAAGATAACTCCAAGATCCCAACATCCATCTTTATCTTTTGATTGAATCACTACTATAGGATGTTGGGAGAGAAAGGGCATCAGAAACATGTCCCAAGATTCTCTCAGGAACATTCTCTCAGCCCCTCAGATATCCTTTTAGTTTCTTTCAGGATCCTCAATTATTTCTAATTCCTAATTCTGTTCAGTTCAAAATTAAGTCTAACATGGATAATTTTAAAAGTACTTGAATAATGCTAACAGCTAAGAAAAACCCACACTTTCAAGATAGTTGTTCTCTTCTCAAGACTGCTGATACTTCTTAGCAGTTGCACAATGTCAGAGTTAATAAATTATATTTATCTACCACCTAGGGTAGGCAATGAACCACGTTACCTTGAAATTAAGGCTCTCATTGATGATGGTTTTCCGAAGTTTTGCCAAAGCATCGGATTCCTCAGTGGCATTCACAAAGTGGTAGTCTCGTATTGCAGGAAAGCCTCGTTTGTTCAAGAGTTCCTTGGTAATTTTACTGATACAGGCTTTGCGCTGCTTCTCATCAGTAACATCTAAATGTGTGCCAACAAGAATCACAGGAGAAGAAGAAGCACGGGCCTATGGGGGAGGATACAAAACACTCTTGTGTTTGTTTTAAAACTCAAGACGGCTTATATTTCCATTGATATTCACTTTCTACGAAATTCACTAGAGTCGAAATGAGAATTCAAAAGACTTTAAGAAAAAAATGACAACTGTCTTCCTTCCTTAAACCTAAAGAAACAAATTAAACTTGGGAAATTTTTTAAAGTCATTTTTATGCTCCTTCTTAATCTAGTTATTGTTACTTTTCAAGCAGCCCATGTGACAGCAATAGCACATTTCTTTCTTCTGTGCCTAAAATGGGTTATTTTTTAAGTGTGCTTTGGGCTTCTAGATAAAATAGTATTTAATAACACCCAAATAATATCAGAGTAATACAGTTTGTTTTATACTTTCTCTTCCTTATCTGTGAATTAAAGCTCATTAATTCATATTATAGTAATTCAGTGTGGCTTCTACAAAGAAAAAACAAGTCACTAAAGTAATAAAGCATTTGGACAGTAATTTGAAGTAGAAGATTTATTTGGTAAAAATAGAACTATATTAATGAATAATGAACTGAACATTATTTTTCATACAAAGTTAAAAGCACATTGTATTTCCTTCCTGACCACTTGGCCAGTCCCCATCTCTTTGAGAGAGAAAAGCTTCATCTAAATTATTTCATCTGATTGATGACTGTCATTTATAACTTTATTGTTACTTCTGTCTTGGGTATTCCTTTGGAAAAGGTGTATGGATTCATTACATATTCTAATGAATTGTCCAAAGTCAATCATGTATCTGCTGATTAAGTTGGCCTGTCTTTATACTTAGAAATGTCTCTTAATAGTAGGCTTCCCTGGTGGCTCAGATTTGCCTCACAGAAGAGCCTACTAGAGAATTATTCAACGACCATTCATTTTTATTTTAGTCTCAATTCTAAAAAGGTACATATTTTTAAAACCATATATACAGGAAGGAATATCTAACAGCAAGAGACAAAATGGAAAAGTTGCAAAATTTCAAATATAATATTCATCTGGGACCATTTAAAACTGTAAGTCCCACAGGGCTTTACACTAAATTGCCTCTGAGGACACAGTTGGTAATGCATAGATTGCTTCTTTTTCTTACTGCTGTTTATTTTAAATTAAGGAAATTTATATTATACATAAGTAATAATACCAGGGAGCTCCCTGATAGCCTCATGGTTAGGATTTGGGATTTTCACTGCCATGGTCCAAGTTCAATCCCTGGTCAGAGAACTGAGATCTTGCAATCCACACAGTGCAGCCAATAAATAAGTAAAAGAACATAAAAAATAGTCTAACATACATTCTCATTTTTAACAGATTAAAAGGGCTTCAAATTTCTTTCATTAACATAGAACATACTATTTTCAAAAAAATTTAAAAAAAAAGAACATATTATTTTCATGTCACAACTCAATTACTCCTAAAAATTTCCTAACTCAATGTTTAAGTGCTTCTAACTTTCTTGCAAAAAGTACTTGAAAAGTTTGTTTGATGGTACTATTTGCCCCCAAACAAATCACCTTATATACAATAAGAAAACCCATGAACTATTTTCTATTTTCAAATTATTAGATCATATCACCTTTATATTGAAAAGCCAAGGCTTCATGGCATCAACTTCTGCTTGCCCTTTGCTGAGGTCATAGACCGCAAGATACAAGGCTCGTTGGGTCATAAAGTGGGGATGAGTGCTGTAGAATTCCTCACGACCTAAATAAAGATTGGAGAACTTTTCAGTCTTCCAGAGAATAGACAAGAATCCTCTTCTTCAAAAATAAAGTTAGGTGGCAATACCCACTATTTAGCATACAAGAAAAAAGAAAGAGAAAACAATCAAAAGATAATAGCTACAATATTACACTGGGTTTTTACTAGGGATTGACAACTTCTTGCTTATGTGTCAGCTATGTAGCTTCAGCTGACACGTGCTGGTTCCTAACATTTCCTTCCATGGCTTCTCCATTCTGGTGGCAAGGGAAGAATTAGGAGAAATAAATGACTTTGGAATAATTCTATATGATCCATCAGGTCTCTGTAGCACTGGAACAGAAAATTCAGTTTTTAAATCCCTGTTTTAAAAAAGATAGCTGAATAAAAAATTGTAGCAAAATAAATACCTGCAAAATCCCATACATTCAAAATGAGGTCTTTCTTCCCTTTGCCTCTTATTTGGATGGGCCAGTCTTTCACATCAATGCCAACTGTGGCACCTTGCATCCCAAGATCTGATTTTTTGATTTTCATTAATTGCTGCAATAAGGTCGTCTTGCCACTCCCAGTATTTCCCACAATCATAAGTTTCATTCGGTTATAGGGCACAGCCTTTTTCAACCGCTGCTGAAGAAACCTGGTATTTGAAAAACAAAAATAAAATAATAAACTGCTTAACAGTGTACTTAGGCTATAGCTAAATTCTTAAGCACTGAATTATTTTAAATGTCAAAATGTCATAACGTACAGTATGCAAAAGAGCACATAACTCATACTAACTTAATAATGCACGTGTCTTTCAATGCATTGTTAATACATCTACTTTGTCAGGGATGTTTGTTGGTCTAGCGGATAATGATTGGAAGCCTCATCAAATATAATGACACCAGAAAGAATCAAAGTATCAAAATGTTTGTAATACTCATTAAATTTTATATAAAACACACACACAATTTCTTTAAATATCACAAATAAAACTCTAAAAATTATAAAGCATAAAATTTTACAAAGCCCATAGGATAAAGAATCAAGGTAGATCTATGTTTAGTTTTTTAAAGAACCTCCATAATGTTCTCCACAGTGGTTATACCAATTTGCATTCCCACTAACAGTGTAAGAGGGTTCCCTTTTATCCACACCCTCTCCAGCATTTATTGCTTATAGATTTTTTGATGATGGCCATTCTGGCTGATGCGAGGTGATACCTCATTGTAGTTTTGATACTGAGCATCTTTTCATATGCCTTGTGGCCATCTGTATGTCTTCTTTGTAGAGATGTCTATTTAGGTTTTTCACCCATTTTTTATTGGATTGTTTGATTTTTTTGATATTGAGCTCCATAGGCTGTTTGTATATTTTAAAGGTTAATTCTTTGTCTGTTGCTTCATTTGCAAATATTTTCTCCCATCCTGAGGGTTGTCTTCTCATCTTGTTTATGGTTTCCTTTGCTGTGCAAAAGTTTTTATGCTTAATTAGGTGCCAATTATTTGTTTTTATTGTCATTATTTTACAGGATAAGTCAAAAAAGATCTTGCTGTGATTTATGTCAAAGAGTATTTTTCCTATGTTTTCCTCTAAGAGTTTTACAGTTTCCAGTGTTTAATCCATTTTGAGTTTATTTTTTTATATGATATTAGGTAGAATTCTAATTTCATTCTTTTACATGTAACTGTCCAGATTCCCCAAGCACCACTTGCTGAAGAGGCTCTCTTTTCTCTTGCCTCTTGACTTGTACTCTTGCCTCCTTTGTTATAGATTAGGTGACCATAAATATGTGGGTTTATCTCTGGGCTTTCTATCCTGTACTGCTGGTCTGTATTTCTATTTTTTGTGCCAGTACTATACTATAGTGTTTTGATTAATATAGCTTTGTAGTACAGTTTGAAGACAGGGAACCTGATTCCTCCTGCCCCATTTATCTTTTTCAAGATGACTTTAGCTTTTCAGGGTCTTTTGTGTTTCCATACAAACTATAAAAATTTTTGTTCTAATGCTGTGAAGAATGCCATTGGTAATTTGACAGGAATTGCACTGAATCTGTAGATTGCTTTGTGTAGTTTATTAATTTTCTATCAATTCTATCAATTCTTTATCAGCTCTTCCAATAGAAGAACATGGTATATTTTTCCATCAGTTTGTATCCTCTTTGGTTTTTTTCATCAATGTTTTTTCAGTTTTCTGAGTATAGTTCTTTTGCTTCCTTAGGTAGATTTATTCCTAGGTAATTTATTCTTTTGTTGTGATGGTAAATGTGATTACTTTCTTAATTTCTCTTTTTACTCTTTTGTTGCTAGTGTATAGGAATGCAAGAGATTTCTGTGCATTAATTTTGTATCCTGAAACTTTACCAAGTTCATTGATAACGTCCCAGCAGTTTTCTGGTAGAATGTTTTGGATTCTCTGTATATAGTAACACGTCATCTGCAAACAGTTTTACTTCTTCTTTTTCAATTTATTTATATTCCTTTTATTTCTTTTTCTTCTCTAATTGCAATGGCGACGGCTTACAAAACTATGTTGAATAAGTGGTGAGACTGGACAACCTTATCTTGTTCCTGATGTTAGCGGAAATACTTTCAGTTTTTCACCACTGAGAATGATGCTTGCTGTGAGTCTGTCATATACGGCCTTTATTATGTTGAGTAAGTTCCTTCTATGCCCATTTTCTGGAGAAGAAAATGGCAACCCACCCCAGTATTCTTGCCTAGAGTTCCCAGGGACGAGAGGAGCCTGGTGGGCTGCCGTCTATGGGGTTGCACAGAGTCGGATGCAACTGAAGTGACTTAGCAGCAGCAGCAGCACGACCATTTCTGGAGAGTTTTGATCATAAACAGGTACTGAATTTTGTTAAAAGCTTTTTCTGCATCTATTGAGATGATCATATGATTTTTATTCTTTAATTTGTTAATATGGTATACTACATTGATTTATTTGCATGTATTAAAGAATCTTTGCATCCCTGTGATAAGTTCCACTTGATCATGGTGTATGATCCTTTTAATTTGTTGCTGGATCCTGTTTGCTAGTATTTTGTTGAGGATTTCTGTGTCCATGTTCATCAGTGATATTGGTCTATAATTTGCTTGCTTTTTTTTTTTTTTTTTTTGTAGGTCTCCCCTGGTGGTTCCGTCTGTAAAGAATCTGCCTACAATACAAGAGACCCAGCTGATCCCTGACTCGGGGGATTCCCTGGAGAAGCAATCTTTTTTGTGATATCTTTATCTGCTTTAAATATCAGGGTGATGGTGGTCTTGAAGAACAAATTTGGGAGTGCTTCTCCTTTTGCAATATTTCGGAAAAGTTTTAAAAGGATAAGAGTTAGTTTTTCATTAAGTGTTTGACAGGATTTTCCTGGGAAGTCATCTGGTGCTGGACTTTTGTGTGTTGGAAGATTTTCAATGACAGTTTTAATTTCATGACTTACGATTGGTCTTTTATATTTTCTAATTCTTCCTGGTTCAGCCTTGGACCAATCCCACTGCTGGGCATATACCCTGGAGAAAACTATAACTCAAAAAGACACATGTACCTCAATGTTCACTGCAGCAGTATTTACAAGAGCCAGGACATAGAAGCAGCCTAGATGTCCATCGACAGATGACAGGTAAAGATGTGGTACATACATACAACGTGAAGTAAAGTCACTCAGTCGTGTCCGACTCTTTGCGATCCCATACACTGGGGCCTACCAGGCTCCTCTGTCTATGGGATTTTCTAGGCAACAGTACTGGAGTGGAGTGCCATTTCCTTCTCCAGGGGATCTTCCCAACCCAGGGCTCAAACCTGGCTCTCCCGCATTGTAGATAGACACTTTATTGTCTGAGCCACCAGGGAAGTCCCATATAAAATGTAATGTTACTCATAAAAAGGAATGAGATTGAGTCAGTTGGAGTGATGTGGATGAACCTAGAGCTTGTCATAAAAAGTGAAGTAAGTCAGAAAGAGAAAAACAAATATCATATATCAACGCATATACATGGAATCTAGAAAAACAGTACTGATGAACCTATTTGCAGGGCAAGGGCAAGAATAGAGACATAGACACAGAGAACAGACTTGTGGAAACAGGTGGGGAAGGAGAGGGAGGACGAATTGAGAGACACTATTGACATATATATGCTACCATGCTTACAACAGCGAGAAGCTGCTATATAGCACAGGAGCTCAGAGCACAACCCCGCAATGACCTAGATGGGTGGAATGGCAGGGGGAGGCTCCAGAGGGAGGGGATATATGTATACATATAGCTGCTTCACAATGTTCTACAGTAGCAACTAACACAACATTGTACAGCAATTATATTCCAGCAAAAATATCAAAAACATCAAGGCAGAGTACACAAGCATACTGTTATATTCATCCTTGATACTGAGGTTCTATTTGGTACATGTATTCATATATGGTATACATAATGTATACATTCAGATATAATGTACATGCATACATATAATGTACATGGAATGGAAGAACATATTGTTAAACTACATTGATACACATAAATGATTTTACTATCAGCAGATAATATGTTGTTATTCCTAATGCAAAAGTAATTGAAACTTACTAGAAGTGTTACAAGTGGCTAACAATACCATCTTTAAATTAACAGAACATGTAAATGTTCTCAAAAATAAAAGATACAGAAAAATACATTTAACTATGTTAAAATGTTGCCACAGTTCAAAATTAGAATAGTAAACTAAATCATAAGTGAATCTAGGGAATATTAACTGATTCATTCTCACAATTAATAGGACTCTGAGGAACATTCTTGATAATCTGCATCACCAATAAACAAGAAAATCAAAGTTCCAAATATCTATTTACCAAAACTTCACCATTCTTTGTCATTCTTCAAAGAAGCAAGTGAGAACTACAATTTCTAAATTATTCCAGGTCTATGTTCTCTCTAATAATGTTTAAAAGGTTTAAAAATAGTTAAGTTACATAGTAGCTTGATAGCATAATACTCTGAAAACTAAGAATTGAACAAATTTTATATGAGCATCTTTTCCAGTTGCAAAAAAAAAAAAAATCATGGGAAATAATTATGTAGGATGAGGAGTAGTGTTTTTTAGCATAGCTACTGACAAACACTTTGATCATGAAATAGAAAGTTAAATGTAAATTAAGAAAATTTAAGGAAGAGAATTAGGTAACTAGGTAATTAGGAACTGCAAGTTCACTGATAATGCAACAATTATTAATTGTATGCCAGACTCTGTGTTTGGTGCCATGAATGAAACAGAAAGTAAACACAGCGGATATTATAGGCAAGTCAAGCATATACTGAGAGGTGATAACTGAGTTGAAACCTATAAGATAAATGTAGATAGGAGCAGTTTGTGGAAATAAAAACATGACTTTATGGGTAGGTAACAAGACTAACATGCTCAAATGGTAACAAAGAACAGAATAAAGTTCATTATTAATGAAGTTCATAAAGTATAAAATCAGAAACAAGCATACTTGAAAGTTTTGGTGGTTTCAAAAATGATCAGGTTGAGTAGGTTATCAGCTTCATAGGCAAAACAGAAGTAATTTTATATCCTTTAAGTAACTATAATGCTTTAAGATATGAAACCCAGATGGAGAAGCCATTATATTCTGCTCTATTTCTTCAGATTGATAATTGGTAATAAGAGAACAATGATTAATAATTTCATTTTAGAGTGCATTTCTACTGAAAAGTATAATAAGGAGAAGTAATTTTCTCAACCTTAACTTGGCCAGGAGGAAATAAAAAGCTCTGCAGTGGCACCAAATAAACCCATTCACTAAGCAAAAGGCAAATGACATAGAGTATATCATGCTAGATGGTCCTATACATTCTTTATCATGAATTGTAACTATATACCCACCAAAGTAACCAGAAAAGGACATCAGAAACAAATTCAGTTAAAAATAAAAATAAAATTATCTAACCTTATGATGTCTTTGGCTTTACATCCTACATGTTTAAAATCAAAATTAAGATGCAGTTCATCCAAAGGAAGATCCCATATTTTGCTTAATTTCCCCATTTCGTTGGGAAAGGATCTCAGGTCCAAGTTGTAACTAACATCAAGAGATGTCAGATTTTCAAGACAGCCAATCTCAGGAGGAATCTTAATGAAATAAAAAGAGCAAACACTGTTGGTGGGAAGTAAGAAAAGTGCGCTACCAAAAAAACAAGATGCTACCAGAAAACAAGAGAGGCTCAGAGAATTTATGAGCAAACTGTACAGCCTTCCAACAGAGTTCTAAAACTTTCCAAAGGTTTGTCATAGTTTCCGTCAAAAATGTTTGAAAACATAAATATAAAGGACTTATGCAAAACAATCTATGGTATTTGTTTATAATCTTTAAAACCCATTCTCCCTTGGAAGCATATTTCATCACTTCACAACATTGAAATAAAGAATTTTTATATGTATCCAAATCCAATCCGGTGGCTTCAGGCTATTCCCTCTCACTATGTTCTTCAGGAAAACCAAAGATCTAATCATCACAAATTTACATATAACTTAATATTCTCAAAATACAACTAAATGTTTAAACCTTAGGTGGCATAATAATTGCAATATTCCAAATTTTTAAGTAATACTCATTATTTTCATAATAGCTAACAGTAATCTGATGCAAAAAAGCTAGGTACCAAAACTATGCAGTTATTCTGGAACCTCATGGTTTCAGACACTTCATTCTCTTTGGCTTTTATAAAAATAGGCTTGAAGCTGGCAAAAAATATGTTTTCTGGGATGAATGGACAGTCAATTTCAGATTTATAATAAAGACTGGTCCATTTGGGTGAGGGGTTGGGTGAGTATGATGGAAGAATACAGAAATTTAAGAATGTGGAAAACAATGTCAGCTGAAGAACAAAGGCTATACATAGCCTGGTGAAACCTGAGAAACGCAGCATGTCTAAGAGTCTGTTAACAGATGAGAGATTTCATGGTAAATTGACACAGTTAAAGCATTACATGTATTTGCAATTAAACATATATAAATATATAGATATTCAAAATAAAAGAGAGTAAAAAAGGCAATCTTTAAGGAAATTAAGCATGTTAGTATACCCATTTACCTCAGGGTAGGATTAGATCTTACTCAAAACATAACCAGTATCAAATAACAGATTTTGAAATGATCATCTATGATAACAGACATTACAAAAGCACATTTTTTCAAATTGGCAATAATTTTAAACAAATATGATCTCTTTACCTCTTTCAGTTTATTATGAGAAAGATGTAGTTTCTCTATTCTAGACCATGCACATGCTTTTTCACTCAAGTCCAAGATACTGATCTGATTATGACTAAACAAGAGTTCCCTTAAGTTCAAAGATCTCCAGTGCACAGGACCTGGTAGATATCGAATATCATTGTTGCTCATATCTAAGGACCGCAGGCTGAAACAATACAATATCAAGAATAAAAATCAAATGAGTATTTCCTAAATACATGAAATGACATCACAAATAACTTTCAGCAGAGTGAGAATAAGACATAATTTTAAAACTAATATTATTTAAGTCAGTCCTAATGAGGCGGATGAAACTGGAGCCTATTATACAGAGAGAAGCAAGTCCTGTTTTTGCTGACTGTATAGAGCTTCTCCATCTTTGGCTGCAAAGAATATAATCAATCTGATTTCAGTGTTGACCATCTGGTGATATCAATGTGTAGAGTCTTCTCTTGTGTTGGTGGAAGAGGGTGTTTGTTATGACCAGTGTGTTCTCTTGGCAAAACTCTAGTAGCCTTTGCCCTGCTTCATTCCATATACCAAGGCCAAATTTGCCTGTTACCCCAGGTATTTCTTGACTGCCTACTTTTGCATTCCATTCCCCTATAATGAAAAGGACATCTTTTTTGAGTGTTAATTCTAAAAGGTCTTGTAGGTCTTCATAGAACCGTTCAACTTCAGCTTCTTCAGCGTTACTGGTTGGGGCATAGACTTAGATTACTGTGATACTGAATGGTTTGCCTTGGAAATGAACAGAGGACTGTATAAATTTCTAGCTCTCTAGGAAGAAACCTTCCTTATGACATTAATCTCCTAATAAATTTTTATAAATAAGCAGTCTCCAAACACATTTTCAGCAAAGCATTATGTTTAAAATATAAGACCATCTATATTCTATAGGTGCTTGTATGTCAGAATTAAGAACCTGAAATCAAACTACCAGTGTGGTGGTTTGAACTACGACTTTGGGCAAGTTACTTCCTCTCTTTAATGAAACAGTGTTCTCATTATAAAGTAGAGATGATAATAGCAACTACTGATATTTCAAAGGATTATTAGGAAGATTAAAGATATGACACACTGTTAAGCAGTTAGAACAGTGTTCCACACGTTTTAATGCTAGTTTTAAATTGACTACTATATATCTGTCTCACACCTTCCATTGCTAAATTACAACTAAGGATTATTTGCCTATATTCCCTTGTAGCTCAGTTGGTAAAAATCTGCCTGCAGTGCAGGAGACCCGGGTTTGATCCCTGGGTTGGGAAGATCCCCTGGAGAAGGACATGGCAACCCACTCCAGTATCCTTGCCTGGAAAATCTCATGGACAGAGGAACCTGGTGGATTGCAGTCCATGGGGTCGCAAAGAGTCAGGCACGACTGAGCGACTAACACAACAACAACAATATGTATATATATATATGCACATGTATTTTTATGGATTTTGCTTATAATATATAACACTAGTAGAATAGTTCTTTAAGATGACAACACTTTTGAAAGCCATTTAATATCTGAATTTTCAGTTAACATGAAATTTTATTTTTAATGAAATTAACTAAAAATATTCCCAAATACCTGAAACTACAGAAATTTTCACCAAAAATGTCATTCAAACATAACTGAAATATAATTTCAAAGTTAACAATGTCTTAGCAACATAATCCCCAAAGCAAGCTAAATTTTAAAAGTTAAAGTGACAGCCAGTACAATCTCATTTGATTATAATAATGTAACCATTAGTTACCCTTAAATTGTTTCTATGCAATACATTAAATTAAAAGTCCAAACAACAACTTAGGTCTTTTGTCTAATAAAAATCAAACATTCATAGATTTTTAAACATTAAGCTTAGTAGGTTTAGAAATTAATTACATCTATATGTTTAAGTTAAAACCAAGTTTCTGAAAGTTCTTTTTCAGCTCATGTGGTTTGTAAAATTAAAATAATAAACTTACTGTGGGAGATGTAAAATTGCTTCTGGGACACATGTGAATCTGTTTTGAGATAATTTTAGGCTTGTGATAGAAGAAGGCAAAAAGGCATAGCAGCTAAGAGAAAATAAAGGTGAGTTAGTGGACATTTTAATCACTTTAACTAGATTTCTACCAGATTTCACACTTAGACAGCTATCAGTGATCTGACATGTAACTTAATTTCTATTCTTACCCTGACAATAAAAAGTTCTACTTTTAAAATTAGTTAATACTACCACAAAATATTAAAATAATACACCATAATTATAAGAATCTTCTAACTTGAAAGCTCTACAAGTGTCTAAATATAAACTCTTCTAACGTCTGCACAAAGGAAAATCATTAGAATATTCATTTCAAAGTATGTGTGATATTATGTGACATCTACTACGCGTGCGTGCAGCGTGCTAAGTAGCTTCCATCGTGTCCTGCTCTTTGCAATCCCATGGACTGTAGTTGGCTAGGCTTGTGTCCATGGGATTCTTCAGGCAAAAATAATGGAGTGGGTTGCCATGCCCTTCTCCAGGCAATCTTCCCAACCGAGATATCAAAACCATGTCTTGTATGTCTCCTGTATTGGCAGGTGGGTTCTTTACCACTAGCACCACCTGGGAAGCCCTATATATATTATATGTTAATTCCAATTACTGAAGTAAGTTTAAAAAACCATTTTGGAATATTTTACTAATCCACAGCATGATATAAAAATTCTTTTTAACACCATCTTGTAAAGAATATTCTATGGAATAATTATGAAAATGAAATCGAAAGTGAGAGTTGCTCAGTCGTGTCTGATTCTTTGCGACCTCATGAAATGCAGCCTGCCAGGCTCCTCTATCCATGGCATTTTCCAGGCAAGAATACTGGAATGGGTTGCCATTCCTTTCTCCAGCATATCTTCCTGACCCAGGAATCGAACCCAGGTCTCCTGCATTGCAGGCATATTTTTTACCATCTGAGCCACCAGGAAAGTCCATTGAATAATTATGGATGCTATTAATAAACGCATTCTTTGATCATATGATCTTCAGAGAATGGGGAAACATTAGGCAAAATAAAGTGAAATATCTCAAAGCTGTCAACACCCAGGTATCCCGCATTTCAGGCAGACTCTATTGTCTGAGCCACCAGGGAAGTCACACCAAAGCTGTCAACATTTTAATGTATTTTATGAATTTTCAAAAGGGAAATATAGTATTAAAACAAGGTACCTCCAAGGAATAAAATTCTATGGAACATAATTTTGGAAGCTAAATAAATCATACTGCCTGTTTTGTCATCTGTAAAAGTGTACCTAAATCAGATGAAGTCTGAGATTGTTTAGTGATCTGAGAATCTGTGGTTCTGTGAAAGCGGTTTGAGAAATTATTTCTTAGCATTTTCAAGGTTATTAATATGGGTTATCCTTTATCAAGAAAATCTTCAAGGGTCAAAATGTTCCAAGACATTACTAGAAGCTGTCTTCCTAAGAAGCAGAAAGTTACATGCTATACCTTACCTATTTCCCAAAAGCATTTGTAGCAAAATAAATTAGTAAAATAGAAGCAATTCTCCACTTAGGAATTAAGAGTCTGTGGGTTCAGAGATTCTTGAGCTTTCTCATTTTATATGAGAAAGTCTCATAAAATCAAAGAAATGAAACTTCATTTCACAAAGGAATTTTTAATGGTTAGGGTTCCACTGAGGTTATCACCTCCATAGCATGTTTTTCCAAATACAAGGCCATTTCTACAACTATTAAATCTGTGCTGTGCAAAGAAAGCAGATTCCTGAGACAACTAATTAATTAATTCTATGTTCCTGAATATTTCACACAAAAATCTCAGTACTTCAATTTCCTCAGCTAGTCAAGGAGAGAGCATACTTGTCCCCCTATAGGATTTTTGTGAGATTCAGCTGAGATGACATATGGACCATATGCTAGCCTCAGGGTCCCTCATATGCTCTTTTTCTAGATCTAATTAAATGCAACAAACACAGACACTTTCCTATCTCCACAGTGTAGATTGGATCCCCTTGACGTGCCTTCGTAGCATTTTGAAACTTATCATCATAGTACTTCGCACAATACACAATTACGTTCATTTGTTCCGTCATTACTTACTGTCTGTCTTCTGAACTTAACTACATGTCCCTTAAGGACAGAGTCTGAATTGCTTTGCTCATTAGTGAGTGAATAATTCTATACCCAGCTTCAGGCTCATGGTTAGAACATGGTCAATATTCAAGACGGTGAAAGGAAGAGAAAGAGAAGGAAAGTAATTTTACGTAATTTAATATGCATTTCATTGTTAGTAGTTTCTCAAAAATGTATAAAAGTAAAATATTTTAAAGTAAGTAGTCAAACTATATCTGCTATTTAATAGAATTAAAAATTATTTTACCAAGTCAGGTATAGAATAGGCATGTGGGTGGCAAGGTATGTATGGCCTCCATTAAGGAAGCTAAAATAGGAGGAATGTTCCCATTTATTACCATAAAAGTATTTTGTTCCTCAATATTAGAATTTGCATACAGGCTAAAGTGAACATAAATCTCTGCTGTCTCACATGCTAAAAGAACATAGAGTATTCCAGGATTTTTAACAAAAGTGACAATCATATAGTCCGTGACTATAATATTTTGAACAGAGCAAGAGCTCAATGAATATACATTAAGCTAACTAATTTGAAAACTTCTAAATGATTAATTTGATTCCTAAAAAATAATAATAGCACATATACTCCAGAAAACTGCTGAACAAATTTCGGTAGGAAACCGAGTATTTCTGCTTCAACCATCTCAGGCAGCCATACTGAAATTTTAGTATAATCACAGAACCACAGATTAATGACTACTTACTTCTACTCCAAGATACTGCAGTCTTGGGCTTCCCTGGTGGCTCAGTGGGAAAGTATCTGCTTGCAGTGCAGGAGACCCGGGTTCAGTCCCTAGGTTGGGAAGATCCCCCTGGGCTGAAGAGGGAATGTCAACCCACTCCAGTATTTTTGCCTAGAGAATCCCCTTGGACGGAGGAGCCCAGCAGGCTACACTCCACGGGGTCACAAAGAGTTGGACACAACTGAACAACTAACAATTTTCATTAGATACTGACATTTTAGCCTATGACAATAACAGCATGTTAAATACCATAATATAATTTTTAATATTTTAGAATTTAAAAACTAGACTAATTTTTGGAGCAGCTTTAGGTTTACAGAAAAATTGAGAGGAAAATACAAAGTCCTCCCATATTCCCCTTTTCCCCTCACCACCACCAGCCCACACATACACATCTTTTCCGCATTATGAACACCTAGAACAGAATGTGCTGGTGTGCTTAGTTGTTCAGTTGTGTCCAACTCTTTGCAACCCCATGGACTGTAGCCCACCAGGATCCTCTGCCCATGCGGATTCTCCAGGCAGGAATACTACAGTGGGTTGCCGTGCCCTCCTCCAGGGAATCTTACCAAGCCAGGGACTGAGCCCAGGTCTCCCACATTGCAAGCAGATTCTTTACCATCTGAGCCACCAGGGAAGCCCTAGAGTAGAACAGTTTGGTATATTTGTTATAACTCATGGGCCGATATTATTAAGTAAAGTCCACAGTTTACAACAGAGTTTAGTCTTCGTTTACAATAGAGTTTACTCTTTGACGGGGCTTCCCTGGTAGCTGAGCTGGTGAAGAATCCACCTGCAATGTAGGAGACTCTGGTTCAATTCCTGGTGGGGAAGATTCCCCTGAAGAAGGGATAGCCCATCCACTCAAGTATTCTTGGGTTTCCCTGGTGGCTCCTCCACAAAGCAGGAGACCTGGGTTCAATCCCTGGATTGGGAGGAGCCCCTGGAGAAGGGGACAGCTACCCACTCCAGTATTCTTGCCTGGAGAAGTCCATGGACAGCCAACACTCTTTCCCTCACTCCAAGATCCTGGAAATTTCTGGTTGTTAGCTTTGCCTTTCCCAAAATGTCATACAGTTAAAATTATACAGTGTGTAGTCTTTTCAGATTGGCTTTAACTTAGCAATATGCATTTAAGTTCCCTCCACATTTCACAGTTTGACAGCTCATTTCTTTTTATCAGCAACCTGCAAACTTTATATTTAAAACTCTAGCATAATATTTAACTGAAACACCACCTTTAAGTCCCCACCTAAAATGTTCATACAGGGCTCATGTGATTACTTTTATTTGTTTCATTTGACCCATATAACACTCAAAATGACTGGAAAGAGAAGTCTCATAAAAGCACTTACCAAGAAAATTCATTTTGGCACTTAAAATCTCCACTTTAGGACAAGTCTCGAGGAAGTCCTCTGATAAAGATGAAATGTGGTTTTTACTAAGGTTTAAAATCTTGAGTTCCTTCAGGCTCAAAGGGGAACATATTTCTGATATTTTATTTCTAGTCATAAGAGACAAAGCGAGGATTAAATTGCATGAACTCACAGGCTTCAAGAAAACAGTCAACCATCTTCAAAAATGGCATCAAAGCACATTTATTAACTTTTAAATTAACTGCAAAAATTTAAGTCAACTAATAGAAGCCACATTATGAGTTGGCTCATTTTTTTATCACTTTACCATTTAAAACTAATTACTATGGAAACAATGTCATTGTGTGTCGACCTTATGAAACTTCAAAGTGTTGTCTTCAATGAAGACATGCTTACCCTTCTAAAATGAGCTGTTCCAATTTCTCTACCACATCACCAATGTTCGCAGGAAGAGAAGATATCTGATTATATGACAAGTTAAACTGTTTCAAGGTCGGGCACTTCACAGCAGGGTCCAAAACTACCGAGGGTCCAATGTCATTTCGAGAGACATCAAGGTTAGCAATACAATTCATTTTCAACAAGTAAGTGGGAAACGATGTAAATTTGTTACTATGCAGATCCAAATGTGTTAAACATTTCAGAGTCTGAAAAGACAAAATTTTTAAATGAAACATCTGAAAAACTTAAATCTAGCCAATATTTCTGTCTTCCACACCTCTGGTAACAACAACCATTAAGACTTTTTCAAAAATTGAAAATACAATCAACAAGATGACTTCAGTATACTCACTAGTCCTATCTACTCCGCTATAAAATGGGTAAAGACAGGAAAAATATTAATAGGTGGACAGTCAAAAGCAGGCTCACAAAATAAGGTTTAGAGTTTAATTCAGCTGTTGTGGTAAATTATTCTTGCAGTGAGTAAATGGAAGAATAATAGGCTCCAACAAATACTTGAACAAATGACTTAATGCAGTACAACATAATCCTGGGAATATGTTTTTCTCTAGCTTTTCCATATTGCTTAACATTTTAATAATATATTTAATATAATTTAACATAAAGTAGTCATGTATATAATACATGTGTTATTTCATAAACCCCTCTTTCAAGTGAAATATTTTGTTTTAAAACTCTATTTTCTATTTTTAATATATTATATAATTATATTACTAAAAATTATATATTTGCTATATTTCTAATGTTTATACTCTATCATTTATTTATATCATTATATATTAATTATATATTTAGGCATCATAAATATATTATAAATTATATATAAATCTTATAAATTTGTACTATAGACAAATATGTTTTACAAACTATGCATGATATATGAATTTTAAATATATAATAAGCAAGTTGTATGTTATATAAAATATATATTATAAACATATTTATAATATATATAATGATATATATATTACATGCTGTATATACAATTATAAATATATAATACTATCTTATAATTATAAAATAATACATAATATAAACATGTTATTTTATATATTATATATTATAAATATATTTTATACCATACATATTATAATCATAAGTTATATAGCATATAATATATGAAATGTTATATAAATACAAACATTATTTGAATATATACATGATGTTTATAATTATATATTTATATCATATATATATTTATGTGATACAAATATTATATGTTTATTTATATTATGGACTTCCTAAATGGCACTAATGGTAAAGAACCTGCTCCCAATGAAGCAGACATAACAGACATGGGCTCAGCCCTGCATTAGGAAGATTCCCTGGGGAGGGCATGGCAACCCCTCCCGTAATCTCTCTTGGAGAACCCCAAGGACAGAAGAGTTCATAATATTATATATAAGTATGTAATTATATACTTATAAGTATATAATTTATATATATAAACACATAAATTTATATTATAAAAACACATTTTAATATAAATAAGAGTTAACCATAGAGTAGTCATGTAATAATACATATTTTATTTTATAACCTCCTCTTTCAAATTAACTTTCCAGTTTGCTGTGATTCACACAAAGGCTTTAATGTAGCCAATGAAGCAGAAGTAGATGTTTTCCCGGAATTCTCTTGCTTTTTTCTATGATCCAGCAGATGCTGGCAATTTGATCTCTGGCTCCTCTACCTTTCTTAAATCCAGTTTGTACGTCTGTAAGTTCTTGGTTCATATACTGTTGAAGCCTAGCTTGGAGAATTTTGAGTATGACCTTGCTAGCATGTGCAATAAGTGTAACTGTGTGGTACTTTGAAAATTCTTTGGCACTGTCCTGCTTTGGGATTGGAATGAAAACACCTTTTCCAGTCCTGTGGCCACTGTTGAGTTTTCCAAATGTGAGGGCATATTGAGTGCAGCACTTTAACAGCATCATCGTTTAGGATTTGAAATAGCTCAGCTGGAATTCTATCACCTCCACTAGCTTTGTTTGTACTGATTCTTCCTAAGACCCATTTGACGTCACACTCCAGGATGTTTGGCTCTAGGTGAATGATCACACTATCATGCTTGTCCAGGTCATTAAGATATTTTTGTATAGTTCTTTTGTGTATTCCTGCCACCTCTTCTTAATATCTTCTGCTTCTGTTAGGTCCATACCATTCTGTCCTTTATTGAGCCCATCTTTGCATGATTGTTCCCTTGGTATCTCTAATTTTCTTGAAGAGATCTCTAGTCTTTCCCATTCTGTTGTTTTCCTCTATTTCTTTGCATTGTTCATTGAGGAAGGCTTTCTTCTGTCTCCTTGCTATTCTTTGGAACTCTGCATTCAGATGGGTATATCTTTTGTTTTCTCCTTTGCCTTTTGCTTCTCTTCTTTTCTCAGTTATTTGTAAGGCCTCCCCAGACAACCATTTTGCCTTTTTGCATTTCTTCTTGAGGATGGCTTTGACCACTGCCCCCTGTACAATGTTACGAACCTCCATCACTAGTTCTTCAGGTACTCTGTCTATCAGATCTAATCCCTTGAATCTGTCTGTCACTTCCACTGTATAATCGCAAGGAATTTGATTTAGGTCATACCTGAATGGCCTAGTAGTTTTCCCTACTTCCTTCAAGTTAAGTTTGAATTCTGCAATATGGAGTTCATGATCTGAGCTACAGTCAGCTCCAGGTCTTGTTTTACTGACTACAGAATCTTTGAATGTCCTAATGTATAATATAAATATTATTTATAATATATAAATGGCATTTATAATTATTTATATTATATATTTATATATAAATATATAATGCCATGTTCTCTTCATATTTTCTTTGTTTTAGCTGGGCTAAACCCTAGTTTTCCTTTACTTATTCTTTAGTAAATATTTATTGACAGTCAGCCAAGTGACAGTCATTAGTTTCTTCACAAATTACTTCAGTAATCATCTATACAGCCTATACTGTACTTACTAGGCACTGAGGGTAGACATGAACAGGCTGAAACAGTTTCTGTTCTCATGGAGTTTATAGCTTAGTGGGGACAATATACCTTAGATTCAAATTTATAGTGTGAGCATTGGAGGAAAAAGAGTGGGTGGCACGGAAATCCAACCTAGCCTGGAGACTGGATCTAAAATGAGCCCCTGTAACTTGGAAGATTTAGTCAGGTAAAAGGAGGATAGAGAGGGGCCATATTTTAGACATTGTGGTGTGGGTAGGGATCACCTTTCTTTCTTCTCTCTCTTCAGATACACAAATTTTAAGGGAAAGATATCACTTAAACATATTTAAAAATCATACAATTCTGCTTTTAAAGTATCAAAACTATGGTAAATTTTATAAGTTAGAAAAGGGGAAATGTACTTGCAACAAAATTAGTTTTTAAAAACATAAAATTCTTTATTAAACTTTGCAGTTCAACCCAAGAATTCATTTAATAATTTAAAAGGCAGTGTTATGATCATTTTAATTTGTAAACATATCTTTGAATTCTAATCTATAGTACATAAAAATGATGAACAAAGTAAGTAGTCAGAGGGCCACCCTATTGGCAGATTACTTTAAAATTTAATTGCTATAAAATAGGAATTTTGAGCGTAAAAATCCATTTTTAAGGTGCATATAATTTTAAGACTTGATTAATGCCTGGTGGATAGTTTAGTTGAGCCTCTTTGTTTTGCAGACAGGAAAATGAGGGCCTAGAGCAGTCGAAGTGATATGTTCTTACTGTCATACAGTTGGTAGCTGAACAAAGTCAGGACCATCAAACCAGATCTAATTTAATTTAAACAGTTTAAGTTGTCTTACTAGAATAAAATAATTGAAGGCATAATCAACATCCAACCTTGCCAGACTTTAATACATACCATGAATCAGCAGGACAGAACCTAGAAATCCTTTTTAATCAGATTTCCATTTCCACTGTCTACCCGCAAAGATGCATCTGAAAGACCACATAAACTAAGATACTTGTGTGACAATCAGAACAATGGAGGAATATTGTCCAATGACACAAAAGTAGAACTTTCTTTTTAAAGATTTAAGCATACAACTTAAACACAAAGGTAGAGGTTCTTGAAATATCCTGAGAATTATAAGGATAAATTAAATTTACTTCACATAGTTGTTGTGGAAAACTTGTGAGTGCATTCTGATGAAGCTCCAGCTTTTCAAGATGCTCCAAATGACCACTTATACAGGAGTTCTGGCTCAGGGCATCAACATCTCTTAGTTCATTTGCTGAAAGGTCTAATGATGTAATATATTCTCTCTCAGAAGGCAGGGAAGACATGCTCTCTGAATGCTTCATATGCGACTGGAATTTTGATGCTCCTTTTGTCAAAAACAAACAATGGAGATATAAGTAAGTAATTTAACTTTACTCAGTAAATGCTTATTGATTATCTACCAGCGTCAGGTTCTCTTCAAGGCACTGGAATAGAAAACCAAACTACGAAACTTTTACTCCAGTGTCAGATATGAAAGTAAATAATAAATATTAAGTCAGGTAGTTTAAGTACTATAAAAAAATAACAGACCTAGAGAAGAACGTTAAGAATGGCACTGGTGGAGGGTTTTATTTACATTTTAGGAAAACAGCAGGAAGGATAAAATGTATCTGGTATAACATCATAAAAGCTTAAATTTTAAATTTATAGTTGGGTTCCCTGGTGGCTCAGACAGTGAAGCATCTGCCTACAATGTGGGAGACACAGGTTCAATCCTGGGTTGGGAAGATCTCCTGGAGAAGGAAATGGCAACCCACTCTAGTATTCTTGCCTGGAAAATCCCATGGCACAGTGGAGCCTGGTAGGCTACAGTCCATGGGATCACAAAGAGTAGGACACGACTGAGCGACTTCACTGTCACTTTCACTTTCATTTTTCTACAGAATGATTTCCATGGAATCACTACGTAAATAAAATTTGAAGGTTATGTATGAAGAAATTGGTACCAAGAAAATTTGAATAATCAGAGGAAATTTACAAAGTGGTATATTCTGCTCAAAATATCTATTATTATCTATTTACTTATGATTACTTTCAGCTACTTACTGAGTGAATCATCTGATGAAAATATTTTTCTTTTTCTCTTTATTAAATCTTCATGATCAAAAATGGGTCCCTATTAAACAAATAAACATTTATAATAAAATTATCATCAGTGTTTAGAGCAAAGAGAACATTTTCCTGGCTGGTTTCTTTAGGAGTCACTATAAGATTACTGGGCTTCTCTTGTGGCTCAGCTGGTAAAGAATCCTCCTGCAATGCAGGAGACCCTGGTTCAATCCCTGGGTCGGGAAGATCTCTTGGAGAAAGGAATGGCAACCCACTCTAATATTCTTGCCTGGGAAATCTCATGGACAGTGGCCAGGTGGGTTACAGTCCATAGGGGTGCAAGACTCGAACACAATTTAGCGACTAAGCCACTACCACTGTAAGATTATTATTAATAGCTAAAGTACTCATGGAACCAAGCCACACCATAAGACACAGACCTAGTCTGTGCTCCACAGACATGATGCTCTACAAAGAAAACAGAATATAACTATTTCAAAGTGTACAGAGCACATATATGCCCCAGACATGCTCAAAAGTCTAAAAACGTAAATTCAAAATAGCATATGCACACATGTACACACAGACACACACACATGTGTGTGTGCGTGCGTATGTATATATATACAGTGGGTCAGCTGGTAAAGACTCTGCTTGCAATATGAGAGAGACATGGGTTCAATACCTGGGTTGGGAAGATTCCCTGAAAAAAGAAAGGCTACCCACTCCAGTATTCTGGCCTGGAGAATTCCATGGACTATACAGTCCATGGGATCGCAAAGAATTGGACACGACTGAGCAACTTTCACTTTCATAAACATGCAGAGAGAGCACTTTCACACATTAGGGTATTTCTATATCTAGCTTTGACACACGATTTCAGTTATTAAAAGAATGTCAAACAAGATATACAATATTTAACTACAGTTTTTACAATATAACTTACCAATGAACTGGAATGTCTTTGCAAATTTGGTGAGCAATGCTGCAAGGCAGGATCTCGGTAAAATTCTCCTACGCTAATTGAATTTGATTTCTTTTTCACAAGAAATGAGCCTTCACTTCCTATTTTTAAACAATAACATAAAGGCAAGTAAAAAATGCTGCCCTAATCATAAGATGTGACAAAACATTTTTAAGCACATTTTCATGAATGGAATTTACCCAGTTCCTTTTGTAACATCTTTAAAGTAGAAAAGATAAACTTTGCTGGCTGTTCACTTTCAAATTCAACATTTTTTTCATCCACAACTATTTACTGAATGGCTGTCACAAGACTAGAAGCTGAGTAAGTGCAGGATAAAGATAAACAGGAAAAGTAACACTGGCCTTAAGCGAGCTCACAGTATGGCAGGAAAAAGCCAAGAAAAAAAAAAGTAGTATAGTTACAAGTGCTAAAATTAATACCTGGAAGTAGAGAAAGTTTATACACAAATCTGATTAGTGTTATTCTTTTCTGTTTCTCTGAATTTTTCTTAAAAAATTTTCAAAGCTTGTTTTAAATATTGGAATCACACTTTAACACTCAGCAAGTTTAAGTACATTTTTATTTAATTATATATTGTGTAGTTTAATTCATGAAATGACATTAAAATAAATACAATGAGTTTAGGTGGCAGTATTGTTTTGAGAGAAAGGTGAAATTGCTTTTAAAATTATAGACTTTCAAGAAAATAAGGATCAAAGCTAAGTTATAGTTTAAGGATAAATAATATAGAGCCACTTTTGAGAACCATGTTATTTTAAATTCTATAACTCTTTATCTTTGAAGCATAAAAACTGTGTCAAAACAAATTGTAAAATTTACCTAAAAAAATCAAGTTGTTTTTGCAGTTGCATTTCTGATATTATCCTCTATTTAAAAACACTTAAAGAGAATTCTTCTTTCAGCCCTTATGATATAACAAACACTGAACTTAACCTCCCCACAACAAATAACTAGAAAGTTAGACAATTTTTAAAAAAATAATTGGTTTCAGACATGGGCTTCCCAGTAGCTCAGTGGTGAAGAATCTGCTTGCCAAAGCAGGAGACGTGGCTTTGATCCCTGGGTTGGGAAGATCCCCTGAAGAAGGGAATGGCAACCTACTTCAGTATTATTGCCAGGAAATCCCATGGCCAAAGGAGCCTGGTGGGCTATAGTCCACGGGGACACAAAAGAACAAGACACAACTTAGCTACTAAACAACAGGCTAACTTAGAAGTGCTCTAGAATCAGCTGGATGCCTAAGGTTCCTTGACCAAACTTCGTTTGGTCTTCCCAGGTGGTGCCTGCCAATGCAAGAGATGTAAAAGACACGAGTTCAATCCCTGGAGTAGGAAATGGCAACCCATTCCAGTATTCTTGTCTGGAAAATTCCACAGACAGAGGAGCCTAGTGGGCTACAGTCCATGGGGTAGATACAACTGCGTGACTGACAACACACACACACACACACACACACATACACATACTGGGCTCCAGACAGTGTAGGACTGTGTAATCCCTGAAAGAATGAAAACAAATTATGTGAACCTTTCAGGCACCCTAGCTTCCTGCCTGTAGGCAATTTAAGGGCTATGGGCAGTGAAAAGGAATTTAAACAAAGCCCAGTAGCTTCCCTGAGATGAGGAAATGGAGATCAGTGTTCATGGAGATTAATTTAGATGGGAGTTCCAGGACAGACTCATGGACAGAAAGGAAAACAAATGAAGCAAAAACCTGATTCTTTGAAAAAGATCTATAAAATTGATAACTCTTAAGTGACTGAAAAAGGGAGAAAAAGAAAGACAAAAACTATCAATGTCAAGAATTAAAGATCAGATATCACTAATGATCATATAAGCATTAACAGGATAAGAGAATTATTATAAATATCATTAAACAAACTGGTAACATATAAAGAGGACAGATTTCTTAAAAGTTTCAAATTATAAAAACTGACAAAAGAAATAATAGAAAATCAAAATAACCGTAACGATTACATTTATAATTAAAAATATATTCCTAACACACAAGGCTTCACTAATGAATTCTGCTAAACATTGAAGAATAAGACCTCTCCTACAAAAAACCTTTCAGAAAACAGTGGAGTCAGGAGCAATTTTCAATTCATTTCAAGAAGCTAGCATTACTCTCATAGTTACAAGGAAACAAAAATACAGACCAATATCCTTCACAGATGCAATATCCTTAATGAAATTTTAGAAAATCAAATAATATTTTAAAAGAATAATACACCATAACCAAGTGAGATGTATCCCAGAAAAACATGTTTGGTTTAACATGAGAAAATCCTGGTAATAAACTAAATAATAGAATACGGGAAAAAATATGCCCATTGCAACAGATGCAGAAAAGCATTTTCCAGCACCCATTATGATAAAAAGTATCAGCAAATTATTACTAGAAATGAGCTTTCTGAACTTGATGAAGAGTATCTATTTAAAAAAAAAACCAAAATGATAACATCATACTTAATGATGAGACACTGAATGCCTTCCCTCTAAGTTTGGAAACCAGGGAACAATGCCTACTCTTACCACTTCTATTCAACAGAATACTAAAGATTTTAGCCAGTGCAACAGGACATGGAAACATTTTAAAAGATTAGAATGGAAGAAATAAATCTTTTTGAGCAAATGGCATTATTGTGAACATAGAAAAAAATCTATGCAGTAAACAAAAAGCTGTTAGAACTCATGAATTTTGCAAGCCCATATAATACATTAATGTATGAAGAAATCAACCACATTTCTGTAAACCAGCAGTGAATGAATTATTGGAAATGAATTTAAAAACAATACTACTTACAATAGCATCAAAAACATGCAATACAAAACACTGGAGGTAGAAATTTAAATACAAATAAACAGAAATAAATACTACATTTATATCTCAGAAGACTCATTAAAACATCAGTTCTCTCGTTTATTTATAGGTTCAATCTTTAGATTAAAATTGCTTTAGCAATTTTTATTGATGTTAATTCTGTATTATATAACAATAATATATTATTTATAAGTTAATTTTATATTAAATGTAGATTTAATTCTAATAAAAATCCCAGAATAAAATTAATTGATTCAAAATATATGGAAATGCAAAAAAAAACTAGTATAATAAGAACAAATTTTAAAAAGAATACCACCAGAGAACTTATACTACCACATTTCAAGACCTGCTATTAAGCTAAATTAGTCAAGAGAGTATGGCTTTAGATCATCTAAATCAATTGCACAGAAAAAAGAATGCATAAATAGAACAACATCTATATGGTCAATTAAATCAGACAAACATGCCATTAACTCAACAAGGAAATAAAGTATATACAACAAATTATGTTAAAAACAACTGAATATCTATGTGGAAAAAAGTAAATGTCAATTCTTCACTAATACTTTGTACCAAAATTAACTTAAAATGGATTATAGACCTAAAGGTAAAAGCTAATATTTTCATACTTCTATAAGAAAACACAGGAGAAAATATTCACAAATTTGAGATAGGAAAAGATATCTTAAATGATATAAAATACAAATCAAAAAAGAAAAACTGAAACACTGCAGTTTTTAAAATTTAATAATTCTGCTCTTTGAAAAATATCAATTAAAAAAAGACAAGCTATAACTGATAGAAAATATTTATAATTCATATATCTGTCAAAGGACTTCTGTTAAGAATATATAAAGAACTCTTATAATAGCACAATAAGACAATAACACAACTAAAAATTAACAATGATCTGAACAGATACTTTGCAAAAAATATATATGAATGGTCAATAAGAACATGAAAATAATCTTAATATCAGTAGTTTCCAGGAAATGAAAATTAAGCCCAAATGTGCTAGAACTACATCCTCAGTATTATGGCTCAGGTTAGACTGACATACAATACTAAATGATATATAGTGTGATGAACATTTAGAGAAGCTAGAATTTTTGTATATTGCTTATGGGAGTATAATATGGTATAACCACTTCAGAAAACAGCCAAAGATAGATAGATATCCTATTAATATGAAACTTGAGAAAATACTAATTTTGTATACTGTGACAGAAAGCAGACCAGCGAGCAGTAGGGGGCAGGTTTTTGTGAAGAGACACATAAAGGGACTTTTTGGAGGACAGAAATGTTGCATAACTTAACAGTGGTGATGATTACATGGATATATAAATGAAAATATACACTTAAAATGTGCATGTTTTACTGTATGCTAATTACATCTCAATAAAGTTAGTTTCTAAAAATACTTGAACTTGAGACATGAAACTTTTGGAATAATCCTTACTTATCACCTTCTCAGATACATTTATTCTATCACCCAAAGTTTTCAATCATACTAATCATACTATTTTAAAAAATCATCTCTTCATGTGTTTGTTAGCCATCCGTATGTCTTCTTTGGAGAAATGCCTATTTAGTTCTTTGGCCCATTTTTTGATTGGTTCGTTTATTTTTCTGGAGTTGAGCTGCATAAGTTGCTTGTATATCTTTGAGATTAGTTGTTTGTCAGTTGTTTCATTTGCTATTGTTATCTCCCATTCAAAAGGCTGTCTTTTCACCTTGCTTATAGTTTCCTTTGTTGTGCAGAAGCTTTTAATTTTAATTAGATCCCATTTGTTTATTTTTGCTTTTATTTCCATTATACTGGGAGGTGGATCATAGAGGATCCTGCTGTGATTTATGTCGGAGAGTGTTTTGCCTACGTTTTCCACTAGGAGTTTTATAGTTTCTGGTCTTACATTTAGATCTTTAATCCATTTTGAGTTTATTTTTGTGTATGGTGTTAGAAAGAGGTCTAGTTTCAACATCACTCATTATCAGAGAAATGCAAATCAAGACCACAATGAGGTACCGTTTCACACCAGTCAGAATGGCTGCAATCCAAAAGTCTACAAGCAATAAATGCTGGAGAGGATGTGGAGAAAAGGGAACCCTCTTACACTGCTGGTGGGAATGCAAACTCGTACAGCCACTATGGAAAACAGTGTGGAGATTCCTTAAAAAATTGCAAATAGAACTGCCTTATGACCCAGCAATCCCACTGCTGGGCATACACACCGAGGAAACCAGAATCGAAAGAGACACATGTACCCCAATGTTCATTGCAGCACTGTTTATAATAGCCAGGACTTGGAAACAACCTAGATGTCCATCAGCAGATGAATGGATAAGAAAGCTGTGGTACATATACACAATGGAGTATTACTCAGCCCTTAAAAAGAATAAATTTGACTCAGTTCTAATGAGATGGATGAAACTGGAGCCAATTATACAAAGTGAAGTAAGCCAGAAAGAAAAACACCAATACAGTATACTGACACATATATATGGAATTTAGAAAGAGAGTAATGATGACCCTGTATGTGAGACAACAAAAAGAGACACAGAGGTATAGAACGGACTTTTGGACTCTGAGGGAGAGGGAGAGGGTGGGATGATTCAGGAGAATGGCATTGAAACATGCATACTATCATGTAAGAAACGAAGCGCCAGTCTATGTTCAATACAGGATACAGGATGCTTGAGGCTGGTGCATGGGAGGATCCAGGGAGATGATATGGAGTGGGAGGTGGGAGGGGGCTTTGGCATTGGGAGATCGTGCACACCTGTGGCTGGTTCATGTCAATGTATGGCAAAACAAATACAGTATTGTAATGTAGAATAAAAAATAATAATAATAAATAAAAAATCATCTCACCCCATTTTTATCAAACTGCATTATGTTAAATGTCCACATTAATCATTGCCATTAATATCTTACCATGTCAATTTTTTATCTCATGAGCTATTAAAATATTATTTTTATTTCTAATAAACATAACAATTTTTATAATATACTTTCTATTTGCAAGCACTCTCTCAGACACTTCACATACATTTTTTCCAAATTCCTATAAATAATCCTGGAAGGTTAGCAACAGTACTTTTAATAAGGCTAACAGGTTTACACAAACCACAAAAGGTTCTAGGCAGTGATGGACTATGAAATCCAATCAAGTCTGAGTCAGTGTTTTCACTGCAATAGCCACCATTCACTGATTTGGGGGAGTACAGTAACACTTAAAAGTACAGAGATATATTTTCTTCATTGCCTCAACTAATGGTTAAGAAACAGTAAGAATTAATTAGTTAATATAGTTTCCCTCAAGTTTTTCTAAATGAAGTAAATCAGGTTTTTGTCTCAATTTCCATGGTTCCATGCCAGAGTGTGTGTGTGTATATGTATACACACTATATATATATATGTGTGTGTGTATATATATATATATATGTTAGAGCATAAAGGGAACAAGTGTTTTGAAATAGTCACCTTCACTATCCAGGTCATCACTTTGACCAAACACACTGTCAACGTAAGATTCAGGAATGAAGGTCCATTCATCAAATTTATCAACCATGTCTTCAGGAAAATTCCCACTGCTGCCTGAGCCAGCTCCTTCCTCCACAGAACTTTTCATCTGATATCTGAGCACCATCCTTGCCAGGGTGGATCCTATATCTAAAAATAAAGATATATCAACAACTTCTTAGAAATCAGTTATTACACAAATATAAACATATCAAAGTTCCTTATATAGTTTTATACTGTTAAGAGCAATTTTTATTCTTACTTTCAAGTCACTTGACAATCATAACATTCTATAAAGTAGCAGGTAATAAACTTAATTTTTTTTAAGTCATAAAAATTTACACAAAGCTTTCATGTAGGTGACAAAGCTGAGCCATGATAAAAACTAATGTGACTCATGAAGGGGCCTGGGCTTTGAAGCCTGGGTTCAAGTTACTTGTGAGCTGTACAGGCTGCCTACATGTCAGCGTCCTAATCGGGAAGTGGAGACAGTACACACAGCACAGGATTACAGGAAAAGTTAAAGAAAATGATGCACATGAAGTTTTTAGAATAGCACTTAGGACACAGAAGATAATAAGTGATATGCTTATTTTTATAAGCTATTTGAAAAGTGATTCATTCTACTAAGAAATCTGATAAGATTTCAAAATTAACTTGCTATTTTACTGAATTTTATATTAAGTGCTATAATGAATAAACAAGTTGACATAGTTCTCATTGTCCTAAATATATCCTAGAAATTTTCTTCAAATATTACTCCTATAGCTCACATTACAACATGTGTACATAATTCAGTCAAGTACTACCTGGAAAATACTTTAAAGCTTTGAATTCAAAATGTTTTTTTACTCAGACCAGCTGTCAAAAAAATCAAGGCTATACCCTGCAATATTAGGAAAGACTTGTCAGTACTTGTAAAAAAATTTCATACAGAACCAAAAGAATACAGTGAATGTAAATCTCCCTTCATATCTTCAAAGGGTCCTCAATTCCCTTCCATTAGAAAACAAAGATTAAAGTTAAGCAGGTTGTTGGCATGAGACTGGCTGAAGTGACAAAACATGGAATCTAATCATCTCGCATTAGTTCCCAAGGTCCCCAAAGGCAATCAGAGAACCCATTTCTGGATTTATTTTCCAGACATAATATTCTCATATTCAAAATTTACGGCTACAATATCCCAACTGTGTTTTCACCGATACTATTAATAATATTAAAAAAAAAACACTATTCTCCGCTTTTTATTCGCCTTAAGAATACATTCTGTCTCGACATTTGGATTTGCAAGGTGCTTTTCTCTCAGTGATTGCAAAGCATTACACTGTATGAATATATCAATTTATTATTAAGTTGAATAGTTTCTTTGGGAAATATTTAGATTTTTCCCTAATTTTTTGTCATTATGATCAATATTTAATGTGTATCCTTGAACATAATTTTTGTGCATAAGAATGCTGTTTCATGGATTTTTATCACTACATTATTTGATTTAAAAAGTACACTTGTTGTTCAGTCACTCAGTCGTGTCCCTCTCTTTGCAACTCCACGGACTGCAGCAGGCCAGGCTGCCCTGTCCTTCACCATCTCCCAGACCTTGCTCAAATTCCTGTCCATTGAGTCGGTGATGCCATTCAACCATCTCATCCTCTATTGTCCCCTTCTTCTCCTGCCCAGTCTTTCACAGCAACAGGGGCTTTTAGAAAGTCATTAGAAAGAGTCAGCTTTTCACTCCAGGTGGGCAAAGTATTGGATCCTCATAATCAGTCCTTCCAGTGAATATTCAAGACTGGTTTCCTTTAGGATTGACTGGTTTGATCTCCTTGCACTCAAGAGTCTTCTCCAACAACACAGTTCAAGAGCATCAATTCTTTGACACTCAGCCTTCTTTATGGTCCAAATCTCACATCCATACATGACTACTGGAAAAACCATAGCTCTGACTAACAGACTTCTGTTGGAAAGTAATGCCTCTGTTTCTTATTTAATATTCTGTCTAGCTTTATCACAGCTTTTCTTCCAAGAAGCAAGTGTCCTTTAATTTCATGGTTGCAGTCACCATATGCAGTGATCTTGGAGCCCAAGAAAATAAAGTCTGTCATTGTTTCTACTCTTTTGTCATTTTTTGCTGTGAAGTGATGGAACTGGATGCCATAATCTTTGTACTCTGCATGCTGAGTCCTAAGCCAGCTTTTTCACTCTCCTTCTTCACCTTCATCAAGAGGCTCTTTAGTTTCTCTTTGCTTTCTGCCATAAAGGTGGTGTCATCTCTGTATCTGAGGGTACGGATATTTCTTCTGGCAATCTCGATTCCAGCATGTGCTTTACCAAGCCTGGAATTTCACATGATGTACTCTGCATATAAGTTAAATAAGCAGGGTGACAATATACAGCCTTGACATATTCCTTTCCCAACTTGGAACCAGTCCATTGTTCCATTTCCGATTCTAACTGTTGCTTCTTCACCTGAATACAGATTTCCAGGAGGCAGGTAAGGTGGTCTGGTATTCCCATCTCTTGAAGAATTTTCCACAGTTTGTTGTCATCCACACAGTCAAAGGCTTTCATGTATTCAATGATGCAGAAGTAGATGTTTTTCTGGAATTCTCTTGCATTTTTATGATCCAATGGATGCTGGCAATTTGATCTCTGGTGTCTTTTCTAAATCCAGCTTGAACATCTGTAAGTTCTCCGTTCATGTACTTCTGAAGTCTAGCTTGGAGAATTTCACCTGCTACATTGCTAGCAGGTGAAATGAGTCAATTGCACAGTAGCTAGAACATTCTTTGGCATTGTCCTTCTTTGGGATTGGAAAGAAAACTGACCTTTTTCAGTCCTGTGGCCACTGCTGAGTTCTCCAAACTTGATGGCATATTGAGTGAAGCACATTCACAACATCATCTTTTAGGATTTGAAATAGTTCAGTGGGAATTCCATCACCTCCACTAGTTTTGTTCATAGTGATGCTTCTTAAGGCCCACCTGACTTTGCACTCCAAGATGTCTGGCTCTAGGTGAGTGATCACATTATCTGGGTCATTAAGATTTTTTTTTTCCTAGTTTTCCTGTGTATTCTTGCCACCTCTTCTTAATATCTTCTGCTTCTGTAGGTCAATACCATTTCTGTAGTTTATTGTGCCCATCTTTGCATGAAATGTTCCCTTGGTATCTCTAATTTTCTTGAAGAGATCTCTAGTCTTTCCCATTCTGTTCTTTTCCTCTATTTCTTTGCACTGATCATGGAGGAAGGCTTTCTTATCTTTTTTTTGCTAGTCTTTGGAACTCGGCATTCACATAGATATATATTTCCTTGTCTCCCTTGCCTTTCACTTCTCTTCTTTTCACAGCTATTTGTAAGGCCTCCTCAGATAATCACTGTTGTATTTTGTTTTCTTGAGGATAGTTTTGATCACTACCTCCTGTAAAATGTTGGAAATCTGTGCATACTTCTTCAGGCACTCTGTTTATCAGATCTTATCCTTTGAATCTGTTTGTCACTTCTACTGTATAACTGTAAGGTATTTGATCTAGGTCATATCTGAATGGCCTAGTGGTTTCCCCCTCTTTCTTCAATTTAGGTTCAAGTTTGGCAATAAGGAGTTCAAGATCTGAGCCACAGTCAGTTCCCAGTCTTGTTTTTCCTGATTATACAGAGCTTCTCCACCTTTGGCTGCAAAGAGTATTATCAATCGGATTTCAGTATTGACCATCTGGTGATGTCCATGTGTAGAATCATCTCTTGCGCTGTTGGAAGAAGAGTCTGCTATGACCCATATGTTCTCTTAGCAAGCCTCTGTTAGCCTTTGCCCTGCTTCATTTTGTACTACAACACTAAACTTGCCTGTTACTCCAGGTATCTCTTGACTTCCTACTTTTGCATCCCATTCCCCTATGATGAAAAGTGAAAGTGAAGTCGCTCAGTCGTGTCCGACTCTTTGCGACCTGTGGACTGTACAAGCTCCTCTGTCCATGGGATTCTCCAGGCAAGAATACTGGAGTGGGTTGCCATTTCCTTCTCCAGGGGATCTTCCTGACCCAGGGATCGAACCCAGGTCTCCCACATTGCAGGCAGACGCTTTAACCTCTGCACCACCAGTTCAGTTCATGTCCTATGATGAAAAGGACATCTTTTTTTGGTGTTAGTTCTAGAAGCTCTTGTAGGTTTTCATAGAACCGTTCAACTTCAGCTTCTTCTGCACTGGTTTTTGGGGCACAGACTTGGATTACTGTGATACTGAATGGTTCACTGTGATTGCTGTGATTACTGTGCTACTGAATGGTTTGGACAGCAAGGAAAGCCAACCAGCCCATCCTAAACGAAATCATTCCTGAATATTCATTGGAAGGACTGATGCTGAAGCTGAAGTCCAGTACTTTGGCCACCTGATGCGTAAAACTGACTTGCTGGAAAGGACCCTGACTTGGGGAAAGATTGAAGATGGGAGGAAAAGGGGACAATAGAGGATGAGATGGTTGATGGCATCACTGACACAATGGACATGAGTTTGAGTAAACTCTGAGAGTTGGCGATGGACAGGGAGGCCTGGCGTGCTACAGTCCGTGGGGTCTCAAAGAGTCAGGCACTACTAAGTAACTGGACTGAAACTGAATGGTTTGCCTGGAAAATGAACAGAGATCGTTCTGTCATTTTTGAAATTGCACCCAAGTACTGCATTTTGGACGTTCATTGACTTTGAGGGCTACTCTGTTTCTTCTAGGGATTCTTGCCCACAGTAGTAGGTATAATGGTTATCTGAATTAAATTCACCCATTCTGGTCCATTTTAGTTCACTGATTCCTAAAATGTCAATTAAAAAAATTACATGTACTTTATTAAAGTACATGGATGTACATTTAAAATATTAATGTTGTTCAGTCATTAGGTCATGTCACTTTTTGTGACCCCTTGAATTGCAGCACACCACACTTCCCTGTCCCTCATTATGTTCTATAGTTTGCTCAGACTCATGTCTGGTAAGTCTGTGATGCCATCCCCTCCATCCATGGAATTCTCCAGGCAAGAATACTGGAGTAGGTAACCATTTTCTTCTCCAGGGACTCAATTCAGGACTCAAACTTGGGTCTTCTGCATTGCAGGTGGATTCTTTACCATTTGAGCCACCAGGGAAGCCTTATAACACTAACAGATACTGCCAAAGTTTCCTTACAAAAGGACAATTTGAATTTATATCAATAATGCGTGACATCCCTGTTTCCACTTATGCTTATCAACATAATTTATAACCAAATTTTTCTATTTGAAATGCAATAGTACAGATACTAATGATAACTCACAACTTACTACATATAAGACCTATATTAACTAGAAAACACATCCTTAAGTAAAATGCAAAGTATACTAACTTGAAATGCAAAATACATATATGTATATTTCTACATATATATTTTAATTCATATGCAAGTCCACAGAAAAAAATAATCTACATTGATTACCTATAGGTAAAACAGTAAGTTACTGTTATTTTCTTCCTTATGTTATTTAAGTTTTTCTATTTTTAAAGGCACATAGATTATTTTATAATAAAAACTAAAATACTTAACAAAGAAAAGTAACCTCATAGAAAGATCTCAGTTATGATTTATCTTTATAAAATATGGATTTTCTGGGTCATAAGGAACTTAAATATAATGTCAATTTCAAGCATTTCATGATCAAAAAAAAGGCTAAGCCTTCACAATATTTTTGACTTAAGTTGTACCAAATGGAATGAAAACTAAAGGATAAGTGATTTTTAAATATACTACTAAAATTAAACCTTCTATAAAAGTTGCTTGGAAATCCTTACTTGTCTCTTTTCTTAAATAAGATGTCTTATCTGGAAATAAAGGACCAAGCCAGGAAGGGTCAATTTTTCCCATACAAAATCCTCCAAGACAGATGCTACTATTGGCCAGATCCAGGGCTAGCCTCCTCAATAGTAAGCTGATTATTTGGCTGTTGCCTTTCCCAATGCTGATTGTCAGAGCTTTCCGGACATCCTGCTCACGAGATCCACTATTCAGTAACAATTCTACCAGTTTGGGACTGCTTGCTTTCTCACATACCTATTAAAGAAAAAGAGAAGGTAAGCATATATATATATATATTTTTTTTTATCATTTTTCCTTTATAATACTGGTAATCAAACTTGGTGTGACTTTCCCTTACATCTTTAAATTTTTAGTTCAGTTGCTTAGTTGTGTCTGACTCTTTCCGACCTCACTGAAGCCAGACTTCCCTGTCTGCCACCAACTCCCGGAACTTGCTCAGACTCATGCACGCTGAGCTGGTGTTGCCATCCGACTGTCTCACCCTCTGTCAACCCCTTCTCCACTGTCTACAATTTTTCCCAGCATCAGGGTCTTTTCCAGTGAATCAGTTCTTCTCTCAGGTAGCCAGAGTATTAGAGCTTCAGCATCAGTCCTTCCAATGAATATTCAGGACTGATTTCCTTTAGGAATGACTAGTTTGATCTTCGTGCTGTCCAAGGGGCTCTCAAGAATCTTCTTCAACACTACAGATCAAAAGCAGCAATTCTTCAACACTCAGCTTTCTTTATGGTACAACTCTCACATCCATACATGACTACTGGAAAGACCACAGCTTTGACTATATGGACTTTTGTCGATAAAATAATGTCTCTGCTTTTTAATCTGCTGTCTAGGTTGGTCATAGCTTTTCTTCCAAGGAGCAAGCATCTTTTAATTTCATGGCTGCAATCACCATCCATGGTGATCTTGGAGACCAAGAAAAGAAAGTCTGTCA
Source organism: Nanger dama (assembly GCA_917880005.1). NCBI lineage: Eukaryota > Metazoa > Chordata > Mammalia > Artiodactyla > Bovidae > Nanger > Nanger dama. The sequence goes on from CAKJTW010000002.1 coordinate 40,826,393, forward strand.
CTGTTTCCATTGTTTCCCCATCTATTTGCCATGAAGTGATGAGACTGGATACCATGATCTTAGTTTTTGAAAGTTGACTTTTACATTGGCTTTTTCACTCTCCTTTTTCACTTTCATCAAGAGACTCTATTGTTCTTCTTCGATTTCTGGTCTTTAAATTTAGAATCAAACAAAATAAGGCAAAACTCATTCTTGAAGTAAATTAGGAAAATAAAGTAAGATTATCACCATAAATAACAGAGCAGCATAAATTTAATCTGCCATGTGAGAGCCCGTTACCATGAAAAAGACAACATGATATGAAGTAAAACTCATAGGCTTGAAGTCAAAATACCTAAGGCTCCATCAATTTACATATTTCTCACACTTTGTGGATTTGTTTGCTTATTGGACGATATCTGGGAAACTGATACCTTAACATAGCAAATACTACTTTATTTACTTGGCAAATGCCTTCCCTTCATTTGTAATATAGAATAACTAAGTGTGCATATAGATATTATTGAATTCACCAATGTCACATGCAAAGGATAGTCATCATTCACCGGATTTCCAGTACAAGAATTTGAATTTCTACAAGGATATATGTTGTCTCTCAGTTTTCTACCTGACCTGAGAGTTATGTTTTCAAAGCATGTCCTCAAAGTGGGTTAACATGGTAACTGCTACAGAAACTAGAGTGAGCACAGTAAGCAGAGAAAAGCCTTAGCAACCTGCAGCATAGCACGCTGGCCCAACCACAGCTACAGCTTCTGAAAGGCAACGGAATCTAGTGTTATTAGCTACAAGAATGAAATCATAAGTGATAAAATTATGATGTCGGGTACTGTGCTACCTTCTGTAAACACATGATCTCCAATTATTTTTTAAAAACCCTATGCCATAAAAAGTATTACTCCCATTTTATAGATGAATATTTAGGAAAACTATGTGATTTGTCCAAAATCTTAGAGCTACTTAATAATACACTTGGATTTGAGATCACATCTGCAGATTCCAAAGCCTGTGGTCCTTTCACAACCTAATATTAATGATTTAAAAAGAAATATATATCTATTTAGGTTTTCTGCCTATTCTTTTACTGAGTGATTTGTTTTGATGATATTAAGCTTCATGAGCTGTTTTTGTAAATTTTAGAAAAACAGGCAGAAGATCTAAGCAGATATTTCTCCAGTGAAAACATACAGACAGTCAAGAGATACATGAAAAGATGTTCAGTATGTTAAACTAATATAGAAATGCAAAGCAAAACTACAATGAGGTATCACCTCACAACAGTCAGAATGGCTATCATCAAAAAAATCCACAGAAGATGACTTCCTGGGGGTTAAGGGGTTCAATGGTTAGAAATTCACCTGCCAAGGTAGGGGATGTGGGTTTGATGCCTGGTCCAGAAGATCCCACATGCCTTGCAACTAAGCTCATGCACCCCAACTACGAAAGCTTACATGCCCTAGAGCTCATGCTCTGCAACAAAAGAAGCCACCACTACAATAAGTCCACACACCACAACTAAGAGTAGCCAACACTTGCTGCAACTAGAGACAGCCTATGTGCAGCAACAAAGGCAGCCAAAAATAAAATAAATTAAAAAATATATATATATATACATATTTTAATCCACAAACAATAAATGCTAGAAAGAGTATGGAGAGAAGGGAACCCTCTTACATTGTTGGTGGGAATGTAAATTGGTGCAGGCACTGTGGAAAATAGTATAGAGGTTCCTTAAAAAAACTAAAAATAGAGCTACAATATGATCTTGCAATCCCACTCTTAGGCATCAACCCAGAGAAAAACATGGTCCAAAAGGATATATGCACCCCAAAGTTCATTGCAGCACTGTTTACAGTAGTCAAGACATGGAAGCAACAAAAATGTCAATCAACAGAGAAGTGGATAAAGAAGCTGTGGTACATATACATGTTGGAATATAGCTCAGCCATTAAAAAGAACAAAATAATGCCATTTGCAGTAACATGAATGGACCTAGAGACTGTCATAGAGACTGAAGGAAGCTGGACAGAGAAAGAGAAATATTCTATAATATCATTATATGCAGAATCTCCAAAAAATAATACAAATGAACTTATTTACAAAACAGAAACAGACTCATAGACTTAGAGAATAAATTTACAGTTACCTGGGGAGGAGGGATAATTAGGGAGTTTGGTATTGACTGTATATATTGCTATAGTACTTAAATAACCAAAAAGAATCTACCATATTAAAAAAAGAAAACATGGAGAAGGGACCTGAGAATGATACAGACAAGATGAGATTAGACATGTATTGATAATTCTTGAAGATAACTGATGGATTTGTAGGGATTTATTACACTACTCCTTCCACTTTGGTGTATGTTTAAAATTTTCTATAATAAAGAAAGTTTAAAAAAATAAAAATTAGTTTAAAAAGAAGGGATTTTTTTTTTTTAAGGAAGGAGCAGAGATTAATCAGAGGTAATGGTTCCTGTGGGCCAAAACCTGTCTCTTCCCACCCCTCTAACCACCAGAGAAGCCAGTGGTGGGACCTAGAGACTGGCACCATCCAATGTGGTCTACTGTGTGCCTAGTCACTCAGTTGTGCCTGACTCTTTGTGACCCCATAGACTGTAGCCCGCCAGGCTTCCTTGTCCATGGGAATTCTCCAGCAAGAATACTGGAGTGGATTGTCATGCCCTTCTCCAGAGGATCTTCCCAAATCCAGGGATCGAACCCAGCTCTCCCACACTGCAGGCAGATTCTTTACAGTCTGAGCCACCAAGGAAGCCCAGTGTGGTCTGTTAAGCAACTTGAAATTTGCTTTAAGCGTCAAATGAGCTGCAAGAGTAAAATACTCACTGGATTTTGAAGACCTGGTATTTTAAAATGTAAAATATCTCATTAATAATCCTAATACTGATCACACATTGAATATTTTGGATATATCACAAACTCATTTAATAATATTTTGAAAATATTGATTAAATAAAATATATCATTAAAAGTCTAAATAAATAAAAGGAAAGATCTTAATATTCAAGGTACCAGGTCAGGGGAAAAAGTTGGTTGAGGGAAATTCCTGAATTTTTCAGAATTAACATGTGCCCAAACATATTTGGGGGTTCCATAATCACTGCAGATGGTGACTGCAGCTATGAAATTAAAAATGCTTGCTTCTTGGAAGAAAAGCTATGACCAACCTAGACAGTATATTAAAAAGCAGAGACACTACTTTTACCAACAAAGGTCCATCTAGTCAAAGCTGTGGTTTTTCCAGCAGTCATGTATGGATATGAGAGTTGGACTATAAAGAAAGCTGAGTACCGAAGAATTGATGCTTTTGAACTGTGGTGTTGGAGAAGACTCTTGAAAGTCCCTTGAACTGCAAGGAGATCCAACGGGTCAATCCTAAAGGAAATCAGTCCTGAATACTCATTGGAAGGACTGATGCTGAAGCTGAAACTCCAATACTTTGGCCACCTGATACAAAGAACTGACTCATTTGAAAAGACCCTGATGCTGGGAAAGACTGAAGGTGGGAGGAGAAGGGGATGACAGAGGAGGAGATACTTGGATGTCATAACCAACTCAACGTACATGAGTTTGAGCAAGCTCCAGGAGTTAGTGATGGACAGGGAAGCCTTGCGTGCCGCAGTCCATGGGGTCACCAAGAGTCAGACACGACTGAGTGACTGAACTGAACTGAACACGTGTCCAAGAAGTTTGAGGGGACAGTGTTCTGGTTTGATGGAACCAGCTAAATGCCCACCAGCCTTCAGGAACACCCCTATCTTCAATCTGTTCTCCTGAGAACCACTATAGTACTTTTCTAGTCTAGATATAATCAAGTCATTGTACTATTTTAAAATCTTCTAAAACCTTTTGCTCCAGGACACTCCCTCAAATACAACATGCAAGTTTTCAAACCTCATTTATGCTACTTCTATTGCCTCCAATGTCTAATTTTGTTCTTCATCCAGGAAAAAAAAAATATTTATTCTTGAAGGAATAGCTTTAAAGTCTCTTGCACTAAGTCCTTGCTATAACCTCCCAGGCTACACACCCTTCCTCCTCAGGAGTCCATCCCATTTTGTTTAACACAGCACTTAGCACACTGAACCAGACATGTTTATCTGTCTGATAACTAGAATGAAAGGCATGGATGCTACTGCAATTCAATGTGTGCCTCTGAAACCTAGCACAATGCCTGCAGAATATATTTAACTTAGCAAACTACTAAAATCCGCAGGAGTCTGGCAGGCTACAGTCCATGGGGTCGCAGAGAGTCAGACACAACTTAGTGACTGAAAAACAACAAAAGTCCACTAAAGACCCACAGGAAATTTGAAAGGAAGAAAGGAAGGGAAGAAGGGAGGGAAGGAGAGGCCAAAAAAACTCAATCACAAATGCCTTCTCTTGGAGTCCAGCAAAGTTTTATCTCTAAATTATGGTATTTACTGCCTACCTTCTATTAAGGTGATTTATGTTTTACTCCCTTATCTTCCAAGTGACACTTTGAAACTATCTTGAAGCAGGACACCCTTTTACATTCTTTACTAATTATCTAGCACTGTGCTTTCAATAGATTTTAATAGCAGAATTTTCCTTAGGGGACCCAAACTATCCAAGATGACTTCTGACATACAGTGACATGAAAAGTGAAAGTGAAAGTCACTCAGTTGTGTCCAATTCTTTGTGATCCCATGGACTATCCAGTCCATGGAATTCTGGAGTGGGTAGGTAGCCTTTCCCTTCTCCAGGGGATCTTCCTAACCCAGGGATAGAACCCAGGTTGCCTATGGTGACATGAAGAGAGAAATATTTGTCTTTTATACCAGATAAAAGAAATAAAATAAAATTAGGAAAATAATTCATGAGAGGGGAAAAAAAAAAATACTGCTCAGATACCCTGGTGCTCAAACAGTAAAAGAATCTGCCTGCAATGTCAGCGACAAAGTTTCGAGCCCTAGATCAGGAAGATCCCCTGGAGAAGGAAATGGAAACCCATTCCAGTATTCTTGTCTGAAGAATTCCACGTAACCCTGGAGGGCTACAGTCCATGGGGTCTCAAAGAGTTGGACATGACTAAGAAATCAACACTTTCATACACAGTTCTGTATTTTAATAATGGGGATAATTCAAATATATATAATCAAAGTGCAACTTACTGTCTTTCCCATCTTCTCTCTCATACTCTAATTTATAAACAATGCAGCTCACAATCAAAGTCAATTACTTTAAGCTAGCATTCAAGAACGAATGTACAACCCATTCCCCTACCACCACCACTATCATGAATCTGTTCTGTAAACAAGAGTTTAAAGCAGGCACAAGGGAGGCAGATTTTCCACTACTTACCTGGAAAGTTAAAGTTAGTCCTCAGGCAAGTTACTTAATCTTTCTGTGCCTCAATTCCTCACATGCCTAATAAGATAATACTAGGAGTACTCCTAAGGTGGTTGTCAAGATTTTACTAAGTAAAGGACTCTGAGCAAGGCTCAGGTAGAAATGAATACCACAGAAGAGCTTGCTATTATTTTTATTCAGAATTCATTATTCTTGCTCTTCCCACCATGACCTGATAAGTGTTATTTTCATGTCTCTATTCATGCATTTTCATACCCAATATTAATCCTCCCAAAGCCTAATAAGATTAACTCCGCCCTTAACAATGCACCATTGGTACCTGCATAAGTCTTGACTATGCTACTTTGTACAAAATAAGGTGTGTTCAAATAGTCTACTCACAAAAATCAATGTTGACTATTTGTTAGATATAAATAATCTCTGACAACCAGGATAAATTCTTTATATTTAAAGATCTGATTTTGTTTTAAGAAGAAAAGATATAAATAAGCACATTAAGTTCAAAAGAACTTGGGAAGAAGAAAATAAAAAGCCTTTTGTACAGAAAGATTTGAATAAACTGAGAGAAAAGTAGAAAGTAGTCCCTGAGCAGAATGTAAAGTAACTGTACTTAAAGGCTTTTAGGTGTGTTGTTTCTCTATAAAAGACCTGAGGAAGCTCCCTTTCAGTTCTCTGGTATATCCAAGTAACATTAACACAGTGATCTGAAGATCACACAAAAGGAATAAATAAAAACATTAAGTTATTGAAGGAAATGATTCAATTACTTTTAATAACAGAGAAGCAACTATTTTCAATGTTGCCTGCTTAGATGAAATTTGACTAAATTTAAATAATTTGATTATGCATTTGGTTTTAATGAATAACTTAATTGTGCATGAAAATGAGTTACAGGTTCAATTTCTTTTTATGTAGATTGCTAAGTAGTACTACCTTAATCTTATGGTTGACAAACTGATTTGAACACATAGGTGAGTGGAAAATTAAATAAAGTGAGGCTTTAGAAGTAAATTATTGAAAAACACAGCACTCTTGGTTATTTAAGAATGTATATTGAGTTCAGTTCTGTTCAGTCTCTTGGTCGTGTCCGACTCTTTGCAACCCCATGGACTGCAGCACACCAGGCTTCCCTGTTCCCTGTCTATTACCAAGTCCCAGAGCTTACTCAAACTTGTATCCATTGAGTCAGTGATGCCACCCAACCATCTCATCCTCTGTTGTCCCCTTCCTCTCCCACTTTCAATCTTTCCCAGCATCAGGGTCTTTTCCAGTGAGTCAACTCTTCGCATGAGGTGGCCAAAGTCCTGGAGTTTCAGCTTTAGCATCATTCCTTTCAAAGAAATCCCAGGGCTGATCTCCTTCAGAATGGACTGGTTGGATCTCCTTGCAGTCCAAGGGACTCTCAAGAGTCTTCTCCAACACCACAGTTTAAATGCATCAATTCTTTGGTGCTCAGCTTTCTTTATAGTCCAACCGTCACATCTATACATGACTACTGGAAAAACCATGCCTTTGACTAGACAGACCTTTGTTGGCAAAGTAATGTCTCTGCTTTTTAATATGCTGCCTAGGTTGGTCATAGCTTTCTTCCAAGGAGCAAGCATCTTTTAATTTCACAGCTGCAGTGACCATCTGCAGTGATTTTGGAGCCCCCAAATCTAAAGTCTCTGTTTCCATTGTTTCCCCATCTATTCACCATGAAGTGATGGGCCAGATGCCATGATCTTAGTTTTCTGAATGTTGAGTTTTAAACCAACTTTTTCACTCTCCTCTCACTTTCATCAAAAGGCTCTTTAGTTCTTCTTTGCTTTCTGCCATAAGGGTGGTGTCATCTAAATATCTGAGTTTATTGATATTTCTCCCAGCAATCTTGATTCCAGCTGTGTTTCATCCAGTTAATAAGGCATATTAAATCACTACATAATTGCTTTGTTGGAAATATTATTATTTAGAAAATATACATAGGGCTACATGAATATTACTGAAAACTCTAAAACTTATACAGTGAAGACAAACTGGAAATGATATGTAATGTACTCTGATACTTAATTGAATTTCTACTGTATGTACAACAGTGAGTTAGGTATTCTGAATGATACACAGATGAACACTGTATATCTCTACCTTCACACAACTCAGAAACTATAAAGAAGTGTACAAAAATTGTCATGGATTTACACAGCAAGTAAATCTTTATTTTGTATGGAGGTCAGGAAGTGTGGGAAGAGCTTTATTGAGGACAAATAATTTGGTTTATATTTTGAAGGCTGAGCAGAAGAATTAGATAGATGTGTTCACACAGTACGTGAGGGAAGGGAGAGAAGGAAGGCACGACCACAGAGCCACTCTACTGCAGGATGGCCCGTAGCAGGGCTGTCGGTGTGAACAGGCCCCAGAGTGTGCAGTGCACAGGCTACGAGGCCACCTGTGGCAGCCCTGAAGGCAGAACTTTCTAGACAGAGAAGTTGAAAACAGAAAGAAAATACTTAAAAGATGAATCGAAACAAAACATAACTGTGTGGTGTGTTCCTGGAGAGTGATTCACACAGAGATGCACAGTAGGAGACACGTTTAAAAATTATTTATCATCTTAACAAAGTAGGTAAACATGTAAAGGGAATGATTAGAAGATAATACCTAAAGACATACCCTATTTCTGAAACTCTATGAATCTAAACCCTACTACAAATTACAAGCAATCGGGCCTTAAACTGATAAATTCTGTAATGAAGAATCATACAATCTAGGTAAGAGCTATACAGTAGCTCTTAGAAACAGAAAAAAAGACAAAAGTGAATCTTTGAATATTTACCTCACAAATCAAAGAAGTTGCTTCTTTTGCTCGATTGGCATCTGCTCCCAACAGAAGCAGGCATTCAACCATGATACTGTTATTCTGATCACATGCTTTCTCCAGCATCACATTTTTAACTCATTATCAATGGCCAATTTTGCGAAGCACTTGCAACAAAGGTTTAGAAACTAAAAAGAATGGAAATGAGGATTAGAGTCAGTGAAATGTGTAACAGTTAGAATACAGGTAAAAAACATTATACCTGTTGATCCTTTTGCTCCATGATACTGGAGGACAACTGATGGAATATTACTGAATCAAAGGAGTAATCCACCAGTAGCTTGGAAAAGACACTGACAATTCCAGTATTGTCAAGACTGTCTGAAATCCCTGAAAGGGTGACAAAATTAATAATAACAAGGTCATTATGGATAAAAAAGAATAAACAAATGATATAAAACAGAGACTGTATGCAGTTCTTAAACCTTGAGGTGTTCACTTAGGTAAGTAGATACCTTTATTAGGCTTGTACTTTAAAGCTGTAAACTTTGAAACAATGTAATAGACACTCCTTGCTCTCTCATTACTAAGAAATAAGAAGATGCACACAGAGAATAAGATGTTAAAACTCTCATCTAGCCAAACAGGAAAAAAACCTGAAACACCTAATTTACCAAAATTTGGATTTTAAAGATTGCTTGCCTAAAGCCATACCTACAGGTTGGAAGTTAAATATTAACCAGGATTAGACAGCAGAGTCAGCAGTGCCACAAACCCAAATAAATCAGTGACTTGAGTTCTTTAATACAAGACTACAGATCAAGTTCTATAAAAAGGCTAGCACTTTCCCCAACAATTTTTGTGCTATCTTGTGAAATTTTAATCTCAGACAAATGTGAGTTCCTAGACTGTGTTCATCTTGAAAATATTTTAGAAAACCTCTAAAGACACTCTGAGGTTTACATCCTTTTAGCAAATCATTTATAAGGAACTGATTGGACACACCATTACTTTTTAGAACCACTCAAAAAGTTGTCTAGGCTCTATTTATGTGATGTTTTAAAGAAAGAATGAACTTTAGACTTGCCTATTATATACCTTGGGTACATTCACCAAAGATCAGTTTTACTTTTAAAATGTTCATCTTTCCAAAATATATTAATGAGATCATCTAAATGTTAAAAATTATTATTTTGAGCTCTTAAGACTCTAAGTTTCTATAAATGCTTCCTAGCATTTGACAAGAGAAGCAGTCTGAGGGGCATGTGGTCCACCCACCTCTAGAGGAGAAGTCTCTGCAGACAAATGAGTGCAGCAGCAAAGCAGATAAATAACACAAACACAGAGAGGCAGACAATCCAAACACAAAAGCTTACAAGCACTGAACTGGTCAAATAAAGTATGTTGGCAGGCAAAATTTAGCCCACTGGTCAACAGTTTACAATCTCTACATAAAAATCCTAAAATGTATGCCTAGATGAATAAATACTGAGTGAGAGCTTCATACCTGCACAAAATAATTTACCTCAGATTATTTATAATCAATTCTGTCTTGGCTTTAGTCAACCTAGGTTCAGGCACATTACAGAAAGAAGATAACAAAACCCATTGTTGGTTCTAATCTAAGAAATGCTATATGTTCAGCACTTTATAATTTAAAATCTTACATGCAGTTTCCCATTTACTAATAATATTTGTGCAAAGATCAGAGCTTAGACATTTTCACTCCTGGCCAATGCTGCCATTTTTGAAAATATTTGCTAAGTATGGTTTATGAAAGTTGTAAACTTCATTACCAAAACACTACAACCAAGGTAGAAATTCCTTTTTTGGCGGGGGGGATATTTATTTTTTATTTTCTATTTTTTATTTTTTTAATTTTAATTTTTATTTATTTATTTATTGACACAAAGGTAGAAATTCTTAAACAAAAAAAAAAAAACTTGTTTTGCTAACATTAAAATAAAAGCACTCTGAAACAATTTACTTCATCTTCCCTGAATTAATCCTAAACCAATATCTTTGATTCCTCATAGACAGCTAATATAGATTGCATTTTAAATTTTGCTTAATGAAGAATGTTTAAAATATTGTTTCACTGCAAGAAAAAAATTAAGGGGAAAAATTACTAAGTAAGCAGCTCAAATAAAACAAAGAGAATGACAAACTTCATAATAATTATAACTTTCATTTATCTAAAATCTAAGCAAATAAAAGTCCCTTGGACAGGAAAGGGATCAAACCAGTCAATAGTAAAGGAAATCAACCCTGAATATTCATTGGAAGGACTGATGCTGAAGCTGAAGCTCCAATATTTTGACCACCTGAGGCAAAGAGCTGACTCATTGGAAAAGACCCTGATGCTGGAAAAGATTGAGGGCAGGAGGAGAAGGGGATGACAGAGGATGAGATGGTTGGATGGCATCACTGACTCAATGGATATGAGTTTGGGCAAACTCCAAGAGATAGTGAGGGACTGGGAAGCCTGGTGTGCTTCAGTCCAAGTCCACGGTGTCACAAAGAGTTGGACATGACTGAGCAACTAAAGAACAACAAAGAAAATAATGTTCACCTAGCTGAAATTTCTTTAGCACATGCTCTGCTTTTTCATAGAAAAAACAAACGTATTAATTTGAGAGATTTAGTAATGAAACATATGATATTTTTAAATTCAATTCAGTTCTCTTCATCTACTATAATAAAAATACTATGAAATGATAAATGGCTTTCAATTAACTAGAAAATACCCATTAATGCTAAGTAGGAGTTACAACAGCTGCTCTGAAAGAGAAATCTGTACAAGATCTCGATTCCCTTCAAGATAATGCACATACTTTTATCTGAACTTCACCAATATCCTTAAATCGTTGTAGGGTGGAAATCAGAATTTTTGCCAGCAGATGCCCAGTTCCCATGCATAAATTCTTCTTTGTAATCAAACATCCTATAAGACTTAAACCCAGACACTGAATTTCTAGAAAAATAAAAGAAAAAAATAAAATATACTGTTTTAAATCTCAAAACAGAAGAAAAAATTTAAACATGTTCAACTAATAGCTAAAGGCCTATAAAAATCTAAATCCTGACTTCAGTTGTACTAACCTTGGTCATCTGGGTACATCTGCAGTGTATGAAGCACTGAATCAATAGCACCTTCCAGGGATAATACCTCTAATGCATCAGGAAAATGTATTATAGACGATATTACTTTTAATCCACACTTCTGAATCCCAGGATTTCCAATGAACTAAAAGTCAAAAGGATAATTAAGAAAATTTGCCATGTTAAAAAATGAATTCTAATATTTACCTTAGTTAAAGCCAGCTTATAGGCTGATGAAACATAAACTAGAGTCCAAATAAAATCACCATTCTTGATTCTGCCTTGTATCACTAATTACTTTTATTTATTATTAAAAATAAGAGCTAACATTTTTGCACTTATTAAGTACCTCTTCTTCACCAGGCACTGTACTAAATAATTTCACATGCTTTTCTTTTCAGAGCATCCTTATTAAATATATACTAATATGATTCCTATTAAAAGATGAGTTCATTGAATGTAGACTGTACACTGCTGAGACGATTCCAAGTCAAAGACATTTGCTGTCACAACCTAAACTCTTAACCATAAAAATGAAATGCTGTCCCTCATCATAGAAAATACTGAGAATTTACTCTTTATATGTTTACATGCTATACCTCATTTATTTCCCATCAAGTTTCATACAATGGGATCACCAACTTTAACAATGCAGGAAAAAGAGCTCAAGTCACATAGCCAACAATTGTCAGGACTAGAACTTCCCTGGTGGCTCAAACAGTAAAGAATCTGCCTGCAATGCAGGAAACCTAGGGTCGATCCCTGGGTCAGGAAGATTCCCTGAAGGAGGGCATGGCAATCCACTCCAGCATTATTGCCTGGAGAATCCCCATGGAAGAGGAGCTTGATGGGCTACAGTCCACAGGGTCACAAAGAGCTGGACACGACTGAGCAACAAAGCACAGCACAGTCAGGACTAGTACTTTAATGTAAATGTTTCAAGAATCTTAATCTCTTCCAACCTTTTAAATTCAATTCTTCCAGAATTTGATATTATTTGACAGTTATTCTAATAGAAGCCACTACTTTTCCGAGGCCATCCTTCTCATTGACTAAAGAAAACAATCAACAACACACTTTCCAACCACGTGACAATCACATCACACCTCCCCTCTTTCAATGTCTGTGACATTTACCTAACTCTTACACTCTGCTTTTCCATGGTGCTCTTCATGATGTTCTAGGCAGTCACTCACCTAGAGCCAAACATCCTAGAGTGTGAAGTCAATTGGGCCTTAGGAAGCATTACTATAAGCAAAGTTAGTGGAAGTGATGGAATTCCAGCTGAGAGATTCAAAATCCTAAGAGATGATGCTTTTAAAGTGCTAGACTCAATATGTCAGCAAATTTGGAAAACTCATCAGTGGCTATGGGACTAGAAAAGTTCAGTTTTCATTCCAATCCCAAAGAAAGGCAATGCCAAAGAATGTTTAAACTACTGTACAACAGTACTCATTTCATATGCTAGCAAGGTTATGCTCAAAATCCTTCAACTTAGATTTAGGCAGTATGTGAACCAAGAACTTCCAGATGTACAAGCTGGGTTTCAAAGAGACAGAGGAACCAGAGATCAAATTGCCAACATTTGCTGGATCCTGGTAAAAGCAAGAGAATTTCAGAAAAACACCTACATCAGCTTCACTGACTATGCTAAAGCCTTTGACTGCGTGGATCAAAAAAAACTGTGGAAAATTCTTAAAGAGATGTAAATACCAGACCACCTTACCTGTCTCCTGAGAAATCTATACATGGGTCAAGCAGTAAACAGCTAGAACTGGATATGGAACAACTGACTTGTTCAAAATTGGGAAAAGAGTAAGACAAGGCTGTATATTGTCACTCTGTTTATTTAACTTCTATGCAGAGTACATTATGTGAAATGTCAGGCTGGATGAATCCCAAGCTGGGATCAAGATTGTCAGCAGAAATATCAACAGTCTCAGATATGCAGATGATACCACTCTAATGGCAGAAAGTGAAGAGGAACTCAAGAGCCTCTTGATGAGGATAAAATAGGAGAGTGAAAAAGGTGGCTTGAAACTCAACATACAAAAAATTAAGATCATTGCATCTAATACCATTCAGTTCAGTTCAGTCACTCAGTCATGTCCAACTCTCTGCGACCCCATGAATAGAAGAACGCCATACTTCCCTGTCCGTCACCATCTCCCAGAGTTCACTCAAACTCACATCCATTGAGTCAGTGATGCCATCCAGCCATCTCATCCTCTGCTGTCCCCTTCTCCTCCCACCCCCAATCCTTCCCAGCATCAGAGTCTTTTCCAATGAGTCAGCTCTTTGCATAGGGTTGCCAAAGTATTGAAGTTTCAGCTTTAGCATCAGTCTTTCAATGAACACTCAGGACTGATCTACTTTAGGATGGACTGGTTGGACCTCCTTGCAGTCCAAGGGACCCTCAAAAGTCTTCTCCAACACCACAGTTCAGAAGCATCAATTCTTCGGCACTCAGCTTTCTTCACAGTCCGACTCTCATGGGAAATACATGGAGAAACAGTGGAAACAGTGTCAGACTTTATTTTGGGGGGCTCCAAAATCACTACAGATAGTGATTGCAGCCATGAAATTAAAAGACACTTACTTCTTGGAAGGAAAGTTAGACCAACCTAGATAGCATATTCAAAAGCAGAGACATTACTTTGCCAACAAAGGTCCATCTAGTCAAGGCAGTGGTCATGTATGAATGTGAGAGTTGGACTGTGAAGAAAGCTGAGCTCCCAAGAATTGATGCTTTTGAACTGTGGTGTTGGAGAAGACTCTTGAGAGTCCCTTGGACTGCAAGGAGGTCCAACCAGTCCATCCTAAAGGAGATCAGTTCTGGGTGTTCATTGGAAGGACTGACGCTAGTCCTATTACTTCATGGCAAATAGAAAAGGAAACAGTGGAAGCAGAGATAGATTTTATTTTCTTGGATCCAAAATCACTGTGGACCATGACTGCAGCCATGAAATTAAAAGACACTTGCTCCTTGGAAGGAAACCTATGACAAACCTCTTCAGTTTATTAAAAAGCAGAGACATCACATCACTGACAAAGGTCCATATAGTCAAAGCTGTAGTTTTGCCAGTAGTCTGGTATGGATGTGAGACTTGGAACATAAAGAAGGCTGAGTGCTGTAGAATTGATGCTTTCTAACTGTGGTGCTGGAGAAGATTCTTGAGAGTCCCTTGGACAGCAAGGAGACCAAACCAGTCAATTCCCAAAGGAATCAACCCTGAATATTCATTAGAAGGACAGATGCTGAAGCTGAAGCTCCAATCCTTTGGCCACCTGATTGAAGAACTGACTCACTGGAAAAGACCCTGATACTGGGAAAGAAAGACAGCAGGAGGAGAAGGGAGTGACAGGATGTGATGGTTGTAGAACATCACTGACTCAATGGACATGAGTTTGAGCAAACTTTGGGAGAGAGTGAAAGACAGAGAACTCTTCTGTCCACTGGGTCAAAAGAGTCAGAAACCACTTAGCCACTAAATAACACCTTCACTATAGAGCTGAAATAGCTTCCAGTCAGACCTCAAATTCTGATGTAGCCTCTTCACCAAAAACCTACTGCCTTCCCACCTGTTTCACTTCCCCTATTGTCACTGAACAGATTTTCATTCATTTCCCAATCTAGTCCCTCAATACCTCTCATGTGTTTTGTATTCGCATCTTTCTTTATGTAGGTTATGGACAGAAGCATCATTTTCTCATCTTGTACTGTCCTCCTCCAACGCTGAACTGCTCAGCTCGGATATCATGTTATCTATCATTTCAATAAGAAACTCATATCCTTGTCTCCCTTGGCAATTTTCTCCACCATTATTTCCATCTTACCAATTCCTTGAGTAGTAAAAGGATATCAGCTTGGAGCCAATTACATTTGGGTTTAAAATTGCCTCATCACTTAAAGAGTTCTATAAATCTCTGGGCCATTAAAAATGAATGAATAACATTTACTGAGAAGTGGTATTTAGTCAGAAGGTATTATTCAAGAACATAAAGAAATTCAAAGTTGTACAAAGTGAAGCTGGA
This sequence comes from Nanger dama, assembly GCA_917880005.1. NCBI lineage: Eukaryota > Metazoa > Chordata > Mammalia > Artiodactyla > Bovidae > Nanger > Nanger dama. Next base: position 40,841,675 of record CAKJTW010000002.1, read on the forward strand.
GGGATGGCTCAGTGTTTGCCGGGTTTCCTCACCTCGAAAATGATTCTAATAATGCATTGTTGCTATGAGGGTGAAAAGAGATAAATCATCAGCCATGCAGTAAACATTGAGTGATGGCTTAGTTCAGGCCTTGGAATGAACAAACACTCTTCTCAGAAGTGAAAGACTTCTCATTGGGCGAGAATATCCCTAAATTGATCTTTCATTCTATCAAGCTACCACTTCTCTTTCATTTCTAAATGTATTAATAGAAAAATCTAAACTCACTTCCTCTACATTCTTCCCACCTCTTAATTTTACATAATCAGGCTTCTGTCCTAACCACTCCAAATTAAAACCATTCAAAGAAAAAAAGTTCTTTAACAACTGAATTGCTGCTCTTTCTTCTCTTGATTTCCATGACACAATAATCTCCCTACTTATTCTCAAACTTTAAAACTATTTATTTATCTATCTCATTCACAATCACTTCTTTCAACTCCAAACTTTGTCCAAAGAACTTTACTTAAAACTCTCCTATTCATGGATGGAATTCATATATCATCATGGCTTCAGGCCGCCATAACAACAGCAACCACCACAAGGATAACCAAAACCTAAGGAGCACTTGCTATGTGCCAGACATTCCTTTAAGCACTTCATATGTATTAACTCATTTAATCTTCACACTCACCCTGTGATGCAGACACACATTTATTATCCCTGTGTTAGTGGTAAAAAAATTGAGACACAGAAATCTTTGAGTAGATAACTCAAAGCATAAGCTTAAACTCTCTTAAGTTCTAAGTCCATATTTCTCCTTGTTTGATACTAGTATCTTGAACTTAGATGTTCAAAGTTAAAAGTTTATTATCGTCTCAAAAAAAAAAAGAAAACTCAGACTGCCATTTTGAACTTTCTGTTTTAATTACCAGTACCACCATTTCAAGCCAGGCTTCAGCAATACGTAAACTGTGAACTTCCTGATGTTCAAGTTGGTTTTAGAAAAGGCAGAGGAACCAGAGATCAAATTGCCAACATCCGCTGGATCAGGGAAAAAGCAAGAGAGTTCCAGAAAAACATCTATTTCTGCTTTATCGACTATGTCAAAGCCTTTGACTGTGTGCATCACAAAAACTGTGAACAATTCTGAAAGAGATGGGAATACCAGACCACCTGACCTGCCTCTTGAGAAATCTATATGCAGGTCAGGAAGCAACAGTTAGAACTGGACATGGAACAACAGACTGGTTTCAAATAGGAATAGGAGTACGTCAAGGCTGTATATTGTCACCCTGCTTATTTAACTTATATGCAGAGTACATCATGAAAAACGCTGGACTAGAAGAAGCACAAGCTGGAATCAAGATTGCTGGGAGAAATATCAATAACCACAGGCATGCAGATGACACCACTCTTATGGCAGAAAGTGAAGAGGAACTAAAAAGTCTCGATGAAAGTGAAAGTGGAGAGTGAAAAAGTTGGCTTAAAGCTCAACATTCAGAAAACGAAGATCATGGCATCTGGTCCCATCACTTCATGGGAAATAGATGGGGAAACAGTGGAAATAGTGTCAGACTTTATTTTTGGGGGCTCCAAAATCACTGCAGATGGTGACTGCAGCCATGAAATTAAAAGATGCTTACTCCTTGGAAGAAAATTTATGACCAACCTAGATAGCATATTCAAAAGCAGAGACATTACTTTGCCGACTAAGGTCCATCTAGTCAAGGTTATGGTTTTTCCAGTAGACATGTATGGATGTGAGAGTTGGACTGTCAAGAAGGCTGAGTGCCGAAGAATTGATGCTTTTGAACTGTGGTGTTGGGAAGACTCTTGAGAGTCCCTTGGATTGCAAGATCCAACCAGTCCATTCTGAAGGAGATCAACCCTGGGATTTCTTTGGAAGGAATGATGCTAAAGTTGAAACTCCAGTACTTTGGCCACCTCATGCGAAGAGCTGACTCATTGGAAAAGACTCTGATGCTGGGAGGGATTGGGGGCAGGAGAAGAAGGGGACGACAGAGGATGAGATGGCTGGATGGCATCACGGACTCAATGGATGTGAGTTTGAGTGAACTCCGGGAGATGGTGATGGACAGGGAGGCCTGGCATGCTGAGATTCATGGGGTTGCAAAGAGTCAGACATGACTGAGCGACTGAACAGAACTGAGGGAGGCCAGCTTGAGGCATACACACATGTGCAGTAGCACAAGTCCCTGTGTTCAGAAGGGCCCCAGACCTGGTTTAATACTCTGCAGCTACCACCTTGAAATTCTTAGTAATTTTAAACACAAGGTGCTGCATTTTCATCTCATACTGGGTTATGTAGCTGACCCTGCCCTTAACCTCAAAATGCACCAATAGTCTTACTTTTATGCTAAAATTAAGTCAAATTGGTACCTGATGGCTCAGATAATAAAGAATCGGCCTACAGTGTGAGAGACCCAGGTTCCACCCCAGGGTTGGGAAGATCGCCTGGAGAAAGAAGGAAATGGCAACCTACTACAGAATTCTTGCCTAGGGAAATCCCACGGACAGAGGAGCCTGGTGTGCTACACAGTCCATGAGGTTGCAAAGAGTCAGACATAACTGAGCGACTAACACTTTCACTTATATTTATAAAGTACCTGTTCTTGTGCCATTACCTCTAACAAGTTTCTACTCAACTATTGGTTCTGCTATCTTGAGCTTCCCTAATCTCTATTTCAGGTGCAGTTTGATGATGCACCTGATTACTGGCAAAATGAAATCCATGATTTGTCTGTGTAGAAAGAGGATGCAGAGTATCACATTATTATATGTGATGGAGATCAAATAAACTTTTTGATAATTTAAAATAGTGATATCTGATTTTGACAGTTTCATAAATATGAAGAGTAAATATCATTATGTATATATATATGATATTTACAAACCTATAATGGACTTTCACTTACTTAATGTTCTATTTTGAAAATAGTGAATCATTATATTGCTATTCAAATGGGGATTGAAATTAATTTACTAGCAAGTGTTGTCCACATGAAATTTTTGAAAGTACCAATGTTGGACATCTACAAATATTAATTAGAAACATCCTGTTTACTATGCTTCACAATTTTCCAAGTTTTTCAAAGACTACAAAAACAATCAAAATATTTTCTCTAGTGAGTCAGCTAGCCAACTCAAGGGCAAAATGCCCACATCAGTCTCTTTCCAAACTGCCAGCCAAGTCAAACTGCAACTCAGAAAAACTGTCCAGAAAAAAAAATTAAGGTACAGCTAAAAAGAACATACCATAGTTCAGAACTAACACTGAGATATATCCTAATAAAGTAGATTCCAAGAAAATAAATTCTTTGGGCATCCAGATAAAAATACCAAACCATTTAAAAATGAGAAAAGAATTAAACTGGTCTCAGACTGTTTCACTAAAACATTCTGTACTACAAAACAGTGAAATGCCTAAAAGGTTTTCAAAGAAAAGAAAACAAAACCCCAGTGCTTTGCAATCAACCAAACTGTTTTTCAAGAGTCCAAATATACAGACAACAACAAAACGTTCAGGAAATGAATCTGTTTTTAAAATAGACAGACAACTAAAAAATAAATGGAAGAATTGTAGCAAAAGAACTTGCAGTGAACACTGAATCCACATGACTGTAAGAAGAAGACGAAAACAACTTATTAAGTATGATTATAGAATTGAATATAAATATTTTAAAACTTGTCAACGTAGAATTAATTCATTTAACAAAAGTTGGTTAGAAAATAGGTAAAAATAAGAAGATGGTGTGAATACTTCAATCTTTTCATCTTTTATAGCCACAAGTCAAAAGATAGTTTTAAATCTAATAGTAATAATATTAACTAACATTTGCTGACTCTATACCATGTGCCAGGCATTGTATAGAGTACACAGCATGAATTATATAATAAAATTCTTCATAATAACCCTAAGCGAAAAGCCATTTATTATCTCCATATTATAGATAATGTAATGGAGGCTTTAAAAAACTTGTTCAGAATACATTAGTCTGTAGATGGTGAAGCCAGATTCAAATACAGATATACTGATTCGAGGAGCCACACACATTAGAATACGTTATACACTTAAAGATATAAAACTAAAGACCATATAATCTACTTTAACTGAGTGATAAAGGGAGAGAGAAGACATAAAGAAGTGAAAATATACTAGTTTCACCAAAAGTATGCATAATGTGCTAATAAATGTGAAGGAAAAAAATGAATACCTGGGCAATATATTTGTCATATTCACGAAAAACTGTACATAATTCCTTGGCAACACATTAGGAATCTCACCAAGTTGTTTTTAATTCCTAGAAAGAACTACACAGTTTCAAAATATTATCATTTATTTTCTTAGGATCTATTGATAAGGATTGTATTGTCAGAACAGACTAAATTAACCTATAGCAACAACCTCAAAATTACATAAACTGGAAAAGAAAAGGTTCAGTTTGCATTCATGTCTCATAGGTGTTATAGATCAGGAGGGGCCTGTGCTCAGCACAGCCACTCTGGAGTTGTGCTAACTGAGCAACCACCATCTCAAATATCACAGATCACAGTGCCTGAGAGAGTGTTCTATAAGATGCCTCACCAGCAATTAAAGCTTGGTCCAGAAACCACAAATGAAACCTCTACTTACAACTCTTTGGCCAAAACCATCACATGATTCAGTCCAACTACGAAAGCACCAATACGATCCCATAATCCCCAGAAGGGGGCAAACACCACTAATGATTACCATGCAAGCATTTAGTTTGCTGCTACATTCTTCCTCCTACAAATAACGCCACAATAAATATTCTTGTTAAAAAACTTTGCGCACATGTACACGTGCATCTACATTATAAATTCTTAGAGTGGAACAGCTGGTCAGAAAACATATCCATTTTAATGTAGATGAGTATTATTAAATTTCCTCCAACAAGGTTTTTGTTTTGTTTTGTTTATAATTTACATTTCTTTAATAAAGACTGTGGGCTTCCTTGGCAGCTCAGACAGTAAAGAATCTGCCTGCAATGTGGGAGACCCAGGTTTGAGCTCTGGGTCGGTAAGATTCCCTGGAGAAGGGAATGGCTACCCACTCCAGTATTCTTCCCTGATTGAGAATCTATGCCAGATTCATTTTTACTTTTGAATCTCATTCACGTGAGATTTGATTCTTTAAACGAGTAATGTAAATACGCAGCTTCCTTTGCTTTCTCCAGATGGCCAGAGAATTAGCTGCTTCAATGCAAGTTACTGAGCAATCTATTTTCCCTTGTGGTGGTTGTGAAATCATACACGAACTGAACATTTGCATTTGAGTCTATCTCCTAAATCACCATTACGTGATACTGATCTATCGCTAGTGCCAATCTCACACCAGTATAATCACTAAAGTTTTATAATACATTTGATAATCTATTAATACTAGAGTCAGGCCATATTAATTATCTTCTTTTTCCAAATTATCTTGATTAGTCATATAATTATCTAATTAATTTTCTCAAAATTTTACATTAGCTTACCTAGTTCCAGAAAATACCACTGTTATTTTTATAAGGATTCATAAATGTAGATAAATTTTTTTTTAATTCGTAATTTTATCAAAACAGAGGGTATATATTTTCCTATGTTTAACTGTCCCTTTATACTCCCAGTTGAGTTTCAGAGTCTTCTTTGGAGTAGTTCTATAAATTTTTATTTACCTTAGAAGTGAAAGTGAAGTGGCTCAGTCGTGTCCGACTCTTTGCGACACCATGGACTGTAGCCCACCAGGCTCCTCTGTCCACAGGGTTTTCCAGGCAAGAGTATTGGAGTGGGTTGCCATTTCTTTCTCCAAGGGATCTTTCCAAACCCAGGAATCAAATCTGGGTCTCCTGCATTGCAGGCAGACACTTTATCCTCTGAGCCACCAGGGAAGCCCAAAGCAAAAGTGAAAGTTGCTCAGTTGTATCTGACTCTTTGAGACGCCAGTGACTGGATAGTCCATGGAATTCTCCAGGCAAGAATACTGCAGTGGATAGCCTTTCCCTTCTCCAGGGGATCCTCCCAACCCAGGGGTCAAACCCAGGTCTCCTGCATTGCAGGCAGATTCTTTACCAGCTAGCTGAGCCACAAGGGAAGCCCAATATTTCTTTGAGCCCCCTTTTTGGGGGAGGGGCAAGAATACTGGAGTGGGTTGCCATTCCCTTCTCCAGGAGATCTTACCAACCCAGGACTTGAACCTGGGTCTCCCGCATTGCAGGCAGACGCTTTTCTGTCTGAGCCACCCGGGAAGTGCTATGCAATTTCTCTTTGTTTTTGTTATTGCTGTTGCTTTCACAACTCAGCTCTTGCTTTTACTATATATTAATCACGATTGAAATAAGTATCTTCAGTATTTAAACTGAGTACATTTTGCTTTAAGGTTTTGAGAAGTGCACCAGCTCTTTGATTTGTGTACATTTAATGAGAAGACTGGTCTGACTTCATAAGTTTCCTGACTGAAGACAGCAGCAGCGCCACTGCACACAAAGCACAGATGTGACCAAAATGCTGAGAGCTCTAATTTCTACTGTGTTCTCCAGAGACAATACTGGGTAAATAGATCTCTCTGGAACAGATTACTCAAAGTTTTCATGTGCAGAAAAAGCTAAAAGCATCAAGCATAAATGCAGTGTTAATATTTCAGACAGATTTAACTTCAGTCTGAATATTACTGGATTTATGTACACCTCCAGACACTGATTCACTTTAATAAATACTTTTAATAAAAAAATACTTTTAATAATTTTTGCATTGTAAATCTTAGTTGAATCACAAATTCTACCTTATTTGGAAGTTTGCTATCCAAGAAAAGGCTTATTTTTAATGACAATTCATTTTACTGCATCAACAGTATTTGGATCCAGAATCTCTGATGCCTTGTAACATCTATTCAGAGTGGCACATGCAATTATGGGATTTTAGAACTAAAAAAAAAAAATACATTCATCTTTTAGAGCATTTTTTTCTCAACCATGGAAAAGAATTAGGGGGAATGACACAGGGGAGATTCTTAAAAATGAAACAGTACCACTTCTGCTTCCCATGACCTTAATTCCTTGCCCACAAATGGCAGTCACTATTTAGTGAGATGCTGTGTCATTACCCAGGTGTGGCATGGAAAATAAAGAAAGGGGTAGGGAGGTTCTTGGATTTCCCTGGTGACTCACAGCAGTAAAGAATCCACCTGCAATCCAGGAGACCCTGGTTTGATCCCTGGGTTAAGAAGATCCCCTGGAGAAGGAAGTGGCAACCCATGCCAGTATTTTTGCCTGGAGAATCCCAAGGAGAGAGTAGTCTAGTGGGCTATAGTACATAGGTTCACAAAGAGTCGGACACAACTCAGTGACTAAACAAGGAGGCTCTCAACCACTTCTCCTGGGATTATATAGCAGAAGAAAGTGAGACCTAGGAGCACGGTGAATCTCTTGGCAGCACAGTACTGATGGTAGTAAGTACAATACTTCCCTTGACTGGCAGCTCCTTCCACTCTATCATACCTGTATTCAATGATGTTAGGAAAGATGACACAACCAAAACCAAAGTTACCAAAAGGCTTTTCTGGTACCACTTGCTTTTCACCAACACACATCATGAATAAAATTAACTATTCTTTCCTCTATTACTGAGCTTCTCTGTTGGCTCAGTCGGTAGAGTCTGCCTGCAATGCAGGAGACACGGGTTCAATCCCTGGCTTGGGAAGATCCCCTGGAGAAGGAAATAGCAACCCACTCCAGTACTCCTACCTGGCAAATCCCATAGACAGAGGAGCCTGGTAGGCTAGTCCATGGGGTCCCAAGAGTCAGACATGCTTTACCATACCTCAAGACCTGTCCATAAAGCTAGTGCAGCCCATAAGTGCTCTCACCGAACAGCTTCGTGCTGCCTTATGCTTTATGCATGGCTGTTACTTCCCCAGCCAGATTATGAGCTCCATTACAGAAGGACACAAAGCATATTCATTCCTGTCTTCCCAGCACCTAACACAGTTCCTTCCACATTCTTACTTTCACCAAGTATTTTAGAATTAAATTCAACCCAAAGCTATATTCAAGAATCATATTAAAGTCTGAGTAAAAATGACTCAAATATATCAGACAATTACATTATAAAGTTCAGTTTAAAATGAGTTAAGATCTCTCTGCAGGCTCTTCTATTTAATTCATGACATTTTTCAAAGTATACTAAATCAGAAGGAATTATGTCCATTAATTACTTTGACTAGCTTTTCCTTTCATAAAAACATGAACCTAATCTTTACATCTTTACCTTTATATCTTTTATAAAGAACCAATTCATCTTATGTTAAACTTCCAAACCATCTTAATTCCATCAATACCTTTTACATTATACAACATAACATAATTCTCCTCTTCTCTTTTTCAGACTTAGTATGATTATTAATTTATTAATTATAGTACATCATTGCAAATGTACATAGTTATGTGCATGCTCAGTTGCCAAGTCGTGTCCAACTCTTTGCAACCCCACAGACTGTAGCCTGCCAGGATCCTCTGTCCATGGGATTTTCACAGCAAGAAAACTGAAGTGGGTTACCATTTCCTTCTCCAGGGAATCTTCCCAACCCAGGGATCAAACGCGTGTCTCCTCCATCTCCTGCATCACAGGCAGATTCTTTACTGCTGAGCCAGCAGGGAAACCCAGTGTCTGTAAATGCCTAATACTAGGAAGAAGCAATGAACACTGAGCTATTTCATAGGTTATCTCTAAGGAGTACAATACAAAAAGCATAGGGAATGAAAAAAAAAAAACAAAAACCTTCAATGTTGCTCCCTGTGTGTCTTCATGGACTGAATCTTTCAGCATGGGACCAGAAAAGAAAGACCAGGAAGACAGAAAAAGCAAACAGCAGCCATGGCTCCTGACATCACTCATGAGGTTAAGGTGAACATCCAGAGTTCTGTCTCTGACTGAATTGACTCAAATGGATTTATCAAAAGAGCCTGTCAAAATCTGTAATTGTGCACTTCTCTTAGCTGGAATGGTACATCTCTTCACCCTCTTACATCCCTACTCTCATCTTATCTTTCTAAACAGATAACTTCTTACTATCATAGTAAATAGAACATGGGAAACTTAAGCTAATAAAAGCCCCCATACTTACCCAAATTTCATATTCTAGTTAAGAGTATAAAGGCAGAATCTTAAATTATACATACCCTGTTCAAAGCTCCCAGGACCAATTTGTGAATATCATTCCTGAAACACTGCTTTTCAATCATATTTAGCTTATGCTGATATTCAGTATCTTCCCTGTATTCTTCCGGGATACCTAAATGCAAAATAAATACAAATCATTTTCTCATAACAGATTTAGGCTGAACAGAATGTCACTTATTAGGAATGATTATAATTAACCCAATAATACATATGTTGTACCGTTTTCTAACCCATGGTTCTTTATCAAAGAAATAACTCTAAAGTTTAAGAAATTTTTTTAAATTGTTCATCACTGAATATAAAATAAATACACTGTATGTGGATGTTTACTGAATTTAAAGTAGCAAGAAGTTACTATGGTGGAGCAATTTTCTGGAACAAACAATCTCTTTCTTGTGTATTAACAAACAGTCTGTACTCATTACAAGAAGCTAGATTTTTATGCAATGGTGGATGATTTTTAAAAAGTTCAAACATTAGAAACATTGGATATGAAAGGAAGACATAAAAGAGTACCAGGAACAACAGTGGAAAATTCAGCATTAAGATGGTAAAGAACATGTAGTTTTATCAAAAGTCATCTAAGGCTGTATAAAAGTATTAAGTAACTTAAAGAAAACATACTTTATTAAGCTATATTGTAGCTGAACTATCCCAAAATGGTTGAAAAACAGGAAATCAAAAATATTGAACATATACAGAACCTATAATAGAACATGAAAGTAAAATAATTGTGAATAATGTTTCTAAAGTCTATGACTATAGAAATAATAAACAATACCTCATAATCTTTCATTTCAGTAATTTGCATTAATAAAAGTTATAAGTTGGCTGCATGTAAGTTTTCATTTACTTAACAAAAATTTGAATGCCAACAATACATGCAAAGGATTTTGCTGCATGCTGAGAATACCACAATGAATTTGACAGGCATGATTTTCACCCTCCTGGAACATTCAGTGCTCACTTTAAAATTTATTCAAATAGGTCCTGACAGCTGTATGACCTTGGACAAGCCACTTAAACTCTTAGTGTCTCATTTCCAGTGACCAAGACCACATTAATTTCTAAAGCTGCCTATTATATCACAAGGAGATGTAACCATTAAAAGCAGTCCTGTTGAAATGCAAAAGCTTCATGCCAATCTAAGGAGTCTTACTAACTGTCTTTCTTACATTAAGACCAAATGAACACTCCCAAAATTTCATCTCTGGTCTTTGCCATATCACTTGAGGTTCTACTATCCAGAATCTATATAATTTCCTTACCAGATAATAGTCCCTTAAACTGTCTGAACTGAAAACTTTTTGAAGAGGGGATCCATAGCCTAATCATCTCCAGACTACCAAGAGTTCCAAGCACAGCTCTTTAGGTATAACAGCTGTTCAATAGCCACTTGTTGCACAAATGTGTCTTTAGAAAGCACCCATTCTGATTCAGGCTGGTGCTGGTGCTAAGCTGCTTCAGTCGTGTCTGACTCTCTGTGACCCCAAGGACTGTAGTCTGCCAGGCTCTGCTGTCCATGGGACTCTCGAGGCAAGAATACTGGAGTGTGTTGCCATGCCCTCCTCCAGGAGATCTTCCTGACCCAGGGATCAAACCCACATCTCTTAAGTCTCCTGCATCGGCAGGCGGGTTCTTTACACTAGCACCACCTGGAAAGCCCCTAACTCAGGCTGCCTCAGGTGAAACCTTCCATTATATAAGCTGGGACCTTAAAATCTTCTTATCTTATGTCTCAGTTTCGTCATTGGTAAAATGGGTGGGGGCAGAGGGGGTAGAATCTGACTGATGGGTTGCTATGAGAATTTTAAAATTTTATATGAAGTACTCTGAATAATGCCTTACAAATTTTACTAGCTAAATATAAATAAATGGGTTTTAATAGTTTCATAACCTCTTAAATTATCTCCTCTGCAAAGTTAACAAATTCAGTTTCTCCTACTGTTTGGCTTTATATTCATAATCCCTTTCCTCTGTACACTTCCCAATATGCGTATGTCCTCTCCTAAAGAATTTTGTACTGTTTCCTCTAGAACTGACACAAGACAAGAAGGAACAAGTCAAATGATATTTATTAAAATAAGTAGGTCTTTAGTATTATTCTTTTAAAGCACAGGCTCAATCACTTCAATAAGTTATTGTTATAAAAAGGAGGAAGTGAACAGTACCAGATTGAAAACAATTTTAAGTGACATAATACTAGATGCAATATGTGCTCCTGAATTAAATACTAAATTACAAAAATTTGCTATAATGCACATCTGTTACAATTAATAGTTTGAATATGGTTTAGTTAATAATTGTATATACCTAAATATCTTATAACAACCTACTTCAACTTAACATGTCAAAACCATAATCATACTCAACCTTAAAACTACTGAGGTACTGATACTATAGTTACTCACTGACATACTGAATCATGTGCTATAGGATGGTATATGCTGAGTTGTTTCAGCCGTGTCCGACTATGTGACACTATGGACTAGAGCCCGCCAGGCTCCTCTGTCCATGAGATTCTCCAGGCAAGAAAACTAAAGTGGATTGCCACATCCTCCTCCAGGGGATATTCCCAATCCCTAACTACAGGATGGTATAGGATGGCATAATTACAGCATGATAGAATCTGGTTATTTACATGGTGTGCTATGGTAATACAGTATGTTACCACAGAGTGAAGTAGATGATTAAGCCTTTACCTAATAGAGAAATATATTTATAAAGACTTCCCTGGTGGCTCAGACAGTAAAGCATCTGCCTACAATGTGGGAGACCTGGGTTCGACCCCTGGGTCGGGAAGATCCTCTGGAGAAGGAAATGGCAACCCACTCCAATACTCTTGCCTGGAAAATCTCATGGATGGAAGAGCCTGTGGGCTACAGTCCGTGGGGTCGCAAAGAGTCAGACAAAACTGAGCGACTTCACCTTACCTTACCTTATGCTTATAAGGTCAATAAAGCAGAAATAGACCTTATAAGCACAGTTTATTGACTATGCCAAAGCCTTTGACTGTGTGGATCACAATAAACTGTGGAAAATTCTGAAAGAAATGGGAAAACCAGACCACCCAACCTGCCTCTTGAGAAACCTACATGCAGGTCAGGAAGCAACAGTTAGAACTGGACATGGAACAATAGACTGGTTCCAAATAGAAACTGGAGTATGTCAAGGTTGTATATTGTCACCCTGCTTATTTAACTTATATGCAGAGTGCATCATGAGAAACGCTGGGCTGGAAGAAGCACAAGCTGGAATCAAGATTGCTGGGAGAAATATCAATAACCTCAGACATGCAAATGACACCACCCTTATGGCAGAAAGTGAAGAGGAGCTAAAGAGCCTCTTGATGAAAGTGAAAGAGGAGAGTGAAACAGTTGGCTTAAAGCTCAACATTCAGAAAACAAAGATCATGGCATCTGGTCCCACCATTTCATGGGAAATAGATAGGAAAACAGTGGAAACAGTGTCAGACTTTATTTTGGGGGCTCCAAAATCACTGCAGATGGTGACTGCAGCCATGAAATTAAAAGATGCTTACTCCTTGGAAGAAAAGTTATGACCAACCTAAACAGCATATTGAAAAGCAGAGACATTACTTTGCCAACATAGTCTAGTCAAGGCTATGGTTTTCCAGTGGTCATGTATGGATGTGAGAGTTGGACTGTGAAGAAAGCTGAGCGCCCAAGAATTGATGCTTTTGAACTGTGGTGTTGGAGAAGACTCTTCAGAGTCCCTTGGACTGCAAGGAGATCCAAACAGTCCATTCTAAAGATCAGTCCTGGGTGTTCACTGGATGCTGAAGTTGAAACTCCAATACTTTGGCCACCTCATGCAAAGAGTTGACTCACTAGAAAAGACCCTGATGCTGGGAGGGATTGGGGGCGGGAAGAGAAGGGGACAACAGAGGATGAGATGGCTGGATGGCATCACTGACTCAATGGGCGTGAGTTTAAGTAGGCTCCAGGAGTTAGTGATGGACAGGGAGGCCTGGCGTGCTGCGATTCATGGGGTCGCAAAGAGTCAGACATGACTGATTGACTGAACTGGAACTGGATGCTTATAAAGTATGTCTATTAATATGTATTTTCATATATAAAGTATCACCATGAATTTATAATATTATTCTCAAGGGCACCTGTTTAATATACCCCAAAACATTATAAAACTATGATTTATCATTTAAATACTTCATTTCATATATCTAAATTATTACTATCAATGTCACTTCAGGATCATCTCAAAACAATAAAAGAAATTCTATATTCAAAACTTGCTTCTTAACTAAAGTAGTATTATTTAATTAACAGACAATTCTGAATGTCTTTTGGTTATCTTTAAATCTCAAAACCACTCTCAGAAGAATAAGGTTGACATCTTCAAAGACAATCAAAAGGATTTTGTTTCCTTTTTACAATCTATAACATTTTTTAAGAACTCTCAATAATATCCAAGCAAAATTATGTCTGTTAAATTATATCTCAAAAGTTGTTTGATGATTTGAATGGGACATGATTCAGTTCAAAGTTTACTGAATTTTTTGTTCAAGTTTCCGGGGATAAAAAAAAAAATGACTAAAGAAAGCCCTTTCCTTGAAAAATTCTATACTCTTATACTCAGAAATATAAATACCAATATGACTACAGAAAATGGTAGGTTTAGGAAGATTTAATTTAAAAGGACGAAAAAATGAACTTCAAAAGTACTGGAACTCTCACAGAGCAAAATAATAGTAACATCCCTGATATTCAGCAGTCAGAAAATCGCATCAAAGATGCCTCCTAATCGCCTCCCACATACATCCTCTCCGGCTTTCTCGGCTGGGCTCCCAGTATGTCTCATCTGGCCATCCAGCCTCCAGCCAGGTCTCCTTGCAGGGAGGCTCTCCTCTGCCCATCATGCTCCACACCATACTATGCTGTTACAAATGGCAGCTTTAGTTATGACACTGCAACTCTCAAACACCTTTAATAAAATTTTTAATTGACCTGCATTAAAAAAAGCACGAACTGCTGTCTTCTGTTCAAGGCCCTCCCTCTCAGCCTCCTTCCACATTTACCCCCCAGGCACTGCTCTCCTCAACACCATGCTCCACTCATCCCAGACCACGTGTTCTTTCTCTTTCTGCTTGAAATGTCCCTCCTGGCCTTTTACCAGGTCAGCCTTACCTGTCAACTGCAAACATGTTCCCTCTAGTTTTTATTTTTGGGCTAGTGCAAAGATTTAAATTTGGTTGGCAGAAACCAGTCCTTTAATTTTTGCCTAGAAAGTTGATATTTCATGAAAAGTCAAAAAATTCATTTACAATGACAGCTCTTCCTACCATCAATTATGTAACTTACCTGGAACTATAAAATGTAACATAGCTCGAAGCGCTTCCAGCTGCACTGATAATGATGTCTCATGACTCTTCATGACTGTTATTATTTTGGGGACCACTGCTGCCATTGTATCCAGGGAAGCGCTACTGGAGATATAATATTGAAATGCTTGTTAAAAGTCCAACCCGATTCCAATACAAAGACCAATTTGAAACAAGTACAAGAAAACAGGACTACTTCATCAGAAAAGGCTATGTGAACTCAGTAATATGAGCAAATACAATTTAAATTCTTATTCGGTTAAATTTTGACTTCAAGAAGTTAAATTCACAGTAAATTGCGAAGTCTTTTACTTAGTTTCCCAGAACTAACAACCTCCTTTTGATCTGCACAGGGTCACTGGCCACAACCTCTAGAAAGAAGGTATTATTTGCATTTTCTAGGTAGAGAATTTAGGCTGGTAGAGGTTAAACATCAAGGTCCTTTCACTGGAACATGACAGAGCCAGGGCTGGAATGCAAACTCTGACCGCCAAGTCCAGAGAGCTGTTTACAGCATAACTACCTGCCCTTTCCTGGTTAACACCACTGGACTTCTTATGTGGTAGTTTTAATTAGTTTTATTTGCACTAAAGTCTTGGTTTCTCTAAGGCATTTTAGCTAATATTTAACGTACACACGAATGTATGTTAATCTACACATAAATGTAGATGTCAGTAGGTCCTACCAGATTTAACAGAGGCAGCCCTTGCTTTTACATAGCACCATATTGACTAAAACTTCTGCATATCAGATCTGGGTCCTCACTCTGCATGGGTATATGGTTACTGACATATAGTCCCTCTTTACCATCTTAAAGTCCCAGTTTAAACACATCCCCTCTTTGCAGCCTCTCTCCTTTGGTCACCCTAGCTTGATTCACCATACCCTATGATTTTACACATCCCTGTCACTGAATTATCACATTGTATTGTACTTATCTGCTTAAAAATGAGATTTTTAGGGGCAGGCATGTTGTCATAGTTAACTCTGAATCCCCAGTACTGGAAATTTATACATTTTACATATGAGGAAACAGCCAGAAAGATTAATTGCCCAGAATCTACAACATCTTAAATTGTCCATTATTCCACTGTATTTTTCCCTCCTTATAAAGGTTCACACACTGACAGGACAATAAACAATCACAGTTTAACATAAACTTTTCATTTAAATGTCAAGAACAACATTTAAAAAAGAGAGATATTGTTTAAAGTTGTGATATATAAACATAAATAGATAAGCTTGACTTATTAAACTATATATTACATTTACATTACATTAAAAACAATGTATTTTTACATTAAAAACAATGTAATGCTGTTCATTCTAAGTCTGTAAACATGTTACATACAGTTTATCATGCTACATGCATTTCCCTTAGTCATATTTGAAAGTGAAAGTATTAGTCATTCAGTCATTTCTGACTATCTGAGACCCCAGGCTCCTCTGCCAATGGAATTCTCCAGGCAAGAATACTGGAGTAGGTAGCCATTCCCTTCTCCAGCGGATCTTCCCAATCCAGGGATCAAATCCAGGTCTCCTGCTTAGGAGGCAGATTTTTCACCATCTGAGCCAACAGGGAAGCCCTATTAATATTTAATACCTGTTAGTAAAAACAGTTATGTTTTACTGGGGGCTTAAAACGCACCAGTCATTTTCCTAAGTCTTTTGTTCAAACTTATTTAATCTTTACATTATAAGCTAAAAACTTATGAATTTGTTATTTTTATTCCTCATCACCAATGAGGACTCTGAAGTTTAGAGATGAAATAGTTGACTCAACTAGTGGGAAAACCAGGACTCAAAATCAGTTTTTACTGCAACATCCGTGCCATTTGACACAGGACAGTTTTCTAATGCTCTTGTCTGAAATTTATTTAGACTATGTCAAAGTTACCTCACGTTCTTTGACCTAATAAAGTACAAAAATGTGCTGAGTACATCCTTCAGGAGGAGATTACCCTCTGTATTCATTCAGTTTTAGTCTTTTAAACAAATTTGAGATAGATTCCACTCCCCATCCCACCACTACTTGCCATTCTACCCCAAACCTGCATTATCCATCCCCAGATAAATGATATGGTCTCTCTGTGCCACAAACTAGACATATAATCTTAACATCTCTGTGCTTGAACTAAAAGTGTTAAATGCTTCCCCAGGTAAGGAATGAGAGCAGGAAGAAAAGACAAAGCTAATAATAATGAATGAATATTGATAAATATTAGTTGTGAGAAGGCAACAATTAGAAGCCATATCCTAATTTTATATTTTATATCTTCGGCATAACAAAATTTTATAAACTGTTTAAGGTTATGTGCTATATAAGCACCATTTTTCAAAACACAATCAATACCAATCATAAATCACAAAAGCAAATTTTCAACATATTTCTATATATAAATAAAATAAGTCTATGTATTACTGACATGAGATTATGTTGCAAAATGTCTCCATCTTCAAATGCCTTGTTTTTTTTTTTCATTCTTACAATTATGCTCAAAATATTGATGTTCTACCTGGTCCAATATTATATATTCTACATAAATTCATAAATATTTATTACCTTTCTTCAAAAAGATGATTTAGCATTTTGCAGCCACTTTCAGCCACTTCAGGAGAATGCATATGCTTCTGCATTAACTCCAGTACATTCAGATATATTCCTTTTGACAACAGGATCTTTCTAAAATTAACTACAAGATTTTTTAAACGTTACTTGAATAAATGAAAGAACATTGTCATAATCTTGCAATAATACACATGCTATTAAAGATAATCTGAACTTATCATCAGAATGTATATACAAGTATATATTAATTTATATTTCAGTGACAACTTAAATATCATTAATTTTTTCTTTAAAATATATAGTATTTCCGATTTTTTCATATTTATTAACCACTTGAGGTTTTAGTGTGAAACTTTCATTTACAGAGAAAACTAGTGGAATGTGATTACCATTCATGTGAAAAGAATATTTTTGAAGAAACACATTTTTACATAATGCCCTCCAATATAAGAATGAAAAATAAATTTCATTCTAATTATAAAACAACTTCACAAAATAACTGAACTGATATAGAGCAGAGGCTCACTGGTGACCTGGGAATAAGTCATAGATGAGTGAAGATCCTATCAGCTCTTGAGGGATGGAGGAAGTAAGGCTGAAACCAGGCTGGGTTGCCCTCAGCCTTCTCCACTTACTCCAGTGGACCATGCAAACATCATTTCTATCTGTGCTATGATACACAAAGTTATGAAAAGCACTAATAAAAAGCATATAAAATATAACTACATATTTTCACAAAATAATAACAAAGCTTAAGAAACACATAGATTGCTTTACAATTGATTTCACATTATGTGTGGGAAATGATTATGAAATAATTTTTCCTCTTCATAATAAACTTTCTTCAGTAAATGCAAATCCAGTCTGTTAAAAGTTTCCATAATACCTTAAAGTTTCCATATAAATACCATTTATCTTGAAGACTATATAAAATCAATTCCAACATTATAAACTATATTTCAAAACTGAAGGTGGCAGGAATGAAACTGAGAGAGCTTTAAATACTATTTTTTTAAATTAGTTATGCATCTGAAATTGAGAATAAAAGATCAGACAAAACTCATAAGTAGAAGTAATATATATATTCTAAATTACTGACAAAATCTGAAACTCATACTTTTTAAAAATCTAAAAAATCATCAAAATATGGTAAGAAGCTGGTTATTCAAGTGTTGGTGAGGAAGTGGATAAAAGGTAATGAAAAATGGTACAGTTGCTATGGCTAACAGTATAGCGATTCCTTAAAAAACTATGAACAGAACTACCACATGATCCAGGTATCCCACTTCTGGATATTTATACTTTAAAAAACATGAAAATACCACTAATTTGAAAAGATATATGTACCCCTATGTTCTTCATAGCATTATTTATAATATCCAAGATACAGAAACAACCTAAGTACCCATTAGCCAATGAATGCATAAAGAAGGTGCAACATACATACATGGCACAATACTATTCAGTCATGAAAAAAGATGAAACCTTGTCATTTGGACCAACATGGATGGACCCTGATGGTATTATGCTAAATGAAATCAGTCAGATGATGAAAGATAAAGACTGTATGATTTCACTCACATGTAGAATATAAAAAACAAAATAAATGAACAAGCCAATCAAAAATGGAGTAGCAATTACCAGAGGGGAAAGGGGTAGAGGGGGGTGAAGTGTGTAAAGGGGATGAACAGTATGGCGATAAATGGAAACTAAATTTTTGTTAGTGAGCACACTGCAGTGTATACATAAATAGAAATAAAATGTTGTACACATAAAACTTAGTATAAACAAATGCTAGTCCAATAAAAAACTTTTACTGATTTTTAATTAATCAATTAAAAAAGAGTAATTTGATTATTTTGCTCAGTCAAATCAAAAGCTTTAATAGCTCCTCCTAAAATGGCTAAATTCTAAGTAAGGAAATAATTTACATCACAGAAGTTATTCCAGATCAGCAGTTCCCATACTTCAGAGTACACAAGAATTCTCTCAGTGACTTGTTAAAACAGATTGCTGAGTTTCAACTACACAGTTTATGATTCACTGGGTCTGTATGGGGCCCTAGAACTTACATTTTTAAAAGTTCCCAAACGATGTTGCTGGTCCAGAGACCACACTTTAACAATCACTGTCTTGGACATTAACTCAATATGAGATTTGAAAATTAAGAACAGAAATTTCATCATACAGTACACCTTGGAGAAAAAATTACAACATGGAGTCACTTTAGAGTTTGTAAGATTTTACACATCTCATTTACCAACTCTCTACACAATAGTCATGACCTCTTCTACACCATTTTAGCAATAAATTATCTGTTATAAAAGACCAATAACAAAAAGCAACTTCCTTCAGGCCTTCACTTCAGTAGTCATGTTTCCTCACTGCCTAGTCACAATTTTGTCACCTCTGAACACTAACATGTATACTCTTTCTTTGCTTTTTTTTTTTGATCTCACATTCTTTGTGATACAGTCAAGGTTCACATATCATATATATCAATTAGCCTTTTTACTTATCTTTCCCACTAAAGTATAAGCTTCATGAACCTGGGCTTTCTATTTATCTGATGTACCTCAGGTGTCTAAGGCTCAATAAATACTAATTTTATTAACTAATTAATTAAATGAATAAAATGTCACACAAGATGTTTGAACCTTGACCTGGGAACCACCATGACAAAACCCAGTTTTGCTGGCCACTAAACCAATTATTTTCCTATAAATCTATACCCAGCCCTTCCTATGCAACGTTCCCAAGTGTCTTTCAATGGAGACTGGTGAATAAGCTGCTTAAGTTCTTAGTATTCTCATAAGGCAGAACTCCAAGGACTATTCAAAGTGATCTGAGGAAAGTTAACATGGCAGGGAACCAAGAACAAAGAAGTACGAAATCAGAAAGACCAGATAATTGAGTCTGAACAAAGAAACCAAGGTTAATTTCAAATGTAAGCAATCCTGAGGCATCATAGTAAGAAACAGCCCAGGGAGTGATCAAGATTGCACAGAGTGATCAAGATTGCACAGTGAGTTCAGTGACCCTGAACTCACTTCCTCCCATGAGCACACCAAAATTATAACCACTTACAGTGCAATGATCTATGAAAATGATCTGAAAACTAGCAGAAAAGATATTCCACAAGTAAAGATATAAAGAAAGAACTACACGAGATGACAGGAAGGATGGGGAATGTGATATAGTAAACACCCACACTACCAGATAAGCAACCAATAAACAAGAGGATAATCACAGAGGTTATTTACAGAAGTTCTCCCTATGAATCAAGGGGTCCAAGCAACTCACTAATCTCTCAAACCTGGAGGTACTGGGCTTGAGCCCCTAAAACATCTAGCTTTAAAATCCAGCAGGGCTTGCACAATGAGAGAGCAAGAGGGCTATAAGAATCAGAGACTTCACTCTTAAAGAGCCCATGAGAAGTCTCATACACTTGGAAACCCAGCATACAATAAGTTTAGAAGACCCACTTGCTGATCTTGGAGAGCCTCTCAGGGAGACAGAAGGCAACTGGGACCCCCTTGGGAGAGTCTCTCTCCAGCAGATGCTGCTGACAGCCATTTGAGGTAGCATATTTTACCACAAGGACATTGGTACTGGCAAGTGCCATTTCGGAGTTCCACATTTATCCAATTAGCACTAAGAATCAGCTGTGCTTACCGGCAGGTAGGCACCAGAACTGAAAATCCCCAAGGCCCATAGTCAGCTGCCCTGGGACTCCCAGGCTCACAGCCAGCCACCCAGGGACCTTACACTACCAACCAGCATGTTAACTCTGGCTCCAAAACCCTGTGTCTGCAGTTAACTGCCTCAAACCTCCCAGACCTTAAGTCAGCCATGCCAAGACACAGCTCCACTTACCTGTGGGATGGAACCAGTTCCAGAAAGCTCTAGACTGTGCAGTCAGCCATACTATGCCCAGTCTTGAGCACCAATGATCAGCAGCCTCTACACAAGGAGGTCTAGGCAGCTAACCCACCAGAAATGGGCCCCACCTGCATCAGCACCACAACATTCAGTGGCCCACTCAGACCATGCCGAGGCCACCACTAGATCATACAGCTCTGTGAACCAGAAAGGAGTGTACTATCAGGACACTCCTCCAAGATTAGCAAACACAATTCATCTGACTAAATGCACAAACACAGAATTATGCAAAATGAGGCAACACAAGAATATGCTCCAAATGAAGGAACAAGATAAAATCTCAGAAGAATTAAGCCAAGTGGAGATAAGCAATCTACCAGACATCAGTTCAAGGTAATGATCATAAAGATCCTTAGCAAATTCAGGAGAAGAATGATGAATATAGTGAGTTTATCAAAAAGCTAGAAAATATAAAGAGGAATGAAACAGAGTTGAAACAGGATACAAAAACTGAAATGAAAATCATATACAAAGAATCAACAGCAGATTAAATGATACAGAGGAATAGATCAGTGAACCAGAAAACAGTGTGGTGAAAATCACACAAGCTGAACAAACAGAGGAAAAGACATTTTAAAATGTCAGAACTCTCAGACAACATCAAGCATACTAACATTTTCATACAGAGATCCAAAAAGGAAAAGGAGAGAGAGAGAATGGCAGATAAATTATTTGAAGTGATAATAGCTGAAAAATTCCCTAAACTTGGAAAGGAATAGATATCCAGGTCCAAGAAGTACAAAGTCTCAAATGAGATCAATAGAGAGAGGTCTGTAAAAGGATACATCATAATTAAAATGACAAAACTTGAAGATTAAGAGAGAATATTAAAGCAAAAAAGAAGCAATAGTTATATACAAAGGTATTCCCATAAGTCTGTTGGCTGACTTTTCCAGATAAATTTTGCAGAATACCAGGGAATAGTGGGATCCATTCAAAATGCTGATAGAAAAAAGCAGTCTATCCAGTAAGGTTATCATTCATTTGACGGAGGGATAAGAGTTTTATAGACAAGCAAAACCTAAAAAGAGTTCTGCACCACTAAACTAGCTATTAAAAAAATGTTGGAGAGCCTTCTCTAAGTGGAAAAAAGAAGACCACAACTAGAAAACAAAATTTATGAAAGGAAAATATCATTGGTAAAAGCAAATGAGAGTAGCAGATGACCCACTTAACTAGTAAGAATAGTAAAATTATCTATGTCTACAGTAAGTATAGAGATAAAACAAAAAGATGCAAAATATGATGTAAAAAACATTAAATGAGGAGACAGTAGCACAAATGTAGGGATATTTAAATGCTTTTAAAATAAGGAGATCATCTTCTCAAGAAAGTAATATTGCATGAGAGAAAAATAGTTTAATGCCTTATATGTGCACACGTGTCCACATGTATATGTAGATAGATATAGATATCTATAATACCTTCATAATAATCAAATGCATCCATATTTTATCAATAAAATGATAAAGTAAACAAGAAATAAAAGTTAAAAGAAGTTGAGATCAACTTAAAATAATTTTATACACACATACACACACCTCACGGTAATCACAAACTAAAAATCTATAATAGACAAATGATGAAAAAAAGAAAGTAATATAAACATAACAGTAAAAAACAGTCATCAAATTACAAGAGAAGGAAGCAAAAGAAGAAAGGAACAAAAGAACTACCAAAAAAGCATCCAAAACAATGAGCAAACAGCAATAAGCACACACTAGACACAGGCTACCCACTCCAGTATTCTTGGGCTTCCCTGGTGGCCTGGATGGCAAAGCATGCACCTGCACAGGAGACCTGGGTTTTATCGCTAGGTTGGGATGATTCCCTGGAGGAAGGCATAACAACACATCCCAGTATTCTTGCCTGGAGAAGTCCCGTGGACAGAAGAGCCTATGGGCTACAGTCCATAGGGTTGAAAGAGTCGGACACAACTGAGTGACTAAGCAAGCACACAGCATAAATAATTACTTCAAACATAAAGGGACCAAATGTTTCAATCAAAAGAAATATAATAGTTGAATGAATAAAAAAACAAGATCCATGTATATGCTACTTACAGGAGACTCAATTCAGATCTAAAGACACAGACAGACTGAAAGTGAGGGGATGAAAACAGGTAATCCATGCAATTAGAAAAGAAAAGAAAGCTAGAGTAGCAATAATCATATCAGACTAAGTAGACTTTAAATAAAGGCTGTAAGAAATGACAAGGAAGGACATTAAACAGTAATAAAGGCATCAATCAACAAGAAAATACAAAAACTGTAAATAAATATGTACCCAACATAGTAATAACTAAATGCATCAAGCAAATATTAACAAACAGAGAGAGAGAAGCTGACAGCAACACAGCAATAGTAGAGAACTTGAACACTTAACTTACATCAATGGGCTGATCATTCACACAGAAGATCAGTAAGAGAACACTGTCCTTAAACAATGAATCAGATGGACTTAATAGATATGTGTTAGCACATTCTTTCCAAAAGTAGCAGAATAAATACTGCTTTCAAGTGCACAAGAAAATTTTCAAAGATAAACCATGTGCTAGGCCATAAAAATAGTCTCAATAAATTTAGAAAGACTGAAATCATTATCAGGCATCTTTTCCTACATTCCCTGGTGGCTCAGACTATAAAAATCTGCATGCAGTGCAGGAGACCCCAGTTCCATGTCCAGGTCAGGAAGATACCCTGGAAAAGAGAATGGCAACCCACTCCAGTACTCTTGCCTGGAGAATTTCATGGAAGAGGAACCTGGCAAGCTACAGTCCACAGGATTGCAAAGAGTTGGACCTGACTGAGAGACTAGCACTTTCACACTTTTCCTCCCATGACACTATGGGACTAGACATCAACTATGAGAAAAAAATTGCAAATAACACAAATACATGCAAGCTAAACAACCAATGGGTCTTGAAGAAATCAAATTGCAAATAAAAAAATAAATAAATAGAGTAAAAATAAACTAAACAGAGACTAAAATATCAATAGAAAATATTAATGAAACTTAGAGCTGGTCCTCTGAAAAGATAAACTAAATTGGTTTAGTTTGATAAACAGGGCTTTCCAGGTGGTGCTAGTGGTAAAGAATATGCCTGTCAATGCGGAAGATGCAAGAGATGAAGGTTTGATCCCTGGGTTGGGAAGATCCCCTGGAGAAGGAAATGGCAACCCATTCCCAACTCCAGTATTCTTGCCTGCAAAATCCCATGGACAGAAGAGCCTGGCGGGCTACAGTCCAGGGGGTCACAAAGAGTTGGACATGACCGAGTAACTAAGCACACATACACAAACAAAACAGAAACAACAAACAAACACACAAAAACAAATTCTATGGGATGCAGCAGAAGTAGTTCTTAGAAACAATTATACAGCAATACAAGCATGTCTAGGAAACAAGAAACATCTCAAACAACCAACCTAACCTTATACACAAAGGAATGAGAAAAAGAAAAACAAACTAAACCCAAAATTAGTACAGGGAAATAAATCATAAAGATCAGAGAAGAAATAAACTAAAAAGAGACTAAAAATCAATAGAAAATATTAAGGAAACGTAGAGCTGGTCTTCTGAAAAGATAAACTAAATTGGTAAACCAATAACCAGACACATCCAATAAAAAGAAAGAGACAGAGAGGACCTGGGCCCAAATCAATGCAGGGCCTAATTAATTTTAAAGGTTTTTGAATAGCAAAGAAAAGTATGCACAACATGAAAAGATAACCTTCAAAAAGAGAGACGATAACTGCAAATGAACCAACTGACACAGGATAACATCCAAAATATGCAAGGAGCTCATGTAGCTCAATATCAGAAAAAACAAACAACCCAATTAAAAAATGGGCTGAAGACCTGAAGAGATCTTTCTTTAAAAACATACAGAGAGGCCAACAAACACAGGAAATGATGCTCAACATCACTCATTATTAGAAAAATCAAAACTACAATGAGGTATCACCTCACACCAGGCAGAATGGCTATCATCAAAAAGTTTACAAACAATAAAGTCTGGAGAGGACATGGAGAAAAGGGAACCCTCTTACACTGTTGCTGAAAATGTAAACTGATACAGCCACTATGGAAAACAGAATAGAGATTCCTTAAGAAACTAGGATTGAAACTACTATATGATGCAGCAATCCCACATGTACCCCAAGGCTCACAGCTGCACTACTTATAAGAGCCAGGACATGGAAGCAGCCTAGATGAATGGATAAAGAAGATGTGGTACATATATACAATGGAATATTACTCAGTCATAAAAAGGAATGAATTTGACTCAGTTGTATTGAGGTGGATGAACCTAGAGCCTGTTTCACAGAGTGAAGTAAGTCAGAAAGAGTAAAACAAATATATATTATCATATATATATATATATGGAATCTATAAAAACATTATTGATGAACCTATCTGCAGAGCAGGAATAGAGATGGAACTGTAGAGAACAAATTTGTGGACATGGAGAGGAAGGTGAGGGAACAAACTGAAAAAGTAGCATTGACATATATACACTGCTGCTGCTAAGTCGCTTCAGTCGTGTCCGACTCTGTGCAACCCCATAGACGGCAGCCCACTAGGCTCCTCTGTCCCTGGGATCCTCCAGGCAAGAATACTGGAGTGGGATGCCATTTCCTTCTCCAATGCATTACTATGTGCAAACCAGAGACCTAGTGGGAAGCTGCTATAAACACAGGGAGCTGAGCTTGGTGCTCTGTGATAGAGGGGTGGGATGGTGGGGGTGAGAGGAGGCTCAGGGAGGGGATATACGTATACTTATAGCTGACTCATGCTATGGCACAGCAGAAACCAACACAATATTGTAAAGCAGTTATCCACCAATTAAAAATAAACAATAAATTACAATCAAAACCACAGAAATGTAAAGAATCATAAGAGATCACTACAATTACATGACCATAAAATTGACAACCTAGAAGAAAAAGACAAATTCCTAGAAATATACAATCTCCCAAGACTGAAACAGAAATAAATAGAAAATACAAACAGACTGATTACCAGTAATGAAACTGAATCAGTAAACAAAAAAAAAAAACAAGTAAACAAAAGAAAAACATAACTCTCAACAAACAAAAATCCAGTACCAGAGAGCAGATTAATTCTACCAAACACTTAAAGAATAGTATATGTCCCTACTTCTCAAACTATTCTAAAAACTGAAGGAAAAGGAATGCTTGCAAACCCATTCTACAAGGTCAGCATCACCCTGACACAAAAACCAAAGATATCACACACAAAAAAGAAAATTACAGGCCAATGTCACTGATGAGCAAGGATGCAAAAATCCTAAACAAAATATTCAGTTCAGTTCAGTCGCTCAGTTGTGTCCAACTCTTTGTGATCCCATGAATCGCAGCATGCCAGGCCTCCCTGTCCATCACCAACTCCCGGAGTTCACTCAGACTCACGTCCATCAAGTTGGTGTTGCCATCCAGCCATCTCATCTTCTGTCATCCCCTTCTCCTCCTGCCCCCAATCCCTCCCAGCATCAGAGTCTTTTCCAATGAGTCAACTCTTCGCATGAGGTGGCCAAAGTACTGGAGTTTCAGCTTTAGCATCATTCCTTCCAAAGAACACTCAGGACCGATCTCCTTTAGAATGGACTGGTTGGATCTCCTTGCAGTCCAAGGGACTCTCAAGAGTCTTCTCCAACACCCCAGTTCAAAACCATCAATTCTTTGGCGCTCAGCCTTCTTCACAGTCCAACTCTTACATCCATACATGACCACTGAGAAAATCCATAGCCTTTGACTAGCCAGACTTTTGTTGGCAAAGTAATGTCTCTGCTTTTGAATATACTGTCTAGGTTGGTCATAACTTTCCTTCTAAACCAAATTCAACAATACATTAAATGAATCATACAACATGATTCATCCCAGGGATGCAAAGATGGCTCAATATTCACAAATCTGTCAATGTGATATACCACACTAACAAACTGAAGGAGAAAAACAGCATATGATGATACCAAGAGGCAAAAACAAGTTTTTATAAAATGTAGTATCAATTTATGATTAAAAACTCTGAACAAAATTAGATTAGAGGGAGGATATCTCAACATAATAAAGGTCTTATAAGAAAAAACCTATAGCCAATATCATACTCAATCAGGAAAGCTAAAAACATTTCCTCTAAGATCAGGAAAAAGACAAGGATGCTCACTTACTTCATTTCTATTCAACACAGTATTAGAAGCACCAGCCACAAAAGACAGAAATACAGGGAACCAAAATGGGAGAAGACTGCCACTGTTTGCAGATGACATGATATATATAAAGAAAATTCTAAAGAAGCCACCAAAAATACTAGAACTAATAAATGAGCTCCGTAAAGTTGAAGATGCAAAATTAATATACAGAAATACGCTATGTTTCTATACTAAGAATGAACAGTCAGGAAGGGAAATTTAGACAATTCCATATACAACTGTATTAGATAGAAAAAATCTAACTAAGGATGTAAAAGACCTATACTCAAAAAGTATAGACACTGGTGAAAGAAAATGAAGATGACACAAACAAATGAAAAGCTATACTGCGTTCATGAGCTGGAAGATTTAATACTGCTAAACCAACCAGATTATCCCAGGCAATCTATAGATTCAATGCAATCACTATCAAAACATCAATGGCATTTTTCACAGAACTAGAACAAACCATTCTAAAATGTGTATGAAAACACAAAATACCACAAATAACCAAAATCTTGAACAAAACTGAAGGTATCATGCACCCTGATTTCAAATTATACTACAAAGCTATAGGAATCAATACAATACGATATTGGCCAAAAAAAAAAACAGACACATAAATCAATGGAACAGTCTAGAGAGCTCGGAAATTAAAACTTAGATGTTCATTTAATTTCCAACAAAGTATGCAAAAATATACAATGGGGAAGCCAGTTTATTCCATAAATGGTGGTAGGAACACTGCACAAATACATACAAAAGAATCAAACTAGACTTCTTTTCACATGATATACAAAAATAAACTCAAACAGATTAAAGAATTAAATGAAAACCTGAAATTATAAGACTCAAAAAGAAAAGAAGCAGTATGCTCTTCGACAATGATCTTAGCAATATATTTTTTTTAATCTGTCTCCTCAGATTAAAAAAAGGGATGAAAAGTAAAAATAAATAAATGAGACTACATCAAACTAAAAACCTTTTTCCCAATAAAGGAAACCATCAACAAAATGAAATGACCACCTATTGAATGGAAGAAGATATGTGTAAATGATATATCTAATAAGGGGTTCATATTCAAAATATACAAAGAATTATAAAATTCAAGATCAGAAAAACAACATAGTTAAATTGTGGGCAGAGGACACTATAAACATTTTTCACAGAAGAATTGGGGATGGCCAACACACACACGAAAAGATGTTCAACAGTACTAATCATCAAGGAAATACAAATCTAAACCACAAAAATTTATCACCTCACAACTGTCAGAATGGCTGTCATCAAAAAAGCACAAATAACAAACGTTGGCAAGGATGTGCAGAAAAAGGAATCCTCATGAATGGTTGGTAGTAATCCAAATTGGTGCAAGCATTATGGAAAACAGTATGGAAACAGTTATAAAAATTAAAAACAGAACTACCATATAATCCAACAATTCCACTCCTGGATATTTACCAAAGAAAACAAAAACACTAATTCAAAAAGATATATGGTCATACTAAGTGACGTAAGCCAGACAAAGAAAGACAAAGATGATATCATTTATGTGAGGAATCTAAAAAAATGATACAAATGAACTTATTTTCAAAACAGAAACAGATTCACAGACAGAGAAAACAAACTTACAGTTACTAAAGGGTGGAGAAGGGATAAATTAGGAGCTTGGGTCTAAAATATATATACTACTATATATATAAAATAGATAACCAACAAGGACCTACTGTATAGCACAGGGAACTATACTCAATATTTTATAATAACCTATAATGGAAGAGAGTGTAAAAAGAAAACATATATATGTGTGTACATACATATATAAAACATATATATGTAAGTATAATTGAATCACTTTGCTGTATACCTGAAACTAACACATTATAACTCAAATATATTTCAATAAAAATTGTTTCAAAAAAGAAATAAGGTATATAGACCTATATATTCATTGTAGCATTATTCACAGTAGCCAAAATACAGAAGCAACCTAAATGCTCACTGATAGATGCATAAAGAAAGAAGATGTGAATATTACTGAGCCATGAAAAAAATAAAATAAAATTTTGCCACTTGCTGCTGCGTGACAGACCTGGGGAATTATGCTAAGTGAAATAATGCAGACAGAGAAAAACACTGTATAATTTTACTTCTATGGGGAATCTAAAAAGCAAAAGAACTGAACAAAGAAAACAGAAACAGGCTCATAGTACAGTGAACAAACTGGTGGTTGCCGGAGCAGAGGACAGTGAGGGATGAGTGAAATAGCAGAAGGACCTTAAGGGTACAGACTCCCCATCACAGCAGAAAGAAGTCATAGAAATGGAAGTGCAGCATGGAAATATAATCTATAGTAATGCACTATTTTCTGCATGATGATAGATGATAACTAGACTTATATGATGATCATTTTGTAAGGTACAGAAATATCAAAGCACTGTACTGTGTACCTAGAAATAATAGGCTGCTGCAGGTCAATTATATTTCAAGAACAGACTAATAAAAAAAGAGATCATATTTGTGGTTACCAAAAGAAGGGGGAACTGAATGAAGGTGGTAAGAAGGTACAAACTCCCATCTATAAGACAGATACTAAGGCTGCAAAGTACAACATAATTAATATGTTATACTGTTGTATGTTATATATGAAAACTGTTAAGAGAGTAAATCCTAATCCTCATCACAAGTAAAACATTTTTTTCTTTTTCTTTCATTTTGCCTCTATATGAGATGACGGATCTTCTCTAAACTTACTGGACTAACCATTTCCTGAGGTAAGTAATTCAAATCATTATGCTGTACACCTTAAACTTATACAATGCTTTACATCAATTATATTGCAATGAAAATTGAAGAAAAAGAACAAAAAAAAATTTTAAGTAAAAACTGTACATCTTCTAACTAAAATCCCACTGTTCTGCATGGAGCATAATGGAGCAGGACAAGCTTTCATCCGGGGGACATATCAATGGTACCAGCTAATCAGAGCATGTGACATCTACGTGGTCACTATAGGCTCCTTATGAACTGAACTATTAGTATAAAAAAAAGGGATTAAGCTCACAGCTGACGTGATTGATCCATTTACCAAGAGAAGGGAGGTTTCTACTACACAGTGGCTACAAGGAAGCCTGTCTGAGATCCAAAGTAATCTTGAGGAGCCTCTTGATACCTGCACCCACAACAGCAGAAGTGAACTAAAAACTATAGCAACCATCACAGTACTATATATAAAACAGATAACCAACAAGAACCTTCTGTAGGGCACAGGGAACTATACTCAATAATTTGTATAATATGTTATATTTCTATCTCACCTGTAATGGAAAATTATTTCAATTCCTAAAAGACGATGCTGTGAAAGTGCTGCACTCAATATGCCAGCAAATCTGGAAAACTCAGCAGTGGCCACAGGACTGGAAAAGGTCAGTTTTCATTCCAGTCCCTAAGAAAGGCAATGCCAAAGAATGCTCAAACTACCACACAATTGCACTCATCTAACAAGCTAGCAAAGTAATGCTCAAAATTCTCCAAGCCAGGCTTCAGCTATACGTGACCTGTGAACTTCCAAACATTCAAGCTCGTTTTAGAAAAGGCAGAAGAACCAAAGATCAAATTGCCAACATCCGTTGGATTACTGAAAAAAGCAAGAGAGTTCCAGAAAAACATCTATTTCTGCTTTATTGACTATGCCAAAGCCTTTGACTGTGTGGATCACTACAATCTGTGAAATACTCTTAAAGAGATGGGAATACCAGACCACCTGACCTGCCTCTTGAGAAACCTATATGCAGGTCAAGAAGCAACAGTTAGAACTGGACATGGAACAATAGACTGGTTCCAAATAGGAAAAGGAATATTTCAAGGCTGTATATTGTCACCCTGCTTATTTAACTTCTATGCAGAGTATATCATGAGAAACGCTGGGCTGGATGAAGCACAAGCTGGAATCAGTATTGCCAGGAGAAATATCAATAACTTCAGATATGCAAATGACACCACCATTATGGCAGAGAAAGCAAAGAACTAAGCCTCCTAATGAAACTGAAAGAGGAGAGCAAAAAGTTGGCTTAAAACTTAACATTCAGAAAACTAAGATCATGGCATCCAGTCCCATCATTTTTAATGGCAAATCAATGGGGAAACAGTGGAAACAGTGAGAGCTTTATTTTTTGAGCTCCAAACTCATTGCAGATGGTGCCTGCAGCCATGAAATTAAAAGACGCTTGCTCCCTGGAAGAAAAGATATGACCAACCTAAACACCATATTAAAAAGCAGAGACATTACTTTGCCAATAAACGTCCATCTAGTCAAGGTTATGGTTTTTCCAGTAGTCATGTATGGATTTGAGAGTTGGACTATAAAGAAAGGTGAGGGCCGAAGAATTGATGTTTTTGAACTGCAGTGTTGGAGAAGACTCTTGAGAGTCCCTTGGATTGCAAGGATATCAAACCAGAGCATCCTTAAGGAAATCAGTCATGAATATTTATTGGAAGGACTGATGTTGAAGCTGAAGCTCCAATACTTTGGCCACCTGATGTGAAGAACTGACTCATTTGAAAACACCATGATGCTGGGAAAGACTGAAGGTGGGAGGAGACCGGGACAACAGAGGATGAGATGGTTGGATGGCATCTCTGACTCAATGGACGTTAATTTGAATAAATTCCTCGA
The DNA here is from genome assembly GCA_917880005.1 of Nanger dama. NCBI lineage: Eukaryota > Metazoa > Chordata > Mammalia > Artiodactyla > Bovidae > Nanger > Nanger dama. The sequence goes on from CAKJTW010000002.1 coordinate 40,873,620, forward strand.
GCTGGTGACGGATAGGGAAGCCTGGCGTGCTGTATTCCATGGGGGTCGCAAACAGTCGGACACGACTGAGCGACTGAACTGAACTGAACTGATGCATGTATGTATAAAAGGCTTCCTACGTGTCAGTAGTGGTAAAGAACCTGCCTGCCAATGCCGAGTTCATAAGAGACATGGATTCAATCCCCAGGTCGGGAAGATTCCCTGGATGAGGATATGGCAACCCACTCCAGTATTTTTGCCTAGAGAATCCCATGGACAGAGGAGTCTGGCGGGCTACAGTCCATAAGGTCACACAGAGCCAGACATGACTGATGCGACTTAGCACACAGCATATGTATGTCTAACTGTGCTATATACCTGAAACTAACACAACATTGCAAATCAACTATACTTCAATAAAAACAAAAACAAAGGAAAAAAAGTACAGCAACCAGAAAACGCAGTATGACTGAGGACTTCGACCTTTCATGGATGAAAATTTGGGTCACTCCAGAACCAGGAGCCACGGAAGTTCCAGTTGACGACAAGGGAAATATAGAATGAGGAGATGAAGACAGAAACTACAAATACTAACTTTATATATATACACACACCAGCTATCACCTGGTGACCAATTACAGACATGAGTACTGTCGTAGCTTTGGCTAGTCTCTCCATGATTGCTACATGTATGTGTCTATTTGTGTAAAATAGTCCTTCTCTTAAAAAAAAAAAGCAGAAGTTTAAATCTCACAAAATCATGGTTGTTTTGTTGACATATCAAATATTTCCATGGAGTTAAGAACTACAGCACCAGCACTGTGTGTTTTGTACATGGTAAAGGTTTGTTTACTCTCTGCTGCTGCTCCTGCTAAGTTGCTTCAATCATGTCCGACTCTGTGTGACCCCATAGATGGCAGCCCACCAGGCTCCCTCGCCCCTGGGATTCTCCAGGCAAGAACACTGGAGTGGGTTGCCATTTCCTTCTCCAATGCATGAAAGTGAAAAGTGAAAGTGAAGTCACTCAGTCATGTCTGACTCTTTGCAACCCCATGGACTGCAGCTTTCCAGGCTCCTCCACCCATGGGATTTTCCAGGCAAGAGCACTGGAGTCGGGTGCCATTGCCTTCTCCAGCTGTCTCCTCTCTAAGGTGCCTCAACAAAAGCAGCAAAGTCCAGTGTTCATTTCCAAGAGTGAGACCCCCCACCCGCCCGCAACCCAGGCCTCTGCACAGCAGAGGAAGGGAGACTCAAGAAGAGCAACTCCCCCTTTTTGCCACTTCCACTGACTCATTATCCTTTGAGAGCAAACCCGATCAATCTCTCAGGGCTTGGCCAGCCCAAGCCTTTTATGATGGCCTTTTCAGTGCCATCAGAGGTGAAGTGAGAAGAATGAAAACAAAGAAGTGATTTTCCTCTTGATCTGACTTAAATAATCATGTACGGAAACATGCATGAGGAGACTTTTTTCACTTTACTCGGGTTCTCTACTAAAAGCTGATGCTAACACTGGTCTTTTTTTCAAGCTTTCAGTGTTCTTCTGTATTTTTCTCCCTTCAAGAATATCTTTCAAGAGCTGCCAAGTCCTAATGCTTTTATGATTAGTTTTCTCCCAAGATTTTCTGGCTGTATTTCCTATTGGGGCTGAGCCCTAATAACAGCAGCCTATGCCTCAATTCTAAACCTCAAGAGTTCTTCCAAAGGTATACCAGCTACTTTTCTCTCCTAAATAATGGAAAGCTGTAAGATTTACATGTAAAGGACTATTTTTTTTTAATTTTTATAATGGACAAATTTAGAATATTTTATAATGGTGACTCTCTCTCCATCCACTGCATTCCTAAGAAAAAAACACAGGAACAGTGTATAAAGAAAACTGGGGTGGAAAAGTGACCATTTGGCTACTGTTACAAATATTCAAAACAATACCACTGGACACAAGCTAAAAGTCCATCCATAAGAAATTGGAACATAAATGAGGACATAGGTATTGGGAAACTACACAACCATCAAAAATGGTAATGTGGGAATTTATATTTGGCAACATAAAAAAGAAATGTAAAATTTGGTTATAAAAGATTATAATAGGATCCCACTTCTCCAAAAACCAGAAAATGTATTGTACGTCATGTGTAAGTACATACACAGAAATCCAGAAGAAAAACATCAAAATGTTATTTTCTTATTTATCTTTTTACCTATTTGTCAATATATCTATATATCCAATATATATTTACATATTTGAAGTTTTTACAATTATCGCTTTTATAATTTTAAAAATACCACAAAATATGTTTCATTATACTAAAAATATGGTGTGCCTCTTACCATTTTGTTCTAACAGAGTTGACAAAGCATTTGCAGATGCCTGGAAGACTTCTTTTGATGAAGAGTGCATCAGCATGGACAGCATCACTTCCCTGTGAGCTGGGAACCTTTCACAAATCCAACCACAACATTAATAGTAATCTCTTTAATAATTAACTCAAATATTCACTTACTGTTATCTAATCTAACAACCAATAAGGGCAGATAAACAGTATTTTATGCCACCTCTACTCACAGGAGAGCAGTGTTCTATTTACATTGTATTCAAATACATTACTAATAAAGTAGTATTTCTGTTTCTTCAAAGTAGTTAAGCAGTAGAAGGAAAAAACAGAAGACTCGGTAGACATATAAATAGGTGCTAAGAGTAAAAAGATTAAGTGAGAAAAAGGAGATGATGTAAGCAAGAAAGAAAAAATTAAGAATCATAAAGAAGTAGAGTGAAATATTTTAATTTAGAGAATAAATATGTTTTAATGATGTATTTATTTTAACAATCTCCTGTGAGTTTTAAGGGATTAGTATCTATGAATTGAAATTTTTATAAATTGCAGCATGAACCAAACTTATCCTAACTTCTTTAAAAGATTACTCAAAGCAGATTAGAAGGCTGGTTTAACACATATTTTTCAAAATTTACAGTTTCCATTCAAACCAGAGACATTTAAATAAATAGAATCTGTCATTAACTGCCTTCTAATTGGCAGTAGATCACTATGGAAATGAGAGCTTCCCTGATAGCTCAGTTGGTAAAGAATCTGCCTGCAATGCAGGAGACCCTGGTTTGATTCCTGGGTCGGGAAGACCCTTGGAGAAAGGATAGGCTACCCACTCCAGTATTCTTAGGCTTCCCTTGTGGCTCAGCTGGTGAAGAGTCTGCCTGCAATGTGGGAGACCTGGGTTCAATCCCTGGGTTTGGAAGATTCCCTGGAGAAGGGAAAGGCTACCCACTCCAGTATTCTGGCCTTGAGAATTCCACAGACTGTATAGTCCAGGGGGTCACAAAGAGTCGGACACAACTGAGAGACTTTCACTTCACGTCACTATGGAAACAGGCTGTCAGAATCTGAGGTGCAGAATAATACTATTTAAATTTCCAAGGTAAGTCATTCAAAATTGAAAATTGAGAGGCTATGCAGAGCCAACAGTACAAACATAAGCAGTTTCTCATGGACATGAAACAAATCAGACATACAGAACTCCTGGTGCATCTTTGTCTGGTCTTATGATGTTTAAATGGAGCTCCCATAGAAAGCATCCCCAAGAGCTGACAGTTATACGAATAACCCTCTCAAGAGCAGACAGGTTAACACCACCACATGAAGTGGGGAGTCACTAAAGGAGGCTTCTAATCATATCTAATTACTGATATTGACAACCTCCTGGCTAGTAACCACAATAGAAAAGGTCACAGACGGCGCTGCGATTTCTGTCAGTTGAGAATAACTAGTACTTTTAAATTATTAGCCAGAAAACTTAGAGGTTCTTTCTTGATGATTCATAACTTACTGAATAACTCTTGATTCTAAATTTCTCCATAATAACTCTCACACAAAGAGAGTTTTACTAACTATTGAAGATAATAGGCATCAAAATATTATATATCCACAGTATTCTATGGCAATACTTAACATAAATACCTATATCAAAAATATTTCAAACAATAAAAATTTCAGTGAATTGATTAAAAATATGACTAAAGTTTTCTATCGTATAAAATCAAAACTACTGACTGGCCATCTTCATCTCCAATCTTCTCATGTAAACTGTTTTGATACATAAGGAGATTATTCAGGGCCCAACAGGCAGCCTCCTGGATTCGGGAAGGAAAAAAAGAAACCAGTCAAAAAATAAACTATTGAACAAAAAATTTTGAAGGACTATAAAATTTATGACAGTCTAACCTGCACATGCTTGTTCTTTCTATGCCAAGTTAATGCTTTGTAACAGGCTTCCAACCAAAACAATTTATCTTCTTCATCATCGTCATTCTCCTGATTCTCATTCTTTTCCTCCAAGTCTTGATTTAAGAAAATGGTCTCAGCTTTGGAAAAATGTAAACATATAACTTACATATACTTTCAAGTGACCAACTCTTAAGACCATTATTGTCAAACATTATCAACAGAGCACTGGTTAATTAAAAGACCTCTTTAATATATTACACATTTTATCATATTGCTATTTCATGTAGATGAATCAGATGAGGGAGAGGGTACCAAACAAAACTAATAGGCTAGAGGAAGATTAATTAAGAAAATGAACTGCTAATAATAAAGCTAAATCAAGGATGTATTCACTGATATCTGAACTGGGGTATTTATCACAACTTTAATTCCTTTGGAAGTATCCTATATGAGAAAATGTGTCACAGTAGGAAAAGAAAAAGCATTTAAGAGTTCCTTCTCTCTATATATAACTTTCTTGTTATAATGTTAACATTCAAGATCAAATGCACCTGAAAGAATTTCCTTGTTATAAAGTCACTTACTGAGGAGTGCTAAACAGCTGAGTGCTGCGATTTGTAATACTGCATTCTCTGAATACTGCTGCACAGCTTTCACCACAAACACGTGCACCTCATTTAATACCAGGATATTAAAAAAATTACCTAAAAGTTAAGTGACATATTAGCAGAATTCTCATCCATGGAACTTATATGACCTTTAATTATGTAACAGTATTTAACTCAACATATTTGAGTAGTGATAACTATTCTTAATTACATTAAAACATATTTACTGTAATTAAAATCACTTAATGATACATAAAGAACTAAAAATATTTCATGCACTCATTCAACTATCTTGCTTAGACAACAGAAATGACTGGGCAAAAAAACCTTATATGTTTGAGTTATATAACTTCTGTTGTTTGATTCCGTCTCATGTCTTGTTGCTGTTGTTTATTTGCAAAGTCTTGTCCGAATCTTTTGCGACCCCACGGACAGCAGCCCGCCAGGCTCCTGTCCAAGGGATTTCCCACATGATAATACTGGAGCGGGTTGCCATTTCCTTCTCCAGGGCACCTTTCCAACCCAGGGATAGAACCCATGTCTCCTGCATTGGCAGGTGAATTCTTTACCATGGAGCCACCAGGGAAGTCCCCCTCTTGTCATCATCATATATAAAACCACGAGGTGGAGACTTCCCTGGTGGTCCAGTGGTTGAGAATCCACCTTGCAGTGTGGGAAAGGGTTTGATTCCAGCTTAGGGAACTAAGGTTGCATATGCCACAGAGCAACTGAACGGGAGCACCGCAACTTCTGAGCCCACGTGCCCAACTAGAGTCTATGCACCACATTGAAAAACGCCTCATGATTCACTGAAGATCCCACGGGCCACAACTAAGACCCAACACAGTCAAATAAATAAATATTTTTATACACGGCACTACAATATTCAATATTCAGCTTAATTTCCCATCTTCTAAAAGATAAGGAAAAACCTCCTTGTCATTAAATGCTTTTACTATAACTTACTAACAATTACCACATTTCCTCGTAGGAATAAGAATGAAACTTCTAGTTAGCTTTATGTGTAATTAGATAATCCCTAAGATACACGTAACTCTTCTGTATCACCATCTTTCTATGTTCATACCTCTTCCACATTCATCCATTAAGCTGACAAAATCCCCAGTCCTTAGTCTCTAGTTTTGGAAAGTCATTTCAAAAAGATTCTCTTCTACTTTTATTTACCTAAACTTCAGCTGTCTCACCCTCTTTTCCCTACTATTATTTCTAAGTCACTGCCAGCAACTGCTCTACCACTGACCAACTTTGTGACTCTAAGCAAATAACAGTGGCCTTATCTTATTTTTACACAATTTAGGTGAAAATACATTATGTTACAAAAGCTGCCATAAAGAGATAAAAAGACAGCTCGACAGTTTCAATACATATAACTGACCACCAAAACATTATTAGCCAGGACTATGAATCACATTTTTTAAAAGACAGAATATACTATGGAAAAACAGAAAAAGGGAAATCAGGTATTCCACAAAAAGAAAGCACCAAGAGCAAAGAAATATTTGAAAAGATATTCACCTCCTTTTACAATTTTCATGGCAATACAGATGGTAGTTGCATAAAAGAAGAAATAAGCCAATGTCCACGGATAGGAGAATGGATAAATAAATAGTGGTATACCTACATAACAGAATACTACATACAATAATGCCACGCTTCCCAGGTGTGTCAATGGGAAAGAATCTGCCTGCCAATTCAGGAGATGCAGGTTTCATCCCTGGGTCAGGAAGATCCCCTGGAGGAAATGGCAACCCACTCCAGTATTCTTTCCTGGATAATCCCATGGACAGAGGAGCCTGAAGGGCTATAGTTCATAGGGTCACAAACAGTCAGACACGACTGGGACTGAGCACACACACTACACACACGTACAGCTATATGCAAAATATTCATGAGTCTCATAAACACCGCTTTTAAAAACTTGCAGAAGACAACATTCAGCGTGATACCATTTTTATTAAGCAAAAACAAGCAAACATTAACAATTTTATTTACAGAGGTATATAAACACAGTAAAATTTAATTTAGAGCAAAAGGTTTATTAACACAAAACTCTGGAGAGTGTCACCTCTGTAGAGAAAGTGGTAGAAGGGCAAGAGCCCAGAGTAGCTTTACCAGCACTGTTAACATACTAATACTTAAATTTGATGACGAGTTCTTTTGCATTGCACTTCACGTTTTCTGTATGTTATGTTTATTCTTTTGTATGCAATAAATATTTACATAATAATACTTCAAATATAGCATTAACAATAAGATGAGACTTCTAATATTGCACACATTTGTTCTTGCCACTCCTTTTAAAATTCCACCTAACCATGGCATGACAGTTTGCTCCTTTACAATATTTCCATCCAGGGTATGTTGATCGGCTACTTATCCACCAACATACAACATATGTATGCTATATACACTTACATCATATAGACTATGATAAAAAATTAACTAAGAGTTGTAACTTACCTAACGTAAGCCTATGGAGCAAGCAGCAACTCACTTCTTGAATTTTTTCACTGATAGGGAATGCTTTCATGGCTTCTACCACGATATTATAACACCTGACATTGCCACTCATGAGGACTTCAACATTACTACCTAAATTTAAAGAAATCATAATTATCAATATAGCAATATTTTCCCCACTGAAATATGCATACAAAAACATCTCATAGAGATTTTAAATACATGGCAGTATAATGGCTACAATACCAAATTTAAATGTCATTTCCTGTCAAATAGCTATAAAAATACTGTTGTTCATTGTTAACATAACAGAATTTAGAACTCATCTCTAGGACTAAGGGAAAGTTGCTTTATTCCTGTATCTTGGCTTAAAAACATAAACAAATAGGGAAATCTGAAAAATGCTTTTATGTAAGTCAAAATATGTAAAATCCTGGCCATTAGTTTTCAAATAAATGAATTTGGGGCCTGTTTCCTAATGAGGCAGTATTCCATTGAATAATAGATTTTGATTGTTCTTTTTCTCAAACCAATAGAAAGAAAATAAAGAGTATATCACATAACAGAAGAGGCTAGACTCAGCCATGATCTATTCCTATTCATTCCAGAAGGGCAGCAGAATAGCCAGTGTAAAAGCCACAAAAGCAAGCTTCCTGAAGGCTCTGCCACAGACAGGGAAAAGAATGGATGAAGCGGAGGGAAGAGACAGAATATTAAAATATATGTCTAAGAGATAAGCATAAATGAACCACAAGGAAGGAAAGAATTCACTGGAAAAGGGAATTAATCAAGAGAGAGAGTATGTGAAACCATGTGGAGAAAATTAATTTATATGTCTCAATGAAACATTTACTATTCTTAAAACAGACAGAAAAAAGTGTGCAAAACAATTTTATTTCTTTTTGGCACAATCAAATTAACTTTTTTCCTAAAACTACATTTTTAATGTTCAAATTATATTTTAAAAAACACTTTAAACTATTAAAGAAAAGAATTAAAGAAAATGGCCTCTTAAAACAATTACCTGCTTTTACTCAGAACCACAGATATGTTTGCTCTAGATTCAAAGGTAGTCTAAAACACTCTTGTATTTTTAGTAGCCACTTTCTTTGACCTTTTCATTATGAATCAGCCCATTTACAGTGAGGATATGTCAATGTGGGTGGGAAAAATGAATTTCAAAGAGCCAGTACCAAACAAATAAATATATAGCCAAGGAAAGGCAAAATGAAAAATATATTCAGTTTGTTGGCAGATGACTCAGAGAAGTTTAAATTCCATTTTCTGGGGGCGGTCCAAAGATGGCAGAGGAATAGGATGGGGGAACCACTTTCTCCCCCACAAATTCATCAAAAAATCATTTGAACGCTGAGCAAATTCCACAAAACAAGTTCTGGACGCTGGTGGAGGACACCAGGCACCCGGAGAGGCAGCCTATTCTCTTCAAAAGGAGGTAGGACAAAATATAAAAGATAAAAAGAGAGACAGAAGACTTAGGGACAGAGACCTGTCCCAGTGAGGGAGTTGGGAAGGAGGCGAATTTTCCAAACACCAGGAAACCCTCTAACCGGAAGGTCTGTGGGGGAGTTTTGGACTCTCAGAGGGCAACATAACCACGAGGAAAAAAAAATACAAAAACTTTCTAAAACTGAACCAGGAAGAACTAGAAAATCTTAACAGACCCATCACAAGCAAGGAAATTGAAACTGTAATCAGAAATCTTCCAGCAAACAAAAGCCCAGGACCAGACGGCTTCACAAATGAATTCTACCAAAAATTTAGTGAAGAGCTAACACCTATTCTACTCAAACTCTTCCAGAAAGTTGCAGAGGAAGGTAAACTTCTAACTCACTCTATGAGGCCACCATCATCCTAATAACAAAACCAGAAAGAGATGCCACAAAAAAAGAAAACTACAGGCCAATATCACTGATGAACATAGATGCAAAAATCCTTAAGAAAATTCTAGCAAACAGAATCCAGCAACATACTAAAAAGATTATATATCATGACCAAGTGGGCTTTATCCCAAGGATGCAAGGTTTCTTTAGTATATGCAAATCAATCAATGTGATACACCACATTAACAAACCATTTTAGATGGTTTTAAATGGTTTAACAAACCATTTTAAACCGTTTTAAATGGTTTAAAACCATATGATTATCTCAATAGATGCAGAGAAAGCCTTTGACAAAATTCAACATCCATTTATGATAAAAACCCTCAGAAAGCAGGCATAGAAGGAACATATCTCAACATAATAAAAGCCATATATGATAAAACCACAGCAAATATTATCCTCAATGCTGAAAAAGTGAAAGCATTTCCCCTAAAGCCAGCAACAAGACAAGGGTGTCCACTCTCACCACTACTATTCGACATAGTTTTGGAAGTTTTAGCCACAGCAACCAGAGAAGAAAAAGGAATAAAAGGAATCCAGATTGGAAAAGAAGAAGTAAAACACTCACTGTTTGCAGGTGACATGATCCTATACATAGAAAACCCTAGAGACTCCACCAGAAAATTACTAGTGCTTATCAATGAATATAGTAAAGTTGCAGGATATAAAATTAACACACAGAAATCCCTTGCATTCTTATACACTAACAATAATGAGAAGACAGAAAGAGAAATTAAGAAACAATTCCATTCACCATTGCAATGAAAAGAATAAAATTCTTAGGAATAAATCTACCTAAAGAAACAAAAGACCTATATACAGAAAACTATAAAACACTGATGAAAGAAATCAAAGATGACACAAATAGATAGAGAAAGAGACCACGTTCATGAATCGAAAGAATCAATATATTGAAAATGAGTATACTACCCAAAGCAATCTATAGATGAATCAATATATTGAAAATGAGTATACTACCCAAAGCAATCTATAGATTCAATGCAATCCCTATCAAGCTACCAATGGTATTTTTCAGAGAACTACAACAAATAATTCCACAATTTGTATGGAAATACAAAAGAAACCTTGAAAAGCCAAAGCAGTCTTGAGAAGGAATAATGGAACTGGAGGAATCAACTTACTTGACCTCAGACTATACTACAAAGCTAGAGTCATCAAGACAGTACAGTACTGGCACAAAGACAGAAACATAGATCAATGGATCAAAATAGAAAGCCCAGAGAAAATCCACACATCTATGGACACCTTTTCTTTGACAAAGGAGGCAAGAATATACAATGGAGAAAAGGCAATCTTTTTAACAAGTGGTGCTGGGAAAACTGGTCAACCACTTGTAAAAGAATGAAACTAGAACTCTTTCTAACATCATACACAAAAATAAACTCAAAATGGATTATGGATCTAAACGTAAGCCCAGAAACTATAAAACTCCTGGAGGAGAACATAGGCAAAACACTCTCCAACATAAATCACAGCAGGATCCTCTATGACCCACCTCCCAGAGTAATGGAAATAAAAGCAAAAAATAAACAAATGGGAACTAATTAAACTTAAAAGCTTTTGCACAATAAAGGAAACTATAAGCAAGGTGAAAAGACAGTTTTCGGAATGGGAGAAAATAATAGTAAGCAAAGCAACTGACAAGAATTAATCTCAAAAATACACAAGCAGCTCCTGCAGCTCAATTCCAGAAAAATAAACGACCCAATTAAAAAATAGGCCAAAAAACTAAACAGATATTTCTCCAAAGAAGACATACAGATGGCTAACAAACACATGAAAAGATGCTCAACATCACTCATTATCAGAGAAATGCAAATCAAAACCATAATGAGGTACCATCTCATGCCAGTCAGAATGGCTGCAATCTAAAAGTCTACAAGCAATAAATGCTGGAGAGGGTGTGGAGAAAAGGGAACCCTCTTACACTGTTGGTGGGAATGCAAACTAGTACAGCCACTATGGACAACAGTGTGGAGATTCCTTAAAAAACTGAAATAGAACTATACGACCCAGCAATTCCACTGCTGGGCATACACACCGAAGAAAGCAGAAGTGAAAGAGACACGTGCACCCCAATGTTCATCGCACCACAGTTTACAATAGCCAGGACATGGAAGCAACCTAGATGTTCATCAGCAGATGAACAGATAAGCAGTTGTGGTACATATACACAATGGAATATTACTCAGCTATTAAAAGAATGCATTTGAATCAGTTCTAATATGGTGGATGAAACTGGAACCTATTATACAGAGTGAAGTTAGTCAGAAAGAAAAACACCAATATAGTATATTAATGCATATATATGGAATTTAGAAAGATAGTAATGATAACCCTATATGAGAGACAGCAAAAGAGACATGGGTGTAAAAACAGTCTTTTGGACTCTGTGGGAGAGGGAGAGGGTGGGATGATTTGAGAGAATAACAATGAAACATGTATATTATTATATGTAAAACAGATCACCAGTCCAGATTCGATGCATGAGACAGGGTGCTCAGGGTTGGTGCACTGGGATGACCCTGAGAGATGGGGTATAGAGGAAGGTGGGAGAGGGGTTCAAGATGGGGAACACATGTACTCCTATGGCTGATTCATGTCAATGTATGGCAAAAACCACTACAATATTGTAAATTAATTAGCCTCTAATTAAAATAAATTAATTTAAAAATAAATAAATAAACAAATTCCATTTTCCATTATTGTTCAGCCCCATCTACTTTTAATAGTTTAACTTTCCATGAATAAGATTTTATAACCATTATTAAGAAAGGGCAATTCTTTCACAAAAGTTTTTACTGAAGTCTCATATCTGTAAGATTCCATGTCTGAAATCATACGTTTATTACATATATTCACCATGTATATATGAGGTACAAAGTATGTAGTAATACTGTCAAAGCTTTAACCACACTTATTATATTACATTATCAGGTACTACTCTACATTTTTAACATTATTTAACTGATTTAATCCTAACAACTTTACACATGTGAAGATGAAATTATTACCAGATAAATGCATGTGTAAATCAAGCCAAATAGGTAATAAATGAAATAAAAAATGCTCAAGTGTACTTATAAAACAGAGGAATTGAAATCTAAAGTAATAGAAGCATTCACTGGTGACATACAGAGCAAATTAATTTTTTTCTACTTTTTTATTATAAAAGTGGCTAGATTTCAAAGCATCACCAAATGCTAACAAAGAATCACAAAATAAAGTTCAAACTCCTTCCCGTGACTTTTCAGGCCTTTTAGCATCTGATTATGTTTCCAGCCTCATCCACTAATTCTTAACAAGCCCTTATCTCACCTCCATTAATCCTCATACAAGCAGATGCTCTGGGCTCTGCACGTGCATTTCACACACACATGCATCCACACACTTACAAATATAGTGTACGGAGCTACTTTTATCCTCTTGATATTTCTACGCTTTCTTGCTCTAGGATCTTTACACTTTAAGATGTCCACCCTTGGGTTACTGCCTGCACCTCTACTTCATCACACACTTTTCTGCACACAACGCTGTCCTCATCATTCAAGACTCTGCTGAGAGATCTTGCCTCACTCCCTGTTTGTTCTCATAACCCTAGGTACTTCTGCCAACATTTGCCTTATAATACTCTGTAATCTCTTCTGTGCTTGTCTGTATCTTGTGCAGTACTATGGGAATAGAAAAGGCAAGGAATATTTATATTTTGCTACTATTTCCCCAACACAAAGCCCAGAGCTAGCAGTGGTACTAAATCAATAAACAAAAATTAATCAGATGAATAAATGAATGGCTTTATCACCTACAGGTTTCCAATTAAAACATTTTTGAAACACACTCAGAAAGAACATATATTGTGATTTTCAAGTTCAAGAAAGAAACCATGTATGCAGGCTACTTACAAGGAATTGCTAAGGAATGTAAACAGTGCAGTACATGAAGCACAATTTCCTCTTCATCTTCAAAATTTTTTAACGCACTGAGCAATATCATATAATCTTTATTCTCAACAAATTCAGTCAGTTGCTCCTCTGAAACTAAAAAATGAAAGACAAAATACTGACAGAGCTAAAACATGATTTAAAAGTTTAATTACTCAAAAATATAATATTCATGATAATTCATGATGACAGTATATACAACAGACATACATTAAAGACCATACTTTAGCAAATATCCCTTCCTAGTAATTTTAAAATAGGAAAAACAAGTGATTGAGGTAAAATAATTTTGTTTTGACCCATATCAGTTACTATTAGTTACTCCATGTTTTGAAATGTAGTGTCTAGTTCTCAGAAAACTGAAATTATTTACAATTTCATTTGCAAGATTCTAAAGAAAATGAATCTATGACTAATAAAGATGGCCTACTGAAGTGAACATATCACGATACTTAAAAAGGAGTGGTTAGTGGTACACTGTTGAAGGGCAGCTAAGCTAAATGCATCAGTTTAAGAGGGATGAACTTCAGCAAATGACAAGTAATGAGACTGAAATACTCGATCTTAATGGTCTTGATTTCATCAGAGAACAACAAATGTCCTCATTAATTTTCATAACTAGTCTTTGGATGAAGCAGTGAGTTTCATTTAGAGTCATTTTATAGGGAGGGAATCTCAAAAACATGTATAAAAATCTGGTTTATCTAGCCTGAGAATAATACTGACATAAATGTTAGAAAATGCAGCACTCTTCATGATCAACATTAGTTTCTGTTGTTCAACTTTATACCAACAATCCATGTAATATAATGTGAAATTGACTGGGTTCTTTTAATAAAGGTGGAGTGTCACCAAATCTTCTCGTTTTATGGAACAGTTTCCAGAGCATAGTTTTAAATTTTGAAAATTAACTTTACAGGTGTCACTAAGTCCTGGGGAACCTGATACTCTTCAAAACTTCACAAGTGTTCCTACTCTACATTTACAATCACAATATTGTTAGCATTGATCTTTCTATCACAGTAAGATCTTTTCAACATTCCTTAGTGCCTCTTCACAGGTCTTGGATCCCACAACGCTGCAGAGAATTATGTTAAAATTATGTTAACCCTTCTTTCATGAATAATGATGTGCCCTTAAACTGCAGCACAGAAGATTACAAACTCTCAAGACAATAACTCCTCAAATTCTATTCTGCCCAATTCTTATCAAAAGCTTAGTTGCCAGATGTAACATTTAGAGAAGATAGCCTGAGAGACATGCACCTCCCCCATTCCTCTCCTCCACCAAGCCCCTTCATCAGAGAGCTGAGGCCCGGGCCAACCTGTGCTCCTTGATAGTCTTTCACTGAAATGACACTGTGTTCCTTACAAAATGTGTACATTTTATCACCTCATCCAGGGAGACTCAAGGAGGATTTTCTCCAAGTCTCCCATGATTGCTTCTTCTGATTAATGGGTTTACTTTTATTTCAAGTAACTTTGTAATCAATGATGTTTCTGCCTCTTTCCTTTGCCTGATAGAAAGCAAAGAACCGAATTTCTGGTCCATCTCTCTGCAAAGATTCAGGATCTGAAGTAAGCAATAAATTTAACCTACCGTCATATTTTCCCTTCACCCATTTCTTCATTCATTTCTCCCCTCTAATGTATTATAAATATCTATAAACTATTTGAAGTCTTTTTGGAATAAGGCAGGAAATTAAACAGTATAAGGTGATCTAATCCATTCCTGGAGCTGCCAGAAACTGGAATAGGTAAACTGGTAAGGACACAGGGCCCACTGAGGTTCTTCTTATTCTAAACCCCGACCACTGTTGGCTCTCACAATGACACAGAAGGTGCTCTCAAAAAACTTAGTCAACTGAACTGTAATGGAGAGAACTAGCTGTGTGCCCTCAGGCAGGTTACTCATTTCACTTCTCTGATCCATTTCCTCAACAAGCCAGTGGAAGAACCAAAGGTTCCAACTAACTATAAAATTACATGGTTATCTCTGTCATCAATCTCAGTGTTATGTGATAAAATACATATTAGTCTTATTCCTAAGGGAAACTTTGTAAACTTTCTGTTCTTTAGCCAGAGCCTTGAGCAATTTCTAAAATCTCTGGTGATGACATTTTAACCTCATAAACCCAAATTTAACCTGTGCTTGACTTCACAGTTTTACTTTTTCTTTTTTAACTCCTGCACATCCAGTTCACAAAGTGAACCTATGCCTTGTTAAGCAATGGAAGAAAGTTTACTACAATTGCATAATTTATAACCCATGAATGAAATTTATTCTGTAAAAAAACAAGCAATATGTCTGAATTAACTCCATTACCTATCCTTCACTGATAACTCAAATTTTAATAAGTAGTACAGTTTTAAATATCTTATCATGATAATTAATCCTACTTTTCCTACTATAAACCCTTATAAACACTTTTTTCTTATATAAATATCAAAATAAAGAGTTTGACATTTTTAAATACCTCTCTCAAACAGCACATGTAAAACTTTACATCCAAGTTTCTGGACTTCATCACTGGCTGCAAATGTGCGCATGGCATCGAAGATTAACAAGAAAATATCATTTTCTTCATCCAATATCAGCAAAGTGATTTTACCTATTTTGAAGAGAATAATAAGCTCCAAGTAAACAGCTGCTCCTAGTAAATAGCTCCAAGTAAATAGTAAACAATTTTTACATGAGGGCTATGATGGTTTGTGAACTTCTCTTTTTGATGAACCACTTAATTGCCCCAGCTGTTAGCCCTATCAAGATCTATGGTCTTTCTAAATGAGATAAATCCCCAGTACACTCACCTATAACTTTATGATTCCCAATCAATGACCATTACCAAGACCTCTTGCCCCAAACTCCTGAAAAACAACATCATCTGAATGCTTCATGGCCACCCCAAACCTCATCTACTCCAACTGCATCTCTTCATCAATGATACCACCTTGGATCCAATAGTTACCAGAGAAATTTAAGTCATCTTCCTTCTTTCATTCTCCCTCTTTCTTCTCATTCTGATCAATCAAAGAATCAACTCATATTAAGTCCTTCAAGTCTAACCTCTAAATATTTCAAAAATTCCTTTTGAATTAGGCCCCTCCATTTCTATTTTGTTCTGGACCCCATTATCTCTCACCTAGAATGCAAACAAAATTGCTTAACTGCTCTGCTTGGTGCAAACTCCTACCTAACTAGTTGATCCCCTGCACTGTATTTCTAAAACACAAATGTGATCTATAATTCCCTTTTAAGTCTTCTAAGACATTCTCATACTCCTCAGTCTGACAAACAAGACTCTTCACAGATTACATGTATCTCATCAGCCTCACGTCTCTCCCTGTACTACTGACTCCAAACACGCTAAGCTCTCTGCTCAACACAAACACATTTCCTTTGATATAAATTTTGTATTTGCACTAGCTGAGTGGAATGCCCTTGCCCTTTTCTACACCAAATATAATGCTACCTTAATTCAAGGCATAACATAAACAGCACCTATTCGGTCAATAAAAACTGTAGGTAGTCATAGCATACATGTGTACAGCACAGAACACATCAGATATAGGTTGAAACATTGACAGTTCGCTCTAACATGTGTAAATCACCACAGCCCCACCAGACAGGTGCAATCTTCATGTCAGAGATGAGAAAACAGCACAGAAGTGACCCAGTAACTCTGCTCAAAGTGAACAAACAAGAGTGAGAGCTGGATTAAAGTTTAGACAGGTCATGGACATGCCCTTAAGTCCTACAAATAAGCCGAACTTCTCTCTGTGTTCCTATGGTGGGTGGTTTTCTTCCCTATCTCTATTATGGTACTTTTCTTATTAAACTGAAATTATCTCTTTAAATGCTTTTTATCTCTTTGTTGGGCTGTTCAGTTCTATAGCCACTAACTGCATGAGGCTACTTAAACTCAAATTTAAATTAAGTAAAATTAAATAAAATTAAAATTTAGCTCCTCACATTTCCCATGTTCAACCACCACATATGGCTACGAGCCATGATTTTAAACATGCACAGTATTTCCTTCATTGCAAAAAGTTATATTAGACAATGCTGCTGGACTGTGAACTTCTTCACTGCAGAAACTCTACCTCAGCTGTCTGAGAGTTCTCTAGTAGCCAGCGTAGCAGTAAGTGCCCAATAACTATCACATCAGTTAACAAGTAAGCCAAATAAAAAGTGATTCATAAATTAGCCTCTAATAAAGTATCTGAAATGAACTCTAAAACACAGTACAAACTTCTCTAAAAACTCAAAATTCTCAATGTTATATGGAAGAAATTAACTAGTCTTTTGCAAAACACATATCAAATTTCTTAACTGTCTGCATGCTGCTAATCTCAACATATTCATATTGCGAGATTTTTCAAATTCATAAACCACCTGTCCACCACCAAATGGAGAATAAATCTTCACACACTCCCAAAAAAGACTCCCAAGGATGAGTTTAAAATAAATCATGATTAGGACTAGTTTGGAGTAGGAAATGACAAACCACTCCACTATTCTTGCCTGGAGAATCCCACGGACATAGGTGTCTGGTGCGCTACAGTCCATGGGGTCGCAAGAGTCGGACACGACTTAGCAACTAAACCTCCAAGACTAGTTAGCACATTCTATTACATATTTTAATAAAAAGCTCTGTCTGGTGAAGTGGTGAGGACCTTCAGGCCTTTCCTATCCCTCTTTCATTCTCTGATCTTCACCCTCTATCTTCCTTTCTCTTTCTGCTAATGGGCCTTCATCACTTGGCAGTGATTATGAAAGCGTTTAAAATCTTGCCACCCACACCTCCAGCTCCTCTCATGCTCTCCTCCTAGACCTCTGCAATGCTGCACATGCTGTTCTCTTGACCTAAAGGACCCTTCACATGTTGAAGGAAAGCCTCCCTATCCTTTCTGATTAGCTTCCCTGTAAGCAGTCTTTCTTCTTAGAATCTTACATCATAGCAAGTGTCCAGCACAGCAATGATCACAACTGTACCACAGCAACACTCTTTGTTTCCAGGTCCATTATCCTTCAAGCAGAAGTTTACTCAGGGAAAGAACCTGACACGTGAAATAAGAACCTGTTTCTACTGCTTTTTGCTGAGGCAATCTCTCTGGTTTCAGGGTTCACTCACAGGATGTTTTGAGGATTATGCTTTTAAAAGCATATGAAGTATTTTACATGTTAAACCTAGCATTTAGCAAGCACAAAAGAAGAAAAGCTATATATTTTTTATTATGACATATTACTATTGTCATACTCTAGAACATGTTTTATCGAAAATACATTAGAGATATAATGGAGAACAAATACTCATGACAGGACATGTATGGATAACAAACTAATGGGAATACGAGATGTGGGATCAGATCAGAGGAGCAAAGCTGAGGACAGAAATTAAATTTGGGAATAATATACCAGATGATGTTTAAGGCCACTGTGTTGGGTGGTATTTTTGAGAGAAAAAGTTTAGAGAAAAGGAAAATGGATACACAGAATTTTGGAAATCATCAATATTGAGGTTATAATATTATATTTTTTTAAATTAAAATATATTCAGTAAATGGTTTAAATTATTTTTTAACTTGTGTCAACATTAAAAATATGTGCGTATATACTACCTGAAGTTAGGAGAAGATCTAAGGCCTTCAATCCAACTGTTGTCAGGTTGACACTGGCATTATGAACTGTTAGCATTTTAAGAATCAATCTGTAAGTAAAAACAAAAATCAAGATCATCCTAGATGTTTACTCTTTTAAATACTGTCTTTTACTCATCTACATTTTTATTTATCTCATTGCACTTCATTCTCTATATTGAAGCTAGTGTGTTTTTTCCTATAAACCTGGGCCAGGCTTACAATGATTAATAGGGAATTATTATGAGTCTCAACAGAAAAGTTATAACTTTTTACTCAAAATATTTAAGTTCAATTATTAACTATTTCACTCAATTCTATATTCAAAATAATACAGAACTAAATGTACTAAGGGATTAGTCATTTTATATGTGATACAAACTTGTGAATTTTATGTGACATATATTTATGTATTAAATTATAGAGATGTAATTAAAATGTTAGCTTGTATACAAAAATCAAAAGCCATTTGAATATTTAAATTATTGACTTTTTACTATTTTTAAAAGAGAAATTGATATTACAGAAAGTGAACCTAGTATATCAGTAATATTCAGTTAGTTCAAATACATTTGATTTGAGCCCCTGAGTTACTAATTTTAAAATATACAGTCTGTAGTCTATTCTTACTCAGGACTGATTAATTTTAAAATATACAATCTATAGTTTATTCCAGTGCTGCTTGGCTTTCTATTGTTAGAAAATAGAGCTTCCATGGCTTCACTTAGATTCAAGAAACTCGGGACATGGTTTCTAGCGATAAGTTAAGGAATTGAGACATTCCTTCATCTCTATTAATTCTCCTCTTACCGATGCTGCTCCTACCTCTTCTTGAATCATTCCCACCATTCCTGACTTCATTACCATACAAGAGATTTCTCCATAGTACTGTAAGCCGTTAGGGGGAAAAATCCTTGCATATAAGGAGATATGTTTTACAATTACTATTGGCTGGAAATGATCTAATACACTCCACTATAAAGAAGAGTGTGTCTATATTGTTCACACTACTTCTGGCCTAAAGGAGGGGTGTAATAAATACCCGATGGACAGAAGATGAATAAATGATGAGTGAGCAAATAAATGAATGGAAAGAAACTTCCTGCAGAAACATTCATGTAAGTTAACTGGAACATTCAGTTTGTACTAAAATATGACTCAGTAAGTTTTCTAAGTCTCCCTAAAGTTACAGATTACAAAGCTTTGGGGATTTTGGAAATTATCATCCAAACCAAGGGACACATAACATTATAACTATTAATTGCAGGCATATTTTGCCTAATTGTTTGTTAAATGCTATATTCTTTATTACTGACATAGAATTTCAGGGATTAGTTCAAGGATAAGAATATCTACTATTTGTAAATAGTCTCTTTGCAAAGCACACTCTTTAATGCTAGAAACCGAAAAATAGCAACTCATATTTATCAAAGATGGAAAAATACACAAGCATAGGTATACTCGCCTATGAACAAACAGCTCTTATTTGTCTACACTGGCAGCCACGGTCAAAACTAATACAGATGTAAAATTTAGTTTTGCATTAATTATGTTCTCCACAGCAATATATCTTTGGAAATCATAGTATTCACTTTTCTCAGGTAAAGAAACATCACATTAAGTATAAAGAACACCTAAACTTGATGACAGAAGATATTTTATTAAATGTCAAGAAACAAAGAAGTTATCCAACAGTTATCCAAAGTTTTCCAAAAAGGATTTTCTTGTAAACACAGGAGAAATTTTCTTAACTAATTAGGGCTAAAGAAGTAGTCTCATTTAAGAAGTCATTGTGTTGAAAACTGCAATAACATAGCTAGTAAATAGCTATCAAGATTTGGCTGTAAATGTGCTGAAAAATAATTTCTTCTTTTTCCTTCATTTTGAAAGCTGCAGTTTAAGCTCATTAAATACATACATATGAATATACATAAATGTGCTTTTTAAAGACAGTAAAGCATACATTTCTAAATTACTATTTAGAGAGCATTTTAGTTTCCATATGTTTGTTTTGAAGAAGTAGTGTGTAGTGTTTGTAGAAGTTTGTGTCCTGTGCATGTGCTAAGTCGCTTCAGTCATGTCCTGCTTGGTGCAACCCTATAGACTGTAGCCACCAGGCTCCTCTGTCCGTGGGACTTTCCAGGCAAGAATACTGGAGTGGGTTGCTGGGCCCTCCTCCAGGGGATCATCCCAACCCAAGGACTGAACCCAGGTCTCTTCAGTCTCCTGTATTGGTGGTAGGGTTCTTTACTACTAGCGCCACCTGGGAGGTCAGTGTTTTGTGTCAATTCTACCAATAAAAAGTTAAAAAAAAAAAAAAAGAAAGAAATCTTTCATTTACTTGAATTCATAAGCAATCATCAACAATCTACAATTTAATCAATTGTATAACTATTATTATATTATTAAAATAATAACAACACCTAACATTTTACCTCAAATGTTAGTTTTCTAAGCTGTCTATAAATGTAAATCATTGATTCAAGGAAAAACTATATGTATTTTAAAGGATTTTTATCAGTTTCACTTGAATTGCAAATACAATGTATCAAGAAAAGGGCTGTCATACAGATATTTAGTGCAGTATATTTTTACATACTTACTGGTGAACCCCAAGGACTTCCCAATCATGTCCAATGTCATGGGGTCCCATTAAGCTTTGCATTGTATTTGGACAGATTTCTATTAATTTGCATAAAAGTGACCAGCCCACCTAAAAATAAGAAAGGCAAATATTCACATTTTAAAACAAACACACATATATGGAACATATTTAGTCAAAGAATCTCTTCATTCTTAATAGACTAGGTGACTATTATTTTAAAATAGTTATTTTAAAACAAAATTATACTAAAAAGGAGTATAACAAAATTATACTCAAAAAAGCAAGTCATGTAATTAGAAAACATCTTTCTCCAAAAATCTACTGAAAAGGCATACAAAAGTAACATTTCTGAATGATGAAGGAAACAGACTGCCTATTGTCTAAATAAAAAGCAATAAAATAAAACTTTAAAAATAGTTTTAGAGGACATACCAAGACTATGACATACAAGAAAGGCTAGTCTCAGGGCTTTGTACTTTTAAGGCACATCCTCCTAACAGAATTTATTTTAAATATTTGGGACTTTAATTAAAAGAAGAAATGAAGTAGTTTGGAATGAAAGATTAGGAAAAGCCAGAAATTTTGACAGCCAAGTGTAAATTATCAGGAAAGACTGCTCCCCAGATAATAAAGCTAGAACAAATGGCAAGAGAAGTAGCACTGTCTGATGACAGCGTACCATCTTTCACAAGAGAAAGGCACTATGAGATGGAGAGTAGATAGAACTTTTCAATGGACTCCTCTAGACTTCTTCAGTGTACCTAAATATGGGTTGATGAGGTCAAGACATCACAAATGTCCTTTAAGTCTTTCATATTTCCAAATGAATTACGATTTTGCTGATGCCTTTTAAATATACCTTCATTCAGTTTACTTATACAAGTGATGCCAGATTGAATAAGTTGCTCTTTACTTCTAAAAAAGACATTTTTAAATATTAATGATATTTTAATTCCAAACTGGAGATTAACTCACTCTTCCTGCCATATATTTCTCTCCAAATGTAAGGACTCTTCAATTCTTTCTACTATGTTACAAAACTACACTCGACATGGTCAGAAAAAGAAGGCGCATAGATATTCAGTTCTACAGACTAATGGAGAAGTGCCTAACCATGATGTGTGATAAATACCAATATAATATGAATTTTGAAAGCTGGATTCACTGTCAGCTAGAGTTGCTCAGGGAAGAATATAATACAGAAAAAGTGTGACTTGAGTCAGATTTCAAAAGAACCATAAATTTGGTCACTTAAAACAATGAAATGGAAACTTCTAAAACTGATGAGCTGTGAGGAAGAGAAGTAAGATACTAAATAGTGAGGAGGCTGCCAGAGAGGGGCCCGTTGCTAAATGTGACTGAATGTGTGAGTTGGAGCTGAGTGGCTCAGAGTTGAATGACCAGGGGAGAAATTTCTATGCATCTGAAGAGGACAAATGGCACACATTTCCTAACTGTTTACAGGAATATACAAGGGGTATTTAATATGATAAAAGCGTTTGTACAAGAGTTCTTTACAAATACTATTTCCAGATCTTTTCTGGATTAAGCATGAATTTCTTTACTCTGTCATTACTTCCTCTTACACAATTTCAAATTCCTTGAAAAGGAAGCAATTTTTGACAGCTATTTTTACCTATATTTGAGTAGACATCCTCTTCCACATAAGCCGAACAGATATTGACAATCCAGATGCCATAGAAACTGGCTATTAGGGTGTTTTCATAAAATATATCAAGATTTTTTTCATCTAAGTATTTCAAAAGTAACATTTGGAACAGTTTCTGGTGGGAAATAAATCATAAATCACACAGGATGCTATACTCATCTCTGCACCTGCATGGCTGACTCAAGGAGAAAACCTGTTTTCCTTTGGTTAGTAAAATAGCAGCATCAGTAAAATTGCTTTGCAAAAGACTGAAGCAACTGAGCTTCTATGATTAAATAGAATCGCTAGCTGCAAAGTAGAGGTAACAACTGATCCATTAATGTATTCAATTAAAAGCTCATCTTTCAAAAAAAGAAACCTCCCATCTTGGACAGTCGTAATACAATTATAATTATTCTGTGAACTCAAGTTATCTAATTAATGCACAATGGGAAACACATAGGGTTTAAAGAAAATTTTAGTCACTTGCATATATTTTACTCACATCAAAGATGGAAACTGTGTGAATAAAGTAATGTAAAACTGAAGAACACAGAGAAATGTTCAGATGACTTGCAGGAAAAGAGATTTATAAGACAAATAGCCTAATTACCAACTGTCTAAAGACTATGATTTATTAAAAAGAACTAATAAAGTATGAAAAGACATTGAAAATAAACATTCAGAGTCAGAAATGTCATGTTAAATTCTGAAAACAAACCTTGATGTTCATTTTTGAAGGGTAATTTAATTCCCTAAATTCATCAAGTGCTTTTACTTCAGTACTTTCAGCTGATTCAGTGTATAAAGCTTTAAAGTATATCTATATTAATTTCACCAGTAATATGCATAAATTTGAAGAAGACAACATTTTCTTTTAAGTAGAGTATTAAAACATCTCTTTGATAAGATCAATGATAAAGCAATAATGTCAGTAGGCATAGCATGGCCACAATATTTGTACCAAACCACTATACTCTTTAGTTATATAAAAGTTTATGAATTCAGCACCTATTATATTATGAAAAAAGATTTTGAAGGTGTGTGAAACTTGAGTTCTGACTCTGTTACCAGCTCTGTGGTCCTAAATGAGCTACTTACTCTGAGAAAAAATTATACAGTGAGATTTCTGAGAGGGAAGCAGATTTCACCAAGAATCAAATGATAACTGCACAAACATAATGCCTTTTGCAGGTTAATATACTGCGCTGAAACTAGTAATTCTGTTCCATTAATTCACCAAATCAAAAGACAATTCTTTATTTTCTTACATACTCTGTCTTTGGTACCTACTGGGCAAGGATATTGAATGACATTCAAAACTACCCAAAACAAACATGTCTGGGATCTGGCAGTTTCTAAAATGAAGAAAAATTAGGAGGTGGGTATGTTGCAGACTCCTTGGATTCTCAAGTCTAGCACTACCTCCTCTGCAGACCAAGCCTACCCAGAGCCCAGCTGTTCAAAGTTGTACCTGGCAGAGGAGACTCTGCCAAGAACAGAATCCAAGGAATGGAGTCTGACAGACAAGGCAATTTTAAACCCCAAAGCAGAGGCAAGTAAAAAGGATGATGTGGGTGGAGAGCAGCAAGCACAAAAGGCCAGTGCAGGAGAGTGAATGTTTCACAGGCAAAATTTCAGACACTGGGTGTTGAAAGAGCAGTGTCTTTATCATGCCTCTATTTTTTTCTTGATCTTATTTGCTAACAGCCTGAAAATCAATAGTCAGATGGGATATACTTCAGTTGAAGAAAAATAAAAGTAACCATTTATCTCACATATATGTATCTTCATACAAAAGAAGCTAGGTATATGGTTTACCAAAGCTAGACATAGCTGGACACAGAGATAAGCATAAGATACTTGATACAGAGATTCAGATAATTCTTACATTGGTCTAGCCTCTCAAGTAGATATTAAGAAACACTGCCCCTCAACAGACTTCAAGGTTCAATTCTCTTTCCGTTTAGAATCTAACATGCGAATGAGAAAACTAGCAATACCCAAATCTCAAAATCTACAAAGGAAGTTAACCTTAGCAGTAATTTTGTTTTGACGGTGTATCAGACTTAATTTTCATCTTAAGGCTCCTTTTCAAACATGCAGATGAGAAAACTAGCAATACCCAAATCTCAAAATCTACAAAGGAAGTTAACCTTAAGTAGTAATTTTGTTTTGACGGTGTATCAGACTTAATTTTCATCTTAAGGCTCCTTTTCAAACATGCAGATGAGAAAACTAGCAATACCCAAATCTCAAAATCTACAAAGGAAGTTAACCTTAAGTAGTAATTTTGTTTTGACGGTGTATCAGACTTAATTTTCATCTTAAGGCTCCTTTTCAAATATATCTGATATATTTAACAAATTTCAGGGTTTCCTATGACACAGGTTCTAAAAGATTCACTTTTACATTCATTTTATATGAAAATAGTTGAGAAGTACAGATTTAAACTTACAAGGGAATCCTAAAACACTACTCTCAAGATAATACAAGGTGTACTACAACTAAAGAAGGTTAGAAATCTGTCTTCAAGTTTAAAAAGAAAACCTTAAACCTATGAGAGTTTGCCAGTAACTTCATTCATTTAATTACTAATTCTATTACTGTTCATTATTCCTCTTTCCCAAACTAGACACAATGGTGTCATCTCTAGAACATGCTGTACATTGGGAAGAATCTTAGAATAATTTCATTTAAACACGAACACATCTAGCCAATAAAAGAAACAAAACCTCAACCCATTATTATTCCCCTCCCATCACCATCCATATTCTGTCAGTTAATTATATAAAGTTACATCTTAATGATAATTAAGGAGCACAGAGTAGGCCCTCTTACACAGTTAACATTTGAGAATGATTTGACAATGCTTCCTATCTTAAAACCACAGACAGTGGTTTGTCAGGACAAATCTCAGAAATAACCCAGAACTCTGGGTACAAAGTATCAGTAGAAAAACACCTATTTCCAAAGAAGGGGAAATGGGCAAAATGAAAGCAACTCTTTTACCTGCTGCACACTTGCGACTCTCATATACGAGTCCAAGACGATCAACAGAGGCACGTGGACATTTTTGTCTTGAAATAACTTGGAGGCTGGAAAAGAAGGGGGTTAAGGAAAAGGAGCAAAGTCACGATTCATGGCACCCTCTTTTAAGTCTGAAGGGGAGGGAGAAAGCAGAAGTAAGCGCAAGACCTTCCTAGAATTCTAGAATTGTCAGTTCTTTTTTGCCCCAAGGAGTAGAGAGCTGACTTCTCAAGAGTGCAGGTTTGTCCGGCCACAAAGTTGGGAGGAGAAAGTTTGTTAAAAAGGCCTGGGAAAGCATTGGAGGGGCGGGGGGGCGCAGCGGACGGTGCGGAACAGTTTCCCGACAAAAGATTACCGTGATCGGCGTAAGTAAACACCAGCATATCCTCCAGGATTTGAACCAGCGTCTCTATCTGTTTTCCTTCCTGGACATTGTTCAGCCTAACTATCAACTTCTTCAGAGATTCCTCGTCCTCCTCCTCGCACCCCTGGCAGCTGCCACTGGCCATGACCGACCCTGCTCCAAACCGGCCGCCCCTCCCGCACTAAGGCAGGCCGCTCCGGGAAGGAAGGAGACGAGCCCAGCTCCCCGGCCGTAGCCAGCACTCACAGCCAGCCGCATCAGCACCCACGCCCGCCTGTTTATGCGAAGGCGGCGGCTCCCGCCCTCTCTCGGAGCCCTCCTCCTCAGCGTCCTCCTCCCCCACCCAAGGCCAAAACCCCGAGCAGGAGCCTGCAGGAGAGAAGGCCGAGGTGTGGCCCAGCGCGGAACCTTGCCGGGTGGGCAGGACTCAGCCTGAGCGGCCCGCCCGAGTGAGGCCGCGCCCGTGTCCCCCGCGCGGCCGAGTCGAGACCCCGGGTGGGCGCAGCCTCCCGGGACCGGATCCCGCCTGCTCCGGCGGTGGGGCCGGGAGTCGCGCAGGAAGAAACCGACTCAGCGGACTCTGCCGAACGCCCAGGCCCCGGGCACTTGAGAGGCCCGGGAGGAATGCGGTCCTCACCCCGGGCCACCCCCTGACCCGCCAGCCTGGTCTCCTGCAGCCCGCGGAACCTCTGGGAACTAGGAAGAAGAAAAAAGCCGCCGCAGATCTCCAGATCCAAGAATATAAATCGGGGCCTTGGGAAAAGAGAACGCCGCCCAGTTGGCCCCTTTTAGGAAAAACGTTCTCTTTGGAGTTCCCCTATTGGGAGATGAGGAATTCCCACCTCCGTCCCCCAGGATGGACATAGTTAAGCAACCAAAATGTGCTTTTCTATGGTTGCTACGACTTGTTTGTAGGAAAGGAAATAAAGACATTTTTCCTGTTAACTGAGTCTCTGTTGGCCAAAAGGCCACGAAAATTAGCTTTTGACAATTTGAGTTTGCACTAGGTAAGATTCTGAAAATTGGGGCACACCAAAAAGTAATGGATTCTCATTGCAATTAAAACTAAAGAGAAACACACACGTGGTAGGTGATATGAACAGGTGACAGATAAAAACCTAAACATTGTTCTGTTGATATACAAAATTACTAAAGTGTTTGAAAAAAATTATAGTAATGTGTTTTTCAAGAAGAGAAACCTGAGCAAGAAAAAAAGAAAGACAAGGCTGGGCAGAGATGGCCTATTGCCTTCAGATCTGTCCTGGAATAGGGGTGAGGTCATTCACAAAGAAGAAGATTGAACTGGAAGTGACTACTTCACAGTTTAAATCCTTTTATTTCACTTCTGTTACCCAATTCTGACGACAGTTTTGAAATGGGTAAGACAGCTACTTACCCTTCTTTTACTGATGAGGAAACGGAGATTTAGAGGAGTCTTTAAGGGAAGCATTGTTGGTGTCACAGGGTTGGGAAGTTGAGTCAGGACTTAAATGCAGGTAGATGTCGTAACCTTAAACTGAAGGTTCTTTATCTCTACCATTTTAATCAAGTCATGGCAGTGTTTACCTTAGGGTTTCCTTCATAGCTCAGTTGGTAAAGAATCTACCTGCAATGCAGGAGACTCTGATTTGATTCCTGGGTCCCCTGGAGAAGGGATAGGCTACCCACTCCAATATAGTTAACAGAATGAAAAGGCAAACTTCAAGCACAAATTCATAATAGAAGTAGTGTTCAGTGGAAAATCAAATGGTGCTGGAACAGTTCACTGGCTTCCTGGGAAGAAAAAAATAAAAGACATTGCTAATTGCATCAAATTACCAAAACAAATTCCAGCTGGATTAAAAAGTTAATGAAAGTAACTAAAAATAAAATGTAAATTAACAGTTATTTAATCTTGGTATGCTGCTAAGTCGCTTCAGTCGTGTCTGACTCTGTGCGATCCCATAGACAGCAGCCCGCCAGGCTCCCCCATCCCCGGGATTCTGCAGGCAAGAACACTGGAGTGGGTTGCCATTTCCTTCTCCAGTGCATGTGAAGTCGCTCAGTCATGTGTGACTCTTTGCAACCCCATGGACTGCAGCCTACCAGGCTCCTCTGTCCATGGGATTTTCCAGGCAAGAGCACTGGAGTGGGGTGCCATTGCCTTCTCCCAATCTTGGTATGAGGAAACATAAAAACTAAGAAAGAAACTACAGATTGATATATGTGACTCCATAAAAATTCAAAATGTTCTACAATCAAAGAAAACAACATAAAACTTAAAAGGCAAATGGCAAACTGAACAGAAAATATAATACATATGACAAAAACAATTGGGCTTAATCTTTTAAAAGTTGTTACAAATCAGTGGGGGTAAATCACACTCTACAGGTATCCCAGAAGAAAAATGGATTAAAGTTTTGAACCAGAAATTCACTGTGAATGGGTAATAAGTATAAGAAAAGTATATTCATAATTATACAAAACTTGTAATACATAGTTATAAAATGTAATTGTCTGTGTATATGAGTATACAATAATAAAAATGAGAGAGAGAACTGGGAATACATTCCAAAAATATTTTTAAAACCTTTATGAAGAAATTATTAAACTCTATTAAAAGGCATTATTAACAAGGTGTAAAAGATGAATAGGCCACATCAATTAAAGAGAAGTTTAACTACCAAAAGATGCCAATTACCCCACAGAGTAATAAAAAAACAGACTAATGAAAATCTAAGCAAGATAGCAAGTTGTTTTTGTTGTTGTTGTTGTTGTTTTCAATGAAACGGACAGGCCTAGAACAGAAGAGACACTTTTGAAAAAGGACAAAGCAGAACTGCCCAATTAGACGTTGACTCAGGGAGTCTTAACAGCCTTTATCAGTTTCCCAATGTGGAAAAAGCGCCTGACAGTGTCTTCCTGTGAATTAGAAAAATGTGTGCCTCCTTCTAGGCAGACACAGTTCTGTATCCAGGGTGCACAGTGGCAGGATTTGGACTTCAGACTCCACTCATCCTGTCACCCTGGTGTCCTAATGCAAGGTATATGAAGCAATGTGTTGACTGTTATTATGTTGTAAGAGCTAATCTGTCCAAAAAGCCAATGAAAGAGTATCTGGAACCCAGAAACATATCCTTACATATATGAAAATTATGTGAGAGATGGTGCAGTGTGTAACAGTGGAAAGAGAATAGATTATTTATTTGATAAATGAATCTGAGACTATTGGTTGTAGGAAAAACTGTTAAAACCTTTACCTCAGACACCATATTAAAAAATAAATTCCATTGAACGATTTTATATGAAAAACATAAATGTTTTGAAAGTTTTGAGGGGGAAATGACATTTTATGACATTAAGATACTGAAAGGTAAGACATAATCATAACAGTTCATAAAGGAAAAGATTAAATAACACAGGGAGCCCAGTCCAGGGCTCTGTGACAACCTAGCGAGGTAGGATGAGGGGTGAGGGGTGGAAGGGGGACTCAGGAGGGAGAGCACATATGTATACTTATGACTGATTCATGTTGTTGAATGGCAGAAACAACACAACATTGTAAAGCAATTATCCTCCAATTTAAAGTAGAAAATAAATAAAGGAAAAGACTGTTAAATTCAAATATATTAAAATTTTAAAATGCATACAAAGACCCAACCAACCAAGTTAAAAGATGACCCCAAGCTGGAAGTGTTTTGCAATGCACATAACCAAGAAAATGTTAATAAGAATATGTAAAAAACTATCATAAATTGTTAAGAAAAAGATAGTCTAGTTTATATATGTGTAAAAGACATAAAAGGCATTTACAGAAGATAAAATGCCATTTAAATCTATCGAAGATGCTCAGCCCCACTAAAAACAGAAGCACAAATCAAAGTCATAATGAGATATGATTTCACACCCCTCAGATTAACCAAATATGTAGTTTGATAATGCCAATGATTTCCTAGAATATGGAGCAACTGGAAGAACTATAGGGGCTTCCCAGATGGCTCAGTGGGTAAAGAATCCTCCTTCAATGCAGGAGATGCAAGAGACTTGGGTTCAATCCCTGGGTTGGAAAGAACCCCTGGAGGAGGGGCATGGCAATCCATTCCAGTATTCTTGCCTGGAGAATCCATGGACAGAGGAGCCTGGCAGGCTACAGTCCATGGGATGGCAAAGAGTCAGACACAACTGAAGTGACTTATCATGGACATAAGAAATGTAGAAACTTATATAATACCTGTAAGACTGAAAATCAAAAAAATCACTTTGGAAATCTATATGGAAGTATCTATAGAGTTGACAATGTAAGCATTATGACCCAGCAGTTTCTTTCTAAGGATATTCCTCGGAGACACTCTCACATATGCATAAGGAAATTTGTATTAAAATGTTCAATTTGGCATTTTTTGCTTATAATGAAAATGAAAACCACTTGACTTTCCATCAACACTTACATTTCATATATTTATGCATTAGACTTACATAAATCTGTGAAAATTACTGAACAAGAGCTTCATGAATGCATGCATGCTAAGTTGCTTCAGTTGTATCCAATTCTTTGTGACACTATGGATCGTAAGCCCTCCGGGCTCCTCCGTCCATAGGATTCTCCAGGCAAGAATACTGGAGTGGGTAGCCATGCCCTCCTCCAGGAGATCTTCCTGACCCAGGGATCAAACCTGCATCTCTTTTTCCCCTGCATTGGCATGTAAGTTCTTCACCACTAGTGCCACCTGGGAAGCCCGAATCAGCAATATGTGTGTGTGTGTGTGTGTGTGTGTGTGTGTGTGTGTGTATATATATACATAATACTGGGCTTTTAAAAGTTGCAGTAGTACTCTTGCCTGGAAAATCCCATGGACGGGAGAGCCTGGTAGGCTGCATGCAGTCCATGGGGTCGCTAATAGTCGGACACAACTGAGTGGCTTCACTTTCACTTTTCACTTTCATGCATTGGAGAAGGAAATGGCAGTTCACTCCAGTGTTCTTGCCTGCCGAATCCCAGGGATGGAGGAGCCTGGTGGGCTGCCATCTATGGGGTCGCACAGAGTCGGACACAACTAAGGCGACTTAGCAGCAGCAGCAGCAGCAGCAGGACACATATCCTACTGGGATATCAATACTGTAATACTAAACACGCAAAGTTGCATAGTAAAAGTATAAAAATTATGCATGGGACTGATCAGTTTTAGCCAGTGGTTACCTCTGGGGAGAGGGAAGTAGAAATGCATCCAGGAAGAATACATTGAAGGCCAGAATTGGATCTGTAACTTTTTTCTTAAGCTTACTTTTGGATACATGAATGTTCATTATATTGTTATCTATGCTCTGTATTCCTAACTTATTTCATAATAAAAAAATTAAAAGTATTTCAATTTCACTGGTGCTCAAAGTAATAAATTTAAAAGATTAATTCCTTTTATTCACCAAATTGGCAAAGAAGTCCTTGAAATCTGTTTGGTAGTTTGTGTATGAGGAAATAATAAATTATTCATGATATATAAAAGTAAAACATAAAATAGCAGGATTTTGATCCAAATTTTGCAAAAATAACCAAAAAGTACATATCTAATGAACTACTGAAAGTAGATAAGATAAACACACGTGTAACAAAAATTCTTATGAGGTCATAGAAGTAAAAGCTGCTTTTATGTGGTATATAGTTTTCTGTATTTTTCCAATCTTTCACAGCAAATAGTGTATTATAATAAAAAATGGCTTCCCAGGTGGCACAGTGATAAAGAATCTGCCTACTAATGCAGATGACACGGGAGATACAGTTTTGATCCCTGGGTGGGGAAGCTCCCTTGAAGTAGAAAATGACAACCCATTCCAGTATTCTTGCCAGTAAAATCCCATGGACAGAGGAGCCTGGTTGGCTATAGTCCATAGAATCACAAAGAGCTGGACATGACTGAATGACTGAGTACACATTCTACATTTATATAATACAAACTTAATAAGTACAAAACTTATTTGGAGAATATAACTTACCACACCAATAAATATAAAATATTTTATATGACACAAGAAAAATAGGAAACTTCAAATTGATTTCTAGGAGATTCACTGGATATATGCAATAATTAAGACTACATAGCCTACAAACAATAATCCAGTGATGTAAGCTTGTTTTCAGAAATATTTCACTGATGGCTATAAATTCCTAGAGAACCTCTTGAGCCTTATTCTATACTCACATGCCAAAATGGTTCCTGGCACAGAGTAGCCATTCCATGAATATCTGTCACTTGGATGAATGAGTGAGTGTAATGAGTGAGTGAGTAATGTAATGTAATGTAATGAGTGAGATGAATGAGTGTAAATGGAAGACCGGAGGAGTAAAACAATCTTTCCAAGTCATCACTAAAAGGCAAAACTGAACTGTGTGACAGGGAGTTCTCAAACTCTCAGCCCACACTTTACCCATCGTTTTGTTGTTCTTATGTGAGTTTCATTAAACTAGATTAGGGCTGCCTAATCACTGAAATTGCACTTCCCTTTTACCATCTATGCCTTATAATACAGAAAGCAAGTATTGTTTTTTCTGGTTTCTGAACTAGAGATAAAAATTTCAACTGTGCTTGTGATGTAATATTCTCCCCTTATCAGTTGAAAAAATCTCTCATCAAAATCAAATGCAAGTTTGATTAGAGATTAGAACAACAGAGTATCCACAGTCTTCAAGCTTGGTTTGCTCAGGAAATTAGTCTCCAAATTTATATGCTAATACTATATTTTAGTTTAGAATTTTTGGAAGTACATATGTATATGAGAGTATTATGCAAAAAAAAAGCAATATCATAGAAAACCAATTCAACATCTATCCCACCCAAAATAGATCATTGCTTTTGTGTTAAATGGACATATTATAGGTGATCAAAAATATTTCTTGAATTGAAAAGAATAAATTACTATTCACAGTACCTCTGTTGATAAAATAATATTAAGAACAAGAAAATTTAATGATGCATCTTTTTATTACATTTCTTCATTAGAAAAAAGTAACTTGAAATTTCTTTTTAGGAAAAACATTATTTTTACAACTCAATAATTAAATGGTATCTTTAAAACATAGTTTCATATCCCTTCAAAGGGTAGTCATAAAATAAAGATACATATACACTTAAGTGCCAAATGAAAGGGTATATATCAATGATATCTTTCACCATCAGTACTAGAGTTTCTAGAAAATTTAGATGACTATCATAGGTGAATGATTTCACTTAAGTCTGTCATAAGCATGCATCTTTCTAGACTATTTAAAATTTTAATTGTTTAATTTAGAGTGCTTTTTGAGATTAATAAGAAGATAAATTTGAACTATAAAAATAAACATATTCTAGGATATTCGGTTATTAAGTCAATAGCTATTGTATATCTACTGTGTTTGAACTCTGCTTTCTATGTTAGGGACCCAGAAGATAAAGTCTCTACCTAAAGTAGTTCACAGTCTAGTGAGACAGATATTCAAACAATTATGAAGCAAAAGAGCACAGTGAAAGTGGAAGAAGCCCAGGAGGTACAGGAAGTGGGTAAGAAGGAGGAAAGGGAAGAATGGAGGCAAGTGTGCAAAAGAGGAAGTGTTTACCGGTGAGCTAAGAGCAAGAAGGACTGACAAGTGTGCTCTGGTTTGGGGCACTGAGAGACCCTACTGACCAGGGTTCTGAGCAGGACAAGCCCTGAGGCCTGAGTGCTCTGCAAATGGAAATGAGTGCTTTACAAGCATAGTTAGTCTTCAGGTATTTTTCAGATCTTAATGAGGTGTCATTCTTCACATTTTGAGCATTCTGAATCTACTTCTTGTTCCTTACTATCTCTCCATTAGCATCAGTTTTCTACAGCGAACAGCTGGAAAATGTTGTTTGTTTTATTGCAAACCAGAAAAAGACAAGAGAGAAAAATCTTAATACAATCCTTGTTGTTATTGGCAGCCAAATCAGGGGAATTAAAGGAGTGAGTTACCAACCAAGAACTTGGGGGAAAAAAATGAAGCATAAAATCAACAAAAGCAGATGAGGCCAAAAATAATATATTAAAATCACTTCAAAGAGACACAACTGCATCCATGCTGGCAACACTACGTTTAACTAGTTAAATATATTAACATGTCTAAAGAATAAATATATTTATGTGAAGGGGATTGGTAGACAACCATGAAAAGACAGAAAAAGAACAAAATAGGCAAACTTGACTAATGCAAACCCAAGAGAGGTTCCTATTAAGATGAACTTTAGTAGAGTGGACCAAAAGCAGACTGCACTGTTGAAGAATGTGTCTTGGCCATTGGATTTTGGACTTTCTGATGAAGCCACCGTATTATGAATGAATAAAGTTAACACTTGTTTGTTGAACCTCTGCCAAGCACTGGGGATATGAAAGTAAACATAAAGTTTACAGTCTAGGGATGTTATAGTGCTGAAAGTTAAGTGCTATACTGAGGAATTCGTAAGTTACTATGAGAATGCATTGAAAAAGGAACTTTGGGGGATAGGGAAATAATGAGAGAAGCCTTTCTTCTACTCTGGAAAGCACCGGCCTGGAGGTAACAGGGAGCAAGACAAACATTCTAGAAATTAAACAATATTCAGTATAAACAGAGCCAGGAGTACAAAACAGAGTTCATGCACGTTGGATTCCTCAGGAAGCAGATTCTGAGACTGAGATTAGTGTGAGGGAGGGCTATTAGAGAGCACTCTTTACTAGGGAGTATGGAAGGTTAGGAAGGAAACAGGACTGAGCAGAGAGAAAAGTTGGGCTGTGATACGGTGTCAGCAGAGGGCTCAGCTAAAGCCACAAGGGCTCTGGAGCTGAGATGCCCTCAGAGAGTTCCAAGTTGAGATAATGGGACCAGGTCTTCATTTCTCCATGTGGACCCGTCACTGAATGAAAGTATTTTGGGGAACGGAGAGTGGCAGGACTTTGTGTGAGAGAATTCTCTTTAGCTAAGGCAATTCTGAAAAGGGATGACAGCTGAGGGCTATCTGCCAACAATAGTCCCAGGAGCTAGCAGAATAAAGCTACAATCCTCAAGGCAGATATGGTAGCTGACTTACAGTACAATTATATGACAGGTGGGAGATAAAGCAGGAAAGGTGAGCCAAGATCACATCATGAAGGGCATTGTAAGTCATTTTAGGGGCTTTGGATTTTACATAAGGAAAACAAGGTGGCCAGTGTGGAATTTTGCTTTAAATAGTGACATATGAAGATTTGTGCTTTCACCATGGCAGGAGTATTGTTCAGGATAGGAAAAGAAATTGAAAGGACAAAATTGGACGAAAATAAGGTTGCGTTCGGAAACTCTTGAAAAAATCCAGAAGAGAGATGGCAGTGACTTGATTGAGGAGGCTATGGCAGTAAAGATGGAGAATAGCAATGGATTTGAAATAAAATTCAATCACAGAATAAAATGAACTAGCTTACTGATTTGATTGAAGGTGCAAAGGAAGAAGTACAAAACTTACCAGTTAAGTGATATGTAAAATAGATAGCCAGCGAGAATTTGCTATATGGCTCAGGAAACTCAAACAGGGGTTCTGTATTAATCTAGAGGGGTGGGATGGGGACAGAGATGGGAGGGAGGTTCAAAAGGGAGGGGCTGTATGTATACCTACGGCTGATTAATGTTGAGGTTTGACAGAAAACAACAAAATTCTGTAAAGCAATTATCCTTTAATAAAATATAAACAAATTTAAAAATAGTGTTAGAAAAGTTATAAATTTCTTAAGTAAGACATGGAGCTGGGGTTCAAATATATAACTGTGCAAAATGCTGGACTCAATGAAGCACAAGCTGGAATCAAAATTCAGGGTACAAATATCAATAGCATCAGATGGGCAGATGGCACCACTCATATGGCAGAACTTGAAGAAGAAGTAAAGAAAAAAGCTGGCTTAAAACTCAAACCATTCAAAAACTAAGGATGTAGCATTCAGTCCCATTACTTCAGTTCAGTTCAGTAATTCAGTCTTGTCCAACTCTTTGCAACCCCATGGACTGCAGCACACCAGGCTTCCCTGTCCATCACCAACTCCCAGAGCTTGCCCAAACTCATGTGCTTTGCGTCTGTGATGCCATCCAATCATCTCATCCTCTGTCATCCCCATCTCCTCCCACCTTCAATCTTTCCCAGTATCAGGGTCTTTTCTAACGAGTCAGTTCTTCACATCTGGTGGCCAAAGGATTGGAGCTTCAGCTTCAGATGTCTTTCAATTAATATTCAGGATTGATTTCCTTTACAATTGACTAATTTGATCTTGCAGTCCAAGGGACTTTCAAGAGTCTTCTCCAATACCACAGTTCAAGAGCATCAGTTCTTTGGCATTCAGCTTTCTTTATGGTCCAACTCTCACATCCATACATGACTACTAGAAAAACCATAGCTTTGACTATATGGACCTTCAACAACAAACTGATGTCTCTGCTTTTTCATATACTATCTAGGTTTGTCATAGCTTTTCTGCAGTGATTTTGGAGTCCAAGAAAATAAAGTCTGTCACTGTTTCCATTGTTCCCACCACTTCATGGCAATAGATGGGGGAAAAATGGAAACAATGACAGTCTTTATTTTCTTAGGCTCCAAAACCACAGTGGATGGGGACTGCAGCCATGAAATTAAAAGATGCTTGCTCCTTGAAAGAAAAGCTACGACAAACCTAGACAGCATATATAAAGCAGAGACATCACTTTGCCAACAAAGGTTCGTCTAGCCAAACCTATAGCTTTTCCAGTAGTCATATACAGATGTGAGAGTTGGACTATAAAGAAAGCTGAACATTGAAGAACTGATGCTTTTGAACTGTGGTGCTGGAGAAGACTCTTATGAGTCCCTTGGATTGCAAGGAGGTCAAACCAGTCAATCCTGAATCCAATCAGTCCTGAATATTCATTGGAAG
The DNA here is from genome assembly GCA_917880005.1 of Nanger dama. Classification (NCBI taxonomy): domain Eukaryota; kingdom Metazoa; phylum Chordata; class Mammalia; order Artiodactyla; family Bovidae; genus Nanger; species Nanger dama. Next base: position 40,910,944 of record CAKJTW010000002.1, read on the forward strand.
GACAGATGCTGAAGCTGAAGCCTCAATCCTTTGACCATCTGATGGGAAGAGCTGACTCATTAGAAAAGGCCATGATGCTAGGAAAGATTGAGGGCAAAAGGGTAAGGAAACAACAGAGGATAAGGTGATTGGATGGCATCACTGACTCAATGGACATGAGTTTGGTCAAACTCTGGGAGATAGTGGATGACAGGGAATCCTGGCATGCTGCAGTCCATGAGATTCCAAAGAGTCAAAGATGACTGAGTGACTGAACGACAGCAACAACTGGAAGCGATTCTCACCAGAAGGGACTAGGCTGTATACAGTCATCACTTTGTATGGTCAGAAAGGGAGAAACCCTCAGTGATATGGCAGATCTGGGGCCCAGATCATCATGGTTGTCATTGTTAGAATTTGCTTTGGCTGAAAGCATATCAGCTGAGTCTCTGTGACTTTGACTTCTGATTTAGAGTCCACAAAGGAGAAGATTTATTTTAAAAACTGAGAGCTAAACTTGGGTTCCTACACAGTTACTTTACACATCATAAAAATATAACCTATATTTCATTGGCCACACCAGACTAGGGATCAACAGAGTCAAGCATCAGTTCTCTGGAGCCACCATCCCCTGATTTGGACCAATGTCAGTTTCTTCATGGTCTTCCAAATATGCCTGGAGCCCCCAGGATGTATATCACAGGTGTTCCCCCAAAGGATTCTTTTGACTACCAAGTAGAAAATAACTTAATCTTTTTCTTTTCTTCCTTGGTTAGATTATAAACTCTATGATACTCCATAAGTTTTTTTACTCCTGTGCCCAGAGTTTAGTCATTTTTTTCCACAAGGGAAATTGTTTTCTTCATGGAAAAGCATTTTATTTTATTTTTTAGCCTTTTTAAAAAAATTTAGTGGTGTACACATGTCAGTTCCAAACTCCCAATCTAACCCTTTTAATGGCTGAGTAATATTCTATTGTATATATGTACCACATCTTCTCTATCAATTCATTTGTCAATGCACATTGAGGTTGTTTCCATGTCTTGGCAATTGTAAACAGTGCTGCAATGAACACTGGGATTCATGTCCTTTCAGACCAGGTTTTTCTCTGGATAAATGCCCAAGAGTGGGACTGTAGGATCATATGGTAGCTCTATATTTAATTTTTTAAGACACATTCATGGAATTTCCTAGGTGGCTCAGGTAAAGAATTTGCCTGCGATAGGCTATGCTCCCTGGGTCAGGAAGATTCCTGGAGAAGGAAATGGTAACCCACTCAGTATTCTAACCTGGGAAATCCCATGGACAGAGGAGCTTGGCGGGCTACAGTCTATGGGGTTGCAAAGAGATGGACATGACTGTGCAACTGAGCACAGAAGGAACCTCCATACTGTTCTCCACAGTGGGTGTACCAAGTTACACTGCCACCAATAGAGTGTGTGTGGGGTGGGGGAGGTTCTCTTCTCCCCACACCCTCTCCAGCATTTATCGTCTGCAGATTTTTCTGTGAGGACCTTTCTGACCAGTGTGATGTGAGGTCGTCTTGATTTAGTGTCACCTGGCCAATTCTATGTCTTCTTTAGAGAAATGTCTCATTAGATCTTGTGCCTATTTTTTGACTGGGTTATTGTTCTTCTGATATTGAGCTGCATGGGCTGTTTATAAATTTTGGTGACTAATTCTTTGTCCATTTCATTGTTTGCGATTATTTCCTCCCAATCTATGGGTCGTCTTTTCCTTTATTTTTGTTATATTTTTTTATTGAATAATTATTTTTTAATTGAAGGATAATTGCTTTACAGAATTGTTTTGGTTTCTGCCAAAGATCAACATGAATCAGCCATAGGTATACATATATTCCATCCCTCTTGAACCTCCCGCTCACCTCCTAGGACGTTACAGAGCCTGTGGGTTGTCTTTTCATTTGTTTATAGTTTCCCTTGCTGTGAAAAAGCTTTTAAGTTTTAATTAGGTCCCATTTGTTTATTTTTGTTTTTATTTCCATTGCTCTGGGAGACAGATCAAAAAGATTTTGCTGTGATTTATGTCAAAGGGTGTTCTGTCTATGTTTTCCGCTGTTTTGAGAAGGAGAGTTAAAGGATTCAGGCTCCCTGACTCAGACTATAATTATGAAGCTACAGTCATCAAGAGAGCATGGCACTAGTGCAAAAATGAAACATAAATCAGTGCAACAGGATAAAAAGCCCAGAAATAAACCCATTTATGGCCAATTAATCCACTATAAAGGAGGCAAGCCTTTTGCAGGCTTGGAATAGGAGCAGGACCAGAAAACTGGAGCCCATTCAACCATTTCCTAGATCACATATAAACTCTGTGAAAGTCTCTCAGTTGTGTCTGACTCTTTGCGATCCCATAGAGTATACTGCTGCTGCTAAGTCGCTTCAGTCGTGTCCGACTCCGTGTGACCCCAGAGACGGCAGCCCACCAGGCTCCCCCGTCCCTGGGATTCTCCAGGCAAGAACACTGGAGTGGGTTGCCATTTCCTTCTCCAATGCATGAAAGTGAAAAGTGAAAGTGAAGTCGTTCAATCGTGTCCGACTCCTAGCCTCCCCATGGACTGCAACCCACCAGGCTCCTCTGTCCATGGGATTTTCCAGACAAGAGTACTGGAGTGGAGTGCCATTGCCTTCTCCACATAGCGTATACAGTCCATGGAATTTTCCAGACCAGAATTCTGGAGTGGATAGCTGTTCCCTTCTCCAGGGGATCTTCCCAACCCAGGGATCAAACCCAGGTCTCCCGCATTGCTGGCGGATTCTTTACCAACTGAGCTACCAGGGAAGCCCTATAAAACTCTGATTCTGTGCAAAAAAACTGCAAAGAAGGATCCAGACCCTAAATGACAGAGATTTAATGCTCTGCCATCCAGTGGAACAACCACTTATAGTTAGAATTCAGCTATGATAAAAAAAAATAAAATAAAGATAGTGAAAATATTTACATGATTAAGTGTGCCATCTGAGATTTGATCCTGCTGTTACAACTTCTAAAATTTTAAATGTAAAAATTCTTTAATGCTTCTGCAATGAACTCATTCATTTAGCAAATACTTACTGAAGGACTCCTAAGTAAGTGCCAGGCATTTGGGATAAAATGATGAAGAGGAGTTATATACCAAATCTTTCAGTCTAGCAGCAGGATAATCTAATAAGTGAAATTAAATACAGTATGCTAAGAATAATGATAAAGTAAGAGAAACAGAAAAGATATAGGAGACCACCTAACTTAGAGATTCACACAAGAGAATGTTCCCCAGGAACAGCCCTGAGAGAAAGAATACACTGAATACTGGAGAAAGTGAGATAAACATGGTGTTTAAGGTGCAGAGTGGTGAGAATGAATGAGCCCATAAAGGCCACCCAAGGTCCAAATCACTGAAGGCCTTGAAAACAGAATTAAAGGATTTGGGCATTTAATTGGTTGCTCCAGCTTTTCATATCTACAAATTTTTATCAAGTTTCTAAAGAAGTTTTCTAAAGAAGCCTTTCCATATATACCGCTTACAGCTACTTATTCAGCAGGAATAGACTCTCAAATGTGTAAATTTTCTGGTTAGTATTTCCATTTGTGGAAGAGCTGTGCCATGCAGCATGCAGTAAGAGAAATCTTGAGTCGCAATGTTTTTAACCAGAAAAGGGCCATTTCCAATCTGGCTATTACCTGAAGATGGGCCCTTGTTACACAGGACTCATTTATCTGTTTCACTTCCTTTGTTGCAATATCAAACAGCCCCATGATTGCAGCAGCTCAGGTCTACTTCTGTTTAAAATAAGGAAGCGGAAATATGCTTCTACTTTCATTTTAGGTTTATATCATCACTTTTTAATATTTCACTTCTGAAAATGAGGCTACCCTCCAAAACTAACCAGATTACCTGATTTACCAGTTTAGGCAGAAGTCTCACAACCCGCCCAGAGCTACACAGGGTCAGAAAATACGGAAATAGGCACTGGTGGGTGGTTTGCTCAAGTGTAAAGAGAAAATATTATATGATCATATTTTTTAAAATATTTCAACTATGTCATTAGCATTTGGAAAATTTAAAACAGTTTAAACATTAACTTTGTAGTTACTGGTTCAAATGCAAGAGGCATTAGCTTAATGATAACTAAAAATTTCCATATACCAAAGGCTGGAAAGATTCTAGTGGATACCCTACCTGTTCAGGGCAGTTGAATGAACAAATCATTGTTATTTAGCTGAATTTATATGTACAGTTTATAATGGAAATGTAGGTTACAATTAATGAAAGTTACAAACATTTGAGACAAACAATGGATACAAAACCATTTTTTATACTCAAACCATTTTTATACTCCTGAATGATATGAAGCAAATTGAACAAAAGTCACCTACACAATAATCTCATAGCCAACCAGAGACTGGGAGAATAACAAGCAGAAAAGCTAGAGGCCCCCAAATGGAGGAAATAGGCTGCGTTTCAGACATTTTTCATCACATTCTTAAGTTGCAGGAGGAAACAAACTACAAGTGTCAGATTTTTTCCCTTCTTTATACAAAATTTAAAAGAAGTTTCTTTTTAAAATTCTGTGTTGTTGTGATGACACCTGGTTCCACCTGAACTTAACCTTTCTCAAAACTTGAGCTAACCATTCGTTTTTCTTATGGAAATGCTTTTCTTAAGCTATGTTAATGAATTATGTATTTACCCTAGACTCTATCCTTCTTCAAGTCGGTTCCACGTAAGACTCAGAACCAATAATGGATCAACAAACTAGCATGTTTACTAATACAAATGTTCTCTTAAGCTATATTAATTTGCTTGGAAATCCTTCTTTCTTCAAGATTCATGTTAATCATTTTCTGGCCTAGGATGACTCACCTTGTGCCAATCTTATCTCAAAATGCATGTTGTAGGTGAAGGGCCTGGTGCCACTCTTTGAGTTCTGAGATATTTCCTTTCTCTAATTAGCAGCCTGCTAGGAGGTATATAACATCCTGTTAAAGACTAGCGGGGGGCGGGGGGGCAGCCTTTCTGCCCCCTTTTGATGTCTATGTCAGAAGCTTTCTCTATGTCTTTTATACTTTAAATAAAATTTTATTACACAAAAACTCTGACCAATCAAGCCCCAGATCGAATTACTCTCCTCCAGAAGCCAAGAATTCCAATAATTCCAAGAATTATTTTATAAAGTGATATGCTTTTGAGTTCACTTAGCTTGACAATTTATCTACTACTTTGTTATATTGAACTTAGCTTGTGTGAATTCTACTTGGGATCCATGATATGGGATGCTACAGAGTTTGTGTAAATGCCATATTTTCCCTGCTCTGTAATGTACAATAGTGCTGTCCACCAGGTTCTCATGACACAGGCTGACATTACACAGTGCTATCTAAAACCTAACCGTGTAGCCTGGTCTTCTGTGAGTAAAATAGACAGCCTTTGTCAAGGGACCTGCATGGCCATAGATGTTTTATCAGTTTTAGTCCCTAGTCCTTGAAAGCCAGCAAATTTGCAGTTTGATTGGAGTCACTGACATAATTTACCAACTCTTTGATTTCAGTTGTGTCTGTGAGGCGGGAGCCATCATACGCTCTGGTCATCTTCCAGGGTAAGAGACGAGACCAAACATTTAATGATTCAGCATTGCCGTGTGACACAGGAGAAGCAGAGATTTAATTCACAGTTACTCAGGATTTTATTGTGATTCTTTTAATGTGAGACATAAAGCCAGAGTTTGAGCAAATTGTGTCTTTGTGACCTCTTACATTAAATAAGCAAAGGGGAAAAAAAATCTTTCATTCCAACAAGCTTGTAAGCTTTAGAACCTCTAGGCAAAATAACTGGAAGTTAGGGGTTATAAAAAAAAAGTAAGCAAGGGAATTCTGTGGTGGTTGCACTTCCACATGGGCAAGTTCAATCTCTGATTGGGAAACTATCATCCCTCAAGTCCTGAGGTGGAGGCAAAACAAATGAAAACAGCAAGTATAGCATCAGGAACTCTACTCAATATTATTGGCAACCTATATGGGAAAAGGATGAATTATACATATATATGTATATTCACTTTGCTATGCACCCAAAACTAACACAGCATCATACATCAGCTATGTGCTGTGCGTTGTGCTTAGTCGCTCAGTGATGTCAGACTTTTGCAAGCCCATGGACTGTAGCATGCCAGGCTCCTCTGTCCATGGGGGTTCTCCAGGCAAGAATACTGGCGTGGGTTGCCATGGCCTCCTCCAGGGAGTCCTCCCTCCCAGGAATCGAACCCAGGTCTTCTGCATTGCAGATGATTCTCTACAATCTGAGCCACCTATATGCCAATAAAAACTAAATAAAAATCAATAAATTATTTTAAAGTAATCAATTAAATTGCTAGACTTATAGTAGAGATTAATGCTATAAGAAAATATATTATAGTGTTGGGATATTATATTCATTTGAGTTTTATTGGAAAGGAGCATTCTTTCTAAAGTTAAAATATAAAGCTTCTGATTAAACCAAGCTCAACAAATATCCTGAAATAAGATTGTAACAAGAGAGAGCAATATAATATACTAGTCATAATGTGTCTCTACCACAGCTGTCTAAAAGGTATACATTATTTTAGACTGAATACATCATAACAAAGTATACTTGTATGAATAAGCACCTAGTAGCTTTCTTTTTATTGGCATAAATTCCTACTGTAAAGTTTACCCTAAAAGGAATATGCAGATCATTCAAATTTTAGTGTAACTAATCTTATAGAAATATTTTACTCTCATTGCTGACAATTTTTACTCTTGAACTAGGGAGGATTTTAGTAAACATAACTTAAAAATGAGCATAAATTAATGAATAGAAATATGTACTTTTAATGTGGTTTAGAATTAATTGGGAAAGCTTAGAGACATTCCAATTAACATAAATAAGTTTATTAATGAAATAAATATTTATAGTACACTTCTCTTCTAGGTATTGTGATAGGTGCTAAAGACTAAAAAGAAAAAAAGCTTTTGGACATTTTGGGTAGAGCATAAAATAAACAGAAACAACAAAAAGTAACTACTTGAAAGAGATTCCTTATTTGCAAGTGATATATTCATGAGTTTATAAAATCTAAGCAAGTGATTGCAAATCTTGTAAAATCAGTTTACTACAATGATAAAACACAAGGCTTATGTTTAACAAGTTCTTCTGTACATTCTTGTCACCTCTTCTTAATATCTTCTGCTTATGTTGGGTCCACGTCATTTCTGTCCTTTATTGTGCAAATCTTGGTGTGAAATGTTCCCTTGGTATCTAATTTTCTTGAAGAGATCTCTAGTCTTTTCCATTCTGTTGCTTTCCTCTATTTCTTTGATTGATCACTGAGGAAGGCTTTCTTATCTCTCTTCGTTTATCTTTGGAACTCTGCATTCAGATGGGTATATCTTTCCTTTTCCCCTTTGCCTTTGGCTTCCCTTAACTATTTATTAGCCCTCTTATGAGAACCATTTTGCCTTTTGGCATTTCTTTTCTTGGGGATAGTTTTGATCACCATCTCCTGTACAATGTTACAAACCTCAGTCCATAGTTCTTCTGGCACTTTATCAGATCTAACCTGTTGAATCTACTTGTCACTTCTACTACATAATCATAAGGGATTTGATTTAGGTCATACCTTAATGGTCTAGTGGTTTTCCCTCTTTCTGCAATTTAAGTCTGAATTTGGCAAAAGGAGTTCATGATCTGAGCTACAGTCAACTCCAAGTCTGGTGTTTGCTGACTGTATAGAGCTTCTCTATCTTCAGCTTGCAAAGAATATAATAAATCTGATTTCGATGTTGACCATCTGGTGATATTCATGTGTAGAGTCATATCTTGTGTTGTTGGAAAAGGGTATTTGCTATAAGATCAGTGTATTCTCTTGGCAAAACTCTGTTAACCTTTGCCATGTTTCATTTTTACTCTAGGTATCTCTTGACTTCCTACTTTTGCATTCCAGTCCACTATGATGAAAAAGACTTTTTTTTTTTTTGCTGTTAGTTCTAGAAGGTCTTGTAGATCTTAATAGAACTTTTCTGTTTCAGCTTCTTTGAAATTATTTGTTGGGGCATAGACTTGGATTACTGTGATACTGAATGGTTTTCTTTGGAAACAAACATATCATTCTGTCATTTTTGAGATTGCATGCAAGTACTGCATTTCAGACTGCATAAAAGACAGAAACAGTAAGGACCTAACAGAAGCAGAAGATATTAAGAAGAGGTGGAAAGACTACACAGAAGAACTATACAAAAAAGATCTTAATGACCCAGATTACCACAATGGTGTGATCACTCATGTAGAGTCAGACATCTTGGAGTGTGAAGTCAAGTGGGCCTTAGGAAACATCCTAAGAACAAAGCTAGTGGAGGTGATGGAATTCCAGCTGCACTGTTTCAAATCCTAAAAGATGATACTATTAAAATGCTGCACTCACTATGCCAGAAAATTTGGAAAACTCAGCAGTGGTCACAGGACTGGAAAGGGTCAGTTTTTAATTCTAATTTCAAAGAAGTGAAGTGAAGAAGTCAAGTTGCTCAGTCGTGTCTGACTCTTTGCGACCCCATGGACTGTAGCCTACCAGGTTCCTCCATCCATGGGATTTTCCAAGCAAGAGTACTAGAGTGGCTTGCCATTTCCTTCTCCAGGGGATCTTCCTGATCCAGAGATCGAACCCACCTCTCCTGCACTGTAGGCAGATGCTTTACCATCTAAGCCACTGGGAAATAACGTGAGTGTCAAAACATGTACCAACTACCACACAATTGCGCTCATTTCACATGCTTGTAAAGTAATGCTCAAAATTCTCCAAGCTATCTTTCAACTGTACGTGAACCAAGAACTCCCAGATGTTCAAGCTGGATTTAGAAAAGGCAGAGGAACCAGAGATAAAATTGCCAACATCCGCTGGATCATAGAAAAAGCAAGAGAATTCCAGAAAACCATTTATTTCTTCTTCATTGACTATGCTAAAGTCTTTGACTGTTTGGATCACAATAAACTGTGGAAAATTCTTCAAAGCATGGGAATAGCAGACCACTTTATCTGCCTCCTGCAAACCTGTATGCAGTTTAAGAAGTAACTGTATACAGGTTACAGAACAGCAAAACAGAACAGTAACAGAACAACAGTAACAGAACAACAGGCTGGTTCCAAATTGGGAAAGGAGTATGTCAAAGCTGTATATTACCACTCTGCTTATTTAACTTATACACAGAATACATCATGAGAAATGCCAGGTTTAATTAAGCACTAGCTGTAATCAAGATTGCTGGGAGGAACACCCATAACTTCAGACATGCAGATGACACCACCCTAATTGCAGAAAGCCAAGAGGAACTAAGGAGCCTCTTGATGACGGTGAAAGAGCAGAGTGAAAAAGCTGGCTTAAAACTCAACATTCAAAAAATGAGATCATAGCATCTGGTCCCATCACTTCATGGCAAATAGATGGGGAAGCAATGGAACCAATGACAGACTTTATTTTCTTGGGTTTCCAAATCACTGCAGACGGTGATGCAGCCATGAAATTAAAAGACACTTGTTCCTTGGAAGAAAAGCTATGACAAACCTAGGCAGTGTATAAAAAAGCAGAGACATCACTTTGCCAACAAAGGTTCATCTAGTCAAAGATATGGTTTTTTCAGTAGTCATGTATGGATGTGAGAGTTGGACCATAAAGAAAGCTGAGACTGAAGAATTGATGCTTCTGAACTGTGGTGTTGGAGAAGACTCTTGAGAGTCCCTTGGACAGCAAGGAGATCTAACCAGTCCATCCTAAAGGAAATCAGTCCTGAATATTCATTGGAAGGACTGATGCTGAAGCTGAAGCTCTAATACTTTGGCCACCGGATGAAAAGAGCCGATTTATTAGAAAAGACACTGATACCAGGGAAGATTGAAGGCAGAAGGCAAAGGGGCAACAGAGGATGAGATGGCTGGATGGCATCACTCACCCAATGGACACGAGTCTGATGAAGCTCTGGGAGATGGTGAATGACAGGCAGTCCTGTCATGCTGCCGTCCATGGGGTCACAAATAGTCAAACACAACTGAGCAACTGAAAAAAATTGTTGACAAAGTAGTTTGCAATATAACAACAGTAGGGTTCTTAAATTCAACTGGGAAAAGGATTTACATAGTTTCGTTAACAAAAACAATAACCACTCCCTCCCCAAAAACCTTAGGCATTTTCCTAATAAAAATGTGTTCAGTGTCTATTAAACACATAAATACACAGAAAAAACATCCTTAAACTTTTTAAAATACATGATGACCTGAAATAAATGGATATTCCATGTTTCTGGATGAAATAATTTTTAAAGATCTATAAAGCTTTTAATTCATTAAATTAAATTAATTTGAAAATTAATTTATAAGTATAATCCCAATTAAAATGTCACTGGTTTTATTAGTGCAATTACATTTATTTTAAAAAATACATCTACAAAGGCACATGAGAAAAACTGATAAAATTTTGAAAAAGAAAATTTAGAGAGAAAATTTGTTGTATTAGATATTAAAGTATTTTACAAGGCAAAAACAACAGAAGAGTAGATAATTGCTGCAAATATTGTTAAACAATGGTGCAGAATTGATAAATCTAAAACAGAATTTAGTGTATACAGGAACTTAGTACTGATCAGAGAAACCTTATGAATTAACATGGAAGAAATAAATTTTTAAACAGTTTTGTAGAAACTCAAGTTATTCAATGGAAGTAACAAGTTTATTTCTCACATTGGAATAAACATCAGAATAAATTCTAAACACATTATAAGACTAAATATAAAAATTAAAAATGTAAAAGTGTTTTCTGAGTATAAAATTTTTTAAACTCTAAAGGACAATATTATATTCAATTGAATTGTTAAATGTTTAAATACTGTGCATAAAATACACTAAACTTTTACTTGGCAAAGGACAGAGGGAATCTATTTGCAAAATATATGGTGGCTAAAAACTTAATATTCTTTCTTCTTTCCTATTTTTTTCTTTCCTTCAACAAACATGTATTAAAATTCAAATTAGTCCTGTGTCAGAATTAAGATGCAAAAGCAGAGAGCATAGATTCAGTTCCTGTGGCTGCTGCTACCCAAAAGTTACTGTGTATGGGAAGAACTGTTGAAAAATGCTCCCCTGGTTGTTGCAAATTGAGGAATGATCTCAGCCCCATGAATTCTCCTCAGTTGATGCCCATGGGCAAGAAACATGTACAGCTCTGTTTGGTAACTCTCCAGTTCTCCTGCCAAACCAGCAAAAATGTCAAGTACTTGTAAGCAGGCAAGGCAGAAGAGATTAGGGGCTCTTAAACCTGAGCTGAGGCTTTAGGGAAGATAGCTGGGAGATGTGGAAATTAAATTGTAGGAAAATGTGCAAAATTTACACAGAGAGACACAACAGTGTAAGTGCAAAAAGGAGATTCTCATTTTGTAAAGAGCTCTTCTAACCAATAAAGAAAAAAAAAATGACATCACAGTATGAAATTAGGCAAAATACATTGTAATTCATAAAATATTACTCAAAGACCATGAAAAATTTCTTGTTCTCCCAAGTAATCAAGGATATGCAAGTTGAACCAGCAACTGAGATGTCAATTTTGCTATAAGTTTGAGTTAAAAGCCCTGAAAGAATTTATACCCTTTATTCAAGTAATTCCACTTCTAAAATTCTTTTATCAAATAAAACAAAAATGATAGAAACATAAAGACATGTGTAAGATGATTCATTGTTAAACTTTGTGTATGCTATTAAAATCAACTGATAAAAAGATGAACAAAAGGTAGTGTATCCAATCCAGTCAAGTCCAACTCTACAGAGTCATGTCAGACTCTTTGAACTGTAGCCCACCAGGCTTCTCTGTCCATGAAATTTTCCAGGCAAGAATACTGGAGCAGGTTGCCACTCTCGACTCCAGAGGACCTTCAGGATTCAGAGATCAAACCTGCATCTCTTCTTGCATCTCCTGAATTTCCTGCATTGGCAAGCAGATTCTTTACCACTAGCGTCACCTGGGAAGCCCTGTGTATCCAATAGAATAAAGTTCTAACACATGCTATACCATGGATGATCCTTGAAAACATATGCAAAATGAAAGAAGCTAGTCGCAAAAGACCAAGTAGAGTAGTGATGGTTGCTTAGAGTTAGGGGCTGGGGAAGAAATGGGATATGTGGACATGGGAGTGGTAACTAAAAAGCATAAAATGTTCTAAAATTGATGGTGGTGATAGTTACATATATTTGTAAATATATTAAAAATCATTAAATTGTATGCTTTATATAGATGAATTGTATGGTATGTGAATTATATCTCAATAAAGTTTTTTAAAATGCTATGTATGATAGCAAATAAGAGAAAAAGAAAGAAAAAAATCCTAATATCCAAAATATTTTAAAATAGTTAATATTTCTACCTAAATCTACCCATTTAATATTAACATTGGTCATGCAGCTTTTTCTGAATGTTGGTATTTTAGGGTGATTTTTATCTCTTTTTTCCTCATGAAAACTCTTCTGTAGATGAGAGTGAAAGTGAAAGTCATTCAGTCCTGTCTGACTCTTTGCAACCCCACAGAATGTAGCCTGCCAGGCTCCTCTGTCCATGGAATTCTCCAGGCAAGAATACTGAAGTTGGTAGCAGTTCCTTCTCCAGTAAGCATCTGGTTATTTTTCACAATTAAAGGAAATGACACATTAAAAAAAATTTAAATGAACTTGTAAAATTTAAGAAAATGCTCAAAATAAAACTTCTGAAAGAAAAATATAGGACCTAGAAGTTGGGAAAATTAAAAGTGGTTCATTGGATATCTTGTTCATTGGCTCTCTCTTTTTTAAATTGTGGGTAATGTTTTACACAGTTAACTTTATGCCCTACACTTCCTGTGTGAGCCACAAGCTATTTTAAACTTCATTTCTCTCATGTTAGTCATTCAAAAGAAAAAGCAAGCTGTTTGTAAATGATAAACAGCTCTAAAAATTCTATGTTCTTGAAATTTCAACATTTTAAGAGAATGATTCAGTAATAAGATTTCTAAGTTGATGATTCACTTAGAAATGAAAAAAGTAAATGACTACTAACAAAACATTTTAAACTATAACATACTTTCCTCTTGAAGTATAGAGTTTAAATCACTTAAAAGCAATCTTTTCTAAAACTATCTTCACCATTTCAAAATGGAAAGAACATATTGTGGTTATGCAAGGGAATATCTATAATTTTAGACATTTTTATGTGGGGGTGAAATATTATAATGTCTATTATTTGCTTTGAAATATTTCAGCAACAGGAAAGAAAGGGGGAAAGTGATGGATTAAATATATGTGGCAAAACTTTGAGAATTCTTAATTTTGACATTTTTATATATTTAAGCCTATTTTGTGTTTTGAAAGTTTTCATAACAAAATACTTTTGAGTGAAAGGGATTTTTTTAAGTTCTTTAAAAGAATATAAGTAGAATTTTTAAAAACAGATCAGTAAAATATACTGCACATAGAGGAAGTGTATAAATCTTAGTTAATATAAATATGCTAAAAACACATAAATTCATTTTCTGATTCCAAACATCATTTTTTCCAAATGGAAAAAAGTTTAATTCTCAGTTGAAATTAGAAGAAGTACGAGGCTTTCTTGATATTGTTTGTCCTAGAGGTAAAATTCTGACCAATAGATGTAAACTAAAGGAGGAAAAATATTCCAGAGATGGACTAGATGGCCTTGAGAAGTTGTAATTTACTACCCCTGAAAATGCAGCTAGGCATTCCTTCTCTCAGAAAGTCAACTAGAGAAAAATTCGAACCATCAGATATGGAGTTGGATTAAAAGTTCTTTAATTTTGTTATTCAACCAGAGAGTCAGTGAGGCATAATAATAAGCTGGTTACAAGGTTTATAATTATCAGGCCAATCATGCTAAACCTCTGGGCACCTACGACAGAGTATCCATCTCTCAGGGTTGTTGTGAGGATTGAATGATAAAATCTATGTAAAGCGTTAGAACCCTGCCTGGCCTATGGACTATAAAATATTTTGCTTTTCTAACTCAAAAATATTAAACTTTATGACGATGATGATTAACATCATAAGCTTTGGAGTCAAATATCTGGTTTCTAACTACAGTTCCAACACTTACTATAATCTCCCTATCTCTCTTATTTAAACCTCAATTATTTTATTTTTCTTGGTTTACTATTTTCCTTTCTTTAGACCTTTCCATGCTAACCTCTAAATGACATGTTAAAAATCAATACTAACTATTAAATTTTCCAGTTTATTGTGACACACACAGTCAAAGGTTTTGGCATAGTCAATAAAGCAGAAATAGATGTTTTCCTGGAAATCTCTTGCTTTTTCTATTATCCAGCAGATTTTAGCAATTTGATCTCTGGTTCCTCTGTCTTTTCTAAAACCAGTTTGAAAATCTGGGATTTCTCAGTTGATATATTGCTGAAGCCTGACTTGGAGAATTTTGAGCATTACTTTACTAGTATGTGAGATGAGTACAATTGTGTGGTAGTTTGAGCATTCTTTGGCATTGCTTTTCTTTGGGATTAGAATGGAATTTTCCAATCCTGTGGCCACTGCTGAGTTTTCCAAATTTGCTGAAGTATTGAGTGCAGCACTTTCACAGCATCATCTTTTAGGATGTGAAATAGCTCAACTGGAATTCCATCACCTCCACTAGCTTTGTTCATAGTGATGCTTCCTAAGGCCACTTGACTTCACATTCCAGGATGTCTGGCTCTAGGTGAGTGATCACACCATCTTGATTAACTGGGTCATGAAGATTTTTTGTACAGTTCTTCTGTGTATTCTTGCCACCTCTTCTTAATATATTCTGCTTCTGTTAGGTTCATACCATTTCTGTCCTTTATTGAGCCCATCTTTGCATGAAATGTTCCCTTGGTATTTCTAATTTTCTTGAAGAGATCTCTAGTCTTTCCCATTCTATTGTTTTCCTCTATTTCTTTGCATTGATCGCTGAGGAAGGTTTTCTTATGTTTCCTTGCTAGTCTTTGGAATTCTGCATTCAAATGGATGTACCTTTCCTTTTCTCCTTTGCTTTTCACTTCTCATCTTTTCACAGCTTTTTGTAAGGCCTCCTCACACAGTCATTTTGCTTTTTTGCATTTCTTTTTCTTGGGGATGGTCTTGATCCCCGTCTCCTGTACAGTGTCACAAACCTCTGCCTATAGTTCATCAGGCACTCTATCTATCAGATCTAGTCCCTTAAATCTATTTCTCACTTTCACTGTATAATCATAAGGGATTTGACAGGTCATACCTGAATGGTCTAGCGGTTTTCCCTACTTTCTTCAATTTAAGTCTGAATTTGGTAATAAGGAGTACATGATCTGACTCACAGTCAGCTCCTAGTTTTGTTTTTGCTGTCTGTATAGAGCTTCTCCATCTTTGGCTGCAAAGAATATAATCAATATGATTTCGGTGTCGACCATCTAGTGATGTCAATATGGAGAGTCTTCTCTTGTGTTGCTGGAAGAGGGTGTTTGCTATGACCAGTGCATTCTCTTGGCAAAACTCTACTAGCCTTTGCCCTGCTTCATTCTGTACTCCAAGGCCAAATTTGCCTATTACTCCAGGTGTTTCTTGATTTCCTACTATTGCATTCCAGTCCCCTATAATGAAAAGGACACATTTTTTGGGTGTTAGTTCTAAAAGATCTTGTAGGTCTTCATAGAACCATTCAACTTCAGCTTGTTCAGCATTACTGGTTGAGGCATAGACTTGGATTACTGTGATATTGAATGGTTTGCCTTGGAAACGAACAGAGATCATTCTGTCATTTTTGAGATGCATCCAAATACTGCATTTTGGACTCTTTTGTTGACTATAATGGCTGTTCCATTTCTTTTCAGGAATTCCTGCCCTCAGTAGTAGATACTGAGGTCACTGAGTTACTGAGTTAAATTCACCCATTCCAGTCCATCTTAATTTGCTGATTCCTAGAATGTCGACGTTCACTCTTGCTATCTCTTGTTTGACCACTTCCAATTTGCATTGATTCATGGACCTAGCATTCCAGGTTCCTGTGCAATATTGCTCTTTACAGCCTCGGACCTTGCTTCTATTACCAGTCACATCCACAGCTGGGTGCTGTTTTTGCTTTGGCTCCATCTGTTCATTCTTTCTGGAGTTATTTCTCCACTGATCTCCAGTAGCTTATTGGGCACCTACCAACCTGGGGAGTTCCTCTTTCAGTGTCCTATATTTTTGCCTTTTTATACTGTTCATGGGGTTCTCAAGGCAAGAATACTAAAGTAGTTTGCCATTCCCTTCTCCAGTGGACCACATTCTGTCAGATCGCTCCACCATGACTCACCTGTCTTGAGTGGCCCCACATGGCATCGCTGAGTTTCACTGAGTTAGACAAAGCTGTGGTCCATGTGATCAGATTGGCTAGTTGTCTGTAATTCTGGTTTCAGTCTGTCTGCCCTCTGATGCCCTCTCTCAGCGCCTATCATCTTACTTCGGTTTCTCTTACCTTGGATGTGGGGTATCTCCTCACACCGAGACAACTGACCTTGGATATAGGGTATCTCCTCTTACCCATGGCTCCTGATCTTGGACATGGGGTTGCTCCTCTCAGGTGTCGCTCCTGACCTTGGACGTGTGGTAGCTCATCTCGGCTGCTGCTTCTGACTTTTGACGTTGGGTATCTCCTCTCTGCCGCTCCCAAGAGATGGGAAGATCAAACCACCTGACCTGCCTCTTGAGAAACCTGTATGCAGGTCAGGAAGCAACAGTTAGAACTGGACATGGAACAACAGACTGGTTCCAAATGAGAAAAGGAGTACGTCAAGGCTGTATATTGTCACCCTGCTTATTTAACTTATACGCAGAGTAGATCATAAGAAACACTGGACTGGAAGAAGCAAGCTGAAGAGAAACAAGCTGGAATCAAGATTTCCAGGAGAAATATCAATAACTTCAGATATGCAAATGACACCACATTTATGGCAGAAAGTGAAGAAGAACTAAAGAAGAACTAAAGAGCCTCTTGATGAAAGTGAAAGAGGGGGAGTAAAAAGTTGGCTTAAAGCTCAACATTCAGAAAAACTAAGATCATGGCATCCAGTCCTTTCACTTCATGGCAAATAGATGGGGAAAGAGTGGAAACAGTGGCTGACTTTATTTTTTTGGCTCCAAAATCACTGCAGATGGTCATTGCAGCCATGAAATTAAAGCACTCCTTGGAAGAAAAGTTATGACCAACCTAGACAGCATATTAAAAAGCAGAGACATTACTTTGTCAACAAAGGTCTGTCTAGTCAAGGCTATGGTTTTTCCAGTGGTCATGTATGGATGTGAGAGTTGGACTGTGAAGAAAGGTGAGTGCTGAAGAATGATGCTTTTGAACTGTGGTGTTGGAGAAGACTCTTGAGAGTCCCTTGGACTGCAAGGAAATCCAACCAGTCCATCCTTAAGGAGATCAGTCCTGGGTGTTCATTGGAAGGATGGATGTTGAAGCTGAAACTTCAATACTTTGGCCACCTGATGCGGAGAGCTGACTTATTTGAAAAGACCCTGACACTGGGAAAGATTGAGGGCAGGAGGAGAAGGGGATCACAGAGGATGAGACGGTTGGATGGTATCACCGACTCAATGGACATGAATTTGGGTAAACTCCAGGAGTTGGTAATGGACAGGGTGGCCTGGGATGCTGCGGTTCATGAGGCTGTAAAGAGTCAGACACGACTGAGCGACTGAACTGAATTATTGAATATATCCATGACACAGTATTGATACACAACAAATGATATTTATCTTATCACAACAATAGTGACATTCCTCCACTCAAAAATTGTATAATCCCAAGAAAAAGTAGATGATACTAATTATTTTAATATTTGATTTCCTATATCTGTTAAAACTATTATATACTGTGCTTGAAATTTACTGTAAGAAAATAAAACTTACTGCAGAGAGAACTTACTTAAAGACACATTGGTCATTAGCAAAGCTGAGGAACCTTTTGAATCTGCTGCCTGGAACTCCACCAGATTTCATCCACTCACTGATTAGTACCAGTGTCATTACAGATAACTTATTCTCTCCAGAGTATCCGCATCCTATTGCCAGGAGACTCTTCCAAAAGTAAAATCTCTGTGGTGTTTATGACTTATTTCAACATCTTTGGGATAAAAGTTAAGAAACATAAAATATGAACATTTAACATATTTAAATATGCTGTTACAATTTCATCAGTATCTAAGGGGAAAAACTATATTTATCATTCTGATTACTGACTGCCATTCAACAACAGTTTAAGATTTACTAATTTGTTGTTAAAGAGATATTTTTAAGTAAAATCTGTATAGTTCTCTCCATACCCCATGTAACTGAAGCAGAGTCAAAAACTGAGGGCACTTTGATTTAAAATAAGAAGCATGCAATTGGGTATCAGCACCTAGCTTAATGTTCTTGCTATGGTTAGTGCAAAAAAAAAAAAAAAAAAAAAGCGAAATATAACTGAAAAATGTCCAAAATATATGGCCTTTGCAATTTAGCAATATTAAAGATTTGTGTGTGTTAGTGCACAAGCAGTTGTGTCTGACTCTTTGTGACCCTATGGACTGTAGCCCACTAGGCTCTCATGTTCATGGAATTTTCCAGGCAAGAATACTGGAGCATGTTGCCATTTCCATCTCCAGGGTATCTTCCTGACCCAGAGATTGATCCCATGTCTCTTGCATCTCTTGTATTGGCAGTCAGGTTTTTTTACCAGTTGAGCCACCAGGGAAGCCCATATTAAAGATTTATTTTGGAAAAGTATGCATATAAACCTGAACTCACTGTATCAAGTAGTTGGTTGGTTTTTTTTTTTAACTCTGGTAGAATTTATATATGTATATATATATTTAAAAAAGATCTTAAACATCTTACCCATTATAATATCAATGCATATTAACTCAACATTAAAGTAAAAGAGAATTATAACTTCCATATTTGAACTATATTATCCATCATGTTTTGTCTTTCTAGATTTTGTTCTTAGAGGAAACTATTTCAATTTTAGATGAATATTTTCTCTAAAAGGTTTTCTGACTGTAACAGCTCTGGGTAAAAGAGATAAAAATTTCTGGGCAACTTTCTTAAAGTAAAATAGAAAACCTACACTGAGAGACTAAAAATAATTTTTTAGTGGGCACACTTTTAACTAATAGATTAAAATTTTCTGTTTTAACTGCAATCTATCAATTACACATTGAATTTTTAAGATTTACATTCTCTCAGACATTGCAATATGTTAGCCTTTAGGTTATTAGTGAATGTCAAGAACCACTTAGAATTTGAATCCCACAATGGAAAGAGGCCAAATCCAAAAGTAATACCCAGTTAGGCCTTGGTGATGCCAAGAGCTGACCTCCTCTCACAACTAGGCCTTGTTGGTCTATGCAGCATAAAATTGTATAGAATATTAACATCAGGCAAGGCTGCTCTGTCACTGTGACAGATCAAGACAAAAACTAGGATGCAATGCAATCATGTTTGAAAATACACAAAACCATGAACTTTGTCTATTAACAAAAATGACCAAATATTCCCTGTCCTAGCTGCTATAGACTGAATTCATATACTGAAACCAAATCCCCTTTGAATTGGAAGGTGTGGCCTTTGGAAGGTGATTAGGTTATGAGGGTGGAGCCTGCATGAATGAGATTAGTATCCTTACAAAAGAGACCCCAGAGATACCTCCCTTGCTCTCTCTGCCATGGATAAGCAAGAAGATGCTGTCTGAGAACCAGGAAATAGGCTTTCATTAGATACGGAATCTTGAACTTCTAAGCCTCCAGATCTCTAAGAAATAAATTTCTGTTGTTTAAGCCACTTAGAACAATGGTCTTCTACTAGAGTATCTTGAACAGACTAAGACACTGGCTAACAGGAGGGACTGCTGATTCTTTATCGATTATATCTTTAGCTTGTGCTGTGCTACGCTTAGTCACTCAGTCTTGTCTGACTCTTTGCTACCCCATGGTCTGTAGCCCGCTAAGCTCCTCTCTGCCCATGGGGATTCTCCAGGCAAGAATACTGGAATGGGTAGCCTTTTCTTTCTCCAGTGGGTCTTCTTGACCCCGGAATCGAATGGGGTCTCATGCATTGCAAGCTGATTTCTTTACCATTGAGCTACCAGGGAAGCCCGTCTTTAGCTAAGATCTAGCCTTTTCTTCTAGGGCTTCCCTGGTGGCTCAGGGGTGAAGAATTTGCCTGCTATGCAGAAGACTCAGCTTCGATCCCTGGGTCAGGAAGATCCCCTGGAGGTGAGCAGGGCAACCCACTCCAGTATTCTTCACTGGAGAATCCCATAGATGGAGGAGCCTGGCAAGCTTCATTTCAAAGGTCATTATTTCCAATTTGCCTTGATTCATGGACCTGACATTCAGGTTCCTATGCAATATTGCTCTTTACAGCATCGGACCTTCCATCTATCACAGTCACATCCACAGCTGGGTATTGTTTTTGCTTTGGCTCCATCCCTTCATTCCTTCTGGAGTTATTTCTCCACTGATCTTCTGAAAGACGATGCTGTGAAAGTGCTGCACTCAATATGTCAGCAAATTTGGAAAACTCAGCAGTGGCCACAAGACTGGAAAAGGTCAGTTTTCATTCCAATCTCAAAGAAAGGCAATGGCAAAGAATGCTCAAACTACCACACAACTGCACTCCTCTCACATGCTAGTAAAGTAATGCTCAAAATTCTCCAAGCCAGGCTTCAGCAATACGTGAACTGTGAACTTCCTGATGTTCCTGGTTTTAGAAAAGGGAGAGGAACCAGAGATCAAATTGCCAACATCCACTGGATCATGGAAAAAGCAAGAGAGTTCCAGAAAAAACATCTATTTCTGCTTTATTGACTATGCCAAAGCCTTTGACTGTGTGGATCACAATAAACTGTGGACAGTTCTGAAAGAGATGGGAATACCAGACCACCTGACCTGCCTCTTGAGAAATCTGTATGCAGGTCAGGAAGCAACAGTGAGAACTGGACATGGAACAGCAGACTGGTTTCAAATAGGAAAAGGAGTATGTCAAGGCTGTATATTGTCACCCTGCTTATTTAGCTTATATGCAGAGTACATCATGAGAAACACTGAACTGGAAAAAACACAAGCTGGAATCAAGATTGCCAGGAGAATATCAATAACCTCAGATACGCAGATGATGACACCACCCTTGTGGCAGAAAGTGAAGAGGAACTGAAAAGCCTCTTGATGAAAGTGAAAGTGGAGAGTGAAATAGTTGGCTTAAAGTTCAATATCCAGAAAATGAAGATCATGGCATCTGGTCCCATCACTTCATGGGAAACAGATGGGGAAACAGTAAAAACAGTGTCAGACTTTATTTTTGGGGGCTCCAAAATCACTGCAGATGATGACTGCAGCCATGAAATTAAAAGAATTACTCCTTGGAAGGAAAGTTATGACCAACCTAAATAGCATATTCAAAAGCAGAAATATTACTTTGCCAACAAAGGTCCGTCTAGTCAAAGCTATGGTTTTTCCAGTGGTCATGTATGGATGTGAGAGTTGGACTCTGAAGATGGCTGAGCGCCAAAGAATTGATGCTTTTGAACAGTGGTGTTGGAGAAGACTCTTGAGAGTCCCTTGGACTGCAAGGAGATCCAACCAGTCCATTCTGAAGGAGATCAGCCCTGGGTGTCCTTTGGAAGGAATGATGCTAAAGCTGAAACTCCAGTACTTTGGCCACCTCATGCAAAGAGTTGACTCATTGGAAAAGACTGATGCTGGGAAGGATTGGGGACAGGAGGAGAAGGGGACGACAGAGGACAAGATGGCTGGATGGCATCACGGACTCAATGGATGTGAGTCTGAGTGAACTCCGGGAGACGGTAATGGACAGGGAGGCCTGGCGTGCTGCGATTCATGGGGTCGCAAGGAGTTGCATACGACTGAGCGACTGAACTGAACTGAAGTGACTGAGCATGCAACCTTTTCTCCTAGCTGAGATCTATTTCATATCATTCATGGGGCTCTCAAGGCAAGAATCCTGAAATGGTTTGCCATTCCTTTCTCCAGTGGACCACATTTTGTCAGAACTCTCCACCATGACCCATCTGTTTTTAGTGGCCCTACACATCATGGCTCATAGTTTCATTGAGTTAGATAAGGCTGTAGTCCATGTGATTCGATTGGTTAGTTTTCTGTGATTGTGGTTTTCAGTCTGTCTGCCCTCTGATGGAGGATAAGAGGCTATGGAAGCTTCCTGATGGGAGAGACTGACTAAGGGGGAAACTGGGTCTTGTTCTGATGGGTGGGGCCATGCTGAATAAATCTTTAGTCCAATTTTCTATTGAAGGCGGGGCTGTGTTTCCTCTCTACTATTTGACCTGATGCCAAAGTATGGTGGAAGTAATGAAGATAATGGCAATCTCCTTCAAAAGGTCCCATGCAGGCACTGCTACACTCAGTACAACCAACCCTGCAGCAGACCACCATCGACCCATGCCTCCACCTGAGATTCCTGGGCACTCATGGGCAAGTCTGAGTCAGTCTCTTCTGGGGTTATTGCTCCTTTCTCCTGGGCCCTGGTGCACACAAGGTTCTGTTTGTGCCCTCTAAGCGTCTGTTTCCCCAGTCTTGTGTAAGTTCTGGCGGTAGGGTTAATGGTGACTTCCTCCAAGAAGGCTTATGCCATACCCAGGACTGATGCACCCAGAGCCCCTGCCCCTGCAGCAGTCCACTGCTAACCCATACCTCCTCAGGAGACAGTCAAACACATTTCTGTCTCAGTCTCTGTCGGGTTTCTGAGTCTTGGTGTGTACAAGGTATGTTTTAAGCCCTCTGAGTGTCTTTGGTGGGTATAGGGCTTGATGCTAAACATAATTTCAACCCTTCTACTGAAGAACTTTTAGGTTAAGGAATTATAGTAGTTTTGATGTTAGCAAAACAAGGCTTTTTGGGATAATGAATTTCTCTTTGTTATAAATCATTGTATTCGTCTTTCTTTAAGAATGTAACTTCATTTAGTGCTTTCTGAGAAGGGCACTGGAAAACTTCTAGGTTAAAAGTTAAACCTGGAAGGCAGAATGTGCCGCATAGCTTTCCCCCCTTATCTTGATGACTCAGAGCCTCCTGACTGCTCCCTATTCTTAACTGATGACTTATAACAGACCTTTCCTTAAGGATGCATTTCCCTGTACCAGGCACCGCCGGGTGGTCAGTCAACTGTCTTTACTAAATCACCTGTAAACCGTCCCCACCAATCAAATGTCTCAACTTCATCCCTAGACCCCCTTATCGCATTGTTCCCTACATTCCGATCTCATTCCCAGTTGTCTTTGATCTTTCTACATAAAAATCCCTCTCGGTGAGTGTTCGAGGTTCACTCCTTCCGAGGAGATCGAACCCCGGCGCGCCGGCTTAATCCTCTTGCTGATTGCATCGAATTCGAGTCACAGTGGTCTTTGGGGCGACGGTTCCCAAGAAAAGGCCGCGAGGTCTTACACTACCATCTTTCTGGGACTTATCCTTTGCCCTTGGAGGTGGGTTATCTCAAAGTCACTCCAGTGCCACACAGCCACCGCTTTAGTGTTGTGCAGCCACTGCTCCATTAAATATTACAGTAATCAATATCACAGTAATGCAAGTCCATGCCCTGACCAGTAATGCTAAAGAAGCTGAGGTTGAAAGATCCTATAAAGACCTACAAGACCTTCTAGAAATCATGCACAAAAAAATGTGTCTTTTTCATTATGGGGACTAGAATGAAAAAGTAGGAAGTCAAGAAATATCTGGAGTAACAAGCAAATTTGGCCTTGGAGAACAGAATGAAGCAATGCAGAGGCTAATACAATTTTGCCAAGAGAATGCACTGGTCATAGCAAACACCCTCTTCCAACAGCACAAGAAAAGACTCTACACATGGACATTACCAGATGGTCAAAACTGAAATCAGATTGATTATATTCTTTGCAGCCAAAAATGGAGAAGCTCTATACAGTCAGCAAACACATGACCAGAAGCTGACTGTGGCTCAGATCATGAACTCCTTATTGCCAAATTCAGACTTAAATTTGTTAGTTCGTTAGAATAGGGAAAAGGAGTCAAAAATGGCAGTGGCTAAAAGACAAGGAAGGGAAAAGACTGCCAGAATAAAACAAAGGAAGGTCAAAGAAAGGTCTGAGGGCCGAGTGAGGACTTCAGGTAGAACAGCACTCCTGGCTGAGCCCAATTTGCATAGGGCAGGTCCACAAGGAAGAAAAACAATAAAAGTAGAAGCCAAGCTCTCCTCGCTCTCTCTCTCCTGTGTGTGTACTCTCTCTCTCTCTCCCTCTCCCCTCTCCCCTCTCCCCCCCACCCCGCACGTGCTGGCATGCTCCTCCACTCTCTTCTCTTTTTCAAGGATGGTTCTCCTGCTATCTTCTAAATAAAACAGAGCTGTTACATTGATTTGTCTAAGAGCTATGACATGATTTGTTCAAGATCCAAGAGCTGTGATGCGCAGAGGGCTTTAATGTCAGTCTCCCAAAATCATTGTTGTGATGAGACAAGAGTCAAGAAACATACACTCGCCTGACAAATTGAAGAAAGTAGGGAAAACCACTAGACCATTCAGGTATGAACTAAATCAAATCCCTTTCAATTACACAGTAGAAGTAACAAATAGATTCCAGGGATTAGATCTGATACAGTGCCTGAAGAACTATGGACAGAAGTTCATGACATTGTACAGGAGGCAGTGATCAAGACCATCCCCAAGAAAAGGAAATGCAAAAAGGAAAAATGGTTGTCTGAGAAGGCCTTACAAATAGCTGAGAAAAGAAGAGAAGTGAAAGGCAAAGGAGAAAAGGAAAGATATACCCATTTGAATGCAGAGTTTCGAAGAATAGCAAAGAGAGATAAGAAAGCCATGATCAGTGCAAAGAAATAGAAGAAAACAATAGAATGAGAAAGACTAGGGATATCTTCAAGAAAATTAGAGATACCAAGGGAACATTTATGCAAAGATGGGCACAATAAAGGACAGAAATGGTATGGACCGAACAGAAACAGAAGATATTGAGAAGAGGTGGCAAGAATACACAGAAGAACTTTACAAAAAATCTTCACGAGCCAGATAACCATGATGATGTGATCACTCACCTAGAGCCAGACATCTTGGAATGTGAAGTCAAGCGGCCTTAGGAAGCATCACTATGAACAAAGCTAGTGGAGGCAATGGAATTCCAGTTGAGCTATTTCACATTCTAAAAGATGATGCTGTGAAAATGCGGCACTCAATATTTCAGCAAATTTGGAAAACTCAGCAGTGGCCACAAGACTGGAAAATTCCATTCTAATCCCAAAGAAAGGCAATGCCAAAAATTCTCAAACTACCACACAATTGTACTCATCTCACACAATAATAAAGTAACACTCAAAATTCTCCAAGCCAGGCTTTAACAGTACGTGAACCATGAACTTCTTGGGCTCCAAAATCACTGCAGATGGTGACTGCCGCCATGAAATTAAGAGACTCCTTGGAAGAAAAGTTATGACCAACCTAGACAGAATATTAGAAAGCAGAGATGTTACTTTGCCAACAAAGGTCTGTCTAGTCAAAGCTATGGTTTTTCCTGCAGTCATGTATCGATGTGAGAGTTGGACTATGAATAAAGCGGAGCACTGAAGAATTGATACTTTTGAACTGTGGTATTGGAGAAGACTCTTGAGAGTCCCTTGGGCTGCAAGGAGATCCAACCAGGCAATTCTAAAGGAAATCAGTCCTGAATATTCATCGGAAGGGATGCTGCTGAAGCTGAAACTCCAATACTTTGGCCACCTCATGTGAAGAACTGACTCATTTGAAAAGACCCTGATGCTGGGAAAGATTAAAGGCTGTAGGAGAAAAGGATGAGATGGTTGGATGACATCACTGACTCAAAGGACAGGAGTTTGAGTAAACTCCAGGAATTGGTGATGGACAGGGAAGCTGGCATGCTGAAGTCCATGAGGTCTCAAAGAGTCAAACACGACTGAGTGACAGAACTTAATTGAAGATCTATTTAGATATAGAACTGTAGAATCACAGAATCTCTACCAGTGCTTTCTTCTTCATGTTCTCCTTTCTCTCAGCATATAAACTTTTGAAATGACACTTATTAAGTACTTTCAACATACTAGCTTCCCTTTCGTTTTCACACATGTCCTCTGAAGTAAGCCCCCAGAGGCACTGTAAGATTGAGTAATACCTAGCTGATGAGCAACCTAGAACTCCAGTCACCCTAGTCTGGATGAAGAGCATGTGATCTTAATCACTATAGTAACTTTCATCTTATAAACAACACAGTGCATAAGCTGGACACCATTTCTCCTTTTTGGTTCCATCTCTCACACTCTTTGTCACAGTTAAGCTTTGGTGTCCTTGCTGCCTACCTTCTCTTATTCCCATAAGCAACATCATCAGAGTGCTATCTCCCATGTGCCACATTTTATCAAAGCCACCAACAACCTCAGAATGGCTTGAAGAGAGGACAGGCTTTGGAATCATTCAGACCTGAATTTAAATCTGAGTAAGTTATTTAATGGAGAAGGCAATGGCACCCCACTCCAGTACTCTTGCCTGGAAAATCCCATGGAAGGAGGAGCCTGGAAGGCTGCAGTCCATGGGGTTGCGACTGAGCGACTTCACTTTCACTTTTCACTTTCTTGCATTGAGGAAGGAAATGGCAACCCACTCCAGTGTTCTTGCCTAGAGAATCCCAGGGACGGGGGAGCCTGGGTGGGCTGCCGTCTATGGGGTCGCACAGAGTCGGACACGACTGAAGTGACTTAGCAGCAAGTTATTTAATACCTCTAGCTTTCATTTTTACTTCATGCAGTCCTTGAGAGATCAAAAAGATAACACATGCAAAACACCTGGTGCATTATTAGCAATAAAAATAATATATTAGTGTTTCTGACCAGTCAGCAGCATTTTATGTTGTTAACTATTCTTTCTACTTTGAAACAATCTATGCTTTTGGCTTCTTGGAGGCCATCCTCTCTTGGCATTCTCCCAATTTTCTTTGGGAGAATGGATCGTTGGTCTATTTCAAAGGATTAATTTTATTTGCTTAAGTCACAAAAATATTGGTATGCTCTAGAGACTTGTTCTTTGCATTCTTCCCTTCTTGCTTGAAATCTTGCTAGGTTCTCAGTCTTTGTATGTAGAAGGAGAGGGATGGAAGAGAACCGAAAGGACTTTTCAGAATTACTAGAGGAGTTTTCAAACTACACACCTTCCATCCTTGACCTACGGGAGGTTCTGATATATTCCCTCAGGGGCATAGTACACTGTGTTTTAGTTTTTTTGTCTTCCTGGGTTTATGAACTTTTAGCATTTCTTTGTTTTGTGGCATACGTAAAAGCACATCTAAAAATGTTCACTGACAATGTAGAGGCAGCTTGTCTCCTCTTTTCCTTACAGTCCTTTCTTGGAATAGACATAGAATAGGGACTATCACCAAGAGTTCTAACCTCTCAGGGGGTGATAGAGATGTTCATTCCGTACTTAACTGCCCTTGAGGATGTTCTAGAGAAGAAGCTGCAGTCATTTTCTTACTCTTTTACTAGCTCCTTCCCAAGAGAGAGGAGATAATTACTTCATTGAGAAAACTGGTGAGACTGGTATACACTAGCTGATGTTTGTTTACTGGTCAAGTTAATGCATTAAAAGTTATTGCCCATAAGTCATCTTATTTCTTGGAGCTAATTTTTTTCTCATTCTGTTCTTGAACCTTGCATACCTTGTAAGAAGTGTGTGTGTGTGTGTGTGTGTGTGTGTACCCTTGTAAGACTACAAGTGCTCTTTCCTGCTTTGAGGTTGTTAATGCCAATTGCAATACCCTACATGAGAAGCCTGTAATTATCCCCGCTCTCCTGTGTCTAGAAGGTTTGTTGTTGTTTAGTCACTCCATTGTACCCTCTTTTCTATTCTGTGAACTGTAGCCTGCCAGGCTCCTCTGTCCTTGGGATTTCCCCAGTAAGAATCCTGGAAGTGAAAGTCGTTCAGTTGTGTCCATCTCTTTGTGATCCCACAGAGTATACAGTCCATGGAATTCTCCAGGCCAGAATACTGGAGTGGGTAGCTGTTTCCTTCTTCAGAAGATCTTCCCAATCCAAGGACTGAACCCAGGTCTCCCACATTTCTCATGGATTCTTTACCAGCTGAGCCACCAGGGAAGCCAAGAATCCTGGATTGGGTTGCCATTTCCTCCTCCAGGGAATCCCCCTGCTCCAGGGATCAAACCAGCATCTCCTGTGTCTCCTGCATTGCAGGTGAATTCTTTACCACTGAGCTACTGGGACAACCTAGGAGGTTAAGTAAGTTCAAACCACGACGGGAGGTAGGGGACCCAGAAGCATTCACCCATGTGGGGACAGTGTCATGAGAAAACTGTTTGTTTTTTTCCAGGTATTTTTCCAGTCACTTTGCTCTTTATTCATTGTGCCCACTCTGTCAGGACACTAGAGAAGCAAACAGGTGAGCAGTGCTCAGCAGAGCAAAAATAAAATTAATGCATCATATTCATTATTGCATGCATTTCTTTTCACTAAGGGAATGTGACTTCTTTCTTATGAGTTGTTTTTTAGGTTACTGAAGACTACAGTTGCTTTTGAACTGTGGTGTTGGAGAAGACTCTTGAGAATTCCTTGGACTGCAAGGAGATCCAACCAGTCCATTCTAAGGAGATCAGCCCTGGGATTTCTTTGGAAGGAATGATGCTAAAGCTGAAACTCCAGTACTCTCGCCACCTCATGTGAAGAGTTGACTCATTGGAAAAGACTCTGATGCTGGGAGGGATTGGGGGCAGGAGGAGAAGTGGACGACAGAGGATGAGATGGTTGGATGGCATCACTGACTTGATGGACGTGAGTCTGAGTGAACTCTTGGAGTTGGTGATGGACAGGGAGGCCTGGCATGCTGCGATTCATGGAGTCGCAAAGAGTCGGACACGACTGAGCGACTGAACTGAACTGACTGAAGACTACAGAATCCCACAGTTCTGAGCTAAGACCACTAATTGAGAAGATTTTCTACATTTGACCACAAAAGCTGCATGATGCACTGCATTTCAAATGTGGCCCACAACTCATTAGTGTGTAAGAAAAAGTTTACCAAATTATTACCAGGATTTTTTGTTGTTACTGTTGTTAATGAAAATGAGAATTTTAGAAATTATTGGGTTTTCTTGGAGGGTGAGAACAAAAGAGAGAAAAATAATTTCAGTGTAGTTAGTCTTAATATTACATAGCTTGTAAGTAGCAAAATAGAGATTTGAATTAAGACCCCCTGAATCCATGACATGTGCTTCTGGCTGCATGATACATCTCGATTTTACTGATTTCCAACAACTTACCTAGTTTACTCAGCTGATTGTCTTCTTGAACATGAACATGGTAATTAAATTCATAGTTCTTGAGGTTCAAACCCCAGCAAGTTAATTTACTTCTCTGAGTCTTACTGTAGAGATAACAGGGAGAAGGGTGTTATTATTCCAACATAAGAATTTAGCCTGTAACAGGGTCTTTTCTAATGAGTCAGTTCTTCACATCAGGTGGCCAAAGTCTTGGAGTTTCAGCTTCAGTATCAGTCCTTCCAATGAATATTCAGGACTCATTACCTTTAGGATTGACTGGTCGGATCTCCTTGCAGTCCAAGGGACTCTCAAGAGTCTTCTCAAATGCCACAATTCAAAAGCATCAATTCTTTGGCACTCATCTTTCTTTACAGTCCAACTCTCACATCGATACATGACTGCAGGAAAAACCATAGCTTTGACTAGACAGATCTTTGCTGGCAAAGTAATGTCTCTGCTTTTTAATATGCTGTCTCATTAGGCCTTGAAAATACCAGTTTAGAGTGCTCTTTGGTCAAAAGAATCCATAAAACACCAGTTACTTTTAGGAAGGAAGCAAATTGTGAAACAAGGAGCTTATCTTATTTAGTTACTTTAATATGCATCTTGTCTCAAAGACATTGAGAAGTTATGAGTCAAGAACCTTTAAAGATGACTTAACAAATCTGGATAAGTGAGAGAAGTCTACATAATTAGAGTAATACAGGAAGTAAAGTGGCTTCTGTATGAGAAAATACCTATGATGGTTTCTTCTGAAAAGATAAAGTAAAGTGAAATCAAAGCTCATAATATGATCATGGGTTTACACAGTGCACTGACTTTTAGAAGGGAGAGGATAGACTTTACAAAACATCACGACTATATAGGGACTCAGAAGTCATTCTAATTCAACCCCTTTATTGAAAATCAGAAAACTGAGATCTTGATAGTGCAGTGACACCCTGCTGGCAATAACAGAGCTAGAACTAGGCTTTTTTCTCTCTCCAACCACCTCTCAACTCCATTCAGAGTCCTCTTACTGCACCCTGACTAGTAAATGATGCTTACAAAGGAATTCCTTTCAGGCCAGTTCAACTCATTCTTGCTTTGCAGTCCTGAAGTAGAAAACAGATAAAGTATCTTATTCTAAGATGAAAAGAACACAATCTGTATGCTCTACCTTCTCCATGGATTTATTTTTAACATATATATATATATAGAAGTAAAGTTTATTTACAAGTTATCTTAGTTTCAGGTGTGTGTATATATGTAAAAGTCTATATATATATATATAATTTTTCAGATTCTTACAGGTTGTTACAAAATGTTAAGTATGTTTCCTGTGCCATACAGCAGGTCCTTCTTGGTCATCTATCTTATCTGTAGTAGTGTGTGTATGGGACTGGACTTTCCTGGTAGCTCAGCTGGTAAAGAATCAACCTGCAATTCAGGAGATCCAGTTTGACTCCTGGGTCAGGAAGATTTGCTGGAGAAGGGATAGGCTACCCACTCCAGTATTCTTGGGCTTCCCTATTGGCTCAGGTGGTAAAGAATTCACCTGCAATGTGGGAGAGCTGGGTTAGATCCTTGGGTTAGGAAGATCCCCTGGAGAAGGGAATGGCTACCCACTGCAGTATTTTGACCTGGAGAATTCCATGGACAGAGGAGCCTGGTAGGCTACAGTCCATGGGGTCACAAATCTCAATATACTAATTTATAATTCCCATAGCATTTTCCCCTTTGGTAAACCATCAATTTGTTTTCTATGTCTCAGGGTCTATTTCTGTTTAATAAATACGTTTATTTGTATCATTTTTTTTGTTAGATTTCGCATATAAGCAATATCATATGATATTTGGCTTTCTTTGTTTGGCTTACTTCACTTAGTAAAACAATCTCTAGGCCCATCTATGTTGTTTCAAATGTTATTATTTTATTCCTTTATGGTTAAGTAATATTATATAGACTTCCCTGGTGGCTCAGATGGTAAAGCGTCTGTCTACAATGCAGGAGACCTGGGTTTGATCCCTGGGTCGGGAAGATCCCCTGGAGAAGGAAATGGCAATCCACTCCAGTACTATTGCCTGGGAAAATCCCATGGACAGAGGAGCCTGGTAGGCTACAGTCCATGGGGTCGCAAAGAGTTGGACACAACTGAGCGACTTCACATTCACATTAAAAATTATATATATACACCACATCTTCTTCATCCATTCATCTACTGATGAACATTTAGGTTGCTTCCATGTCTTGACTATTGCAAATAGTGCTGCAGTGAATACAGGGGTACATGTGTCTTTCCGAATTATATTTTTGTCTGGATGTATGCCCAGGAGTGGGATTGCAGAATCACATGGCAACTCTATTTTCAGTTTTTGAGGAACCTCATACTGTTTTCCATAATGGCTGCATCAACTTACATTCCCACCAACAGTGTTGGGGATGTTCCTTTTCTCCACATCCTCTTGAGCATTTTTTCTTTGTAGATTTTTAAAAAAATCATGGCCATTCTGACATCCGTGTATGGTGGCACTTCATTGTGGCTTTGATTTGCATTTCTCTAATAATAATTAACAAGGTTGAGCATCTTTTCATGTGCCTGTTGGTCATCTGTATGTCTTCTTTGGAGAAACATCTATTTTGGTCTTCTGCCTATTTTTTTAATTGGATTGTTTTTTGTTTTGTTTGTTTTAGAGTTGCTTGAGCTATTTATATATTTTTTAAACTTATCCCATTAGAAATTATTCAGTCGCATCATTTGCAAATATTTTCTGTCAGTGCAGAAGTTGTCTCTTTATTTCATTTATGGTTTCCTTTGCTATCTAAACACTTAGAAGTTTGATCAGGTTCCATTTGTTTATTTTTTGCTTTTATTTCTCTTCCCATAGTAGATTGACCTAAGAAAACATTTGTATGATTTATGTCAGAGAGCGTTTTTGCCTATATTCTCTTCTAGGAGTTTTACATCACCACTCTTTGATATAGGGTATATCAAGAGTCAGGGCCACTCTCCTGGACTATCTAAAATTATGTAACCTAGATATCAACCAAGTTCTGCTATAAACAAGACAGCAGGCTCAAAACAGAGTCAGATGGGAAAGCCCATGTCACCAAACTGAGACTGAATGTAGTCACAGTATTGGTTCTCCCAGAAACAGAATCTTAAGCTAATCAATCAGAAATCACCTGGTCAGTATTGGGTAAGTAATCTGCCAAATGCCAACGCCTATCAAAAGAGTAACCTTTGGACAACCAGTCTTGCCTAGTAAAGCTTCCTTATTCCTGCTCCAGATCTCTTGGCTTGTATAACTCATCAGATTCCTTTCACTCTGCTAGACTGGATGCTGCCTGATTAATGAATTACTGAATCTTCAAAATCTATTCAGTCGAATTTTGTTTTTTCACTTTTGGTAGTAACAGTGGAATCCAAAGTTTCAGAGGCAGCAAGAAATGCAGGTGTTAGTACCCACTGAATACTTTGGGTTCTGTCTTTTTGCTGTTTCAAGCAGCCATGGATAAGTTTCTCTCCGATTCTAACCCAGGCTCTCACTATTTTTGACTTTCCAGTCCCAGGTTAACAGATCAGTCTAGATTGACAGAAGGCTGTATCAGAACACCGGTCCTTAGAATTTGGTTAGTCTACAATTGCTGTCCAGGGATTAGCAGGTTAGCTTGACCTGGCAGATCAGTCCACCTGGATCTAGCCCTTGGCCAGTCTACAGTACCGTTTCTTTGGTTATTGCTGATGTCCACACTCCTGCTTCCTCAGTTACTGTTATTACTTTTAATGTGAACATGAGGTAAATGAATAGTAGATCCACTGCTGATGGGAGTCTCAGAAGCCAAAGTTGCAAAATTAGTGGGTATAAATCAGGCATTTAGAAGCTATAAGAGCATATGCCACTTAAACCTAAGACTCTGGTGCTAGGATAAATTGGTACCCTGGAAAACACCACAAAAGTCTCAACCCAGGGACACATTCCTCTTAGGTATTAATTTAATTCTGACAGACCCAAGGCTTAACTAGAGAAATAGGATACTCAAGTCCCAAATAATTGAGTCCTTCACTTCTAGAACACCTACTTATTTTTAAGAACTATGCTCCTGGAAACTGTAGATATCTATAATAACAGCAAAATCTTACTAATGAGTACACTGGAAAGCAGTGGTTCCCAAATCAAATAAACAGAAAAGGATATCTATTTTAATTGGCTGTAGAAGCCTCCCAAAACTTTGAGGTTCCAAAATAGCTTCATTGCAGTTTTCATTGCAAAAGGCTATTAAAAAATTAAAGACACATGAGGTACCCCCACATACACACCCGCAAAAGGCTATAAAATTAACATGACTCCTACTGCTCCACTCTGTGTTATCTGAGTCTACTAATCCTCTGTCTAAATTGCCTTTCTATTCCATTGTTGTTGTTTAGTCACTCAGTCATGTCCGACTCTTTGCAACCCCATGGGCTGCAGCATGCCAGGCTTTCATGTCCTTCACCGTTTTCCACAACTTGCTCAAATTCATGTCCATTGAGTCAGTAATGCCACCCAACCATCTCGTCCTCTATCTCCTCCTGCCTCCAATCTTTCCCAGCTTGGGGATTTTCTAATGAGTAAGCTCCTCACATCTGACAGCAAAGCATTGGAGTTTCAGCTTCAGCATCAGTCCTTCCAATGAATATTCAGGATTGATTTCCTTTAGAATTGACTGGTTTGACCTCCTTTCAGTCCAAGGGACTCTCAAGCATCTTCTCTAATACCACAGTTCAAAAGCATCAGTTTTTAAGTGCTCAGCTTTCTTTATGGTCCAACTCTCACATCCATACATGACTACTGGAAAAATCATAACTTTGACTATACAGACCTTTGTTGACAAGTAATGTCTTTGCTTTTTAATATGCTATCTAGGTTTGTCATAGCTTTTCTTCCAAGAAGCAAACATCCTTTAATTTCATGACTAGAGTCACACCATCTGCAGTGATTTTGGAGCCCAAGAAAATAGTCTGTCAGTGTTTCCATTGTTTCCCCATCTATTTGACATGAAGTGATGGGACTTAATGCCATGATCTTAGCTTTCTGAATGTTGAGTTTTAAGCCAGTTTTTCACTCTCTTCTTTCACCTTCATCAAGAGGCTCTTTAGTTTCTCTTCACTTTCTGCCATAAGGGTGATGTCATCTGCATATGTGAGGTTATTGATATTTCTCCCAGCTATCTTGATTCAGTATCCAGGTTGTTCTTCATCCAGCCCAGCATTTCTCATGATGTACTCTGAATATAAGTTAAATAAGAAGGGTAACAATATACAGCCTTGATGTACTCCTTTCCCAGTTTTGAATCAGTCCATTGTTCCATGTCCAGTTCTGTTTCTTGACCTGAATACAGGTTTCAGGAGGCAGGCAGGCGGTCTAGTATTCCCATCTCTTTAAGAACTTTCTACTCTTAAAAGTAGAAAGTGTTAAATAATTATGTTTTAAAATAAGACTATCTCTTGAGTAACCACTTTCAAATATCTTTTACTTTGGGGATAAAGACCAAGCTAAGGGCCACAGTTAAAGAATTTCCTAAACCCAGAAAGGATTCCCAAAAGTTTTCTAAAGAATGTAATCTTCCTCAGGGCCTATGACTCAAGACTGGCAAATCTTAACTACCTTCTACACATGCTGGTAAGACCTGGTGAAGCCTCACAATAGGTGCAGAAAGCAGAATGGCATAACTCCAAGAGTTATATTGAGATCAGTGTCCAACAGGGTCACCTTATGAACAAGAAAAAAATCATGAAATAGCAGTCAATATTTTATAAGCTATTCCTAGAGTTCCCTGCCCACTTTGATTGGCCTATTATTCAAACCTGCAAATGAAAGATGAATCCGTGCCAGACTTTAAAGATAATCTGAAAGTTTTTTTCCTACAGCATGAAGGAAGGACAGGTATGCAGGGACATGCCTCCAAGAAAAATAGCCTATGTTCCATTTTTTGCTGAGTCTCTGAGATTCTCCTTATTCTCAGCAAAACCATTGGAACCTTGGAAACAAAAGCTGTCATTGCTCTGCCTTTTCCTAGAATGAATCTTTGCTTTTAAATTTCCCTTCACAAGTTTACCCTCTAAGAATGTTACTCTTTGAAATGCTCCCAGGGTGTACAGAATAGAAAGGAATAAAGCAAGACTATCACCACTTTAAAAGTAGTTTACAATTCATGCTCCCAAGAGGGAAAAAATAGATTACTGCAAAGAAAGGATGCGTAATACTCAGTCATTGAGACTAACTATATATTTAAAGGGGTAAGAATATGTAGCAAAATGACCTCAACCTCTGAGCCTATTGTGAAAAAGAATCTTGGGAGCATCCATTCCATCAAACAGCATTTGAGGAAAACACAAGCTGGGATCAAGATTGCCAGAAGAAATATCAGTACCCTCAGATATGCAGATGACACCACCCTTATGGCAGAAAGTGAAGAGGAACTAAAAGCCTCTTGATGAAAGTGAAAGAGGAGAGTGAAATGGTTGGCTTAAAGCTCAACATTTCAAGAAACGAAGATCATGGCATCTGGTCCCATCACTTCATGGGAAATAGATGGGGAAACAGTGGAAACAGTATCAGACTTTATTTTTGGGGGCTCCAAAATCACTGCAGATGGTGACTGCAGCCATGAAATTAAAAGATGCTTACTCCTTGGAAGAAAAGTTATGACCAACTTAGATAACATATCCAAAAGCAGAGACATTACTTTGCCAACAAAGGTCCATCTAGTCAAGGCTATGGTTTTTCCTGTGGTCATGTATGGGTGTGAGAGTTGGACTGTGAAGAAGGCTGAGTGCCGAAGAATTGATGCTTTTTAACTGTGGTGTTGGAGAAGACTCTTGAGAGTCCCTTGGACTGCAAGGAGATCCAACCAGTCCATTCTTAAGGAAATCAGCCCTGGGATATCTTTGGAAGGAATGATGCTAAAGCTGAAACTCCAGGACTTTGGCCACCTCATGGGAAGAGTTGACTCATTGGAAAAGATTCTGATGCTGGGAAGGAACGAGGGCAGGAGGAGAAGGGGACGACAGAGGATGAGATGGCTGGATGGCATCACTGACTTGATGGATGTGAGTCTGAGTGAACTCCGGGAGATGGTGATGGACAGGGAGGCCTGGTGTGCTCTGATTCATGGGGTCACAAAGAGTCGGACATGACTGAGCGACTGAACTGAACTATTTCAGACAATTTATTTACTTATTTTTAAAATATTTATTTATTTGGGTGCACTGGGCCTTAGTTGTGGCACAGGGGATCTTTGACCTTCATTGCATCATATGAGATCTTAGTTGAAGCATGTGGGATCTACTTCCCTGAACAGGCATGGAACCCAGGCTCTCTGCATTGGGCATGTAGTCTTAGCTACTGGACAGCCAGGGAAGTTTCAAGTTTCTTTATTTAAATCATCATATACCTAAGCATTATTAGTAAAATTTCTAGCAAATACTCTTTTGTTCTAATACCCTTAAACAATCATCTTGTAGGGGAGCATAATTTGCCACCCCAAAATGTTTCTTTAGTACATGAATCATTTTAAATTGAAACAATCAAGGGCCAAAAGGGACAAACTTGGAGTTTCCTCTTTAATGTCTAAGAGAATGTATAGGTAGAGGACCTTGTCCAGGAAGGGAGCTATTACTATGAATAACTATAGTATGAACCGAGTGCTTACACAGGAAGAAACTAAGCAAAGTCTGTTTGTTGAAATTTCATGCTGTGTCTCATTGTCTCTGCACAACTAAGCAAACATCTGCTTACCAAACTTGTTTTTCCATAGCCATGTAAATTGTTTTCTTCTCCTTGAGTTACAAATCAATTCCTCCAATATCCCTTTTTCTTCTTTAGCTGAGAATTGTGGTTAAGTAAGGGTTTTTGGTCCTTTTGGTAAGTTACTTAGTTTTTTCTGGAACTGTCTGATGTGTAGGTGTTATTAAAAGTTAGTTTGATTTTCTACTTAAATTGTCTACTATTAACATGTCTCCACATCAATTTAATTCTTAGGTCAGCCAGAAGAACCTAGAAAGGTAGAAGAAAAACATTCCTTCCTCCCTGGCAATCTCTATACTCACTTTTATTCCTCTAAGCATACACGTTAGAGATAATCCCAACAGATGCTCTCATTTGTCCTCTCATATTGAAATCTTTCCAAAGTTAAGATTTCTTATTTTTAAATATTCTACTGGCTTTATCAAGAAGTTTGTGAATTTTCTTAAACTTTATACATAAACATTCTTTCTTGCTTCATTTGGAGTTTATAAGTAAATTGTTATGTTAACAATAGTTCATTAAAGAAGATCAAGATGGTAGAGAAGGAAGATGTTGGGCTCATCTTCCCTCACAAACACATCAGAACTACAACTGCATGGATCACGTCTCACTGAAATCAACCTGGGGACTAGTAGAAGAGCTTTTCTATAACCAAGGCTGTAAAGAAAGATCCACACAGTGTCTGGTAGGAAGGAGAAAGAGGCCTGCATCTACTCAAGACCTGCATCCTTAATAGAGTACACAGAAAAGGAGGGGAAATCACAGGCTTAGGGATCTTCCCTGGAGATCAAGGAATTCAAGTTACTTATTAGGCACCCCAGCTCTGAGGTCTAACACTGGAATAATGAACACAACTGGCTAATTTAAAAACCAGTGGAGCCTACAGGAGGATTTTATAAACCAAGACTCTGCTCTCAAGAAACACACACACAGACTTGCTTACTCCTAGTCACAGTGTGTAGGCAGAAGATTGAAAACTGCCTGAGGCTCTGGCCAGCTTGCCAGGATTACAACCCGTGTGCCCCAGACCCACTCAGCCCATGTGGAGATCCCGCTCTAGATCCTCTTGCTTCAGTACTCTCTCCAGCTAAGGCAGTGGCTGCCATTGCCAATGAGAATGTGCACATGGAGGGAATAGAACCAGTTCTGACCTAAGTCCTGCTTCTCACCAAGGGAGAGGAAATCACTGCCAGCATGGAAGTTGAGGCACACACTCGGGGAGCGGGGAGGGGGACAAGACTACCTCCAGGGAAGAGACTGCCAACACAAGTGGCCATCAATGTGCACCCTCAAAAGGAAGAAAGACTAGCTCCAGGATAGAGGCTACCATCACCAGAGCACCTGCCCTTGCACACACTCGGAAGGGAACAAGCCTGAGTATAGAGTGAAGAATGCTTAGTACATGAAGAATGCATAATAACGTTCGCACATAAGGAACCATTTTCCAGAACAGAATACTAACCATTTCACCCAATTTTACAAAGACAAAGTTAAACAAATGTGATTCAAATTAAAGAAAAAGAAAAAACCCTTGAAAGACCCTAATGATAGAGAAAAATAATTTACCTGACAAAAAATTTCAAATAAAAAACATAAAAAGCTAACTAACTAGGGAAAAGAATAGATGAACACAGTGATAATTTTAACAAAGAATCAGAAAGTATTAAAAAAGAACCAGTCAGAGCTGAAGTGAATAATTGAATTTTGAAAAATGACACTAGAGAAAATTAAAAGCAGTCTAGATAATACAAAAGAACACATAAATGATTTGGAAGATAGAACAATGGAAATAACCCATTTAAAACAGCAAAAAGAAAAACGTAATTTTTTAAAGATGGGAATAGCTTAAGGCATCTCAGGTACAATATCAAGCATTTAACATTTACATTATAGGAGTCTCAGAAGGAGAAGAGAGAGAGAAAGGGGTAGAAAATGTATATGATGAAATTATGGCTGAAAACTTCCTGAACCTGGAGAAGGATAGATATCCAGTTATAGGAAGCACAGAGACTCCCAAACAAGATGCGTTCCAGACCATAGCATGATTAAAATAGTGAAAGTTAAATATAACAAGAAAATTGTAAAGACACCAAGAGAAAAACAAAGAGTCACATGCAAAATAACCTCTATAAAGCTATCAGTTAATTTTTTAGCAGCAACTTTGCAGACCAGAAGGGAGTAGTATGATAACTTGACACAAACAGCCAACTCATTGGAAAAGACCCTGATGCTGGGAGGGATTGAAAGCAGAAGGAGAAGAGGGTGACAGAGGATGAGATGGTTGGATGGTGTCACCGAGCAATGGACATGAACTTGGAAAAACTCTGGGAGATGGTAAGGGACAGGGAAGTCTGGCATCCTGTAGTTCATGGGGTCACGAAGAGTTGGACATGACTTGGTGACTGAACAACAATAATATCTCTCATGAGAACAATAATATCTCTCAAAGAGATATAAAAACTCTTCAAACACATATTAACAAGAAGAATCCCAAAATATATTAAAAGGATCATATACCATGATTCAGTTCAGTTCAGTTCAGTCACTCGGTTGTGTCTAACTCTCTGAGACCCCATGAATCACAGTACGCAAGGCCTCCCTGCCCATCACCAATTCCCAGAGTTCACTCACACTCACGTCCATCAAGTCGGTGATGCCATCCAGCCATCTCATCCTCTGTCATCCC
Source organism: Nanger dama (assembly GCA_917880005.1). Taxonomy (NCBI): domain Eukaryota; kingdom Metazoa; phylum Chordata; class Mammalia; order Artiodactyla; family Bovidae; genus Nanger; species Nanger dama. The sequence continues at coordinate 40,950,735 of CAKJTW010000002.1, forward strand.
CTTTTCCTCTTGTCCCCAATCCCTCCCAGCATCAGAGTCTTTTCCAATGAGTCAACTCTTCCCATGAGGTGGCCAAAGTCCTGGAGTTTCAGCTTTAGCATCATTCCTTCCAAAGAAATCCCAGGGCTGATCTCCTTTAGAATGGACTGGTTGGATCTCCTTGCAGTCCAAGGGACTCTCAAGAGTCTTCTCCAACACCACAGTTCAAAAGCATCAATTCTTCGGCGCTCAGTCTTCTTTCCAGTCTAACTCTCACATCCATAAATGACCACAGGAAAAACCATAGCCTTGACTAGACGGACCTTAGTCGGCAAAGTAATGTCTCTGCTTTTGAATATGCTGTCTAGGTTGGTCATAACTTGTCTTCCAAGGTGTAAGCGTTTTTGATTTCATGGCTGCAATCACCATCTGCAGTGATTTTGGAGCCCTCCAAAATAAAATCTGACACTGTTTCCACTGTTTCTCCATCTGTTTCCCATAAAGTGATGGGACCAGATGCCATGATCTTCGTTTCCTGAATGTTGAACTTTAAGCCAACTTTTTCACTCTCCACTTTCACTTTCATCAAGAGGCTTTTTAGTTCCTCTTCACTTTCTGCCATAAGGGTGGTGTCATCTGCATATCTGAGATTATTGATATTTCTTTCAGCAATCTTGATTCCAGCTTGTGTTTCTTCCAGCCCAGCGTTTCTCATGATGTAATCTGCATATAAGTTAAATAAGCAGGGTGACAATCTACAGCCTTGATGTACTCCTTTTCCTGTTTGGAACCAGTCTGTTGTTCCATATCTTAAGTGAGGTTTATTCCAACGATGCCAGCATGGTTCATGACTTACATACCAATGTTATCCCACACTAAAAATGAGGGATAAAAATTACATGATCACCACAGTAAAGTTAGAAAAAGTGTTTGACCAAATTTGACCCTCATTCATGGTGAAAACTCTCAACAAAACTCATATGGAAAAAACATATGTATATGTGAACATAATAAAGGCCATTTGTGACAAACTCACCTCTGATATTATAGTCGTGGTGAAAACTGAAGACTTTCCCTCTGAAATGAGAAGCAAGACAAGGATACTTGCTCTCACCATTTCTACTTAACACAGTATTAGAAGTCCTATCCACAGCAATCAGACCAAAAAGAAAAGAAAAGAAAGAAAGAAAAGTCATCCAGTAATCCAGATTGGAAGCGAAGAAATAAAACTCACTATTAACAGATGACATAATACTATTGGCTTGGCCAAAAAGTTTGTTTGTTTGTTTTCTGTAAGATGGCTCTAGTAGTGCTTAGATCTCTTTAATTTCATTCAAAACAGTTTTGTTAGATTGTTTTGTGACAGCTGCCATATCAGCATGCAGTTTTAAAAAGCGTAACAAAATTGTTGAGTTTTGTGTAGCCAACTGAATAATTAAGATGGAAGGGGGAAAGCAACATTTTTAGCATATTATAATTTATTATTTCAAGAAAGGTAAAAATGCAACTGAAAAACAAGAAAAGTTTTGTTCTGTGTATGGAAAGGGTGTTATGACTGATTAAATGAGTCAAAAAAGTGGTTTGAAAATGGGCCAAAGAACTAAACAGACATTTCTCCAAAGAAGACATACAGATGGCTAACAAACACATGAAAAGATGTTCAACATCACTCATTATCAGAGAAATGCAAATTAAAAACCACAATGAGGTACCATCTCATGCTGGTCAGAATGGCTACTATCAAAAATTCTACAAACAGTAAATGCTGGAGAGGGTGTGGAGAAAAGGGAACCCTCTTACACTGTAGGTGGGAATGCAAACTAGTACAGCCACTATGGAGAACAGTGTGGACATTCCTTGAAATATGGAAATAGAACTTTCATACGACGCAGAAATACCACTGCTGAGCATATAATCTGAGAAAACCAGAACTGAAAGAGACACATGTACCCCAGTGTTCATCACAGCACTGTTTACAATAGCCAGAACATGGAAGCAACCTAGATGTCCATCAGCAGACGAATGGATAAGAAAGCTGTGGTACATATACACAATGGAATGGAATATTACTCAGCTATTAAAAAGAATGCATTTGAATCAGTTCTAATGAGGTGGATGAAACTGGAGCCTATTATACAGAGTGAATTAAGTCAGAAAGAAAAACAGCAATACAGTATACTAACATATATATATAGAATTTTTTGCTTTTTTATTTTTTAATATAAATTTATTTATTTTAATTGGAGGTTAATTACTTTACAATATTGTATTGGTTTTGCCATGCATCAACCTGAATCTTCCACAGGTATACACGTGTTCCCCATTCTGAACCCCCTTCCCTCCTCCCTCCCCGTACCATCCCTCTGGGTCTTCTCAGTGCACCAGCCCCAAGCATCCAGTATCATGCATCGAACCTGGACTGGCAATTCATTTCATATATGATATTATACATGTTTCAATGCCATTCTCCCAAATCATCCCTCCCTCGCCCTCTCCCACAGAGTCCAAAAGACTTCTATACATCTGTGTCTCTTTTGCTGTCTTGCATACAGGGTTATCATTACCATCTTTCTAAATTCCATATATATGTGTTAGTATACTGTATTGGTGTTTTTGTTTCTGGCTTACTTCACTCTGTATAATAGGCTCCAGTTTCATCCACCTCATTAGAACTGATTCAAATGTATTCTTTTTAATGGCTGAGTAATACTCCATTGTGTATATGTACCACAGCTTTCTTATCCATTCGTCTGCTGATGGACATCTAGGTTGCTTCCATGTCCTGGCTATTATAAACAGTGCTGTGATGAACATTGGGGTACACGTGTCTCTTTCACTTCTGATTTCCTCAGTGTGTATGTCCAGCAGTGGGATTGCTGGGTCATAAGGCAGTTCTATTTCCAGTTTTTTAAGGAATCTCCACACTGTTCTCCATAGTGGCTGTACTAGTTTGCATTCTCACCAACAGTGCAAGAGGGTTCCCTTTTCTCTACACCCTCTCCAGCATTTATTGCTTGTAGACTTTTGGATTGCAGCCATTCTGACTGGTGTGAAATGGTACCTCATTGTGGTTTTGATTTGCATCTCTCTGATAATGAGTGCTGTCGAGTATCTTTTCATGTGTTTGTCTTCTTTGGAGAAATGTCAGTTTAGTTCTTTGGCCCATTTTTTGATTGAGTCATTTATTTTTCTGGAATTGAGCTGTAGGAGTTGCTTAGAAAGATGGTAACAATGACCCTATATGGAAGACAGAAAAAGAGACTCAGATGTAAAGAACAAACTTTTGGACTCAGTGGGAGAAGGTGAGGGTGAGATGACTTGAGAGAATAGCATTGAAACATGTATATTACCATATATGAAATAGATTGCCAGTCCAGGTTCGATGCATGAGATAGGGCGCTCAGGGTCAGTGCACTGAGATGACCCTAAGGGATGGGATGGGGAGGGAGGTGGGAGGGAGGTTCAGAATGGGGGACACATGTACACCTGTGGCTGATTCATGTCAATGTATGCAAAAACCACTACAATATTGTAAAGTAATTAGCCTCCAATTAAAATAAATTAATTTTTTTAAAGCCATTTGAGAAGTTTTGCACTGGAGATTTCTCATTGATTAATGCTCTGTGGTCAGGTAGACCAGTTGAAGTTGATAGCAATCAAATCAAGGCATTAATAAAGGACAATCAACATTATGCCAAGTGGGAAATAGCTGACATACTCTAATCAAATCAAGCATACAATGTCTTTTGCACCAGCTTGGTTATCTTAATCACTTTGATGTTTGGGTTTCATAGACTTGAAGAAAACCTTCTTGACCATATTTCTGCATGTGATTCTCTACTTAAATATAACAAAAAGTTCTAGTTTTAAAACTAATTATGACAGTGATGAAAAGTGAAAATTGCACAATAATGTGGAATGGAAGATACCATGGGGCAAGTGAAATGAACCACAACCAAGCACACCAGTGTGGTCTTTATCCAAAGAAAGATTGGAAGGGAGTCCTCTATTATGAGCCCCTTCTGGAAAACAGAATGATCTTTTATGCTTCTGCTGGAATTCCATTACCTCCACTAGCTTTGTTTGTAGCGATACTTCGTAGGGCCCACTTGACTTCCCACTCCAGGATGTCTGGTTTTTGGTGAGTGATAACTCCATCATGGTTACACGAGGGTGTTAAGACCTTTTTGTATAGTTCTTCTGTGTATTCTTGCCATCTCTTCTTAATATTTTCTGCTTCTGTTAGGTCCAGACCATTTCTGTCCTTTATCGAGCCCATCTTTACATGAAATGTTCTCTTGGTACCTCTAATTTTCTTGAAGAGATCTCTAGTCTTTCCCATTCTATTGTTTTCCTCTATTCCTTTGCATTGTTCACTTAGGAAAGCTTTCTTATCTCTCCTTGCTATTCTTTGAAACTCTGCATTCAGATGGATATATTTTTCTTTTTTCCCTTTGCCTTTGGCTTCTCTTCTTTTATCAGGTATTTGTAAGGTCTCCGCAGACAATCATTTGCATTTCTTTTCCTTGGGGCTGGTTTTGATCACTGCCTCCTGCACAATGTTACAAAACTCTGCCCATAGTTCTTCAGGCACTCTATCAGATCTAATCCTTTGAATATATTTCTAACTTCTACTGTATAGTCACAAGGAATTTGATTTTGGTCATACCTAAATGGCCTAGTGCTTTTCCATACTTTTTTCAACTTAAGTCTGAATTTGGCAGTAAGGAGTTCATGATCTAAGCCACAGTCAGCATCCAGTCTTGTGTTTGCTGACTGTATAGAGCTTCACCATCTTTAGCTGCAAAGAATATAATCAATCTGATTTTGGTATTGACCATCTGGTGATGTCCATGTGTAGAACCATATGTAGAGTCATCTCTTGTGTTGTTGGAAGAGGGTGTTTTCTATGACCAGTGCATTCTCTTGGCAAAACTCTGTTAGTATTCACTCTGCTTCATTTTGCACTCCAAGGCCACACTTGCTTGCTAGTCCAGGTATCACTTGACTTCTTACTTTTGCATTACAGTCTGCTATGATGAATTTTTTTGTGTTCTGGAAGATTTGTAGGTCTTCATAGAACTTTTCAACTTCAGCTTCTTTTGCATTAGTGGTAGGGGCAGAGACTTGGATTACTGTGATATTGAGTGGTTTGCCTTGGAAACAAACAGAGATCATTCTGTCATTTTTGAGATTGCACCCAAATACTGCATTTTGTATTCTTTTGTTGACTAGGGGTGCTATTCCATTTCTTCTAAGGGATTCTTGCCCTTAGTTGTAGATATAATGGTCATTTGAATTAAATTCATCCATTCCTGTCCATTTTACCTCACAGATTCCTAAAATATGGATATTCACTCTGGCCATCTCCTGTTTGACCACTTCCAATTTACCTGGATTCATAGACCTAACATTTCAGGTTCGTATGCAGTATTGTCCTTTACAGCATTAGCATTTACTTTCACCATCAGACACATTAACAACTAGGCATTTTTTCCATTTTTACTCAGCCTCTTCATTCCTTCTAGAGCTATTTCTCTGTTCTTCTGCAGTAGCATATTAAACACCTACTACCTGGGGGATTCATCTTTCAGTGTCATATCTTTTGACTTTTCATTCTGGAATAACATGAAATATAATTGATAAAAATATTTAATCACTGTGTTGTACATCTGAAACTAGTATAATGTTATAAATCAACTATAATTCAATTTTTAAAAAGGAAAAATATAGTCCACCAAATAACTATCCTACAATGTTTTTGATAATGTCAAAAACTTTTAAATTAAGAGGGAAAAAGTCATGTACTGTTACTGTCTTCAGCAGAAACAAAATGTGGTTAAGTTTGCAATAGGATTTCCAGTAAAATGCATACATGATATGCTAAGCACTCATGAAGTGCTCAATAAATATTTGTTGATAAATGACTGATGCTTTGCCTTACAGCCAGAAAGTGCCACTTGTTAATAAGAATATGAGTACTTTAAAATGGGAAATTTTAGGAACTTGAAGAGCCAAATGCCACTATTTGAAATAGCACTATCAAATACGTAGTTGATCCATTAACTCTTGCTTATGATGAGTCAACTGAATAGGAAAAAGAGCCTGTATTTTGAAAGTTTTTGAATAGGGGTTCATGCTGTCAAGTTTGAGATTTAGATAAAGCAACAGAACTCATGTTTCCCCTCATTTTGCATAAGAATACCATTTTAATAGGTTTTGATTTGCATAAATGGCTTTCCCCGGAGGACAACTGCCCAACCATCAACAAATGAATCTCACCACTGGAAGCACATGATAGAACAAAAGAGCATAGTTCGAATTATGGCACAATTGGGCAGAAATCACAGTACCAACAGTTAGAGTTGTGTTCAAGGGCAAATAACATGTTTGAACTTTTATTCTCCTTACCTGAAAAATGGAAAAAAATAGCATTTATCTTTCAGGATTGTTATAGGGATAGTGATAATAAATGCATAATAAAATATGCATTACATTTTACAATAACTATTATCAAAATTACAAAGAATATTCCAATTTGAGAAAATGCTTTAAAATAAGACAAAATTATGGAATAATCATTGATCTAAAAATAATAACATTCAAGACTACAATTCTAGATATAGAGCATAATACAGAACCTAAAGTAGTATTTCCTATTCAATATTTTTATTTTTATTTTTCTATTTGTAGAAAAAAAGTCAAGCTTATGGAAAAGCTGAAAAGTAACGTACTGAATCCTGCATATCCTTTTCTTAGTTTCAACTGTTGCAGGGCAAGAAATTTTCCTCTACTCTTCTAGGTTCTTCTGACTGGTCTAAGAGTTAAATTGACTTGAGACAGATTAACAGGAAAATATCTAACAAAAATTTAATAACATGCATATAGAGATGGCATAACCAACTCAATGGACATGAGTTTGAGCAAACTCTTGGAGATGGCATGGGACAGGGACGACTGGTGTGTGCAGTCCATGGGGTCACAAAGAGTTGGATACCAATGAGCTACTGAACAACAACAATAATACAAGGGATGGACACAGGAAAACTGAAGAACTTGCTAAAATGGCTGAAAACCTCACTTTAAATACCATCTTCAGCTCAACACAAAAAAGGATATTGGGAGTAGAGGTTTGGACCTTAAAGGGGAGAAAAACAATTTATAGGAAGATAGAAAAGCAAATGATTGGTAAATAAATATTTGCTGAGTCATCTAGAGAAAATGGAACTCAGAGTGCATGCACTATAATCTCTAGTCCCTGTGAAGTTTCCCACCCACCATATTTAGCCCATATTAATTGCATATATCCCTGGTGATACTTCTATTCTGGGAACAGGACCTTATCTAAATTCTTTAGACAACTAAGGGAGAAGGAAAAAGAGAGACATTTTTTTTTTAATCCTCTCCTTTAGCTCTGAGAGCTGTTCTGAAGTAAGGGAGAAACCAGGATACACAGGAAATTTTGCAACAAGGATCAAGTAGTCAGAATATCAAAAGATTACTGTTAATTAAGGAAAACCAAACATCTCAAGTTGAAAAATTTAGTACTTTTATGGGAAGGTGCAAGAATCTGGGCTCCCTGGAACCATTCCTTTGATATGAACCTCAGCTATCTGTGGCCAGTATCTTGTGTTTTCCCATTCTGAGTCTCCTCAGGGTGCATCTTTGGAGGTGGCTGCTGTGCCTGACTACTTGATGGTGGGTATCCTGTTTGCATCCTGTTTCCTCAGGACTCACCAAGTTGGGGAGGGGTGGCTGTAATGCAATGGTTTGATGGCTACAACAACCTTTGTTTACTGATATGGCAAGCAATATTTTTTCACTGATGCTCACTGCTGACTTTTGTCTAGTTTTTGCTCTACAGCTTCTCCAGACAATAACTCCACTCTGCCAGGTTAAGTTTGTTACACAATATCCATCAACCCCAGAGAACTGTCTAAGAGAAAGGCACTTTCGCAATATTGCTTTTTCCCCTCATCGTTATTGTTGACTGAAACCACTCACCCTGGTCAGGTACCATAGTAACCATTTGCACGAATTGTTTTACCATAGGAGGTCCTAGTAAGGAACATGGAACTACAAGCCACCACCAGTTGGAAGAATTCAGAAAAGATCAAAAGGAGACACCATGTGTCCTACTAACTCCCAGAATCCTCTCTGGTATCCATTTTGGCTGAGTAATGTGTGCTCCACCAGGAAGGACCCAGAGTCAGACTGATCAGTCAAAGCCAACCCAAAAATTAACCCCTTCACCATTAAACCCAAGACTGATTTCCTTTAAGATTGACTGGTTTGAACTCTTTGCAGTCCAAGGGACTTTCAAGGCACTTCTCCAACACCACAGTTCAAAATCATCAATTCTATGGCACTCAGCCTTCTTTATGGTCCAACTCTAACATCCATACATGACTACCGGAAAAACCATAGCTTTGACTAACCAGACCTTTGTTAGCAAAGTAATGTCTCTGCTTTTTAATATGCTGTCTAGGTTTGCAAAGAGTCAGACACTACTGAATGACTAAGCACACACTAGGTTTATCATAGCTTTTCTTCCAAGGAGCAAGCATCTTTTAATTTCATGGCTGCAGTCACCATTCACAGTGATTTTGGAGCCCAAGAAAATAAGTCTTTCATTGTTTCCCTATCTATATGCCATAGTTATACAGTATAAGTGACATAGAACACTTACTATATGCCTAAATATTGTTCTAAGATTTTTATAAATTTTATCACACTTAATCCTTTTAACAGTCGTATGAGATCTTATGACTCCTGTTTCAAAGATCAGAAAACTAGGCACAGAAACAAGAATTGAGAACAGCTGAGGTTCAAACTCTAGTATTGTGGCTCCAGAGGCCACAGTCTTAAACATTACACAATATTGCCTATACAAACCTTGCTTAATTTGGGGAGACTCAGTCATAGTTTTTGATCTAGGCACAAATAAATTTACCTCCTCTTTTGAGTTTATCCATTTAAACAACCTGATATGTGCAGCTCATTATCTTTTTCTTTTCCTCCAGCTTGCCATCTAAACTATCAGTATTTCTCCTAAGGAATCTTGTATTTCTTTGAGCTCTGTCAGTAAGCCTTCATTTATTTTTGCTTCAAATTCTACTGTTTATATAGTGACAACTTGTCCCTCATATGACCAACCTAGATAGCATATTAAGAAGCAGAGACATTGTTTTGCCAACAAAGGTCCATCTAGTGAAGTTTATGGTTTTTCCAGGAGTCATGTATGGATGTGAGAGTTGAGCTATAAAGAAAGCTGAGATCAAAGAATTGATGCTTTTGAACTGTGGTGTTGGAGAAGACTCTTTTGAGTCCCTTGGACTGCAAGGAGATCCAACCAGTCCATCCTAAAAGAAACGTCCTGAATATTCATTGGAAGGACTGATGCTGAAGCTTAAGCTCCAATACTTTGGCCACCAGATGCAAAGAACTGACTCACTGGAAAAGACCTTGAAGCTGGAAAAGACTGAAGGCAGGAGGAGAAGGGGATGACAGAGGATGAGATGGTTGGATGACATAACTAAGTCAATGGACATGAGTTTGAGTAAGCTCCAGGAGTTAGTGATGGACAGGGAAGCCTGGCATGCTACAGTCCGTGTGGTCAGAGAGTCAGATATGACTGGGCAACTGAACTCTTTCATATCTGACTTATCTTTGACATTGTGTCCATAAAATATACATATGCATATTTATTTATATAAAACCATTTAAATTATCTAAAGGGATATGATAAAAATAAAATTTTCACAGTTATTAAGCAACATGGCTTTTTTTTTTTTTTTTAAAGTAGGTATTTCAACTAATTGTTCCTTTTATTTCACACTTTTCTTACAAGGGCTTTAATAATGTATCTAAAACCTCATCAGAAAATTCTTTTTAATCTTTGTGGAAATCTTAAGTAAACAAGTATATTTGCTGTGCAGTCAGTTGAAAATATAACAATCACATACATAGATATGTGCCATTTCTCAAGTCAAAGAAATTCTTTCAGCCACTTTATTGTACAAATGTCATTTTAAAAAGAAAATTCTATATACTTTATTACAAGACTGAATCTGATCTTTGTCCAAGTCCTTTAGAAAACCACCAAGTCCTGGCAGTTGTCCATATTTTGATATTTCCTCACGCACCCATGTTGCAGTTTTTCTTAGTTGAGAAGAGGAAGACCAATTTTAGGAAGACCAATTTTGGAGCCAAACATTTACTTCTACTTTTAAAGTTATTTGTAAGGAAACTTACATAAATTCTAATCATTCAAATATTTATATTTCATAGTTGGTGCATTGTACAAATGTAAATAAGGCTATCCACTGTGTAATAAGTCAGAACTCTTTTATGGCAGCTGTTTTCTGAAGTACCTTTTCAGTTCAGTTTAGTTCAGTTGCTCAGTCGTGTCCAACTCTTTGCAACCCCATGAACTGCAGCATGCCAGGCCTCCCTGTCCATCACCAACTCCCAGAGTTCACTCAAACTCATGTCCATCGAGTTGGTGATGCCACCCAGCCATCCCATCCTCTGTAGTCCCCTTATCCTCCTGCCTCAAGGGAAGACTCTACACATGGACATCACCAGATGGTCAACACCAAAATCAGATTGATTATATTCTTGCAGCCAAAGATGGAGAAGCTCTATACAGTCATCAAAAACAAGACTGGGAGCTGACTGTGGCTCAGATCATGAACTCCTTATTGTCAAATTCAGACTTAAATTGAAGAAAGTAGGGAAAACCACTATACCATTCAGGTATGAACTAAACCAAATCCTTTATGATTCTATAGTGGAAGTGAGAAATAGATTTAAGGGACTAGATCTGATAGACAGAGTGCCTGATGAAGTATGGATGGAGGTTCGTGACATTGTACAGGAGACAGGGATCAAGACCATCCCCCAAAAAAGAAATGCAAAAAAGCAAAATGGCTGTCTGGAGAGGCCTTAGAAATAGCTGTGAAAAGAAGAGAACTGAAAAGCAAAGGAGGAAAGTAAAGATATAAGCACCTGAATGCTGAGTTCCAAAAAATAGCAGGGAGAGATAAGAAAGCCTTCCTCAGTGATCAATGCAAAGAAATAGAGGAAAACAATCGAATGGGAAAGACTAGAGATCTCTTCAAGAAAATCAGAGATACCAAGGGAACACTTCATGCAAAGGTGGGCTCAATAAAGGACAGAAATGGTCTGGACCTAACAGAAGCAGAAGACATTAAGAAGAGGTGGCAAGAATACACAGAAGAATTGTACAAAAAAGATCTTCATGACCCAGATAATCATGATGGTGTGATCACTCACCTAGAGCCAGACATCCTGGAATGTGAAGTCAAGTGGGCCTTAGAAAGCATCACTATGAACAAAGCTAGTGGAGGTGATGGAATTCCACTTGAGCTGTTTCAAATTCTGAAAGATGATGCTGTGAAAGTGCTGCACTCAATATGCCAGCAAATTTGGAAAACTCAGCAGTGGCCACAGGACTAGAAAAGGTCAGTTTTCATTCCAATTCCAAAGAAAGGCAATGCCAAGAATGCTCAAACTACCGCACAATTGCACTCATCTCACATGCTAGTAAAGTACTGCTCAAAATTCTCCAAGCCAGGCTTCAGCAATATGTGAACCATGAACTCCCTGATGTTCAAGCTGGTTTTAGAAAAGGCAGAGGAACCAGAGATCAAATTGCCGACATATGCGGGATCATCAAAAAAGCAAGAGAGTTCCAGAAAAACATCCATTTCTGCTTTATTAACTATGCCAAAGCCTTTGACTATGTGCATCACAATAAACTGTGGACAATTCTGAAAGAGATGGGACTACCAGACCACCTGACCTGCCTCTTGAGAAACCTATATGCAGATCAGGAAGCAACAGTTAGAGCTGAACATGGAACAACAGACTGGTTCCAAATAGGAAAAGGAGTAAGTCAAGGCTGTATATTGTCACCCTGCTTATTCAACTTATATTCAGAGTACATCATGAGAAACTGGGCTGGGCTGGAAGCACCTTTTAGTTAGCACCTTAATAAAGGTATAAGAGGGTAAATTAATATAAACTAACAACAAAGTTGTGGGAAAGTGCTCAGAATAAATTATATAGTCCAGTTTTACCTAAAACCTATAAAGAGAACCATGCTTTTCAAATGAAAATTATATATCTTTTTCATTATCAGTTGAGTTTTTCCACAAGCAATATTGCATGAGAAAAAATAATGAAGGAATTAAATTATGATATAAAAAGTAATGAGTTTCACAAGCTTTTAGAATTTCCTTCCTGGGTACTAGAATTTGATTTTTATTTCTCTTTCAATTTCTGATTTCACAAACTTAATTTATATAAAGGTATTTAATGTATCACAGTAAAAGAGCTCCCAATCTAAGTAACTTAAAACAATAAATATTTATTATCTTCACAGTTTCGGTGGGTGAGGAAATTTGGAAACAGATTAGCTGGGCAGTCTTGCCTGGGCTCTCTCACAAGGCTGCAATCAGAGATAGCCAGGGCCACAGTCATCTGAAGGCTTGACTGGACTAGCAGTTACATTTCCAGTCACAGGGCGCCAAGCTGTTGAAGGTTTTGGAGCTGCAGGAGCTGTTGACTCCTGCAGAAGTCCTTGGCTTTTCACCATGTGAGCCTCTCCACAGGCTGCCTGAGTGCCTCCATGAAACAGCAGGTGACTAGTTTCCTCCAGAACAAATTACATAAGAGAGAGAGCAAAGTGACACCCCTTTCATAACCTAGACTCAGAAGTCACACACTGTCACTTCCACCACTTTCTAGTTGTTAGAAGTCAGTCAGAGTCCAGCTCACATTCCGAAGGAGGGATGCTAGGCTCCATCTTTTGAAGTGAGGCCTATCAAAATACAGTGTGGACATGTTTTTAAATGACAAAAACTGTTTTCTACTTTATCCTTTACTTATTATAAAGAAAGTTTAACAAAAATCTAAAATTATAGTAACAGAGACTTTATCTAATTCTCAAATATTTCCTCAAATTTTTTTCAACAAACTTACTTAACAGCCCTATATATCCTGAAAAATTTTTCTCACAGTTCTATTGCTGTTAAGCACATAAGCTTGTTCCTACTTTCACCATCAGTACAATAGTGGTTAAACATGAATGCTTTGATGTACTAGACTGTGAGGTTCGTATCAGGCTTTGAGATTTGAAACTTTCTGTTGTTCATCTACCCCTGAAGCCTTAGATTTTGCATTGTGTATGTATTTTGGCTGACATTCAAAAGTTCGGTAAATAAATAAATGAAGTATCTATATTCCTTAATTGTTTGTTTAGGATTCTTGGATCTAGCATTTCCCATCATATTCATAAAGTAAAATCAGAGAATTTATAAAACTATTACCTTTGGGCCCTGAAAAGTTATGGCAAAAATATGTCATGACTTAATTTCATAAGAAAATGCAAAGTCATAGGGAGATAAAAGTATTGAGAAGAAACAGGTATATCCATTTGTTCCTCCCTCTACCCCACATGTGTGTGCACATATGACCTGAGAAGAAATGGAAGTTCTCCAAAGAATAAAGCCCAATTTTTAAAATACTAAAACCCAGAAAAACCCTGAAAATTAGGAGGAAAGAGTCAGCATAGTCATCACCTGAAAGTGGGGCCAAAAGTTTACAAAGGAAACAAAGGAGACAAAGAGTTGTTTTGGAGAGTGGAAGTGGAAGGGATCATAACAGGGAAACGGTGGCTCAGATGGTAAAAAGAAAAATCTGCCTGCAATGCAGGAGGGCTGGGTTCCATCCCTGGGTTGGGAAAAACCCCTGGAGAAGGGAATGGCGCCCCACTTCAGTATTCTTGGAGAATTCCATAGACAGAGGAGACTTGATGGGCTACAATCCATGGGGTCACAAAGAGTCTGACAAGACTGACCCACTACCACTTTTCACTTTTGCAGGAGATGACAGTGCCACACAGCAGTCCTCTTAAAATTAGTAGTCATGAATTTTAAGTGATAATAATCAGAATGATTATGTGTTTTTTTCCAGCCACTTTCAGCAGCTTGGGTACAAGCAATGAACAGAAAGAGATTGCAGTTGACCTATAGTTGGAGTTTTGCCCTAACTGGAGGGAAAGCAAGACAAAACATAGGTTATGGTACACCATGGAATCTAAAACGGGTAATAAGAAGCAAGGACAAGACAGAAATGACGAACAGTAGAAAGATGGTAGAATCAATGGATTGGAGGCCCATTGGAATTTAAGAATTTGGGGTGCCAATCTTAGCTGGAAAGACAAGGAAAATGGGATGTCTGAGATTACAATGTCTAAGCCAAGACCTTGGAAGTGGGTAATTAGCATGATGTGAAAGACAGGATCACCAGAGAAGTAAAAGAATTAAGAAACCAGGAGATGTATACCTCAACAGAAAGATTCTGAGAAAAACAACTGAAACTTAGAATGCATCCAAAGTATCAATCCAATATGAGCAAAAATTGAAGAGTTTTTGCATGTAAAAACTTATAGAACATAATATCCACATGCTATAAATGAAAACAATCTAGAGTGGAATACAGATAAAATCTATACCCCCAAACAAAACCAAGTGGTGCCTAAGAAATGCTAGCGACTATATATAAAAGTGAAGAAAGCTGGAAAATATTAAAACAGGATTTGTTATATTCAGACACTTAGAGACTTTTCCTTCAACTGGAAAAATTTTAATGATACAAAAATATATTAAATGACACAATATTATATTTTGTCTTTTACTCTAATCACACCACACTATCAGTATTATAGCAAGTTCATGTCTCTCCACTTTGCATATAGGTAAATTAAATAAATAGAAATCTCATAGGCAATTCTTATAATGTGAGTATATGAATAATAATTAGTTATAATAAAATGTAATCATAATTTTTGACAATGTAAAATAATAAAATGACTAAAAGATAATCAAAGAAGAGAACTGGAAAGAAGGGCAAGGTGGAGTATTAATTTCTTCATCTTTCATGTCAGAAAGTGGTAGATATTGCACAACTCAATATGAATAAGGCATTCAAGTGTGTTATTTCAAGCAGAACTAATATTGACACTATATATAACAATTTGGAAAGTGAAACTGAAATAAATTTCTCATATCTCCTGAGAGATAAATGATTACAATATATGGGTATAAATGTAACCACAAAAGAACAAAAACAAAGTTTTGATTGCAGTTGCCTAAGGAAAATGAAACAGCTTAGTATTTGGGAAGAGGAATTACTCATTTTCATTTTCTGCCTTTTAAATTCTTTGACTTGAAAAAATATTATTCCTGCCTTTCAAAACCATGAGCTCTAAAGATAAATGAATAGTGAGGCAAGGTTTGGGGTGGGGAGTAAGTGACATACTATTTCAAATCACATTTTTATATATCATTTTAAGATATAAATAATTACATATTTACTTAGATATATAAGGGTTTAAATTACTTTATCCCATAAAGACAGAAATGAATAAATATCACCTTTTTTAAATTTAAAAATTACCTATAGATCTCACTTTTTTTCTTTTTTTTTACACCACTATTGTTAGTGTTACAATTCTAAAAGAAATAGGTAAGGGTAGGGAGGAAGAGAGGAGAGAGAGAAAAGGAAATTCAAGTAGAAGACTGAAAAAAGCAGATCTGAGAGTTAATCATACAGAATAGAGACAAGATAAGACATAAACAGTATCCACTGCCATAAATAACAAAACTTGCATTTGTAAATAGTTTTATAGCTCTAGTGGCCAGAAGAGAGGTTGCTGTTGGGCCCAAAGAACACTTATACAAGATTGGGAAACATAAAGGATCTACACAGTACAACAGAAGAAGTACAAAGAATTAAACAAAATGCATAGACATAAGAATAGGTTCCAAACAAAGGAATAAACCAAAATTACCTGATAGAGTTCAAGGTAATGACCATAAAGATGCTCAGTGATTTCAGTGAAACAACTGAAGAACAGAGAGAAGTTTGACTAAGAGTTAGGAAGCATAAAATGGAGTTAAACAGAGATAAAGGACATAATAACCAAAATGAAAATAATACACTACATGCTACAGTCCATGGGCTCGCAAAAAGTCAGACATGATTGAGTGACTGAACTGAACTGTGCACTGTTGTTCGTTGAGATGTAAATTTGTAAGGCACTATGGAATACAGAATACGATTTTTCAAAAATTAAAAATATAAAATTTTTTATAATTCAAAATTAAATTTTTAAAAATAGAAAATTAAAAAGTTGTGGCAGAAAGTGAAGAGGAACTAAAAGCCTCTTGATGAAAGTGAAAGTGGAGAGTGAAAAAGTTGGCTTAAAGCTCAGCATTCAGAAAATGAAGATCATGGCATCTGGTCCCATCACTTCATGGGAAATAGATGGGGAAACAGTGGAAACAGTGTCAGACTTTATTTTGGGGGGCTCCAAAATCACTGCAGATGGTGACTGCAGCCATGAAATTAAAAGACGCTTACTCCTTGGAAGAAAAGTTATGACCAATCTAGATAGCATATTCAAAAGCAGAGACATTACTTTGCCGACTAAGGTCAGTCTAGTCAAGGCTATGGTTTTTCCTGTGGTCACGTATGGATGTGAGAGTTGGACTGTGAAGAAGGCTGAACACTGAAGAATTGATACTTTTGAACTGTGTTGTTGGAGAAGACTCTTGAGAGTCCCATGGACTGCAAAGAGATCCAACCAGTCCATTCTGAAGGAGATCAGCCCTGGGATTTCTTTGGAAGGAATGATGCTAAAGCTGAAACTCCAGTATTCTGGCCACCTCATGCAAAGAGTTGAGTCATTGGAAAAGACCCTGATGCTAGGAGGGATTGGGGGCAGGAGGAGAAGGGGACGACAGAGGATGAGATGGCTGAATGGCATCACGGACTTGATGAACGTGAGTCTGAGTGAACCCTGGGAGTTGGTGATGGACAGGGAGGCCTTGCATGCTGTGATTCATGGGGTTGCGAAGAGTCAGACATGACTGAGCAACTGAACTGAACTGAACTGATACCATCCAGAAATTCCATTTGTGGACTTTTTTTCTTTAAAGAAATAAAAGTACCAATTGAATAAGATATATGCATTTCTACGTTCATAACAGCATTATTTAAAAAGCCAAAATATAGAAGCAACCTAAGGCTCTATTAATAGATGAACAGATGAAAAAGATGTTGAAGAAAGTTGAAGGATTGGGGATCTTATTTTACACTTATTTAAGTATATTATTGTGAGTTTTTTGAAACCTCAATGGAACAATAGACAGAATAAAGACTAAAAAGCAAAAAATAGAGTGTTCTTTTTTCCCGTAATAAACTACTGATGGGTAGAGACAATATTTCATTTATTTAACCTGCCACAGTACCTATTCTGTGATTTGCACACAAATTACCACTCAATATGTAGTTTTTGAACTCATTTGGATAATTGTAGATTAACCATCAATAGAGAAGGCAATGGCACCCCACTTCAACACTCTTGGCTGGAAAATCCCATGGACAGAGGAGCCTGGTGGGCTGCAGCCCATGGGGTCGCTAAGAGTCAGACACGACTGAGCGACTTCACTTTCACTTTTTACTTTCATGCATTGGAGAAGGAAATGGCAACCCACTCCAGTGTTCTTGCCTGGAGAATCCCAGGGACGAGAGTGCCTCGTGGGCTGCCGTCTATGGGGTGCCACAGAGTCGGACACGACTGAAGCGACTTAGCACCAACCATCAATACTTTGTAATTCCTCTGAGAAAATTCTTATCCAAAATTTCGCTGAAAGGTGCATTAAAGTATTTGAAATTGACTTAGAAGTCTATGTGTATTTGTATATTTTTTATTTAAAAAACATACCTACTTCACTTAATTTCGGGTAACTATGAATTTAATATAGTCCAGGTTCTGAAAAGTAAAAAGAATTTCTGAGAGAGGTAAGTAGGGGGTGAGAAATGAGGAGAATGAAGATGGTTCTAACACTAGTGATTGTAACAGGAAAGGAACAGGGAAAAGTCAGAAGACAAAGCCAGTTATTGATTCATTCTCTTGAACCTATGGGACCTCACGTAAGCCACCTAACGTCTATAAGCCTTATTCCTTTTGGTTGTTTGAATATTCTGTAAAATGGGGGAAAGTGGGAGCCATGCTCTGCTTGCCTCATTAGATGATAATGAGAATGAACTCTGTTGGGGTATGTGAAACCGTGCAGACACCACACAATGTGATACACCATCATCCTCATCACCACTGTGACACTAGATAAGAGCACACTGTGTTCTCTGTACCCTTGTACTTATCTAGCTCTAACTCTCCGTAATTAAATAATCACTTTCTTTCATTTTTTTCTAACTCCAGAGAACATAATACAACATATTCCAAAACAAATCTCACCTGCCCTCAGTCAGGCCATACACAGACACACCAAGAACTGCCTCAGTAGGGACCTTCAATCTTTGGGATCTTGGCCTTCAGTCTTTGAGTCAGGAATTGATCTGGCTAAAGTGTAAAGACTTGAAGTAACTTGTAATTGTCTTTTTCCTTGACTGTGCATGTGTGAGCGCTCAGTTATTTCAGTCATGTCCGACTCTTTGCAACTCTATGGACTGTAGCTCATCAGGCTTCTTTGTCCATGGGATTTTCCAGGCAAGAATACTGGAGTGGGATTCCAACCCAGGATCAAACCCACATCTCCTGCATTCCGGGCACATTCTTTACCCAATGAGCCACCTGAAAATCCCCTGACTATGTACAGTTTTCCTATTTAAACTAACATGATACTTTGAAGATATTGTTTATAAATGTGATATTCACAATCAAATCAGTATATACCCTGTCTTGGAATTTAGTAAGCTCATAAGAAAGGGTCAGAGTTAACTCCCTAATGTTTAGTAAAAATGCAAAGAAAATTCACAACAGAATAGTCTTCCTATGTGGAATGGTGTGCTATCTTAATATGAAAGAAACATAAGTGTGAAAGATCATTTACCAAGCATAATATAATGAGAAAAATGCTGAACCTAAGCTACTGAACATTCTTAAGTCTCTATTTTCTTACTTATGCAATGAAATTAGTACCACCTGCCTTATCAAATTGCTGTAAAAATTAAATTAGGAAAGACTGATTAAATAAGAATAAAGCATATCATAGCTTCCCAGGTGGCACAGTGGTAAAGAATCCACCTGCCAATGCAGAAGGTGCAAGAGATACAGGTTCAATCCCTGGGTCAGGAAGTTTCCCAGAACTAGGAAATGGTAACCCACTCCAGTATTCTTGCCTGGAAAATTCCACGGACAGAGAAGCCTGGTGGGCTGTCCATGAGGTTGCAAAGAGGTGGACATGACTGAGCACACATACAAAGCACATCATACTTTTAGTTTCCTTTTTTTTTTTTTTTTTTAATCTTCGCTGAAATCTGGGTTAAAGCAAATCATGCTTCAAAGGACCATGAGTGTGTTTTCCTCTCTTGAAGCTCATTTCTGGTGAGCTTCTGCTCATTCAACTGTGTAATATACACCGCCATATTCTTGCTTTAAATAGAGGCCTCTGTAATTTGCAGCATTTCTTTCTTACCTATAGATTCTCCAATCTAGATCTCAGACTCTGGCTCTTTCACATGAAAACTATCTTCTGTGTGCTCGCTGCTTATGTATACTTTATCACCCTCTACTTATCACTTGTATCAGCAGAAACAGTAAGACTGCACAGTGACTTTATTATCGAGGATCCTCATTCTACCCCTTTCATCTTAAACCTCCAACTAATGCATAGTGCATTTCCAACTAATAATAGAAAGAGAAGAGATACTATTTATCCAGAAAGAGAAACGTTATAATTCCAGGTTGCTGATTCAGTTTTTTAAAAATTTCATTATTCACCTGGCTTGTGCATAAAGCAAAAACTGAAATGCAAACAGATGAGACAGTGATCAGTATGTAAACATAACTATGCCAAAGCAGAACTGTTGCTGCAGCTATCCAAAGTTATCTGGGCTATCACTGACAAGTATTAGTAGCTTCCCGCAGAACAGAAAAAATTGACAGCCACCTGCTCCTTCTTGCCTGGTGGAGGGAAACAGACTTTATCTTCTACTGACTCTGCTAAACTGTGCATTACAGGTGACCCAAAACCACTTTGCCAACTACTCAAAAAAATAACTTCATTCAGCAGGACTCTACCATGCTAAAAGAAAGGAAAAGAGACTGGAGAAAATGTTGAATCTAAGACCATTGTTGTATAGATCAAAATGCAGGTCAACTACTTTGCCAAAGTCATAAAAGTTAGTTGTAAATGTAGAGTGAGTAAAAACCTTTCTGTTTAAATCAAAAATTTAAACATGCCATGGTTTTATACAAATGTATATATATATATATAATATACACATATGTAAATACAAACCATAACATGCCATGGTTTTATACAAATGTATATATATATATATATATATATATATAAAATATACACATATGTAAATACATTAATATATATTATACAAAGTATTATTATAGTATACATTAATATATATACTATGTATTTAAAAAGCATAGTACCAGTACTGAAGGCTTCCCAGGTAGCACTAGTGGTGAAGAACTGCCTGCCAATGCAGGAGAGGTAAGAGACACTGGTTCGATCCTTGGGTCTGGAAGATCCCTGCGAGGATGGAATAGCAACTTACTCCAGTATTCTTGCCTGGAGAACCCCTTGGACTGAAGAGCCTGGCAGGTTACTGTCCATAGGGTTGCAAAGAGTCAGACATGACTAAAGTGACTTAGCACCCACACACGTACCAGTACTGAGGGAGAATGTCTTGGCTTGTATTATAATTCTTCAATTATATACAAACTACCAAGTTAACTTGTAGGGACTTCAGTTTTCTTGAAATTGTCTTACAGGGTCATTGTGACAGTATGTGAGACAATCCACATAATATGGAATTGTACAACATATAAATTAAACACATGATGACAACTACAATTATTATTATTCAAAATCTAAACCTGTTAGGGCCCAAAATAACTTAATATCTTCGAAAGAAGGGATCATCTTACATTCAATAGAATGTAAAGTCACATAAACTTCAAAATTTTAAAGTTATGTCTACATCACCAATAATTCAGTCCCTTTAAAATTCTCTTTTCTTTATATTTGAAATGACTATCCTAAGCTTTCAGTAAATTCACCTGGCCCAAAACATAACCACATATAATGTGGATTAAGAAATAAAGGTTTTCATTTTTGTCTAAAACTTATTTGAGCTCTTAAACCAGATTCTAGCTATTTTAATAATAAAAGATAAAGAAACAGAATTTTTAAAATGTATAAAGTATGAGGAACTCTGCCTAATTTGAGCCTTGAGCCATAGTTTAAATATTATTTTAAGGAAAAGCCTCTTTACCCATTTATCTATTGATGGGCTTTACCTTGCTCCATATCCTAGCTATCTTAAATAATACTGCAATAATGTAGAGGTGCATATGCCTTTTGAATTAATGTGTTCTTTTCTTTGGGTCAATAGCCAGGAATGGAATTGCTGGATTAGTTAGTTCTATTTTTAATTTTTAAAAAAATCTCCATACTGTTTTCCATAGTTGTTTAGTCGCTAAGTCATGTCCAACTCTTTTACGACCCATGGACTGTAGCCCACCAGGCTCCTCTGTCCATGGGATTTCGCTGAGCAAGAATACTTGAGTGGGTTGCCATTTCCTTCCCCAGGGGATCTTTCCAACCCAGAGACTGAATCCACATCTCCTGCAGTGCCAGTGGATTTTTTACCACTGAGCCACTTGGAGAGTCTCTTTTCCATAGTGGCTGCATCAATTTACACTCCCACCAACGATGCACAAGCATTCTATCTCACCATTCTTGCAAATACTTGTTATTGGTTTTCTTTTTGATGCCAGCCATTCTGACACATGATAAGTGCTACCTCATTGTGATTTTGACTTGCATTTCCCTGACGATTAGTGATATTGAACATCTTTTCATGTGCCTGTTGGTCATTTGTATGCCTTCTTTGGAAAAGTGTTTATTTGAGTTCTCTGCCTATTTTTAATTTTGTTGCTTGTTTTTCGATGTTGAATTATACAGGTTCTCTGCATATTTTGGCTATTAACCTCTCTCTCTCTTTCTCTTTTTTTTTTTTTGGCAGCACAGCACAGCTTGTGGAATATTAATTCCCCGACCAGAGATTAAATTTGGCCCTTGCTGTAAAAGCACCAAATCCTAACCACTGGACCTCAGGGAATTCCCTGACCATTAATATCTTATCAGGTGTATCATTTGCAAGTATCTTCTCCCATTCAGTAGGCAGTCTTTTCATTCTGTTGACAGTTTTCATCACTGCGCAAAAGCTTTATAGTTTAATGTAATTCAATTTGTTTATTTTTAGTTTTGATTCCCATGCCTAAGGATACATATCCAAAAAATATTACTAAGAACAATGCCAAATTATGTATTTCCAAGAAAAGGATCAAGATGAAAGAGTAGTGGTATGGGGGGCTCACCTCCCATCATGAACATATTAGAACTATAATTGTATATATACTCTTGCTGAAATCAACCTGGGGACTAGCAGAATGCCTCTTCAACAGCCAAGACTGTAGTAAAAGATCCACACAGAGTCTGGCAGGAAAGGATGAGAAGTGGTCTGTTTGGGATCTGTGTCTGTTAGGGAGCACAAAAGAGGAGGGGGGCATATCATAGGCTCAACGATCCTCCTTGCGGAGTGATGGGCTGAGTTCTCATAGCAGACACCCCAGCCCCAGGGGTTGGACACCAGGAAGACAAACTATCTTAGCTTTCTTGAAAACCAGTGGGGCTTACTGGAGGACTGTAAGGGAACCGAGACTACGCGTTAAAGGGTGCAAGCACAGATTTGCTTAATTCCCATCACAGCACAGAGGTAGCAAATTGAAAACTTACCTGAGGTTCTGTCTGCCTTGCCAGAACTGACCTTGTATAAAAGTTGTCACTATGTCCACCTGCAAATATGGGATGATAAGTCCTTTAGGTGAGAATTAAAGATTCAGGAAGGCATACATTTCTATGAATTTAGTAAAGAAAAATGTTCTGACTTTAACTCACCAAATAATAAGTCTGTTAGGAAGCTGAGAGATACAGACCAATGAAGAAAAAAAAAAAAAAGATAACAGATTCATATGGTCTGGCACAAACACAGAAGTAGCAATAACAAACCTCATTTAATGTAGTTTTTGGTAAAGCTTTGGGTACTTGGCAAAGCTGGAGAAAGAGTTTTTAAGAATTATGAAAAAAATGTATGAATGCCAAAGAAATACATGAGTCAGAAAGGGACAGATGCAGAATGAAGCAAGGCAAAGACTATAGAGTTTTGCCAAGAAAATGCACTGGTCATAGCAAACACCCTCTTCCAAAAACACAAGAGAAGACTCTACACATGGACATCACCAGATGGTCAACAGCAAAATCAGACTGATTATATTCTTTGCAGCCAAAGATGGAGAAGCTCTATACAGTCAGCAAAAATAAGACCAGGAGCTGACTCTGGCTCAGATCATGAACTCCTTATTACCGAATTCAGACTCAAATTGAGTAGGGAAAACCACTAGACCATTCAGTATGACCTAAATCAAACCCCTTATGATTATACAGTGGAAGTGAGAAATAGATTTAAGGGCCTAGATCTGATAGATAGAGTGCCTGATGAACTATGGAATGAGGTTCGTGACACTGTACAGGAGACAGGGATCAAGACCATCCCCATGGAAAAGAAATGCAAAAAGCAAAATGGCTGTCTGGGGAGGCCTTACAAATAGCTGTGAAAAGAAGAGAGGCAAAAAGCAAAGGAGAAAAGGAAAGATATAGGCCTCTGAATCCAGAGTTCCAAAGAATAGCAAGAAGAGATAAGAAAGCCTTCTTCAGCGATCAATGCAAAGAAATAGAGGAAAACAACAGAATGGGAAAGACCAGAGATCTCTTCAAGAAAATCAGAGATACCAAGGGAACACTTCATGCAAAGGTGGGCTCAATAAAGGACAGAAATGGTCTGGACCTAACAGAAACTGAAGATATTAAAAAGAAGTGGCAAGAATACAGAGAAGAACTGTACAAAAAGATCTTCATGACCCAGATAATCATGATGGTGTGATCACTAATCTAGAGCCAGACATCTTGGAATGTGAAGTCAAGTGGGCCTTAGAAAGCATCACTACGAATAAAGCTAGTGGAGGTGATGGAATTCAGTTGAGCTGTTTCAAATCCTGAAAGATGATGCTGTGAAAGTGCTGCACTCAATATGCCAGCAAATTTGGAAAACTCAGCAATGGCCACAGGACTGGAATAGGTCAGTTTTCATTCCAATATCAAAGAAAGGCAATGCCAAAGAATGCTCAAACTACCGCACAATTGCACTCATCTCACATGCTAGTAAAGTAATGCTCAATATTCTCCAAGCCAGGCTTCAGCAATATGTGAACCCTGATGTTCAAGCTGGTTTTAGAAAAGGTAGAGGAACCAGAGATCAAACTGCCAACATCCGCTGGATCATCAAGAAAGCAAGAGAGTTCCAGAAAAACATCTATTTCTGCTTTATTAACTATGCCAAAGCCTTTGACTGTGTGCATCACAATAAACTGTGGACAATTCTGAAAGAGATGGGAATACCAGACCACCTGACCTGCCTCTTGAGAAATCTGTATGCAGGTCAGGAAGCAACAGTTAGAACTGGACATGGAACAGACTGGTTCCAAATAGGAAAAGGAGTATGTCAAGGCCATATACTGTCACCTTACTTATTTAACTTATATGCAGAGTACATAATGAGAAACGTTGGACTGGAAGAAACACAAGCTGGAATCAAGATTTCCGGGAGAAATATCAATCACCTCAGATATGCAGATGACACCACCCTTATGGCAGAAAGTGAAGAGGAACTAAAAAGCCTCTTGATGAAAGTGAAAGAAAAAAGCGAAAAATTTGGTTTAAAGCTCAACATTCAGAAAATGAAGATCATGGCATCTGGTCCCATCACTTCATGGGAAATAGATGGGGAAACAGTGGAAAGTGTCAGACTTTTATTTTGGGGGCTCCAAAATCACTGCAGATGGTGATTTCAGCCATGAAATTCGAAGACGCTTACTCCTTGGAAGACAAGTTATGACCAACTTAGATAGTATATTCCAAAAGCAAAGACATTACTTTGCCGACTAAGGTCTGTCTAGTCAAGGCTATGGTTTTTCCTGTGGTCATATATGGATGTAAGAGTTGGACTGTGAAGAAGGCTGAGCACTGAAGAATTGATGCCTTTGAACTGTGGTGTTGGAAAAGACTCTTGTGAGTCCCTTGGACTGCAGGGAGATCCAACCAGTCCATTCTGAAGGAGATCAGCCCTGGAGTTTCTTTGGAAGGAATGATGCTAAAGCTAAAAGTTTCAGCTAAAGCTGAAACTCCAGTACTTGGCCACCTCATGCGAAGAGTTGACTCAATGGAAAAGACTCTGATGCTGGGAGGGATTGGGGGCAGGAGGAGAAGGGGACGACAGAGGATGAGATGGCTGGATGGCATCACTGACTCGATGAACACGAGTCTGAGTGAACTCCGGGGAGATGGTTATGGACAGGGAGGCCTGGCCTGCTGCGATTCATGGGGTCGCAAAGAGTCAGACACGAATGAGCGACTGAACTGAATTGTATATGGAATACCTGGTGTGTGCATGTGTGTGAGCTAAGTCACTTCAGTCATGTCCGACTCTGTGCTACCCTATGGACTGCAGCTTGCCAGGTTTCTCTGTGCATAGGATTCTCCGGCAAGAATACTGGTGTGGGTTGCCACGCCCTCCTCCAGAGGATCTTCCCTACCCAGGAGTAGTCAAATATGTAAACAGAAAGTCTGGCAGTTACCAGGAGTAGGAGAGAAGGGTAAGTAGGCTTAGCTCATACGTACACAGCTTTAGTTTGAAAAGATGAAGACGACATGGATATGGATGGTGATGATGGTTACACAACAATGCAAATGTACTTAATGCCACTGAACTGTACACTTTAAAATGATTAAAATGGCAAATTTTAGTTATATTTTACCACAATTGAAAAAAATCATCAGGAGAAAAATAGAGAAACTGACTAGGATAATGCAATTGAAATGACCACGAGAAACTATACGTGCATATCTACTTACTGATAACAAATTTCCTTATCGTAAAATTTGTTTTTAACCTTAAAATGTGAAGAAAATCTCAGCAAAGAGTGCCCTTGTGGACCTCTGTGAGGTGGCAAAATGCGTAATAAATAAATTCTCTAAAATCACACAGTTCTCAATCATGCATTCCAGTTACTGCACGTTAAAATTTATGCTTGCATTCCTTGATTTCAGAGAACTCAAACATCTCTCAAAAGTTAATTCAGAGTTATAAACTAAAAGAATCATGCTGATATGTTTTGGAGAGATTCTTTTCTCTCAATTTCTTAGTTAACAGTCAAAAAAATATTTATTTCTTGAAAGTTTTAAATTTTCAAGTTTAGTGGCTCTAATGCTAATTGTAACCTAGGATATTTAAATTCATATTGGATTTCTGGAAGAAGTTTCTCTAGTGGTAAAAAAATATATTTTGTAGTGGATTTTTGTAGGAAGAGAGGGCTTAAGATTAACTTTAGGGTGGGTAGAAGATTGGAGAGAGGTTCAAGAGGGAGGAGACATATGTATACCTATGGCTGCTACATGTTAATATATGGCAGAAACCAACACAGTATTGTAAAGCAATTATCCTTCAATTAAAAATAAAGAAAATTTTTAAAAGATTAGCTTGATTTCATTCATTGCTATATTTTGTTCTTTCATCTCAGTAGAAATGACACCTTTTTTGCTACTGCTATCCAATTTTACTGCTAGCAAATAGAAAATTGAAGTAAATAATTATCTCTTTGATCACCACAAAGTGGTATGATTTCCTTCCACGACAGATTTTTATTTTTTTTAATTTCTTTCTTTATCCTGAACCCCCTTCCCACCACCCTCCCCATATCATGAAAATGATATTTTTATTTAACACTTTTAAGTTGCTTTTTGATGATTACGTAATTATTCCTCTTGTTCTTTATTTTTAACCTCATTTGGTGGCCAAGGAACATGTTAAATAAAATTTTCAAGATCATTGGAAGAAAGAGTGGCAAAGCAAATTTAATATTCTGATGTATGGATTTCCTACACTAATCTTGGAGCTGCTGCTCTAAAAATATATGCTTTTAAGTAGAAGCAATCTTGTGGGGATAGGATTTTTCAAGGTAATTTTATTTTATGGGGTAAAATAACTTTATAGACTTTGATAAAAGTTTCTTTTACAGACCTAAGTTCCTAATGATGAATCTATCAATTTTGAAGAAGAGAATAGAAAGATGAATTGCCCCTGCTGTCATCATTCACTTGACCTTGGAAACGTTAGAGTCATCCAGAAATCTCCTTGGAAATATTTTTTTAGTGAAAATTTCAAATTAAATATCTTTCTACACTTTGATATCTGTTTACTTAGGATCTGAAACCTGAACCAGTCTGGTATTAATGCAATAACTATGAGTTACTTAAGCAATCTGTGGTTATTCATCTTGAAATGATTTGAAGACATTTAGTTATAAGTTCATGATGTTAATTATAGTGTGTCATTAGCAGGCTATTACCATTTACAATTGTAACTATGTGAGGATCTTTGAAAACTTCTTATTCTAGAATAATTTTTAATTTATAGAATAATTGCAAAGACAGAGAATTTCTATATACCCTTCACCCAGTGTCCCTTCATGTTAACATCTTACATTACCATGTTACACTTGTCAAAATTTAAAAACTAATATTGGTACGTTGGCTTTATTAATAGCTGAGGAAAGAAGTGAAAAGCAAGGGAGAAAGGATAAGATATCAACTGAAATCAAAGTTCCAGAGAATAGCAGGAGTGATGAGAAGGGTTTCTTCAATGAAGAACACAAAATAATTACAGGAAACAATAGAATGGGAAAGACTAGAGATCTCTTCAAGGAAGCTGGAGATATTAAGGAAATATTTCATGGAAGGATGGGCATGAAAAAGCACAGAAATGGTAAGGATGTAACAGAGATTAGAGATTAAGAGGCAGAAGAGATTAAGAAGAGGTGGCAAGAATACACAGAACTACACAAAAAGATCTTAATGTCCAAGATAACCACGATGGTGTGGTCACTCACCTAGAGACAGATATCCTGGGGTGTGAAGTCAAGTTGGCCCTCGGAAGCTTTACTACAAAGCTAGTGGAGATAATGGAATTCTAGATAAGCTATTTAACATCCTGAAAGAGGATGCTCCTGAAGTGTTCCACTCAATATGTCAGCAAATTAGATAACTAGAAAACTCAGCAGTGGTCACAGGACTTAAAAAGTCAATTTTTATTCCAATCCCAAAGAAGGGCAGTGCCAAAGAATGTTCAGACTTTGAGATAATTGAGTTCATTTTGCATGCTAGTAAGGTTATGCTCAATATCCTTCAAGCTAAGCTTCAGCAGTACGTGAACTGAGAAATTCCAGATGTACAAGCTGAATTTAGAAAGGGCAGAAGAACCAGAGATCAAATTGCCAACATCCATTGGATCACAGAGAAAGCAAGGTAATTTCAGAAAAACACTTACTTCTGCTTCCTTGACTACGTTACCACCTTTGACTGTGTAGATCACAACAAACTGTGGAAAATTCTCAAAAAGATGGAAATACTAGACGACCTTACCTGTCTCCCGAGAAACTTGTATGCAGGTCAAGAAACAACAGTTAGAACCTTACATGAAAAAAGTAACTGTTTCAAAATTGGGAAAAGAGTACAAGGCTGTATACTGTCACCCTACTTATTTAAGTTATATGCAGAGTACATCATGCAAAATGCTGGGCTGGATGAATCACTACCTGAAATCAAGATTGCAGGGAGAAATATCAATAACTTCAGATATGGAGATGACATGACCCTTATGGCACAAAGTGAAGAGGAATTAAAGAGCCTCTTGATGAAGGTGAAAGAGAGTGAAAAAAGCTAGCTTAAAACTCAACATTAAAAAAACTAAGATCATGGTGTCCAGTCCCATCACTTCATGGCAAATAGATGGGGAAACAATGGAAACAGTGACAGACTATTTTCTTTGGTTCCTAAATCACTGTGAATGGTGACTGCAGCCATGAGAATTAAAAGATGCTTGCTTCTTGGAAGAAAGGGTATGACAAACCTAGAAAGCATATTACAAAGCGGCGACATCACTTTACTAACAAAGGTCCATACAGACAAAGCTATGGGTTTTCCGGTGGTCATGTATGAATGTGAGAGTTGGACCATAAAGAAAGCTGAACCCCAAAACACTGATGCTTTCTAACTGTGGTGTTGGAGAAGATTCTTGAGGGTTTCTTGGACTGCGAGGAGATCAAACCAGTCAATCCTAAAGGAAATCAACCCTGAATATTCATTGAAAGGACTGATGCTGAAGCTGAAGTTCTAACACTTTGTCTACCACATGTGAAGAGCAGACTCATTGGAAAAGACTCTGATGTTGAGAAAGACTGAAGGCAAAAGGAGATGGTTATATAGCATCACCTACTCAATGGACATGGATTTGGGCAAACTCTGGGAGACAGTGAAGGACAGTGAAGTCTGGTTTGCTGCAGTTCATGCGGTCACAAAGAGTCAGACACGATTGGATTAAAAAAAAAAACAATTGATACATTACTGATAACTAAACTCCAAAACTTATTTCATTTATCCACTAATGTTTTTCTCTATCCCAGATTCTCATCCAGGATATCACGTTGCATGTAAGTCATACCTCCTTAGTCTTCTCTCATCTATGACAGCTTCCCAGCCTTTGCCTGTTTTTCATGACCATGACCATTTTGAAAAATATGTACTTTGTAGATTGTTTTTAAATTTGATTTTGTCTGATGCTGTTCTCATGATTCTAGCTAGGGTTTTTATGTGTGTAAAACACTGAAAATGTGGCAGCGTCCTTCTCATAACATCAAGTCAGAGATGTTTGATATCAACATGACTTATAAGATAACCTTGATCACTAGGTTAAGGTGCCTGTGTGCTAAGTTGCTTCAGTCACATCCAACTATTTTCAGTCCCATGGACTGTAGCCCACCAGGCTTCTTTGTCAGTGGAATTCTCCAGGAAAGACTACTGAAGTGAGTTGTTGTGCCATCCTCCAGGGGATCTTCCCAAGCCAGGGATCAAACCTGCATCTTCTGTGGCTCCTGCTTTGCAGGCAGATTCTGTACCACGGAGCCACCCTGGAAGCCCTAGGTTACGTAGTGCTTGCCAAATTTTTCCATTATAACATTGCTGGATTTTCAATTTTTTTCTTTTTGCTATTCTTTGGGAGGGATCACTATGTCCAACCCACGCTGAAGGTGAAAGTAATTAAGCTCTACCTCTTCACGGTGGAGGAGTATTTGCATGCGCTATTTGGAATTTTCTTTGAGGAAGATTTGTCTCTTCTCTTTTCTTTGTTTATTCAATTATTTCTTTATATCAATACGGATTCATGTATATTTTATACTTTGGGTTATTATCCAGTACTATTTATTTTCTTGCCCACATTTTTCCAGCTTTGGCCATTGAGATCTCTTTCAGACATGTTGCTGTGGCCTTTTGACATGCCTCCATTCTTTTATTTTCTTAAGCACTTCCTTACTTTCCAATATTATAGCTGCTCCAGGTTCATCTAGTATTTACTAATATTTCTATTGCCCCAGTGCTAGAGTCAGCTCCTTCCAAGGAGTTACAATGCCTTTTATGGCAAACGGCATTTAGAAACCAAGATCAGGGCACTCAGTGTGCTCATTGTTAAGTCATGCCTTCTAGACCCTCTCAGCAAATAAAGCTAAGAAAGTATGTATGTATATTAACCTCTGTATAAACCTATGCATATAATTATTTCTGTATCTTTCCATTCATAGACAGATGATAGACGAATGGGTACATAGATATAGAAATTCATATTAAGCCTCTGACATTAACCCAGTACCACAGGGTTTTTTCCTACCTTTTGTGAGACATGTTTAAAAACATTGAATCTTACTTCCTCTTACTCATCTAATCTTTTTTGGTAATATGTCTTACATTACTAAATAATGTTTGCCTTTTAGGCTGCTGCCAGTGCACTTTGGTGACTAATGATACTGCAATATCTTTTTCTATAAGTCAACTAAAAAATTTGACCCATACAGCAGACCCTGCTGTTATCTACCTAATCCACTCTTCTTTATTCCTCAGACTTTTGGGGTAGCAGTGTGCCCAGTTTATAAATTTCCCTCCTCCAGACTTTCTTTAAACTAGGGTCACCTTCATGCAATCTAGATTTATCAGGTGCACAAGGAAGCCTACTGGGTACGGCTTATGCAAAGACTATTGTTTTCCCAATGAAACGTACATTTTGTTCTTTATTCTGTTCTCATTCTTCCATCTTAGACACATGATATATGGAGGTGGAGCAGCTATCTTATGAACAAATAGATAATAGCCATACACTAAAGGTACAGAGCAGGAAGAAAGAAGGATCCTTGTTTAATGAGTTCTCTTAAGCAACTACATCTAAAGACTACCTACCTCCAGACTTCTTGTTACATGGGGGAAGCTATGCAACTCATATTAAACTAAACTACTATAGCCTGTTATATGAAGTCGTACAGTCTTAACTGATACAACCAATTTGGAATAATGGAAGAATAGCTTTTTTTTCTAACATGGGTGATATGTTATTGCAATATGTGCCATGAAATTCTAGCCAGAGCTGGTTTGTTGTGTCACATTTATGTACTGAAAAACATAGTCCAGTTTTAAGGGTTGCTATGCAAAAATTTAATGGTATTAGGCCAGCAAGTTTCAAGATAAGACAAAGGTTCCTCCATATATACCATGTAAGGGGAAAAAAACTGTGAAAAAAGGAAATTGTGTAGGATCCTGAGGTCATAAATTAGCTTCATAAGAGACTGATTTACAGGATGTGTGTCAATATCTTAAGAATACAAAGCAAAGACTTTTGGTATGGCAGGAGGGAATATGGTGAAGGAAGAAGGGGAAGCAGGGAAGTGTCAGAGTTCATGGGAGAATGTGCACTTTGAAAATAATCATATTTGGGTT
The DNA here is from genome assembly GCA_917880005.1 of Nanger dama. Taxonomy (NCBI): domain Eukaryota; kingdom Metazoa; phylum Chordata; class Mammalia; order Artiodactyla; family Bovidae; genus Nanger; species Nanger dama. The sequence goes on from CAKJTW010000002.1 coordinate 40,982,786, forward strand.
ATAATGACTTTGATCAATATATTTAATTTTCTTTGAAAATTAATAATGATAATATCATTAATAGACATATTTTATGTTCTTGGCGATATATTTTGCCTCATAAAAGTATTGTAACATAAACTTGTCACATTAATACTTCACAGTTAGCTAGTCTTAGTATCTTTGCTTAAAAGATTAGGAAACAAGTGTAGAAGCGTAAACTTACATATCTAACAAGTTCTGACATTTAAGACCAAATACGTCTGGTTCTAGGACCTATGCCCCTACTCATTCACTGAACTGTTTTCTTGTTTTTGTTATTGCTGTTTTTCAGTTGATCAGTCATGTCAGACTCTTTGTAACCTCATGGACTTCAGCATACCAGGCTTCCCTGTCCTTCACTATCTCAGAGTTTGCTCAGATTCATGTCCATTGAGTTTATGGTGTTTCCTTGCTAAATAACATTAAACGAAATTATAGGTCTTTTACTTTATAAAATAGTAGTTTATAAAAAGGGTTTTTAAAAGTTGAGTAATGCTGTTTTACTCCTAGTGAAAAATGAAAAGATGTTTTTCCTAAAAGTATTGATAGGAGTAAATCTCTTTGCCAAACTGACATAAGTGATGTATTCCTAGATGAATATAACACTTCAACTGGCAGTTGATTCACATGAATCTATGAGCTTAGATCATTACAGTGTCACTAAGAAATCTTTTCTCATTTAAAACATAAAAAATGAGGTATATTTGTTTCATGTAAATTATTTGTGAAAGGAATATGTATAGTTCTACTACATGCTCATAATTCAATTTTGTATGAGATATTTTGAATCATGCTAGAAATTCCAGGCAGTTTTAATGTCATTCTGATTTAGGAAATACTAGTTATTTGGGAGCTTAACTGAAATGCAAAAATTATGACTTATGAAAGACTTTAGAAGGAATTTTTATCATTTTTTTCTATACATAGTAAATGTATGTGACTGAATTCTTAATAATTATTGTTTAAGAAATTAGGAATTAAAAACTTTTACTGAAATAAGAAATACATTTTCCAACTTTTAAAATATAGATTTTTAGTAGGCACGCTGCTTTTTTTTTTTTTGGTAACACTATAACAGATTTTCACATTACTTAGATTAGCTTGGGAACCACTGGATATTTCCTTATGAACATAAAAACATTTGTGAAGAGCTTATGGCATTCTTTTTTAATTTTTTTTTTATTGAAGGATAATTGCTTTACAGAATTCTACTGTTTTCTGTCAAACCTCAACATGAATCAACCATAGGTATACATATATCCCTTCCCTTTTGAAACTCCCTCCTGTTTTCCTCCACATCCCACCCCTCTAGTTTGATACAGAGCCCCTGTTTGAGTTTCCTGAGCCATAACAATAAATTCCTGTTGCCTATCATCTATTTTATGTATGGTAATGTAAGTTTCCATGTTACTCTTTCCATACATCTCATCCCCTCCTCCCCCTCTCCCCATGTCCATAAGTCTATTCTCTATGTCTGTTTCTCCACTGTTGCCCTGTAAATAAATTCTTCAGGACCATTTTTCTAGACTCCGTATATATGCATTAGACTATGATAATTATCTCTCTCTTGCTGACTCACTTCACTTTGTATAATAGGTTCTAGGTTCATCCACCTCATTAGAACTGACTCAAAGGCATTCCTTTTTATGGCTGAGTAATACTCCATTCTAGATATACACCACAACTTCTTTATCGATTCAATTGTCAGTGGACATCTAGGTTATTTCCATGTCTTAGCTATTGCAAATAGTGCTGCAGTGAACAATGGGATACATGTGTCTCTTTCAGTTTTGGTTTGCTCAGGGTATATACCTAGGAGTAGGATTGCTGGGTCATGTGGTAGTGTTATTCCTAGTTTTTTAAGGAATCTCCATACCATCTTCCATAGTGGCTATATCAATTCAAATTCCCACCAACAGTGCAAGAGCATTCCCCTCTCTCCAACACTCTCTCCAGCATTTATTGTTTGTGGAGCTTTTGATGAGGGCCATTCTGACTGGTGTGAGGTGATATCTCACTGTAGTTTTGATTTCCATTTCTCTAACAATGAGCTGATAAGAACAATAAGAATTGATGCATTTGAACTGCGATGTTGGAGAAGACTCTTGAGAGCCCCTTGGACTGCAAGGAGATCCAACCAGTCCATCCTAAAGGAAATCAGTCGTGAATATTCACTGGAAGGACTGATACTGAAGTTGAAACTCCAATACTTTGACCACCTGATGCAAAGAGCTGACTCACTGGAAAAGACCCTGATGCTGGGAAAGATTGAAAGCAGGAAGAGAAGGGGATGACAGAGGATGAGATGGTTGAATAGCATCACCAACTCAATGGACATGAGTTTGAGTAAACTCCGGGAGTTGGTGATGCACAGGGAGGCCTGGCGTGCTGCAATTCATGGGGTCGCAGAGTCGGACACGACTGAGCGACTTAACTGGATTGAACTGAATAATGAGTGATGTTGAGCATCTGTTCATGTGTTTGCTGGCCATCTGTATGTCGTTTTGGAGAAATGTCTGTTTAGATATTTTTCCCACTTTTGATTGGGTTATTGGTTTTTCTGGTATTGAGCTGTATGAGCTGCTTGTATATTTTGGAAATTAATCTTTTGTCAGTTGTTTCATTTGCTATTATTTTTCTCCCATTCTAAGGGTTGTCTTTTCACCTTGCTTAGTGTTTCCTTGGCTGTTCAAAAGCTTTTAAGTTTAATCAGGTCCCACTCGTTTACTTTCGTTTTCATTTCCTTTACTCGAGGAGGTGGGTCATAGAGGATCTTGCTTTGATTTATGTCATTAAGTGCTCAGTCTATGTTTTCCTCTGTGAGTTTTATAGTTTCTGGTCTTACATTTAGGTTTTTAATCCATTTTGAGTTTATCTTTGGGTATGGAGTTAGGAGGTGTTCTAATTTCATTCTTTTACATGTAGCTGTCCAGTTTTCCCAGCACCATTTATTGAAGAGGCTGTCTTTGCCCCATTGTGTATCCTTGCCTCCTGTGTCAAAAATAAGGTACCCATAGGTTCATGGGTTTATTTCTGGGCTTCCTATCTTGGTCCATTGCCAGTACCATACAGTCTTCATGACTGTAGCTTTGTAGTATAATCTGAAGTCAGGAAGGTTGATTTCTCCAGCTCCATTCTTCTTTCTCAAGACTGCTTTGGCTATTCAGAGGCTTTTGTGTTTTCATATGAATTGTGAATTCTTTTGTTCTAGTTCTGTTAAAAATGCCATTGGTAATTTGATAGGGATCACACTGAATCTGTAGATTGTGGTTGATAGTAAAGTCATTTTCACAATATTGATTCTTCCTACCCAAGCACATGGAATATCTCTCTATCTGTTTATGTCATCTTTTATTTCTTTCATTAGTGTCTTATAGTTTTCTGTGTACAAGTCTTTTGTCTCCTTAGGTAAGTTTATTTCTAGATATTTGATTCTTTCTGTTGTAGTGGTGTATGGGGTTGATTCCTTAATTTATCTTTCTGATTTTTCATTGTTTGTATACAGAAATGCAAGTGATTTCTGTGTATTGATTTTGTATCCTGCAACTTTGCTAAATTCACTGATTAGCAGTAATTTTCTGATACTATCTTTAGGGTTTTTTATGTACAGTATCATCATCTGAAAACAGTGAGAACTTTGCTTCTTTTCTGATCTGGATTCCTTTAATTTCTTTTACTTCTCTGATTGCCATAGCTAGGACTTCCAGAACTATGTTGAATAATAGTGATGAAAGTGGATGCCTTTGTCATGTTCCTGATCTTAGGGAGAATGCTTTCAGTTTTTCACCATTGAGAATAATGTTTGCTGTAGGCTTATCATATATGGCCTTTACTATGTTGAGGTAGATTCCTCAACAATTATGACCCCTGACTGGACATTTTACACTTCTGCCAGCCATGTATAAAGATTTCCATAGATCCATATCATCATAAGTTGATAAACTTATTCTTAGTTTTTACAAATCAAATGGGCATTTTTTCATGCTTATTTTTTTACAAATAAAATTTCTTATAGTTTTTACAAATCAAATATCACACTTTGCCTGTAGTTACAGCTTCTTGATTACCAATGAAGCTGATTATATTCTTTTTCTGCAAGGAATTTTAAAAATATTTTACTCATTTTGGAGGGTTGTTTATCTTTTTAGTATTGGTTTGCAAGTTCTTTGTGTATTCTAGATATTAATACTTTAAATTAAATTTGTTTAAATATCTTCTATTTTGATTTGCTTTTTGCTTTTTTATGAATAACAGTTTTAATGTAATTGCATTTATCAGACTTTTCCTTGATAAATTGATTGCTTCTTGCTTGAGAATCTCTGTTTTGCAATGTTAAAGAGTCTCTTAGATGTCTTATAAAAGTATTATAAAATTTTCTAATTCACCTATAATTTATTTGTGTGTTTGTGGTTGCAATTTTCCAAAATGGCCTCCAGCAGTCCCTTCCTGCATTACTCTTACCCTTGTGTATTATCCCCTTACAATGAATAAAGCTAAACTGTGTAATAAATAATATATGTGGAAATAATGATTTTTCATCTCTGAGTCTAGATAATAAAAGGCATTGCAGTTTTTGTTTTGCTCTGTCTGTATCACTAGCTATGGGAGAAAACAGCTGCCATGTTTGAGGGTGCTCAAGCAGCCCTATGGAGTATTCCATGTAGATAGGGGCTGAACCCACTTAGCTAAGAGTCAGTAAGAAGCACATTAACAATAACCATATAAGTCATCTTTGAAGTCAATTCTCCTGTCTCAGTCTTGCCTTCAAAAGACTGAAGCATCTACTCCAAGACAGAACAATCAAATAAGCTGCACTTGTACTTCTTACGTGTAGAAATTATATGAAATGCATATGTACTCTTAGCCCTAAGTTTGGAGCCAATGTATAGCATAGTATAGAAAATTAACACATTAGATACGTAAGATAGCATTTAGATTTCATTATTTTTCACTTGCATGATCAGTTTTTCCAGCATAATTTATTTTAAAAGTCCTTTTAACTACAACTATCTGCAAGAGTAGCTCCGCCATAAGCGAAATTTATACTTAAATGTGGATCTGATTCTGGATTTTGCTGGTCAATTAGTTTATTCTTGAGTTAATTATTCATTAGTTACTAAGCTATATAATTATTCATCGTTTGATAGTGACTACAATTACTATTCACAAACACACATTAACTTTTTGTATATATTTTAAAAATTTTAATTGCAGGATGATTGCTTTACAATGTTGTGTTGGTTTCTGCCATGCAACAACGTGAACCAGCAATAAATATACATATGTCCTCTCCCTCATACCCTAATATTTTTTATATTTGATAAAGTATGTTTCCAATATTCTACAAGAAAGTCTTACCTATTTTCAACTCTTTGATCTTTTATGTATATAATGAGATTCATTTTATCATTTCTATAAGAAAACATATTGTGTATTTTAGTGCAGGCAGCTGCTGGGGCGCTTAGCGCTGGCAGCTGTGATCGATGCACTTAGCACAGCCAAGAGGAGCTACCCCACGTCTGAGGTCAGGGGCAGGGGCCAAGAGTGCCAGGCTGTGATGCTGCAAGAACAGCCGGGAGGAGCTACCCTACGTCTGAGGTCAGGGGCAGCAGCCGAGAGGAACAACCCCACGTCCAAGGAGCAGTGGCTGCGCGGGTGCAGGAGGGCCTAGAGGAGCTATCCCACGTTCAAGGTCAGGAGGGGTGGTGGTGAGGAGATATCCTTCATCCAAGATAAGGAGCAGTGGCTGTGCTTTGCTGGAGCAGTTGTGAAGAGATACCCCATGTCCAGAGTAAGAGAAACACAAGTAGGATGGTAGGTGCTGCAAGAGGGCATCAGAGGGCAGACACACTGAAACCATCCTTACAGAAAACTAGTCAATCTAATCACACTAGGATCACAGCCTTGTCTAACTCAGTGAAACTAAGCCATGCCTGTGGGGCCACCCAAGATGGGCGGGTCATGGTGGAGAGGTCTGACAGAATGTGGTCCACTGGAGAGGGAATGGCAAACCACTTCAATATTCTTGCCTTGAGAATGCCATGAACAGTATGAAAAGGCAAAATGATAAGATACTGAAAGAGAAACTCCTAGGTCGGTAGGTACCCAATATGCTACTCTAGATCAGTGGAGAAAAAACTCCAGAAAGAATGAAGGGATGGAGCCAAAGCAAAAACAATACCCAGTTGTGCATGTGACTGGTGATAAAAGCAAGGTCCGATGCTATAGAGAGCAATATTGCATAGGAACCTAGAATGTCAGGGCCATGAATCAAGGCAAATTGGAAGTGGTTAAACAAGAGATGGCAAGAGTGAACACTGACATTCTAGGAATCAGCGAACTAAAATGGATTGGAATGAGTGAATTTAACTCAGATGACCATTATATCTACTACTGCGGGCGAGAATCCCTCAGAAGAATTGGTGAACCAGAGTCCGAAATGCAGTACTTGGATGCAATCTCAAAACAAAATGATCTCTGTTCATTTACAAAGCAAACCATTCAATATCACAGTACTCCAAGTCTATGCCCCAACCAGTAACGCTGAAGAAGCTGAAGTTGAATGGTTCTATGAAGACCTACAAGACCTTCTAGAACTAACGTCCAAAAAAGATATCCTTTTCATTATAGGGGACTGGAATGCAAAAGTAGGAAGTCAAGAAACACCTGGAGTAACAGGCAAATTTGACCTTGGAATATGGAATGAAGCAGGGTAAAGACTAATAGAGTTTTGCCAAGAAAATGCACTGGTCATAGCAAACACCCTCTTCTAACAACACAAGAGAAGACTCTACACATGGACATCACCAGATGGTCAACACTGAAATCAGAATGATTTCAGCCAAAGATGGAGAAGCTCTATACAGTCAGCCAAAACAAGACCAGGAGCTGACTGTGGCTCAGATCATGAACTCCTTATTGCCAAATTCAGACTGAAATTGAAGAAAGTACGGAAAACCAATAGACCATTCAGGTATGACCTAAATCAAATCCATTATGATTATACAGTGAAAGTGAGAAATAGATTTAAGGGCCAAGATCTGATAGATAGAGTGCCTGATGAACTATGGACAGAGGTTTGTAACATTGTACAGGAGACAGGGATTAAGACCATCCCCATGGAAAAGAAATGCAAAAAGCAAAATGGCTGCCCGGGAAGGCCTTACAAATAGCTGTGAAAAGAAGAGAAGTGAAAAGCAAAGGAGAAAAGGAAAGATATAAGCATCTGAATGCAGAGTTCCAAAGAATAACAAGAAGAGATAAGAAAGCCTTCTTCAGCAATCAATGCAAAGAAAGAGGAAAACAACAGAATGGGAAAGACTAGAGATCTCTTAAGAAAATTAGAGATACCAAGGGAATATTCCATGCAAAGATGGGCTTGATAAAGGAGAGAAATGGTATGGAGCTAACAGAAGCAGAAGATATTAAGAAGAGGTGGCAAGAATATACAGAACTGTACAAAAAGATCTTCACGACCAAGATAATCACAATGGTGTGATCACTCACCTAAAGCCAGACATCCCAGAATGTGAAATCAAGTGGGCCTTAGAAAGCATCATTACAAACAAAACTAGTGGAGGTGATGGAATTCCAGTTGAGCTATTTCAAATCCTAAAATATGATGCTGTGATGATGCTACAAGTCAATATACTAACAAATTTGGAAGACTCAGCAGTGGCCACAGGACTCGAAAAGATCAGTTTTCATTCCAATCCCAAAGAAAGGCAATGCCAAAGAATGCACAAATTACCACACAATTGCACTCATCTCACACTCTAGTAAAGGAATGCTCAAAATTCTCCAAGCCAGGCTTCAGCGATACATGAACCGTGAACTCCCTGATGTTCAAGCTGGTTTTAGAAAAAGCAGAGGAATCAGAGATCAAATTGCCAACATCTGCTGGATCATGGAAAAAGCAAGAGAGTTCCAGAAAAACATCTATTTCTGCTTTATTGACTATGCCAAAGCCTTTGACTGTGTGGATCACAATAAACCATGAAAAATTCTGAAAGAGATGGGAATACCAGACCATCTGACCTGCCTCTTGAGAAACCTGTATGCAGGTTAGAAAGCAACAGTTAGAACTGGACATGGAACAACAGACTGTTTCCAAGTAGGAAAAGGAGTACATCAAGGCTGTATATTGTCACCCTGCTTATTTAACTTATATGCAGAGTACATAATGAGAAATGGTAGACTGGAAGAAGCACAGCTGAAATCAAGATTGCTGGGAGAAAGATCAATAACCTCAGATATGCAGATATGCAAATGACACCACCCTTATGGCAGAAAGTGAAGAGGAACTAAAGAGCCTCTTGATGAAAGTGAAAGAGAAAAGTGAAAAAGTTGGTTTAAAGCTCAACATTCAGAAAATGAAGATCATGGCATCTGGTCCCATCACTTCATGGGAAACAGATGGGGAAACAGTGGAAACAGTGTCAGACTTTATTTTTGGGGGCTCCAAAATCACTGCAGATGGTGACTGCAGCCATGAAATTAAAAGGCTTACTCCTTGGAAGAAAAGTTATGACCAACCTAGATAGCATATTCAAAAGCAGAAATATTACTTTGCCAACTAAGGTCCGTCTAGTCAAGGCTATGGTTTTTCCAGTGGTCATGTATGGATGTGAGAGTTGGACTGTGAAGAAGGCTGAGCGCTGAAGAATTGATGTCTTTGAACTGTGGTGTTGGAGAAGACTTGAGAGTCCCTTGGACTGCAAGGAGATCCAACCAGTCCATTCTAAAGGAGATCAGCCCTGGGATTTCTTTGGAAGGAATGATGCTAAAACTGAAACTCCAGTACTTTGGCCACCTCATGAGAAGAGCTGACTCATTGGAAAAGACTCTGATGCTGAGAGTGATTAGAGGCAGGAAGAGAAGGGGACGACAGAGGATGAGATGGCTGGATGGCATCACTGACTAGATGGACATGAGTCTGAGTGAACCTTAGGAGTTGGTGATGGACAGGGAGGCCTAGCATGCTGTGATTCATGGGGTTGCAAAGAGTCAGACATGATTGAGCAACTGAACTGACTGAACCTATTGACTATTTTAGTATTTAGCATTTCGAATATTTTAGTCTCTGTGTATCCATTTGGAGTTATCTTTCAGCAAGTATAATGTTCTTCACAAATAGCATATAATTTTTTATTTGATTTATATCCAGGCATTTCAATTTTATAAACCAGCATGGAGTATTATAAAATGGAACATTAAAAATGATACCTTTTAAAATAACATAAAAAGCAACAAATTGCTCATACCATATGCCAGAAACTGGCATAGTACACACTCCATAATATTTTAAAGAAGATTTATGAATGGATAAATGGTAAATAACTGAATGGACAACCTTCTACCATTTATTTTTGAGGTGACCAGTGTGTCTACCTCTAGCTTATCTATTTCAAATACCATTTTACTTAGGTACTCAGTATTATTAGGGATTTTCACCAACAATAAGAAACTCTGATGCTTCTGGTTCTCACCTCAGTATGGCACCAATTTAGTGATACAGGATCTAAAGGAATAACTTCATATGAGCATAAGACAGTATATTACATCAATTTGTCTTTTCTTTTTCCACAGTTCCCTTTTCTTCTTTATAACTTTTGACTTGTGTTATTGAGCTCTTCTGCTCAGTATATTCAGCTCAACTTTTATACTTTATTTAGGCCTTTACAGATCTTTAAATTTGTCAGGATAACAATTATAGATTTTTCTATACTTTGTTAATCTAAATAAGTTAGTTTTTGTTGTTTTCTTTTGTTTACTATAAAAATTACTCTGTTATTCAATGGAACAGTTTTCAAAATTGTATCATCATTATTTTCCTTATTAGTTCCACTATATGTGAAATTTCTAAAATTTTCCAAATTTTCAACCCTGGACATCTTTCAGTGATATTTTTAAGTCTCTTAGCTATTCAGAAATTTAATAACTCTTTTTTGTTATTTTTTTCAAATTCTGAGGAAAAAAATTGCATATTGGACTTGGGCCAACAATATGTGTTTCTCTGTGTGGATAAGCAAAATTTCATAAGAATTAAGATGATTCAAGCAGATGTTCATGATGTAACTGCCAGAAAAAGCACTGGGAGTCACAAAGACAAATTCAAATTCAGTGCTTGGAAATTTCCCAACCTTGCCCAAGCATCTTTTGAAGTAGTTATTTAATTGCTTATAGGTACTTTTAAGGGCCTTCCATAATTTCATTTAAAAATCACTTCTGAAATTTGGACTGCCACTCTTGGAAAAATGTCTTAGATGGATTTAGATTGAAGTTAGGGAGAAGATGTGGGTCTTTATCCTGTCTTTTAGTGGCTCATTCATCTATAAATATAAGTGGCCCTCCATGATTAAGTCACAGCTTATTTCTTGCCACTTCCTATTTTCAAATACTTTTCCAGTTATATGGAAATTACAGCATCTCATAAAGCATGTTATGCTATTTCACACTTCTGTGACTATGCTCACACTGTTGTCTTTCCTTAGAATGCTCTCCTTTAACCCTCACTGCCATTATCCACCAGACAAATACATGCTGTGTTTTCAGATTCAGTCCAATATCACCTGTTTTAAGAAACATCCTCTGACTTCCATTCATCTCTTACAGCAAATTAACCACTTTATCTTTTGTACTCTCTCTCTCCACTTTAGGCTTTCTATCATGGTACCTATATTATTGTTTTGGCTTATTTGAACTTGTGGCTATCCCTGCTGCTGCTGCTGCTAAGTCGCTTCAGTCGTGTCCAACTCTGTGCAACCCCATAGACGGCATCCCACCAGGCTCCCTGTCCTTGGGATTCTCCAGGCAAGAACACTGGAGTGGGTTGCCATGGGTAAACATAAATTATCTGGAGGTGAACATTTTATTGTCCACTTTTGAATTACGGTGGCTCCGGCAATAAAGTATCTGCCTGCAATGCAGGAGATCTAAGTTCAGTCCCTGGGTTAGGAAGATCCCCTAAAAAAACAAATGGCAACCCACTCCAATATTCTTGCCTGGAGAATCCCACGGACAGAGGAGCCTGGTTGACTACAACCCTTGGGGTCACAAAAGTTAAAACTGAGCAACTATGCATGCTGTAGTATCTGATTTGGAGTATGAATTAAATAAATTCACCTTAAAGAAATGAATGAATGAATGTCTCTATTTCCATCAGCAATTTAATACTTAACTAGTAAAGATTTTAAATTTTATTTTCCCACAGTTAAAAATTCTGATTTGTATTTAATAAAACCACAGGCATTCATTAGATATTACTTTGTCCTTTCGTTTGTCCCTAGCACACAGTAGATAAATAATCTCCACAAATGTTAAGAGAGCATATTGTAATGTGTTGTAGCATAGAAAAGGCTTATATAAAACATCACAGTGCAGGCACTTTATTCCAATGTTTAACAGAATGCTGGACTAAAACTTAAAGAATCTTGAAAAAAGTTATGCCTAAATAGTGATACCATTATAGTGTGTATATATATGCTTAGAACTGTAGCATATTCCTTTAATAAGTTACTTAATTTAATGTGTACAACTAATCTATAAGATTTATGACTGTTTTCCTCATAGCAGATAAGGAAACTGAGTCTCGGAGATTAATTAAATCCCCAAGGTCACACAAACTGACTTTGACTCTGGTATTGCTAAACTGAAAGCCATGAATTTTATTTTCTTTCTTTTTTTTCCCTTCTCTTTCTTTTTATTGTGGTAAGAACATAACATGAAATCATCCTTCAATACATTTTTAAGTGTACAATACAGTATTATTACTAAAGACACAATGTTATACAGCAAAACTTTGGAACTAAATTAGCTTGAGTAACTGGAACTTTATACCAGTTGATTAGCAACTCTCCATTGCCACCTAGCCTCTCACAACACTATCACACTCTCTACTTCTATGCATCTATTTTATTTATTTTTAATTGAAGTATAGCTGCTGTACAGGTGTACAATATAGTGATTCACTATTTCTAAAAGTTATACTCCATTTTGGGCTTCCCAGGTAGCTCAGATGGTAAATAATCTGCCCACAGTGCAGGAGATCTAGGTTTGATCCCTGAGTCAGAAAGATCTCTTGGAGAAGGGAATGGCAATCCATTCCCATTCTTGCCTGGAGAATTCCATGGACAGAGGAACCCAACTGGCTACAGTCCATGGGTCACAAAGAGTCAGACATGACTCAGTGACTAACACACACATGTACTCCATTTATAGTTATAATATTTGCTACATTCTCCATGTTGTACAATATATCTTTGTAGGTTATTTTATGCCTAATAGTCTGTATCTCTTAATCTTCTACCTCTATAGCTTCTCCCCATTTCCTCACCCCACTGGTAACGTCTAGTTCCCTCTCTGTATCTATATTTATTTTTTGTTATGTTTACTGATTTGTTGTATTTTTCAGATCTCACATATAAGTGATATCATACAGTATTTGTCTTTCTCTGACTTATTTCACTTAGCATAATGCCTTCTATGGTCATCCATGTTGCTACAAATGGCAAAGTTTTATTATTTCTTATGACTGAGTAGTATTCCATTCCAAAATGAAATATATATATTACATCTTCCTCAACCATTTATCTGTTGATGGATACTGAGGTTGCCTCCATATCTGGCAATTTTAATAATGGTGCTTTGAACAGAGGGGCACATATATGTTTTGGTGAATTAGTGGTTTTTTTTTTTCTCTGAGGCATATCTAAGAAATGTAATTTCTGAGTCGTATGATAGTACTAATTTTAGGTTTTTGAGAAAACTCTATATGGTTTTCCACAGTGACTATACCAACTTGCATTAATCCACTAACATTGTACAAATGTTCCTTTTCCTCCATATACTCAGCAATAATTGGTTGTTTGAGTTCTTTTAGTTGATAGCCATTCTGACAGGTGTGAGTTGATATTTCACTGTGGTTTTGACTTGCATTTCCCTGATGATTAGTGATATTGACCATCTTTTAATCTGCTTGTTGGCCATCTGCATTTCATCTTTTGGAAAAAACTATACTCAGTTTCATGCCCATTTTTAAGTTAGGTTGTTTGTTTTCTTGATGTTCAGCTGTATGAGCTGTTTATATATGTTGAATGTTAACCCTCACCAGCCCTATCATTTGCAAATATCTTCTCTCTTTGTTGCCCTTTGTTTTGTCCATGGTTTCTTTTGAGGTTAAAAATCTTTTAATTTTGGTTATGTCCCATGTCTTTCTTTTGCTTTTATTTCTTTTTACTTAGAAGAGAGATCAAAAAAATATTGCTGTGATTTATGTCAGCTTTCTGCCTATATTTTCCTCTATGAGTTATATAGTATCCAGATCTTTAATCCATTTTGAATTTTTATATATTGTTAGAAAATGTCCTAATTATTAGAGTTCATCAATGAATTCAGTAAATTTTTGGGATAAAAATTAATATACAGAAATCTGCTGCATTTATATACACTAAAAATGAAATAACAGGAAGAGAAATTAAGGAGACAACCCCATTTATCATTGCATCAAAAGGACAAAATACCTGGAATAAATCTACCTAAGGAGGGAAAAGATATGTACTCAGAAAACTATAAAAGAGTGATGAAAGAAATTGAAGATGACACAAACAGATGGAAAGATACACTGAGTTCTTGGACTGAAAGAATTAATATTGTTAAAATAAATGTACTACTCAGATAAATCTACATATTCAATGCAATCTTTATCAAAATACCAATTGCATTTTTTACAGAACTAAAACAAATAATTTTAAATTTTGTATACAAACAAAAAGATCTCCAATAGTTAAAATAATCATGAGAAAGAACAGAGCTTGAAGAATCATTCTCTTTGACTTTAGATAATACAACAAAGCTATAGTAATTAAAAAAAAACTGGTATGATACTAACACAAAAACAGACATATAGGTCAATGGAACAGTATAGAGAGCCCAGAAATAAACCCATACAATCAGTCAATCAATTCAGAACAAAGGAAGCAAGAATATACAATGAGGAAAAGACAGTCTCTTCAAAAAGTGATTCTGGGAAAACAGGACAACTACATATAAAGGAATAAAAGTATTTTTCTACTTTAGAGTCATCATATAAGTTAAATCACACAGTATGTGTCTTTCTGAAAGTCTGTGTTTTAATTTATTAGTTACTGTATGTAACATTAACATTTATGAACAATGACTATATTTGTTATTGAAGTGTAACTGATTTATAATATTGTGTTAGTTTCTGGTGTAGAGAAAAGTGATTCCAATATCTATTTTTATGTATTTTATATATTTTTCTGAATCTTTTCCATTACAGGAAAAAATATCACAAGATATTGAATCATGCAGTATTTGTCCTTCTGAAAGCCTATGTGCTATAAGTAGGACCTTGCTGTTAATTTTATATTTAATTAAAATTAAATATATGCCTCTGTTAATCCAAAGATCCTAACCGATTCCTCCTCTCCCTTTCCCCATTGGTAACTATAGGCTTCTTTTCTATGGCTATGAGTCTCTTTCTGTTTTGTAAATATTTAAGTATAAAGAAGGCTGAACAAAGAACTGCGGTATTGGAGAAGATTCTTGAGAGTTCCTTGGACTGCATGGAGATAAAATCAGTTAATCCTAAAGGAAATCAACCCTGAATATTCATTGGAAGGACTGATCCTGAAGCTGAAGCTCCAATACTTTGGCCACCTGATGTGAAGAGCTGACTCACTGGAAAAGACCCTGATGTTGGGGAAAATTAAGGGCAAGAGAAGAAAGGAGACAACAGAGGTTGAGATGGTTGGATGGCATTACTGACTCAATGAACATGAGTTTGAGCAGATTCAGGGAGATAGTGATGAACAGAGAAGCCTGGCATGCTGCAGTTCACAGGGTTGCAAAGAGTCAGACACAACTTAGTGACTGAACAACGAAAAAGTTCATTTTTTTCATATTTTAAGTTCCATATGTAAGTGATATTATATGATGTTTGTCTTTCTCTGACTTACTTTACTTCATATGATAATTTCTAGGACCATCCATGTTGCTGCAAATGACATTATTTTATTCTTTTTATGGCTGAGTAGGATTCAATTTTACATATTAATGTAATACCACATCTTCTCTATCCATTCATCTGTTAATAGACATTTAGGGTACTGCCATGTCTTGGGTATTGTAAATAATGTTGCTATGAACATTAAAGTAAATATATCTTTTCAAATTACAATTTTTTCTGGATATATGCAGAGGTGTAGGATTGCTAGATCATAAGGTGATTCTATTTTTAGTCTTCTGAGGAACATACACACTGTTTTGCATAGTGACTGCACCAACTTACATTTCCACCAACAGTGTAGGAAAGTTCCCTTTTCTCCACACCCTCTCCAGCATTTGTAGACTTCTAAATGATGGTCCTTCTGACTGGTGTGAGGTGGTACCTCACTGTAGTTTTGGTTTGCATTTCTCTAATATTTACTGACATTGAGCATCTTTTCATGTGCCTGCTAGCCAATTGTATGTGTTTTTGAAGAAATGTCTATTAAAGTCTTCTGCCCGTTTTTATATTGGGTTGTTTGGTTTCTTGTTGCTAAGTTGTATTAGTTGTTTATATATTTTGGAGGTTCAGACCTTGTCTGTCCCATCATTTGAAAATATTTTCTTCCATTTCATTTTTTTATGGTTTCCTTTCCTGTGCAAAAGTTTGTAAATTTTATTGACTCCCATTTGTTTATTTTTGTTTTTATTTCTATTGCCTTCAGAGACTGATCTAAGAAAACACTTGCACAATTTATGTCAAAGAATTCTTCACCTATGCTCTCTTCTGGGGGTTTTATGGTGTCATGTCTTATGTTTAAGACTTTAAGTCATTTTGAGTTTATTTTTGTGCATGGTGTGAGGATATGTTCTAACTTTACTGATTCACATGCAAATGTCCAACTTTTCTAGCTCCATTTGGTAAAGAGACTGTCTTTTTCCCATTTTACATTCTTGCTTCCTTTGTCAAGGATTAGTTGACCATAGGTATATGGGTTTATTTCTGGGCTGTCTGTTCTGTTCCAGTGATCCATATATCTGCTTTTGTGCCAATACCACACTGTTTTGATTTCTATAGCTTTGTAGTTTTGTCTGAGGTCTGGGAGAGTTATAACTCCTGTTTTGTTTGTTTTCTCTCAGGATTGCTTTGACAATTATGCATCCTTTATCATTCTATATAAATTTTAGGATTATCTGTTGCACTTATGTGAAAAATGTCTTGGGAATTTTGATAGGGATGACATTGAATCTATAGATTGCTTTGGGTAGTATTGCCACTTTAACAATATTAATTCTTCCAACCCAAGAGCATAGGATATCTTTCCATTTCTCTGAAACTTCTTTAATTTCCTTTATTAATGGTTTATAGTTTTCAGTACAAAAATATTTCATCTCCTTGGTCAGGTCTATTCCCAAGAATTTTTTTGGTGTTATTTTAAAAGATATTGCTTTTTAATATTTAATTTCTCATATTTCATTGATAGCATAAAGAAATGTAACCAATTTTTGAATGTTAATCTTCTTTCCTGCTATTTGCTGAATTTATTTATTAGATCTAGTTAGTTTCATTTGGAGTCCTTAGGGTTTTCTATATATAGTATTGTGCCATCTTAATATAATGGCAACTTTATCTTTTT
Source organism: Nanger dama (assembly GCA_917880005.1). Taxonomy (NCBI): domain Eukaryota; kingdom Metazoa; phylum Chordata; class Mammalia; order Artiodactyla; family Bovidae; genus Nanger; species Nanger dama. Next base: position 40,999,450 of record CAKJTW010000002.1, read on the forward strand.
CCCTGCCAAATCAAATTCTCTATATTTCTATTTTTTTGTCTGATTGCTGTGACTAGGACGTCCAACACTATGTTGAGTAGAAGTGATGAGAGTGGGCATCTCTCTCTTGTTCAGATTTTAGCAAGAAGGCTTTTAGCTTTTTACCACAATTACATAAGCTGTGTATTTGTCACAAATGGCTTATATTATGTTGAGAAATGTCCCCTTTAATCCTACTTTGGCAAGACTTTTTATCATGAGTGAATGTTGAATTTTGTCAATGCCTTTTCTGTGCCTATTGAGATGATCATGTGGCTTTTGACTGCTCTTTCATTAAAGTGGTGTATTACTGATTGATTTGCAAATGTTGAACCATCTTTGTGAACTTGGGATGAATCCCACTTGGTCATAATATATAGACTTTTATATGTATGTTGTATTTGGTTTGTTATTAATAATATTTTGTTGAGAATTTTTACATCTGTATTTATCAGAGATTTTGGCTTGTTATTTTCTTTCTTCATGATTTCTTTGTCTAGTTTTGGAATCAGGGTGACTGTGGCTACATAGAATATCTTTGGAAGTGTTCTCTTCCATCTTTTGGAAGAGTTTGAGATGAATCAGTGTGAGTTCTTCGTGTGTTTGGTAGAATTAATCTGTGAAATCATCTGATCCTGGACGTTGTTTGCAGGGAGAATTTTAAATCGCAAATTTTATTCTACTTCTAGTGATTGGTCTGTTCAAATCATCTAGTTCTACTTGATTCAGTTTTGGTCGGCTGTGGAAATTTGTCCATTCCTTCTAGGTTGTCAAATCTGTTGGCATATAATTGCTCACAGTATTCTCTTATGATTTTTTGCATGTCTGTGGTATCAATTGAGCTTTCCCCATTTATATTTATTATTTTGTTTCTATGGGTTTTCTCTCTTTTCTCCCTGATGAGCCTAACCAGATGCTTGTCAATTTTAGCCTTTCCAAAAAAATCTTTATTAATATTTTATATTTGTCTTAATCTTTATTTTATTTAATTCCTCCCTGATCTTTATTATTTCCTTCCTTTTGTTGACTTCAGGTTTTGTTTTTTCTTATTCTAATTCTTTTAGATAGTACACTAAATTGTTGGCTTGAAATTTTTCTTGTTTTTCGAGAAAGGCCTTTATGGTTATGAATTTCCTTCTAAGAACTGCTTTGCTGCAACTCACAGATTTTTTTTAACTGTTTCTTCATTGTCATTTATACCAAATACTTTAAATTTCCTTTTGATATTGTCATTGTGTCATTGATTTTTAGTAGCATGTTTTTTAGTCTCCATGTAGTCATGTTTTCATCATTTCTTTCCCGGTGGTTCATTTCCAGTTTCGTGCCATTGAAGTCAGAAAAGATACTTGAAATAATTTCTATCCTCTTAAATTTGTTGAAGTTTGTTTTGTGTCCTAGTGTGTGGTCTATCCTAGAAAATGCTCTCTATGACCTTGAAAAGAATCTGTATTCTGAATTTTGGGGGGCTGTAATGTCCTGAAAGTATCAATTAAATCAAACTGTTCTATTATTTTATTTAGGATCTCTGCTGCTTTACTGACTTTTTGTCTGGAAGATCTTTCCATTGGTGTAAGTGAGGGGTTGATGTCTCCTACTATTATATTCTCATCAATTTCTACCTTTATATCTGTTAGTATTTGTTTTATGTATTTTGGTGCTCCTGTACTGGGTGCATATATGTTAGTGAGTGTAATATTCTCTTCTTGTATTGATCCTTATGTCATTATACCAGTGCTTCCGTAGTGATTCAGACAGTAAAGAATCCATCTGCAATGCAGGAGACCTGGATTTGATCCCTAGTTTGGGAAGATACCTTAGAGGAGGGCATGGCAACCCACTCCAGTATTCTTACCTGAAAAATCCCCATGGACAGAAGAACCTGGTGGGCTACAGTCTATGGGGTCACAAAGAATCAGACATGACTGAGTGGCTAAGCACAGTACACAATGTTCTTCTACATCCTTCTTTATGGCCTTTATTTTATTTTTAATTTAAATTTAGTTATTTTAATTAGAGGCTAATTACTTTACAATATTGTATTGGTTTTGCCATACATCAACATGAATCCACCATGGGTGTACACGTGTTCCCCATCCTGAACTCCCCTCCCACCTCCCTCCCCTTACCATCCCTCTGGGTCATTCCAGTGCACCAGCCCCAAGCATCCTGTATCCTGCATCAAACCTGGACTGGCAATTTGTTTCTTATATGATATTATACATGTTTCAATGCCATTCTCCCAAATCGTCCCACCCTCTCCCTCTCCCTCTCCCACAGAGTCTAAAAGACTGTTCTATACATCTGTGTCTCTTTTGCTGTCTCACATACAGGGTTATCATTACCATCTTTCTAAATTCCATATAAATGCGTTAGTATACTGTATTGGTGTTTTTCTTTCTGGCTTACTTCACTCTGTATAATAGGCTCCAGTTTCATCCACCTCATTAGAACTGATTCAAATGTATTCTTTTTAATGGCTGAGTAACACTCCATTGTGTATATGTACGACTGCTTTCTTATCCATTCATCTGCTGATGGGCATCTAGGTTGCTTCCATGTCCTGGCTATTATAAACAGTGCTGCGATGAACATTGGGGTACATGTGTCTCTTTCAATTCTGAAATTTCTTTTCAACTAGGCTTTCCTAAATTAAGCCAAGTTTTGTCCCTCCTAATTATTTTTTTAATTTTATTTTTTTTTTAATACTTTATTCTACATTACAATACTGTATTTGTTTTGCCATACATTGACATGAATCAGCCACAGGTGAACACAATCTCCCTATGCCGAAGCCCCTCCCACTTCCCACCCCATATCATCTCCCTGAATCATCCTGTGCACCAGCCCCATGCATCCTGTATCCTGTATTGAACATAGACTGGTGCTTCGTTTCTTACAAGATAGTATACATGTTTCAATGCCATTCTCCCAAATCATCCCACCCTCTCCCTCTCCCTCAGAGTCCAAAAGTCCATTCTATACCTCTGTGTCTCTTTTGTTGTCTCACATAGAGGGTCATCATTACTATCTTTCTAAATTCCATATATATGTGTCAGTATACTGTATTGGTGTTTTTCTTTCTGGCTTAGGCATTTCTCCAAAGAAGACATATGGATGGCTAACAAACACATGAAAAGATGCTCAACATCACTCATTATCAGAGAAATGCAAATCAAGACCACAATGAGGTACCATTTCACACCAGTCAAAATGGCTGTGATCCAAAAGTCTACAAGCAATAAATGCTGGAGAGGATGTGGAGAAAAGGGAACCCTCTTACACTGCTGGTGGGAATGCAAACTAGTACAGCCACTATGGAAAACAGGGTGGAGATTCCTTAAAAATTGCAAACAGAACTGCCTTATGACCCATCAATCCCACTGCTGGGCATACACACCGAGGAAACCAGAATCGAAAGAGACACATGTACCCCAATGTTCATTGCAGCGCTGTTTATAATAGCCAGGACATGGAAGCAACCAAGATGTCCATCAGCAGATGAATGGATAAGAAAGCTGTGGTACATATACACAATGGAGTACTACTCAGCCCTTAAAAAGAATAAATTTGACTCAGTTCTAATGAGATGGATAAAATTGGAGCCAATTATACAGAGTGAAGTAAGCCAGAAAGAAAAACACCAATATGGCCTTTATTTTAAAGTTTATTTTATCTTATGTGAGCATTGCTACCATCATGTTCCTGTCATTTCTGTTTGTATGAAATATCTCATGACTTGTAATCTGTGTGTCCCTCATTGTAGAGTGGGTCTCTGGTAAGCAGCATGTTGTAGGCTGTTGTTTTATTATTCAATCTGCCATTATATGCCTTTTGACCAGAGTATTAAGTCCATTGATATTTAAGGTAATTTTTCATAGATATGCATTTATTGCCATTTTAAACATTTTTTCCGGTTGCTTTTGTATTTCTTCTTTGTTCCTTTCTTTTTCTGCTTCTTTTCCCTTTTGTGTCTTATGGTTTTCTTTTAAGTTATGCTTCAGTTCTCTTCTTTTTGGTTTTTCTGAATTTGTTGCATGTACTTTATTTGTGGTCACCCTGATTTTTAACCATGTTAATCCATTACTCTATCTACTTGCTTTAAACTGAGAGTCAAATAAACTAAAACATATTCAAAAAAAAAACACCCTACATTTTCTTCCTCCCTTCTCCAACATTTTATGATTTTGATGTCTTATTTTACATCTTTATATTTATTCTTTGGCTATATATTGTAGTTATAATTGCCTTCACAAATTTTGATTTTTTCCCCTTATTCTGTGTACAGGTTTATTTAAGTATCTACAATCCGTTCATATGTTTGCTTTTCCTATTGTGATTTTCTTTTCCCTGTATATTCTTGCTTCTTTTCTATGTAAACAAGACCTGTCAATATTTCTTTTATGATAGATTTAGTATTTCTATATTCTTTCAGTTTTTTCCTACCTGAAAACTTTATTCTCCTTCTATTCTAAACAATAATCTTTCTGGGTAGAGTATCTTAGTTGGCAATTTTTTTTTTTCCCCTTTCAGGATTTTGACTATACGTTGCAAAGTTTCTTTAGAGAAATCAGCTAACTGCCTTACAGGGGTTCCTTTATAACTAAGTCTTTGTTTTCTCTTATTTCCTTTACAACCCTCTCTTTATTTTTAACATTTGCCACTTTAATTATAATATGTCTTGGTATAAGTTAGTTTGCATTTTTCTCTTTTGGGACCTTCTGTGCTTCCTGTATCTAAATACAAATTTCCTTCTTTAGGTTTGGTCAGTTTTCATAATTTTTTCAAATACATATTTCATCCCTTTCTGTCTCTCTTCTCCTTATGGAACCCCTATCATGTGTAGATTGGCATTATTATATTATTTTATCCCACTGTTGTTAAGTCACCATCATATCCAACTCTTTGTGACCCTGTGAATTGCAGCACACCAGACTTCCCTATCCTTCACTATCTCCTTCGTTTTTTTTTTTCATTTGTCTTTCTGCTGCTGTTCTGATCAAATAACTCCATTATCCTATCTTCTAGATCACTTATTCACTCTTCTGCATTATTTAGTTTGTCATTTGCCACTTTTAGCTCAGTTTTCATCTCAACGATTGAGTTGTCTGATTTTGATTGGCTCTTCTTTATAGTCTCTAGTTCCTTGTTACAATGAATGATCTGCCTTTCTTAATTTCCCATCATTTTAATCATCCCTTTTTGAACTGGGGGCCTAAGAGACTGGAGAAGTTTGTTCCATTATTTTTTCTTTGAGGAGACTTCTCTTGTTCTTTCAGCTTGGAGTGATTCCTCTGCTTCTTTATTTTACTTCTTTTTCTCTGGTTCTATGAATTTATGAGAAACAGCTATCCACTGTGGCCTTGAAGAGCTGGTTTTATGTGGGAGCATCCCTGTGTAGTCTGTATGAGCTCAACAGTGAGGATTGCTTTTAGTATGAATACCCTCCACATCTTTCCTCTAAATGTGCTGGACATTATCCCCTTTATTGGAGTTGTGATTGGTGTTGTGGTGGCCAGAGCCTGTCTTGGATGTTGGTCAGTGCCTCTTCTTTGCTCTGTGACTGTTAGCCTTCTTAAGAGCAGAGTCTGATCCCCAGTTGTTGCAGTAGAAACCCCTAGATACAGTTATAAGCTACAATGTGAAGTAGGTTGAACCAGACTCTTGTATCAAGGAAAGAAGCCACCAAATATTCTGTAAGAACTGTCCACTGGGAAGTGCACACTGTAAAGTCACCTGTCACCTGTTGTGTGAGCTCACAAAATACACTGTCCTTGGTATTACCTTTGGCCCCATCTCATGGGAATGCTGGTAATTTTCTTAGATGTCCCTCAGGTACTGTGCTCACAATGCTGCTGGCAAAAATCTACTTAAGTCCAAGACTTGAACCTGCCATAGTTGTACCCTATAGCCACTGTGGGTGTTCCAAGAATCAACCCAGAATCCAGCCCTGCCTCCACATGTGCCCACTTACAAAGCCCACCTCTGCTGATGCTGGACCCTCCCCCATGAGAGTGCCAGTAATCCTCCTAGATGTCTGGATGTTTTGTAGGCGCTACACTCACAAAGCCATCAGGGGGTAAACCTGCCATTATCACTCCACCAGCAGGAACTGGCTCAGAATTTAGCTCCACCTCCACGTGTTGGCAACCTGCTTGCTCTTATTTGCTCCCAGAGCTTGTAGCAGCAGATTCAGCTCACTGCAAGCATGCTGAGAATGAGAACCCAGGCTCCATTCTGCACACACTCTGAGTTGTGACCCAGAGCACACTGCATGTCCTTTGGGCTGTCTATGCACAGCCAAACTGAGTCCTCTCCTTGAGTCTGTCTGTTGAAGCCTGAGTTTTAGCACCCAGCTGCTGCACACAAGAGTAGGTGTGCATCTGGAGCTGGGAGTGCAGCAAGGTAGCCAAGACCTTCTGTGCTGGTCTCTCTCTATTTTGCTGCTGCAAGTTGGCTGCTGCACTCGCCTCTGAGCCACTGAAGCGCCTTATCTGTCCTGGTTGATATCCCAGCTAGAAAGGGCGTTCCCAGGGTGACGGAATCTTTATTCTTTCACTACTCCCTCTCAGGATTGCAGGTTTCATCCAAATTGCTTTTATTGTTGTTGTTTAGTCCTACCTGGTTATGTGGTGATCTTTCTTGCAACTTTGGTTGTATGAGACTTGCCAGTGTTCAATAGGAATTTTGTGAAAATCTTCCCATGTATAGATGTATTTTTAGTGTTTTTGTAGAAAGAGGTAGGTGCCATGTTTTTATGTTTCACCATCTTGATCCCCACTGAGTTGCTATATTTTTAAAAATATTAGGAGAGCAACATAGTTTTACATATCACCACTAATCTCCTTAAAATGTTTGAACTATTGAGAAGAACTGACTTCATGTTGACAGATGCACATTTTCCAGAATTTAATACTTCCCTTAAAATTCAAAGTTTATCATTGGCAACAGATACCGTCAGTTGTTTCCCCTGAAGTAGCAAATTTGCTTTGTGCATTTTCAAAAAAAAAATTTTTTTTTGCCTAGTACTCAAGTCTGAATAGATATAGTTTGTCAGCATTCTTTTAATGATGTTCTGTTCAAATTTTTTTAAAGCCTGTTTAACTTGCAACTCACTTGCACAAATGTTTTTCTTCAAGACAACTATCATACCTCACAAACAGCAGAAGATGTGTGCTTCTCATTTCATCACACAGAATTTATTAACAAGACATGTTCTTAAAAGTTGAGATTTAATAACACTAATTTCTACTACTTCATCAGGGATACAAAACTTATTGATGGCAGAGTTGTGGTTGTAGAGAATACTATGACTTTTAGTAGAGTTTGGTGCCACTATCTTTTTTTCATGTTAAGGTGACAGCAGTGTTACTTATCACTACTTTTGCACTACCTGTGCATATGTCAACAAGTGAAAAGGCAAATAACATCTTACTTATTAAGAAAATAAGTTTGACTTCATGGATTTGTGAAAGGAGCTCAGTATTCTCCTGATGTTCCTTGGAACACACATTGAAAACTATGCAACAAGACAATTGTCACAGCTTCCTATTAGCCCTTCTTTATCTTTTCTCCCCCTAACATTTTAAATTAGTTCATGTTACCCTTCTGTACAAAACTACATAAACTTCTCATTTCATGCAGAGTAATGTGGTATGCTCCAATTTTTCCAATTTTGTTTCTTACTACTTTCTCAGTAACTCACCTTCTCAAAAGTAGTGGCCCCCTTATTCTTGGACATTTACCTAAGCTCCTTCTCAGTAGGTCTTTACATTCTCTATTCTTTCTGCACAAAGCGTGTTTTCTTAGAGACTTCCATGAATCATTTTCTCCTTTCATTCAGGTCTTTATTTCAATATCACCTGATGGAAAGGATCTCCTTTGACCACAGTTTCAACTGTACCTCTGTCATTCTTTAGACCCTTGGCTTGCTTTACTTTCCTTTTTGCCACTTATATCTTACTGTCTAACTTCCTCCTTGATAGAATGTCAGCCCCATAAAATCAGAAATTTGATTCTGTTCACTGCAATGCAAAGTTTTTTTTTAATGAATTAATAAAAATCACATTCCAATAGGCTCATCAAAGTGAATTCACAGGAATATTTTTACCTTATGGAAACATAACATAGTGTTTCTTAAATGCAAGTTCATAAGTAGGCTGCACCAAATTAACTCAGGGTATTTTTAAAGTAAAGAATCTAGGCTCTTTCCCCAAATTCTGATTCAACCAGTAGAAAATAAAAAGAGTCAATGTATACTAAAAAGTTCCCCAGGTATTTCTGAAGAACCGTCAGTTTGGGAAACCCTTTTCCTAATTCACCATGCTACTTTCCAATGCAAAGTGTTAGTAGATGTTGGATTTATATGAAAGTCAGTTGGGCAACTTGCTAAATCATCATTCAGATTTCTAAGGATCATGATTATAAACATGATGATAAATCATGTAACTTTATAAAAATCCTCATAAAGTAAAATAAACTTTCTATATTTTCTTAATTACAGTATCAATAAGCCAAAATCAATAGCATGTCTATAAGTTAGCAATAGTCCATCTGAAAATTGAACTAAGGAGGCAATTCCATTTAAAATGGTCTCAAAAAGAATAAAATGATTAGAAATAAATTTAATGATAGAAATGTAGGACTTGTACATATTCAAGACTGGAAAGCATAAATAAATGGGAGGATATCCCAAGTTCATGGTTCAGAAGACTTAACGTTGCTAAGAGGAAAGCAGTTTTCAAACTAATGTACAGATTCAATCCAATTCCTCTCAAAAATGCTATCTGGCTTTTTTGCAGAAATTGACAAGCTGATCCCAAAAATCATATAGAAATTGAAAGAACTCGGAAGAGACAAAATAATTTTGAAAAGTAAGATCCATGCTTGAAAGAATAGTCTTTTCAATGATACCAGGACTGTTGAGTATCTATCTATCTATCTATCTATCTATCTATCTATCTATCTATCTATACATAAGAATAATTCAAAATAAAACATAGGCCTAGATTCCTGAGCTAAAAATATAAAACCCTTAGAAGAAAATATAAAAGCAAATTTTCATGATCTTGGGTTATGCAGAGTTTTCTGAAATGTGACAGAATTTATCTACCCATAAATAACAATTATTAAAATGGAATAATAAGACAACCCAGGGACTTACCTGGTTGTCCAGTGGTTAAGATTCCTTGCTCCCAATGTAGGGGGCCCATTTTGACCCCTGGTCAGGGAACCCCTGGAGACAGAGACACTCTATACAGTCAGCAAAAACAAGACCTGAAGCTGATTGTAGCTCAGATCATGAAGTCTGATCATGAACTCTGATCATTGGAAAATTCAGATTTAATTAAAGAAAGGAGGGAAAATCACTAGGCCATTCAGGTGTAACTTAAATCAAATCCCTTATGATTATGCAGTGAAAGTGACAAATAGATTCAAGAGATTAGATCTGATATGCAGAGTGCCTGAAGAACTATGGATGGAGGTTCATAACATTGCACAGGAGGCAGTAATCAAAACCATCCCCAGTGGAGGAAAAAATGCAAAAAGGCAAAATGTTGTCTGAGGAGGCCTTAGAAATAGCTTAAAAAAGAAGAGAAGTGAAAGGCAAAGGAGAAAAGGAAAGATATAAGCATCTGAATGCAGAGTTCCAAAGGATAGCAAGGAGAGAGAAGAAAGCCTTTTTAAGTGAACAATGTGAAGAAATAGAGGAAAACAATAGAATAGGAAAGACTAGATATCTCTTCAATAAAATTAGAGATACCAAGGAACATTTTGTGCAAAGATGGGTGCATTTAAGAACAGAAATGTATGGACATAACAAAAGCAGAAGATATTAAGAAGAGGTGGCAAGATATACAGAACAGAAGAACTATACAAAAAGATCTTAATGAACCAGATAACTACAATGGTGTAATCACTCACCGAGAGCCAGACATCCTGGAGTTCAAAGTCAAGCGGGCCTTAGGAAGAATCACTACGAATATAACTAGTTGAGGTGATAGAATTCAAGCTGAGCTATTTTGAATCCTAAAAGGTGATGCTGGGAAACTGCTGCACTCAATATGCCAGCAAATTTGGAACACTCAGCAGTGGCCATAGGACTGGAACATGTCAGTTTTCATTCCAATTCCAAAGAAGGGCAATGCCAAAGAATGTTCAAACTAGCATACAATTGCACTCATTTCACATGCTATCAAAGTAATGCTCAAAATTTTTCAAGCTAGGCTTCAACAGAGCATGAACCAAGAACTTCCAAATGTTCAAGCTGGATTTAGAAAAAACAGATGAACCAGAGATCAAGTTGCCAATATCTGGAGGATCATAAAAAAGCAAGAGAATTCTAGAATTCTAGACAGGTTCAAAATTGGGAAAGGAGTATGTTAAGGCTGTATATTGTCACCCTGCTTATTTAACTTATATGCAGAGTACAACATGAGAAATGCCAGGCTTGATGAAACACAAGCTGGATTCAAGATTGCTAGGAGAAATATCAGTAACTTCACATATGCAGATGACACCATCCTTATGGCAGAAAGCAGAGAGGAACTAAAGAGACTCTTGATGAAGGTGAAAGAGGAGAGTGAAAAAGTTGGCTTAAAACTCAACATTCAAAAAAGAAGATCATGGCTACCAGTCCCTCACTTCATGTTAAATAGATGGGGAAACAATGGAAACAGTGACAGACTTTATTTTCTTGGGCTTGAAAAATCACTGAAGATGGTGACAGCATCCATGAAATTAGAAGTTTCTTGCTTGTTGGAAGAAAAGATATGACAAACATAGACAGTGTATTAAAAACTAGAGACATTTACTTTACCAGCAAAGGTCAAAGCTATGGTTTTTCCAGTAGTCATATATAGATGTGAGACTTGGAATATTAAGAAGGCTGAGTAATGAAGAACTGATGCTTTTGAACTGTGGTGTTGGAGAAGACTCTTGAGAGTCCCTTGGACTGTAGGGAGATCAAACCAGTCAATCCTAAAGGAAATCAATCCTGAAGATTCATTGGAAGGACTGATACTGATGATGAAGCTCCAATATTTTGGCCACCCAATTCGAATAGCAGACTTATTAGAAGAGACCCTGATGCTGGGAAAGATTGAATGCTGGAGGAGAATGAAATGACAGAGAAAGAGATGGTTGGATGGCATCACCAACTCAATGGACTTGAGTTTGAGCAAGCTCCTGGAGATGGTGAAGGACCAGAAAGCCTTGAGTGCTGCAGCCCATGGGGTCACAAAGATCAGACACGACTGATCAACAACTAATCACCTGAACAGCAACAAATTGAAACAACCACTATACAGATGAACCTTGAAAACATTATACAAAGTGTAAGCCAGTCTGAACATACATTATATGATAGCATTTGTACAAAATGTCCAGAAGAGATCTATAAAAACAGAAAGTAAATCAATCCCTGCTGAGAGATGGAGCTTGTAGGAAATACAGTGAATGCTAATGAGTCTGTAGTTGTATAGTTTCTTAGGTTTTTTTATATCAGCCATAATAAGACAAATCTCATAGCTCAAATATATGATTTTCAAATCCTAAGTATGTCAATGTGTATTCTTGCCACCCAGGTTACCTTCCAGGATGAACAAGGGCAGAAAGTGTCCAGGAAAACTGATGGAGTGAGTCTCCTGTTAACTCCTGTGCTTCCTTTCATAACCTCCTTGATTAACTTGTGAAAAACTACACTCTTTTAAAGTTATAGTCCTTATTAGCTACAGGAGTTTTTAACAAGATTTAAAAATTATTTTCTTACAGTATACCACCAGACAGTAACGGAAGTAGGTAGGGACATTTGGCTTCCCTGGTGGCTGAGAGGTTAAAGCGTCTGCCTGCAATGCAGGAGAGCTGGGCAAGATTCTTGGGTTGGGAAGATCCCCTGGAGAAGGAAATGGCAACCCACTCCAGTAGTCTTGCCTGGAGAATCCCATGGATGGAGAAGCCTGGACCTTTCCTTTCTCTAATGCACTCAAATACTATTTAAAGCTCAAATGCCCTTTCATTTCAACATCAAAGTATCTAATTCACTGTTTCTATATTATTTTCACAATAAAAATTGTCCAACATAAAGAGTACTAAAATGTATTTCGCTTTTTTATTGTAGTGAAATATACATAGCATAAGTTTATCATTTTAGCCAATTTTAAGTGTACCACAGAGTGGGCAGTAAGTGTATTCACATCATTGTGAAGCTATCGTGTGTGTGTCTGTGTGTGTGTTGGTGTGGGTGTGGGTGTGTGCACACGCATGCTCAGTCACTCAGTGGTGTCTGACTCTGCAACTCCATGGACTGTAGCCTTCCAGGCTCCTCTGTCTATGGAATTTCCCAGGCAAGAATACTGGAGAGAGTTGCCATTTCCTACTCTGGGGAATCTTCCTGATGCAGGGATTGAATCCTCATTTCTTACATCTCCTGCATTAGCAGGGAAATTATTTACAACTGTGCCACCTAGGAACACCCTCAACACCAAAATGACAAGTAACTTTTATATAAATAACTCAATAGAAAATAAAATATATAATCAAACCTTCAAAGTACTATTTTGGAGTTGTTTTTATTAAAAAAAATTTTTAATTTAAAAATTGGAGGATAATTGCTTTACAACACTGCATTGGTTTCTGCTATATATCAATGTACAAAATATTTTTCATTATTAAAGTAAAACCACAATTCTAATAAAGAATGTTATCATAAATCTTCAGATAAACAAGCAATTTTATTGATAAATTCATGATATTATTATTTTTGGAATTATATTTAAAATACATTTACATTTGTATTCTTATTTTTCAACCCAAAGATTTTCATCTAGATTTCATATTAAAAATAAAGTCATTGATGCATCATGAGACAGATTGCATATTAAATATATTAAATGTCAAGCTTTTTATTCTAGTTTCACTTGAAAAATAAACCTCCATAAGGTCTGGACAGATGTTGATAAGATAATAGCAGCTGTGGTGAGAATACATTTAAGGAAAAATGACAGTGTTTAATTGTTAAGATTATGAATAGCTATTTCAAAGTATTAAACAAAACCTGTTATAAGGTATTTTAAAATAATCAATAACCCCTGCACTGTGTTTTTCATTTTGGTACCAGCTGCTACCATTTCTTCTCTCTTGACAAGACATCAAACTCCAAGGCCATGTCTCCTTTGCTGTATCAGACAGGCTCAAAACATAGCTACCTACTTAACTAAGACAATTATCCAATTAAGTCGAACTTTCCAGTATTTCCTCTCTTTTTCATGTTCTTCCTTCACTATGCTTGAATCTTTTATCCATACCCTCTTCATTCTTAGGGACTTGCTATCATGCATCTTTTCTTCTTTGCCTTTATCTTCAAAATTTATAGGTTCTTTCCCCTATTCAGTTCAGTTCAGTAGCTCAGTAGTGTCTGACTGTTTGCGACTCCATGAATCGCAGCACACTAGGCCTCCCTGTCCATCACCAACTCCCAGAGTTTACTCAAACTCACATCCATTGTGTCAGTGATGCCATACAACCATCTCATTCTCTGTCATCCCTTTCTCCTCCCGCCCTCAATCTTTCCCAGCATCAGGGTCTTTTCAAATGAGCCAGTTCTTTGCAGCAGGTGGCCAAAGTATTGGAGTTTCAGTTGCAACATTAGTCCTTCCAATGAACACCCAGGACTGATTTCCTTTAGGATGGACTGGTTTGATCTCCTTGCAGTCCAAGGGACTCTCAAGAGTCTTCTCCAACACCACAGTTCAAAAGCATCAATTCTTCTGCACTAAGCTTTCTTTATAGTCCAACTCTCACATCCATACATGACTACTGGTCCTTTCCCCTATAAAGAACTCCTATGGGTTATTTCTAGATTTCCCACATTTCATAAAGAAAAAAATAAAAATCCTTTTTATTATTCCTCTTATTCCCACTTACCTAGTATTTAAGATCTCCACTGCACTTTATAACCAAATTTCTTTATAAAAAACTGACATCTTTTCTCTTATTTCTCGAAAAGCAAAGGAGAAAAGGAAAGATACAAGCATCTGAATGCAGAGTTCCAAAAAAATAGCAAGAAGAGATAAGAAAGCCTTCTTCAGTGATCAGTGCAAAGAAATAGAGGAAAACAACAGAATGGGAAAGACTAGAGATCTCTTCAAGAAAATTAGAGACATCAAGGGAACATTTCATGTAAAGATGGGCTTGCTAAAGGACAGAAATGGTATGGACCTAACAGAAGCAGAAGATATTAAGAAGAAGTGACAAGAATACATGGAAGAACTGTTAAAAAAGATCTTCATGATCCAGATAATCACGATGGTGTGGTCACTCATCTAGAGCCAGACATCTTGGAATGTGAAGTCAAGTGGGCCTTAGAAAGCATCACTATGAACAGGGCTAGTGGAAGTGATGGCATTCCAGTGGAGCTGTTTCAAATCTTGAAAGATGATGCTGTGAAAGTGCTGCACTCAATATGCCAGCAAATTTGGAAAACTCAGCAGTGGTTACAGGACTGGAAAAGGTCACTTTTCATTCTGATCCCAAAGAAAGGCAATGCCAAAGAATGCTCAAACTACTGCACAATTGCACTCATGTCACATGCTAGTAAAGTAATGCTCAAAATTCTCCAAGGCAGGCATCAGCAATACATGAACTGTGAACTCCTGATGTTCAAGCTGGTTTTAGAAAAGGCAGAGGAACCAGAGATCAAATTGCCAACATCTGCTGGATCATGGAAAAGGCAAGAGAGTTCCAGAAAAACATCTATTTCTGCTTTATTGACTATGCCAAATCCTTTGACTGTGTGGATCACAATAAACTATGGAAAATTCTGAAAGAGATGGGAATCCCAGACCACCTGACATGCCTCTTGAGAAACCTATATGCAGGTCAGGAAGCAACAGTTAGAACTGGACATGGAACAACAGACTGATTCCAAATAGGAAAAGGAGTATGTCAAGGCTGTATATTGTCACCCTGCTTATTTACCTTATATGCAGAGTACATCATGAGAAACGCTGGGCTGGAAGAAACACAAGCTGGAATCAAGATTGCTGGGAGAAATATCAATAACCTCAGATATGCAGATGACACCACCCTTATGGCAGAAAGTGAAGAGGAGCTAAAAAGCTGCTTGATGAAAGTGAAAGAGGAGAGTGAAAAAGTTGGTTTAAAGTTCAACATTCAGAAAATGAAGATCATGGCATCTGGTCCCATCACTTCATGGGAAACAGATGGGGAAACAGTGGAAACAGTGTCAGACTTTATCTTTTTGGGCTCCAAAATCACTGCAGATGGTGACTGCAGCCATGAAATTAAAAGACGCTTACACCTTGGAAGAAAAGTTATGACCAACCTAGATAGTATATTCAAATGCAGAGACATTACTTTGCTGACTAAGGTCCGTCTAATCAAGGCTATGGTTTTTCCTGTGGTCATGTATGGATGTGAGAGTTGGACTGTGAAGAAGGCTGAGCGCCAAAGAGTTGATGCTTTTGAAATGTGGTGTTGGAGAAGACTCTTGAGAGTCCCTTGGACTGCAAGGAGAGCCAACTGGTCCATTCTGAAGGAGATCAGCCCTGGGATTTCTTTGGAAGAAATGATGCTGAAGCTGAAACTCCAGTACTTTGACCACCTCATGTGAAGAGTTGACTCATTGGAAAGGAGTCTGATACTGGGAGGGATTGGAGGCAGGAGGAGAAGGGGACGACAGAGGTTGATGTGGCTGGATGGCATCACGGACTCAGTGAACATGAGTCTGAGTGAACTCCAGGAGATGGTGATGGATAGGGAGGCCTTGCGTGCTGCAATTCATCGGGTCACAAAGAGTTGGACACGACCAAGTGACTGAACTGAACTCTGATTTCTTGCCATCATTCCCTCTTTAATCTACTGGAAACTAGCCTCTACTGAAATTGCCCATTCTGGGGCCACTAAGCCCTTGAGTACATTTTTGTCTTCCTACTTGACCTCTCTCTGTATTTAACAGTGTCATACATCTTTACTCTTGCACCTCTTTTGCGTTGGCCTGTGTAGCACTAAATCTCACAGTTAATTAGTGCAGTCACTCAGTTGTGTCTGACTCTGTGTGACCCCATGGACTGCAGCATGCCAGTGTCCATCACCAACTCCCATAGCTTGCTCAAACTCATGTCCATCAAGTGGGTGAGCCATCAAACCATTTCATCTTCTGTTGTCCTCTTCTCCTCCTGCCTTCAATCTTTCCCAGCATCAAGGTCTTTTTCCAGTGAGTCAGTTCTTTGCATCTTTGGCCAAAGTATTGGAGCTTCAGCTTCAGCATCAGTTCTTCCAATGAATATTCAGGACATATTTCCTTTTAGATGGACTGGTTGGATCTCCTTGCACTCCAAGGGTCTCTCAAGAGTCTTCTCCAATATCACAGTTCAAAAGCATCAATCCTTCAGCATTCAGCTTACTTTATGGCTCAATCTCACATCCATATATGACTACTGGAAAAACCATAGCTTTGACTAGTTGAACCTTTGTTGGCAAAGTAATATCTCTGCTTTTAATATGCTTTCTAGGTTTGTCATAACTTTTCTTCTAAGAAGCAAACATCTTCTAATGTCATGGCTGTAGTCACCATATGCAGTAATTTTGGAGCCAAGAAAATTAAGTCTGTCACTAGCTCTCACAGTTCTCCATATTTCTCACTCCTTCACAGTTTCTTTTGTGGACTTTTCCTTCTCTGTCCTCTTAAGTATTGATATTTTCCACATATCTAACATGTAAACATCTATGATAGGACAGCACATTTCTAACTCAATTACAAAATTCAGTTCTCAAAACAAGATGACGGAAGAGTAGGTGGATGTGGAGGACACCTCTTTCCATGGGTACATCAGGAATACACCTTCAGACACCATGTAGAACACCAGCTGAGAATGGTCAGGAGTACCTGACAAGCGGAAAATAATATATAGAACCATGCAGAAGTTGAGATCAAGCCCTGAATGTTTGGAGTGGGAGCACTGACTCCAAGACCCTAGACTATCAGAGAACTAACCCTAGGAAGTATCAAATAGTGAGAACTATTTCAAAGGAAACCACTTGAGTACAAGATGCTGCATCACCCAACCACCAGTATCACCCTGTGCAGAACAAGTCATTTAAACACAAACAAAACAAAAATACAAACCCAGTCATCAGCAGACAAGATTACCACTTCACTCAGCCTTGCCCATTAGAAGAAAAACAAAAAGTCAGCAGAAATCTCACCCTATATGAAGCTTACACAAACCACTGGACCAACCTTAGAAGGGCAGAAACCAAAAGGAAGAAAAAATTCAACCTTGAAGCCTGGGAAAAGGAGACCTCAAACACAATAATTAAAAAATAATAATGAAAAGGCAGAGAAATACTACACAAATGAAGAAACAAACTAGAAACACAGAAGTCCAAACATATGAAGAGGAAATGGGCAAACTACCTGAAAAAAGAATTCAGAATGATGGTAGTAAAGGTGATCAAAAACCTTGAAATCAAAATGGAGAAAATGCAAGAATCAATTAACAAAGAGCTAGAAGAATTAAAGAATAAACATACAAACAAAATGATTACTAAAATTAAAAATATTCTGGAAGGACTCAACAGCAGAATATCTGAAGCAGAAGAACGAATTAGTGAGCTAGAAGATAAAATGATGCAAATAACTTCTAAAGAGCAGAATAAAGTAAAAGAATGAAAAGAACTGAGGATAGTCTCAGAGACCTCTTGGACAATATCAAATGCACCAAAATTCAAATTATAGGGGTCCTGTAAGCAGAAGATAAAAAGAAAGGGCATGAGAAAATTTTTGAAGAGATTATAGTTGAAAATTTCCCCAATATGGAAAAGAAAATAGTCAATTAAGTCCAAGAGGATCAAAGAGTCCCATACAAGATAAACCCAAGGAGAAACACACCAAGACACATACTAATCAAACTAACAAAGAATAAACACAAAGAAAGACTATTAAAAGCAGCAAGGGAAAAGCAACAAGTAACATACAAGGAAAATCCCATATGTTTAACAGCTGATCTTTCAGCAGAAACTCTGCAGGCCAGAAGGGAATGGCAGGATATATTTAAAGTACTGAAAGGGGAAAATCTACAAACAAAGTTACTGTACCTAGCAAGGATATCATTCAAAACTGATAGAGAAATAAAAAGCTTTTCAGAAAAGCAAAAGTTAAGAGAATTCAGTACCACCAAGTCAGCTTACCAACAAATGTTAAACAGACTTATATAGTCCAGAAATACAAGAGAAGGAAAAAGATCTACAAAATTAACCCCAAACAATTGAGAAAATTGCAATAGGAACATATATATAAATAATTACTTTAAATGTAAATGGATTAAATTCTCCAACCAAAAGACACAGACTGGCTGAATGGATACAGAAACAAGAGCCATATATATGCTGTCTACAAGAAACCCACTTCAGACCTCAAGACACATATAGACTGAAAGTGAGAGGATGGAAAATTATATTCCATGCAAATGGGAAGCAAAAGAAAGCTGAAGTAGCAATCCTCATATCAGACATAATAGACCTTAACATTAAAAAAAAATTACAAGAGGTAAGGAAGGACACTATGTAATGATCAAGAGATCAGTCCAAGAGGAAGAAATAACAATTGTAAATATCTATGTCCCCAACATAGAAGCACATCAATACATAAGACAAACACTAACAGACATAAAAGGAGAAATTGACAGTAACACAATAATAATAAGAGACTTTAACATCCCACTCACACCAATGGACAGATCATCAAAACAGAAAATTAATAAGAAAACATAAGCTTTAAATGATACATTAGATGAAATGGATCTCATTGATATCTTCAGGACATTCCATCCAAAGCAGAATACACCTTCTTCTCAAAGGCACATGGAACAAACCATATCTTGGGTCACAAATCAAACCTCAGTAAATTTAAGAAAATTGAAATTGTAGCAGTCACCTTCTCCAACCACAATGCTATGAGACTAGATATCAATTACAAGGAAAAAAGTGTAAGAAACACAAACATATGGAGATTAAACAATACATTTCTAAATAACCAATAGGTTACTGAAGAAATCATAAGGGAAATCAAAAAATTTCTAGAAACAAATTACAATGAAAACACGACAACTCAAAACTTATGGGATGCAGCAAAAGCAGTTATAAGAGAGAAGTTTATAGCAATACAATCCTACCCCAAGAAACAAGAAAAGCATCAAATAGACTACCAAACTTTACACCTAAA
Organism: Nanger dama; assembly: GCA_917880005.1. Classification (NCBI taxonomy): domain Eukaryota; kingdom Metazoa; phylum Chordata; class Mammalia; order Artiodactyla; family Bovidae; genus Nanger; species Nanger dama. The sequence continues at coordinate 41,018,708 of CAKJTW010000002.1, forward strand.
ACAACTGGAAAAAGAAGAAGAACAACAACTCAAAAAAAAAAAAAATCCACGATTAGTAGAAGGAAAGAAATCATAAAGACCTGAGCAGGAATAAATGAAAAGAAATGAAAGAAACAACAGTAAAGATTAATAAAACTAAAGGCTGGTTCTTTGAGAAGATAAAACTGATAAACCTTTAGCTAGACTCATCATGAAAAAAAGAAAGAAGAATTAAATCAACAAAATTAGAAATGAAAAAGAAGAAGTTACAACAGACAGTGCAGAAATACAAAGGATTATAAGAGACTATTATGAACAACTGTATGGTGATAAAATGGATAACCTGGAAGAAATGGACAGATTCTTAGAAAAGTTCAATCTTCCAAGACTGAACCAAGTAGAAATTATGAACAACCCAATTACAAGCACTGAAATTGAAGCGGTGATTTTAAAAATCTCCCAAAAATCAAAAGCTCGGGGCCGGATGGCTTCACAAGAGAATTCTATCAAACATTTAGAGAAGAGCTAATGCCTATCTTTCTAAAACTGTCTCAAAAAATTGCAGAAGAATGAACATTCCAACTCATTCTACAAGGCCACCATCACCCTGACACCAAAACCAAAGATAACACAAAAAGAGAAAATCACAGGCCAATATCACTGAGGAATATAAATACAAAAATCCTCAACAAAATTTTAGCAAACAGAATTCAGCAACACATCAAAAAACTCACACACCATGATAAAGTTGGGTTTATGCCAACTTTACAAGGATTCTTCAATATATGCAAATCAATCAATGTGATACACCATATTAACAAATTGAAAGATAAAAACCATATGATAATCTCAATAGATGCAGAAAAAAAAAGCCTTTGACAAAATTCAGTACCCATTTATGAGTAAAGCTCTTCAGAAAATGACCATAGAAGGAACCTACCTCAACATAGTAAAGACCACGTATTATAAGTCTACAGCAAACATTATTCTCAATGGTGAAAAACTGAAAGCATTTCCTCTAAGGTCAGGAACATGACAAGGGTGTCTACTTTCACCACTATTATTCAACATAGTTCTGGGAAGTCCTAGCTATGGCAAACGAAGAAGAGGGGTGGGGGAATAAAAGGAATCCAGATCAGAAAAGAAGTAAAGCTCTCACTGTTTTCAGATGATGACACTGTACATAGAAAATCCTAAAGGTAGTATCAGAAAATTACTAGAGCTAATCAGTGAATTTAGGAAAGTTGCAGGATACAAAATCAATACACAGAAATCATTTGCATTTTTGTATACTAACAATGAAAAATCAGAAAGAGAAATTAAGGAATCAATCACATATACCGTTGCAACAAAAAGAATCAAATATCTAGAAATAAACTTACCTAAGGAGACAAAGGAACTGTACGCAGAAAACTAATGAAAGAAATAAAAGATGACATAAACAGATGGAGAGATATTACATGTTCCTGGGTAGGAAGAATTAATATTGTGAAAATGACTAGCTACAAACACAATCTGTATATTCAATATGATCCCTATCAAATCACCAATGGCATTTTTTACAGAACTAGAACAAAAGAATTCACAACTCATATGGAAACACAAAAGCCTCTGAATAGCTAAAGCAGTCTTGAGAAAGAAGACTGGAACTGGAGGAATCAACCTTCCTGACTTCAGATTATACTACAAAGCTACAGTCACCAAGACCATATGGTACTGGCACAAAAACAGAAATAAAGACAAATGGGCCAAGATAGAAAGCCCAGAAATAAATCCATGAACCTATGGGTACATTATTTTTTACAACGGAGGCAAGAATATACAATGGGGCAAAGACAGCCTCTTCAATAAATGGTGCTGGGAACACTGGACAGCTACATGTAAAAGAATGAAATTAGAACACCTCCTAACTCCATATGCAAAGATAAACTCAAAATGGATTAAAGACCTAAATGTAAGACCAGAAACTATAAAACTCTTAGAGGAAAACATAGACAGAGCACTTAATGACATAAATCAAAGCAAGATCCTCTATGACCCACCTCCTAGAGTAAAGGAAATAAAAACAAAAGTAAAGAAGTGGGACCTGATTAAACTTAAAAGCTTTTGAACAGCCAAGGAAACACTAAGCAAGGTGAAAAGACAACCCTTAGAATGGGAGAAAAATAATAGCAAATGAAACAACTGACAAAGGATTAATTTCCAAAGTATACAAGCAGCTCATACAACTCAATACCAGAAAAACCAAAACCCAATCAAAGAGTGGGGGAAAGATCTAAACAGACATTTCTCCAAAGACGCCATACAGATGGCCAACAAATACATGAACAGATGCTCAACATCATTCATTATTCAGTTCAGTCGCTCAGTCGTGTCTGACTCTTTGCGACCCCATGAATCACAGCACGCCAGGCCTCCCTGTGCATCACCAATCCCGGAGTTCACTCAGACTCACGTCCATCAAGTCAGTGATGCCATCCAGCCATCTCATCCTCTGTCGTTCCTTTCTCCTCCTGTTCCCAGTCCCTCCCAGGATCAGAGTCTTTTCCAATGAGTCAACTCTTCTCATGAGGTGGCCAAAGTACTGGAGTTTCAGCTTCAGCATCATTTCTTCCAAAGAACACCCAGGGCTGATCTCCTTCAGAATGGACTGGTTGGATCTCCTTGCAATCCAAGGGACTCTCAAGAGTCTTCTCCAACACCACAGTTCAAAAGCATCAATTCTTCAGCGCTCAGCTTTCTTCACAGTCCAACTCTCAAATCTATACATGACCACTGGAAAAACCATAGCCTTGACTAGACAGACCTTTGTTGGCAAAGTAATGTCTCTGCTTTTGAATATGCTATCTAGGTTGGTCATAACTGTTCTTCCAAGGTGTAAGCGTCTTTTAATTTCACGGCTGCAGTCACCATCTGCAGTGATTTTGGAGTCCCCCAAATAAAGTCTGACACTGTTTCCACTGTTTCCCCATCTATTTCCCATGAAGTGATGGGACCAGATGCCATTATCTTCGTTTTCTGAATGTTGAGCTTTAAGCCAACTTTTTCACTCTCCTCTTTCACTTTCATCAAGCAGCTTTTTAGTTCCTCTTCACTTTCTTCCATAAGGTTGGTGTCATTTGCACATCATCACTCATTATTAGAGAAATGCAAATCAAAACCACAATAAGATATCACGTCATACCAGTCAGAATGGCCATTATCAAAAATTCTACAAACAATAAATGCTGAAAAGGATGTGGAGAAAAGGGAGCTCTCTTGCATGTTTGGTGAGAATTTGAATTGATACAGCCACTATGGAAGATGGTATGGAGATTCTTTAAAAAACTAGGAATAAAACCACCATATAACTCAGCAATTCCACTCCTAGGCATATACCCTGAGAAAACCAAAATTGTAAAAGACATATGTATCCCATTGTTCATTGCAGCACTATTTACAATAGCTAGAACATGGAAGCAACCTAGATGTCCATCAACAATTGAATAGATAAAGAAGTTGTGGTACATGTCCACAATGGAATATTACTTAGCCTTAAAAAGGAACACCTTTGAGTCAGTTCTAATGAGGTGGATGAACCTAGAACCTATTATACAGAGTGAAGCAAGTCAGAAAGAGAAAGAGAGATATCATATTCTAATGCATATATATGGAATCTAGAAAAGTGGTACTAAAGATTTACTTACAGGGCAGCAGTGGAGAAGTAGACATGGAGAGTAGACTTGGGGGAGAGGGAAGAGGAGGGTGAGATATATGAAAAGAGTAACATGGAAATTTATATTACCATGTGTAGAAAAGATGTCCAATGGTAATTTGCTGTATGGCTAAGGAAACTCATACAGGGGCTCTATGTCAACCTGGAGGGGTAGGGAAGGGAGGGAGATGAAAGGGAAGTTCAGGAGGGAGGGGATGTATGTGTACCTATGGCTGATCCATGTTGAGGTTTGACAGAGAACAGCAAAATTCTGTAAAGCAATTATCTTTCAATAAAACATGAATAATTTTTTTTAATTCAGTTCTTTTTTCCCCCTCAATTTTTCCCTCTTTAGATGCTTTCTCTCTCAGTAAAGGGTGCCACCATTCACCCAGTTATTCATGTCTAAGCATCACTCTCGGCTTCTTCTCCTTCCTCTTTCCCCATGGTCCCAGTTACCAGGTCCCACCAAATTCTCTGCTACCCAGCTCATAACCATTCTCTCTCAGTATTCTGTACTTCACATTCAGAACTGGCTTCTGATCAGTTGCTTATCATTCAGTTTGATTCTCCATGATGTTTCACAGTTTGTTTCATGAAACAACACTGTTTTACATTTACAGTATTTGAATCTCATCATATCATTCCTTTGCTTAAATATCCATCAGAGCTTCTACATGAGAAAATAAAGTTTAAACTTGCCTACAGTTTCTAACCACTACCTGCTTCCTCCCACTTTTCACTATATCCTCCCACTCCCATTGTTCCAAATAATCAAACTTCACTTCAGCCAAAGGGAATTTATTAGATTTCTTCCTATGTATAATGTAGTTTTCCTTTTCTTAACATACTTTTCTCACTTTTCCCTTGGTCTTCCCAAGTGGCGCTGTGGTAAAGAATCTGCCTGCCAATGCAGGAGACACAAGAGATATGAATTCAACCTTGAGTCAGGAAGATCCCTTGGAGATGGGCATGGCTACCCACTCCAGTATTCTTGCCTAGAAAATTCCATGGACAGAGGAGCCTGGAGGGCTACAGTCCATGAGGTCACAAAGAGTCAGATATGACTGAGTGTGTGTGTGTGTGTGTGTGCACACACACACATGCACTTTTCTCTTATCCATTAAAGACCATCTAGAGTATGACTATGTCCATGAGGTCCTCACCCACCTCCTCAGGTATAACCTCAGTTTAGTTCAGTTTAGTTGCTCAGTCATGTCTGACTCTTTGTGACCCATGGACTGCAGCATGCCAGGCCTCCTGCCCATCATCAACTCCTAGAGTTTACTCAAACTCATGTCCACTGAGTCAGTGATGTCATCCAACCATCTCATCCTCTGTCATCCCCTTCTCCTCCTGCCTTCAATCTTTTCCAGCATCAGGGTCTTTTAAAATGGGGCAGTTCTTTGCATCAGGTGGCCAAAGTTTTGAGTTTCACCTTCAGCATCAGTCCTTCCAGTAAATATTCAGGATTGATTTTCCTAAGAATGGACTGGTGGATCTCCTTGCAGTCCCAGGGACTCAGGAGTCTTCTCCAATACCACAATTCAAAAGCATCAATTCTTTGGCACTCAGCTTTCTTTATAGTCCAACTCTCATATCCATATGTGACTGCTGGAAAAATCATAGCTTTGACTAGACAGACCTTTATTGCAAAGTAATGTCTCTGCTTTTTAATATGCTATCTAGATTAGTCATAACTTTTCTTCCAAGGAGCAAGCATCTTTTAATTTCATGGCTGCAGTCACAATCTGTGGTGATTTTGGAGCCCCCAAAATAGTCTTGTCACTGCTTCCACTGTTTCCTCATCTATTTGCCATGAATTGATGGGACTGGATGCCATGATCTTAGTTTTCTGAATATTGAGTTTTAAGTCAACTTTTTCACTCTCTCCTTTCACTTTCATCAAGAAGCTCTTCAGTTCTCCACTTTCTGCCATAAGGGTGGTGTCATCTGCATATCTGAGGTTATTGATATTTCTCCTGGCAATCTTGATTCCAGCTTGTGCTTCATCCAGCCCAGAGTTTCTCATGATGTACTCTGCATAGAAGTTAAATAAGCAGGGTGACAATATATAGCCTTGACGTACTCATTTCCCAGTTTAAAACCAGTCTGTTGTTCCATGTCCAGTTCTAACTGTTGCTTCCTGACCTGCATACATATTTCTTAAGAGGCAGGTCAGGTGGTCTGGTATTCACATCTTTTGAAGAATTTTCCAGAGTTTGTTGTGATCCACATAGTCAAAAGCTTTGGCATAGTCAATAAAGCAGAAGTAGATGTTTTTCTGGAACCCTTTTCCTTTTTGATCTGGCAATTTGATTTCTGGTTCCTCTGCCTTTTCTAAATCCAGCTTGAACATGTAGAAGTTCACGGTTCATATACTGTTGAAGCCTAGCTTGGTGAATTTTAAGCATAACCTCAGGCTGACTATAATACTACTGCCCCCACCCCCACCAGCCTTGCTCACCTAAAGCTGCCTCTACAACTCTTTCTAACATGGCTCATAGTAGGAAAAATTGTAATCCTATATTTCCTTTTATTTCCTCTACTAAACTGTTGTCTCTTGAGGGAAAGAATTTGCTTCACTTGCCTCTACAGTCCTAGAACTAAGTAAAGTGTTTGGCTATAGTAGTGAGCAATACAATTTGTTGAATTAATAAATTTCAGAATAAATGTAATCGACTAATCTGGTTTTGACTTAAATGTATGACTAACCATACCGTAATACAAGAACCCAGAATTATTATCCTGCTAGTCAAAATGCTTTTAATTGAATCTACAAATAAATGGGTTTCAGTTTGGTTGATTCTTATACAAGAAGGCTTAGTATACTAAAGTGATTTAATTACATTTTATAGTTTATTTTTCTTCCTTTTGCAACTGTCACATATGTATACTCTAGAGGATAAAATATTTGAGCTTGACTTAACTTTCAGTTGGTAGACATTTGTGTGGATGTGAATATAAAAAAATCTCTGACCACAGAATATTCTGATCCAAATAATGAAAAAAAGGGACAGGAGACTTCCAAAAACATTGTTTACACTGTTATGATGACAAGAAGGTCCTGTCAGTGACTCTCAGGCAAGATCCAAAAGCTATGCTTTGTTTATCTGTTTACTTATTTTTCCTTGCCTGACAATGCTAAGGTGAAGGTGAAGTCACTCAGTCGTGTCCGACTCTTTGCGACCCCATGGACTGTAGTCTACCAGGATCCTCTGTTCACGGGGTTTTCCAGGCAAGAATACTGGAATGGGTTGCCATTTCCTTCTCCAGGAGATCTTCCTAACACAGGGATTAGACCCAGGGATTGAACCCATGTCTCCTGCATTGTAGGCAGACACTTTACCATCTGACAATGCTAAGTACACAGTAAAACTGAGTAATAATTTTACATGGCACTTTACATTTTAAAGTAATTTCAAGTTAATTTTCTCCTGCAAAACATGTGTTGGTATGTCTATTTTATTCAATCCTCCTGAATTCTCAATGGTTCTAACAAGAAACAGAACTGTGTTTCTGCATTTTACTGTATCTAAAAATCAAAATCCTATTTTGTTTATTTAAAAAATGTTTTAATTGTGTTTCAGTTTTGTTTTCAATTTTAAAAATGATCTGTCTTGGGTTTTATGATACATCCGAATGAGTTTTAAATTAATGTTTTTAAAATATATAGGTACCATTCAGGAAAATATATAGCTGTGACGCTTCAGATTAGAAAATTAGATCTGAAGCATTCCAATGACTTCTATGGATGATCTTCAGCTCTAAACTGCTTCTATGAAGTATTTTTCCTAGTTGTTAAATGTCAAGTCACATTCTATTTTGAAGGTACTCCTTATCCTTACACCATCGCAATGCTCTTAATCTTTTCTTTAATGAAAAAAACCCAGTAATTGTTATTTCTAGGCTTTAGAAATAACTGTCTGTCCTTTCTTGCCCTTGAATCTAAATCTTTGAAACCTACTGTACTTATTCTTACATGCTATCTACTTTTATTATCTTCATATTTAATTCCCTGAAGATATACCAAGAGCTCATACAGAATTTGTTTTGAATTGTCTATTTGGCTTAAATAGCTTCAGTTGGTCACATATGGAGACTGTGTGATAAGCATAAATCGTTAGATAGTGAGAAACTAGTTCTTCACTCATCCTGTGTGTGTATGTGTGCTCATTTGTGTCAGACTCTCTGAGACCCCATGGACTCCTCTGGACTCCCACCGGACTCCTCTGGACTCCCACCGGGCTCCTCTGTCCATGGACATTTTCCGGGCAAGAGTACTGGAGTGGGTTGCCGTTTCCTTCTCCACGGGTACTGTTATAAGCCTTGGTAAATAGTACTACCATCAGTACATTACAATCATGCAAAATGACTAATTGTTTTACATGAAGCATCTTGGTTACCATCATTCTGTTCAGAGTGACACCTTAAATTTTATATATTTTCCTACCTTAGTATTCCTTTTGCCCTAATTCTTTAATACATTATTTTTAAATTGTTGATCTGTATGTAGGTTTGTATAACACCTCGAATCATTATGGAATGAGGTATGATGTGAATAATCAAACACAACTCCATGTAGAAACATATTTTCAGCATAGACACAATAAAGAAGTCACTCCTCCAAGTGAATAAGACATGAACTTTCTTTTGCCACAGCAGATTGGAGAATGCAAAGCACTCAAGTCAGAAATCAGAAAAGTCAGCACAAGGAAACAGAGATAGAAACCATTCCCAGATAATCAGTAACACATATTTTGCAGAGAAATTTTTTAGAAATGATACTTATATTTTTAAATAAGGGATGATAATTAAAGTGAACCTTGAGGAAACAATTAGTCAAAACCAGAATGTGGGAAATTCTACAGAACAAATGACCCAATTTTTCCATAAACGGAAGAGATAAAAGAGAATGAAAGGAAAGAAAGAAAAATAACTGCTATAGATTGAGAGTTGTATGACCTTGTTATAATCCTGACTACAATAAACTGATTGTACAAAGACATTTATTAGACAGTTAAGGAAAAGTAAACATATATTAGGCATTAGATAATATAAAGGAAATAGTGTCAATTTTAGAAATGTGATAATGGGATTGTAGTTACATTTTTAAAGACCTTATATATTATTAAAGATACATGCAAATATATTTATAGATGAAATAATGTCAGATATTTGCTTTCAATAGTCTAAATTTATTCCTTTTAATCTGCAATTTAAAAATTTATGTTTAAAAGTAAGAAAAATAAAGCATACCTGATTCATAGTAAATCTCTAATAGGGTTTAAATAAATACAAATTATTGGGATGGCCAAAATATACAAACGTTTTGGCCATTCCAAAATATTGTTTCAGTTCAGGCTTTCTCAAAAGCAGCAACTGAGATAAAGCATGTTTAAGAGTATAGTCTAACCTCCATATCCACAGTTTTGCAGCTGCAGATTTAACCAACTGTGGATCAAAAATATTTTTTAGAATTCCAGGAAATTCAAACAAGCAAAATTTGATCTTGCCATGCACTGGCAACTATTTACATAACATTTACATTGTATTAAGCATTAAAAATTATCTAGCTGCTGCTAAGTCACTTTAGTCGTGTCCGACTCTGTGCAACCCCATAGACGGCAGCCCACCAGGCTCCCATTCCTGGGATTCTCCAGGCAAGAATATGGAGTGGGTTGCCATTTCCTTCTCCAGTGCATGAAGGTGAAAAGTGAAAGTGAAGTCACTCAGTCGTTTCCGACTCTTCACGACCCCACGGACTGTAGCCTACCAGGATCCTCTATCCATGGGATTTCCCAGGCAAGAGTACTGGAGTGGGTTGTCATTGCCTTCTCTGAAAGTAATCTAGAAATGGTTTAAAGTATAGATGAGGATATAAGTAGATTATATGCAAATAGTACATCATTTTATATAAAGGACTTATGGTTCATGAATCTTGTTATCCTCAAGAGTCCTTGAACCAATCCACAATGGATAACAAGGGACAACTATAGTGTTTGGGGAATGTGATTCCAGGGAACAGCATTGAGAGTCAGAAAGAGTGAAAATGGAGAAGAGAAAGGCAACAGAAGACTATACATTGAGCTGGCTATCACTTGGATGACAAGGAGCTTAATCCTGCACAAGCCAAATGCATCTAGAACCATTCACTGTGTAAAGAGAAAACATTTATCAATCATTTCCCTGGTGGTTCAGTAGGTAAAGAATCTGCCTGCAAATGTGAGAGACACAGGTTCAGTCCTTGGGTCAGGAAGATCCCCTGGAGAAGGATATGGCAACCCACTCCTGCATTCTTGCCTGGAGGATTTCATGGAGAGAGGGGCCTGGTGGGCTACAGTCATTGGGATCACAGAGCTGGACACAACTGAGTGACAAACACTACACTTTCCCTTCTCCATTGATGAAGGCTAAGCCACAGGGCATTGACACCTCTAGATTTCTTAGTTACTCAAGCATGAATATTGAGAGAATTCTGTGATAGCTAATGACTTGCCCAATAGAAGCCTTCCAACAGAAATAAAGAGGTGCTCAGTGTTGGCCTGAGGCAATGTGCTTTCAGGTTACACTTGAAAGAATCTGGCTGAAGTCTTCAGGAGAACTAGTCTTTACAACGAAGATCAGAATAAAAGTATTAGAAGACGCACACAAGAGTTGTTACAGTAGTCTATTCTCCGTGCCCACAACTCCAGTTTCCTCCTATGAAGTCCAGTCAGTTACAGGATTCCTTGCAATATGCTGGCCAGCTGGCATCTCTGCCAAGACTGAATCTAAGAAAGTAGGTGAAACAAGCTGCCATCCCCAATGCTGCACGTGATTCCAAGGCCATAACAGACATTATTTATCTCCCTCCTCCATTACCAAATTTAGAATTTTCTCAGCTTAGACATGCAACAGGGCTGATTTATGTTGTTTTCCTTCTGGAGTGAGCCTGACTTCTACCAACAAAGAGTCTGTGCCCTTGACATCCTTGTGCTTGGCAGTCTGGTTGCTACAATCTTCTATCCACAATTATCACTGGGCATGGTAGAACCAAGAGACATTCAGTGGGCATCTTTCAGACACTCTGAAAGTCCCTATTATGTATCTCCCTGACCTGTAGCCAGAACCCTAGCTTCTCATGGTAAAAATCAGAATTAATTAACACCACCAACACAAAATGCCTTTCTTTGCCTTTTGTTATATTTCAGTACTACAAGTTTTCAAACATAACAATGTAAAAGTCACCAATAATACACTCAGAATATAACATTGAATATGGTAACAGAACATTTATCAAAGTAAAATATAATATAATTAGCAGCAGCGTGTGACATGTTATACTTTGGTAAACCTGACCTCAAACCATCACCTTAAAATACAAAAAACAGAACAGATGGCTGAACAGGTCTCAAAATACAAGGTTATACTGAATGAAAATTTCTGCCCATGAACCATTTTAGAAAACACTAATTTCTGTGATTGCTTTTTATTCTATTTTAAATAATTTATATTTCTTAATTCAATACAAATTTGAAGGAAATATGTGGAATTAATAATTTTTACCAAGTGTGGACAGAAATGTAAAAGTCTTATTTAACAGCAAAGTGGAGTCTTGTCTATCGCGTCAGTTATGCCTATTCTGGATACATTTACTTATTCAATAATAAAATAAAGTGCCTCCATTTATTTTGTACATGTGTTGCAAACAGCTCTTATATGAATTCACCTTAATCCCCACAATAATCCTGCAAGACTGGAAACTGAAGGGTTATAGGACGCACCTTACACAAAATCAAATAGTTACTAAACACTTAAGCCAGAATTCCAGTGCTGTTACCTTCAAATCATCATCTGGAATAGCAAAAGAAATCATTCACTTTATTGATGTAAATATTGTTGGAAATCTATTTAGATCTGAATCTATTTGGATTGTCATTCTTTGATTCCAAGTCAAAAGCAGAGATGTTATGAAGAACTGAGAGATATTTCACAAACTATTACTTTCAAACAGCTGGGTTTTTTATTATTCCAGGCAGAAGCAGAAATCCACTTTGTGAGCTGCAAGTCAAGGTGCCCTGATTTATTATAGTCAAGGAGTCATTTGACTTGTCACATTTTCTCTCCTGAGATTTTGATAAGTGAGTGAAGTGACACAACATGAAAAAATAGATGAAGCATATTTACTCCAGGGACCACATTCTTACAACACAACCAAGCAATTCTGGCAGCTTAGTCTTTGGAATCTGTCATTTTGTGGGTAGTTCTTTAGTCTTTCTCTGGGTTTTATAATATCATGATATCTTTCAAATTAAAATTTTTTCCTTACATGGCAGTCAGTTTCTATAGCTAGCCATCAAAGAACCCCAAATTATATACAACTACAACCAAAAGTGATCATTTCTTTCTCTAAAAATCTATTGAATTGACAGTTCACACCACACAATTCAGCATTAGTGTTCTCTAATTCCACCAGGAATGTTGCCTTCCTAGTTGAAGTGTAACTACTTGGTCATTCCTATAATTATTATTTGGCTTCTGTCTTACAACCTAGCAAAAGCTATGTACTAATTGATGGATAGACTTCAAAAATATGCTTTTAAAACATGCTAAGATGGATACAGGGCTTCGCAGGTGGCTCAGTGATAAAGAATCCACTGGCAATACAGGAGACGTGGGTTCAGTCTCTGGGTTGGGAAGATCCCCTAGAAAGGAAATAGCAACGTACTCCAGTATTCTTGCCTAGGAAATCTCGGCAGTAGAGCCAGGTGGGTTATAGTCCGTGGGGATGCAAAAGAGATAGACATGAGTTAGCAACTAAACAACCACAAGATGGATACAGTAGTAAGGAATAAGAAGTCAGACAAGTTAGGGGTGGGAAATGAACATAAAAATCAGGGAATGGAAAAACAGAAAGTCAAAGTCTTCTTCTTAGATCCTGGCTCAACCCATTCATCAGTATGACAAAAACACAGTTCTCCATCAGACAGTTATTCAGACTGATAACAAGTGCATAAAAAACAATCATGCTGGTCATGTCAGCTTGTGTTTACTCAAATACACTCTCTTCTACATGAGGAAAAGATACAGGATTATTGGATTCCCATGACTCATGAGTGAGTCATGAACACAAATTTACACAAATATTTTAAAAGTTATATATATCATTTTTACCAGCACTGATGATTATTGAAAATATTAAGAATATTGACAGGAAGAAATTATAATCTCTTATTAGATACTGTAAATGTATTATTTTGAAGAGTTTCTAAAGTTGGAGTATAATGACCTATTTTCCTAGGCTTATGGAGTATAAACAATTTATTTAATACACACAAGAAAACCTCAACGGGAAAAGGTGATTACTTTTAGTATATTGAATTGTTGAGGGAGTACTTATCATCCCACTATGTCATTCTGAAATACGTATCAAGAGTATTTTTCGGTAGTTTACAAGGCATAGTTGTTATCAGACTGAATGTTAAGAAAACAAAAAGGAAGAAAACCCTTTCAGGAAAAATGTTTAGATTTTTAGAAAATAGTTAACACTTTTGGTTGAATACTGTAAAGGCTAATATTTCCTCCTAGCTTTTAGTCATATAAATGCATGCCTTTTAACAATTGCAAAAGGTGATTTCACCTCAGATTGGTCTCATTTACCTTGAGGCAAATTAAATAAACATTACCTCTTTATGCCTACTGCTCTCCTTCCTTCCCATAATTTTCTTTGAAATTCTTTTAAAAAATGTTATTATGATAAAATATACACATGGAAACCTAAATTAAATATGTCCTTGAAACTTTTACATAAAGAATATTTTCTGCCGCTAGTAATAGTCTGTGAAGTCATTCAATTTTGGAGGGCATTCACAAACTCTACCCCTACAAAACTAGATAACAAATTATTTGAGGAGTTAATCCATGCAGTATGTAAACAAACACAAAAAATGGGAAGCAGGCATATAAGAAACAGGTAAGCTAAGTCTTATCCAGAAGTTAAGAAAAAATTTGAAAAAAAAAGAATATCATAAGTCAAGATGCTTGGAAGATTTCCCTTAGAGACGGAGGAGTCTGGTAGGCTGCAGTCCACGGGGTCGCTAAGAGTTGGACACGACTGAGCGACTTCACTTTCACTTTTCACTTTCATGCATTGGAGAAGGAAATGGCAACCCACTCCAGTGTTCTTGGCTGAAGAATCCCAGGGACGGGGAAGCCTGGTGGGCTGCCGTCTCTGGGGTAGCACAGAGTTGGACACGACTGAACTGACTTAGCAGCAGCAGCAGGAGGAGGAAAATTTAACAATACAAGGTTGCATGTATTTCTGTAAGCATCCAAACATATTACTTGATTCAACACAAAATATAATTTATATAGTAATATTGTATTACTACAGAGAAGGCGATGGCACCCCCACTCCAGTACTCTTGCCTGGAAAATCCCAGGGACAGAGGAGCCTGGTAGGCTGCGGTCCATGGGGTCGCGAAGAGTCGGACACGACTGAGCGACTTCCCTTTCACTTTTCACTTTCATGCATTGGAGAGGAAATGGCAACCTACTCCAGTGTTCTTGACTGGAGAATCCCAGGGATGGGGGAGCCTGGTGGGCTGCCGTCTCTGGGGTCACACAGAGTCAGACACGACTGAAGTGACTTAGCAGCAACAGCAGCATTGTATTACTGTAGATTGGGTTTTGGAATCAATCTACAAAAGATTAGAGACATAATTTTAGTGACTGTCATAAACCTTACCTATCAATAGAATAACAAAAAATACACTATAAAAACCAGAAGGTAAATGGGGGAAAGAAAAAGAAAAATTGATAGATAAGGTAAGTACTCTAAATGTCCTTATGCTTCTGAGTAGGTAATTTAAACATACTGTATAATGCTCTTGGTAAATCTAAGAATGGCAACCAGGAACCTATTGGCCTTGAAACTAATGGAGCATGAGCTTAAGGAATGCTCACTTGCAAGGATTTTCTAAAACGCATTGAGGGAGCCCTAGCAATTTTACAGTTTTGTATATGTATGTTCAGTCACTGAATCGTGTCAATTCTTTGCAACCCCATGGACTGCAGCAAGCCAGGCTTCCCTGTCCTTCACAATCTCCTGGAGTTTGCTCAAATTCATGTCCATTGACTTGGTGATGCCATCCAACCATCTTGTCCTCTGTCAACCCCTTCTCCTTCTGCCCTCTCAATCTCTCCTGGCACCAGGGTATTTTCCAGTGAGTCAGACCTTCATTTCAGGTGGGCAAAGTATGGAGCTTCAGCTTCAGCATCAATCCTTCCAACAAATGTTCAGGGTTGATTGACTGCTTTGATCTCCTTGCCATTCAAGGGCCTCTTAAGAGTCTTCTCCAATATAGCAGTTTAAAAACATCAACTATTCAATGCTCAGCCTTTTTATGATCCAATTATCACATCTGTGTGTAACCACTGGAAAAACCATAGCTTTGACTACACAGATTGTTGTCAACAAAGTGATGTCTCAGCTTTTTAACACTCAGCTTTGTAACACACTGTCTATGTTTGTCATAGCTTTTCTTGCAAGAAACAAGTGTCTTTGAATTTCATGACTGTAGCCACCATCCCAAGTGATTTTGGAGTCCAAGTCTGCCACTGTTTCCATTTTTTCCCCATCTGTTTGCCATGAAGTGATGGGACTCGATGCCATGATCTTAGTTGTTTGAATGCTGAGTTTAAGCCAGCATTTTCACTGTATCTTTCACCTTCATCAAGAGGGTCTTTAGTTTCTCTCTGCTTTCTGCCATTAGGGTGGTGTTATCTGCATATCTGAGGTTATTGATATTTCTCCTTGCAATCTTGATTCCAGCTTGAGCTTCATCTAGCCTGGCATTTTGCATGATGTACTCTGAATATAAGTTCAATAAGCAGGGTGACAATAGAGAGGCTTGATGTACTCCTTTCCCAATTTTGAACCAGTCCATTGTTCCATGTCCACTTCTAACTGTTGCTTCTTGACCTTGCATACAGGTTTCTCAGGAGGCAGATAAGGTAGTCTGCTATCCATATCTTTTAAAGAATTTCTGCAGTTGTTAAGATCCAAACAGTCAAAGGCTTTAAAGTAGTCAATGAAGCAGAACATATACGGCTTTCTCAGAATTCTCTTGCTTTTCCTATGATCCAACAGATGTTGGTAATTTGACCTCTGGTTCCTCTGCCTTTTCTAAATCCAGACTATACATCTGGGAGTTCTTGGTTCATGTACTATTGAAGCCTAGCTTGAAGGATTTTGAGTATGACCTTACTAGCATGTGAAATGAGTGCAATTGTATGGTAGTTTGAATATCTTTGGCATTGCCTTTCTTTGAGATTAGAATGAAAGCTGACATTTTCCAGTCCTGTGGCCACTGCTGAGTTTTCCAAATGGGCATATTGAGTGCAGCACTTTTGCAGCATCATCTTTTAGGATTTGAAATAGCTCAGCTGGAATTCCATCACTTTCATTAGCTTTGTTTGCAGTAATTCTTCCTAAGGCCCACTTGACTTCACACTCCAGGATGTCTGGCTCTAGATGACTGACCACACCACCATGATTATCCAGGTCATTAAAACCTTTTTATATAGTTCTTCTGTGTATTCTTGCTACCTCTTCTCAATCTGTTTTGCTTCTGTTAGATCTTTGTCATTTCTTTCCTTTATTGTGCTCATCTTTGCATGAAATGTTCCCTTGGTATCTCTAATTTTCTTGAAGAGATCTCTAATATTTCCCATTCTGTTATTTTCCTTTATTTCTTTACATTGTTCACTTAATAAGGCTTTCTTATTTCTCCTTGCTATTCTCTGGAACTCTGCATTCAGATGGTTATATCTTTCCTTTATTCTTTGCCTTCCATTTCTCTTCTTTTCTCAGCTATTTGTAAGGCTTCCTCAGACAACCATTTTGCTTTTTTGCATTTGTTTTCCTTGGGGATGGTTTTGAACACTGCCTTCTTTCAACGTTACAAACCTCTGCCCCTATTTCTTCTGACACTATCAGATCTAATCCCTTGAATCTATTTGTCACTTCCACTGTATAATCATAAGGGATTTGATTTAGGTTGTACCTGAATGGTTTAGTTCTTTTCCTACTTATCTCCATTTAAGTCTGAATGGAAGTACTTGGTAATAAGGAATTCATGATCTGAGCCACAGTTAGCTATCCTGTTTTTGCTGACTGACTGTATAGAGCTTCTCCATCCTTGGCTGCATAAATATAATCAATATGATTTTAGTATTGACCATTTGGTAACGTCCATGTGCAGAATAATCTCTTATGTTGTTGGAAGAGGGTGTTTGCTATGACCAGTGCATTCTCTTGGCAAAACTCTGTTAGCCCTTGTTGCTTCATTTTGTATTCTAAGACCAAACCTGCCTGTTGCTCCAGGTATCTCTTGACTACTTGCTTTTGCATTCTAATCCCTTATGATGAAAATAACATCTTTTTTTGTATTAGTTCTAGAAGGTCTTGTAGGTCCTCATAGAACTGTTCAACTTCAGCTTTTTGGCATTAGTGGTTGGGGCATAAACCTGGATTAATGCGATATTAAATGGTTTTCCTTGGAAATGAACTGAAATCTTCCTGTCATTTTTGAGACTGCACCCAAGTACTTCATTTCAGACTCTTTTGTTGATATGAGGGCTACTCCATTTCTTCTAAGGGATTCTTGCCCTCAGTAGTAGATATAATGGTCATAAATTCACCCATTCCAGTCCTTTCTAGTTTGCTGATTCCTAAAATATCGACAGTCACTCATGCCATCTCCTGTTTGACCACTTTCAGTTTGCCTTGTTTCATAGACCTACCATTCCAGGTTCCTATGAAATATTGTTCTTTACAGCATCAGACTTTACTTTCACCACCAGACATATCCACAACTGGGGTTGTTTCCACTTAGGCTCCGTCTCTTTGTTCCTTCTGGAGCTACTTCTCTGCTCTTCTCCAGTAGCATATTGGTCTCCTACTGATCTTGGCATTCATCTTTCAGTGTCATATCTTTTTGCCTTTCATACTGTTCATCAATTCCTCAAACAAGAATGCTGAAGTGGTTTGCCATTCCCTTCTCTAGTAGATCATGCTATGTCAGGACTCTTTACCATGACCCTTTTGTCTTGGGTGGCCCTACATGGCTTGGCTCATAGTATCATTTGTATATGTAATTTTGTATGAACACCTTCTTAAAGATATATCTTCCCGAATGTATGCATTTTAGGCCCCACATAATCTTGATCCACTTCTGGGCCACAAATAATGCTGGGAGAGACATGCACCCAGAGGACCCTGAAAGTTAAAATTTCTTTAGCTGCAAAGTGAATTCAACTCTGATAGCAACTACCCAAATAACTAAAAGTAGAAATCATTGACACTCTTTCCGTCTGCAGCATGGCCTTAGTATAACTAGGAGTGGTGGGGGAGAAAGAAGAGAGACATTTATACTTCTTATTTTATAGCCACTAGTATGGTTTTATTTATTTATTTACCTGTAGATATATTTTTAAATAGTAATTTATTAATCAACATACACTTTCCTCTTTCACATGTACAAAAACTGTATGGTAGCCACAATGTATATATGTATATTTTATCAACAATTGTAGTGACAATCTTTATTTTCCCCTTACACACAGATATACCTTGGGTTTGGTGCTATCTTTCAAGTTAATAAATTCCATTTGTGAAAGCAGCAGTGCCTAAGATAGTAAGAAATAAAATATCTGGCATTAATCCTTGTTCTTAGGAAAAACAGCTGCAGAAAATATCAGAGAGTGTATTTTCTTACCAAATACATAGTGTTATTGACAGAACGCTTAAAATTCATTATTTTATTCTAACAATGAGTTTTCTCATGAATGAATTTTGTTCTTTCCCTAGATAGTTTAAAATAGAAATTCATGATTTTCATCATAAAATCTTTGTAACATTACAACAAAAGTATTTTTCTCTTGTAAATAGTTTGTAATCTTGTTTGAGGCAGAGATATTTAGAACTTGTGCTAGAGTAAGAAAAACCTGATTTCTGGAGATATTTCAAAGTCTAATGAACTACTTTGCCAAGATAAAGTGTTGCCTTTTTCAGATAATTAGGCTGTTCTTTAACTGCCATGAAGGAAGGCAGACACTAACTCCATGGTAACATGCAGATCAGCATTTTCCTTTTTTGATACCTGGGAAACTTCATTTCTCTGAACATCTGCTAAGACATTTCTTTTCCTCAGTAACAGATGAGACAACTTGTAGCAAAGAAATGTTTAAACATTTTTAAACCTGAAAACATCATTTGATCATTCAGCTACTTAAACAAATGAAAGGGAGCAAAAGAAAAGATATATATAGATCTCTTTCCAGCCTTGAGATAAGGGAAGTTTGCCTGGAGGATCCTCACTGCTTTCTTTTGCTTATTTCCTTGACAGTTTTGTGAAGAATGGCAGAGTATAAAACTAGAATATAATTTAATTATGTAGTGTAATTATTTGTCTTTTGATTTATTTTTCATATTGCTTACTCCCAGTTGAATGGTTAATAATATCTACAACATGTCTATTATTATATGATATGAATGTAAAAACTGATATAAAAACCTGCAAATGACAAATCTGTTTATCTGGGAATTTGGGGATAATTAATCCTGTGTGTTTAATGTTTCGTGATGTGTATTTAATATTTTGTTTTAACTTTTACTAAGAAAGCCTACATGGACATTTCTGATTTCAACTGACCTCTGTAAAGTATTTTATTTTATTTTATTTTTATTTTTTTAATACTTTCTTCTACATTACAATACTGTATTTGTTTTGCCATACATTGACATGAATTTTCCCCAGGTGTCCACGATCTCCCAATGCCGAAGCCCCCTCCCACCTCCCAAAAGAGACTCTGTAAAGTATTGTGAACAGTTAGGCTGTTTAAAACATAAAGATATTAAGGAATTAAAGATTTACATATGAAATTGTTAAGCATTGAATAACGAATGATATATTTAAAAAGATTATTGGTAAAATAAAGATGGGAAGCTAAAGAATCTCTGGTCTACTCAAGTCTGTATTTTTTTGAGTAACATGAAGAAAGTTAGAGGCAAAAATAAACCACCGAATTTTCAAATTCTTAAGTACTCTTGGAAAAAAACTTAACTGCGATGGTGTAGTCAGCTACTGTTGGCAGGAGAGATAATTGGTAAAAATAATGGTCTCTTTGCAGGAGTGAGCAAAAACATATACCTTAGGGAAGTTTTGGAACCGAGGAAAAAAATGTAAGAATGTGTAGGCAAAAATACCTACATGTCTACTGTCATGAGAGGAATTATTTTGAAAGACATTTAAAAGCCCCAGAGAAGATGGTGACAGCAGAATTAACAATAAAAATTTAAGTTACATGATTTATCTTGGAGTAGAGAAAATGAATATTTGTAATTACTACACAATAACAAAGTACTATCAGGACCAGAATACCATGCAAGAATATTAAGGATTACATAAATGATCTGGCATCTTATTCTACAATTCAAAAAATCAGAGGGAGAGAGGAAACATTAACAAAGAAGAGCAGAAAATTATTGAAAATTTATCAGTAGTGAATATTCATTCCACAAAATCCTATATATCTTGTCCTTGTTATTTCTCCAAAATCATCTTATTCCCTATCACCTTCCCCCACCATACCCTGTATTCTGGCTGTATGATCTTTATTTTATGTGAACATGACAAACTCTACTTAACCTCAGATCCCCTGTTCATGCTATCTCTTTTGCTATAAATGGTCTTCCTTCTGTTCTTCTTGACCACTTCTTTCTCGTCCTTTAGTCTTAGTTTGACCCTCTATGATCCCTAGTAAAGATCCTTATTAAATAAAGATCAAAGCAGCTTATGACCACTGATTGCTACTATCTCCCATGTCAGCTATCCTTGCATTTGTTTTCTGCAAAGTATATTTCAAAAATTACTAATATTTTATTTTAATACTAGAAATTCTTTTCAAAAAGAGAAATTAAGCTCAATGAAGGAAAGGACTATGTCTTTCTACTGCTGTAAGCCTAAGACCTAAGATGGTACTTAGCATACAGTAGGCACAAAATAAAGTATGATTGAATGAATGCCTTGCTTAATAAATTAATAAGCAAAACATGTAAGTAATATGATTGGATAAATAATAATTAAAAATTGTAATTAATTACAATTATAAATAATAGAGTGGGATAGGTAAATAAGCATCTGTTCTAAGGTTACCTTTGGCAAATATGCTGTGTTTTCCCAAACTGTTTGGAAATCCTATCTTAGCATAGACCACACAAGCCCATGGTAGAGGTGTCAGCAGTCTGGCCTTTTTGGTTACTATAGTTAGAGGCCTCCACCAAGACTAGGAGAGTAGCAGATTTTCCAAACATCAAAGGAAGAGTCAGATGCTAAGCAGTCAAAAGACTCTCAAGAAATGTTAACAAGAGTCAAGAGTCCTCATACTGGGATGACTGAGTGAGTGAAAGTTGCTCAGTCATGTCTGACTCTTTCTTTGTAACTTTTTGTAACTGTAGCCTGCCAGGCTCCTCTGTCCATGGTATTCTCTTGAGTGGGTTGCCATTTACTTCTCTAGGGGATTATTCCATCCCAGAAATCAAACCCAGGTATCCTGCATTATAAGAAGATTCTTTACCATCTGAGCCACCAGGAAAGCCCATTGCTGGGACCGATTGTGTACAAATGCTGAGAAAGAATTTTATTAAAGAAAAACAAAAGAGTTTGTTCAACAGTTATTCAGTTCAGTTCAGTTGCTCTACGGTGTCCAAGTCTTTGCAACCCCATGGACTGCAGCATGCCAGGCTTTCCTGTCCATCACCAACTCCTGGAGCTTGCTCAAACTCATGTCCACTGAGTCAGTGATACCATCCAACCATCTCATCCCCTGTCATCCCCTTCTCCTCCTGCTTTCAATCTTTCCCAGCATCAGCGTCTTTTCCAATGAGTCAGTTCTTTGCATCAGGAGGCCAAAGTATCAGAGCTTCAGCTTCACATCAGTCCTTCCAACAGTTATTACTGAACTCCTACTGAGTACCTATTAAGAATCAATTGAGTGCCAATCTTACCACTAAGTCCACAGAAGACAAAGAATAAGAAGCAGTTCTTGCTTTCACAAAATTCAGAATCTAGTAGAAGAAACGCATACATACATATAGGACGGTTTCCCACAGTTTTGAGAATTATGTTCTTGAAAATTCTGTGACTAGATAATTTGTAAACTAAAAATCTAAGAGGCAGTGGGAACAAGGGACAAAATTCAGAAAAAAATACCAGGAATGTCTTATTAAATATGAGGTTTGATACCCTTAAAAACAATTTTTCAATGCAAAAGAGGTCATCCAAGAATTCCTTATGATATTAAAACTCAAAATTCAATTTAGCAATGTTCTTCTTTAAAGTTTTATTAATAAGTTGAATATACAAATGTGCTTTCCAGTTTAGCAGTTTCTGAATAAGGTTTGATCTGTTCCATTTAATATTTTAAAATATTTTAAACTACACTTATAAAGCAAAATATTCAATTCCCTCCTTAAGTCCTTTATGACTTAAAATCTTCTGAAGTATAAAATTAATTCTTACAAAGATATTAAGCTTCTGCATAGTTTGTTCTTAAGTTCTTTTAAATGTTTCAATGTATGCATCTAATAAAGACTTAGTTTAAAGCCAAAAGTTTAAATCATAATCAGTCAATTACTCATTTTAAGTTGAATTGAATGCTCGACACATGATGCTCTAAAAGTCCAGCTCCTTTTATTTTTTCATTAGAAGCACATTCCCGATACCCTCAGATTCTGTAGCATAAAGATGTTAACATGATGCTTTTGATTCTTTTTAACTTTTCTATGCTTAGTTCTAAACATTTTAATAGTTGAGAGATGCTTACTTGATAAGGAAATAATTATGCCATCCCAGCTGAATGTCTGCATAACTTCTGCTTGGTTTCACAATCAGAGCTTTTGACTTTGATGCTGACTGGATTGCTATTATAGACTGATGGGACAGGTTTAGCATTACCTGTATCAATATGATTTATAGTAAATCATATCATTGGGTTCCATTTACAGATATCTGATTCTTTTGTCTACCGATTGAAGTGTCACAGTCCTACCTGGGTTATTTATATCACATGATTGGGCTTCATACTTGTAAGCACTTAAAATCTGTACATGTATTTTCTGGTGGCCATTGATCTGGAAGGAGTTCTACATTTAAAATATAGTCTTCTTAATTTTCAGGACCACGACTCTAATCGATAATGATAAGCAATTCAATTTAATGTTTTAATGGTTTATTGTGACTATTCAGCTACAATTTCTTAGAATTTGAATTAAACTGCCTATAACAATAAGAAAATTTTAAGATTGGCAGTTTTTAAAAATTTGTTGCTTTTAATTTTTTCATGTATGAGGAACACATGGCTGGAGAGAAAATAACTGATATGGCAGCATTGTGATGACATCTGACACCCAAGCCCTTTCCATCTTTCTCTTAATATATCCATTTTTAGATACAAAATATTTAACATGATTAAAAATAATAATAAAGTTGGCATACAAAATAGAAAAATATTTTAAACATTTTAAAATATGTTTTTAAAAATAAATGTATTAAGATGTACAATAACTGCACATATTTATTTATTTACTTTGTAATACTTTATTCTACGTTATAATACTGTATTGGTTTTGCCACACATTGACGTGAATCAGCCACAGGTGTACACAGTCTCCTAATGCCGAAGCCCCCTCCCACCTCCCACCCCATATCATCTCTCTGGATCATCCGTGCACCAGCCCCAAGCATCCTGTATCCTGTATTGAACATAGACTGGCGCTTCATTTCTTATATGATAGTATACATGTTTCGATGCCATTCTCCCAAGTCATCCCATCCTCTCCCTCTCCTTCAGAGGCCAAAAGTCTGTTCTATACCTCTGTGTTTCTTTTGTTGTCTCACATACAAGGTCATCATTACTATCTTTCTAAATTCCATATATATGTGTCAGTATACTCTATTGGTGTTTTTCTTTCTGGCTTACTTCACTCTGTATAATTGGCTCCACTTTCATCCATCTCATTAGAACTGATTCAAATGTATTCTTTTTAAGAGCTGAGTAATACTCTATTGTGTATATGTACCACAGCTTTCTTATCCATTCATCTGCTGATGGACATCTAGGTTGTTTCCATGTCCTGGCTATTATAAACAATGCTGCAGTGAACATTAGGGTACATGTGTCTCTTTCAATTCTGGTTTCCTCGGTGTGTATGCCCAGCAGTGGGATTTCTGGGTCATAAGGCAGTTCTATTTGCAATTTTTTTAAGGAATCTCCACACTGTTTTCCATAATGGCTGTACTAGTTTGCATTCCCACCAACAGTGTAAGAGGGTTCCCTTTTCTCCACATCCTCTCCGGCATTTATTGCTTGTAGACTTTTGGATCACAGCCATTCTGACTGGTGTGAAATGGTACCTCATTGTGGTCTTGATTTGCATTTCTCTGATAATGAGTGATGTTGAGCATCTTTTCCTGTGTTTGTTAGCCATCCGTATGTCTTCTTTGGAGAAATGGCTATTTAGTTCTTTGGCCCATTTTTTGATTGGATCGTTTATTTTTCTGGAGTTGAGCTGCATAAGTTGCTTGTATATTTTTGAGATTAGTTGTTTGTCAGTTGCTGTTGTTTTCTCCCATTCAGAAGGCTGTCTTTTCACCTTGCTTATAGTTTCCTTTGTTGTGCAGAAGCTTTTAATTAGATCCCATTTGTTTATTTTTGCTTTTATTTCCATTATACTGGGAGGTGGATCATAGAGGATCCTGCTGTGATTTATGTCAGAGAGTGTTTTGCCTATGTTCTCCTCTAGGAGTTTTATAGTTTCTGGTCTTACATTTAGATCTTTAATCCATTTTGAGTTTATTTTTGTGTGTGGTGTTACAAAGTGGTCTAGTTTCATTCTTTTACAAGTGGTTGACCAGTTTTTCCAGCACCACTTGTTAAAGAGATTGTCTTTACTCCATTGTATATTCTTGCCTCCTTTGTCGAAGATAAGGTGTCCATAGGTGTGTGGATTTATTTCTGGGCTTTCTATTTTGTTCCATTGATCTATATTTCTGTCTTTGTGCCAGTACCATACTGTCTTAATGACTGTGGCTTTGTAGTAGAGCCTGAAGTCAGGCAAGTTGATTCCTCCAATTCCATTCTTCTTTCTCAAGATTGCTTTTGCCATTCGAGGTTTTTTTGTATTTCCATACAAATCTTGAGATTATTTGATCTAGTTCTGTGAAAAATACTGCTGGTAGCTTGATAGGGATTACATTGAATCTGTAGATTGCTTTGGGTAGTATACTCATTTTCACTGTATTGACTCTTCTGATCCATGAACACGGTATATTTTTCCATCTATTAGTGTCCTTTTTGATTTCTTTCATCAGTGTTTTATGGTTTTCGATATATAGGTCTTTAGTTTCTTTAGGTAAGTATATTCCTAAGTATTTTATTCTTTTCATTGCAATGATGAATGGAATTGTTTCCTTAACTTCTTTTTCTACTTTCTCATTATTAGTGTATAGGAATGCAAGGGATTTCTGAGTGTTGATTTTATATCCTGCAACTTTACTATATTCGTTGATTAGCTCTAGTAGTTTTCTGGTTGAGTCTTTAGGATTTGGGACACTATAAAAGCAGTGCTAAGAGGAAAGTTCATAGCAATACAGGCATACCTCAAGAAACAAGAAAAAGTCAAACTCTACACCTAAAGCAACTAGAAAAGGAAGAAATAGAGAACCCCAGAGTTAGTAGAAGGAAAGAAATCTTAAAAATTAGGGCAGAAATAAGTGCAAAAGAAACAAAAGAGACCATAGCAAAAATCAACAAAGCAAAAAGCTGGTTCTTTGAAAAGATAAATAAAATTGACAAACCATTAGCCAGACTCATCAAGAAACAAAGAGAAAAAAAAATCAAATCAATAAAATTAGAAATGAAAATGGAGAGATCATGACAGACAACACAGAAATACAAAGAATCATAAGAGACTACTATCAGCAATTATATGCCAATAAAATGGACAACTTGGAAGAAATGGACAAATTCTTAGAAAAGTACAACTTTCCAAAACTGAACCAGGAAGAAATAGAAACTCTTAACAGACCCATCACAAGCATGGAAATCGAAACTGTAATCAGAAATCTTCCAGCAAACAAAAGCCCAGGTCCAGATGGCTTCACAGCTGAATTCTACCAAAAATTTCGAGAAGAGCTAACACCTATCTTACTGAAACTATTCCAGAAAATTGCAGAGAAAGGTAAACTTCCAAACTCATTCTATGAGGCCACCATCACCCTAATACCAAAACTTGACAAAGACGCCACAAAAAAGAAAACTACAGACCAATATCACTGATGAACATAGATGCAAAAATCCTTAACTGCACATATTTAAAGTGTAGAATTTGATAAGTCTGACATACGTATACACCCAAAAACCATCACCACAGCCAAGGTAACGAACATAACCATCCACTGCCGCTGTTTCTACCAGGCCTGCAAAATCTCTTCTGACAGTTCTCCTACCCCCAATGCCATTCTCAGACAATCAATATTCAGTTTCTTTTACTATAGATTAGTATATATTTAATATAACTTTATACATATGAAATTTTTCAGTGTATATTATTTTCTCTGGTGTGTTTCACTCAGCAAAATTACTTTGAGATTCATCTATGCTGTTATATGTATCAATAGTTAATTACTTTTTATTTCTGATTACTTTTCCATGTATAGATATATCGCAACTTGTCTAATCATCTGTAATGGAGATTTGAATTTTTATTTATTGTTTACTACAAATAAAGCTTCTATAAACACTAACAAAATGTTGTATACACATATGCTTTCATCTTTCATCTCTATTTAGGAATGGAATGACTGGATCATATACTGGATGTAATTTTAACCTTTTAAAGAAAATACTTCAGTATTTTCAATAGTTGTATCATTATACAATTCCACCTGCAGATGAATGTTCCAACCATTCCACATCTTTTCTGCACTTAAATCTGTAGGTTTATTTTTAGCCTTTCTATTAGGTATGTAGCAGTACTTTATCAAGGTTTAAATTTATGTTTCCCTAATGAACAGTGAGTGTTAATTGTCACTTCATATGCATATTTTCTACCCATACATATAGTCTTTGGTGGATGCTTTTCCAATTATTTTGTCCATCTTTTAACTGAGTTGTTTATTATTTAATTTCAAGAGTCTTTTATCTGAGTCTTTTATCAGATTGCTACTGTTGTTCAGTCACTCAGTCGTGTCTAATTCTTTGCAACCCCATGGACTACAGTGCAGCAGGCTTCCCTTTCCTTCTCTATATCCCAAAGTTTGCTCAAACTCATGTCCATTGAGTTGGTGATCCATCCAACTGTTTCATTCTCTGTCACCTCTTTCTTCTCCTGCCCTCAGTCTTTCCCAGAATCAGGATCTTTTTCACATGAGTCAGATCTTCACATCAGGTGGCCAAAGGATTTTTTAGCTTCAGCATTAGTCTTTCCAATGAATATTCAGGACTGACTTCCTTTAGAACTGACTGGTTGATCTCCTTGCTGTCCAAGGGACTTCAAGAGTCTTCTCCAGCACCACAATTCAAAAGTATCAATTCTTCAGTATTCAGCTTTGTTTATGGCCCAACTCTCACATCTGTACATGACTACTAAAAACACCATAGCTTTGACTATACAGACTTTTGTCTGCAAAGTGATATCTCTACTTTTTAATATGCTGCCTATGTTTGTCATAGCTTTTCTTCCAAGGAGCAGGTGTCTTTTAATTTCATGGCTGCAGTCACCATCTGCAGGGTTTCTGGAGATACAAAATTGCAAATATTTCCTGTCAGTCTATAACATCTTTTTATATATTTAAAAGTCAATTTTTAAAATTATTTTAATTGGAGGGTAGTTACTTTACAATATTGTAGTGGGTTTTGCCATACATTACATGAATCATAAAAGGACATCTAAAACTAATAACTTCAACACAGTTACAAGATATAAAATAAACATATAAAAATCAATTATTTTTCTATATACTAGTTATAAAAATGTGAACACCAAAATTATAAATACATATATAAAAGAGATAGCTAGTTGAAAGTTGCTAATAACACAGGGAGTTCAACCTCTGTGACAACTTAGAAGGGTGGAATGGGAAAAGAGTGGGAGGGAGATTCAAGAGGAAGAAGACATTGCTGCTGATTCACAAGTTTCTTCGTGAAGGAATTTACAGACTGATTTAAAATTTTATATGAAAAGAAAAGGAGATAAAGTATCCAAAGCAACTTTAAAATGAAAGAGGAATTTGGGGGACTAACAAACATGCTTTAGTTGGTCAGTCAAAATTTAAAAACTACATGATTTCCAGCTGTAATATAAAGTTATAGTCATCAAGGTAGTGTGGCATTGATGTAAAGACAGACAAATAGGACAGATACCGGAAATAGGTTCACATATGTATGTAAAAACATATGTGTAGGCAGAAACCTATACAACACTGTAAAGCAATTATCCTCCAATTAAAAAATAAATACAGTTTAAAAAGAAAGGAATAAAATTTTCCTTTTATCTACTTTTCAGTTTACTATGTATGAGTATTCTGGTATAAAGTTACTTTGGTAGACTTATAGTTATGTATGTCTCAATTGTCTGTAAAATTAAAGATATATGCATTGCTTAAATTAAAAAAAAAAATCTGACATGAAGAATGTTTTGATTTTGATGAAAACTAAATTATTAATTTGTTCTTTTATGCACTGCATTTTGATAGTGTATTTAAGAACTCTTTGCCTAGCTTAAGGCAGCAAAAATTTTCCCTCTGTTTTCTTCTAGAAGGTTTTTATTAGTTTTAGATTCTTATATTTGCATTTACCTAACATTTACCTTAGGATATATCCCAGGTGTGGCTAGTGGTAAAGAATTTGCCCACCAGAGACATAAGAGATGTGGGCTCAGTCCCTGGGTTGGGAAGATCCCCTGGAGGAGGGCATGGCAACCCTCTCCAGTATGCCTGAAGAAACCCATGGACAGAGGAGCCTAGCAGTCTACAGTCCACGGGGTCACACAGACTTGGACACAACTGAAGTGACTTAGCACACACATGTTAAAAGCCAGTTTTGCATACATATGTGGATCTATTTCTGGTATCTGTCCTATTATGCTGCTCTATTTGTCTGTCTTTACATCAATGCCACACTATCTTGATTACTATAACTTTATATTACAGCTTGAAATCATGTAGTTTTTAAATTTTGACTGACCAACTAAAGCATGTTTGTTAGTCCCCCAACTTCCTTTTTCATTTCAAAGTTGCTTTGGATATTTTATTTCCTTTTTCTTTTCATATAAAATTTTAAATCAGTGTGTAAATTTCTTCATGAAAAGCCTATGGAATTTTAAATGGGATTGTGTTTAACCTATGGATCATTTTGGGGGAGAGTTAATATCTTAATGAATCTGTCAACCCATGAAGGTGGCATATATCCATCTCCAATTGTTTAGGTCTTTAATTCATTCTAGCAGTGTTTTATAGCTTTTTCACTGTATAACTTTTCCACATCTTTTGTAATATTCATCCTGAATTATCTTACATTTTTATGTCACTACAAATAGCATTTTTATTTCAATTTTTGATTGTTTCTAGTATTTAGAAATATGGTTGTTGTTTTTTTGTTTATGATAATATATCTCATAACCTTGCTAATATGACTTATTGGTTCTAAGTAGTTCTTTTGTAGTTATCTTTGGATTTTCTAGAGACCAACATGTCATTTGTTAATAAAGACAGTTTGAATATATATATATTTTTTACAATCCGGGTGAAATTTGTTTTATTATAGTAAGTCCTCTACATATGAACCTTCAAGTTGTACACATTCAAAAATGCAAGGATGTGTTCTCAAATCGTCACACAGTTAGTTCTCGTTTCTAGCATGCATTGTCACGTGTGCATCCTCTACAAATGGTTATGCTTTTGTGTACTTTACTTCAGTTCAGTTCAGTTCAGTCGCTCAGTCGTGTCCGACTATTTGCCTCCCCATGAATCGCAGCACGCAGGGCCTCCTGTTCATCACCATCTCCAGGAATTCACTCAGAATCACATCCATCGAGTCCGTGATGCCATCCAGCCATCTCATCCTCTGTCGTCCCCTTCTCCTCTTGCCCCCAATCCCTCCCAGCATCAGAGTCTTTTGCAATGAGTCAACTCTTCTCATGAGGTGGCCAAAGTCCTGGAGTTTCAGCTTTAGCATCATTCCTTCCAAAGAAATCCCAGGGCTGATCTCCTTCAGAATGGACTGGTTGGATCTCCTTGCAGTCCAAGGGACTCTCAGGAGTCTTCTCCAACACCACAGTTCAAAAGCATCAATTCTTCGGCACTCAGCCTTCTTCACAGTCCAACTCTCACATCCATACATGACTACTGGAAAAACCATAGCCTTGACTAAATGGACCTTAGTCAGCAAAGTAATGTCTCTACTTTTGAATATACTATCTAGGTTTAGGTTGGTCATAACTTTTCTTCCAAGGAGTAAGCGTCTTTTAATGTCATGCCTGCAGTCACCATCTGCAGTGATTTTGGAGCCCAAAAACATAAAGTCTGACACTGTTTCCACTATTTCTCCAACTATTTCCCATGAAGTGATGGGACCGGATGCCATGATCTTCATTTTCTGAATGTTAAGCTTTAAGCCAACTTTTTTGCTCTCCTCTTTCACTTTCATCAAGAGGCTTTTTAGCTCCTCTTCACTTTCTGCCGTAAGGGTGGTGTCGTCTGCATGTCTGAGGTTATTGATATTTCTCCTGGAAGTCTGGATTCCAGCTTATGTTTCTTCCAGTCCAGCATTTCTCATGATGTACTCTACATATAAGTTAAATAAGCAGGGTGACAATATACAGCCTTGACGTACTCCTTTTCCTATTTGGAACCAGTCTGTTGTTCCATGTTCAGTTCTAACTGTTGCTTCCTGACCTGCATACAGATTTCTCAAGAGGCAGGTTAGGTGGTCTGGTATTCCCATCTCTTTCAGAATTTTCCACAGTTTATTATGATCCACACAGTCAAAGTCTTTGGCATAGTCAATAAAGCAGAAATGGATGTTTTTCTGGAACTCTCTTGCTTTTTTCATGATCCAGCAGATGTTGGTAACTTGATCTCTGGTTCCTCTGCCTTTTCTAAACCAGCTTGAACATCAGAGTGTTCATGATTCACATATTGCTGAAGCCTGGCTTGGAGAATTTTGAGCATTACTTTACTAGCATGTGAGATGACTGCAATTGTGCAGTAGTTTGAGCATTCTTTGGCATTCTCTTTCTTTGGGATTGGAATGAAAACTGACCTTTTCCAGTCTTGTAGCCACTGCTGAGTTTTCCAAATTTGCTGACATATTGAGTGTAGCACTTTCACAGCATCATCTTTCAGGATTTGAACAGCTCCACTGGAATTCCATCACCTCCACTAGCTTTGTTTGCAGTGATGCTTTCTAAGGCCCACTTGACTTCACATTCCAAGATGTCTGGCTCTAGATTAGTGATCACATCATCATGATTATCTGGGTCGTGAAGATTTTTTTGTAAAGTTCTTCCATGTATTCTTGCCACCTCTTCTTAATATCTTCTGCTTCTGTTAGGTCCAGACCATTTCTGTCCTTTATCGAGCCCATCTTTGCAGGAAATGTTCCCTTGGTATCTCTAATTTTCTTGAAGAGATCTCTAGTCTTTCCCATTCTGTTGTTTTCCTCTATTTCTTTGCATTGGTCTCTGAAGAAGGCTTTCTTATCTCTTCTTGCTAGTCTTTGGAACTCTGCATTCAGATGATAATATCTTTCCTTTTCTCCTTTGCTTTTCACTTCTCTTCTTTTCACAGCTATTTGTAAGGCCTCCCCAGACAGCCATTTTGCTTTTTTTCATTTCTTTTCCATGGGGATGGTCTTGATCCCTGTCTCCTGTACAATGTCACGAACCTCTGTCCATAGTTCATCAGGCACTCTATCTATCAGATCGAGGCCCTTAAATCTATTTCTCACTTCCACTGTATAATCATAGGGATTTGATTTAGGTCATACTTGGATGGTCTAGCGGTTTTCCCTACTTTCTTCAATTTGAGTCTGAATTTGGTAATAAGGAGTTCATGATCTGAGCCACAGTCAGCTCCTGGTCTTGTTTTTGTTGACTGTATAGAGTTTCTCCATCTTTGGCTGCATAGACTATAATCAGTCTGATTTTGGTGTTGACCATCTGGTGATGTCCATGTGTAGAGTCTTCTCTTGTGTTGTTAGAAGAGGGTGTTTGCTATGACCAGTGCATTTTCTTGACCAAACTTTATTAGTCTTTGCCCTGCTTCATTCCACATTCCAAGGCCAAATTTGCCTGTTACTCCAGGTGTTTCTTGACTTCCTACTTTTGGATTCCAGTCCCCTATAATGAAAAGGACATCTTTTTTGGGTGTTATTTCTAGAAGGTCTTGTAGGTCTTCATAAAACTATTGAACTTCAGCATCTTCAGCGTTACTGGTTGGGGCGTAGACTTGGATAACTGTGATACTGAATGGTTTGCCTTGGAGATGAACAGAGATCATTCTGTCGTTTTTGAGATTGCATCCAAGTACTGCATTTTGGACTCTTTTGTTGACCATGATGGATACTCCATTTCTTCTGAGGGATTCCTGCCCACAGTGTATTTAGAACAGCAGTACAATATCTTTATTTCAAGCTCAGGATGTCAGATGTCAGGAAGACATCTCAGCAGCAGTGAAGCTGCTGAGAAGTGCCTGGAATTGACGGTCGAGAGAAAGAACAAAGACAAAAGGAAGAAGTAACTGAAGAACCAAAGAGATTCACAATGCAGGAAATGGCAAAGGAATTTTCTTTATTTGAGGAAGCATTGTTAGTTTCTGAGGTAGAGCCCGTGAGTGTAGAATGGTACACGAAGGTTGGAGCAGCCATTCAGAAGGAACCAGAACATTTGCCATCAGGTGTGAGTGAAATTGCAGCTTGCTCTCCATCTCCTATTGCTGAAGATGTTTCAGCTCTCCTATCTCCCACCTTCTTTCCCTCTTCCAGTCAGTAACTCTTCTTGCTTGCTCACTTGATGCCAGCTTCTGTATGCCAGATGTAGTACTACTGTATTTTTAATATACTGTATTGTAAGATTAATATTCATTGGAAGGCCTGGTGCAGAAAATTGAAGCCCCAATACTTTGGTCACCTTATGCAAAGAACTGACTCATTGGAAAAGACCCTGATACTGGGAAAAACTGAAGGCAAGAGGAGAAGGGGGCAACAGAAGATGAGATGGTTCCATGGCATCACTGACTCCATGGACATGAGTTTGAAGAAACTCCAGGAGTTGCTGGCATGCTGCAGTCCATGGGGTCACAAAGAACTGGACATGACTGAGCGACTGAACTGAACTAAAGAAGACAATTTTAAAAAAAAAAAATTAAAAGACGTAAGTTTTTATTTATTTATTGGCTATTTCTCGGCTTTGTTGCTGCATTTGGACTTTCTAATTTCAGAGAGTGAGGGCTACTATTCATTGGGGTGTTGCAGTCTTCTCAGTGTGGTGGCTTCTCTTGTTTTGGGGCACAAGCTCTAGGCACCCAGACTTCAGTAGTTGTTGCAAACACATTGCTTTGTGGCATGTAGCATCTTTCTGGACTAGGGATTGAACCTATGTCCCCTGCATTGGCAGGCAGATTCTTACCACTGGACCACCAGGAAAGTTCACAAGTTTTTAGAAATAAGAGACACAAAGCAATTTTTCTTTGTACTAAGCAATAACAGATATCGGAAACAGTTTTTAACGTCAACAAGGGCTTTAAAATTATGAGTATATATAGGTGGCTGTTTTTCCCCTTATTATTCACACTGTGAGTTTCTCATCCATTGGGATGATAATTTAAAGCTGTCTTCACTTAGCTTGTAGGTCTATGAAAAATAGCTATGAATACCTCAGGGTTCCTGCATGAAAATTTCATGGCAATTTCAAAAAACAAAGATCATATGGAAGAAATTGATTTTGCTTTTCTTGTCAGTGCACTATTGCATTCTTATTTTCTTACCAAATCACTCCCTGGTGAATATCTATCATTATTAGCCAGTGGCAACAACATATTTACTGAATATTTCTATACTCAACCAAACATTTCTTACAACAATTCAATGATTTAGAGAAAATAATGAAATTATCTTAGCTCCTCAGATGACAAATTTTCTTTTGTATTACAAACTAAGGAATGCTTTTTTGTACTTGGAAGGCTTATTTTTCTTTTTGATATTGGGAAGAACTGCTAAAGTAGTTCCATCTCTTTCTTGTTCTCCACAGAGTTCAGAGTAATTTTTCAAGATGATGATTGATAAGTATATTCATTTAGCTTTCAGCTTGAAAATTGTCAAAATTTTCTTTTAAAAAATTTTCAAAGTGTGTATTCCTGTTCTGTTTTGGAACTTATGTGGTTTTTCTTCTATTTGACAAATTTTCATTTAAATAATATGCAAAACCACATAGTGATAAGCAGGGTGATCCTGTCTGGTTAGTAGCTAGGTAAGATGTCTATTAATTAAGAAGTAGAACACAGAGATTGCGCTTTGCCACTTGTAACCTAGGGTTCCCCAAATTAATGATGAAATATACTATGATCACTCACAGGCCAGAAAAATGTAAAAACTGTAGATTGTAAAACCCAAGCAAATGGAGTTATTTACTCTGGTAGTTTAATCAGTCAACATTTCATCAACAATTTTGGTACCAATTAGGAATAAGAATTCCTAACTGTGAACTGAACTGTGGTGTTGGAGAAGACTCTTGAGAGTCTCTTGGACTGCAAGGAGATCAAATCAGTCGATCCTAAAGGAAATCAGTCATGAATATTCACTGGAAGGACTGATGGTGAAGCTGAAGCTCCAATATTTTGGCCACTTGATGCAAAGAACTGACTCATTGGAAAAGACCTTAATGCTGGGAAAGATTGAAGGAGGGAGGAGAAAGGGATGAAGAGGATTAAATGGTTGGATGGCATCACCAGCTCAAAGGACATGAGTTTGAGAAAGCTCCAGGAGTTGGTGATGGACAGAGAAGACCAGTGTGCTGCAGTCCATGCGGCTGCAAAGGGTTGGACACGACTGAGTATCTGAACTGACTGAGGAATAAGAATAATTTTATTGTAACAACTTTTTTGTTTTATGTTATGGCTTCAAACTGGAGAAAATAAATACCATTTTGTTTTTTCTAAATTTTAATTTCAGTCCATTGATCTCTTCCCTCTTAACCTCTTCAGAAAGTTTTGACTCTTTCAATAATTTGGTACATAATAATTTATACAATCAGCTATTTTTGCATATGGGTCTGCAGTGTTTTCCTGTTGGAAATAAGGGCAATTGAGAATGATGCAAAATAAAGTGCTTTTCATAAAGTTAAATGCCCAAGAAATAGTGCATTTATTTCTATTAACATCTATAGGCTATGTTATGTATTTCTTAAGAAAAAAATTATACTTATTTGACCAGTTAAAATCTGACACTACTTGAGTTATATTTAGGATTGGGTCAGGTGGCATCTTAAACTTTGTATTATCTCAACTTGTTGTTATTTCACCACATTATGCACAGATATGGAAGGTGATGACTTATAGACCTGAGCCAAACAAATTCCATGTGTGTTGATTTCCCTCATTAATTCATTCAATAAGTATTGAGTCCCTATATGTGCCAGCAATGTGTTAGACTCAGGTGACAGAGTGGTGAACAGAACAAAAACAGGCCCTGCTCTCACTTTTCTTTGACTTTGTCCTTTTGTATGCTGAGTCATTTCAGTCATGTCTGACTCTTTGCAACCCTCTGAACTGTAGCCCTCTGGCCTCCACTGTCCATGGGATTCTCCAGGCAAGAATAATGGAGTGGATAGCCATTTCCTTTTCAGGGGATCATCCCGACACAAGGACTGAACTTGCATTTCTTATGTCTCCTGCACTGGGAGGCGGGTTCTTTACCACCAACACCTCCCAGGAAGCTAGTAGTAAAGCACAGTCACCCTATTGCCATGCTTACAACTCCAGATAGAATCACTGTTGCAAATGAATTTTTAAAAACAAAATGATCAGTGAGGAGCTCATCATGTTACAAGAAACACTGGAAAAGTATTTTCCATTACTAGCCAAACCACTGATACTGGCTGAAGACCCAGTGTCAGACCAAATTAATAATTTCGCAGTAGCAACTTCTTACTAGTGTCATTAGTGATTCCATTTTGAAACAAATACTTCCCATTGCTCTCATTTCAGATTTCTGCATCCTGTTAATTAAGGGACTTTTGCAACTTCAAGTCTTTAAAAAAAAATCTGTTTTTTAACTAGTTATTTGCAGCTACTTGTTTGTTTGAATAAAGACTATTTTGATGCTCTTTTCTCAAAGTTGAGCTCCACTAGAATTTTGTTTCTAGCACCAGTTTGGTACACTATGCTTTGTATTATTGGGTGTATGCTCAGTCGCTCAGACATGTCTGACTCTTGGTGACCCTATGGGCTGTAGCCTGTCAGGCTCCCCTGTCCATGGGATTTTCTAGGCAAGAATTCTGGAGTGGGTTGCCGTTTCCTTCTCGAGGGGATCTTTTAATCTAACGATTGAACCTGTGTCTCCAGTGTCCCCTGCACTGGCAGCAAATCCTTTGGCACTGAGCCACCTGGGAAGCTCACTTTGTGTTATAAAGTGTATGTAGGCTGGTGGCTCAGGTGGGAAAGAATCTGCCTGCAGTGCAGGAGACCTGGGCTTGATTCCTGGGTTGGGAAGATCCCCTGGAGGAAGGCAAGGCAACCTGCTTCAGTATTCTTGCCTGGAGAATCCCATGGATTTGAGGAGTCTGCTGGGCTACAGTCCATAGGGTCACAAAGAGTCAGACACAACTGAGCAACTAACACTTTCACTTTCAAACACATCCATGTTGGTCTTTTACTACTTGGGCTATACTGCATTTGAGAATAGGAACTAGGTACTATACTCTTCTGTATATATTAGAAAACGAAAACTTGGAAATGTTAGAACTTCTTATCACTTTGGAAGAAGCCAGCAGAGGGCAAAACGAACACAATAAGAATAACAGAGTGGAGAATAGGATAGAATCTGGATCTCTGATACTGTTATTCAAAGACTAATCATACTATTTCTAATGCTGCCACCTCTGGACATTCAGACTTATGTAATAACACACTGCTGTAGTGTATAAGCAATTTGAGTATGGATTTCCTGTTACTCAGATTCAAGCCATCTAACTACTGATACAATATTATTATCCTCCTTTTACAGAAGAGAAATCTGAAGCTTAGAGAAAATAGGTAGGTGGTCACACAATCAAATAAGTAGCAGATTGAAGATACGAACCCAGGTGATCCTACTTGCAACATCTAGGTTCACTCCAACCCCCACTCCCTATTATCCACTTCATGGAAAGATTTCTTTTTATTTTTAAAAATGTTTGTTAGCAATTATACTATTGCTTGTGTAATTAACAAGTAATTACTAATAACTAAATAATTAATGAATTAGTTAATAAAAGTCCTTGGGCCAACAACAGTGCGCAGAATTGAGTGCTATTAGTATAGACACTTGCTAATCCCTAAATTAAGAACTACAAAGGTCAATACTGTATTTTTGTTACTAATGCCATGTTCCACTTTCCTGATACACACACACACACACACACACACACATGCATATTTTTCTTTTTGCTTGCCTTTTCTCTTAGAGGAAGACGTGTTCCTCCTCTTCCCTATGGCCAGGTTAGCTTCTCCTTTAGCCATCTTGCTCTTTCTGTTCCTGGCTTCTTTGAGACTGTTCTGTCACTCGCACAGGATCTTGAATTATCAATTTATTCTTTTCACGTCAGTGTGTGTGTAGTCAGTCATGTCTGATTCTTTGTGACCCCCATGGAATGTAGCCCTCTAGGTTCCTCTGTCCATGGAATTTTCTAGGCAAGAGTACTGGAGTGGGTTGCCATTTCCTACTCCAAGGGCTCTTCCTTACCCAGCGACGGAACCCGCATGCCCTGCGGCTCCTGCACTGGCAGGCAGATTCATTTTTACTAGTGCCACCTACTTCCATATAGGAATAAATTCAAATCATGCCTAACCCCTCTGCCCTTTCTCTTGGTCCTGATATCTCTTTATTCTCGCCTTCATCATGTTTACCAAGGGACTTGCAGAAAATGCAGCCAAGTGTGTTATTTCCACTAATTTCCTGTTAATTGAAATTTCTCTCTTCTAGTCTGGGAGTAAGGGGTGTTATAACCCTTCCCACCTAAAAGAGGAGGAAGTGATAATATGTTGTGTTATAAGTTCTATTCCTGTTTGGGCGTGTTTATTGGTGAGTGAAGCCAACATGTGTTAAAATATCATCCATGCTTCATGCTTTCTTGTATTTCCTGTTTCACATCTCCATGTAGTGAGCTAATCTAGATTGGACATTTTCTGTTGGGCATGTTGACAATCCTTTCTTTTTACCTTCCATTCCTGCCTCCTTATTCCATCTCTTCTTTCTTAGAACAAGTCAAAGAATGCAAGATTTTGGGGGACGTGCCTCTATTATACTTCAAAATTAGCCTTGGGATCCACTTCTTTGTACCTATTAACAGTAGATTTATTTTGATGCTACCATTGTCTATTAGATGTACAGGAAGGAAGAATGATAAATAGGGCAGGATTCTGATATTACTACTGGGTTTCTGAACATATTACCAGCAAAATACTATCAAAACAATATTCTGATTCTCAGCAGTCACCATTGACTTTTTTCTTTCCCCCTATCCCCGCAGCTTTATTGGAGTATGACTGACAAATAAAAAATGTATATTGTTAGGGTACACAGTGTAATGTTTTGATATATACATACACTGTGAAATGATTATGATAATCAAATCACATTTACCTTTCTCTGTGGTTAGAACATTTAAGATACATTCAACTAGCAAGTTTCAAGCATGTGTGCTGTAAGTTGCTTCAGTAGTGTCCGACTCTTTGTGACCTTAGGGACTATAGCCCACCAAGCTCCTCTTTCAGTGGGATTCACCAGGCAACAATACTGGAGTAGGTTGCCATGCCCTCCTCCAGGGGATCTTGTCAACCCAGGGGTTGAGCCCTTGTCTCTTAAGTTTCCCTCATTGGCAGGTGAGTTTTTTTTATCACCAGTGCCACCAAGGAAGCCCAAATTACCAGTGTACAATATATCAACTATAGTCATCATGGTGTATATTAGGTCTGTATCATTGACTTTCTCATAACTAACTTCAATGATTTCATAAGAGCTTCTATTCTTTTTGATCTCTGTGTAATACATTTGATACTATTAGCCAGCCCTTCCTTCTTGAAACACTTTATTTGGCTTTTATGCCATGTTACTTTACTAGTTGCTTCCCAGATGGCTCAGCAGTAAAGAATCTGCCTGCCAATATAGGAGCCACAGGAGATGCGGGTTTGATCCCTTGGTTGGGAAGATCCCTTGGTAAAGGAGATGGTACCCCACTCCACTGTTCTTGCCTAGAAAAATCCCATGGACAGAGGAGCCAGACAGGCTACAGTCCATGAGGTCCCAAGAATCAGGCACAACTGAGCAACTGAGTACTTTACTAGTTACTTTCACAACTCAAGTCTGTTGTTTTTATTGCCCAGGATTTGTCTGTCTTCTGGCAAAAAAAGACCCCACATTTATTATGGGAGTATCATCCCCCTCCAATCTAAGCCCATATGACTTAGTTCCATTAATAGCTCAAGCTGTGGGCACTAACTAGCCTTCAGATATGAGTAGAATAGGAGATAGATCTTGGAGCCTGCTGTAGCCACTTGGTTACCACATGAAATTTGAGAGTGGAGCCTACACAGAAGGAAGCAAAGTGGTAAGATGGAGTTATTGGTGACATCTTGGCTTTGAGTCCCATATTTAGTTATATTTGAAATCAGTCTATTATAAACTTTTCAGAGACAAGAGACTATAAATCCTCCCTCTCCATAATTTTGGCTTAAACCAGTTTGATGTATGTTTTTCTTTGTGATGTGAACAATATCAAAACTTTGTTTACCTCTGTACATAAAAATGCATACATATAAATTCATAGAGAATGTTCTGGAAAGATAACATTTCAAACTGATAGGCGTGGTTATCTCTGGGGAAAGGGGACTATTATGGTAGGAGAGATGAATGGAAAAGGATTTATAGCAGTACAGCTAAAACCATTCTCTCATTTATTCCCCTTTTCTATCTGGTCCTTAGCATTTCTTGAGGTTGTAAAGCAAGTGGACCTAAAACTTGGGTTTTCAAATTCACCTTGCATACAATAATGATGCTTATAGTTATTATTTACTCTGCAACAGGAATTAGGTATATTTAAAAATTCCTTTTCATTTCTAGTAAATGAGTCATTGCTGTACCATCATCTTCTCTGCAGATAAGAAAACAAGCACAAGCTAATTTAATTGCTTGTCAAACGTGTACCGCAGAACACTGATAGTGATGGGACTGATGTCTTTTGATTCTTGGCCAGTGGGCTTTCCATTTCACCATAATCTGCAATTGTGGCAGGCTTCAGGAAACTATATTTTACTCATGCTGTGGTACTAAAATGAACGTGGTACTCTTCAAGGGCTGGGAAGAACTCTGTTTAACTCTCGGATCCTTTTTTCATGTCATATTTCTTTTAGGATGTAACCTGTTTTCAGGTATTTAGGTGACCTGATGATATGGAATGGAACTACTTTAAGTAGTTTAGTGTTCTGTAACACAAAATGAATTTCCAGCAAGGGATGGTCAGGAGACAAGGCGTCCCTGCTAGGAGTAAATGAAAGTTTGTTTCATCTCAAAGAGGGAACTGGCAACAGTATCAATCGATTCTCGCCTGGTAGAAAAGCCCAGCTCTTCAAAAAATGAAATGACTCACCACCAGATGGCGCAGTTTTACACCATCAGGCCTGGGAAAGGGCGTGCTCTTACCGGAATCGTTTACAAGTAGCATGACTATTATTAAAGAGTTCATTGCTCTAGAGCTAAAAGCCCTCTCTGTTTAACTGGTCCCTGGGAATTAAGAGAGAACGTTACTTAAAAGTCACACAATAAGTTTAAACAGTTAAGCCCTCTGAGTCCATTAAATCATTTTTTCCTAGTTGCGGGAAAGAAAAGTGTTGTATTACGGAGATAATCATGACTGATAATCCAAAGAAAAGCAACTTTGACAAATTCTAATGTAACTTTTTATTGAAACAAGACAACAAAATTCTTTTCTTTAAAAGGAAAAAGTTCTAGCCTGCCAGGAAAAACAGACCTCAAACTAAGAAGTCTTTTACTCAAATAAGGAAAATAAAGCTGGTGGCTCAGCAGTAAAGATGGTAAAAGAAGCTGCTTACAGTGCAGGAGACCCAGGTCTGATCCCTTGGTTGGGAGGATACCCTGTAGAAGGGAAGGGTACCCACTCTAGTATTCTTGCCTGGAGAATCCCATGGAGAGAGCAACCTGACAGCTACAGTCCATGGGGTTACAAAAGAGTCGGACACAACTCAGCAACTAATGCTAACACTGAAATGATAAAGAATAGAATTATATGATGATTTCCCTCCTGCCCTGAGCCTGAAGAATGAAAGCAAATCAGAGGAACATAGTTTCTCTTCTAAAGTGAAGCTGTATAGAATGATTTACTAATGACAAGTCAAATTGGGGGATGTACCCCACAAACTAATAACTCGCAATTAACAGTTTAAAAAACTGGTGGCAAGTAATGTCATCTTTGCATTGTTTCAAGCAAATCAGGCAGGCTTACCCAGTGGCTCAAGTAAAGAATCCACCTGCAATGCAGGAGACACAGGAGACCAGAGTTGGATTCCCGGAGGAGGAAGTGGCAGTCTTGCCTGGAGAATCCCATGGACAAAGGAGTCTAGCGGGCTACATTCCATAGGCTTGCAAAGAGTTAGACACGACCGAAGGGACTGAGCACAACACATCACACAAACAAATGGGACAGTTACAATTGCCCCCTGAAAATGGAGGACAACAGTGCACTTTCTCGAGGGAGAAGACATCCTTCCTTGCAGTGAGTGTGTTGATGGAGATTGCCTATTAAACCTCAAATCAGATGAAATCTTGGGTTTACTTTGTACCAGTGGGAGCTATTAATAGTTGGTGACACGAGTGGAACGTATAAACGTGAATTTTCTTTCACATATCAGGGATCCATGGAACAAACTTTGCGATTCACCTGGGGAGATAGGTTAACTCTGTCCTCAAAGAAATAAGACGTATCGTTCCTTTAAAAGAAGCATAAATTGAGGAGGGACTGGCGATAAGAAACTGAATTTCTGGAACAGATTCATTTATATCACAATATTATACAAGGAAGGAGGGGTACTTGCTCTATGCCGTAACAGGATATTTTTTCCTAGGCCCTGCCAGCCTTGGCCATCCTCAGGCTTTTTCTAAAGTGGTTCTCTGCTTGCCTTTCCAAAGCGTGCAATCATCGTAAGCCTTTTCTCCAGGTCTGCAAGTCTAGTACCGGGCTGGCAAACACTGGCTTGCTCCTCAGCTGCAACCCCCAAACTACGGGACTTGGAGCAGTTAAGAAGCCGAGAGCCACGTTAGAAGGACCCTAGGTCAGAGGTCGCGCTCGACCGGGAGGTGGAGTTTAGGGGTCCGGGGTGGGCTGAGGCTGGCACCGCCCGAGGAGGGGGCGGGGCGTCTCCGGCCGGCCCCGCCGGCTGGGGCTGCACGTGACCTGCGGCCCCACCTCCCGCTTGCTCCGCAGCGCCAGCTCGGCAGGCGCGGGGCGTGAGTCTCGAGTGAGACCCGCCGGGCTCCAACTCCGCAGAGCCGGGGCCGGCGGGCAGCAACTTTCTCCCCGGAGTGGCCGCGGCGGCGGCTGCTACCGTGGCAGGCACAGCGGGAGGCGGGAGGAGGAAGGCGGCGGTTCCTTGTGCTCGCTCGGGCTGTCCAGCCCTCCGAGACCGCCAGCCCGCGGAGCCTCGTTCTCCCGGGCAGCCCCGGGCCCCTGCCTTATGTCCCGCAAGGCGAGCGAGAA
Source organism: Nanger dama (assembly GCA_917880005.1). Classification (NCBI taxonomy): domain Eukaryota; kingdom Metazoa; phylum Chordata; class Mammalia; order Artiodactyla; family Bovidae; genus Nanger; species Nanger dama. Next base: position 41,061,448 of record CAKJTW010000002.1, read on the forward strand.
TGTGGAGTACACGCTGCGGAGCTTGAGCAGCCTCATGGGCGAGCGCCGCAGGAAGCAGCAGGAGCCGGACGCGGCGAGCACGGCCGGGGGAGCGCAGCCTTCTGGCGGCCGCCGAGTCGAGCGCCAGCCTGCAGGGCGCGGGCGCGGGCGGCGGCGGCGTCGGGGACCTGGAGCGCGCGGCGCGGCGGCAGTTCCAGCAGGACGAGACCCCCGCCTTCGTGTACGTGGTGGCAGTCTTCTCCGCGCTGGGCGGCTTCCTGTTCGGCTATGACACCGGGGTGGTGTCGGGGGCCATGCTGCTGCTCAAGCGGCAGCTCAGCCTGGACGCGATGTGGCAGGAGCTGCTCGTGTCCAGCACGGTGGGGGCGGCCGCCGTCTCGGCGCTGGCCGGCGGGGCCCTCAACGGCGTCTTCGGCCGCCGCGCCGCCATCCTGCTGGCCAGTGCCCTCTTCACCGCCGGCTCCGCGGTGCTGGCCGCGGCGAACAACAAGGAGACGCTGCTCGCCGGCCGCCTGGTTGTGGGGCTCGGCATCGGTGAGTTCCGGCTTCGCGAAGAGCGCCTGCGGGGCCCCTGGCGACTCCGCCCTTGACCCTGGTCGCTGCGTTCTCTTCCCCCTTCAGGGTCCCCGTCGAGTGTGGCCAGCTCCCGAGGACACTTCGCATCTCTTGCTCCTGTTCTGAGAGCCCATCTGTTTGTTAGTCCGGCCTCGCAGGCTCCCTCCAGGGTGGGGGTGGGGGTGGGGGATCGCTGTGCTCTCCCCCGAGCCCACGTGGACTCTGTCGCCTACGGACAAGTGAATCCGCGTGATACTTGCCTCTCTAAGCCCTTCCCGGAACCCGGCTCCTCACCAGCGGTTTCCTTGATTCAGCCTTACCTGATGTCTATCTAAGAGCTTAGGAGGGAGGATCTCTTTACTCCAGCATTGTCTCACTTTTTCCTCCACTGTAGACCCTTGCCTCTTCTAGGATTCCGAATTCCGAACCCAATCAGTCTTAAAAGATACAGTAAGAGAATTTTTAAAGTTCCTCAAGTCATCTGGACTCTACTCTTTGCTGCTCCTCACTTTCCTTCTCGAGTCATTTATCTTTAGGGTAGAGTATTATTTTATTCTCTTTTGAGTTTACTTTTGTATTGCCTTTTGCTTTCTTTCCCGCCCCCCCAATAAATTCTTGACTTTTCTGTTTTTCTGATCTTTTCCTTTAAATCTGTATTCACCCATTCTCCTTTTGTTTTTGTCTCTCCTGCTTTCCCTTGGGTCTTGTTCACCTCCTAAATTCACTTTGAAACTATTCGTCCTGTGGATGAATGCCCAGCAAGGTGGATGTTTGCAGTTTACTGCCAAAATGAAGGGATGAAGGTTCCCTTGGGATTGCTTTTTTACCCTGGTTGCTGAGCAGGGGAGGTGCAGTTGGTAAGTTCTTGGCAGATGGAAGCTGTTTGGAATGTGCGCAGTATTATTAGAAAGCACTTTTGAGACAAAGTGGGGTTTGAGACTTAAATCTCACTAGTAATTTTTTGTAAGGCATGCCGCTGATGCTTTTTATTGTCTCCTTTCATGATTCAGTTTCTTGTTTCCTTTAGGGTGCTCTTGAAGTATTTCTTCCCTATGGCTGGGGATTGATGAAAGAGCCCTTTAAACTAGGGCTCCTGATGATCTGTCCATTCACCACTTGTTTGAGGGTTATGTTTTTCACCTTTTCTCTGTAGACTCTATGGGGGAGAGAGCCCTATTTATACAACTCCACATGTAGGAACCATAACCTGAAACCCAGCTCACTGCACTTTATATCCAGAATTGGTTATCACTGATTTCCCTTTGTTTGTTTATTGCACTGTTAATTAGTGAAGCAGGGCAAGTCTCTCAGTTAAATGTTAAGTTGGCTTATTAAAGTCTAAAATGACCAGAAAGTACAACTGAAATAAAACCTCTCTGTAAGAAGTACCTAGTGCCTTCAGGATTCTCCTGTCAGCGTTCTCTGCATCAGACAACAGATTACCTTTTTGCTTCTTCTGATATTGAAATAATGTAATTTTAGGTAGCAAGATTTGTTCAGTAAGACTGTCTTTTTTGTGATTTTGGAATTCAATACTGTTGTGCACAGATGTCTCAGTGAAGTTTCCTAGTGTTTAGCTATGGCAAGTATTGGATATTTGGGTATTATGTTTAGTCTTTTATCTGATAGGAAAATCAAGCCCCTGTTGTGTGTTTAAAGGCCCTTTCCAGATGAGCAGAACAGTGAGGAACATTTATGCTTCAATAAGAATGGCTAGGCAGGGTTAGAGCAAGGTAGAACTAGCTAAGCTCTGTACGAAAGGCTCACAGAGAGGGTTGTTAATTAAAAGAGGGTGCAGTTACCCCAAGAGAGGAAAGTCTAAGCTCTTCCAGATGGAAATGGTATGTTGATAAGTAGTATTTTGACAATAGAGATAAGGAAAGGACTTTCTAGGCCAAACTTGGGAAAGAGCAAAGAAAGAAAAGCATAGGCCATACTTGAGGAACAAGGTGGATGCAGCAAAGAGGATGAAGCAAGAGGTAAGGTTGGAAAGGTTGGTGTGCAAGACCAGCAACTGTGTCTCTGGCACCAGGGTTGCTTGCCTGATACTGCAGCTAGTTGATTTAATCCTGGTATGGTTTGGAAAAGACTCTGATGCTGAGAGGGATTGGGGGCAGGAGGAGAAGGGGATGACCGAGGATGAGATGGCTGGATGGCATCACTGACTCGATGGGTGCGAATCTGAGTGAATTCCGGGAGTTGGTGATGGACAGGGAGGCCTGGCGTGCTGCGATTCATCGGGTCGCAAAGAGTCGGACACGACTGAGCCGACTGAACTGAACTGATGGCCTGTCTTACTCATTGGCGAGCACCACTTAGACTGGAAGCCCGATATAAAGTTGCGTTAAAAGCTCTCCTCACTTAATGAAGAATGTTTTAAGGTTTTAAACAGATTTTCAAAGAGACCAGATTACACATCACCACTTTTCAAATTAGGATCTATGTGATGCATGTAATTGTAAAATTCTTAAAACTCAAAAGATTACTAACGATTAAAAAAATAAATTACAAATACTTTTAGCTACAAGGAAATGAGTCCTTAGGATGAGCATTTTTAGGGATACAAAATTAGTTTTGCTTGTTTACTACACTGAATGTGTGTGGTCAGGAGGTTTTTGTTTTTATTATCCTTTTGATATTTAGTAAATATAGAAGAATAACTTTGTGTCTTCTGGTATACTTTTCTGGCAAATTTGTAATGGAAATTTCTTTCTTCCACAAATTTACCAGCGGTAAATATAAAGCCCATAAGGACAGGGTTTTTTTGTTCATTTTGTTCACCAATGTACAGTACTCTCAGCCTATAGGAGGCACTTGTACTTGATGAATAAATGAGTGTATGGTAAGCAGAAGCATTAAAAAGTTACATTGCTGATAGGGTATCAAAGTATGTAAAGATTGTTATTTTTTAGAGTATTGTGAAATGCTTGAAAGACTATATAAGGGTTTTAGTTTGCTCAGTTCAGTTCAGCCACTCAGTTGTTTCCTACTCTTTGCAACCCCATGGACTGCAGCACATCAGGCTTCCTGTCCATCACCAACTCCTGGAGCTTATTCAAACTCATGTCCATAGAGTCAGTGATGCCATCAAACCATCTCATCTTCTGTCACCCCCTTCTCCTCCCACCTTCAGTCTTTCCCAGTATCAGGGTCTTTTCCAAGTGAGTCAGTTCTTTACATCAGGTGGCCAAAGTATTGGAGCTTCAGCTTCAGCATCAGTCCTTCCAATGAATATTCAGGACTGATTTCCTTTATGACTGACTGGTTGGATCTCCTTGCAGTCCAAGGGGCTCTCAAGAATCTTCTCTACCACCACAGTTCAAAAACATCAATTCTTCGGTCTCAGCTTTCTTTATGGTCCAACTCTCACATCCATACTTGACTACTGGAAAAACCATAGCTTTGACTAGACGAACCTTTGTTGGCAGAGCAATGTCTCTGCTTTTAATATGCTGTCTAGGTTGGTCATAGCTTTTCTTCCAAGGAGCAAGCATCTTTTAATTTCATGGCTGCAGTCACCATCTGCAGTGATTTTGGAGCCCAAGAAAATAAAGTCTGTCATTGTTTCTCCATCTATTTGCCATGGAGTGATGGCATATAGATGGAGAGCATCACTATGAACCAAGCTAGTGGAGGTGATGGAATTTAGTTTGTAAGAGTTTAGTGAAATCATTTACTTGTTTAATAAATGCTAATTAAGTTTCATTATTGATTCTTTAATTTTTGAAGTAGACAGTAGTTAGATAAAAATCCCACCCTGGAGATATTCATTCTCTAATGGAACACCTAGGCCATCAACAAGCATTTAAAGTACAGTAGAGGTTTCTGTAACTCCCATGGGAAACACAGAAGACTAAGCAATTGCATTTTGGGGAAGAAGAAAATAGAACAAATAATTAAGGAGGTTTCATAGAAACAGATTTAAATTGGGGTTTGGAGGGTGAGTAGGAGTTCAACAGATTTACAGAGATCCATGAAAGAAGCTAGTATTTTTAGTGCTTTAGTATGGGATAGGTACCCTGCTGTTTTTACATATGTTATCTCATTTAATCCTTTTAGCTCTAGAAATAGGTCTTCTTTTGCTGGATGCCTATCTCATAGATAGTGTGGGTTTGGACCACTGAAATAAAATGAATATTGCAATAAAATAAGTCACACAAGCTTCCAGTGCGTATGAAGTTATTTTATACTGTACTGTAATCTATTGTTTACAAATAGTATTATTTCTAAAAAAAAACTATGTATCTTAATTTAAAAAAACAAAAAAAAAAAAACACCAGAAATAATGTGAGTCTTCAGCTAGTACTCTTTGCTGTTGGAGAGTCTTGCCTCCACATTGGAGGCTATTGACTGATCAAGGAGGTGGTTGCTGAAGGCTGGAGACTGGCAATTTCTTGAAATAAGACAACAATGAAGTTTGCTGCATCAGTTAACTTCCTTTCACAAGTGATTTTTCTGTAACATTTGATGCTGTTAGATGGCATTTTACCCATAGTTATAACTTCTTTCAAAGTTGAAATCGGTCCCTCTCAAACACCGCCACTGCTTTGTCAACTAACTTTATGTAATATTCTAAATCCATGGCTGCCATTTCAACAGTGTTCATAGCATATTCACCAGCAGATTCATTTCATCTTGAGAAACCAGTTTCTTTGTTCACCCATAAAAAGCAGCTCCTTATCTGTGAAACTTTTACATGAAATTGTAGCAGTTCAGTCACACTTTCAGGCTCCTCTTCTAACTCTGGTTCTCTTGCTGTTTCTACCACAGCTGGCAATTACTTCCTCCACTCAAGTTCCATCCCTTCAAAGTCATCATGGGGGTTAGAATCAACTTCTTTCAAACTCTTATTAACATTGCTGTTTTGACTTCTTCCTATGAATCAGTAATGCTCTTAGCGGCTTCTGGAATGGTGGATCGTTTTCAGAAGACTTTCAATTGACTTTGCCCAGATCCATCAGAGGAATCACTGTGTATAGCAGCTATAAACTCACACAGGTATTTCTTAAATAATAAGACTTGAAAGTCAAAATTACTCCTTGGTCCAGGGGCTGCAGAATGGATGTTATGTTACATCAGTCTTGTATATCTTCAGAACTCTTGGGTAACCAGGTGCATTGTCACTGAGCAGTAATATTTTGCAGGGGATCTTTTCTAAGCAGTAGGTCTCGATAGAGGGCTTGAAATATTCAGAAAACCGTGTTGTAAACAGATGTGCTGTCATCCAGGCTTTGTTCCATTTGTAGAGCATAGGCAGGGTAGAGTTAGCCTAATTCTTAAGGGCCCTGGGAGTTTTAGAATGGTAAATGAGCATTGGCTCAGAGTCACCAGCTGCATTAACCCCTGACAAGAGGGCCAGCCTGTTCTTTGAAACCCTGAAGCCAGACATTGACTTCTCTTATAGAAGTCCTAGAAGGAATCTTCTTTTAATATAAGGCAGTTTCGTGTATGCTGAAAATCTGTTGTTTATTGTAGCCACCTTCATTACTTATCCTAACTGTGTCTTCTGGGTTACTTGTGGCAGCTTCTCTATCAATTCTTGCTGTTTCACCTTGTGCTTTTATATTATGGAGAGGGTTTCTTTCCTTAAGCTTAATGAATCAACTTCTGCTAGCTTCACACTTCTGCATCTTTCTCACTTCTCTTAACCTTCATATAATTGAAGAGAGGCCCTTCTTGGTCTTCCCTAGTGGCTCAGATGGTAAAGAATCTGCCTTCAAAGTGGGAGCCCTGGTCGATTCCTGCTTCTTGAAGATCCCCTGGACCCACTCCAGTATTCTTGCCTGGAGGATTCCATGGACAGAGGAGCCTGGCAGGCTATAGCCCATGGGGTCACAAAGAGTTGGACATGACTGAGCGACTGAGCACACACACAGGCCCTTCTCTGGATTAGGCTTTGGCTTAAGGAAATATTTTAGCTGGTTTGATCATCTGTCACGCCACTACAGCTTTCCCTGAATTAGCAATAGGGCTGTTTGGCTTTCTTATCGTTCTTATATTCACCAGAGTTCAGTTCAGTTCATTGCAGTTCAGTTCAGCTGCTCAGTTGCGACCCCGTGGACTGCAGTACACCAGGCTTCCCTGTCCATCACCAACTCCCCGTCCATCAAGTCAGTGATGCCATCCAACCGTCTCATCATCTGTCATCCCCTTCTCCTCCCACTTTCAATCTCCCAATATCAGGGTCTTTTCCAGTGAGTCAGTTCTTCACATTAGGTGGCCAAAGTATTGGAGCTTCAGCTTCAGCATCAGTCCTTCCAATGAATATTCAGGACTGATTTCCTTTATGACTGACTGGTTGGATCTCCTTGCAGTCCAAGGGACTCTTAAGAGTCTTCTCCACCACCACAGTTCAAAAACATCAATTCTTTGGCACTCAGCTTGCTTTATGGTCCAACTCTCACATCCATACGTGACTACTGGGAAAACCATAGTGTTGACTCGATGGACCTTTGTCGGCAGAGTAATGTCTCTGCTTTTTAATATGCTGTCTAGGTTGGTCATAGCTTTTCTTCCAAGGAGCAAGGGTCTTTTAAAATTTCATGGCTGCAGTCATCATCTGCAGTGATTTTGGAGCCCAAGAAAATAAAGTCTGTCACTGTTTCCATTATTTCTCCATCTATTTGCCATGGAGTGATGGGACTAGATGCCATGATCTTAGTTTTTGGAATGTTGAGTTTTAAACCAGCTTTTTCACTCACCTCTTTCACTTTCACCAAGAGGCTTTTTAGTTCCTTTTTACTTTCTGCCATAAGGGTGGTGTCATCTGCATATCTGAGGTTATTGAATATTTCTCCTGGCAGTCTTGATTCCAGCTTGTGCTTTATCCAGCCCAGCATTTCTCATGATGTATTCTGCATATAAGTTAAATAAGCAGGGTGACAATATACAGCCTTGACATACTCCTTTCCCAATTTGGAGCCAGTCTGTTTTTCCATGTCCAGTTCCAACTGTTGCTTCTTGACCTACATACAGATTTCTCAGGAGGCAGGTCAGGTGATCTGGTATTCCCATCTCTAAGAATTTTCCACAGTTTGTTGTGATCTACACAGTCAAAGTCTTTGGCGTAATCAATAATTCAGAAGTAGATTTTTTCTGGAATTCTGTTTGCTTTTGTATGATCCAATGGATGTTGGCAATGTGGCATCTGGTTCCTCTGCCTTTTCTAAATCCAACTTGAACATCTGGAAGTTCATGGTTCATGTACTGTTGAAGCCTGGCTTGGAGAATTTTGTTCACTGGAATAGTACTTGTAATATCCTTCTACTTTGCCTTTGCAGTTTGTCTAACGGGCACAAGAGGCCTAGCTTGTGGCCTGTCTTGGCTTGAGTCATGCCTTCCTCACTGAGCTTAATCATTTCTAGCTTTCATTTAAAGTAAGAGACCTGTGATTCTTTTCACTCTGACACTTAGAAACTGTTAAATGCAGGGATGTTAACTGGACTAATTTTAATATTGTGTGTCTCTGGGAAACAAGGAGGCCTGGGAGATGGGGAGAGAGGCTGGGGAGCCAATGGTTCCTGGAAAAATCAGAACAGACACAAAGTTCCCATCTTCTGTGGGTATGGTTTGTGCTGCCACAAAACAATTGCATTAGTAACATCAAAGATCGCTGATTGTATTTCATCATAACAATTATAATCATAATGAAAGAGTTGGAAATATTGTGAAAATTACCAGAATGTGACCCAGAGACTTGAAGTGAGCAAGTACTGCTGGAAAAATGGTGCCAATAGACATTTAGTGTCTTTAAAGCCCAGTAAACCAAGGTATGCAATAAAAAGGTATAGCAGTTAAATGATGAGGACACTAATGCAAAATCAGAATTAAAAAAACAGAACCTTGGAGTCTTTTGCTTTTTTCAATTAATGAGCGTTTAAGTTAGAGTTAACAGGCGTGTAAAGGCACCAAAAAGTCAAAGCAGTATATGAAGCAAAAAGTGACTGAAGGGTGGTGATGGGTCAGTCATGAAACTAGAATGATTTTTGTGGGAGGACTAGGCTGAATAGGGTTTAGTTGGTCTTGACTATGCAGGGACCGTCTTTGGGGATTTTCAGTTGTAAATAATACCAGATTAATATCCATTGAATGTTTTTTAATTTATTTTAAACCATTCTGCTTTTAAACTTTTACTTTCTTCAAACTTCTGTCAAACCCCCAAAATGCAGGAGGCTGCAAATTAAAAAAAAAAAAGTTTATTTAGGGTCTTCAGGACTGTGATTTGGTATATACAGAATCCGGTAACCCTGAAAGAGTGTTCTAAGGAAGAGAAAGAGTTAAGTAAAGGTAAAAGATCATGAGGTTGTTAAAAGCTGCCTAAGATTTGTGATTGTCTCCATTCAAGATGGAAAATATTGATCCTTAAGGAATCAGAGTAGAATTAGAGTGCCTGCATGATCAGTGGCTAATTTGCGTCTGATTCTTTTCTGACCCCATGGACTGTAGCCCGCCAGGCCTTCTGTCCATGGGGTTTCTCAGACAGGAATACTGGAGTGGGTTGGTATTTCCTTCTCCAGGGCATCTTCCCGATCCAGGATTGAACCCACATTTCCTGCATTGACAGGTGGGTTCTTTACCACTGAGGCATCAGGGAAGCCCTTAGAATTAAAGTAGGGGTCCATTAAGTATCTTGAGTTCCTGGCTGGTGTTCTGTATGACTTTACCAGATCAAGGTCAGATTCCATTCAGGCTGAGAAATGCATTTTCTTAATGGCTGCCAGCTCTATTTAAGAGAGCTCTCTTAAGAGTACTGACTCAATTTTGATTCTCCTTTGACACCTCTTGCTTCTTTGAATTTTTAAGTATTAGAAATCCTTTGCTGAGATAGTTACTACTGGGTGGCTAAAACATGTAGTCATGAATTACTGAAATAGGAAGAGTCGCAGGGCTCTTCAACAGAAATCGTTGAAAATCATAAAAGATACCAAGCTGTAGAGTATATTGTTCTATAATTAGAATATATAAATATATTGAGAATCAGTGATTCATGTAAAAGAAGCATATGAAATCAGAGGTTTCTGACTTATTTTATGGGTTCATTTTCCTTGACTAGTTACAGCAAAATTAACTTATTGCGTACCCATTCTGAAAATGGCATTATTTACATTTTGGTTTCATCAGAGGTTCTTTGGATTTCTCTGGTCTCTTCCTTGACTTAAGTCCTGGGACCAGGCTTTCGTCAATGTTCCTGCTCTACTACTTCTGACACCAGACTTTTAAACTTGAGGACTCAAATTTCAAATAGGACAGAAATTTGCAAACCCATGAATTTCTTGTATTTCTCCACTGTAGTCTTATTTTTATATCCTTTGTACAGTTATTGGTTTCTGTCCTTGGGTTAGGAAGATCCCCTGGAGTAGGGAAAGGCTACCCACTCCAGTATTCTGGCCTGGAGAATTCCGTGGACCGTATAGCCTGTGGGGTCTCAAAGAGTTGGGCGTGACTGATTGACTTTCCCTTTCACTTATACAGTTATATTTTTTATGAGTTTATTTAGCAAAGTTATACCTATAATCAAAGTTTTCAGGTGTGGATAGGTACAAAAGGATTGAAAGAGTGTGAGTTTGTGCATTTTGCTTCATTTGATTGTTGTCTGTGATCTTTTCTCTCTCATTCATAACACACAGACAAGGTTGCTGTGGAAGGAGCAGAGTATAAGAACGTCATACTGTTGCCATTATTAGCATGTCCATAGCCAAAAAGCACAGAATCCAATTTCACCCTTTTCTCATTGGCATTGGCATTTACTGCTAATTATAAGTGATGCTTTAGCAACTGTGTGGGGCATATCAAAGAGTGTCTCAATTCAGACATTTACTGGTGTTCAAAACCTTTACTGAGAATGGACATGTTAATCTATACAGCACTGGGTTTGCTGAATTAATCTTAAATTTACACCAGTTTCTTCTCTGTTGCCCTCTGTTCCAGTACTCCTACTGGACCACAGTTTGTAGCTGCTTTGCAGCTTTTAATTAGTATGTTATGGCCTATTGAGTAATACTTTTCAAAAATATTAGTCTTTTTCAAAGAGTACTTTGAACTTTTGTCCTTTAATGCAAAGCAAATTTAAAATCTTGTTTGATTAAAAAGTCATGCAATGCTGAGACTAATATCAATGAAAAATTTATTTAAGGTAAATAAAGTTAGAATCAAACAGATTTTTAGATAATCAGCTAGTGCTATTTTTTTTTTTTTGTAACCAACTTTGTTCCCTTCCCTAACTCCCACAAGTTGTTTCAGTTTTATCTTCTTTTGAAACAGAATTTCTGTGTTGGATTTATTCTCTCTACTGGTATGCATCTGACAGGTCAAGTAAAGCTTCATTTGACCTCTGTTTCCTTGTTTCATAAACATTAACAGTTTATGTGCAATGCCCCACCCCTCTTTAACTCCACACTTTTATATCTGTTGGAGTTGACATTATAGAGTTACAGTGAGAATTATGACCTAATTATGTTTGCCTAGTAGTATTGCATGGCCCTCCTTGCGTGAGCTGTTGGTGAGATGATGGGAGTGTTAATGTGAGTTCTGTAATGTTGTTTATATGACTTCTGTCTTAAACATTTTTCTTTTCATCCATCCATACTTCCCTCTTCTGTATTTTAAGCTCAGAGTAAGAACATAGTCTGATTCACACTAATATCTTTGGGTTTAACACTTCTGGTGATGTCGAACCTGCTGGTAGATCTCAAATAGCAAGCAGTCTTCACCATCTTTACTCGAAAGCGCATAATACTATTTTTCTTTTTTCTTCCTGATTGAACTTGGTTCCTTTATGCATCCTTCCTGTCTTCACCTCTTTTCATTTCCTTGCTTTTCTTTTTCTTTGACTTCATAGTGAAGAAGAAGCAACACTTTGATAGACGAAAACTTTCATTGAAGGAAAATCTGTATTCAGCAGAAAACCCCAAAACATTTTCCACATATGAAATTTAACTTCCCTGGATGTATAGAGAAACAAAATAGCCAAGTGTTACAGATAACTCTAAACTCCAGTTGGGACTACAGCATGATTCACACTTAGGTCTTCTATTAACTGTTGGCACCATTGTTTAGAACGGTGTGTTGTGAAATATGTGTCTAAATCCACACAGCAGAAGGCTCGTTTCACAACAGGCTGAGCAGTGTGCTGGGGTCCCCAACACCACAGTGCACGCTGGCATCATGGTGGCACCAGCATCCTTCTCTACTGATTTTAGTATCTCCCTAGTTACTTCAAGGCAGAATGTGACTTGGAAATTCATTTAGCTGCCAATACCCTGGAAGTGATACCTTAACTTTCATTTAATGTTTACTCTGTACCAGATATTCTTCTAAGTATTTTACTTATATTCATATAATTTTTATAATAACTCAGTGAGATAATACTATTGCCAGCACACTTCACTGTGCTTTACAGATCATTGTGATTTTTACAAAATGAAGATTTGTGGCAATCCCGCATTGAGTTCATCAGTGCCATTTCACCAACAGCATTTGCTCACTTTGTGTCCCTGTGTCACATTTTGGTGATTGTTGCAATATTTCAAGCTTTTTCATTTTTATTATATTTGTTATGATGACTTGCGATCAGTGATCTTTTATTACCATTGGAAAAGATTAGAACTTGGTGGAGGCTCAGATAATGATTAATGTTTTTCAGCAATAAAGTTTTTTTTTTAAATATATGTATATTATTGAAGTATAGTTGACTTACAGTGTTTCAGGTGCACAGCAAAGTGACTCAATTATACAAATACAAAAACCATATATTATTTTGAAATTATTTTCCATCATCGGTTATAACAAGATATTGACTATAGTTCCCTATGCGGTACAGTAAACCTTTGTTGCTTATTCCATATCTATTTTAAAATCAGAAATCTAGCATTCTGTTCATACTGTGTCAAACAAGTGGAAACAAAATGTCATATTTTTTAGACAAAAAAATCCTAAGTTTTCAAAAACATATGTATTATACATATTTATACGCAAAAGCTTTTCTGCTACAGTTGATAAGGCTTGAGAAAAACATCCTCCCAAAAAAGAAAAGGAGAAATTGGAGAACATAAACTAAATGAAATGGGAGCACTGAATATGAAATAGAAAAAGTGAAGCAAACTAGATAAAAGTAAAACTCGTCATAGAGTGCAGTTGGTTTTAAACATGACTGCTCATTAGAAACATCTGGAACTCTGGAGAAGAAAACGAATACCTGAGCATTTGTAGTTTTCAAAAATTTCAAGATAATCTTAGTATGCATCTGGATTTTAAAAAGTCATCACAGGTTTCTCTGTTAGATCCTGGTTCTGGTGATAGAGAGTTCTAGTATTTTTCTGTTGCCCAATCATCGTGCAGTGGTATTAAGTGAGTAACAGTTGCATAATCGCAGTAATAAAAGATGTTCATCAGTTTTCAGTAGCCAGACAAAAAATAGAAGATAATTACAATTGCAGGCCATAATGGGAACATGATCAACTTCACAATATAAAATAAATACATACAACTTGGTGGTGGGGGTGGGGTGGGTCAAGCAGAGTGATGTGGTAAACGGAAGTGCATACATGCACATGTTTTCATCAACCCAGCCGGAGTATGTCTTTTGGTTGGTGCATTTAATCCATTTACATTTAGGGTAATTATCAATATGTATGATCCTATTATTGTTTTCTTAATTGTTTGGGGTTTATTTTCAGTAAGTCTTTTCCTTCTCTTGTGTTTGCTGCCTAGAGAAGTTCCTTTAGCATTTGTTGTAAATCTGGTTTGGTGGTGCTGAATTCTCTTTAACTTTTGCTTGTCTGTAAAGCTTTTGATTTCCCCATCAAATCTGAATAAGGTCTTGCTGAGTAGATTATTCTTGGTTGTAGGCCCTTTGTTTTATCACTTTGAATATATCATGTCATTCCCTTCTGGCTTGTAGAGTTTCTGTTGAGAAGTCAGCTGATAACCTGATGGGAGTTCCCTTCTGTGCTATTTGTCATTTTTCCCTTGTTGCTTTTAATATTTGATCTCTGTCTTTAATTTTTGTCAGTATGATTATTGTGTGTCTCGGTGTGTTCCTCCTTGGGTTTATCCTTCCTGGGACTCTCTGTGCCTCCTGAACTTGGTTGACTATTTCCTTTCCCATGTTAGGCAAGTTTTCAGCTATTATCTTTCAAATATTTTCTCAGATCCTTTCTCCCTCGCTTCTTCTGGACCCCTAAAATGAGAATGTTGGTGTGCTTAATGTTGTTCCCAGGGATTTCTTAGGCTATCTTCATTTCTTTTCTTTTTTTTCTATACTCTGTTCTGTGGCAGTGATTTCCACCATTCTGGAGAACAGAATGACCTGTTATCTAGGTCATTTATCCATTCTTCTGCCTCAGTTATTCTGCTTTTGATTTCTTCTAGTGTATTATTCATTTCTGTTGTTTGTTCTTTACTTCTTTTCTAGGTCTTTGGTAAACATTTCTTACATCTTCTCAATTTTTGCCTCCATTCTTTTCGCAAGATCCTAGGTCATCTTCACTATCATTATTCTGTATTCTTTTTTCTGGAAGATTGCCTCTGTCCACTTCATTTAGTTGTTTCTCTAGGGTTTTATCTTGTCTCTTAATCTGGGACAAGACTTTATGCTTTTTCTTCGTGATTAAGTTTCATACTATGATTTTTGTTTTAGGTGCTGTGACTGCTGCTTCTAGTTTCTTCCATCTGCCCTCTGACGGATGAGGCTAAGAGGCTTGTGTAAGATTCCTGATGGGAGGGACTGGCATGAGAAAATGGAGTCTTGCTCTGGTGGGCAGGGCTTTGCTCAGTTCAGTTCATTTCAGTCGCTCAGTTGTTTCTGACTCTTTGTGATCCCATGACTGTAGCATACCAGGGCTTCCTATCCATCAACAACAGTCAGAGTTTACTCAAACTCATGTCCATTGAGTCAGTGATGTCATCCAAGCATCTCATCCTTTGTCGTCCCCCTTCTCCTCCCGCCTTCAATCTTTCCCAGCATCGGGGCTTTTCAAATGAGTCAGTTTTTCACAAAAGGTGGTAAAAAGCTTCAACATCAGTCCTTCCAATGAATATTCAGGACTGACTTCCTTTATGACTGACTGGTTGGATCTCCTTGCAGTCCAATGGACTCTCAAGAGTCTTCCCCAACACCACAGTTCAAAAGCGTCAATTCTTCAGCACTCAGCTTTCTTCATAGTCCAACTCTCATATCCATACATTGACTACTAGAAAAACCATAGTTTTGACTCAATAGACCTTTGTCGGCAGAGTAATGTCTCGCTTTTTAATATGCTGTCTAGGTTGGTCATAGCTTTTCTTCCAAGGAGCAAGCGTCTTTTAAACTTTCATGGCTGCGGTCACCATCTGCAGTGATTTTGGAGCACAGAAAAGTAGTCTGTCACTGTTTCCACCGTTGCCCCATCTATTTGCCATGAAGCGATGGAACCAGAGGCCATGATCTTAGTTTTCTGAAGGTTGAGCTTTAAGCCAACTTTTCACTCTCTTCTTTCACTTTCATCAAAAGGCTCTTTAGTTCTTTGTTGTCTGCCATTAAGAGTGGTGTCATCTGCATATCTGAGGCTATTGATGTTTCTCCTGGCAGTCTGGTTTCCAGCTTGTGCTTTATCCAATCGCATTTCCCATGATGTACTCTGCATATAGGTTAAATAAGCAGGATGACAATATATAGCCTTGATGTACTCCTTTCCCGATTTGGAATCAGTGTGTTGTTCCATGTCCAGTTCTAACTATTGCTTCCTGAGTTGCATAGAGATTTCTCAAGAGGCAGGTCAGGTGGTCTGGTATTCCCATCTGTTTCAGAATTTTCAGTTTGTTGTCTTCCACACAGTCAAAGGCTTTGGCATAGTCAATAAAGCAGAAATATATGTTTTTCTGGAACTCTCTTGCTTTTCCGATGATCCAACAGATGTTGGCAATGTGATCTCTGGTTCTTCTGCCTTTTCTAAAGCCAGCTTGAACAACAGGAAGTTCACGGTTCACATACTGTTGAAGCCTAGCCTGCAGAATTTTGAGCATTACTTTACTAGTGTGTGAGATAAGTGCAATTGTGTGGTATTTTGAGCATTCTTTGGCATTGCCTTTCTTTGGGATTGGAATGAAAACTGACTTTTTCCAGTCCTGTGGCCACTGCTGAGTTTTCCAAATTTGCTGGCTTATTGAGTGCAGCACTTTCACAGCATCATCTTTTAGGATTTGAAATAACTCAACTAGAATTCTGTCACCTCCACTAGCTTTGTTCATAGTGATGCTTCCTAAGGCCCACTTGACTTGGCATTCCAGGATGTCTGGCTCTAGGTGAATGATCACATCATTGAGATGATCTGGGTTGTGATGATCTCTTTTGTATAGTGTGTATTCTTGCCACCTCTTCTTAATATCTTCTGTTTCTGTTAGGTCCATGCCATTTCTGTCCCTTATTGTGTCCATCTTTACATGAAATGATCCCTTGGTATCTCTGATTTTCTTGAAGAGATCTCTAGTCTTTCCCATTCTGTTGTTTTCCTCTATTTCTTTGCATTGATTGCTAAAGAAGGCTTTCTTATCTCTTCTTGCTATCCTTTGGAACTCTGCATTCAGATGCTTATATCTTTCCTTTTCTCCTTTGCTTTTCACTTCTCTTCTTTTCACAGCTATTTGTAAGGCCTCCTCAGACAGCCATTTTGTTTTTTTGCATTTCTT
This sequence comes from Nanger dama, assembly GCA_917880005.1. Lineage (NCBI taxonomy): Eukaryota > Metazoa > Chordata > Mammalia > Artiodactyla > Bovidae > Nanger > Nanger dama. Next base: position 41,077,666 of record CAKJTW010000002.1, read on the forward strand.
TTTCTTGGGGATGGTCTTGATCCCTGTCTCCTGTACAGTGCCACAAACATCTGTCCATAGTTCATCAGGCATGCAGTCTATCAGATTTAGTCCCTTAAATCTATTTCTCACTTTCACTGTATAATCATAAGGGATTTGATTTAGGTCATACCTGAATGGTCTAGTGGTTTTCCCTACTTTCTTCAATTTAAGTCAGAATTTGGCAATAAAGAGTTCATGGTCTGAGACACAGTCAGCTCCTGGTCTTGTTTTTGCTGACTGTATAGAGCTTCTCCATCTTTGTCTGCAAAGAATATAATTGGTCTGATTTTGGTATTGACCATCTGGTGGTGTCCATGTGTAGAGTCTTCTTTTGTGTTGTTGGAAGAAAGTGTTTGCTATGACCAGTGTATTTTCTTGGCAAAAGTCTATTAGCCTTTGCCCTGCTTCATTCTGTACTCCAAGGCCAAATTTGCCTGTTACTCAAGATATTTCTTGACTTCCTACTTTTGCATTCCAATCTCTTTTAAGGAAAAGGGTATTTTGTTTTCAGTGTTAGTTCTAGAAGGTCTTGTAGGTCTTCATAGAACCGTTCAGCTTCTTCAGCGTTACTGGTCAGGGCATAGACTTGGATTACTGTCATATTGAATGGTTTGCCTTGGAAATGAACAGGATTATTCTGTTGTTTTTGAGATTGCATCCAAGTACTGTGTTTCAGACTCTTGTTGACTATGATGAGTACTCTATTTCTTCTAAGGGATTCTTGCCCACAGTAGTAGATATAATGGACATCTGAGCTAAATTTACCCATTCTAGTCTATTTTAGTTCACTGATTCCTAAAATGTGGATGTCCACTCTTGCCATCTCCTGTTTGACCACTTCCAATTTGCCTTGATTCATGGACCTAACATTCCAGGTTTCTATGCAATATTACTCTTTAAAGCATAGGATTTTTCTTCTATCACCAGCCACATCCACACTGGGTGTTGTTTTTGCTTTGGCTCCATCTCTTCATTCTTTCTGGAGTCTTTTCTCCACTGATGTCCACTAGTATATTGGGGACCTTCTGACCTGGGGAGTTTATCTTTCAGTGTCCTATCTTTTGCCTTTTCATAATGTTCATTGGCTTCTCAAGGCAATAATACTGAAGTGGTTTCCCATTCCCTTCTCTAGTGGTCCATGTTTTGTCAGAACTCTCCATTACCTATCCATCTTGGGTGGCCCTACATGGCATGGCTCATAGTTTCACTGAGTTAGACATTGCTGCAGTCCATATGAGCAGACTGGTTAGTTTTCTGTGATTTTGGTTTTCAGTCTGTCTGCCCTCTAATGGAGAGGAGTAAGAGGCTTATGTAAGCTTCCTGATGGGAGAGACTGGCTGAAGGGGAAGATGGGTCTTGTTCTGATGGTTGGGTTCATGCTCATTAACTCTTTAATCCAATTTTCTGTTGATGGGTAGGGCTGTGTTCAGTTTAGTCGCTCAGTCGTGTCCAACTCTTTGCGACCCCATGAATCGCAGCACGCCAGGCCTCCCTGTTCATCACCATCTCTCGGAGTTCACTCGGACTCGACGTCCATCGAGTCCGTGATGCCATCCAGCCATCTCATCCTGGGTCGTCCCCTTCTCTTGTTCCCTCAATCCTTCCCAGCATCAGAGTCTTTTCCAATGAGTCAACTCTTTGCATGAGGTGGCCAAAGTACTGGAGCTTCAGCTTCAGCATCATTCCTTCCAAAGAAATCCCAGGGTTGATCTCCTTCAGAATGGACTGGTTGGATCTCCTTGCAGTCCAAGGGACTCTCAAGAGTCTTCTCCAACACCACAGTTCAAAAGCATCAGTTCTTTGTCGCTCAGCCTTCACAGTCCAACTCTCACATCCATGACCACTGGAAAAACCATAGCCTTGACTAGACGGACCTTAGTCGGCAAAGTAATGTCTCTGCTTTTGAATATACTATCTAGGTTGGTCATAACTTTTCTTCCAAGGAGTAAGCGTCTTTTAATTTCATGGCTGCAGTCACCATCTGCAGTAATTTTGGAGTCCCCCAAAATAAAGTCTGACACTGTTTCCACTGTTTCCCCATCTATTTCCCATGAAGTGATGGGACCAGATGCCATGATCTTCATTTTCTGAATGTAGAGCTTTTTTTTTGGGGGGTACCAAATTACTTTATTTGAAGGAATGATTAAAGAAAGAACTTAAGTAGATGTTTTGTTACAACTTATAGAAAAGATGAAGGTAACCCAAATATGCATGCACTGCCTTGGTGACCAGGAAGTCACCCATGTGGCTGTGGGAAGCCAGCCTGAGGCTTAGCTCTCACTGTGTCCCAGGGTGTGCTTGTCAAAGAGGTACTCTGCCATGCCGGATCCAGGGCCCCCCATCTTGTGCAGGTTGGTTATGTGGTCACCCAATTCTTTGATGGCTTCCACCTGCTCATTCAGGTAATGAGTCTCAATGAAATCACACAGATGGGGATCATTTTTTTCAGTGGCCAGTTTGTGCAGTTCCAGTAGTGATTGATTCACACTTCTTTCCAAGCACAGCGCACATTCCATTGCATTCAGCCCATTCTCCCAGTCATCACGATCTAGTTTCTTGATGTCTTGAAGGAAAATTCAGCCACCTCGCTGGTTCTGCAGCTTCATCAGTCTCTCAGCATGTTCCCTCTCCTCATGAGACTGGTGAAGAAAGTATTTGGTGAAGTTCTTCAAAGCCACATCATCACAGTCAAAATAGTACCACATGGACAGGTAGATATAGGAGGCGTAGAGCTCCAGATTGATCTGGCGGTTGATGGCGGCCTCCGAATCCTGGTGGTAGTTCTGGCGCACCTGCGAGGGGGATGCGGTCGTCATGGTGGGCGGCTGCAAAGGGGTGGTGGTGGTGGTGGCGGTGGCGGCGATGGCTGAGTGGCGCTGGAGCAGCGGTGGGGACCTTGGGCTGGTCGGAGGGCGCTGTCAAGTGGTGACGAGGGGATGGCTCTGAGTGGCCGGCCGGGGGTAGGGGGACGAGCAGCCGGGTTCCGTTCAAGCACTTTGAAGCAGGAAACCACAGCAACTCTCCGCGAAGACTCTGAATGTTGAGCTTTAAGCCAACTTTTTCTGTTTCACTTTCATCAAGAGGCTTTTTAGCTCCTCTTCACTTTCTGCTGTAAGGGTGGTGTCATCTGCATATCTGAGGTGATTGATATTTCTCCTGGCAATCTTGATTCTAGCTTGTGTTTCTTCCAGGCCAGCGTTTCTCATGATGTACTCTGCATAGAAGGTAAATAAGCAGGGTGACAATATACAGCCTTGATGGACTCCTTTTCCTATATGGAACCAGTCTGTTGTTCCATGTCCAGTTCTAACTGTTGCTTCTTGACCTGCATACAGATTTCTCGAGAGGCAGGTTAGGTGGTCTGGTATTCCCATCTCTTTCAGAATTTTCCACAGTTGATTGTGATCCACACAATCAAAGGCTTTGGCATAGTCAATAAAGCAGAAATAGATGTTTTTGTGGAACTCTCTTGCTTTTTCCATGATCCAGCGGATGTTGGCAATTTGATCTCTGGTTCCTCTGCCTTTTCTAAAACCAGCTTGACCAGCAGGGAGTTCACGGTTCACGTATTGCTGAAGTCAATCTTGGAGAATTTTGAGCACTACTTTACTAGCATGTGAGATGAGTGCAATTGTGCGGTAGTTTGAACATTCTTTGGCATTGCCTTTCTTTGGAATTGGAATGAAAACTGACCTTTTCCAGTCCTGTGGCTACTGCTGAGTGCCAAGGTCCAGCCCCGGTGGATCCAGGGTAATTCGAAGGTGGGGGCAGAGTAGGCGTCCTAGAAAAACTTATTTAATTACAGATAGAGAGGGATTAGGAATTTAGCAGAGAAAAAGAGGCCGAATAACTTGGTTAACACAGGGTACCAACACCACCTATGTAGGCTGCAGGCATCTTCCTGTTCTCCCGAAGGAGAGGGAGGCACTGAGGCCCCCCAGTCTGATCTTAGAAGCCCAGGCAGAATTAGTAGGCTTGGTGGGTCCTATGCACCAGATGGGAATTTGGCCAGAAAATAATAAGAGAGAAAGGGGCTGAATAACTTGGTTTACGTGGTGTACCAATAAAATTCTCGACAAGAAATTTGCACCATCTGCATGGAGGGCACCCACGCTCCAGATGGGAATTCAGCCAGAAAATTGGGGAGCAGAAAGGAACGACATGAGGGAATCAGTCTTTCCAGAACTGATCCGATTTCTTTATTTTTCAGGTTTGTTTATATACCTTTTGTTACGCATAGGGATGAATACAGAGTCACGCGGGGGTCAGCAGACCTGACCCTTGTCACAATCAGGTGTTTCATATAAAATTATACAAAGGTCTTATGAGGTCCGCTGACATTTTATGGCCCTTTCTGATACTGGTCAGTTAACCAGAAAGCTTATTTTTCCAAGAGAGATTTTTTTCAGGCACCACCCTGCAAATAAAGTTGCATTCCTATAGGGTGAGAGTGTAATGAGTTACAATCAAGAAAGGAATTTACTTAACCTAAGGTTTAACATGATTAGTCTTAAAGGTTAATACTTATTTCTCTTATATGCTAGTTATATTTATTATAAGGGCAGGAAATATGGAGATTTAGCAGCAAACATCAGTCCAACAAATGAAAACCCTTTACCAATGTTCCCTTTAGAATCTATTTAGTCTTAAGATAGTGATAAGGTTACATTTTTGCATAGCAAGGACACAGTGATTTATAACAAAGTACAGTAGTCTATAACAAAAGAGAAAATCCATTAACTCAAAAAGTATAGTATTGCTAACATCAAAAACTACTATATTTCCTTTTCTATATTCCAAATACATTGATTAATATATTCTCAGTTGCCTAAGGATATGAAGGCCTGTGGGCAATCAAATGAGAAAAGCCCTATGCTAATACTCTAAACTCTCTGTGTTGTTTATGGTTGAGAGGTTGTCACACAAGCTAGTCTGTCAGCAGAGAGGTTTGACCTGAGACACCCTTGTCACACCCAAGGCAGGAAATTAGCAGTAATTATTGGCATGACAAATGAAAAAACCCTTCGCCAATATAATTCCTAATCAACCCACTAATACTATACTAATAATCTTCTAACTTCTCAAAAGAGTCTGTATTTAGAAAGTTTTAAAGCGTCTCATGCCTCTCACAGCTAGGAAGCTGTAAACAATCACCTGCGGCTGGACAACCTGATCAGGCAGGCTAGAGAACCTTCAGAGTTTGTAAGTTGAAACACTCTTGTCATGCCCAGGAATTTTTATTAACTGGGGCTGCAAGTTAACTCCTCCTCCGAGAGAAATGGTTATGGGGGAGAGCTCCCTGTAAAGTACTCTGGCTTTGGGGCAGATGCTCGGGAACAGGGGATTTCCTGAGGCTTGATCATGCCTTTGTGTATGCCAAGCTTCTTTTTCCTCATGACCTTTGCCATGGGTGGAGTTCCTCACTCTGGCCCCCAACAGCTGAGTTTTCCAAATTTGCTGGCATATTGAATGCAGCACTTTCACAGCATCATCTTCCAGGATTTGAACAGCTCAACTGGAATTCCATCTCCTCCACTAGCTTTGTTTGTAGTGATGCTTTCTAAGGCCCACTTGACTTCACATTCCAAGATGTCTGGCTCTAGATTCGTGATCACATCATCATGATTATCTGGGTCATGAAGATCTTTTTGTACAGTTTTTCTGTGTATTCTTTCCACCTCTTCTTAATATCTTTTGCTTCTGTTAGGTCCATACCATTTCTGTCCTTTATTGAGCCCATCTTTGCATGAAATGTTCTCTTGAAGAGATCTCTACTCTTTCTCATTCTGTTGTTTTCCTCTATTTCTTTGCATTGATCGCTGAAGAAGGCTTTCTTATCTCTTCTTGCTGTTGTTTGGAACTCTGCATTCAGATGCTTATATTTTTCCTTTTCTCCTTTGCTTTTCACTTCTCTTCTTTTCACAGCTATTTGTAAGGCCTCCCCAGACAGCCATTTTGCTTTTTTGCATTTCTTTTCCATGGGGATGGTCTTGATCCCTGTCTCCTGTACAATGTCAGGAGCCTCATTCCATAGTTCATCAGGCACTGTATCTATCCTTGTTATTTACCTGGGGACAAACCATGGTGGAAGTAATGAAGATAATGGTGACCTCCTTCAAAAGGTCCCACGCAGTTACTGCTATACTCAGTGCCCCCAACCCTGCAGCAGGCCACTGCGGACCCATGCCTCTGCTGGAGACTCATGGGCAATTCTATGTCAGTCTGTTGTGTGGTCACTCCTCCTTTCTCCTGGGCCCTCTGGAAGACACACTGCCTGGACTCACACTCTGGCTGCAAACTTAACTACCTGGGTGATTATGTCAAGTCTTGGCGTTTTAGTTTCCTCATATGTAGAACGGTGATAAGACCTTCCTCTTAGGGTAGTTATGAGGATTAAATGAATTCATTTTTATAAACATGCTTTTAAATTTCTTGGCAAAGTAAGATGTCAGTGTTTGTTAAACATTCACCCATAAGATGTGTAATCTTGGGCATTTACTACTGTGTTCCTCAGTTTCTATGTGTCTAAAATGAGTGTTATGATAGTACTTAGAAAATAGGGTTGTGTAGTAATTAAATGTGCTAATCCATGTAGAATATCTGTCAATTAATGGTAGTTCTGGGTATCAGCTGTACCATCCTGATCATGGCCTTAACATCTTTTGTAATCGATGGGAATTAAATAATCCTTGTATTTCTTTGTCATAACCAGTAACAGATGGGTAAAAATTCCATAATATAAATTGAATAGTGAAACTTGAAAGACAGAGTGAATAAAAGTGTGGCTGTACTCATTCTTTTCTGCAATGCACAAGACCTGGGTTCAATCCCTGGGTCAGGAAAATCCCCTGGAGAAGAGAATGGCTACCCACTCCAGTTATTTTTGCCTGGAGAATTTTAATGGACAAGAGGCAGGCTACAGACCATGTGGTTGCAAAGAGTTGGACATGAATGAGTGACTAACACACAACACTCCTCCTTTCAAGTGTTCAGGTATATTATGTAAAATTTATTTTCCAACAAAACAGATGAAGTTTTGAACTGGATGTTGAAGAAATGTTACAATCATTTCTAGAGAGAGAAGGGTGGAATGATAAATGTAAAGTATTGAGGAAGGTAGACAGTTTGTCTTGGCTAGGTGGAGAAGTTGAACAACAAAGTAAAAATGTGAACCTGTTTGTTAGAGGTAGTAGTAAAGAAACAGTTGGAGCTGTGATGTTAGATCTGTCTTTGTAATGTAATATTTCATATGTCTACTTACAGATAAAATAGTTCATTTATCAGTAGGGAAAAATATATATGCCTTTTAAGAGGTAAAGAATGAATAATGTTAGTAAAATCTAAAAAATAATAGCTTTGGAATAAAAAGAATTTTCATAATGGAGGCTTTCATACAAAATTTCATTATCATGTTTTTGGGCCAAATCTAGTTTATGACTCCATGTCAGGAACTCATTCTTTACAACATAACAAGAAAATTGGAAACTGAAATCCTGTGTGTATTTCAAGAATTAAACATTGACCATTTAATATTTGCTTAGTGGCTCAGAGGGTAAAGCGTCTGCCTGCAGTGTGGGAAAACCAGGTTCGATCCCCAGGTTGGGAAGATCCCCTGGAGAAGGGAATGACAAGCCACTCCAATACTCTTGCCTGGAAAATTCCATGGACAGAGGAGCCTGGTAAGCGACAGTAGAGTTGCACACGACTGAGGAACTTCACTAGCAACTGCTTATAGTTTTGAAAGAAAAATACAATGACTGAAAACAAGTTATAAACACATCTAACAAAAGATTTAGATTCTTGAAATATAGTCATTATTAGAAATTAACATCAGCATAACATTTGAACAAATTACTGCTCTGTCTACTCTTCCTTCCTTTGCTTGTTTATTGTAATGACTGAAAACAAGTTATAAACACATCTAACAAAAGATTTAGATTCTTGAAATATAGTCATTATTAGAAATTAACATCAGCATAACATTTGAACAAATTACTGCTCTGTCTACTCTTCCTTCCTTTGCTTGTTTATTGTTTTTAAATGATTTTCAAAGGTAAGATTCATCCAGTACTGCCAATAGCAGAATTCTAACAGTTTATCACTTTTTTTTCTTGAATATTCTCTTTATTTGTGAAAATAATAATCTTCATTACCTGGGATATAATGCCTACTTAGTGGTAGTTTAATAGAAATATTATAAAATGTCAAAATATGATCCTAAAACAAAGGCCATTCTTTATGCCTAGGTGTATGTGTATTTTATGTGCATTCACTCATTAACTAATGTTAGTACTTTCCTTAGTTTAAGAGTGAATTAAGGGAGATGCCTAGAGTTTAGGTAAATTGATACTCTTAGTGACAGTGCTGAGATTCAAATCCAGGTTTCTGATCAAGGACTGTGTGTGCCCTACCTCTCCACCATGTGATAAATGCAGTTTTTGATTGTGAAAACTGTATAGTTATAATGATATTTCCTAAGTTAGTATGTATAGTATAGTATGTATAGGTTTATATATATATGTTTTTATATATGTATATAATATATAATATGTTTTATGTGGTATATTAGTATATTACTAAAAGCAGAAAAGATAAACTGAATAAAAACTTTAGCAGTAGATACAACTATTTGTAAGAGTTTCATATTAAATCAGATAAGATAATAGGGAAAAGAAAGAATTATTAAAAATAACTGAGAAAATCAAATGATATAAAGAAAAATATTGTAAATGAATTTTGACCTCATATTCTCATGAATACCATATTGGTTTAAAAAATTAAGTTTAAAATAGAAACATTAACAAATTAGAGAATAAAAATCATTTGATCATCTCAGTAGAATGCAAAAAAAGCTTTTGACAAATTTCAACATTCATTTATGATTAAAAAAAAAAAAAAACTCTCCATACACTAGGTATAGAGGAAAATACTTCAAAATAGTAAAGGCTATATATTACAAGCCTGATGTAGCATCATACTCAGCAGTGAAAAGCTGAAAGCATTTCTTCTAAGACCAGGAATGAGACAAGGATGCCTACTCTCACCACTTGTATTCTATACAGTATTAGAACTCGTAACCACAGCAGTCAGACAAGAAAGAAATAAAAGAAATCCAAATTGAGAAAGAAAGAATGCTATCACTGCAGATGATATGTTACCACACAAAGAAAATGTTAAACATGACCCCCCTGCAAAAAAAAAAAAAAAAAATCTATTAATGGCTTGTCAGTGAATTCAGTAAAGTTGTAGGATACAAGATTAATATACAAAAATCTGTTGCTTTTCTGTACACTAATAGTGAACTATCAGAAAGAGGAATTAAGAGAACCATTTCACTTACCATCACTTCAAGAGGAAGAAAATATCTAGGAAATCTAAAGAGGTAAAAGACCTGAACTCAGAAAACTATAAGACACTGATGAAAGAAATTGAAGATGGCACAAACAGATGGAAAGTATAATGTGCTCAGAAGAATTAATATTGTTCAAATGACCATGCTGTCCAAGGTGATCTATAGATTTATTGTAATCTCTATCAAAATACCAATGGCATTTTTCATAGAACTTGAAAAATAATTTTAAAATGTGTATATAAACACGAAAGACCCGGAATAGCTGATGCAATTTTGAGAAGAAAGCAGAGCTGGAGGTATCATGCTTCCTGACTTCGGACTGTACTATAAAGCTGCAGTCATCAAAGCAGTCTGGTTTTGGCACGAAAACAGGCACAGAGATCAATGGAACAGGATAAAGAGCCAAGAAATAAAGCTGTACGCTTGTGTTCATTTAATCTATAACAAAGGAGGCAAAAAAAGTCTCTTGGGAAAAGACAATCTCTTCAATAAGTGGTGCTGAGAAAAATGGACAGCTACATGTAAAAGAATGAAATTAGAACATTTTTCCACACAGTGTACAAAAGTAAAATATATTAAAGGCCTAAATGTAAGTCCAGAAACCATAAATCTAGAGTAAAAGTTAGACTACTCTTTGACATAAATTGTACTAGTATTTTTTGGATCTGACTCCAAAGACAAAGGAAATAAAGCAAAAATAAACATATGGGACCTAATTAAACTTAAAATCTTTTGAACAGCAAAGGAAACCATCAACAAAGTAAAAAAAAAAAAAATTATGGAATGGGAGAAATTGTTTGCAGTTGATATGACTGATACAAAGTTATTGTTTCAAAATATATAAATAGCTCCAACAACTCAATATTGAGGAAAAAAAAATGCTAAAGACCTGAATAGACCTTTTCCAAAGCAGACAAAGATGAACAACAGGAAGATGGAAAGATCCTCAGCACTGCTAATCATCAAAGAAATGTAAGTCAAAACCACAATGAGATATCACCCACATTTGTCAGAATAGCTATTGTTGAAAAGACCACAAATTACAAAAATTGATGAGGATGTAGAAAAAAGGGAACCCTTGTATCCTCTTGGTGTGAATATAAATCCATGCAGCCAAACTATGGAAAACAGTATGGGGATTCACTTGAAAACTAAAAATAGAACTTTCGTATGATCCAGCAGTTTCTCCATGGTTAATGAGGGGAGAGAGGGAGGAGGGGCAAAATGGGATTAAGAGAGGTTCAAATTACTATGTGTATAAAATAAACTACAAAGATATATTGTACATTACAGGGAATGTAGCCAGTATTTCATAATAACTTTAAATGGAGTATAACATATAATAACTTTGAATCACTAAGTTGTACACCTGAAAATAATTAATCTCAACTAAACCTCAATAAAAATATAGTATTAAATGTCATCAAAATAAAAAAACAGAAATTGAGTGATTTCTTTATAATTTTTAAAATCTTCAATCATAGATTTTAAAAGCAAAGACAGATTGGAGGAATATTGTGGTGCATTTAGTTACCTAAAGTAAGTAAGTAAAGTCACTCAGTCGTGCCCGACTCTTTGTGACCCCATGGACTGCAGCCCACCAGGCTCCTCAGTCTATGGGATTCTCCAAGCAAGAATAATGCAGTGGGTTGCCATTTCCTTCTCCAGGGGATCGAACCCGGGTCTCCTGCATTGGAGGCAGACGCTTTGGCCTCTGAGCCACCAGGGAAGTTTCCTTATTTATTTACCTAAAGCTAAATATATTTATGCTCAAAGCATATGAAGTAGATTGGCCACAGCAGGAGAGAACGCAAATTAGTGACTAAACTCTTGGGAAAGTGTTAAACCTTGTTAAAAGTTAGAAGTGAATATTAAGGTAACTTTGTACTAAGTAAATTAGCAAGTTGGAGAAAAGTCAGGGTTAGAGTTTAGGAAGAAGTTTTTTTGATTTGGGATATATTATATCCCAATTATATTGGGATACTAGCAGTTCAGGATGGTAGAGTAGAAGGACATGTGCTCATCTCCTCCTGCGAGAGCTCCAAAATTGCAAGTAGCTGTTGGACAAGCATTGAAGGGGGACACTGGGACCCACCAAAAAGAGATACCCCATGTCCAAATACAAGAAGCTTGCAGTGAGATGGTAGGAGGGGTGCAAGCACGATAAAATCAAATCCAATACCCACTGAGTAGCTGACCCACAAACTGGAGAACAATGATACCAAAGAAATTCTCCCACTGTTGTGAAGGTTTTGAGATCCACATCAGGCTTCACAGCCTATGTATCCAACAAAGGGACTCAGAATTCCCAGGAATCTTGACTTTGAAGACCAGCAGGATCTGATTACAGGACTTCCACGGGACTGCGGGAAATAGACACCACTCTTGGAGGGCACAAACAAAATCTTGCATGCACCAGGACCCAGGGGAAAGGAGCAGTGACCAGACTTACCTGCTGTTGGTGGAAGGTCTCCTCTATATGTGTCACTCAGCAATGGCTTGCCACAGGGATGGGGGCACTGGCAGCAGCAGTCTTGGAAGGGGCCCCTTGGCTTAAGTCCTCTTGCCACTTACGTTGCCACTAACACTCTACCATTGAGCCCATAGTCCCAGGGACTGTGTCGCCTCAGGGTAAACAACTAACAGGGAGGGAGCACAACCCCACCCATCAGCAAGCTTACACAAGCCTTAGCCTCCTCCATCAGAGGGCAGACCGTAGAAGCAAGAAGAACCACAACCCCACAGTAGCTAGCACAGAAACCAGATTACAGAAAGTTAATCAGGATGAAAAAGCAGTTATGTCCTACATGAAGGAACAAGATAAATCCCTAGAAAAACAACTAAATGAAGTGGAGAGAGGCATCTTCCAGAAAAGAATACAGAATAATGATAGTGAAGATAAACTATGGTCTTGGGAAAACAATGGAGAGGATGCAAAATGTTTACCAAAGACCCTAATGAACTGAAGAACAAATAAACAGAGATGAACAATACACCAGAAGGAATCAATGGCAGAATAACTGAGGTGAAGAAGGCTGAGCGCCGAAGAATTGATGCTTGGTGTTGTGGTGTTGGAGAAGACTCTTGAGAGTCCCTTGGACTGCAAGGAGATCCCAGTCCATTCTGAAGGAGATCAGCCCTGGGTGTTCTTTGGAAGGAATGATGCTAAAGCTGAAACTCCAGTACTTTGGCCACCTCATGCGAAGAGTTGACTCATTGGAAAAGACTCTGATGCTGGGAGGGATTGGGGGCAGGAGAAGGGGATGACAGAGGATGAGATGGCTGGATGGCATCACTGACTCGTTGGACGTGAGTCTGAGTGAACTCCGAGAGATGGTAATGAACAGGGAGCCCTGGCATGCTGCGATTCATGGGGTCGCAAAGAGTCGGACATGACTGAGTGACTGAACTGAACTGAACTGGCCTGGAGGATAGAATGGTGGAAATCACTGCTGCAGAACAAAATATAGAAAAAGGAATGAAAAAAGAAAAGTGTAAGAGACCTCTGGGCAATATTAAACACACCAACATTTGCATCATAGTGGTCCCAGAAGGAGGAGAGAGAAAATATTTGAAAAGATAACAGCTGAAAACTTCCCTAACATGGGGAAAGGAAATAATCAACCAAGTTCAGGAAGTACAGAGAGTCCCAGGCAGTATAAACCCAAGGAGGAACACACCGAGACAGATGCACAGTAATAAAACTGACAAAAATTAAAGACAGAGATAAAATATTAAAAGCAACAGGGGAAAATGACAAATAGCATACAAGGGATAAGATTATCAGCTGATTTCTCAACAAAAACTCTACAAGCCAGAAGAGAATAGCATGATATATTCAGAGTGATAAAAGAGGAGAATCTACAACCAAGAATTCTCTACTCAGCAAGTTTCCCCTTCAGATTTGATGGAGAAGTCAAAAGCTTTACAGACAAGCAAAACTTAAGAAGATTTATCTCCACCAAACCGGCTTTACAGCAAATGCTAAAGGAGCTTCTCTAGGTAAGAAACACAAGAGAAGACAAAGATCTACACAGAATAAACCCAATTAGGAAAATACTAATAGGATCATACATATTGATAATTAAATGTAAATGGATTAAATGCACCAACCAAAAAAACAGAGTGGCTGGGCAGATGAGAACATGTGCAAGTAGGCACTTCCACTTTCCACATTCCTCTGCTTAACCCCCTAAATAGTATGTAATTACTTTATATTGTTAGATTAATCATATTCCCATTGTGGCTTGCAATTATAATTATTATAATCATTTTTTGTCTGGCTATTGATTGTGAATACTGATAAACATCTACTGTTGTGATTTTTGCTTAATACAATAATGGTATCATGATTGGTCAACAGAGAATAATAGAGTTCTGTATCACTAAAACTGCTATTTAATATAAAGACCAGTATTACCAGCAGATGCATATTAGGATTATCTAAGAAGTTTTTGCAAAATGCAAATGCCCAGGTATTGCTTTTTTTTTTCTTCTGCAAAACTTGGATATGTTTCTAACGAACAGCCGTGTTTAAAAACAACTAGACTATATGAGATGATCTTTTACTTCTGTCTAGTTTGTTTCACTTTTTCTATTTCATACTCAGTACTCCTATTTCATTTAGTTTGTTTTCCAATTTTTCTGTCTTTTTTTTTGATGTTCTTTCTCAAGCCTTTACCAAGCGTAGTGGAAAAGCTTTTGTATACATATATGTAAATAGTGTGTATGATATATATTTTAGAAAACATGAATTTTTACCCAGCTAAAAATTTTATGACATTTTGATTCCACTTATTTGACTTAGTATGAATAGAATGGTAGATTTCTAGTTTATATTCACTCAGAATTTTGATACAATTCCATGTGTTTAGGCATCTAGTATTACTGGTAATAGTCTAGAAAATTTATTATCTTAGTGTTTAAATAAAATTGTGAGGCTTGAAACTTTGAATCCAATTCTGAGAATATAAAGAAATATTATGTTGTAAAAAAGAAATAGGAAATTAACATGACATGTATTATTAACTAAAAGTACAGATTTTGTTCAAATCTCACAGAAAATTGTGCTGGTGTCCATTATTTGTTTTCATACCTTATTCAAGACTCCACGTTGTATTTAACTGTATTGAGCACCTCCAACTGCATGCCACAAATTCTGATAAATTCTCTTGTCATTTTTATTCTAAATCTTTTCTAATTTTCTGTATTATGACTTCTTATGTATACTCCTCATTTAAAAGTGGACACTTGATTTCCAAATACATGGGATTTTTTAAAGTATCTTTGATATTAATTTTCTCATTTAAATGCTGTCTTGTCTACAGTCACCCTCTGTTTTATCAGTCTCCTATTCAGGCTTTCAATGGCTAAGTCAAAGTTCTCTCTTGGTAAGTGTCACACTGCACTTGAAAATATGTTGATTATTTTCAAGTATCTTTTGATATTGATCTCAAACATAATTCCACAGTAATTAGAGAATAGACTGTGTATGATTTCAATACCTTTAGACCGTGACATTTCTGCACCTGGTCTTATGTCTCTGGATATGTTTCAGTATCTCCTAGTTTATAGTCTGTGGGAATTTGAATAAAATTTATATCCTACTGTTGTGTGAAAGTTGTATAAATCTTAATTATGTCAATTTGGTTCATAGTGCTTTTCAGGTGTACTATATTCTTCTTCTCCTCTGTACATTCATTCTATTAATTTCTGAGAGTTTGATATTGAAACTTCAACTAAAAATCTTAATTTATCTACTTAAACAATTGTAATAGATGGTTTAACTATATGTAACTTTGTTCTATATTTTGTAAATCACCTGTAAATGTTTTATTATAGATTCATAATTTTAAAAATAAAGAAAAATACACTGGAATAATTTTTTAGAGAATATTCTAGATAATAGCCAGCATATTTAACATGCTTCTGCATTAGCCCTTTGTACATGAGTTCAACAAACCTAGTTTGAATTACTCATATTTTAGATACCAAAGTGAATACTTGGAATGTGGAAGCTAATACAGTAAGGTCTATGTTCTTGGAGTTCACTTTGATCTGAAATTCTTTGATCTAGAAATTTTGCTTGAAGGATTTTAAAATTGATATAAAGAAAATAAAAACTCATTTTGCAAAAATATATTGATAGATATTATATAATTTTTAGAAATCTTGGAAGAAACCTCAAAGTGCCTAGCAATTGAGAATTGATTATATGGAGGAACATTATTTTGCTGTTACAGTGAATACATGGACCTGAAAAGTCGCTCAGTCGTGTCCGACTCTTCGACGCCATGGACTGTAGCCTACCAGGCTCCTCTGTCCATGGGACTTTCCAGGCAATAGTACTGGAGTGGACTGCCGTTTCCTTCTCCAGGGGATCTTTCCAACCCCGGGATTGAACCCAGGTTTTCTGCATTCTAGACAGACGCTTTACCATCTGAACCACCAGGGAAGTCCCTCCACATATAATAAATCCAAAGAATAGAACCTAGGTGTGTGGTTACACTGATTATAGTTATCTAAAAAGTTATGGCTGGGCATAGAATTTGGAAGACATAAAATTGTGCATATATTTACACATCACAAAATGGACTTTGTATTTCATTTTTTTACTATTTCCTTTATATTTATGATTATACCTTTACCTGGATTTCTGATTTTTCTTTTAAAATACACAGAGATGAACCAGCAATAGAATTGTTTCACAAATGAAAATTTCCCTCATATTTTGTGGAATGACCTTTTTAAGAAGTGATGACCAGAAAAAAAAAAAAAGATGACGAAAATGTTATAAAGACTCTAATCATATGAGAGTTACATGGTTGTATTTCTTTCTACCAGAGTGTAAGTCACTGAATGTGTAGCAACACTTCGTGATGTATCATGACCATTTTTTTGATCTTTCTTTTTTTTAAAATGAATCCCAGGCAAGAATCTTGCTTGCTTAATCATGGAGAAAGATAGAAATAATCAGACTGATGGTGTCCATCCACAAATTCCTTGTCTCCTTCGTGTTTCCTCAGATGTTGCTTCCTGCACTGCCCAGAAGTGTTTCTTCCACTATATGTGATCCTGGACAAGGCCAGCCCCTCTACTGTGTCTGAGAGTTCATCCCTTCTCTCCTATTTAAAGCTGTAGTTCCACCCATTTCCCCATTCTTTTATATTTCTCTTTCTTCTGGACCATTCCCATAAGCATGTACACATGCTGTGATTTTTGCCATATGGAAAAATAAAAAATTTCGACTTCACTTTATCTTTCAGTTATTACCCCAATTATCTTTTTCTTCTTTTCTTTTTTAAAATTAACAACGCAGTTGCCAATAGCATTCCTTCTCTTCAGTTTCTCTCTTTCCATTTTTTGTGAGCCTCCCCTTCCAGATGGATTTTGCCTTTACCGTTCCACCACATTGCTCTTGTCAAGATTTTATGTCCTCTGTGTTGCTTCATCGAGGGACAGTTTTCAGATCTCATCCTGTTTGACCTGTCAAAGGCATTTGATACAGGCAATCATGACTTTGTGAAGCATTTTCTCTGGCTTCTCTGACACCACGCTGTGCTAGGTTTTCCTTAGTCTCTTCTTTCTCAATGGCCTTTGCAGATTTTTCTCTTCTCTAACACCTCTCTAACTTTGGCAGGCCCCAGGGATCACTCCTTGGAGCTCTCCTCCTCTGTGTTTTGAATTCATACTCTTGATAATTTCAGCCCTTCTCACTCTGTTGCCTTCTGTGTGCTGACAACTCCCAGATCTAGACCTCTCTCCAGGCCTCCAGGCTTCTGTCCTTGGCTTCTCACCCAGCTTCCTGCTTTGGCCGCCATCTTCCACATACCAGGTAAGGGCATCCTTCCTGGTGTTTCAAAAATATTTGAAGTTGCTTTTGACTTTATGCCACATATTCAATCTGCCAGGAAATCCTCTGAATCTATATCCCTATAGATTATATAATGGTAATTAGCTTCTATTATGTCTAGACTATTTTTCATCACTTCCACTGTTATTCACTAACATTTCTGCTAACACTTCACTTTGTCTTGATACTTTTGCTGTCTTTTCTCCACATGATGGCCAGAATGATTCTTATATAAATTAGACTTTGCCAGTTCACTCCTACTCATAGTAGTGCCCTCATTAGCTTCGCACCTCCTCAGAGTAGAAGCCAGTTGCTTGCACTGCTGTAGAAGTTTTGCCCTTCCCCTCTTCTCTTGTGATCTTACTTCCTCCCACTTTTCCCTACTGCTGCTCCTGACTTCTAGGGATAAACAAGTCATCATTGCAGGCTTTTGCAAGGGCTGTTTCCTCTACTAAGAAGCCACTCCCCAGATATCCACTTCAGTGTTGGTGGTGGTTTAGTCTCTAAGTCATATCCGACTCTTGTGACCCCGTGAACTCTAACCTGCCAGGCTCCTTTGTCCATGAGATGCTTCAGGCAAGAATATTGCAGTGGGTTGCCATTTACTTCTCTGAAGGATCTTCCTGATCCAGGAATCGAACCCAGGTCTCCTCCATTGCAGGCAGATTCTTTATCAGTTGAGCTACAAGGACCCCCTAAGACTTCAGTCTTACATCTTTACGTTTCCTCACATGTGTCTTAGTGATTTCTTCCTTAATCTCTGTTTAAAGTTGTGGTCCTTACCACTGGCGTTCTCTGTTCTCATATTTAAAATTTTATTTTTATACTCTTATTTTTCTTCTCCCTGTTTTACTTTTTGTCTTAGATACTTTTCACTGTCTGACATTTATATTTTTTCCCTCCAAAATCTCCATGGTTTTTATTTTTCTGTTTTGTTTACTCCTGTTCCATGAGTGGGTTGGATAGTATCTGGCTAACAGCTGACATTCAGTGAATACTTAATGAGTAGATAAAAACTAGAACTGTGTAGCCCTGGTGAGTAATATTTTAGCTGAGATTGGATTATCTATGCATCAGAGATATTGTAGGAAGAGTTTGCAGTGGGTGGATGTAATGTTCTCTAGGGTTGCTACTGACTCCAGTGTCTGTTTTCAAACTTTTAAAAGTAGTTGGGGAAAAACAGAGTAAGTTCAACTCGAGATTTAAAAATTTCACATTGTTCTCAGTTCCTGGGATAAAAGAGGATCTCTTTCTCAGTCTTGCAAGTCCAAGAAAATAGAAGTTGATATGTGTGTGAGAAATGACATACTCTCAGGGGTCTCTGGGATGAATTGGGCTTCCCAGATGGCGATAGCGGTAAAGAACCGTCCTGCCAATGCAGAGACTTGGGCTTAATCCCTCAGTCAGGAAGATCCCCTGAAGGAGGAAATGGCAACCCACTCTAGTATTCTTGCCTAGAGAATCCCATGGGCAGAGGAGCCTGGAAGGCTATAGTCCACAGGGTTGCAAAGGGTCAGACCTGACTGAAGCCACTTAGCACCACATGAATTTACAGTAACTGCTTTGACATACTGGCTTCCCCCTGTGCTGCAGGAAATAAGAGTTAGATCCCTGGGTTAGGAAGATCCCCCGGAGAAGGTAATGGCAACCCGCTTAAGTATTGTTGCCTGGAGAATCCCATGGTGGGCTACAGTGCACAGTCACAAGGAGGTGAATATGACTGAAGCAACTTAGCACGTACACTTTGATATACAGTGATGGAATCAATAAGCGTGCACACTTACTACAGGGTGCATGTCCTTTTCAGATGCTATTAATGCTCTATTGGCTCTGCTCTTCCCTTGCAGGGAGATTTGTGTGAAGAAGGATTATGATTCAAATAGCTGCATCTTTGTAGTTGAACCTGAAGTAAAATAAGATGGGAGAGGGTATTGGAGAGTAATATTTCATTAAGACTATAAAAGAGACTTATTTTATATCCCTGACCTTCAGTCATCTTTGTGATGAGGTTCTACTTTTAACCTTGTAAACCACTTAAACCCTTAGTAACTGTGAAAACATCCTTGCATCCCAGACATACTTTTTATGTCTTTCTCTATACCTCTTCTGTTAACATATGTGATTTTCATATCTCATTGACCTCGGTAGTCATGATAGCATAGTAGCACAGATAAAATCTACCTGGAGCAAGCAAGTCAGGTTCACAAATAATTTATTTCAGAGAGTTTTTGTGTTGGCCAGTTGATAAGTACTTTCTCTTAAAAGCTTAGCGTAGTTGCTAGCACTCAGTAAATTCTCAATAAACTTTAACTGATGATCTTGTTGTTGTATTTCTGTTTTTACATAGCTATTTTCTTCTACCATGTTGTAAATTTGAAAAGTGCAGAGACCATGTCTTTTGCTCACATCCAAGCCATTTTTAAATCCCTGTGGTCTAGCTGAGTGCTGGCACCTGTGCATGATTGATTGATCTGAATTTTTCCTGCCTTTTTTTTTTTCTGTTGCAGAGAGACATCAATAACTATTGGATCAGTGAGCAGAACTAGATTATGCTGATTAAGTTTTCCTGGCATGTTACTAATGAAAACCTTTTGTAGAACTATAGTTTTCATATTAGTATGAGTACAAGTAGGCTACTTATCTAGTTTCACATCCATAATTTGTAGCAAAATGGGGAGAGAAAATTTGAAATTTTATTTGAATTAAACTTTAGGACTGGATGAAAAGAAATGGAATTTACTGCGTTAATATATGAAATGTCATTACTCTTTGTTGTGAATAGTTGGCTTTTATTGCTGCTAAGTCACTTCAGTCGTGTCCAACTCTGTGCGAACCCATAGATGGCAGCCCACCAGGCTCTGCCGTCCCTGGGATTCTCCAGGTGAGAGCGCTGGAGTGGCTTTTATGGAAGTGTAGGCTATTATGGTATACAAAAATGAAACAAAATATTCTAATAATGTGGGGCTTTTTTAAGATCCAGTTTTCTTCTTATCCTGTGAAATAAACAGGAATAAATAAATGACACTTTAGTAACAGATGAATGAATTTATTGTCAATATTTAACTCACTGTGCAAAGTATGATACATAAAGTAGAATTTATAGATCTTATTTTATATAACAAAGTATCTACATGTGTACATCTTTATCAAGAATCTCCTACTAAAGATTTCTGTGGCAGTAACTTCATTTTCTTTTTCATAAAACAATACATCAATAAAGTAGCCACAAATATAAAGGACATTATTGACTGTGAATGAGCAGATATTGAGATCCAAGAAGTAATAACTCATTTTGAAAAAATGAGTTTAGCTTGATTAAAAAATGTGAAAACATGAATGTTGGAAAAGATGCACATGATTTTGTGATACTCATTCAACCATTTACTTAATCTTCATCTGTGCAAGAGATTTTGTTTCAGAGCATTTTCAAAATTCAGTTCAGTTCAGTTCAGTCAGTCAGTTGTGTCTGACTCTTTGTGACCCCATGGACTGCAGCATGCCAGGCTTCCCTGTCCATCACCAACTCCTGGAGCTTGCTCAAACTCATGTTCATCAAGTCAGTGATACCATCCAACCATCTCATCCTCAGTCATCCCCTTCTCCTCCTGCCTTCAGTCTTCCTAGCATCAGGATCTTTTGCATTGAGTCAATTCTTCACATCAGGTAGCCAAAGTATTGGAGTTTCAGTTTCAGCTTCAGCATCAGTCCTTTCAATGAATATTCAAGACTGATTTCCTTTAAGATTGACTGGTTGGATCTCCTTGCAGTCCAAGGGACTCTAAGAATCTTCTCCAACACCACAGTTCAAAAGCATATTTTGAAAATTATATATTTTTAAAATTTAACACCATTTTCAAATATAATTTATATTTATTAAGATTCAGAATTCTAGTTACTGATATGCATTAGAGATTTGCATATAGATAGCCACTGCTGTGGTTAATAGTTTATCTTTTATTTGGTCTAGGTGAACAACTACTGGACTTAACCCAGCTTGGATTAAAAGAATTTGTAGATGTGAAATCAAAGCCACTGACAGTAAACTTTTTTTTGTTTTTATTTCCAAGCAGTCGTGAAGATGAGGTATCCAGAGATAAGACATAGAGAGAGGCACATAGTGCCTTACTGGTTCAAAAGGGACTGAGTTCTAGGAATTATAGATCAATAGACATGACATTTGGTGAAGGCAGTGGCACCCCCACTCCAGTACTCTTGCCTGGAAAATCCCATGGGTGGAGGAGCCTGGTAGGCTGCAGTCCATGGGATCGCTAAGAGTCGAATATGACTGAGCGACTTCACGTAAACTTTTCACTTTCATGCATTGGAGAAGGAAATGGCAACCCACTCCAGTGTTCTTGCCTGGAGAATCCCAGGAACGGGGGAGCCTGGTGGGCTGACACTTAAATGTGGTCATCAGTGAGACAGACTCCTCCAGTGTATGTCCAGTAGGGAATCTATAGGAGTCCATACAAGTAGGCATGCAGCTTTTGGGACAGAGAAACCTCTTTAAAAGGTGAAGGAGAAATCTACATTGTATTCATAGCCTGACTGGAGGACCTTTGTATTCCAACCTGATTATACAGTTCTAAGGACTTCTTTGATGATTACAATGGAGGAGTGTGTGTGCCTAGTTGCTCAGTCATGTCCACCTCTTTGTGGGCCTATAGACAGCCTACCAGGCTTCTCTGTTCAAGGGGATTCTCCAGACGAGAATACTGGAGTGGGTTGCCATGCCCTCCACCAGGGGATCTTAGTGATCAAACCCAGGTCTCTTGCATTGCAGGTGGATTTCTTACAGTCTGAGCCACCAGAAGTGGTTTTTGTCAAATCTCCAAGGGAACTTGTTCTCTGAAATGGAATAAATCAGCTAAGTTTGCAAACTGCCTACAAAAGGAAACACTGTCCCCTTTTTGGAACTTCCTGTTGAGTTCAGTTCAGTCAGTCCTGTCTGACTCGTTGCAACCCCATGGACTGTAGCCAGCCAGATTCTTCTGTCCACGGGATTCTCCAGCCAAGAATACTGGAGTGTGTTGCCATTTCCTTCCCAGGAGATCTTCTCAACCCAGGGACTGAACCAGGTCTCCTGTACTGCAGGCAGATTCTTTACCTTTTGAGCCACCAAGGAACCTCTTTATTAGGTTTGATCTAGGCTAAAGGAAAAGAAGAAGAGGGCAGAAGGGGATGAGATTTTTGGATGATATCACTGACTTAATGGACATGAACTTGAACAAACTCTGGGAGGTAGTGGAGGACAGAGAAGCCTGGCATGCTTCAGTCCATGGGATATTAAAGAGTCAGACGCAACTAGCGACTGAATAACAACAACAATTAGTGCTCAGTACAATAAACGTGGTTTGACTTACTAACAACATCTGAGTCATTTAATTTTATCACTTTTGACTCTTGTCTTTTGACTTACCAAATTCCTTTTTCTTAAATATAGTTTGAGTCTGTTTTTATGAAACCAGGAACATTATTTCCTGTTGTTCTTTTTATAAAGAGAGTTGGTAAACTATGAAGATGATAACTCTGAAAGCCATATGTATGCCCTCTGTGGAACTCTCTTATTCTCTCTTGATTCTAAATGATTCATTCTGCCACTTGATGATTCCTGTCAAGAAAATCAATTACTTAGTGTTTTGGAGGTGATTGGCTTGCAGATAATCTTGTGATTTTAAGTACTTTTTGGTAAATGTTCCAGTTTCTGAAAACTGTAAATTATTTCAACACTTGCTGGAGTTATAACTGAGTTACTTAGAATAGATATTCAAAGATTAATAGACTATCAAAATTAATAAGTGTGGGCTCCATACTACACATTCATCTTCAGTTTTGTTGTTAAAAAATATTTCACCAGAGAAATTCTTATCTTGTAAAAATGAAAGGCAGTTGTTTTGTTACATGCCTTTCTTGGAGCTTAGGTCCCCACTGCTCCCTATCTCCTCATTTTCTTCATTCCTCCCCCATGAACATTATACTTTGGTGATTTAACTCTTTGATGAAAAGTTCGGTGTTTCCTAGTCTTAGGTAGAATGTGAATAAAAGCATCTTAATATATGTCACGCGAATGTATGTTCCTCGGTTCTTTGTCTCGTCACAACAAAGATTTGGAGTGACGGACATTAAAAGCCCCTCAGCATGTCACAGCTCTCAGGTCTTGGATAGACCATGTTATAGCTCTCAGGTCTCGAATGGACCATGTTATAGCTCTTAGACAAATCAGTGTTATAGCTCAGTGTAACAGCTCTATTTTATTTAGAAGATAGCAGGAAAATCCATCTCTGAGGCGTGAGGGCACATTGATCTGAAGACACACGGAGAAGAGCACCCCAGTGGGTTGGGGAGAGAGAGAGAGCTAGCTTTGGCTCCTCTATTTATATGTTTCTCTCTCCCTGGGCCTGTCCTATGTAAATTGGGACAGCCAGTAGTGTTGTTTGTTTTACCTGAGGTCCTCACTCCGGTCGTTGGACCTTCTTTTGTTTCATTTTCCCAGGCTTTTCCCTTCCTTGTCTTGTAACCACTGCTATTTTGGACTCCTTTTCCCTGTTCTGCCTACCTAACATTAAGAATTGCTTTGTTTATTCATCTGTAATATGCCACATACATAGTATACTTGTAATATTTCAAGACAAGGCCAATGGCTCTTCACCTTATAAACGGTTTAATGGCTAGTCAGATATAGTTTCGTGTAACTTGGAATTCCTTGTATGTTTGAGATCAGTTTGAAAGACAGCAGTTTTAAAATAAAGTGGTATAGTAAGTAAAATCAATGTTTAAATGTCCTCTTTTCCACTTTAGATATTGGTAAAATATTCAAGTTCTACCAAGATTTTTTTTTTTTTGTAAGAACTGCCTATACTATAGTACTTATTATCTTTAACTCTTCCTCTTTTGAGCTTCATGTCCTAAAAGAAATTTAATGCCACTGATTCCTTTTACTTAATTCCTAATACTTAATTACTTTTACTTTAAACACATTTTCAGGCCATTAAAAAATGAGGATCTCTCTTTCTCCTTCTCATCCTTCCTTCATAGAAAAAATTTAGTAAAGTACAGTGCAAAGGTCCGTCTAGTCAAGGCTATGGTTTTTCCTGTGGTCATGTATGGACGTGAGAGTTGGACTGTGAAGAAGGCTGAGTGCCGAAGAATTGATGCTTTTGAACTGTGGTGTTGGAGAAGACTCTTGAGAGTCTCTTGGACTGCAAGGAGATCCAACCAGTCCATTCTGAAGGAGATCAACCCTGGGATTTCTTTGGAAGGAATGATGGTAAAGCTGAAACTCCAGTACTTTGGCCACCTCATTCGAAGAGTTGACTCATTGGAAAAGACTCTGATGCTGGGAGGGATTGGGGGCAGGAGGAGAAGGGGACGACCGAGGATGAGATGGCTGGATGGCATCACAGACTCGATGGATGTGAGTCTGAGTGAACTCTCAGAGATGGTGATGAACAGGGAGGCCTGGTGTGCTGCGATTCATGGGGTCGCAAAGAGTCGGACACGACTGAGCGACTGAACTGAACTGACAGTGGAAAGAAAAACGTGGAAGATTAGGAAGTGATTGTAATACTCTTTCTGTCTGTAGTTTTTAATTTTATTTTAAAAGATTTTATTCTGATAAAAGCAGTTAAGATATCTACTCTTAAATCTTTAAGTGTATGGTAAAAGTATTGATAACTACGGTACAATGTTGTACAGCCAAACTATAGAACTTACTCATTGTGCTTAACTGAAACTTTATGCCCATTGGTTAGCAGCTCCTCATTTCCCCCCTCCCCATAGCCCCTGGAAAACACTATTTTGCTTTGTACCTCTATGTGTTTGACTGTTTTAACTATCTGAGTTTAAGTGGAATCATGTAGTTTTCCAGTTCATTCAGCCTGAGCTGTTTTCCTCTTTCTGAAATTTATTTTTCCCCCTAGGCATTGTTCAAATTATTCTAATGTATTAACTCATTTACTATTTACCCACACAATAATGTTATTTCTCATTTTATACAAATAGGCCCTCAGACATGTTAGAATGAATAACTTTATGAACTACATGCATTTAGTAAGTTGTGGAGGTGATATTTGAACCCAGTGGTTTTGACCCAAAATTTGGTATCTTAGCCACTGTACCATGCTTCTTGAAGCCAATGATAAGAATACTTGTCTACAGAGTTGGCATGAGAAGTAAATGGGACAAACTGTACAAAGGTCTTAGGACAGTGCCTGGCATATAGTTAAATATATAGTAAGTGTTAGCTATTAGTATTACATTTTGATTTTAATAAGTCTAGAATATATCTTTCTCAGTGGCATAGTACAAATAATATTTATAGATTGTAATGTAAGTTGTTCCATGAACTTATATATTTTGTCAACCCCTTCTGAGTCCTAGGTTTCTCAGCTTTAGTTATACTGCACCTATAGTATATGCACTTTAGCTACAGTATGCACTTCATAGTGGTTTTGTGAGTATTAAATTAGGTAGCATTATATAAGAGTAACTTGGTACATATAAATGCCTAGTAGTGTTGGCTTACTCTGCTATGTGAATTCCTTAAAGACAAGATCAGTGTTTTATTTTTTTGCATTCAACTAAGGGTATATCACAGCTCCTGGTGCATAGTAGGTATTTTGTAAATGCTTGTAGAATAAATGAATGAATTCTTTGAAAGAAGAAAGAACAGAAAGAAGGATATATGTATGGACATTTTTCTCCTGGAGGTAATTTTCTTCTAGAGAAAAAGATCATTTGAAGGCCACTTGGATTTGAAAACTTAGTTTTTATTTTAAAGTTAAAGGTTAAACTGTTCTGATATTTAATTCTGAGGTACTAGGCAGCCATACCTGGCCACTTAAGGACTGAAGAATGGAAGAGAAAGTGGAGAGGCAAAGAAAGAATAAGGAACTTAGTAAGTACTATAGTTTCTTATAGCAAAATTCAGGCTTAAACTAAAGAAAGCAGGGAAAACCACTCGGCCAGCCAGATATGACTTAAACCAAATCCCTATGAATATGCAGTGGAGGTAATGAATAGATTCAAGGGAATTAAATCTGGTAAACACTGTGCCTGAAGAATTATGGACGGAGGTCCATAATATTGTACAGGAAGCAGTGAAGAAAACAATCCCACTGAAAAAGAAAAGCAGGAAGGCAAAGTGGTTATCTGAGAATGATTTACAGATAGCTGAAGAAAGAAGATAAGCAAGAAACAAGGGAGAAAGGGAAAGGTATATCCACCTAAACACAGAGTTCCAAAGAATAGCAAGGAGAGACAAGAAGGCCTTCTTCAATGAACAGTGCATAAAACTACAAGAAAACAACAGAAAGGGAAATACTAGGAATCTCTTCTGGAAAATTGGAAATAATCAAGGGATTATTTTGCACAAAAATGGGCACAGTAAAGGACAGAAATGGTAGAGACCTGGTAGATGATGAAGAGATCAAGAAAAAAATACATGGAAGAACTGTACAGAAAAGATCTTAATAAACTGGATAACTAAAATTGTGTGGTCAGCCACCCAGAGCCAGACATTCTGGAGTGTGAAGTCAAGTGGGCCTTGAAAAGCACTCCTGTTAATAAATCTAGTGTATGCGATGGAATTCCTGTAGAGTATTCAAAACCCTAAAGGATGATGCCGTCTAGGTGTTGCATTCAATATGTCAGCAAATCCGGAAGATCCAACAGTGGCCACAGGACTAGAAAATGTCAATCCATGTCCCAATTCCCAAGAAGGGTAGTACTAATGAATGTCCTAACCATTGGACGATTGCACTTCTCTCCCATGCTAATAAGGTCATGCTTAAAATCTTGCATGCTAGGCTTTCACATTATGTGAACCAAGAACTTCCAGACATCCAAGCTGGGTGTAGAAAAGGCAGTAGAACCAGAGATCAAATTACCAGCATTTGCTGGATCATAGGGGAAGCAAGGGACTTCCAGAAAAAATATCTACTTCTATTTCATCAACTACACTGAAGCCTTTGACCATGTGGATCATAACAAACTGTGGAAAGCTCGTAAAGAGATGAGATTACCAGACTATCTTACCTGTCTCATAAGAAACCTGGATGTCAGTCAAGAAGCAAAAGTTAGAACCCTGTATGGAACAGGGCTGGTTCAGGATGGAGAAAGAAGTATGACAGGGCTGTCTGCTGTCACTGTTTGTTTAACTTCTACTCTGAGCACATCATGAGAAATACTGGGCTTGGTTTTGTTACAAGCTGGAATCAAAATAGGCAGGAGAAGCATCAACAACCTCAGGTATGTGGATGATACCACTCTAATGGCAGAAAGTGAAGAGGAACTGAGGAGCCTCTTGATGAGGGTGAAGGAGGTGAGTGCAGTGAAATATTAAAAAAACTAAGATTATGGCATCTGGCCCCGTTACTCCATGGCAAATAGAGGGTAGGGGAAAGTTGGAAGTAGAGACAGATTTCATCTTCTTGGGCTGTAAAGTCTGTGGATGGTGACTACAGACAGCCATGAAATCAGGAGATGATTGCTTCTTGGCAGGAAAGCCATGACAAACCTAGACAGTGTGTTGAAAAGCAGAGACGTTACTCTGCCGACAATGGTCTGTATATGGTGTTCCCAGTGGTCATGTATAGTTGTGAGAGCTGGACCATAAAGAAAACAGAACACCAAAGAATTTATGCCTTTCAAGCTGTGGTGCTGGAGAAGACTCCTTCGAGTCCCTTAGACAGCAAGAAGATCAAACTAGTCAATCTTAAGGAAATCAACCCTGAATACTCCTTGGAAGGACTGATGCTGAAACTGAAGCTCCAGTATTTTGGTCATCTGATGTGAACAGTCTTCTCTTTGGAAAAGACTCAGATGCTGGGAAAGATTGAGGGCAGAAGGAGGAGAGGGCATCAGAGGATGAGATGTTTGGACTGGTGTAATGCGCAGGAACTTGGGCAAACTTTGGGAGATGATGAGGGACAGGGGGCCTGGCCTGCTGCAGTCCATGGGATCGCAAACAGCAGGACATGACTGGGTGACTGAAAAAAAGTACTATAGGCATGTTACACTCTAAAACCCTAGATAACACTCTTTAGTGGTAGCTTCAGAGACTTAGTACCAGTGATCAGGGGCTTTTGGAAATGGAATTAGATGATTAGCCTTTATTTTCAAAAAAATTACTTGCACTTTGCTTATGTGTCTTTGATAAATCCTTTTGAATGGAACTGTAGCCCAAGGTGGTAGCAAGGGGCATGGAACGTTGTTGATGGGGTGTGTGTGTGTGTGTGTGTGTGTGTGGTTGTATTACCAGTTGAGCAAACAACCTGGTATCTGATGTAATTAAACTGAGGACATATTCTCTGCATTCACCATCAGAGCTAAGGCAGCAGTTTGGAGGAAAGATAATGTGTTTTTAGGGTTGTTGTGATGTTCTGTCTCAAGGCCTCACAATATTTCTTGGGATGAGGTAGTGAAACTTATTTCCTGAGACTGACTTTAGTAACTGCATAAGAGAAGCCTAGCTTGACAGGCCAGTCCTTGAACTTGGAGATTTCTCCAGAAACATGGTGCAGTGTTAGGCCTGCGGAACAAACGAGGATCTGTCCAGGGCTTTAGAGGCACACCTAAGCACGCTGCCCATCAGTTGTGTCTTGGCAGTTCCGTGTTCCTGGGTCTCTCTGCTTGTGGACAAGAGGCAGCGGTGCCTCCATTGCTTTTCTCCTCTTAGTTTCTGACTGTTTGGCTTTTGAGACTGAATTGTCTGGAATACCTTCTGCTGTTGGAGTAAGGAAAAGTGAGTGGTATTTTTCACCAGTGGGAAAAATGAAGTATTTCTTACCCATAGGAATGACACATGAGACTAAACATGTAACTTATCTGTGAGCCTCTCTTATTTCTCAGTTCAGGTTGTTTCTGTCAAACTATTGACGAGCACAGGTTAAGAAAATATGTGGCATCAAAGGAGACCACACTTTCTTTTATCATAGAAATGTTTACTTTTATTTATTTTTATGAATAGATAAAATCAGAAGTCTTCAAATTAAGCTGTTTTTTTTTTTTTTTTTTTCAGAAAGATGTTAGCAGTTAGGAACAGGGAGATTAAGGAAAATATCACTCTTCTGGGCCACTTGCCATCCCACTCTGGTGTTCTTGCTTGGAGAATCCCAGGGATGGGGGAGCCTGGTGGGCTGTCATCCGTGGGGGTCACACAGAGTCAGACACAACTGAAGCAACTTAGCAGCAGCAGCAGCAGCAGCAGGCCACTTGCATTTTGACTGCCAATGTATCTGCTATTGGCGCCTGGATTAGCATCTTCCAGGTGCCGTTACTTCAGAAGGCAGCAAAGGCAGTATGGAGTGGTGGAGTGGAGGAAACTTGGCATACAGAATTGGAAATCTTGTGCTATGGTCTTGCTTTTGTCTTTTGTTTAAATATGGGATTTTAACCACTCTGAGCTTTCTTTCTCCTTTGTAAAGAGTTTCATCAAGTTCTGGGTAGTTTCTTTTAACATAGGCACTTCATTGATGAGATGAGAGGAAGGAAAAAGGAGTACTGAGATGATCTGCCACCTATTCAGGCCCCTTTCTCAGTGTGAAATGGACACAAAAACAGAGTGGTCAGGCCTTAGCAAGAGAGAGAGCTCAGTCCTACTCTCATAAACTTACAAGCTGTCACATAGATAAATTCATTATGAAAATTAGGCTTTGAGTACAACCCTGTCCTATGATACCTTTTTTTTTTCCTTGCATTCATCCTAAATCATTTTCATTTTTAACAAACTGCTGTTTCCCTTCACTGAGAATTGGTACTTGGTTCTGGATAGCTCTTCAGTTGAATGACCTCATTTATCTTGAGTTTTGTTATTTGAGTGAGCATTGTGAGAAACTTGCTTTGCTGGCTATTTGTGTATTTCTTATTAAGGCATCTTGTTGAAGCTGAAGAGTATGCTCTTTGAAAGTGTTTTTTCATGATAAACTGTTGCATTGAAAAGTGGCTTTGTGTTTTCATAGACCATACAAATCTAAGTCAACAGACATGGTTTCAAAGTAGTTATTGGTGGATAGAATGCACAGGTAAGTACTTGAGAGCCCAGTGCTTGTAGTTTGAAGTGTTTTTAAGGATTAAAGGTGGATAAGAAAGCATGACCCAGGTCTGGAGTTTCCCATTTGATTATTTTTACAGTATCAGTATAAACCGAAGTTTTGCAATTATCTTGCCAGATGTGAACTTCTTCCTTAATTAGATACATTTAAATATATCAGTTAAAAACACTTGGTCTAATGTTCACTATTCTTTATACTTGTTACTGATATTGTTGGAGTGCTTTTTACTGCCTCCCAAATCCATATTTATATATACTTTAAAGGAAAACAGCTGCATTTTAAAATATGATGAGTGATATCTAGTGCTGGTTGAAATGGAACAGTAAATCCTCTGCATCCTGTCACTCCACTGATTATAATTAAAAAGTCTGGAAATGATGCAAAACACACTTGAGGACTGAAAAGTGAATGATAGTGGGCAAATGGAGGGGCGGAGGGTGGCGGTCAAAATTTGAAGCCTAACTGGTATGGCAGTGAATTTACTGTTTGTTTTTTTCCTCCTTAATCTTGTGACTTTAATCTGTGGGTGGGCTTTTTTTTCCTCTCCTGACTCTGCCTTCAGGCCAGCCACAGTCACAGAGCTGTGTTGCTGCTGTGGCGGGCGGCGATAGTGCAGGCACCAGATGCTGAGATAGAGCCCACATTCTGCCTGGAGGAATCGGGAAAGAGGTCTTTGGACTCCAGAGAACCTGTGAGGAAACTGCTGTTACGTTTCTCTCTAGTTTCTCATGCTACTTTGCTCAAGGGCTGTTCTGCTGTTGCTGCTAAGTCACTTCAGTTGTGTCCGACTCTGTGCGACCCCTGTGAAATGTTATGTTAGTGTAAAAGGTTAAACTTCTGAGAGAAATCTTGAACTTCTAGACTACAGATTGTGAAGAAGGGACCCTGGGAGCTTGAGAGTGTTAGGTAAATTTTGGAGAAGACAGAGCTGAAAAGGGGAGCTCGTGTGTGTAAATCAATACAAGTCCCAAGTTCATCTCTGAATTGCATATGCATGGATCAGTTATACCTAAAGGGGCATGACAAAGGTTACTGAACTTTGGTGTAAACTACCATTCAAGTCCCAGATTATTCACTAAATAATCCCAATAACATCAGCTGTTGAAAACTGATTTGACATTGAACCATTTCCTACAGAAAGCTGGGCAGAATTTGTATTGACTTCTCAAACAAACAAACAAAGTAATCAGCATTTTGCAAAGGATTTTATCAGTATCCAGACTCACAACATACTATTCAGTATATCTGGAATATAATCCAAAATTACTCTTAAAGAACCTGGGAGCTCTGACCAATTCTCAAAGGAAAAATTAACAGATGCTGATTGCAAGTGATCCAGAAAATGGGTTTGATCAGACAAAAATTTAAAACAGCATTTATAACCATAATCCAAGAGATAAACATGAATACTCTTAAATGGAAAGATAGACGCTCTCAGCAAAAACAAATGAAAACCCTATAAAGAACCAAATGAGTATTTTATAACTGAAAGTTAACAATATCTGAAATTTAAAAAAGCAAAAAAAAATCTTTGCATAGATGTTTTAGCAGAAAGGAGAAAATAGATCAATAGAAAGTATTCAAACAATAGAAATTACCCAAAAAAGAAAAAAAAAGGTTTAATTAACTAAATCCTAAGAGACATATGGGACAATATTAGAGGTTCTAAAATTTATGACATCAAAATCCCAGAAGGAAAGGAGAAAAAGCTGGGCTCAGTAAAAAAAAAAAAAGAAGAGGTAATAGCTGAAAGCTTCTCAGATTTGATGAAAGGTATGAACTTCTAGCTCTTCACCTTGTCGTGGCAAAGGAGCTTGTGTAACTCAGTGAATCAGGGCCACCCAAGGCAGGTTATAGTGAAAAGTTCTGACAAAATGTGGTCTGATGGAAGAGAGAATGGCAAACTGCTCCAGTATTCTGGCTGTGATAACCCCACGAACTGTATAAAAAGCAAAAAGATATGACACCAAAGATGAGCCACCACCACCACCACCACCCCGGCCCCCGCCACCCGCCGCCCAGGTCAGAAAGTGTCCCGTATACTACTGGGGAAGAGCAGAAAACAGTTACTAATAGCTCCAGAAAGAATGAGGTGGCTGAGCCAAAGCTGAAACAATGTTCACTTATGGATGTGTCTGCTGATGAAAGTAAAATCTGATGCTGTGAAGAACAGTATTGCATAGGAACCTGGAATGTTAGGTCCATGAATCAAGGTAAATTGGAAGTGGTCAAGCAGGAGATGGCAAGAGTAAACATCGAAATCTTAGGAATCAGTGAACTAAAATGGACAGGAATGGGCAAATTCAATTCAGATGACCATTATATCTACTACTGTGGACAAGAATCCCTTAGAAGAAATGGAGTATCCTTCAAAATCAACAAAAGAGTCCGAAATGCAGTACTTGGGTGCAATCTCAAAAACAGCAGAATGATCTCTGTTCATTTCCAAGGCAAACCATTCAGTATCACAGTAATACAAGTCTATGCCCCAAACTTACTGCCTAAGACACTGAAGTTGAATGGTTCTATGAAGACCTACAAGACCTTCTAGAGCTAACACCAAAAAAAAGATGTCCTATTCATATTAGGGGGTTATGCAAAGGTAGGAAGTCAAGAGATACTTGAAGTAACAGGCAAGTTTGGCTTTGGAGTACAAAATGAAGCAGGGCAAAGAGCACAGAATTCTGCCAAGAATGCACTAGTCATAGCAAACACCCTTTTCCAACAACACAAGGGACGACTTTACACATGGATATTGACCATTTCACCAAATGCTCAATACTGAAATCAGATTGAAGCACTCATTTATGCATGACCATAACATGTTTGAATCTCAAATCTACTAAGGGGATAAATCAAAGACTACATATTGGATAATAACATTTATATGACATTGTAGAGAAGGTAAAAAATTATAGGGATGTCAAACCCTAGGTCACTGGGTGTGGGGCTGCTGTTCAAGTGCAAGTAGCACAAAGGAAAGCTTTACAGTGGTGGAAATCCTTATCTTAACTGTGGTGGTGGTTACATTACTATGTATTTATCAAAATTCAAAGAACTGTATACTAAATGGGGCAAATGTTATATAAACTTTTAAGCAGTTTTTATTCCCTTATATACAAATGAAGGAATTGAAATGTGGAGAAGTTAAAGAAAGTTTTAAACTAATAAGTGGTAGAGAAAGCTCTTATTTCTTTTCTCCTAACTGTGGGTTTTTTCTGTCTTGGCAGTATGATTTAGTAGACTGGATACTTCTTTGTTGTAGGGAGCTATCTTGAGCATTGTTTGATATTTATCACTATTCTGTGACTTATACCTATATGTAACTAGAAGGTGGTCTGTATTATAGTGAAAGTGAAGTGAAGTCGCTCAGTCGTGTCTGACTCTTTGTGACCCCATGGACTGTAGCCCACCAGGCTCCTCTCTCCATGGGATTCTCCAAGCAAGAGTACTGGAGTGGGTTGCCATTTCCTTCTCCAGGGGATCTTCCTGACCCCAGGGATCAAACCTGGTTCTCTCACATTCCAGGCCGACGCTTTAACCTCTGAGCCATCAGGGAAGATACTAGTTTGTATTATAGTTGATGATATTTAAATATTCATTTTCTATTTATTTCCATTCTGGATGAAAATCTACCAAGTCAAGTACTCTTTCACTTGAATACCTGATTGAGAAGACTGACATTTAAGGAGAGATACAGAATAGCTGTTCAAATAGGACTTCATTGGATAGTTTAATTTTACTGGGGTGACTAATGTCCAGGTAATGGCTCTCAATTTTCAAGTCTGTAAGTTTGATTTTTCTCCTGGTTCTTACTGGGAGTTTGAAAGCATCAATTCTTCATCAATTGGCCTTCTTTATGGTTCAACCCTCATGTCTCTACATAACCACTGGAAAAACCATGGCTTGAAAGTGATGTCTTTGCTTTTTAATGTGCTGTCTAGGTTTGTTATAGCTTTCCTTCCAAGGAGCAAGTGTCTTAATTTCATGGCTGCCATCACTGTCTGCAGAGATTTCAGAGCCCAAGAAAAGAAAGTATGTTACTGCTTCCACTCTTCCTCCTACTATTTGCCATGAAGTGATGGGACCAGATGCCATGATCTTAGTTTTTGGATGTTGAGTTTTAAGCCAATTTTTTCACTCTCCCCTTTCATCCTCATCAATAGGCTTTTTAGTTCCTCCTCACTTTCTGCCATTAGAGCGGGGTCATCTGCATATCTGAGGTTGTTGATATTTCTCCTGCAGTCTTGATTCCAACTTGTGATTGATCCAGATTGGCATTTTGCATGATGTACTCTGAATACAGTATACAGCCTTAATGTACCTTTCTCAATTTGGAACCAGTATGTTGTTCCATGTCCAGTTCTAACTGTTGCTTCTTGACCTGCATACAGGTTTTTTAGGAGACAGGTAAGGTGGTCTGGTATTATAGTTGGTGATATTTAAATATTCATTTTCCATTTACTTCCAGTCTGGAGGGAGTTCTACCAAGTTAAATAGTCTTCCACTGCTTTTTTTTTTTTCCCCAGAGAATTCTTTAACCTTTCAATGCCAGAAACACATGGACAAGTCTTCCACTTTGGCATCTTTTTCTCATCCAGCAATTCATGCAGACCAATTGGCATTCTGTTAACATTGTTGTTCAAAATAATAATAATATGACTGATTAGTTTACATCAGATTCCACTCATGCCTTTCTGAGGGCACCTTATCACCTTGATTTATAATAGCTTTGGTGTTAGAAAACCTTCAATAAAGAATGTGTTTATAAACCTTGTCTTAGAGCTGGAAGCCATAATAATCATAGCTCTTGTATAAGGATTACAAATGACTCTCTTAAACTGATTACACTTAAGTAATAAGCTTTATAAAATTAGTGGTGCATAATAATGATTCAACGTGAAACTGTTGATGAAATTCAAAATTTTAAAAGTTACAGCAAGAACGTGTGAGTGATGCCTTCTCTGAAAAAAAAGTTTAAATGGAAAATGATTAGGAAATTTGAAAACATGAGCTGTTTGCTAAATGGTTAAGAAACTATTGAAAGAAACTACTTTCTGTGGAAGATAGTACCATTCTTTCCTCTTCTCACTACAGTTCATATATAATTCATATATTCTACATTTCCATTGTAGCAAAATAGCATCTCTAGACACTGTTTTTTTAAAAAAATTGAAGTATTGTTGACATAGTGTTGTGTTTTAGATGTATAGCCAAATGATTTTTATTCATATATATGTGTATATATATATTTATATATGTATATATATTCTTTTTCAGATTCTTTTCCCTTGTAGATTATTACAAATATTGAGTATAGTTCTCTATGCTGTATAGTAGCTCCTTGTTGGTTATTTATTTCATATATAGTAGGGTGTATATGTTAATCTCTAAATCCTAATTTATTCCTCCTCACCCCCTTTCACCTTTAGTAACCATAGGTTTGTATTCTCTGTCTGTGGCTCTATTTCTGTTTTGTGAAGAAGCTCACTTGTATCATTTTTAAAAGATTCCACATATAAGTGCTCTCATATGATGTTTGTCTTTACCTGTCTGGCTTACTTTACTTAGTAGGATAATCTCTAGATTAATCTATGTTATTACAAATGGCATTATTTCATTCTTTTTATGGCCAAACAATATTCCATTGTTTATATATACACCATATCTTCTTCATTCATTTATCTATAGATGGCAATTTAGACTGCCTCCATGGCTTGGCTATTGAAAATAGTGGTACAGTGACCACTGGGGTGAAAGTATCTTTTCAAATTGTAATTTTTTCCAGATGTATGCCCAGGAGTGGGATCCACGGATCATATGGTAACTCTATTTTTAGTTTTTTAAGGAGCCTCCATTCTGTTCTCTAAAGTGGCTATACCAATTTACATTTCTACCAATAGTGTAGGAGGGTTCCTTTTTCTCCATACCCTCTCCAGCATTCACTGTTTGTAGACTGTTTGGAGATGGCCATTCTGATCATATGAGATGATATCTTGTAGTTTTGGCTTTTCTCTAATAATCAGAAATGTTAAGCATTTTTTTGTGTGTGCTTGTTGGCCATCTGTATGTCATTTTTGAATAAATTTTTATTTAGATCTTCTTCCCATTTTTTTGTTTTAGTTTTTAAATATATTGAGCTGTATGAGCTGTTTATATTTTAGAAATTAATTCATTGTTGATAGCATTTTTTGCAAATATTTTCTCCAAGTTCCTAGGTTGTCTTTTTTTTTTTTTTTAAATGGTTTCCTTTGCTGTGCAAAAGCTTTATGAATTTAATTTGGTCGCATTTGTTTATTTTTCTTTTTATCTTCATTACTCTGGAAGGTGGTGCCCAAAAGGTAGTGCTGCTGTTTAGGTCAGAGAATGTTCTTTAATCCATAT
The DNA here is from genome assembly GCA_917880005.1 of Nanger dama. NCBI lineage: Eukaryota > Metazoa > Chordata > Mammalia > Artiodactyla > Bovidae > Nanger > Nanger dama. The sequence goes on from CAKJTW010000002.1 coordinate 41,114,327, forward strand.
TGAGTTTATTTTTGTATATGGTGTTAGACAATATTCTTTCATTTTTTTATATGTCACTCTCCTGTTTTCCCAGCATCACTTATTCTTGCCTCTTTTGTCATAGATTAATGGGCCATAGGTTTGTGGATTTATTTCTGGGCTTTCTATCCTGTTCCATTGATCTGTATTTCTGTTTTATACCAGGGCCATGATATTTTGATTTCTGTAGCTTTGTAGTGTAGCATGAAGTCAGGAAGCATGATTCCTCCAGCTTTATTTTTCTTCCTCGAGGTTGCTTTTGCTATTTGGAGTCTTTTGTGTTTCCATAGAGATTTTAAAATTACTTGTTCTAGTTCTTTGAAAAATGCTGTTGATAATTTAATAGCAATGGACATTTTCTCTGTAGATTACCTTGGGTAGTATAGTCACTTTAATAGTATCGATTCTTGAAGCCCAAGACCATGGTATATCTTTACAGCTGTTTGTGTCATCTTCAATTCCTGTGATTAGTATCTTATAGTTTTTGGAGTATAGGTCTTTTGCCTCCTTCTGTTCAGTTCAGTTCAGTCGCTTAGTTGTGTCTGACTCTGCAACGCCATGAACCGCAGCACTCCAGGCCTCTCTGTCCATCACCAACTCCTAGAGTTTACCCAAACTCATGTCCATTAAGTCGGTAATGCCATTCAACCATCTTATCCTCTGTCATCTCCTCCTCCTGCCCTCAGTCTTCCCAGCATCAGGGTCTTTTCAAATGAGTCAGCTCTTCGCATCAGGTGGCCAAAGTATTAGAGTTTCAGCTTCAACATCAGTCCTTCCAATGAACACCCAGGACTGATCTCCTTTAGGATGGACTGGTTGGATCTCCTTGCAGTCCAAGGGACTCTCTTCTCTAACACCACAGTTTAAAAACATCAATTCTTCAGTGCTCAGCTTTCTTTATAGTACAACTCTCACATCCATACATGACAACTGGAAAAACCATAGTCTTGACTAGACGGAGCTTTGTTGACAAAATAATGTCTCTGCTTTTTACTATGCTGTCTAGGTTGGTCATAGCTTTCCTTTGAAGGAGTAAGTGTCTTTTAATTTCATGGCTTCAGTCACCATCTGCAGTGATTTTGGAGCCCCCAAAATAAAAGTCAGCCAGTGTTTCCACTGTTTCTCCATCTATTTCCCATAAAGTGATGGGACCAGATGCCATGATCTTAGTTTTCTGAATGATGAGCTTTAAGCCAACCTTTTCACTCTCCTCTTTCACTTTCATCAAGAGGCTCTTTAGTTCCCCTTTGCTTCCTTAGGTAGGTTTTATTTGTAGGGATTAAAAAATTTTTTTGATACAGTGGTCAGTTGGATTGTTTCCTTAATTTTTATTTCTGATCTTTTCTTATTAATGTATAGAAAAATTTCTGCATACTAATTTTGTATCCTGCAGCTTTACCTAATTCCCTGATGAGCTCACTTTCTGGCAGCATCTTTAGGATTTTTATGTATATGTCACTTGCACACAGAATTTTGCATCTTCTTCTCCAATTTTGATTTCTTTTTCTCTGACTTGTTTCTTTATCTTGCTTGACATATATATATATATATATATATATATGTATATGTATGTGCAAAATCTGTATCATTGACAAAATTAATAGTTCATCTTATTGTAGGTTTATAAAAGAGAATTAACTTTATTATTAAATACCATAAAAGTTATTCAGAAACATTAAATGAATAATATGTAATTCCTTTCATTTGTATACATGTTTCTGAATGTAATATTTCTGTTAGTGAATACCATAAAAACATTGAGATCATCGATAAATCTATTTTTCTCTGTTTCCTCTCTCTGTATTCCATTCAGCAGATGCTGTGCTGTGCTCAGTCCTTCAGTCTTTTCTGACTCTTTGCGACCCCATGGACAGTAGCCTGCCAGGCTCCTCTGTCCATGGGAATTCTCCAGGCAACAATACTGGAATGGGGTGCTATTTCCTACTCCAGGGGATCTTCCCAACCCTATGATCAAATGCGTTTCTTGCATCTCCTGTATTGGCAAGTGGATTCTTTACCATGGTGCCACCTGGGAAGCCAGTGGTCACGTGTGGATGAAGTGTAAGTGGCAGAGGTGTAAACTGAATATTGTCTGTTAGTGAAATCCATATACTTTGCTCTCTCCATATACAACTATGTGATTTGCTTTAATAACTAAGTTGAATTAATTTCCACACGAATATTAAAATTAAGTGTTAAGGATTGTTAAGTCTCATGATTCTAGAAGAAAAGAAGCTTTTTAAAATTCAACTTAAGGAGTTAGCTTTTCATAATTATGCAGTTGTGATATAAACGTTCATTAAGATGTAATAATTTTCTTTACATTAAGTAACCTCTTTTTACTTCAGGCCTAGAACTTTGATGAAAGTGCCTGGCAAATTCAGTAGTCTTCCCTCCTATGAATTTAAGATTGCTTCTTATGGTTAGTATTTATTTCACACATGCTGTTATACATTATTATCAATTGTGTGTTTTGTGTCTCAAACTATATTACAGTTCCCTTTATTTAGGCTAGTATGTATTTGATATTTTCTGAATGAGTGATTATTATTGCTCACTAATATCTTAGTTTTGTTTTGAAAACATGTTGGGTCATCTTCTTACAGCGAATATTCGTTAGGTAGAATTTGAAGGAGCTGAAAGCCTTTGCTATTCTGTCATTTCCTAAAAGAGTGCACATCATTTCCTTGACTAGATCTCATATAATATTCACTTTTCCATTACAGTAGTTATATTGTAGTTAAGCGAGATTGGAAGAGATGTCAATGGGTTTGTTTTATGGCTGACTTTGGAGCCATTACCTGAATATTATACTCAGTACAGCTTGTTTTTCCAGTTACTGCTTTAAATATTATGAGATACAGGCCTAAAACTTTCTGGCCAGGCCTCTTTACCTGGAGGCTTATTCAAAGGACTCAAAATTATTTAATAATCTTAAATATCTGCATTTAGTTACATCCATTAGATGACTCCTTTTAATTTGTGTGTATGTGTGTACATGTGTGTGCTGTCTTAAATTGTTTTCCATGTGTAAATTTCTTAAAACTTTTTGAAAAGTGGGTCAAGTATAAATATTTTTAGAGAGACTGTTGGGTCAGCATGAATATTCAGATCAGATGGTTCAGATCAGATGGTTTTGCCATTTACTGGCTGTGTGACCTTGGGTGTTTTTGTTTAATTCACTCAGGCTCCTGATTCTTTAGTTAGGTATGTTGTAGGGCTAACAATGCTTATTCCAGAGTACAGTTGCGAGAATTAAAATGAAAGCATGTATATAAAACCAGGCTCATAGTAGATGTTCAAGAAATCATTGTTAATCATCTCCTGATTTATGTCACTTTCACTGTGGTTAAATTTTGTAATATACTATCACAATTAAATATTGGCTGTTTAGGTCACTTCAGATTGCAATGGAGAACTTAGAAGGTGTCTATACCATATAGAATTTTTATAGAATCCTAGTAGATAGTTAGCAGTATTTTTTAAATAATCAGGTTTTGAGTGGTAGCAGAGAGATCTAACCGTGTTAATAAAATAGCCAGAAGAATCTATAATTTTTGTATAACCTCAGCACTTTATTATATTCATGATGATAATCCTGTTTATGTAGCCTACTATGGGCTGGAGATTCTTTCATTTTTTCTTTCTGGTCTCACTTAAATATTAGTTCTCCACTTAGTCATTTTTTTGGAGCTAGACTTTACACTTTTTAAGATTGAGCATTATGACATCATGTTATCATCAGTGATGGTATACACTGAAAATAAACTGCTGAAGTTATACAATAATTATAGATTCTTCTGGTTATTTTATCAAAATGGTTAGATCTCTCAACTACTACTCAAAACTCAACTATTTAAAAAATGATGTTAGATATCTACTAGGATTCTATAAAAATTCTATATGGCATAGACATCTTCTAACTTCTCCATTGCAACCTGAAGTGACCTAAACAGCCAAATTATTTTAAAAGGATAGGAATTATACTATAAATAAAATGGGCTTCCTTTATGGCTCAGTTGGTAAAGAATCTGCCTGCAATGCAGGAGACGTGGGTTCGATTCCTGGGTCAGGAAGTTCCCCTGGAGAAGGGAAAGGTTACCTACTCCAGTATTCCGAGTCACAAAGAGACATGACTGAGCGACTTTCACTCATAAATAAAATAATACTACATTGCACATAAAAATGTCTAAGGGGATTATTTTGTCATTTAATTATAAAGCTATCAGTATTTAAGTTTTTAGGTAAAAAGATTTTTCTTTGAAATAATTTTTACATTCAAGTTTCATGAATTTTGATTTACTAAATTAACCATCAAACTACAGATTTTTGAAGGGTTTCTAATAATATGAGTCATATGAGTCATCATGATTTCTCCTATTGCTTCTTACTACTAACACTTTAGTATTTTGCAGTAGCATCAAATAGCATCTTGATAAAATATTAATAGTCTCTATTAAATATTTTTTTGTATTGTGATGGAAATAGTATACTGAGATACTCTTATGAGATATAACAAATTTGTAATGGATTCCACTTTGGTAATTTTAATAAGCAGAAAGCTGTAGGACACTTAATTGGATTGAGATTCTCTTGATCATGAAAAGAAATTCTTTGTGCTGTGGGACTCCATTAGCTTTTTAGAACCATTGTCCTATTTATTCTTTCCTTCCTTCTTTCATCAATAAATAATTACTTCACCCTAGATATTTTCATTTAAGTTGAAATGGAAGAAAATAACATTTATTATTTGTTTTTGAAACTTGTTAAAAATTTAAGACCACTCAGTTGTAACTGCTAAGTCAATTCAGTCGTGTCCAACTTTGTGCGACCCCATAGACGGCAATCCAACAGGCTCCTCCGTCCCTGGGATTCTCCAGGCAAGAACATTGGAGTGGGTTGCCATTTCCTTCTCCAATGCAGGAAATGGAAAGTGAAAGTGAAGTCGCTCAGTCGTGTCCAACTCTTAGCGACCCCATGGACTGCAGCCTACCAGGTTCCTCCGTCCATGGGATTTTTCCAGGCAAGAGTACTGGAGTGGGTTGCCATTGCCTTCTCTGACTCAATTGTAAGAAATAGGCTTGATACTAAAGTATATTTATAACTGATACTGAAGATTTTTTTAAACCAAGACTACAAGAGTAAAATAAGCCAGTGTTTGACATGTGTTGCATAAATACTCAATGCTTGGTTTTATCAAAAGGAATAAAAAATAGTTCATGAAATTAGAGTCATTATTTTTATGAGGTAAGTTGAATAAAACAAGATGAAATTAAGTCAAGAACATTTTTGGAGTTGCACACCTTATTTAATCTGTCCTCTTTGACTTTCTGATTGGAATCATTTCTCCAGTTATAAATAGCCCAGGTTTAGTAGTCCAAATGAATGTGTGTGGCTATTGTCATTTCCTGGTTTTGGCATTTCTACAATTAGTGTGGAAGTTGCTGGCAAGCTCCTGGGTGAGTGTTTTGATGTACTGACTTAGAAGTGGAAGAATAAAACCCTTTTTACAGCTGCAGTGTGATTCTGAACAGAGACACAGAAGCTGTTTTCTTTTCCCCCAGTTTTATACTAATTTAGGTATGTAGACATCATGCTTCAAATGAATTGTTGGCTCGGATAACTCCTTTTTCTATTGTTTATCTAAGGGAGAGCAAATTTGGGTTTCAAGTAAATATTGGGACAGTTTGTTTGTGAAAGTTCCAGAGAGTAGTCCTGGAACTGAATTTTCTCTCTGTCTTTTGGCTTTAAAATTGAGATGTTACAAATTGTGGAACAATCTGTAATCTACAAAATTAACTGAGATTTTTTTTTAAGTGATTGAAGTGTATAGATTTATCTCATTCATTGGGATAAACTAAAAAGTTATTTAGAGAGATTGATGAAAGGAGGTCTATATAAAAATTGTTTAAATAGATACTGGAAAATGGTCATTTTATCTGCATTTTAATAGCTGGCTATTGACTTTTTCAGTAAAAATCATTTTTAAAATGAGGCACAGTGAGTTGTTACTCTTGTGTCAATCACCAAGTTCTCATAAAGACAGATAAAGCAAGATATGTATACAATTCAAGTTTTCAAAAGGAACACTTATCTCTAAATTTAGTCTCTAATTAGTGTACTGTTACACACAAAGATTTTAGGAAACTTTTCTTACTCAAAATGAATTTGAATGTTTATCTTAAACTCTTAAAATTTTTTTTCCTAAGCTTACTACTTTTTGAAAACATGGAACCCAAAGAAGACATATAGATGGCTAACGAACACATGAAAAGATGCTCAACATCACTCATTATCAGTTCTGTTCAGTTGCTCAGTCGTGTCCGACTCTTTGTGACCCTATTATTAGAGAAATGCAAATCAAAACCACAGTGAGGTACTATTTCACGCCAGTCAGAATGGCTGCTATCCAAAAGTCTACAAACAATAAGTGCTGGAGAGGGTGTGGAGAAAAGGGAACCCTCTTACACTGCTGGTGGGAATGCAAACTAATACAGCCACTATAGAGAACAGTGTGTAGATTCCTTAAAAAGTGGAAATAGAACTGCCTTAAGACCCAGCAATCCCACTGCTAGGCATACACACAGAAGAAACCAGAATTGAAAGAGACATGTGCCCCAGTGTTCACTGCAGCACTGTTTATAATAGCCAGGACATGGAAGTAACCTAGCTGTCCATCAGCGGACGAATGGATAAGAAAGCTGTGATACATATACACAATGGAATATTACTCAGCCATTAAAAAGAATACATTTGAATCAGTTCTAATGAGATGGATGAAACTGAAGCTGATTACACAGAGTGAAGTAAGCCGGAAAGGAAAACACCAATGCAGTATACTAACACATATATATGGAATTAAAAAGATGGTAACAATAACCCTATATGTGAGACAGCAAAAGAGAAACATATATATAGAACAACGTTTTGGACTCTGGGAGAAGGTGAGGGTGGAATGATTTGAGAGAATAGCACTGAAACATGTATATTATCATATGTGAAACAGATCACCAGTCCAGGTTCAGTGCGTGAGACAGGGTGCTCAGGGCTGGTGCACTGGGATGACCCAGAGGGATGGGGTGGGGAGGGAGGTGGGAGGGGGCTCAGGATGGGGAACACATGTACGCCCATGGCTGATTCATGTCAATGTATGGCAAAACCAATACAATATTGTAAAGTAATTAGCCTCCAAATAAAGTAAATTATATATAAAAAGAAAGCATGGAAACCCAGTGTAAGTGTTTCATAGGAATATGAACAATTACAGTAAAGTTTCGCTTCCGTTTAGCCATTAGTTTTTATTCTGAGCTTACTCGTAAAGTAGTTTAGAGTTAACTTTTCAGTTTTGTTTTTATTTACAAAGACCTTTTCCTCAATTTTCCTGAAAATCTTCAAATATGTAAAATAAAGTATGCTTTTTTCCTTTCTGTTTTTTGTTGCTAATTTTCAGTATTTTTTTCTTTAGATGATCACTGTTTATAAGCTGTGGATATTTTGCTTGCTCTATCTGATGCTACAAAAGTAAGAAACCAAATTTAGTGTTTTGTGAGTGGATCTGGTGGATCTTTAGTAATCTCAATTTCCGGTCAGGGTGCTACCTTCTATTATTAGCTGGGTAGGTTATACGGAAAATTTGCAGGTCTCATTACAAAACAGTAGCCTCATTATAAACTTTATAAGTTTGCTGTTTGGAATGTATTTCTTTAACTCAGCTCGTATTGGTACAGTGAAAGGAAGGGGTTCAGTTTCATTTTTAACATGTGAATGGTCAGTTATCTCACCGTGATTTGGTAAAAGGTCCAAAGATCCATCTTTTCCCCTTGACTTACAGTTCAGTTCAGTTCAGTCGCTCAGTCGTGTTCGACTCTTTGTGACCCCATGAATCGCAGCACGCCAGGCCTCCCTGTCAATCACCATCTCCCGGATCTCACTCAGACTCACGTTCATCGAGTCAGTGATGCCATCCAGCCATCTCATCCTCAGTCCTCTCCTACTCCTCCTGCCCCCAACCCTTCCCAGCATCAGAGTCTTTTCCAATGAGTCAACTCTTCCCATGAGGTGGCCAAAGTACTGGAGTTTCAGCTTCAGCATCATTCCTTCCAAAGAACACCCAGGGTTGATTTCCTTCAGAATGACTGCTTGGATCTCCTTGCAGTCCAAGGGACTCTCAAGAGTCTTCTCCAACACCACAGTTCAAAAGCATCAGTTCTTTGGTGCTCAGCCTTCTTCACAGTCCAACTCTCACATCCATTCATGACCACAGGAAAAACCATAGCCTTGACTAGACAGACTTTAGTTGGCAAAGTAATGTCTCTGCTTTTGAATATACTATCTAGATTGGTCATAAGTTTTCTTCCAAGGAGTAAGCGTCTTTTAATTTCATGGCTGCAGTCACCATCCGCAGTGATTTTGGAGCCCCCAAAATAGTCTGACACGGTTTTCACTGTTTCCCCATCTGTTTCCCATGAAGTGATGGGACCGGATGCCATGATCTTCGTTTTCTGAATGTTGAGCTTTAAGCCAACTTTTTCACTCTCCTCTTTCACTTTCATCAAGAGGCTCTTTAGTTCCTCTTCACTTTCTGCCATAAGGGTGGTGTCATCTGCATAACTGTGGTTATTGATATTTCTCCCAGCAATCTTGATTCCAGCTTGTGTTTCTTCCAGGCCAGTGTTTCTCATGATGTACTCTGCATAGAAGTTAACTAAGCAGGGTGACAATACACAGCCTTGACGGACTCCTTTTCCTATTTGGAACCGGTCTGTTTTTCCATGTCCAGTTCTAACTGTTGCTTCCTGACTTGCATACAGATTTCTCAAGAGGCAGGTTAGGTTTTCTGGTATTCCCATCTCTTTCAGAATTTTCCACAGTTTATTGTGATCCACACAGTCAAAGGCTACAATACCTCCTCTGATTTACAGTAAGTCCCCTACATACGAAGTTACATACATGTGTTTGCATGTTCAATCACGTAAGTTAGTTCACGTGCCTGGTGTACATTGTCAGATGTGTGCATCCTCTACAAGTAGTTGTGCTTTTGTGTATTTTACTGTATAGTAAAGTAGTACAGTATAGAAATATACTATGTTAGTATATAGTATACTGTATTGGTGTATACTAATAATTGGTGTATACTAATCTATACTAGAGGTTCTGTAGTGGCTCAGATGGCAAAGAATCTGCCTTCACTGTAGGAGACCTGGGTTCTATCCCTGGATCGGGACAATCCCCCGGAGAAGGGAATGGCAACACACTGCACTATTCTTGCTTGGGGAAGTCCATGGACAAAGGAGCCTGGTGGACTACAGTCATGGGCTCCAAAGAGTCAGACATGACTGAGTGACTAACACACACACACACAATATATACTAATATATTGCTATAATATGTACTGATATATTACTACATACATACTACATACATGACTGAGTGACTAACACACAATATATATACTAATATATTGCTATAATATATACTGATATATTACTACATACAAATTATATACTACATACTGATAGAGTATACATATATATTAGTATATAATAAGATAGTGCATGTGACTGATGATAGAAGCAAGGTCCAGTGCTATAAAGAGCAACACTGCATAGGAACATGGAATGTTTGGTCCATGAATAAAGGCAAATTGGAAGTGGTCAAACAGGAGATGGCAAGAGTGAGCATCGACATTCTAGGAATCAGCAAACTAAAATGGACTGGAATTGGTGAATTTACCTCAGATGACCATTATATCTACTACTGTGGGCAGGAATCCCTTAGAAGAAATGGAGTAGCCATCATGGTCAACAAAAGAGTCCGGAATGCAGTACTTGGATGCAACCTCAAAAGCGACAGAATGATCTCTGTTCATTTCCAAGGCAAACCACTCAGTATCACAGTGATCCAAGCCTATGCTCCAACCAGTAACAAAAGAAGCTGAAGTTGAACGGTTCTATGAAGACCTACAAGACCTTATAGAACTAACACCCAATAATAGATGTTCTTTTCATTACAGGGGACTGGAATGCAAAAGTAGGAAGTCAAGAAACACCTGGAATAACAGGCAAATTTGGCCTTGGAATACTGAATGAAGCAGGGCAAAGGCTAATAGAATTTTGCCAAGAGAACGCACTGGTCATAGCAAACACCCTCTTCCAACAATACAAGTGAAGACTCTGCACATGGACATCACCAGATGGTCACACCGAAATCAGATTGATTATATTCTTTGCAGCCAAAGATGGAAAAGCTCTATACAGTCAGCCAAAACAAGACCAGGAGCTGACTGTGGCTCAGATCATGAACTCCTTATTGCCAAATTCAGACTTAAATTTAGGAAAGTAGGGAAAACCATTAGACCATTCAGGTATGACTTGAACAAATCCCTAATGATTATACAGTAGAAGCGGCAAATAGATTCAAGTGATTAGATCTGATAGACAGAGTGCCTGAAGAACTATGGATGGAGGTTTGTGACATTGTACACGAGACAGGGGTCAAGACCATCCCCATGGAAAAGAAAAGCAAAAAAGCAAAATGGCTGCTGAGGAGGCTTTACAAATAACTGTGAAAAGAAGAGAAGTGAAAAGCAAAGGAGAAAAGGAAAAATATTCCCACTTAAATGCAAAGTTCCAAAGAACAGCAAGGAGATAAGAAAGCTTTCCTCAGCAATCAATGCAAAGAAATAGAGGAAAACAACAAAATGGGAAAGGCTAGAGATCTCTTCATGAAAATTAGAGATACCAAGGGAACATTTCATGCAATGATGGGCTCGATGCAATACAGAAATGATATGGACCTAACAGAAGCAGAAGATATTAAGAAGAAGTGGCAAGAATACACAGGAGAACTGTACAAAAAAATCCTCACTACCCAGATAATCACGATGGTGTGATCACTCACCTAAAGCCAGACATCCTGGAATGTGAAGTCAAGTGGGCCTTAGAAAGCATCACTATGAATAAAGCTAGTGGAGGTGATGGAATTCCAGCTGAGCTGTTTCAAATCCTGAAAAATGATGCTGTGAAAGTGCTGCATGCAATATGCCAGCAAATTTGGAAAACTCAGCAGTGACCACACACTGGAAAAGGTCAGTTTTCATTCCAATCCCAAAGAAAGGCAATGCCAAAGAATGCTCAAACTACCACGCAATTGTAGTCATCTCACATGCTAGTAAAGTAATGCTTAAAATTCTCCAAGCCTGGCTTCAGCAATACATGAACCATGAACTTCCAGATGCTCAAGCTGGATTAGAAAAGGCAGAGGAACCAGAGATCAAATTGCCAACATCTGCTGGATCATGGAAAAAGCAAGAGAGTCCAGAAAAACATCTATTTCTGCTTTATTGACTATGGCAAAGCTTTTGACTGTGTGGATCACAATAAACTGTGGAAAATTCTGAAAGAGATGGGAATACCAGTCCACCTGACCTGCTTTTGAGAAGGCTGTATGCAGGTCAGGAAGCAACAGTTCGAACTGGACATGGAACAACAGACTGGTTCCAAATAGGAAAAGGAGTCCGTCAAGGCTGTATATTGTCACCCTGCTTATTTACCTTCTGTGCAGAGTACATCATGAGAAATGCTGGGCTGGAAGAATCACAAGCTGGAATCTAGATTGCTGGGAGAAATCTCAATAACCTCAGATATACAGATGACACCACCCTCATGGCAGAAAGTGAAGAAGATCTAAAGAGCCTCTTGATGAAAGTGAAAGAGGAGAGTGAAGATGTTGGCTTAAAGCTCAACATTTAGAAAACCAAGATCATGGCATCCGGTCCCATCACTTCATGGCAAATAGATGGGGAAACAGTGGAAACTGTTTCTGAGTTTATTTTTTGGGGGCTCCAAAATCAATACAGATGAGCCATGAAATTAAAAGACACTTACTCCTTGGAAGGAAAGTTATGACCAATCTAGATAGCATATTAAAAAGAAGAGACATTACTTTGCCAACAAAGGTCCATCCATTCAGGGCTATGGTTTTTCCAGTCGTCATGTATGGATGTGAAAGTTGGACTGTGAAGAAAGCTGAGCACATCAATTGATACTTTTGAACTGTGGTGCTGGAAAAGACTCTTGAGAGTCCCTCGAATTGCAAGGAGATCCAACCAGTCCATCCTGAAAGAGATCAGTCCTGGGTGTTCATTTGCAGGACTGATGCTGAGGCTGAAACTCCCAAACTCTTGCCACCTCATGCAAAGAGTTGACTCATTGGAAAAGATCCTGATGCTGCGAGAGATTGGGGCCAGGAGGAGAAGGCGATGACAGAGGATGAGATGGCTGGATGGGATCGCGGACTCAATGGACATGAGTTTGAGTGAATTCCGGGAGTTGTGATGGATAGGGAGGCCAGGTGTGCTGCGATTCATGGGGTTGCAAAGAGTCGGACACAACTGCACAGCTGAACTGAAAAGAATATACAGTATACTTCATATAATAAAGTGGCACAGTATCTTTATTTCAAGCCCAGGATTTCTGTAGTGAAGTAAAGTGAAGTGAAGTGAAGGTGCTCAATTGTGTCTGACTCTTTGCTACCCCATGGACTGTACCTTCTAGGCCCTCCATCCTAGGGGTTTTCCAGGCAATAGTACTGGAGTGGGTTGCCACTGGTATGCCTAAGTTGTGCCAGCTGTTTTTTTACTGTACTTGTAAAGCTACTGTACTGTAAAATTAAAAATGTTTTCTTTATTTTGTTTGTTTTTATGTATTATTTGTGTGAAACATACTATAAACTTATTGTAGTAAAGTACTATATTATACAGTTGATTGTGTTAGTTGGGTACCTAGGCTAACTTTGTTGGACTTATGAACAAATTGGACTTATGAACGTGCTCTTGGAACAGAAGTTATTCATATATAGGGGACTTATATATCAGGGCTTCCCCTGTAGCTCAGTCAGTAAAGAATCTGCCTGCAATACAGGAGACCTGGGTTTGATTCCTGGGTCAGGAAGATCCCTTGGAGAAGGAAATGTCATCCCATTCTAGTATTCTTGCCTGGAGAACCCCATGGACAGAGGAGCCTGGTAGGTTCCCAATCCATGGGGTAGCAAGAATCAGACATGACTTAGTGACTAAACCACCACCACCACTATATATCAAGTGTTGATGTATGAGTGTGTCTCATGCTGAGTGTTCTATTCTATTGGTCTGTATGTACTATGTGGGTCACATAGCATTATAGTAAATCTTGACACATTAGAGGACAAGTCTTTTATTTTTTCTCTAGTATAGTGACAATTCTTGGTTTCTTGATTGCCATTAAATTGTCAACTTGGAAATTTCTATTTTATCTTTAGCTTGTCAAGTTAAAAAATGACCCAGAAGCTTGTTGGAATTTTGATTTGGAATGTTTTGAATCCATGTGTCAACTTGGAAAGAATTACCATCTTTAAAATTCTAATCCATGAACATGATTTATCCATTAATATTGAGATATTCTTTAATGTAAAAATAAAGTCATATAATTCTCTCCTTAAAAGTCCTTTTTCCTCCCTGACTTTACAATGGTGTGAAGCTACTTGGAATTATGATCTTTTTCCAGGTTAGTAGTATGGTATGATAGTCTCTAGAGGTAGGCAGGGTGGCAATTAGGATTTTTTTTTTTTTCTATCTGCTCATTTGTGGTACAGCACTTCCACTGGCCTTTTAGGTTTAAGCATGTCAATATCTGTGAAGTGTGTGAGGTTTTATTCTACTGGTAAGCTGAACGTTAATCTGCCATAGTTTTATGAATTCTGATAGGAGACACACGTTTCCTGGGTCAGAAATGAATGACAGTTTTTATGCACTGCAATACCCAGAGAATCAGCAATTTTACCTATGCTGAGCCCCAGTTCCTGCATGGTGATGTGAAGAGAACAGATAATCCATAATCTGTGGAACACAGAATCCACATAGTGGCTTGTGATGCAGCAGAGTATCCCTGAACCTAAAGAATTCAAACTTTGTAATGGGCAGTAATCATGCCTGCCTTCTGCTTTTGTGGGAGATACCATATGTATCTTTAATACTATATTCAAAACTACTTTTGCTCTGAACAGAGATACTCTCTCCTGTATGTACACTGCTGTACTAAACATCCTTGAAAAGACAGTATGAAACAAACCACTCAGTGCCCGTTTGTAAAACACGCAAAACCCAAGAGATTCACAGTGATAATCTCCCAACACAATTTGTTTCTTGAAAGTTGTTGTTCAGTTGCTTAGTCGCGTCCAGCTCTTTGTGACTGCATGGACTGCGGCACACCAGACTTCCCTGTTCTTCACTATCTCTCGGAGTTTGCTCAGACTTTTGTCCATTGAGTCAGTGATGCCGTCCAACCATCTCATCCTTTGTCATACTCTCTCCTCCTGCCTTCTGTCTTTCCCCTCATCAGAAGAGTCTTTTCCAATGAGTTGGCTCTTCCCATCAGGTAGTAAAGGATTGGAGCTTCAGCATTGGTCCTTCCAGTGAATATTCAGGGTTGATTTTCTTTAGGATTGAATGGTTTGATCTCCTTGCTGTCCAAGGGACTCTCAAGAGCCTTCTCCAATACCACAGTTCAAAAGCATCAACTCTTCATCGCTCAGCCTTCTTTATGGTTCAGCTCTCACATCCATACATGATTACTGGAAAGATTATAGCTTTGACTATATGGACCTTTGTTGACAATGTGATGTCTCTGCTTTTAATACTCTGTCTAGGTTTGCCATAGCCTTCCTTTCAAGAGGCAAGTGTCTTTTAATTTCATGGCTGCAGTCATCTTCTGTAGTGATAGTGAAGCCCAACAAAATAAAAGCTGTCACTGTTTCCATTTGGTTGCCATGATCTTCATTTCTTGAATGTTGAGTTTTAAGCCAGCCATTTCACTCTCCTCTTTATCTTCATCAACAGGCTCTTTAGTTCATCTTTGCTTTCTGCCCTTAGGGTGGTGTCATCTACATATCTGCGGTTATTGCTATTTCCCTCAGCAATCTTTGTTCCAGCTTGAGATTAATCCAGTCCAGCGTTTTGCATGATGTGCTCTGCATAGAAGTTAAACAACAGGATGACATTATATAACCTTGACGTACTCCTTTCCCAGGTTTGAACATGTTTGTTGTTCTGTGTTCAGTTCCAACTATTCCTTCTTGGGCTGCATACAAGTTTCTTAGGAGGCAAGTAAGCCGATTGGGTATTCTGATCTCTTAAATAATTTCCCACAGTTTCTTGTGGTCTACACAGTCAAAGGATTTAGTGTAGTCAGTGAAGCAGAAGTAGATGTTTTCCTGGAATCCCCTTTTTTCCCATCCAAATCCATGACTGTAGATTTGTCATTTCTTTATATATTCCTATCATCTTTTGTTGCCTGTATTTTGACACTATATAATATTATATAGTTTAACAGGTGAAGCCTTTATCATTAGCAAGTGAGTGACCTGTTTGATCTTTAGTAATACTTTTTGCTTTAATGTTTATTTTGTCTGGATGAATATGGCTACTTCAGCTTTGTTTTGTTTAGACTTTTCCTTGTTTTTCATTTGCTCTCAATCTTAATCCTTTTAACTTCTGTTTTTTTTTAGCATAAAAATGAAGTATAATTTTTTTTTTAAATTCAGACAGATTGCTTTAAATTCAGGCTAATTGCTTTTCTTACCTGGTGCATTTGATAATTTTACACATATTTTACTTATTGATATAATTGTATTTATATCTTGGAGAAGGAAATGGCAATCCACTCCAGTACTATTGCCTGGAAAATCCCATGGACAGAGGAGCTTGATAGGTTACAGCCATGGGGTTGCAAAGAGTCAGAAATGACTGAGCGACTTCACTTTGCACCCCCAACTTATTTGCACTATTTTCTCTCCTGTTTGAATTGCCCTGTATTTATATTTTTTACTCATGCAACTTTTTCTCAACTAGTTTGGAGGTCATATTTTATTTGCATATATTTTTTAGTACTTGCCATTGAAATCCATATTTAATGTAATAAGGTCTGAAGTTACACAATGTCTTTATGTTCCTCTTGCATAATATAAACAACTTAACCAGGTGGCGCTAGTGGTAAACAACCTGCCTCCAATGCAGGAGACATAGGAGACCTGGGTTCAAACCCTGGGTTGGGAAGAGGTCATGGCAACCCACAACAGTATTCTTGTCTGGAGAATCCCATGGACAGAGGAACTTGGCGGGCTACAGTCCATAGAATCGCGAAGAGTCGGACATGACTGAAGTGACCTAGCATGCAACAGCACGTGAACTCCCTTTAACCTCCTCCCAACTTTAATTCTGTGTTTTCATGTATTTTGATTTTCTTCCTGAGATTGAATCTATACACCACAAAATACTGTTAATGGGTTTTTGTTTGTTTGTTTAATTCTTTAGATGTTCATGTGTATTTACCACTTTCTATGCTCTTCATTCATGATTTTTCTTGAATCATCTATTTGAGATCACTTTCTGTCTGAAAACTGTGATATTATAATTCATAGGAAATATATATTTCAGGTGACCAAGATATATTTCTCATATATATTTGTTTTTCATCCACAGTTCTTGGATCACAACTTGAAAACTGTTGGAATTTCCTAAGTATTGAGAGTAATAACTGTGTCATTTTTTTATGTTAAGGAGGTGACTTTTAGAAAGCACTGAAGGATGGGGCTGGTTGTCAGTGGACCCAACCTTGTGATTAGAAGGTTGGAACTTCCAGTTTTGCACCCTCACCTTTGAGGAGGGGATAATTCAGTCACCAATCAGCCATGCCTATGAAATGAATCTTCCATTAAAACCCCAAAAGAGTAAGCTTCAGAGAGCTTCCAGGTTAGGGAACATGTGGAGGTTCTGGGAGAGTGGCTCCTGGAGAGGTCGTGGAAGCTTTGCATCCTTACCCCATTACTTGACCTCTGTATCTCCTTGATCTGGCTCTTTCTGTGTTATAACCTTTTATAATAAACTGGTGATCTAATAAGTAAAATTTTTCTTTGAGTTTTGTGTGCTGCTCTAGCAAATGAATCAAACCCAAGGAGAAAATCGTAGGAACCTCTGATTTACAGCTAGTCAGTCAGAGGTACAGTTGGCATTCTGAGTTGAAGGGAGTCACTGGAAATTCCAGTTTGTAGCCAGTTGATCAGAAACACAGCCTGGACTTACAACTGGCATTTGAAACTGGGTGTGTGTGCAGGGGCCAGTCTTATAGGACTGAGCCCTCAACCTGTAGAAGCTGATGCTTACTATCTCTGACCAGGTGGTTTTATAATTGAATTGAATTCTGAGACACCCTACTGATGTTCAAGAATTGCTTTTTGTTGTGGGGAGCCCTCTCACTGAATTGGGTCTCCAAAGAAATACATTTTTAGAGTTTTGTTATTTTGGAATTTTTCTTTTATCCTTTTAAAAGTTAACATATAAACTTTTATTCTCAGTCAACACGTGTAGTATGTCAAACTGTTTCTCACAGTCTGTCATGGATCCAGGCTGATGGAGGCTATACCGTCAGTGGTACTATCTGAGATGCATGGGCTTCGTAATAGGTGTTGCAGGCGAAGAGAATGCTGGAGGGTCTGTACTGGAAGTTAAATGAATGCATATTCCTTCAGCTCACAGCTTTCCAGTCTGTCATGCACAGGGCAGGGGAATCTTCCCTCATTCTTGGTTGGAGAGAAGTGATACAAGTAATCACTATGAGACTCTTCTTTGGTAGTATTTTGTTGTTGTTGTTGTTGCTGTAAAGTCATTATCACTTTTTTCTTCTAATAGTTTTCTTGAGCTATAACTGACACACATCTCTGTATAAGTTTAAGGTGTACAGTGTAATGATTTGACATACATCATGAAATGATTACCATGATAAGTTTAATGAACATCTTGTATAGATACAGAATTAAAGAAATAGAAAAAATAATTTCCTTGTAATGAAAAATCTTAGGGTTTATTTTCTTAACAATTTCATTTATAACTGTTAATTATATTTATTATGTTGAATGCTCCATCCCTGGTACTTATAACTGGAAGTTTGAACCTTTTGACTACCTTCATCCAAGCCCCTCTCCCCTTTGTTTTTGAAAGTTAATTTTTGTCTGTTGGGGTAGAAACATAGATTAATTGTTGTATTCTCTCAGCACACTGAAAATACCATCTTACTATCTTTTAGTTTCCATTGTTGCTGGCAAGAAGTCAGCTGTCATTTAACAAAGAAGTTCTGATGTTAATTAGAAGATTGTAGATGGCCAAATACTGTCATATTTTTTCTTTCAACTTTGCATTTCCAAAGAAACTAGTTATACATGAGAATTTCCCTTCTCATGTGTCTGATCTCCTCCCATAAGTATGAAGAAAAACACAGGCTTAAAGTTGAGACATAACTGAAGAAAAGAAACTTCAGGACTTGGGGGATCTTTTCCAACTTTTCCAAGACAAATGTTAAAAAGGAAGTTTTAATTCTTTTGCATTTAAAGTTACTTATATAAAAGTTTTCATCAAATTGAAATTAGTTGTTTGAAACTGTATTTAAATGATATTTAACTATATGTCTCTTTTTCGGTCATCTACTCAGTCATCCTTCTACAATCTGTCCCCGTATCTGTCTATCATAGGTCTTTCTACCTACTCTGCCTTCTCTTGAAGGGGGTTGACTTTAAATAAATATTCGCCCATTGAAATATGGTGTTGGCATACTTATAGATAAGGGATTTTGCAAAATGCAGTTCAAAAAGGCTAAGAATGAGCTAGGTATTTTTACTATTATTAAAGAAAAATGTGAGTAGCAGCAGGGGTAAAAGTCATCTTACCTTATGTTTTGATCTTTTGTCAAGGAAGTGGAAATCACCACTCCTTTTCTGGCTGTGTCAGTGTCACAAAGCTGCTGGAATAGACATAAGACAATTTCAGACTTAATGCCACATAACTTGTATCAAACTGTGTTTGACTACTGAGTCAGAGCTGCCATTAGTTGTACAAATAGAGTGAAAAGATGTTTATGAGCCATGAAAAGTAATACGGGGTTAATTTAAATGAACCTCTTTCTAAAGCTAGCTCTTTTCATAGTCTTCTAGCTTGTCATTATTTGTCACATCACTTGGAGTCTAACAGTGTTAGTCTAGTGTCTTGCTTATTGCCTTTTATAAAGGTTAAGGATTCATCTACTCTCTTTAGACCCTACAAGAAAAAAAAGTATTGCAAAACATTGATATATGTTACACTGTGACTGGCTCCTACAACTTCAAAGAACCAGCCAAATGATACTAAAGTTATGTGTATATTCATGATATACTAAAGAACAAGACATGAAGTTGGTCATATTTATTAAAATAATTTTGACTCTATGCCAGACAGAATGGAAGAAACTTCCCTCTCCACTCCATTTTCATTCATCGCTCGTGAGATTTAGCTTCCTTATAAAATGATAGAGAACTTGAGCTCCTAAAAGCAGACTCTTTGTTTAATGTTAGTGTGACTCTAATTCTTACCATTGCTCTTTAACAAACTTCCATTTTCTATTTCTTGGACAATAACTGCAAAAATGTACATATAGTAGATAATTCCCTACTTTATAGTACTGAAATAGCAGGGACTGAAAGCAAAGTTGACTATGTTACCCATCGAAATTTAGAAATTTATAATAGAAACTCCCATGATTACGATGGATTTATCATTGAAGAGTCTGGGGAAGTAAGTGTATGTCATTGGAGAGCTTAAAAAAAATGTGCTCCTTTCCTCTGCACTTTTATTTGGTTAATATTTTACCACTTACATTAATTTTTGAGTATAAACAGCATAGAGATATACATATGATCTAGATAGATAATATTAGAAGAGGGTGGGAAAGATAATATCTCTTGGTGGGTGGCTTATGTGATTTTTACTACTTTAAAAACTCAAAAGTCAGGGTCATACAGGCTACTTTTTAGAGACATGGGAAATCATTAATAGAGATCTTGGGTAATAAAGATGGATATTATGTTGCTCTAAGAATCTATGCTTGATTGAACATTTTTTAAAGCACAAATTTTAGTTTAATAATTATTCAAGCTTAGTGTTCTAACCAGATAAAATGTTTAGCAATTGTTACCATGTGTTAGCACAGGGAAAGAGCAGTTAATGCTTTGAAGTGGTTATCAGACAAACTCCATAATTCTTTCTATGTAGCTGAATAAATGTGTTGCTTAGAACTGGTGACAGAGATGAGCCATAGAAAGAATGGCTAAGTGAGTACTCAGTGGCATACTTATTCAGTTATATTTCTGTAGTCCAGACTAAGTGAGGGTCAGATCTCCTGAGCTGCCATTGTTGTTGTTGTTCAGTTGCTAAGTTATGTCTGACTCTTTATGACCCCATGGACTGCAGCATGCCAGGCTTCCCTGTCCTTCACTGTCTGCCAGGGTTTGCTCAAACTCATGTCCATTGAGTTGGTGATGCTATCTAACCATCTCATCCTCTGCCTCCTTCTTCTTATTTTGCCTTCAATCTTCCCAGCATAAGAGTCTTTCCCAATGAGTTGCCGCTTCGCATCAGGTGGACAAAAGATTGGAGCTTCAGCTTCAGTTCTTCCAAGAAAATTCAAGGTTGATTTCCTTTATAATTGACTAGTTTGATATCCTTGCAGTCCAAGGGAATCTCAAGGGACTTCTCTAGTACCACAATTCAAAAGCATCAGTTCTTTGGCGCTCAGCCTTCTTTATGGTCCAACTCTCACATCCTTTCATGACTACTGGAAAAACTGTAGCTTTGACTATATGGACCTTTGTTGGCAAAGCTTTATCTCTGCTTTTTAATATGCTGTCTAGGTTTGTCATATCTTTCCTTCCAGGGAGCAAGTATCTTTGAATTTCATGGTATCAGTCACCATCAGCAGTGATTTGGAAACTCGAGAAAATGAAAGATGTCACTGCTTCCACTTTTCCCCCTGCTATTTGCCATGAAGTGATGGGATCAGATCTTAGTTTTCTGAATGTTGAGTTTTAACCTAGCTTTTTCACTCTCTTCTTTCACCCTCATTGATGCTCTTATAGTTCCTCTTCATTTTCTGTCGTTAGAGTGATATCATCTTCATTTCTGAGGTTGTTGATATTTCTCCCCACAGTCTTGATTCCAGCCCATGATTCATTCAGCCCAGCATTTTGCATAATGTACTCTGCATATAACTTAAATAAACAGAGTGACAATATACAGCCTTGTCTTACTCCTTTTCCAATTTTGAACCAGTCAGTTGTTCCATATAAGGTTCCAGCTATTGCTCCTTGACCTGCATACAAGTGTCTCAGGAGACAAGTAAAGTGGTCTGGTATTTGCACCTCTAAAGGTTTTGCTGTTGTTAATTTTGGAGTTAGTTTAGAAATTGTTTCAAAATTAGTAAATTGGTGATTTACTTTCTGAAATATTTCTTGTTTGACAATGTCTTTCACATGCTTACTCCTGAAAGACTAGCCAGATTATCCTTGGATCACAACATTTTCTCCTTAAATTTTTCGGTTGTTTCTATATGGTATTTTATATTTTATTATTTTGTCTGTAAGCTTTTTTTTTCTTTCTGCTTCTCCATAAGAAAGGACTTCCCTGGTAGCTCAACGGTAAAAGAACCCACATGCACTGCAGGAGACACAGGTTCAACCTTTGGGTTGAAAGAAATGTCAACCTACTCCATTATTCTTGCCTGGAAAATCCCATGGATGGAGGAATCTGGCGGGCTACAGTCTGTGGGGTCATGGAAAGAGTCAGGTGTAACTTAGTGACTATACACCAATAATAGATCCATAAGAAAAGTCATCAATTTTTGTAAATCTTGCAAATCAGAACATAGATGACTGTTACTACCTACCCCTGGGCTGATTTAGTTTTTTTATAATTGTTTCTTTTTCAGAAATATCTTTTATCATTTTAATTTCCTTTTAAATGGAGATATATAATTGACTTTATAACTCAGGTACAATTAATATCAAGAGTGCAACATAATTATTTTATGTTTATAGATACTATGACATGATCACCACAGTAAGTTTAATTAACATCCATTACCATACATAGATACAAAATTGTTTTCCCTTGTTCTGAGAACTTTTAATATTTAGTATGTAAGCAGCTTTCAATTATGTGATAAAATATTAAGTCTAGTAACCATGCTGTACATTATATTCCCATGACTTATTTATTTTCTGTAAGTTCTAAAAGTTTGTACCTTTTGATTACCTTTACAAGAATGCTCAAACTACCACACAATTGCACTCATCTCACACGCAAGTAAAGTAATGCTCAAAATTCTCCAAGCCAGGCTTCAGCAATACATGAACCGTGAACTTCTGATGTTCAATCTGGTTTTAGAAAAGGCAGAGGAACCAGAGATCAAATTGCCAGCATCTGCTGGATCATGGAAAAAGCAAGAGAGTTCCAGAAAAACATCTATTTCTGCTGTATTGACTATGCCAAAGCCTTTGACTGTGTGGATCACCATAAACTGTGGAAAATTCTGAAAGAGACGGGAATACCAGACCACCTAACCTGCCTCTTGAGAAATCTGTATGCAGGTCAGGAAGCAACAGTTAGAACTGGACATGGAACAACAGACTGGTTCCAAATAGGAAAAAGAGTATGTCAAGGCTGTATATTGATAGCCTGCTTATTTAACTTCTTTGCAGAGTATATCATGAGAAACGCTGGACTGGAAGAAACACAAGATGGAATCAAGATTTCCAGGAGAAATATCAATAACCTCAGATATGCAGATGACACCACCTTTATGGCAGAAAGTGAAGAAGAACTAAAAAGCCTCTTGATGAAAGTGAAGAGGAGAGTGAAAAAGTTGGCTTAAAACTCAACATTCAAAAGACGAAGATCATGGCATCCGGTCCCACCCCTCCATGGGAAATAGATGGAGAAACAGTGGAAACTGTGTCAGACTTTATTTTTTTTTTGGCTCCAGAATCACTGCAGATGGTATTGTAGCCATGAAATTAAAAGACGCTTACTCCTTGGAAGAAAAGTTATGACCAACCTAGATAGTATATTCAAAAGCAGAGACATTACTTTGCCGACTAAAGTCCATCTAGTCAAGGCTATGGTTTTTCCAGTGGTCATGTATGGATGTGAGAGTTGGACTGTGAAGAAGGCTGAGCACCGAAGAATTGATGCTTTTGAACTGTGGTGTTGGAGAAGACTCTTGAGAGTCCCTTAGTCTGCAAGGAGATCCAACCAGTCCATTCTGAAGGAGATCAACCCTGGGATTTCTTTGGAAGGAATGATGCTAAAGCTGAAACTCCAGTACTTTGACCACCTTATGCGAGGAGTTGACTCATTGGAAAAGACTTCGATGCTGGGAGGGATTGGGGGCAGGAGAAGAAGGGGATGACCGGGGATGAGATGGCTGGATGGCATCACTGACTCGATAGACGTGAGTCTGAGCAAACTCCGGGAGTTGGTGATGGACAAGGAGGCCTGGCGTGCTTGTGGTTCATGGGGTCACAGAGTCGGACACGACTGAGTGACTGAACTGAACTGAACCTATTCCTCCCACTCCCAACAATTGACCCTGGTGATCATGAATCTATTATCTGTATCTATGATCTTGATGTTTATTTGTTTGTTTTTTTTTTAATTCCACACATAAGTAAGAGTATATGGTATTTGTTTTAATCTGTTTTAGTATAATGCCATCAAAGTCCATTCATCTTGTCCGTTTCATTCGTTTTAGAGCTGAATAATATTTCATTGTATAAACATACCACATTTTCTTATTTCAACTATCCTTGAATGCTTAACATTGTTTCTGTTTCTTGCCTACTATAATTAGTCCTGCAGTGAACATGTGAAAGTGAAAGTTACTCAGGTGTGTCTGACTCTTTGCAACCCCATGCACTGTAGCCCATCAGGTTCCTTTCTTGGTGGAATTTTCCAGGACAGAATACTGGAGTGGGTAGCCATTCCCCTCTCCAGAGGATCTTCTCAATGCAGGAACTGAACTCAGGTCCCTGGCTTTGCAGGCAGATTGTTTACCTTCCGAGTCGCTAGTGAACATGGGGATGCATATATCTTTTCCAGTTAGTGTTTTTGGATAAATACCTAGAAGTGGGATTGCCAGATTATACCATAGTTTTATTTCAGTATTTTGAAGGACATTCATACTGTATTCCGTAGTAGCTGCACCAAGTTACATTCTTACCAACAGTGCACAAGGGTTCCCTTTTGTCTATGTACTCACCTCTAGTTGTTTTCTCTTGTCTTTTTATATTAATGATTTTACCATGCTAACTAGTTTGAGGTGATAGCTCACTGTAGTTTTGATTTGCATTTCCCTGATTCCTTTTCATATTCTTCTTTGGCCTTTTGTATGTCTTATTTGGAAAATGTTGCTATTCATGTCCTCTGCCCAGTTTTTAATTGGATTGTTTGCTTTTTTGTTATTGAGCTGTATGAGTTCTTTATATATTTTGGATATTAACCCATCATATATGATTTGCAAATTCCTTCTCCCATTCAGTAGGTTGCCTTTTCATTTTTTGTGGATGGTTTGCTTTGCTATGCAAAGCTTTTTAGTTTGAAGAGGCTCCATTTATTAATTTTTGCTCTTTTAATAATCTTTGCTTTTGGTGTCAAAATAAAAAAATTATTGCCAAGACCAATGGCAAGGTGCATACCACCTATGATTTCTTCTAGTAGGTTTTTGGTTTCAGGTCTTTCATTCAGGTGTCTAATCTGTTTTAAGTTTTGTGTATTGTAAGATAGTGGTCTAGTTTCATTTTTTTGCATGTTCCTGTCCAGTTTTCTGAGCACCATTTATTGAGTGAATTTGTCTTTCCCTTATTGTATATTCTTGACTCCATTCTCATAAATTAATTGACCATACATGAGTAGGTTTATTTCTGCATTCTGTCCTAGTCAGTTGGTTTCCATGTGTTTCTTTTTATGCCAATGCCCTGTTTGATTATTGTAGCTCTGTAATAGAGTTTGAAATCAGGGAGCATGATATTTCCAGCTTTGTTCTCCTTTCTTAAGATTGCTTTTGGTATTTGGAGTCTTTAGTGTTCTTATAGAAATTTAAAGAGTTATTTGTTTTAATTCTGTGAAAAATGGAGGAGCTTGGTGGGCTCCAGTCCATGGCATCACCAAGAGTCAGACAACACTGAGTGACTAACACACACACAAACCTAATCTAAAAGAAATATTTCAAAGGTCATCTTTAAATATAAAAAAAGATTCTATAGGAAAGGGAAAATCACAGTTGGAAAGGAAGATATATAAGAGGATTGAATGTCACTTAAATAAGCCAGTACATAGTTTGTATAGTACAAAAAACAAGCTAAAAATTTTATAAAAGTGATTATAAATAAAATTAACAGCAAAAGGATAAACATGAAGATGTAAATAGGACATTGAAATCATAAAATGTGGGAGAGAGGAGTAAAAATGTAAATTTTTTAGAATGTATTTGAACTGTATGAAACTGTAAGGCTAAAGCAAGTAGATATAGTTTGGGTTAACAATTGAAAATCATGGGAACCACAAATCAGAAACAGAATAGTTATGCAAAAAAACCAGAAAGGAACTCAACCATAATACAAAAGAAGACCTTCCAACCACAGAAGGGAAAACATAAAGAAGAAGTGAATAAATAACTACAAAATCAACTGAAAACAAGGTTTAAGATGACAATAAATACATACCTATCAATAATTACTTTCAGTGTTAATATACTAAATGTTCTTATCAAATGTTATAGATAAGAAAGGTTTAATGAGAAAACAAGAATCTGTAATGCAAGATACAAGAGCCACAAGGGATAATGACACAAAGTGACTGAAAGTGAGGGGATGGAAAAACATTTTATGCAAATAAAAATGATAAGAAAATGAGAGTGGCAGTACTCACATTACAGAAAATAGTCTTTCAAAGCAAGTCTATAACAGAAGACAAGGAAATTGTATAATGATAAAAGGATCAGTATTGAAAGAGGATAAGATACTTGTTAAGATATATGCACCTAAATATATAAAACAAATACTGAGAGATGTTAAGGTAGGAATTGACTGTTATTATGGATTAATAGTAGGAAACTTTACACCTCTCTCTTATTGATGGAAAGATCTTGCAGACAGAAAATCAGAAAGGCAACAGCCATCCTAGATGACACAGTGGACCATTTGAACTTAATTGATATCTCTAGGACATCTGAATAAAATAGAATACATTCTTCTTTCAAGCTCACATGGAAAATTTTCTAGGTTAGATTATATATCAGGTCACAAAAGAAGTCTCAACATATTTAAGAGGGTAGAACTTATTTCAGGTATCTTTTCTAACCACAACATTATGAAACTAGAAATCAACCACAGAAAGAAAAATGAGAAATAAAGCTGTCACATGGAAACTAAACAATCTGCTACTAAAAAACACAGAAAAGCCTAGTAGGTCATTGATGAAATCAAAGTGAAAATCAGAAAATGCTTTGTTACAAAAAGCAATAAAAGCATAACCTTACAAAAATCTGTGGGATGTAGCAAAAGTTAATCTAAGAGGGAAGTTTATAGCAATACAGGCCTTCCTTCAAAAAAAAAAGAAAATTCTCAAATAAAAAAACCTAACCTGTGATCTAAAAAAATAGAATAAGAACAAAACCCCCAAAGTCAGTAGAAGGAAGGAAGAATAAAGATGAGAGAGGAAATAAGTAAAATAGAGATTAAGATAAATAGAAAAAGATCAATAAAAGTTAGATCTGATTTTGAAAGGATAAACAAAATAGACAAATCTTTGGCCAGGCTCACCAAGAAGAAAAGAGAGAGCACAAAAATAAGCAAAATAAGAAATGAAAGAGGAGAGATAACAACCAATACTGCAGAAATATAAAAATACAAGAAGAAAATATTATGAACAGTTATGTCAACAAAATGGAAAACTTAGAGGAAATGGGCAAGTTTGTGGAAACATCCAGCCTGCCATAATTGAGTCAACAAGGAACAGATAATTTGAATAGGCCAGTCAATAGAAGTGAAATGGAGTCTGTAACAAAATCTCCCTGCCAACAAAATTCCAGGACTGGACAGCTTCAGTGGAAAATTCTATAAAGATATAAGGAATTTATTTGTATCCTATTCAAACTATTCAAAAAGACTGAAGTGGAGAGAACACTCTCAAATTCACCTGGGGAAGCCATTAAGCTGATACATTACAAAAAAAAAAAGACTGATATCTTTGATGAATATGTATGCAAAAATCCTGAACAAAATATCAGAAGATCAAATCTAACAATTATACAAAGCCTTAGGTACCACAGTCAAGTTGGGTTCATTCCTGTGTCAAAACGATGGTTCAATAGATGGAAATAAATCCATGTGATACAGCACATGGATTGATTATATAATCATCTCAATAGACACATAAAGAGCATTTGATGAAATTCAACATCCATTCCTGATAACTTTCACCAAAGTAGGTATACTGCGAACATGGGGTTCACTCCTCCCGAGGAGACTGAACCCCGGCGCGCCGGCCTAATAAATCCTCTTGCTTATTGCATCGAAAAAAAAAAAAAAAAGCTATTTATGACAATCCCATAGGCAACATTAATACTTAGTAGTAAAAAGCTGAAAGCTTGCTGATAAATTTAGGAAAAGACAAAGATGCACACTTTCCACTTCTATTTATAGTAGAACTGGAAGTCCTAGCCACAGCAATAAGGCTATATATATATATATATATATATATATACACACACACATATAATATTCAGTTTTGATGGGAAGAGGTGACTATTTCCAGATGATATGATGCTCTGCATATAGAGAACCATAAAGATGCCATACAAAGACTGTTTGAAGTAACAAATTAATTCAGCCAGGTAGCAGGATATGATTCATATATATAATTCTATGCATTCCTTTATACCAGCAATACAATATCAGTGAGTAAATTAATCCTGTTTAAAATCCCAACAGAAAATACCTAGGAATATGCTTCACCGAGGAGCTGAAGATCTATATATGCTGAAAATTATAAAACATTGTTAAAGGAAATTGAAAATGATTCAAAGAAATAAAGATATTTTTGATTGGAAGAATTAATATTGTTAAAATGTCCATGCTGTCCAAAGCAATCAACAGTTTTAATGTGACCCCTCTGAAAATATACATAGCATTTTTCTCAGAACTAAACAAATAATCCCAAGTTTACATGTAACCACAAATATCCAGAATTGCCAAAGCAGTCTTCAGGAAAAGCACAAAGCAGGAGGCATAACCAGAGCTACAGTAATCAAAACAGCATGGTATTGGCACAAAAACAGACATATAGATCAATGAAACAGAATGCAGATCACAGAAATAAACCCACACACATATGGTCAATCTACAACAAAGAAGGCAAGAATACAATGGAGAAAAGATAGTGTCTTTAGCAAGTGGTATTTGGAAAGCTGGACGGCTGAGTGAGTTAATGAAATTAGAATACTCATACCATATTCAAAAGTAAACTCAAAATTGTTCAAAAACCTAAGTATAAGACATGCATGTATGCTAAATCTCTTCAATTGTATTTGACTCATTGTGACCACATGGACTATAGCCTGCCAGGCTCCTCTGTCCATGGGATTCTTGTCCAGCAAGAATACTGGAGTGGGTCATGCCCTCCTCCAGGGAATCTTCCTGACCCAGGGATTGAACTGTGTCTCTTAACATCTCCTGTATTGGCAGGCAGGTTCTTTGCCACTAGCACCACCAGGGAAGCCTGTAAATATCATAGATGGCACCCTAAAACTTCAAAAAGAAAACAGAGACAAAATGTTCTGGCACATAAATCATAGCAGTATTTTCTTGGGCCAGTCTCTGAAAGCAAAAGAAATAAAAGCAAAAGAAATGGAAACTAATTAAATGAAAAGCTTTTTTTTTTTTTTTTTGCACAGTGAAGGAAACAAGACAAAAAGACAAACTGTGATATTGGAGAAAATATTTGCATATTTGCAAATAATGTGACTGACAAGTGGTTAAATATCAAAAATAAACAGCTTCTACAATTCTATCAAAAAGAAACAATCCAATGAAGAACTGTGCAGCGGATCTCAATGATTTTTTCCAAAGAAGATGTACAAATGGCCAACAAGCACATGAAAAGATTGTCAGCATTGCTAATTATTAGCTAAAATAAAATCAAAACCACAGTGAGGTATCACCTCACACTGGTCAGAAAGGCTACCTTAAAAATGTCTACAAATAATAAATGCTGGAGATGATGCTGGAAAAAAAAAAAAGGAAACTTTCTACACAGTTGTTGGAATGTAATTTGGTACAGCCATTATGGAGAGCAGTATGAAGTTTCCTTAAAAAGTAAAAATAGAGTTACTATATTATCCTGTAATCCCAGTCCAGGGCATATATTTAAAGAAATCTATAATTCAAAAAGATAGATGCACCCAGTGTTCATAGCAGCACTATTTATAATAGCTGGTAGAAGGAAACAACCCAAGTGACAATCAACAGATGATTGATTTAAGGAAAAGTGATAAATGTCATTGTGTATATACATGCAGATACACATGTACACATATATGTAATGTAATATTACTCAGCCATGAAGAGTGTGATATTGCCACTTGCAGCAAGATGGCTGAACCTAATGAATTTCATACTAATGAAGTAGTTAGAGAAAACAAATAGTATTATGATTATCACTTATGTGTACAACATGAACTAATATACAAATGAATTTATGTAGAAAGCAAAAACTGTTATAGTTCAGTTGCTCAGTCATGTCTGATTCTTGGTCACCACATGGGCTGCAGCAACCAGGCTTCCCTTTCCTTCCCCATCTCCTGGAGTTTGCTCAAACTCATGTCTATTGACCATCTCGTGAATGTCCATGTGTAGAGTTGTCTCTTGTGTTGTTGGAAGAGGATGCTTGCTATGAGCAGTGCATTCTCTTGGCAAAACTCTGTTAGACTTTGCCCTACTTCATTTTGTACTCCAAGGCAAACTTGCCTATTACTCCAGGTTTCTCTTGACTTGATACACTTGCATTCCAGTCCCTATGATGAAAAGGGCATTTTTTGTTGTTGTTGTTCTTAGTTTTAGAAGGTCAAGTAGGTCTTTATAGATCCATTCAACTTCAGCTTCTTTGGCATTGGTGGTTGGGGCACAGATGGATTGCTGTGATACTGGATGGTTTGCCTTGGAAATAAACAGAGATTATTCTGTCACTTTTGAGAATGCACCCAAGTACTTTATTTCAGACTCTTTTGTTGACAATGAGAGCTACTCCATTTCTTCTAAGGGATTCTTTCCCACAGTAGTAGATATAATGGTCATCTGAATTAAATTCGCCCATTCCAGTCCATTTTAGTTCACTGATTCCCAAGATATCAGTGTTCACTCTTGCCATCTCCTGCTTGACCACTTCAAATTTACCTTGATTCATGAACCTAACATTCCAAGTTCCTATGCAATAATGTTCTTTACAGAATCGGACGTTACTTCCATCACCAGTCACATCCTCAACTGGACTTTGTTTTCACTTGGCTCAGCCTCTTCATTCCTTCTACAGCTATTTCTCCACCGTTCTCCAGTAGCATATTGGGCATTTATCGACATGGAGTTCATCTTTCAGTGTCATATCTTTTTGCCTTTTCATACTGTTTGAAACGGTCCCTTGTTCCATATCTGTTTCTAACTGTTGCTTCGTGCCCTGTGTAGAGGTTTCCCAGGGGACAAGTATGGTGGTCTTGTATTCCTGTCTCTAAGAATTTTCCACAGTTTTTTTTTTTACAATGTTGTGATCCACACAGTCAAAGGCTTTTGTCCACAAAATGAAGCAAAAATAGATGTTTTTCTGGAATCCCCTTGCTTTTTCTATGATTCAAGAGATATTGGCAATTTGATATCTGGTTCCTCGGACTTTTCTAAACCCAGCATGTACATCTGGAAGTTCTTGGTCCATGTGCTGTTGAAGTCTAGATTGAAGGATTTTGAGCATTGCCTTGGTAGCATGTGAAATAAGCGCAGTTATGTGGTAGTCTGAGGGTTCTTTGGCATTGCCCTTCTTTGGGATTGAAGTGAAAACTGACCTTTTCCAGTCCTGTGGCCACTGCTGCTGAAGTTTCCTAATTTGCAGACCTATTGAGTGCATCACTTTAACAGCATCATCTTTTAGGATTTTAAATAGCTCAGCTGGAATTGTGTTACCTCCACTAGCTTTTGTCCTAGTAATGTTTAATTTATGGTTACACAAGAAAAAAGGAGGTAGGCAGACAAATTAGCAGCACCGGATTATCAGATATAAACTAATTTATGTAAAATTGATGAGCAGCACGTATTCAGTGCATAGCATAGGGCACTATGTTCGGTTTCTTGTAATAATGTATAATGGTAAGTATTCTAGAGTTGGACTGTGCTTTTGAACTGTGGTGTTGGAGAAGACTCGAGAGTCCCTTGGACTGCAAGGAGATCCAACCAGTCCATTCTAAAGGAGATCAGCCCTGGGTGTTCTTTGGAAGGAATGATGCTAAAGCTGAAACTCCAGTACTTTGGCCACCTCGTGCAAAGAGTTGACTCATTGGAAAAGACTCTGATGCTGGGAAGGATTGGGGGCAGGAGGAGAAGGGGACAACAGAGGATGAGATGGCTGGATGGCATCACTCATTCGATGGATGTGAGTCTGAGTGAACTCCGGGAGTTGGTAATGGACAGGGAGGCCTGGCATGCTGCAATTCATGAGGTCTCAGAGAATCGGACATGACTGTACAACTGAACTGAATCTGAAAAATACATATATCTGAATCACTCTGTTGTACACCTGAAACTTACACATATTATAAATCAACTATACTTCACTAAAAACATATTCATTCTTCTAGTCATGAGCATAGAATATCTTTCCATTTATGTCTTCTTCATTTTATTTCATCGGTGTTTTATTTTTTATCACTGTAGAGGTTTTCATCTCCCTTATTTACTCTTAAATATTCTTTTAGATTTAATTTTAAATGAGATTGTTTTCTAAATTCTCTTTGTAATAGTTTATTACTAATAGAATATTACTATTCTAATAGTTTATTACTAATAGAATTATTCTTATGTATTCTTTTTGATGCAATTTTAAATGAGATTGTTTTCTGTATTCTCTAGTAGTTGATTGCTTTGTGTAGAAATGCAACAGTTTTCTGCATATTGATTTTGTATCCTCTAGTTGTACTGAATTCATTTATTAGTTCACAGTTTTTCTTTTTGGAGGAGATTTTAAGGATTTTCTACATGTAGTACTGTCATTTACAAATACTGCCTGATTTTCTTGTCTGTTTGCAATTTAAATGCTTTCTGTTTTTACTATTTATTTATTTATTTTTAATTATGCCTGCCTAATTGCTGTGACTAGAAATCCCAATATTTTGAATGAAATTGGAGAGAGGAATCATGCTTGTGTTATTTGTGATCTTAGATTCCTTTACATTCAACAAGTTGTTTTTCTCTTGCTGCTTCTAAGATTTTCTCTTTGTCTTTAACTTTTAACATTTGAGTTATATTAGTAATACGCACTGTTTTGTGTTTATTTGGATTTATCTTATTTGGTAGTCTCTGAGCTTTCTGAATCTGGCCTCCCCCGCCCCCGAAGTTAAGAAAGTTTTCAAGCATTATTTGTTCAAATAAGTTTTCTGCTTATTTCTTCTCTGTTTGGGACTCCTATAATGTGAATGTTAGTTTACTTGATATTGTCTTCTAAGTCCTTCAATTTCATTAAAAATTTTTTTCTCATTTCGTTGCTCTGTCTGGGTGAGTCCCACTGCTTTATTTTCCAACTCACTGATCCATTCTTTTAACCTGTGCTATTGAACGGCTCTTATGTTTGTTACTTTTTATGTTCTCTACCTTTGTTGATGTTCTCACTGTGTTTATCCATTGTTCTCCCAAGTTAGATGAGCAATTTTGTGATTATTGAGTTTTAAATTATTTGTTGTTGTTCAGTCACTCAGTCCTGTCCAACTCTTTGTGACCTCGTGGACTGCAGCACACAAGGCTTCCCTTCACTATCTCCCAGAGTTTTTAACTATTTACCAGGTCAGTTACTTTTCTCTATTCCATTAAGTGGTTATCTGAGGAGGCCTTACAAATAGCTAAAGAAAGAAGAGAAGCAGAAAGCAAGGGAGAATGGGAAAGGCATATCCAACTAAACACAGATTTCCGAAGAACATCACAGAGAGACAAGAGGGCCTTCTTCAATGAACAGTGTATAAAACTAGAAGAAAACAACAGAAGGGGAAAGACTAGAGGATCTTCGGGAAAACTGGAGATACCAAGGGAATATTTTGCCCAAAGATGGGCACAGTAAAGGACATAAACAGTACAGATGCAGTAGACGCTGAAAAGATCAAAAAGAGATGGAAAGAGAACATGGAAGAACTATACAGAAAAGAGCCAGATGAACCGGAAAACTCTAAGAATGTGGTCAGCCACCCAGAGCCAGGCCTTCTGGAGAGCGAAGTCAAGTGGGCCTTAGGAAGCACTGATATTAATAAAGCTAGTGGATGTGATAGAATTCTAGTGCTGCTGCTGCTGTCGCTTCAGTCGTGTCCGACTCTGTGTGATCCCATAGACGGCAGCCCACCAGGCTCCTCTATCCTGGGATTCTCCAGGCAAGAACACTGGAGTGGGTTGCCATTTCCTTCTCCAATGCATGAAAGTGAAAAGTGAAAGTGAAGTCACTCAGTCATGTCCGACTCTTAGCGACCCCATGGAGTAGAACTATTCAAAACCTAAAGGATGATGCAATCAATATATTGCATTCAATATGTCAGCAAATCTGGAAGACCCAGCAGTGGCCATAGGTCTAGAAAAGGTCAATCCTCATCCCAGTTCCCCAAAAGGGTAGTACTAAATAATATGCTAACCATCAGACAATTGCATGTAAGGTTATGCTTAAAATCTTGCATACTAGGCTTCAGCACTATGCGAACGAAGAACTTGTAGATGTCCAAGATGGGTTTAGAAAAGGAAGAGGAACCAGAGATCAGATTACCAACATTTGCTGGATCATAGAGAAAGCTAGGGAATTTCAGAAGAAAATCTACCTCTG
The DNA here is from genome assembly GCA_917880005.1 of Nanger dama. Taxonomy (NCBI): domain Eukaryota; kingdom Metazoa; phylum Chordata; class Mammalia; order Artiodactyla; family Bovidae; genus Nanger; species Nanger dama. Next base: position 41,148,342 of record CAKJTW010000002.1, read on the forward strand.
TTTCATTGACTACACCATTGACTAAAAGCCTTTGACTTTGCAGATCATAATAAACTGTGGAAAGCTCTTAAAGATATGGGAATACCACACTGTCTTACCTGTCTCCTGGAGAAACCTGTATGCAGGTCAGGAAGCAATATTTAGAGCCCTGTATGGGACCACTGATTGGCTCAAAATTGAGAAAGGAATATAACAGGGCTGTCTGTTGTCATCCTGTTCATTTAGTCTATGTGCTGTGTGCATCATGAGACATGCCGGGTTGGATGAATTACAAGCTGGAATCAAGGTAGGTGGGAGAAACATCAACAACCTCAGATATGCGGATGATACCACTCTCATGGGAGAAAGCAAAGAGTAACTAAAGAGTCTCTGGAAGAGTGTGAAGGAGGAGAGTGAAAGAGCTGTCTTAAAACTAAACATTAAAAAACAGATCCTGGCATCTGGCCCCATTACTTCATGGCAAACAGAGAGGGGAAAAATAGAAGTAGTGCTAGATTTCCTTCTTGGGCTCTAAAATCATTGCAGATGGTGACTAAAGCCATGAAATCAGAAGATGTTGCTCCTTGGCAGGAAAGCTATGACAAACCTAGACAGTGTGTTGAAGAGCAGAGACATTACTCTGCTGACAGAGGTCCATGTAGTCAAGGCTGTGGTGTTCCCAGTGGTCACATATGATTGTGAAAGGTGGACCATAAAGAAGGTGGAGTACCTAAGAATTGATGCTTTCGAACTGTGGTGCTGGAGAGTCTGTTGGACAGGATGGAGATCAAACCAGTCAATCTTCAGGGAAATCAATCCTGAATACTCATTGGAAGGACTGATGCTAAAGCTGAAACTCTAGTATTTTGGTCATCTGATTCGAACAGCTGACTCATTGGAAAAGTCCCTAATGCTGGGAAAGATTGAAGGCAGAAGGAGAAGAGGGTGTCAGAGGATGAGATGGCTGTATGGCATCACCAATGCAATGGATGTGAACTTCAGCAAACTTTGGAAGATGGTAAGGGACAGAGAGGCCTGGTATGCTGCAGTCCATGGGGTTGCAAAGAGTTGGACATGCTGGCCAACTGAACAAAAACAATTGCATTACGTTGTTATTTTTTTCCATGAGGTTTTTGTGTTGTTCTTTCATTTAAAACATATTTGTCTGTTTTTTTATTATGTGCATATTTGTATTTTTATTAATTTATTTAAATTGGAGGATAATTGATTTAAAATATTGTGTTGGTTCTTGCCATTCATCAACATAAATGCACCATATGTTTGTTCCTTCCCTCTTGAACCTCCCTTCCACTTCCCATGCCACCCATCCCTTAGGTTGTCACAAAGCACCTGGTTTGAGCTCCCTGAATCATACAGCCAATTCCTACTGGCTATCTATTCTTCATATGGTAATGTGTGTTTTCACACTACTTCCTCAATTCATCCCACCTTCTCCTACCACCCCCACACCTCCTGTTCTCTATGTCTGTTTCTCACTGCTGCCCTGCAAATAGATTTACCAGTATCATGTTTCTAGATTCCATATATATGCATTAATATATGATATTTATTTTTCTCTTTCTGATTTCACTCTGTATATGCATGCATACTAAGTCACTTCAGTCGTGTCTGACTCTTTGCAACCCCATGAACCATAGCCCACCAGGCTCCTCTCTCCATGAGATTCTCCAGGCAAGAATACTGCTGTGGGTTGCCATGCCCTCCTCCAGGGGATCTTCCTACACCAGGGATCAAAGTGGCATCTCTTATGTCTTATGCATTGGCAGGCAGGTTTTTAACCAAGAGTACCACCTGGGAAACCCTCACTCTGTATAACAGGTTATGAGTTCATTCACCTCATTAGAACTGACTCAACCGCATTCCTTTTTATTGCTAAATAATATTTCATTGTATATATGTACCACAACTTCTTTATCTATTTATCTGTTGATGGACATCTAGGTTGTTTCCATGTAGTAGCTATTGTAAATAGTGCTGCAGTGAATATTGGGGTACATGTGTCTTTTTCAATTATGATTTCCTCAGGGTGCATGCCCAGTAGTGGAACTGTTGGGGCATATGGTTGTTTTATTCCTGGTTTTTTAAGGAGTCTCCATACTGTTCTCCTTAGTGGCTATATCACTTTACATTCCCACCAACAGAGCAAGAGGGTTTCTTTTTTTTTTTTTTGTAATTCAATCTCTGTGTTGTTTTTCTGTGTATTAAATGAAACAACCACCTCTCTCAGTCTTGAACACTGTCCTTGTATAGGAGATGAAACTTATTAATCAACTCTGTCCTAGTTCTTGATTGGTTTTCAAACCATTGTGATTGTCTAGGCAGCATGTTTTATTTTAAGTACTGCCTGAAAATTGAGGCATGTGAAGACCAGTTAATGTCCCAAAGGGGAAGATATTAATCAGCATCTAGATTCAGGTTGGTTGGGAGGCAAATGCTCAGGCAATGAATTTTAAAGAATGCAAATCTATAGTCACATGAGTCTGCCAGTTTAAGCCCTGAGGACTCTCTGAGATAGGAGTCTGATAGTGTCACCTGGGTAGCAGTCACAAAAATCAGGGCTTCTGACAAGTGTACTAGCTCCTTTCTGGGAGATACTGATGAGCTTAGTGAGGCAGAGATGGGATGTAAAACTTTTGTTCCCCATTCTAGTAATCCTGAGCACACCTCCACAACCTCCAGTTGTGTGCCAAGCCTAAAGCCTGCCCCTATGGCTGAACCTCCACAGCTAGCAAGGAGTCTTCTTTCACAGAAAGACTTGGAGTGTGTTTCAATCTGCTGTCTCTGTTGTGCTCTGGAAGTGGTAACCCATTCTAGTAATCCTGAGCACACCTCCATAGCCTCTAGTTGTGTGCCAAGGAGCCAGGTGTCAATACATGTGTTTGTTCCATGGCTGAAGCCACAAATATCAAGGTATTGGACAAGGACATGAGCCCTTTCTGTAAGATACCAGTTAGCTAGAGTGAGAGAGAGGGAGATTGAAAAGATTGGATCCACCTGCCTTTATTCACTGATAGCCCCTCTATAGGCCTTCCAAGTGCACCAAACCAGAAGCCAGCCCCTCAGGCCAAAGCTCCTGTACAGGCAGATAGGCTAATTTCTAAGAAAGACTAGGATTTATTTTAGCCTGCTTTCTCTGCAGGGATCTGGGAGTGGCAGTCTGCCAAGAGCTGTCTCTCCAATTGTTCTCCTAGCAAGGGCACTCAAGGACCAAGCCTACTGGCCTCCAGAGTCAGAGACTTCAGGAAATCAAATGCATCCCTTGGGTGGTAGCTGCAAAAATCAAATCATGGGTAAAAGCCAGACTCCAGGTATGTGTAGAAGATACCTGGAAGGTATGTGTAGAAGTATCACTGGAAGATATTGGAGCTCTGAAGCATGGCAGAGGGGGAGTACAAAGATGACGAGAAAAGGTAAAAAAAAGAAAAGAAAAGAAAAGAAAAATAGATGAAGAAAAAGAGATGGTACCCACTGGCTTTTGCAAGGCAGATGGGAGTGTGCAAAATGGCACCCATTGGTTGGAGCATAAAGATGACACTAGTGGGAAAGGGAAAATAAAAAGAGTTGTGGTTGGGAGATGGTGCCATGTTTAGAAAGGCAGAGAGAGAGCAGGACAATGGCACCCACCAGCCTGCCTACCCACAGAATATCCCAGAAGGCTCCTGCCCCTCAGACCAATATTTTATTTAAAAGTTGAAAGCGAGTCTGTTTCATATAAAGTCTAGTCACTTTTCAAAGTGATGTTTCTCCTCTGGGCCTTGGGGCAGATGAGTTTGTGCACTGCCCTTTAAGAGCCATTCCTCAATTCATTCTGGCCCCATTGGTCTACATGGATATGAGTCCTATAGGTCTTCAAAGCTAGATGTTTTGGGGACTCATCTCTCAGGTACCCATCTTAAATGTTGAGGTGCCCGATGTTGTTTGCCTCTCATTTGCCTGATATGAAGGGGTTGCTCTGCCAGTTTTTAGTCTTTTTCCAGAGGAAATTATTCCATATATAGCTGTAGATTTGGTGTGTCTTTGGAAAAAAGTGAGTTCAGAATCTTCTTAGGTCACCATGTTGAACTGGAACTTCTGCTTTCCATTCTTGTAGACCATCTCAAGAATGGTCTCATTGATGTTTCACACTAGTTCAAATTTCATACATCTTCATCTTTGTTATATACTGTCTCCAGTATGGTATTTGCTTCTGTAATTATTTATATATCTTGCTATTAAATTTTTGGTATTGTGATCCTTCTATACCCTCCCACTTCCCTGTTTAATTCTGTTCTGTTGTATTTTAATTTAAACCAACTCCCTCCTCCTGGCTTTCTGTTCCTCATTTTTAGGTAAGGTTCAACCGTATATTGAAGAACAACCTAAACAGTGTTTGGAGGGTGTTCATTTGTTGTTATGCTATTTTAATATTTTCTTTAATAGTACCTTCTATTTTATTCCTCAAACCTTTTTATTGATTGCATGACTATTTCTATAGCAACTTCTAGCCCTGAGCTTATCTTATTCTGTATATATTTCTTAAGTCTTTTATCTATACCTATTAAGTTAATATCTATTTTAAGGTGATTCACAGACTTTTAGCTCATGTTTAGGTCCATATTGTTGTCCTTGGAACATTTACCTCTAGATGTCACATAGAGCTAAGGCAAAGCACTACTTTTGCTTCTGTCTGCTAAATTCACTGCCTTGAGGAAAATGTATTGATTTCTTATTAACCTTTGTGCATTCCATTTGTCAGATGTAAAAGCATACTGCTTCTGCTTTTGTAGCATTTGACACAGCTGTCTTTCTCTTGTCACCTTGAAACTCTATTGTAAAAGTATCTTACACATTTAATAATTTCTATATTTGCTGTCTCTCCCCATAAAGAATTTTTTTCCTTCTCTGTTTTTTTCCTAACTTGCTACATTTTATGTTCCAGCAACACTTCTTTTTTCTCCTTATCTGAATGCTGAAATGTTACACTGTTACTTAAAATGATTTTTGCTATAAAGGTACTAAAAGATTATTATATATGGCTACATAACAGTGTATTTTGTTTGACTGTTTTATTTGGCATAAAGAATATTTTGTACCTTAGTTGTGTAAGCAATTTTATACATTATGTCTTATGCTCAGTCAGCTTCTATATTTATGGTACCTGCCTAACTTATTTAAGAAGTTTGAGACCCCTTCATGGACAATAAGAATATTTGTAATATAATGAGTTAAAGCTACTTTTAAAGACTTATGGAAAAACTACTGCAAGTTATAACCAAATTTTAGTAATGGTTATCTATGGGTGATATGATTAGAGAGGATTTTTAATTGCCTTACTTCTTATATGTAGTTTTCAAATTTTCCCTAATGAATAGTGTCTATTAACACAAGGTTAAAAGGATATGGTTTTGTGTATTCATCCCATAGTACTAAGGAACGACCGTAAGCCCAGGTCTGTGCTTAACACATAGACAACAACATGAGATATGAACATTTGAATTTCATTAAAGGGCTTGTAGTCCTGCTTTGAGAAGTAATGTGATACAGGCTCTACTGAACTGTTACCAGTTTAAAAGGACATGAGCAGATCAATAGAATATTCTCAAGTAGTGTAAAGGAAGAGGCCATTTAGTCTGTGAGAGACTTAACTGAGTTGAAATGATGGTGATATGTTTGTAATGCTTTCTTAGGAGTTTTTAATGCTGTAGAACATAAACTCTGCTGCTGCTGCTGCTAAGTCGCTTCAGTCATGTCTGACTCTGTGCGACCCCACAGATGGCAGCCCATTGGGCTCCGCCATCCCTGGGATTCTCCAGGCAAGAACACTGGAGTGGGTTGCCATTTCCTTCTCCAGTGCATGAAGGTGAAAAGTGAAAGTGCTCAGTCGTGTCTGACTCCTAGCGACCTCATGGACTGCAGCCTACCAGGCTCCTCTGTCCACGGGATTTTCCAGGCAAGAGCACTGGAGTGGGATGCCATTGCCTTCTCCAAAACTCTGCTAGTTATCCTTATAGATAGAATCTTTCTCATTACCCGGCTCTTCCATTTTAAACACAATGTATTGTATTATTTTCATCACTTTGGGGCTTATTGCATTTTGAAGCTGCCCAGCAGGATTGTTGTTGGTGGTGTTTTTTTGTTTTTGTTTTTTTTTAACTTAATAGGTATTTATTATCTCACTGCTCTGGAGGTCAGAAGTCCAAAATCAAGATATCACATATCTTATTATTCAGGAAAGAAACAAAAACTAAAACTGAATTCTAAGGTGTTAATAACCTGGTACATGTAGATACTTGATGTTTCGAAGGATACAGACATACCAATCCTGAGCAGGACAGCAAAACTGAGACAGTTACAGTGAAAGATACCATTTGTTTGGACAAATTTTTGCTATTAAAATTTCTTTAGAGGTCATAGAGCAATAATTTACAAAATGAAATTAGGACATCATAATCATTCTTGTTCAAGCATTATTATAAGAGTTAGCTTCATGTGCTTCTAGGAAGCTTATTGGTTGCTGCTTGGCTTATTGTGCTGAGAGGCTGTTGTGATTCATGGGTATTTACCCATTGCAACAGGATTTTCTGATTTTATTTGGTTATGAGATTATTTATACTTCTGATTCAAGGCTTTAAAAGGACTTCCAGCAGTGTTTGAAAGCCAGTTTTTGCGCTCAAGAGCATTCTCTGCCATTTATGGCGAATCAGCTTGGCGATATTAGAATGTGTGAGTTGGGTTGCACTGCAGTGGCTGAGGCGCAGTTTTCTGGTGAGACTCCTCAAGCTAAACATGATAATAAGTTTTATTTGATGTAGACTTTTTATTTTGTAAGGGACAAAACTTTCAAAAATATTCAAAAATGTTCATCGCAGCACTAGAAGCAACCTAGATGTCCATCAGCAGATGAACGGATAAGAAAGCTGTGGTACATATACACAACGGAGTGTTACACAGCCATTGAAAAGAATACATTTGAATCAGTTCTAATGAGGTGGATGAAACTGGAGCCTATTATACAGAGTGAAGTAAGCCAGAAAGAAAAACACCAATACAGTATACTAACACATATATATGGACTTTAGAAAGATGGTAAAGATGACCCTGTATGCGAGACAGCAAAAGAGACACAGATGTATAGAACAGTCTTTTGGACTCTGTGGGAGAGGGAGAGGGTGGGATGATTTGGGAGAATGGCATTGAAACATGTATAATATCATATAAGAAACGAAACGGCAGTCTAGGTTCGATGCAGGATGGTTGGGGCTGGTGCACTGGGATGACCTGGAGGGATGGTGTGGAGTGGAGGGTGGTGGGAGGAGGGTTTGGGATTGGGAACATGTGTGCACCCATGGTGGATTCATGTTGATGTGTGGCAAAACCAATACAATATTGTAAAGTAAAAAAAAATAATAATGAAAAAAAAATGAAAATAATACCAGCACAGGTTTTTGTGGTTGTATTTACTCTCAGTTCAGTTCAGTCGCTCAGTCGTGTCCAACTCTTTGCAACCCTAGGAATCGCAGCATGCCAGGCCTCCCTGTCCATCACCATCTCCTGGAGTTCACTCAGACTCGGGTCCATCGAGTCCATGATGCCACCCAGCCATCTCATCCTCAGTCATCCCCTTCTCCTCCTGCCCCCAATCCTTCCTAGCATCAGAGTCTTTCTAATGAGTCAACTCTTTGCAAGAGATGGCCAAAGTACTGGAGTTTCAGCTTTAGCATCATTCCTTCCAAAGAAATCCCAGGGTTGATCTCCTTCAGAATGGACTGGTTGGATCTCCTTGCAGTCCAAGGGACTCTCAAGAGTCTTCTCCAACACCACAGTTCAAAAGCATCAGTTCTTTGGTGCTCAGCCTTCTTCACAGTCCAACTCTCACATCCATACATGACCACAGGAAAAACCATAGCCTTGACTAGATGGACATTAGTTGGCAAAGTAATGTCTCTGCTTTTGAATATACTATCTAGGTTGGTCATAACTTTTCTTCCAAGGAGTAAGCGTCTTTTAATTTCATGGCTGCAGTCACCATCTGTAGTGATTTTGGAGCCCCTCAAAATAAAGTCTGACACTGTTTCCACTATTTCCCCATCTATTTCCCATGAAATGATGGGACCAGATGCCATGATCTTTGTTTTCTGAATGTTGAGCTTTAGCCAACTTTTTCACTCTCTTCTTTCACTTTCATCAAGAGGCTCTTTAGTTCCTCTTCACTTTCTACCATAAGGGTGGTGTCATCTGCATATCTGAGGTTATTGATATTTCTCCCGGCAATCTTGATTCCAGCTTGTGTTTCTTCTAGTCCATCATTTCTCATGATGTACTCTAGATATAAGTTAAATAAACAGGGTGACAGTATACAGCCTTGACGTACTCCTTTTCCTATTTGGAACCAATCTGTTGTTCCATGTCCTGTTCTAACTGTTGCTTCCTGACCTGCATACAGATTTCTCAAGAGGCAGGTCAGGTGGTCTGGTATTCCCATCTCTTTCACAGTTTTCCACACTTTCTTGTGATCCACACAGTCAAAGGCTTTGGCATAGTCAATAAAGCAGAAGTAGATGTTTTTCTGGAACTCTCTTGCTTTTTCCATGATCTAGTGGATGTTGGCAATTTGATCTCTGGTTCCTCTGCCTTTTCTAAAACCAGCTTGAACATCAGGGAATTCACGGTTCATGTATTGCTGAAGCCTGGCTTGCAGAATTTTAGGCATTACTTTACTAGCATGTGAGATGAGTGCAATTGTGTAGTAGTTTGAGCATTCTTTGGCATTGCCTTTCTTTGGGATTGGAATGAAAACTGACCTTTTCTAGTCCTGTGGCCAGTGCTGAGTTTTCCAAATTTGCTGGCATATTGAGTCCAGCACTTTCACAGCATCATCTTTCAGGATTTGAAACAGCTCAACTGGAATTCCATCACCTCCACTAGCTTTATTCGTAGTGATGCTTTCTAAGGCCCACTTGACTTCACATTCCAAGTTGTCTGGCTCTAGATTAGTGATCACATCATCATGATTATCTGGGTCATGAAGATCTTTTTGTACAGTTCTTCCGTGTATTTTTGCCACCTCTTCTTAATGTCTTCTGCTTCTGTTACATCCATACCATTTCTGTCGTTTATCGAGCCCATCTTTGCATGAAATATTCCCTTGGTATCTCTGATTTTCTTGAAGAGATCTCTAGTCTTTCCCATTTTGTTGTTTTCCTCTATTTCTTTGCATTGATCGCTGAAGAAGGCTTTCTTATCTCTTCTTGCTGTTCTTTGGAACTTTGCATTCAGATGCTTGTATCTTTCCTTTTCTCCTGTGCTTTTCATCTCTCTTCTTTTCACAGCTATTTGTAAGGCCTCTCCAGACAGCCATTTTGCTTTTTTGCAGTTCTTCTTTTTTTTGTATTTACTCTAGTAAGCTATTAATAATTTCTGTATGTTAGTTTTTTTCTTCTCATTATCTTTTTTATTTTTAATACTTTATTCTACATTACAATACTATATTTGTTTTGCCATACATTGACATGAATCAGCCACAGGTGAACACGATCTCCCAATGCCAAAGCCCCCTCCCACCTCCCATCCCACATTATCTCCCTAAATCATCCTGTGCACCAGCCCCATGCATCCTGCATCCTGCATTGAACATAGACTGGGGCTTCATTTCTTACAAGATAGTATACATGTTTCAATGCCATTCTCCCAAACCATCCCACCCTCTCCCTCTCCCTCAGAGTCCAAAAGTCCGTTCTATACCTCTGTGTCTCTTTTGTTGTCTCATATAGAGCGTCATCATTACTATCTTTCTAAATTCCATATATATGTGTCAGTATACTGTATTGGTGTTTTTCTTTCTGGCTTACTTCACTCTCTATAATCGGTTCCAATTTCATCCATCTCATTAGAACTGAGTCAAATTTATTCTTTTTAAGGGCTGAGTAGTACTCCATTGTGTATATGTATAAGAAAGCTGTGGTACATATATACAATGTATGTTAGTTTTAATTCATGAGTTTCTGTGCTCAGTTACTTCAGTTGTCTCTGACTCTTTGCAAATTTATGGACCATAACTCACCAGGCTCCTCTGTCCATGGGATTCTCCAGGCAAGAATATTGGAGTGGGTTGCCATTTTCTCCTCCACAGGATCCTCCTGACCCAGGGATCAAACCAGGGTTTCTTATGTCTTCGGCACTGGCAGGCTGGTTCTTTACCACTAGCAGCACCTGGGAAGTCTGTTTAATGTATATAATAAATAATTTGTTTTTTCTTTATGAGATATTTATTTTGAAATAGGGAAGAAATCAAAAGCTCTTTCTAGAATACTCCTAAACTTTAAATATCATTAATTGCATCTATTTATGAAGCACTTTGGAGAAGGGAATGGCAGTCCACTCCAGTATTCTTGCCTGGGGAATCCCATGAACAGAGAAGCCTGGCAGGCTATAGTCTATTGGGTGGCAAAGGGTTGAACACAACTGAGCAACTAACGGATGCATGAAGCACTTAGACTGTCCTTCATGAGAACACAGTGGTAAAGAATTTTTCTGCCAATGCAGGAGATGCAAGAGACTTGGGTTTGCTCTCTCAGTTGGGAAGATCCTCTGGAGAAGAAAATGGCAACCCACTCCAGTATTCTTGCCTGGGAAATTCTGTGGACAGAGGAACCTATTGGGCTACAGTTCTTGGGATCACAGAGTCGGACACGACTGAACACTTCTCCATGTATGTTGTGTTATTAACAGCAAAGTGAATTACAGGGCCCATGCTTAACATACGCATATTGGAGAGTTGTGAGTATAGTGAACCTGAAGTCTACTACTCGTCCTAATTATTGGCGTTCTTTTAGAGTTCTCCACTTTCATTAAGCAGTTTTTATAAAAGGAGACTTTAAACTTGTCTAACTTGAAATTATACAGTTAATCACATTCAGTTCTCATTTTTGTTACTTAACACGACACCTGCTGGCAGTAATTCACATAGCAGGTAATAGGAGCAGAGAAGAGATCAGGCCCTCTTGCCCCTTGAAGTTCATGTGTGCGTGCTAAGGTCAGTTCAGTTCAGTTCAGTCGCTCATTTGTGTCCGACTCTTTGTGACCCCATGGACCTCAGCACGCCAGGCCTCCCTGTCCATCACCAACTCCTGGAGTTTACCCAAACTTATGTCCATTGAGTTGGTGATGCCATCCAACCATCTCATCGTCTGTCGGCTCCTTCTCCTCCTGCCTTCAATCTTTCCTGGCATCAGGGTCTTTTCAAATGTCAGCTCTTCACATCAGGTGGCCAAAGTATTGGAGTTTCAGCTTCAACATCAATCCTTCCAGTGAACACCCAGGACTTATCTCCTTTAGGATGGACTGGTTGGATCTCCTTGCAGTCCAAGGGAGCCTCAAGAATCTTCTGCAACACCATAGTTCAAAAGCTTCAATTCTTTGGCGCTCAGCTTTCTTTATAGTCCAACTCTCACATCCATACAGGACTACTGGAAAATCATTGCCTTGACGAGACAGACCTTTGTTGGCAAAGCAATGCTAAAGTAGTAGGGCCAGAAATAAAATGTTCCTGACAAATTTCCAAAGGGTCATATTTGAAACAGAAACACAGCAGTCAGTCTTCCAGTGACGCATTACAAAGACTAAGGGACCTGAGTCTGTGAGACCCACTTTGACATTAACTAGGCTATGCAATTTTCTGAAAACCTCTTATTATCTCTGAGGCTGGGGTTCTTTATCTTTCCTAAGGGAATAGTGAATGATACCTGTCCCACCTATTTTTTAAAGGATGACCTTACATAGAATGCAAAATGGTAACATAAAAAGATTGTAGAAAGTAACATAGTATTCAAGGGTAAGGTAATTGCTTGCTGGTCATTTTCTTTTTTTCTTCTTTCTTAAATATTGGAATTTTTCAAGACAGCTCTAAGCATTCTTCTCGTATTCCATTTTTAGGAAATTTCATACATTTTTATGGTTTCAGTTATATGTACCTTTCATACAGAACCATCTTTTGAGTTCCAAGTATTTGTGCAGCTCTCAAACTCTACTGGGCCCAGTCTCAGTTTGACAATGCATTTAGAGAAATACTGTCCAGCAACTAAAAGTAATTAAATAGTAATACTACTTTTCACTCAAGTCTCTGAGTATATAATAGTATGGAGGGTATAATTCAATATTTCAAAAATCTTTTATCCACCCCCACCTCTACCCTCAGTCAAACCTCAATTAGTCCCTGTGTTATATGCTCCCAGTTTTCCATACTGACCCTGAGACTCACAGCTCCCTGCAGACTTTTTCTCATTTGATCTTCTCACAAACCATGTTTGGCCCATGTTTTCTTCTCTATCCTTTTTTGATTGCCATGATAACAGCCCAAGAACTAGGTTGGCAAAGACCAAATTCTCCCTTGAAGATGAGAGAGGAAGGAAAGGTTAGTTAGTTTGGCAAAGACTCTTATTTGAGTAGGCAAAAAGAGGAGGCTGGGAACATTTACCTGTAAATAACCTATATTTCCAGCATACTTATAGAATGTTTTACTTGGTCTTTACTTGTTTATTTCACAGAACACCTCTGATTCAGCCTGTCTATAACTTGACCTTATCGTCCATAGAAATTTACTTCTCCTCTAATACCCTTATCTTCATATTAAGTGTCCATCATGCTCTTAGTTGCTTATTTTGAACATCTGAATATCAGTCTCAAATTCTTCCTCTCCTCATCCTTCACAGTTCCATTCACATTCCCTTCATCCTAGATACTGAATGTAATCCTTCTAGAATCTCTCCATTTTACCCGATCTCTACTTCTGCCACTGAACTCCTTGTTTCCCTGCAATCTGTTTTCCATATTCCAACCAGAAAGATCATTTTAAAACATGCATTCAGTTATGCCTTTTCCCCCTTTACACTGTTCAAAGGCTTTTGAGTACCAAGCCTTTAGTATGGTCTCTGCTTCCTAGGAGGCTCAGTGGTAAAGAAGCCACCTGTAATGCCGGAGACTCGTTTGATTTCTGGGTTGGGAAGATCTCCTGGAGGGAGAGATGGCAAACCTCTCCATTATTCTTGCCTGGAAACTCCCATTGACAGAGGAGCCTGGTGGACTACAGTCCATGGAATTGCAAAAGACTTAGCGACTAAATAACAATACGGCCTCTAAGATCCCGTATACTCTGGCTGGTTTCTGCTTATGTCTCTAAAAGTAGTCCGCTATTAACAGGATGCATCTCTTCCTGCCTCAAGGCCTTTGTCTAAGCTGGGTCTGGATGTCTCAAGTATCTTTCACCCTCCTCACCCTCTACTCCACTCACCAACCTCCCTCATCCATGATTTCTCTGACTCCTCAGGCAGGGCCCAATCCCTTTGCTATAGATTCTTGTTCCACTCAGGTTTGATCTCTGGATCTGGAAGAGCTTCTGGAATAGAAAATGGCAACCTATTCCAGTATTCTTGCCTGGAAAATTCCATGGACAGAGGAGCCCAGCTTGCTATAGTCCATGGTTGCAGAGGGTTGGCCATGGCTGAGCACAGACACACACACTTGTTGCCCATGTTTTTCCTGTGATGAGTCCCATTGCACTTGAAATGTATTTACTTGTTCTAACACATTTGCCCAGTAAGCCTTAGCATGAGGTCAGAAAGCATGTCTCTCTCCTGTAGCACTTCTTCCACTGTGCTTACCACAGTACGGAGCTCAGAGCGCGTATTCACTGTACACTTGTTGATTAAAGGATACTTCTTCCATGATTTGAGCTTTGTCTGCCTCTCATCTCTGTACATATTGTGCTTCACACTCCGTTTATCCCTGAGAAAACCTCATGTGGTTTCACATTTTTAGGCTCATGCTCTTCTCTCTTGAATGTTTCCTCTTTCTAAGTTAGATGAAAGCCAATTTAGAGAAGTCTGTGCTGTTACATTGATTAGCAGTCAGATGGAAACTTTCAGCAGTTTAGGTGATGACTTAATTATAATAGCTATTCTTACTTTGTCTGCTAATATATACTTATTATTTTGTGGAACTCATAAAATAGTATGATTCTTTTCACTGTAGCCGTATATTAACAAATACTCCAGAAGCAAATAACATTGGTTGAAACTACAGAGTATATAGTTCTGAGACTTAATGTTCTGACTTGTGTGCAAATTCAATAAATATTTACCAGTAGTTTTCAACAATACAGTGAATATATTCTAGAAGTAGAATATATTTAAGTCTTGATATGTTTATTTATTCTACCTTTGAACAAAGCAAATAAATATATAGCAAAACATTTAAAACAGATAAGATTGGAGATGATTGTGGTGTCAGGAAGGAATTTAACTCACAAAATAAATAACCATGAAGTCCAAAACACTTGGTGAAGTGAGCCTCACTGACTTCCTACATAATACGGGAGGTAAAAGATGGCTGTGTGATTTATAATGCCCATAAGGAAACACAAATCACTTATTGAGAAGCATAACTGTTGCAACTACTGGAACTAGAGAGAAATTTCTCCTGTTGTCAGAATGTGGTAGATAGCACCTTTTCTGCTCTTGTACAGAAAGCATGTGTGTGTGTGCTCAGTCACTTAGGCATGTCCAGTTCTTTACCATTTCATGGGCTGTAGCCCGATAGTCGTCTTTGTCCCCAAAAAGCACAACAACAGGTTTCTTAGTGCTGCTACTTTCAATTGCAGCAGGCTATTTTCTGGCATTACAAAGATCAGTTCATTAAAAATAATTCTACAGGGGTCTATTGTGCAACCCATTGATATTATGGTGTCATCTGGTCATTGGTTTATATTGTCTACAGTATAAGAGATTAAATTATGTGAGATAATCCTGCTCAATTATTTTCACTATGCTTTTGGTGAGTATTGATTAGATGTTAGATTTTGGTTAAATAACCAGACATATCTGGAAGTGCCCCTGGGAAGCGAACTAGATATGGCCAGCAGGACCAAGATTTTATTTTAAGAAATAATTTGAGATTGGTTTAAAGTTGTATGCCATAGTACTGTAGTTTTTAAAACACGTGGTAAGCATCAGGGTCACCTGGAGGATTTTTAAAAGACAGGCTCATCTCCCACCTCTGTAGTTTTCTACTTAATAGGCTTAGGTGGTGGAGGTGTATGTATCCTTATTTTTTAAAGAAAGCCACACTAGTGATCCTAGTGCAGTTTAAGAATTGCTGCCATAGATTATACTGTATTAATTTTATATAGAAAAAACTTTAAAGCAAATATAACCAAATACATATTTTCCCCAAATCATCTATTTTATGGTTAAGATCATCTGTTTTTGAAGACTATAAATTCCCAATTTATTGTCCATTGCAAGCTCTTTCTGAAATGGACATCTAGCCAATTGAGTAAGGTGATCTAATGTATAGACATCTGAATCGGAAAGAAATTAAGAGTTTTGTTGTGTCTATAACTTTGAATAGTTAATGTGTATTCGGGAATAAGTTTTTATTCTCACTATTGCCTGATTACATTTCCATATGGACTAACAATATTTCAATGATTATATTCTATCTAGAGAGCATTTTCCTATTTTTAGTCTTCGTAAAGTTTTAAAGGACACTTAAACATGCTTTCTAAAGTTATCTGACATCTCTAGGATTGCTTTCATTTGTGGACTTTCAAGTGATAATATGAAAAATGATATTTATAGATTGGCATTTAACATGTCTCTACTTATATTCAGTAGTTACTAGTTATAAACAAAATCTTTAAATATGTGGCAAACCTTTGTTTAAAATAGAAAACTAAGCCCCCATACATGTGTGTGTATACGTCTTAGTCTGTCTTAACATCTATGACAGCAGAAATCTTGAATGATGTCTGATGTCTACTTTTCGTTCTTTCGTTACAGGCATTGCTTCTATGACGGTGCCGGTGTACATTGCTGAGGTCTCACCCCCAACTTAAGAGGGCGATTAGTCACCATTAATACCCTCTTCATCACAGGAGGGCAGTTCTTTGCAAGTGTTGTTGATGGAGCCTTCAGTTATCTTCAGAAAGATGGATGGAGGTCTGTAATCATTCTTACATTTAATTTTCAAATAAATTATGACTTTAGGGGATAGGAAGAAAAATTGAGAAATGATAGAAAAGAAAAAATATAACTAAGTATTTTGAATCATTACAGCTAACTCATACGTGATGGTATTCAGCAAAATTAAGTGGACCAGAAGGTGATATTTATTTTAATAATAGACAAGGAACCTATCATTAAGAATTGATATTTACATGATTTTTTAGCATTTAGGTGACATTTCTCACACTGTGTATGGTATTTTGCAATATTTGTTTAAAATGAATGTAACAATAAATATGCGTGGAGTTTTTTAATTTTACCAGTGATTGACAACCTATTTATGAACTGCAGATATAACTAACGTCCTTTTTGAATTTAGGAAGCTACATTCTGATCTGAAAGAGAATTCAGTCGTTTTTTGTAAAACAAACAATCTCATGTTAAAACTTAAGATATTATGGGCTTAAGATTTTGATATACTTCATGGTATTCAAAAACAGATTCATGTAACTCTTCCAGTGGTTTAATTTTTAATAAAATTTCCCTATACTCTGTATACGTGCTGGAGATAAAATATTCCACAAGACAGAATCTGGTGCATATTTTCATCGTGCTTAAAGTATTGAAATTAATTCTTAACAGCTGAAGAAAAAGGGTTTACTGGATATAGGGTTTATGTGGATATAGGGAATTAAACTTACATATGTAAGTGGCATAATAAATCGGAGTCATTAAAGACTTAGACTGATGAAGTTTTATTAAAAGTTATGTGAAGAAACTCACAGAAGTCAGTAAGGGCCTATGTTTGTCAGAAGCAATTAAAGAGAGGACACATTTCTTTAAAGCATTAACTCTGTCTGCTGATGCTGAGAAACCACTCTCTGCCTCTGAAGGAATGAATCTCTGACAAAGTGAAAGATTACTGAAAATTGAAGAAGCAAGAAATTCCTCTTTCTTTTCTCCCTGTAGAAGAACAGAAAGAGGAAGATGGTAAGTTGTTACCAGCATCAGTTCAGTTCATTTCAGTTGCTCAGTCGTGTCCAACTCTTTGCGACCCCATGAACTACAGCACTCCAGGCTTCCCTGTCCACCAATTCCCGGAGCTTGCTCAAACTTATGTCCATCGAATTGGTGATGCCATCCAATCATCTCATCCTGTTATCCCCTTCTCCTCCTGCCGTCAATCTTTCCCAGTATCTGGGTCTTTTCTAATCAGTTGACTCTTCGCATCAGGTGGCCAAAGTATTGGAGTTTCAGCTTCAGCATTAGTCCTTCTAGTGAATATTTAGGACTGATTTCCTTTAGGATTGACTGGTTTGGTCTCCTTGCAGTCCAAGGGACTCTCAAGATCTTCTCCAGCACCACATTCTGAAAGTGTCAATTCTTCAACGCTCAGCCTTCTTTATGATCCAACTCTCACATCCATACAGGACTACTGGAAAACCATAGCTCTGACTACCTGGATTTTTGTCAGTAAAGTGATGTATCTGCTTTTTAATACCTGTCTAGGTTTGTCATAACTTTCCTTTCAAGGAGCAAGTGTCTTTTAATTTCTAGCTTACAGTCAATGTCTGCTATGGTTTTGGAGCCCAAGAAAAGAAAAATCTGCCACTGCTTACACTTTTTCTCTTTCTATTTGTCATGAAGTGATGGTACTGGATGCCATGATGTGAAATTTTTTTAATGTTGAGTTTCAAGCCAGCATTTTCACTCTCCTTTTTCACCTTCATCAAGAGGCTCTTGAGTTCCTCTTCACTTTCTCCTATTAGAGTGGTATCATCTACATATCTGAGGCTGTTAATATTTCTCCCAGCAATCTTGATTGTAGCTCATATTTCATCCAGCCAAATCCAGTGAAATCTAGTGCATTGCACATGATGTGCTCTGCATAAAACTTAAATAAGCAGGGTGACTATATAACCTTGTCATACTCCTTTTTCCAATTTCAGACCAGTCTCTTGTTCCATGTCTGGTTCTGTTACTTCTTGATCCACATCCAGGTTTCTCAGGAGACAGGTCAGGTGGTCTGGTACTTCTGTCTCTTTAAGAATTTTCCTTTCTGTGGTGAAAGGTTTTAGCTTACATAGTGAAGCAGAAGTAGATGTTTTTCTGGAACTCTCTTGCATTCTCCATCATCCAACTAATGTTGCCAATTTGATTTCTGGTTTCTCTGCCTCTTTGGAACCCAGCTTGTACATCTGGAAGTTCTCTATTCATATACTGTTGAAGTCTAGCTTAAAGGATTTTGAGCATAACCTTACTAGCACATGAAATGAGTGCAGTTTTTCAGTAGTTTGAACATTCTTTGGCATTGCCCTTCTTTGGGGTTGGAATGAAAATTGACCTTTTTCAGTCCTGTGGCCATAACTGAATCTTCCCAAATTTGTTGGCCTGTTGAGTGCAGCACTTTAAGAGCATCATCTTTTAGGATTTGAAATAGCTCAACTGAAATTTTATCACCTCCATTAGCTTTGTTTTTAATAATGCTTCCTAAGAGCTCTTGAATTTATACTCCCAAGATGTCTGGCTCTAGATGAGTGACACCATTGTGGTTGTGCAGATCATTAAGACCTATTTTTATATAGTTCTTCTGTGAATTCTTGTTTCCTCTTCTTAATCTCTTCTGCTTCTGTTAGGTCATTATCATTTCTGTCCTTTGTCATGCCAATCCTGCATGAAACATTCCCTTGATAGCTTCAGTTTTCTTGAAAAGCTCTCTAGTCTTACCAATTTTTTTGTTGTTGTTTTCCTCTGTTTTTTTTTTTTTTTTGCATTATTCAATTAAAAGGCCTTCTTATCTCTCTTTGCTATTCTCTTGGCCTCTACCTTCAGTTGGATGTATCTTTCCCTTTCTCCCTTGCCTTTGCTTATATTTTTTCCTCAACTTATATGTATAGCCTCCTTAGACATCTTCTTTGCCTTCTTGCATTTCTTTTTCTTTATTTGGGATGGTTTTGTTCACTGCCTCCTGTGCAATGTTTTGAACCTCTGTTCCTAGTTCTGTAAAATTTATCTCCCAGATCTAATCCCTTGAATCTGTCACCTCTACTGTATAATCATAAGAAATTTGATTTAGGTCATACCTGAATGGCCTAGTGGTTTTCCCTACTTTTTTAACTTGAGCCTGAATTTTGCAGTAAGGAGCTGATGATTTGAAGCATAGTCAGCTCTAGGTCTTGTTTTTGCAGATTGCATAGAGCTTTTCCATCTTGGGCTTGCAAAGAACATAATCAATCTGATTTTGGTATTGACCATCCAAAATCAAAGTGCATGTGTAGAGTCCCATTTGGTGTTGACTCTACACATGGATGTACATGGTGATATCCATGTATAGACTCACCTCTTGGTTTGTTGGAAAAGGCTGTTCATTGAGAGCAATGTGTTCTCTTGACAAAGCTCTCTTGTCCTTTTCACTGCTTCATTTGTAGTCCATGGCAAACATTGCTTGTTATTTTGGGTATCTCTTAACTTTGTACTTTTGTATTCCAATCCCCTATGATAGAAAGGATATCTTTTTCTTAGTTCTGGAAGGTGTTGACTGTCTGGATCACAATAAACTGTTGAAAATTCTGAAAGAGATGGGAATACCAGACCACCTGACCTGCCTCTTGAGAAACCTATATGCAGATTAGGAAGCAATTGTTAGAACTGGACATGGAACAATAGACTGGTTGCAAATAGGAAAAGGAGTACGTCAAGGCTGTATATTGTCACCCTGCTTATTTAACTTATATGCAGAGTACATCATGAGACATGCTGGACTGGAAGAAGCCCAAGCTAGAATCAAGATTGCCGGGAGAAATATCAATAACCTCAGATATGCAGATGATACCACCCTTATGGCAGAAAGTGAAGAGGAACTAAAAGCTTCTTGATGAAAGTGAAAGAGGAGAGTGAAAAAGTTGGCTTAAAGTTCAACATTCAGAAAACTATGATCGTGGCATCTGGTCCCATCACTTCATGGGAAATAGTTGGGGAAACAGTGTCAGACTTTATTTTTTTTTGGACTCCAAAATCACTGCAGATGGTGACTGCAGCCATAAAATTAAAAGACGCTTACTCCTTGGAAGAAAAGTTATGACCAACCTAGATAGCATATTCAAAAGCAGAGACATTACTTTGCCAAAAAATGTCTGTCTAGTCAAGGCTATGGTTTTTCCAGTGGTCATGTATGGATGTGAGAGTTGGACTGTGAAGAAAGCTGAGCGCTGAAGAATTGATGCTTTTGAACTGTGGTGTTGGAGAAGACTCTTGAGAGTCCCTTAGTCTGCAAGGAGATCCAACCAGTCCATTCTGAAGGAGATCAGCCCTGGGATTTCTTTGGAAGGAATGATGCTAAAACTGAAACTCCAGTACTTTGGCCACCTCATGCGAAGTGTTGACTCTGGATGGAAAAGACTCTGATGCTGGGAGGGATTGGGAGCAGGAGGAGAATGAGACTTCAGAGGATGAGATGGCTGGATGGCATCACCGACTCGATGGACATGAGTCTGAGTGAACTCTGGGAGTTGGTGATGGACAGGGAGTTGGTGATGGCGTGCTGCAATTCATGGGGTCGCAGAGTCGGACATGATTGAGTGACTGAACTGAACTGAACTGAGAAGGTGTTTTAGGTCATCATACAACTTGTCAGCTTCATCAGCATCAGTTCTTGGGGTATACACTTGAATTACTGTAATGTTGCATGGCTTACCCTGGAAACGACCCTGGATTATTCTGTTGTTTTTGAGACTGCAGTCTTATGATGGCCAAGAGGCTTGTGTAACTCAGTAAAACTATGACCCATGCCATGCATGGCCACCTAAGACAGATGGATTATAGGGAAGAGTTCTGACAAACATGGTCCGCTAAAGAAGGAAATGTCAGCTGACTTCAGTATTTTTGCCTGAAGAACTCCATTAACAGTATGAAAAGCCAAAATATATGATAGTAGAAGATGAGCCCTCCAGGTTGGAATGTGTCCAATATGTAATTGGAGAAGGACCATCATTAATAGTAACAGCTCCATAAAAATGAAGTGTTTGGGTCAATATGGAAATGATGCTCAGCTGTGGATGTTTCTGGTGGTAAAAGTAAACTCTGATGCTGTAAAGAACAATATTCCATAGGAATCTGGAATATTAAGTCTGTGGATCAAGGTAAATTGAACATGTCAAGCAGGAGATGGTAGAAGTGGATATCAACATCTTAGGAGTCAGTCAGTGAACTAAAATGGATGGCAATGAGCCAGTTTAACTCAGATGACCATTATATCTACTACTGTAGGCAGGTATCCCTTAGAAGAAATGGAGTAGCCCTCATAGTCAACAAAAGTGTCTGAAATGCTGTACTTGGGTACAGTCTTGAAAATGACAAGAATGATCTTGGCTTGTTTCCAAGCAAACCATTCAACATGGTTATTAGATGACATAAATTAGAGCCTGTTCTTTTCACTTGATATTTACCCACCTTTTCCGTCATTCAGCTTCTGAGAGTTTATTAGCTAAAATGTGATTACTGATCATTTTTACGATAACAATCAAATTAAGATATACAGAAGTTGAAACTGACTAGAAACTTCTCAGATGTTTTTGTTGAAAAGCTAAATCATCTTATCGTGCCCGATGGGTCAATGCTTCTATTCTCTTATTATTTAGATGTAAATTGTTTTCTGCTGAACTGCTGGAAGATGAACTTGTCTAGAATTGCCAGCAGAAGGTCAACCAGTAGAAGACTGATATTTTTCTAGCCAGTAGAATATTTAGCAGTAGAAGACCGATATTTTTCTAACACTGTAGTGTCATCGTACATTCTATACTGGGAAGAATACCCTTGGGTTCCATGAGGAAAAGGGAAATAGGTTTTTGAAAGTATCAAAAAAGATTCAGTCTTTTAAAATAGATTTATTGAAATATAATTGATAAACCATTCCATTCACCTAGAAAATCCCATGGACAGAGGAATCTGGCGGGCTGCAGTCCATGGGTCTCAAAAGGTTGGACAGGACTTTGTGACTAAACAACAATAACAATGGGATAGATCACATATTAGGTAGCCGTTCATTTGTTGATGGACATTTGAGTGATTTCTACTTTTTGGCTATTAAAAATAATGCTGCTATGAGTATCTGTGTACAGGTTTCAGGATGGAGATATATTTTCAGTTTCTCAAGTGTATACCTAGGAGTAGACTTGCTAAGTCATATGGTAACTATGTTTACCTTTGGAGGAACTGGAAGACTATTCTCCACAGTGTCTACTCTATTTCACATTCCCATATAGCAGCGTGCGAGAGTTCCAGTTTTTCCATATCCTGATAAGTGTTTATTATCTCTCTTTTTCCATGGTAGTCATCTCAGTGTGTATGAAGTGGCATCTTGTGAGTTTGATTTGCATTTCCCTGAAGACTAATAATTTTGTGAAAGATTTTATTTTTATCTGATATAGTACTTAAAAGATGACAGAGTTATTTTTGTAGTTAACACCAGTGATAGGAAGTTTTATCACTGTTTGCCTTTTTCTGTGCTAATACTTTTAAATTGTGCTTATTGAGCATGGTGAGATTTAGTCACTACCCTCAAGCAAAGAAAGGTTTTCTATTGTAATTGTTGAGTTAAAGTTTGGCACTCTATAAACATATAGTAAAGTGAACTTTGCCACCGCCAGAATTGGTCTAAAATACTTATCTGGATGTGCCACTGCTTCACAGATTCCCCACTTCCTACAGAAAGAAATTAGTCTGTTCATCACAGCTTGTAGTGTTTTTTGTTATCCAATCAATATCTGTTTTCCTAGATTTTTAGGTTATTGTTATCTCCTTCCCTCCTTCTTTATTCAATATAGGTTTATGCCTATAAACTCTATACACCAGTCACATCTTGTTTTTCATGTTTGTTTTTCCCTTCTGCTCACTTTGCCTTGATTAGTGTTTCTACCCTGTCCTGCTTTACTGGTTCAATTCTTCTTCCTCCTTTAAATCTTTTTTTTTGTATCATGTGAATCTGTTTTTGTCCCTTTGTCCTTTCATAATGCTTTGTATGTGGCTTCACTTTTATACTGATTGTACTATTTTGAACCATTTGCTTATTCTGTTTACTTATTTCACTTTGAAGCTTTTTAACATCACTGACCTTGTACTCATTTTTAGGTCTAGAAAAGGGCCTTGGACATAGTAATTGCTCAGTAAGTGTTTATTGAACTAAGGGAAAATTGACTGGGCTCCAGGGAAGAGACTCTTAACCAAACTAAAGAGATACTGATTATAAAGCAAAGTGTCAATTCATTCATTTCTGCTGGGGAATAGATAGCCTTTGCAGATAGCTGGAAAGCAAGATTATTAATCATAAGCATTTCTTATTGAGCATAAAAATAAGAGAAAGAAAAGTAGTTTCTGAACCTCTGAGACTTTGCCTCCCTCAAAATAATATACCTGTCTGCATTCCAGAACATTCTTTGTTCTTCTCTCTTGGACAGAGCTGATTTTCAAATTAGTGTTCCTCTATTTACAAATACATAAATCATGATGTGATTTATATTAAAAATAATGGTATATCTAAAGAAGGGCTAAATTCTTTTCCTTTATATTGGCTTTTACTAATTCTCCAATTTATTTATTTTTATATTACAGTTATCTTATTTCACCTCAGTAGACTATATACAACTGTTTGCAAAGTATCCAGGTGTGCTGGGTATTTTTGTATGTCTCATGATTCATATGATGTTCTTTTATTTTCCTTTTCTTTTTCAGCTGTAGAAGGAAAATTTGAGGTAATAAAGGTGATGAATGAAAGCACAAAGTATTCGTGCTGCTGCTGCTGCTAAGTCGCTTCAGTTGTGTCCAACTCTGTGCGACCCCATAGACACACAGACCCCATATGCTCCCCCATCCCTGAGATTCTCCAGACAAGAACACTGGAGTGGGTTGCCATTTCCTTCTCCAATGCATGAAAGTGAAAAGTGAAAGTGAAGTCACTCAGTCGTGCTACGAGGCTCCTCTGTGCATGAGACTAGTTACATCCATATTAGATTTTTTTCTGGAGAATGACAAGGCTGATTCATGGACAACGTGAGACTTATGCTGAGCTTTGAAGAACTGGTAGGATTCATGGGGACTGAAGAAAAGGAAATGGAGAAGGAAATGGCAGCCCACTCCAGTACTCTTGCCTGGAAAATCCTGTGGATGGAGGAGCCTGGTAGGCTACAGTCCATGGGTTCATAAAAAGTTGGACATGACTGAGTGACTTCACTTTATAGGGACTGAGGTGAAAATGGTGGCAGAATGTAGGATGGATGAAGGCAGGATCAGGAGGCTTTAAATTGAAGTGATAATGTACACAGTAGATTGGTGCCAGATTGTAGAGGTCTGTGAATTCTGGGCTGGAGGTTTTGTGTGTGTGTGTGTGTGTGTGTGTGTTGTCATGTCCAACTCTTTGTGACCCCATGGACTGCTGCCCACCAGGCTCTTCTGTCCATGGAATTTTCCAAGGAAAAATCCTGGAACAAGTTGCCTCCCCTTACAAGCAAAGGGAAGTTAATATTTTTAAGCAAATCATGGCATAATGTGAGTCAATGACTAAGATACCAGTGATGTCCAGAATTTATGGAACTCTTGGCTCTGGGATGGGTTTAGGGAACCTGTTGAATACTGCCAGAATATTGATGTGAGGTATTGACATGATACTCTTGGAGACATTGGTTAGTATGGAAATCATTCATTCATTCAAAAAAAATTTCGGTACCTGCTATATACTTTTGTTGTACCTGGCACTAGAGATAGAAAGATAAATAAGAAGTGTACCTGTCCTACTTAGGGAGTTTGGGATGGTCATGAACATAATACTATATTTAAAATGAACAACCAACAAGGACCTATTTTATAGCACATGGAATTCTGCTCAGTGTTATGTGGCAGCCTGGATGGGAGGGGGTTTTGGGATAGAATGGATATGTGTGTATGTATGTCTGAGTCACTTTACTGTTACCCTGAAACTATCACAACATTGTTACCCAATATAAAATAAAAAATTAAATAAAAAAAAACAACAAAACAAAACAGAAATGTACCTGCCCTTAATCAATCAAGCACCTCACATGCTAGTGAAAGAGAGACTTTTCATTGTCATGTTAAGTGAATCATAGTGTTATGGGAACTCTCAAGGGGAAAGAATAACTTACCTTAACAGTAGAATGATATGTGAGCTGAGTCTTTTATGAATAGAAGAGTTCCAGAGAGAATGAGGGAGAAGGAAACTCTGGGTAAAATCTAATTTCTAAAGGCCCTGTTGTATGAAAGAGCCAATCATGTTTGGGCATTTCAGATTGGCTAGTGGGAGGGCCATGATTACTATCTGGGTATTTGAAAGTGAAGTGGAAGGCTAGTTTTCCCACTTTCCCACTTCTAAGTATGAATAGAACTTTGAATCCATTGTGCTCTCTTTAACAGTAACGTTGTTTGAGTTCACTTTGATTATTGACAGACTTAGAAAATAATTTTTTAAAAACCAGCATTACTTTAGATAAAAAAATTTATGAGATTCTCTCCCTCATAATATTTTATAATTTAAAAACATGTCCATAAGATGATTTTCAGAATCATATTTAAAAGAGGATGATTTTTTAAGCACATATATTGGAGAGAGAACTCTTATAATTTATGACATTGGCCATTTTAGATAGATGAGTTTGGTTAACAGCCTGTTTACGAGTGAATATCTTAATATTAAAGATATTTGTAATTATATTATTGACAGAATTCAGACTGAAGATGTATGACTTTGTAGCATAGTATAGACTTAAGACTTGCTTTAACAGTACATGAATTGCTTTATCTAAGCACTAACATTCTCATTTAGCAAATGCTTCAGCAATTGTTCAGTGATATTGTGAGAATCAAATGAGTTAATAGCTAAGAACATACTAACTCTTAAATGTTCTTAAGTTTTGTTTGCTGTTGTCTCCCCCAAAATCTTAGACTGAGTCTCTATCTTGCATAAAGCTAGCAGTATAAATCACCTCACATTCAACTATCTGAAATTTCCAGGTAAAAAGTTAATATAGTTTGCTAATGAGACTAAGTTGCATAACAAGGAAAGTTATGACCAACCTAGACAGCATATTAAAAAGCAGAGACATTAGTTTGCCAACAAAGGTCTGTCTAGTCAAGGTAATAGTTTTTCCAGTGATCATATATGGATGTGAGAGTGGGACTATAAAGAAAGGTGAGCACCGAAGAGTTGATGCTTTTGAACTGTGGTGTTGGAGAAGACTCTTGAAAGTCCCTTGGACTTCAAGGAGATCCAACCAGTCCATCCTAAAGGAGATCAGTGCTGGGTGTTCATTGGAAGGACTGATTTTGAAGCTGAAACTCCAATACTTTAGCCACCTGATACAAAGAGCTGACTCATGGGAAAAGACCCTGATGCCAGGAAAGATTGAGGGCAGAAGAAGAAGGGGCCGGGAGAGGATGAGATGGTTGGATGGAATCACCAACTCAATGGACATGGGTTTGGTTAAACTCTGGGAGTTGGTGATGGACAGGGAGGACTAGTGTGCTGTGGTTCATGGGGTCGCAAAGAGTTGGACATGACTGAGCAACTGAACCGAACTGAACTTCCACTGATGATAATCATTATAAGCCAGAGACAGAATTTAAAAAGAAGAGAAAACTATTTAAAACACTGGAGAGCTCTGAAGGGACATTTGATCCTTGTAGGGAACAGTTCATGGTGAGGCATACACCTACGACTTTCTCTCTGAGTGAAAGTGTTAATTGCTCCATCCTGTCCAACTGTTTACGAGCCCATGGACTGTAGCCTTCCAGGCTCCTCTGTCCATGGGATTCTCCAGGCAAGAATACTGGAGTGGGTTGCCATTTCCTTCTCCATGGGCTCTTCCCAGCCCAGGGATGCAACCTGGGTCTTCCTCATTGCAGGTAGATTCTTTCCTGTTTGTGCTACTAACCCTCAATTCATGATACTGGATAGTGAGAACTTAACTAGAAAGCAGCAGTTTTATTTTCCTGTCTTATCAGTGGCTAGAGTTGGGTGTGGCCAGAGCATGTGAAATTTAAGGGGAAAATCTAGGAAAAAATGACCCATATAGGAGCAAGCCTCCATATATGAATATAAATTTGCTACAAATATTTCATAGATCCCTGAACTATGAATATTACAAGGGAGATTCCATGGTGCCTGCAGAAAACAATAGTTAAAAGATGGTGAAAGATGAGAGAGCTTTTATTTCCTGCCCATAGGAAGAAGGAAATATTTGGAATTTGAAATCTACCAGGTTAGAGGGGCCAGCACCTTGAGTTTTCCATTGAAATCCTAGAAGCATCATACCTTAGGTGTAAAAGCCTTGTGTTTGCTTAAGGAATTTCTCCTAAGAACAAGCCAAAACTGAAAGCAGATTTATAGTAACCAAGTGTAGAACCAAGGTTCCACAGATACGAGGTGCCTAATAAGAAAAGTCAGTATTCTTCAGAAGAGAACAAAATCTAGAGTCTTCAGAGTTTATCCACAATTTTCAGAACACATTAAAAATTGTTAGATGTGCAGATAAACAGAAACTGTGACCCACAATTGAAAAAAAAAAATTGGTCAAGGTAGACAAACCCTAAGATTATGCTTATAAAACATTTTCAGATAATCTAAAATTAGGAAGGTCTGTTCACACTAGACCTCCTGCATTATAAGAAATACTAAGGAAAATTTTCAGAGAAGGGAAATGACATTAGTTGAAACTCCCTATAGGAGGGAGATAGAATAGTGGCTATCATAAGAGGCCCAAAACTTTGTTGTTTTCATCTCTCAAATTCTTTGAAAGATATGATTGTTTATATGTATTGTACAATTTGTAATGTATGTAAATTTTAAAGTATATGGTGACCAAAGCAAAATAATTGGGCCCAGTAAACGGAATTATGCACATTTGAGAAAGGTTACAATATTATCTCTAGGTAGAATGATAAGTTAAGATGCATGTTTCATCCTGAAAAGAACCACTTGAATAGATTACAAAAAGTTACAGCTAAGGAGTCATTATAAGCATTAAAATAAAATTATTTAAAACATTGTATAATCTGAACAAAGGCAAGAAAAGAATACATAGCTGATGGGACAAATAGAAAGCAGATAGCAAAATGGTGGACTTAAAATCCAATTACAGTAACAGTTACATTAAATGTAAAAAAATTATCATTTTGTATAAAAAGCATGACACAGGTTTATGTTGTCCAAAAGAGATATACTTTACATAAAATGGCATACAGAGGTTAAAAGTGAAAGGAGGACAAAAGACAGACTGTGCAAACAGTAAGTATAAGAAAGCTTGTGTGGCTATACTAATAAACACACAAAGCAGACTTTGAGATGTGGTATTACCAGAGATGATTTAGACTGCCTAATTCTAAAAGAATCAATTCATCAGAATTGAAATTGATAAAGAACGTATAATTTACTTCAAAATCCGTAAACAAAAATTAGCAGATGATCATACAACATTGTGAATGCACTCAGTGCTACAGATCTGTACACTTAGATATGATTAAAATGGAGAATTTTATTGTGTATATTTTATCACAGATTAAGGGCTTCCCTAGTGACTCAGTGGTAAAGAATCTGAAGGAGACATGGGTTTGATCCCTGGATCTGGAAAATCCCCTGGAGAAGGAAATGGCAATCCACTCCAGTGTTCTAGCCCGGGAAATTGCGTGGACAAAGGCTTCTAGCAGGCTATGGCCCGTGGGGTCACCAAAGAGTCGCACACGACTGAGTGATGACAACAACAACAAACACAATTTTAAAGTCATAGAACTAAAAGAAGAAGTAGGCAAACTCAGGCTCATATTTGGAGAATTTTTAACTCTTTTAGCAACTGACAGGACAACTAGAATAAAATTAAGTTTGTAAAAACTAGAAAACACTCTTAACTGCCTAACCATAGTTGACATTTGTAGATGGCCATACCTGACAGCTGCAATGTACACATTCTTTTTCAAATTTATATCAGACATTCTCTGAAACTGACCATATGTTGAATCATAAAATAAAAGTTCAGTTCAGTCACTCAGTCGTGTCCGAATCTTTGCTACCCTATATATCGCAGCACGCCAGGCCTCCCTAACCATCACCAACTCCCAGAGTTCACTTAAACTCATGTCCATTGAGTCGGTGAAGCCATCTAGCCATCTCATCCTTTGTTGTCCCCTTCTCCTCCTGCCCCCAACCCTTCTCAGCATCAGAGTCTTTTCCAATGAGTTAACTCTTCATATGAGGTGACCAAAGTATTGGAGTTTCAGCTTTAGCATCAATCCTTCAGTGAATACCCAGGACTGATCTCCTTTAGAATGGACTGGTTGGATCTCCCTGCAGTCCAAGGGACTCTCAAGAGTCTTCTCCAGCACCACAGTTCAAAAGCATCAATTCTTCGGTGCCCAGCTTTCTTCACAGTCTATAATTCTCACATCCATACATGACCACTGGAAAAACCATAGCCTTGACTAGATGGACCTTTGTTGGTAAAGCAATGTCTCTGCTTTTGAATATGCTATCTAGATTGGTCATAACTTTCCTTCCAAGAGTAAGCGTCTTTTAATTTTATGGCTGCAATCACCATCTGCAGTGATTTTGGAGCCCCCCAAAATAAAGTCTGATACTGTTTCCTCATCTATTTCCCATGAAGTGATGGGACCAGATAGCATGATCTTAGTTTGCTTTAAGTTCAACATTCAGAAAATAAACATTAATAAATTTTAAAAGTGAGTCTTAAAGAGTGTGTTCTCTAACTATAGCAGAATTAAATTAGACATCAATAAAATAACCAGAAAAGCTTCAAATATTTGGAAATTAAAGCACATGTTCTAAATAGTTCAGGAGACATCAGAAGGAAAATGAGAAAATAATTTTGAGTTCAAAGGAAACAAAATATATCAAAATTTGTTGAATACAGCTTCAACTGTGCTTACAGCATAATATATATAGCTAGAGTGATTTTATTAGAGAAGTGGAGAAGTCAAATGATCTAAGTTTCATGTTAAGCTAGAAAAATATGAGCACTTTAAAACTGAATAAAACAGAAAGGATTAAATAATAAATAGTAGAAGCCAAGGTACAAAGCAGGTGAGAAATAGAAAACATAAACAATATTGGTTCTTTGTAATTATTAATAAATTTGGTAAACTGATTATGACTGATTTAAAAAGATAAAGTACAAGTTACCATTTTCAGGAGTAAAAGCACATCATTTCTATTGATACAAAGATAGCTGAGGGAACACTTTGAACAATTTTGTGCCAGTAAGGATGGGATGGGCATATTGCTTGAAAATCACAACTCTACTAAAAACCAACACAAGGTAAAATGGAAAATCTGAGTATTACTATGTTTATTAAGTTGAATCATTATTAGTAACCTACCTGAAAAGCTAACTCCAGGCCCATATGGTTTCACTGGTGATTTCTATAAAACATTTAGGAAAGAAATATTCCAAGCTTAAACAAAAGTTTTAAGAAAAGAGAAGAAGAAGGAATACTCTCCAGCTGGGTTTTGAGGCCAGCATGAATAATATTGTAGACTTTTTAAATGAAATTAGTCATGTCTCATCTGTCCAGTTTTTTATTTTTGGTACATTCAACAGTGACACATATTGGATACTCAATAGTTATACATACATGTTAAATATTAAAGTATATCATAATAGGTGCCAGTAAATTTTATGTTAAGAGATTATACGTAAGGGCTGCCTATTGCTGTAACATTGAACTTCTGGATGGGCTGCACCTTTGGTAGTAATGAAGATTCCAGTTCATTTGGAAAAACAGTGGTTCAAATTCATAACTTGTTAGTTCTGGAAGTGGCTTAAGTTACTATAAGGAGAGTAAATTCTAGACACTAATTGAAAGTATACTTAAAATATTAGTAAAATCAAACCCAATGATATATAAAAGAATAATAAATCCTTTATATAAACTGACCAAGACAGTTTTCCCAGGAAAGTCAGGTTGTTTACCATATGAAAAGTAATTTGTAGAAGTCTCCATGTTGAATTGTTTAAAGGAAGAAAACCTAAGTGATCAATCTCAGTATATGCAGTAAAACATTTGACAGAATAACATTTATTTATGATAAAACCTTTTCTGCAAACTAGAAAGGAAGAGACTTCTTGAATTCAATAAAGGACATCTATGAAGAAATGTGCAGCAAACTTTATATTCAATAGAGAAAACTTAAATGCTTTCCCTTATGATATAATTCAAGATTAAGATGTCTACCATCACAACTTACATTCATTTGAACTCACTGAAATGGATAATTGATTTAAAAATTTTTACAGACAAGTAAAGGACCTAAAATTGCCAAACCATCTTGAAGAACAAGGTGGAGAATTCACTGATTTCAAGACTTAGTATAAAGTAAAAATAATCAGTGAGAGACTGGTAAGTATTGATAAATCAGTAGATTAGAAAGGATGAATGTATCTCAAAAACATGATTGAAAGAAGTTAGACACAAAATAGTATGTTCTCTGTGATTCCATATAAATTTCATTAACATTCCGAATTAACTGTTGCCATATTCTCCTCCAGGGGATCTTCCCAACCTAGGGACTGAGCCCAGGTCTCTCACACTGCAGGCAGATTCTTTACTGACTGAACCACCAGGAAGCCCCAAAATTAACTATGAGGACAGAAACTCAACCAGTGATGATGTAGGGCAATGGAGATTGACTGGAAGGGGGTAGGGTTTGAGGGAACCTACTTGGATGATGGAAATGTTGTGTTTCTTGACTAAGATGGTCAAGGAGACATGTATGGATATAGATACATTAACTCATAGAATGGTATACCTTGGATCGTCTCATTATACTGTATGCAAATTTTACCAAAAGTTAATTTGAATATTTTAATTTTACCTATTTATATTTACTTATTTATTTTGGCTGTGCTGGGTCTTTGTTGTTTTGCAAGCTTTCCTTAGTTGTGGTGAGCTATGGATACTTCTGGTTGTGCTGAGTAGGCTTCTCCTTATAGTGGTCTCTCTTGTTACAGAGCACAGGCTCGAGGTACGGCGGCTTCAGGAGTTGCTGCAAGTGGGCTTGGTAGTTGTAGCTTGTAGGCTCTTAGAGCGCAGGCTCAGTGCTTGTAGATTGTGGGCTTAGTTGCTCTGTGACGTTTGGAATCTTCCTGGACCAGGGATCGAACCCATGATCCTTGCTTTGCAGGCAGATTCTGATCCCTGAGCCACCAGGGAAGTCTCTAATTTGAATCTTATATTGGCTCCTTGCTTTATATTCCTTTTCTGCAATGGTCAGTGGTAATTTAAATGTTGTTTTTACCATGACACTTTTTCTAATATCCTCTGTTGAAATAATTTTTCTCCTTACTTTTATACTGTGACTAAATCTCTATCATAGCAATTATATAATACTATTTCATTCCACTATTTCATTTCATTCATTACTAGGTATAAGTTCCCTGAAGCAAGGAAGTGTCTCTTGATCATTTGTATATCTCCATAATCTCAAGTGTAGAGCTTTGCATATGGAAGATATTCAGAGTTTGAAAAAAGAGGGTATATATAGATATAGATATAGCTGTGTGCGCTCTTGATCATTTGTATATCTCCATAATCTCAAGCATAGAGCTTTGTATATGGAAGATAGTCAGAGTTTGAAAAAAGAGAGTAGGTATAGATATAGATATAGCTGTGTATGCATTATTTTCTAACTCTTACGGTGAATTTTGTACAAGTCTTGATGCATTTTGCCTTGTTGTTTAAAACTATCTAACATCTGTGCTGAATACCACATTCATTTATTTAAATAGCAACTAATTTTCAAATAACCAATCTAATCTATCAAAGCTAGTGTATCTTGCTGATCCTACTGTGACTACAACACTAAATAACCTCAGCCAAGCCACGTGCCTTGAAAAATGCCAGGCTGGATGAAGGACAAGCTGGAATCAAGATTGCCAGGAGAAATGTCAATAACCTCAGATACGCAGATGATACCACCCATATGGCAGAAAGTGAAGAGGAAATGAAGAGCCTCTTGATGAAAGTGAAAGAGGAAAGTGAAAAAGCTGGCTTAAAACTCATCATTCAAAGAACTAAAATCATGGCATCTGGTCCCATCGCTTCATGCAAATAGATGGGGAGAGAATGGAAACAGTGACAGAAAATCAAAGACTTTATTTTCTTGGGTTCCAGAATCACTGCAGATGGTGACTGCAGCCATGAAATTTTCTTCCTTGGAAGAAAAGCTATGACAAACCTAGACAGCATATTAAAAAGTAGAAATATTACTTTGCTGACAAAGGTCCATCTAGGTAAAGCTATTTTTTTTCTAGTAGTCATATATGGATGTGAGATTTGGACCATAAGGGAAGCTGAGCACTGAAGAACTGATGCTTTTGAACTGTGTGGTGTTGGAGAAGACTCTTAAGAGTCCCTTGGACAACAAAGAGGTCAAACCAGTCAATCCTAAAGGAAATTAGTCCTAAATATTCATTGGAAGGACCGATGCTGAAGCTCCAGTACTTTGGCCACCTGGTGAGAAGAACTGACTCATTGGAAAAGACCCAGATGCTGGGAAAGATTGAAGGCAGGAGGAGAAGGGAATAATAGACGATGAGATGGTTGAGTGGTATCACTGACTCAATAGACATAAGTTTGAGAAAGCTCCAGGAGATGGTGATGGACAGTGCGGCCTGGTGTGGTGCAGTCCATGGGGTCTCAAAGAGTTGTACACGACTGAGCAACTGAACTGAACTGAAGCCATTTGCCTTGTTTATTGACCTCAGATTTCTTTTAGAGGTTTTTTCCCCTAAATTCTAGATAAAGTTAATATTTTCTTTGGCTTATGTCTATGTTTATACCTATGGCTGATTTTTTTTTACCTAGATTCATTTACTAGGTAACACAAAAACTGCTCATTTGCTGCTGATGTATCATTTTTTTACTAGAGAGAATACAACTTGACACATTAATTTTTTAAAAATTATTTAACCCCAGCTGTGTGTCTCTTGTTTGTTCTGTCTCCCATCAGATTTTCAAGTGTATTAGTCATTGATAATATGAATGATTATTAATGAATACAGAATATAGCCCTTAATGGCAGAAGAAAATTAACTTCTTAGCCTGAGGTCTTAATTAGGCAGTATTTTATTTCTTAAAAATTTTTTTTATTGAGATATAATTGATTTACAATGTTGTGTTAGTTTCAGGTAAACTTGAAAGTGAGTCTTTTATACAAGTGCATGTATCTATTCTTTTTTAGATTCTTTTCCCATACCATATAGATGGAGAAGGCAATGGCAACCCACTCCAGTACTCTTGCCTGGAAAATCCCATAGATGGAGGAGTCTGGTAGCCTGCAGTCCATGGGGTCGCTGAGGGTCAGACACGACTGAGTGACTTCACTTTCACTTTTCACTTTCATGCACTGGAGAAGGAAATGGCAACCCACTCCAA
The DNA here is from genome assembly GCA_917880005.1 of Nanger dama. Lineage (NCBI taxonomy): Eukaryota > Metazoa > Chordata > Mammalia > Artiodactyla > Bovidae > Nanger > Nanger dama. The sequence continues at coordinate 41,182,766 of CAKJTW010000002.1, forward strand.
TGTTCTTGCCTGGAGGATCTCAAGGACGACGGAGTCTGGTGAGCTCCTGGTGAGCAGCAGCAGCCCATATAGACCATTATAGAATATTGAATAGAGATCCCTGTCCTAGGTCCTTATGAGTTATCTATTTTATATATGGTAGTGTATATATGTCAATTTCAGTCTCCCAATTTATTCCTTACCTGCTGGAAGCCATAAATTTATTACCTATGTCTTCAACTCTATTTTAGTTTTGTAGATAAGTTCATTTGAAGCCCTTTTAAGGCCTTTTTTCTTATTTTAAGTTCTGTGTGATGAACAAAACTTTAAAAATATATTATGAAGTAAATTATTAGAACTGTAGCAGATAGTAAAATTCAGTACTGTGTTCTTGCATTTAAAACTTTTTCATTAACTAGGAACATATATAAATCATAACTTATGTTTGATGACAATTGAGTAAATATTTTATTATTAATATTTAAAGGTGGCTGTTTCTTTTGTAAATCCAAAAAATAGAGATGTTGGAGTAAATGTATTACTCGTGCATTATTACTTAAGCAATATTAGAAATATATGAAAAAACTCAAAATCCATAGGATTCTTGAACATCAAAATTGAGTAGCTCTAGTTATAGGCCTGAAGGACTGTGTTTTTGGATGTGGTTTGAAGGGATTGGCTTATGCCTTTTAAGGAGAAATTCTTACCAGTATGTATAGAGTATAACAATCAATATATTGGAAAGTTGCAGCTTGGGGAGATGTTTTTGGATTTACACAATACTGCATTCTAATTATGGAGAAGGCAATGGCACCCCACTCCAGTACTCTTGCCTGGAAAACCCATGGAGAGAGGATCCTGGTGGGCTACAGCAGTCCATGGGGTTGCGAAGAGTTGGACAGACTGAGCGACTTCACTTTCACTTTTCACTTTCATGCACTGGAGAAGGAAATGGCAACCCACTCCAGTGTTCTTGCCTGGAGAATCCCAGGGATGGGGGAGCCTGGTGGGCTGCCATCTATGGGGTCGCACAGAGTCGGACACAACTGAAGCGACTTAGCAGCAGCAGCAGCAGCAGCAGCAGCAGCAGCAGCCCTCTAATTAACTTTGTTCATGATGCTCAACTTCTTAGAGTTTGGCACTTAACTTACATTCAGATGTTTGAAGTTCAGCCTTAGCATTCTAAATAAGCATAAAGTAACATAAATCTACATAAAGTAACATAAATCTTCATAAAGTAAATTCTTCGTTTTCAAAGAATTTACTTATTCTATGGCAGAAAGTGAAGAAGAACTGAAGAGCCTCTTGATGAAAGCGAAAAAGTTGGCTTAAAGCTCAACATTCAGAAAACGAAGATCATGGCATCCGGTCCCATCACTTCATGGGAAATAGATGGGGAAACAGTGTCAGACTTCATTTTTGGGGCTCCAAAATCACTGCACATGGTGACTGCAGCCATGAAATTAAAAGACGCTTAGTCCTTGGAAGAAAAGTTATGACCAACCTAGATAGTATATTCAAAAGCAGAGATATTACTTTGCCGACTAAGGTCCGTCTAGTCAAGGCTATGGTTTTTCCAGTGGTCATGTATGGATGTGAGAGTTGGACTTTGAAGAAGGCTGAGCACTGAAGAATTGATGCTTTTTTTTTTTTTACATAATTATTATTTTTTTTTATTATTTAAACTTATTTATTTATTTATTTTAAATTACAATACTGTATTTGTTTTGCCATACATTGACACGAATCAGCCATAGGTGAACACAATCTCCCAATGCCGAAGCCCCCTCCCACCTCCCACCCCACATCCTCTACTTGAATCATCCTGTGCATCAGCCCCATGCATCCTGCATCCTACATTGAACATAGATTGGTGCTTCGTTTCTTACACGAAAGTATACATGTTTCATTGCCATTCTCCCAAACCATCCCACCCTTTCCCTCTCCCTCAGAGTCCAAAAGTCCACTCTATACCTCTGCGTCTCTTGGTTGTCTCACATACAGGGTCATCATTACTGTCTTCTAAATTCCATATATATGTGTCAGTATACTGTATTGGTGTTTTTCTTTCTGGCTTACTTCACTCTGTATAATTGGTTCCAATTTCATCCATCTTATTAGAACTGAGTCAAATTTATTCTTTTAAGGGCTGAGTAGTATTCTATAGTGTATATGTACCACAGCTTTCTTATCCATTCATCTGCTGATGGACACCTAGGTTGCTTCCATGTCCTGGCTATTATAAACAGCGCTGCAATGAACATTGGGGTACATGTGTCTCTTTCAATTCTGGTTTCCTCGGTGTGTATGCCCAGCAGTGGGATTCTGAATGGGAGAAAACAATAGCAAATGAAACAACTGACAAACAACTAATCTCAAAGATATATAAGCAACTTATACAGCTCAACTCCAGAAAAATAAATGATCCAATAAAAAAATGGGCCAAAGAACTAAATAGGCATTTCTCCAAAGAAGACATACGGATGGCTAACAAACACATGAAAAGATGCTCAACATCACTCATTATCAGAGAAATGCAAATCAAGACCACAGTGAGGTACCATTTCACACCAGTCAGAATAGCTGTGATCCAAAAGTCTACAAGCAATAAATGCTGGAGAGGGTGTGGAGAAAAGGGAACCCTCTTACACTGCTGGTGGGAATGCAAACTAGTACAGCCATTATGGAAAACGGTGTGGAGATTCCTTAAAAAATTGCAAATAGAACTGCCTTATGACCCAGAATTGATGCTTTTGAACTGTGGTGTTGGAGAAGACTCTTGAGAGTCCCTTGGACTGCAAGGAGATCCAACCAGTCCATTCTAAAGGAAATCAGCCCTGGGATTTCTTTGGAAGGAATGATGCTAAAGCTGAAACTCCAGTACTTTGGCCACCTCATGCGAAGAGTTGACTCCTTGGAAAAGACTCTGATGCTGGGAAAGATTGGGGTCAGGAGGAGAAGGGGACGACCGAGGATGAGATGACTGGATGACATCACTGACTCGATGAACGTGAGTCTGAGTGAACTCCGGGAGCTGGTGATAGACAGGGAGGCCTGGCATGCTGTGATTCATGGGGTCGCAAAGAGTCGGACACGTCTGAGCTGAACTGCTGACTCATTCTATGATATTCTGTGAAACGTTTCAGGGAAAAAAAAGATTTAAAGTTTAAATCATAATTACATGTGATAGGATGTCAGTTTGAAATTGTAGAGTTTTGAAGAATAAAGCACAGCATCTTAGTATTTATGATAGAGTATTCTTCTAATATATTTGTGTTCTTAGAAATGGGTTAAGATAACCTTCTTATTTCTAAATGAATAGAAAATAGATACAAATACAAACTAGAAAATAAAGAATGGAGGTAAAACTGTTATAATAACAAATACATTTGGGTTTTTTTTTCCAGGTTATTATAAGTCAGTATTCTATATTATTAGAGGATATTGCTACAAACCCTCCCTGTACCTGAGACAGTTTCAGAGATTGTGTTTTTAAAAATATCAAGATTCTCTATGACTAGAAAAATGTAATATGATGATTTGGCTTAAAAATGTAAATTTTTAACAACCTGAGGTCTAGAGACAGGTAAGGAAGTAATTATTGAGCTGCACCTTAATGCTCTCATGGCTCATTAGGAGGATAATTGGCTAAATGACTGCAGTGTCCAAAAAATCTTTACTGTACTTTTCCACATGAAAATGTCTTCTGTTAGTAGAATCCAGCAACTCAAGAGCCATAAAAATAATTTTTTATGGTTTGTTTTAAATATAACACTTTGTAATACAATTCCCCTCGCTGTGATAGTCTTTCTGTTATAGCTTGACTTACAATTAAAGCCATAAATCATATGTATGGCTTTTACATTACAAGGTCCTGGTAACCTTTTTTCTTGACATTTGAGAATTTGAGGAAGAAAAAGAATAGAGGGGAGAAAAGAAGTAAAAAGAATATGCTGCAGGATAACAGTTACTCTCTTCAGCACAGTTCCTGTTGTGGAAGCCTCTGGGAGGCAGACATTGGAAAACAAAATGTAGAGAAAAGCAACTTTAGCTCTATTAATATCACATATGTCATATAAAGGAACTTGTCAGGTGGCGCTAGTGGTAAAGCACTTGCCTGCCCATGCAGGCAATGTAAGAGATGCAGGTTTGAGTCCTGGGTCGGGAAGAGCCCCTGGAGGAGGAAATGGCAATCCACTCCAGTATTCTTGCCTGGGAAATTCCATGAACATAGGAGCTTTGCAGGCTACATTCCATGGGGTCACAAAGAGTCAGACACAACTGAAACGACTTAGCACAGCACAACCCAGTTTGTCATATAAAACATTTTGAAAGGATCAACTCTCAAGTCAAAATTTGTTGCTCCAATTGTCTTTTAAATTATCTGTTGTCTTATTGTCTAGATTTTTCCTGTATGAAAAGTTTACCTGTATAGATTAAAGAAAAATGAAATCAAAATTCAGTTTGGCATAGTAAACAGTAGAAGTTTACCCTTACAAATTATATTTTCTTTAACAGTCAGCTGTTCTCATAGGAACACTCTGGTGTTGAGAAGATAAAAAGATATTTGTTTTGCCACTAGTGGGTCAGTGTTGTTAAGTCCAGTTTGCAGATCCCTAGCCCAGTGGGTGCCTAGCCCAATGCTGTGCTGTTTGGCAAGACTGGGAGGACAGCATTCAGAGGCTCTTTCTCCTTTTGTTGCTGCAGGGCTTTACTGAGATGTGTTAACAACACTGAGAGATGTGTAAACAACAAACTTCTGCAGCGATCCTTCAAAGTATTTAAATATGAGACTAATGTAAATGTATGCCCCCTTTTATGACTTTTATCAAGTAATCATTAAACATTTATTGTAGCTTAACTTAAAAGAAACATTTATTGCAGGGAGCCTGGGTTTTAATCCTGATTCTACTGCATGCTCGTTCTATATCTTCTTTGTGCCTTGTTTCCATGTCTTTAAAATGGTAGTAATAATGGTACCTATGTCCTAGGGTTGTTTTGCGATAAATACGATATTTTAATTCCTTTGAGCTGTGCTTGGCACACAGTAACTGGTGCTAGTGCTATGTGTTAGCTATTACTTTTGCTGTTACTGTGAAATGATCATATGTCCAAGCTGAATTTATACCTTCAAGTAGATTTTCATGAATTTGGAACATAATTAATATCACCGTGGAACTATTAGAGATAAGTAATATGTTCATCTGTTGACTGTGTTATCAGATAACCATTTTGTCATCAGTTCAGAGAAGGGCAGTTATGAACTACAAAATACTGTGTCTTAAATGTCCATCTATTAGAGGACGCTTGTCTTTCATTTCATAGGTGAGAGCAATGTGATTCCTTTAAGAAAAGATTGATTCTAAATGTTCAGTTCAAGGAAGGACTTGTTTGGTTCTGTGTGAGGAACAGGCCATCAAATAGCAGCAGCTTAGCAGGTCTGCTCAGCTCTAGTGTAGAAGGTTGACACCTAGGAATGAAGGATGTTTGGTTTACAGTTTCAGTTCCTGACACTGGGAAGGCTTAATGTGAGATGAAACCAAGCTTGTCTCCTTTATTTATTTATTTCCTTTTCTTTTTCTTTTTTAACTTTATTTTACTTTACAGTACTGTATTGGTTTTGCCATACATCAACATGAATCCGCCGCGAGTGTACACGTGTTCCCAATCCTGAACCCCCTCCCACCTCCCTCCCCCGTACCATCTCTCTGGGTCATTCCAGTGCACCAGCCCCGAGCATCCTGTGTCCTGCATTGAACCTACACTGGCGATTCATTGGTAGCTGGCTCAACCACACAATTTGGAAGTATTGCTTAGTATTTGAGGTTCCTGTCTTAATTGTCTGGTATGTAAGTCCTGGTTGTACCAGGGAATAACTCATTTGTTAACTTCAGTTTAAAAAGTTTTAAAAGGTATCTTTCTATGAGTGCTCTTGATACTAAAGAGAATGCTAAAGATTTTAGAATTTATGAAGGCTTGACGCTTTTTCTTGCATCAACCTCCTTTCCCATTCTTTCAGCTTAATGTGCTCTCTGGCCTCTAGAAGGTAAACGGTATTTGCTTAAAATGTGGACCTTAAGTGCTTATTGTTTACTTTCACCCTCTGGGATTTTTAAACACTTAGATCAGTGGTTTTCAGCCATGAAGGCACATTAGTACCACCTTGGGAACTTTTAAGAAAATAGAATTTCCTGGTCTTAATGCCCAGACCAATTAGTCAGAATCTCTGGGGTGGTTGGGACCTGGCTGCTGGTATGTTTTAAAAGCCTCTTGGGTGATTCTAATGTGTAGCCAGGGTTTAGAACTCTTGATTTGACTTATAATAAGGAGATATCCCATGTCAGGGGGCTACTTGTTTGTTTGGGAATTGCCTACCTGCTTTATCAGTGTGGTCTTGTCATTCATCTGGTTTCCTTGGATTTAGAGGACTCTTGGGGAGTCTATAGCAGTGCTTTAACTAGCCTAGATTGTATGCAGGTCAAGAAGCAACTGTTAGAACTGGGCATGGAACAATAGACTGGTTCCAAATTGGGAAAGGAGTATGTCAAGGCTGTATATTGTCACCCTGCTTATTTAACTTATATGCAGAGTACATCATGCAAAATGTTGGGCTGGATGAATCACAAGCTGGAACCAGATTGCTGGGAGAGATATCAATAACCTCAGATATGCAGATGATGCCACTCTTAGGGCAGAACGTGAAGAAGAACTGAAGAGCCTCTTGATGAAAGTGAAAGAAGAGAGTGAAAAAGCTGGCTTAAAACTCAACATTAAAAAAATGAAGATGATGGCATCTCGTCCCATCGCGGATGCAAAGATGAGGAAATAGATGCAAATAGATGGGGAAACAATGAAAACAGTGACCGATTTTATTTTCTTGGGCTCCGAAATCACTGTAGATGGTGACTGCAGCCGTGAAATTAAAAGACGCTTGCTCCTTGGAAGAAAAGCTATGACCAACCTGGACAGCATATTAAAAGCAGAGACATTACTTTGCTGACAAAGGTCCAAAGTAATGGTTTTTCTAGTAGTCATCTATGGATGTGAGAGTTGGACCAGAAAGAAAGCTGAGTGCTGAAGAATTAATGCTTTTAAAATGTGGTTTTGGAGAAGACTCGTGAGAGTCCCTTGGACTGCAAGGAGATAAAACCAGTCAATGCTAAAGGAAATCAGTCCTGAATATTTATTGGTAAGACTGATGGCTGAAGCTGAAGCTCCAATACTTTGACTACCTGATGTGAAGAACTGACTCCTTGGGAAAGACCCTGATGCTGGGAAAGATTCAAGGCAGGAGGAGAAGGGAATGACAGAGGATGAGATGGGTTTTATGTCATCACCAACTTGATGGACATGAGTTTGAGCAAGCTCTGGGTGTTGGTGATGGACAGGGGAGCCCACTGTGCTGCATTCCATGGGGTCACAAAGAGTCAGACACGACTGAGAGACTGAACTGAACTGAAAATAAGCCTTTATGTTTTACTTTTAAAAGAGAAATCTTAGGATGTAAATGTATAAAACATGTTTATCTTGACCAGTCTCTGAAAATAGGCTTTAATTTCCTTAAAATTTGGCAGTAGAATGTGAGTTTCTTTTTCTTATCCTGGTATTAAGTCATTGAATTGTAAATATCATATCTAGACTTTTTGCATTTAGAAACTTTAGAAGACTGGAGGGCTGAAGTATTCTGTCTCCTATAGCTGGCTTAGAAAACAAGCTAATATGTATGTTTGTGTTTTTCTTTTCCCCTTTCTCCTCTTTTTTTCTTTTAATTAAAAAAATTATGTTCTGGGATTAAATAGTGCATAATGAAGTGTACCAGGGAAGCCTACAGTAGTGCAAAGTATTACGTGAGCATCTTTGGGTCTAAAAATGATTCAGTTTCTTTATTCATTTCAGTGCTTCTTTGAAGTATTTAGTGTATCCCTTTAATCTTAATTCATCACTAAAGGGGGTTTGGAGAACAGAATAAAAGATCAAGAAAGGTATAAAGAAATGAACATAAAGGGTTTCACCTTTAGTAATTTTCTTATTTATTTCCTAATTCAACATATTTGGTTTCTACCTTTTTATTTGTTGTTGTTCACTTGCTAACTTGTGTCTGATTCTTTGTGACCCCATTAGCTGCAGCGCGCCAGGCTTCCCTGTCCTTCAGTCTTTCCTTGAGTTTGCTTAAACTCACGTCCATTCAGTCAGTGATGCCATCTGACCATCTCACCCTTTGTTGCCCTCTTCTTGTCTTGCCTTCAATCTTTTCCAGCATCAGGGTCTTCCAATCAGTAACCTCTTGAAGTCATCTCTTTACTGCTTTTCTTTTAAATAACTGGGAGTGTAGGATAATCTTTTCTCTTAAATTTTTAAAGAGAGAACACAACTGAATAGAAATTTCATTCATTTACAGCATTAAAACATACATTTAAGTAACAGATTTGGTTATACAGATTAACATCGTAAAGGAAAGAGGCCAGAAATATGCATTTGTGTGAGCTAATCTTTTTAGTTCTTATCAAATAAGTCTTCTTCAGAAGAAAAGGTTTGGTTCTATCTTGAATTACAAAAATTTAGTTTCTTGGAAAGAATTACTCTGTAAGTAACTTTGCAGACCTAAATGACTCAGTAGGGTTTTGCATAAAATGTTATTATAGAAATGTGAAACAGTTATTTTCTGCTTAGTTTTTATAGAAAATTTATATTATATAGCTGCTTTGTATCATTTCACAAAACATTTACTAAATGCCCACTGTGCAAGATACTTTATAAGGTCCTTTGCTGAATACGTGGTTAAATATGCAATCAAGTGAAATAGGTAAATAATTTATTATAATATAAGGTATAATGACATAAATTGAGGTTAAAAATGTTTTGTAGGTGAACTGAGGAAGGAATGATTCAGTATTGGTAATTTTAAAAGTTAATGGATTAAAGTTTGAAACATGTCTAATAAGATCTTTTAATATTAAGTGATTTATTTAGTCATTCATAAACACTTTACTTTCCATGTCTTAGTTAATTTTTCTGAGTGTACTTGTTGCTACAGTTTGTCGTAAGAGATACTCTGAAGATTCATGTAGCAGTTGTATTTTGCTTTTTTACTCTTTTTGGAATTAAAATGAAATTGCCTGGAAAATAATAGACTTGTTCACAAGATATGTGTATGGAGTCTTTAGGATTGCTTTACTTTTGGTTTAGTATAGCTTAACACCCAATGTGAAGAACTGACTCATTGGAAAAGACCCTGATGCTGGGAAAGACTGAAGGCAGGAGGAGAAGGGGATGACCGAGGCTGAGATGGTTGGATGACATCACCAACTTGATGGACATGAGTTTGAGCAAGCTCCAGGAGTTGGTGATGGACAGGGAAGCCTGGAGTGCTGCTTTTCATGGAGTCGCAAAGATTCAGACACGACTGAGCAATTGAACTGAATTGAAAAGTTAGAATAGCTCTGAAAAGTGTATTGAGTCAGGTGGATTCTCATTAATTTATGGATTATTATGTAATCAGGACTGGCCTTCTGAGCTCTGCCACCATATATCTACCATAGAAAATATTCTGCAACGGGGATCAGTAGGAAACATCCAAGTGTCCTAGATTGATTTTTTTTTTTTTTTAAGTTGCTCAGTAGTGTCCAACTCTTCCTAGATTCATAGAAGCCATCAGTTTAAAGAGGCCTTGAAGTTTATGTAGTATAACTCAGTTTAAAAGGATTGAGGCCTGGAGATGTTAGGGGATTAGTCCAGTGGTCAGAATAATTTGAAGAGATTTTTGATATTGATATATTCATATTGCTATTTTTGTTATTTCTCTGGTAGATTTAAAGTGGTGTGCTTATTTGCTATTTAGAATTTTGATAGTCATTAAGAATAGACACTTATGTTGATGTATGGCAAAACCCATCACAATACTGTAATTATCCTACAATTAAAATAAGAACAGATGTCTAAAGAAGAGGACAAATGAAACAACCTAAGTAGCTTTTTCATATTCCTAAACATTGTAATAATCATTATTTCATCTGACTATATTTTTCTGCTATCAGCTGCTATATGCTTTCCTAATTCTCTGTCCTTCCCCATCTCCTTGTCTTTTTTAAAAACAAAGTAAAGTGCTTTTGGCCTGAAAACATATGTTGCTTGATGGCAAAATGAAGTCATAACTGGTTATATACAGAAAAGAAATAACTGTAAAGAAATCTGAGCATATATTTTAATGAACAGTATATCTTTTAACCAGATATTAGATAATTTTGTCTTAACCCCATGTTTATATTGTAAATTGTAAAATTATAGTAGTATTAGATAGGAATGGTGATTATGCTGTTTTTCATGTTGTGTTTGGTTCAGAATACATATCCTTAATGAATGTGACTTTTGTCCATTCCTTTTCATTGTAATTTGTGGCAGAGATAAAGAAGAAGCAGATTTTCTCATTTTTCAATTTCCTACTACAGTATAAAAATGTTGTTATTTCTGATGACACACATATATATATATGATGAAAAGAAAATCTTTCTAATTTTTACCATTATATGTTATTCCAATATGGTAAATGCAAACCTTTTATTCATACTCAGCATTTATAAGACCACATTTTACAGCTATATATTGATTTCTTATTGCAGGTACATGCTGGGACTTGCAGCAATTCCAGCAGTTATACAGTTTTTTGGCTTTCTCTTTTTTACCTGAAAGTCCACGATGGCTTATTCAGAAAGGACAGACTCAAAAGGCCCGTAGAATTTTATCTCAGATGCGTGGTAACCAGACCATTGATGAGGAGTATGATAGTATCAAAAACAACATTGAAGAAGAGGAAAAAGAGGTTGGCTCAGGTATGTGGATTTTATATATATATTAATTTTAAGGCTATATAATAATTTTACTTATAAATCATATTCTTTTAATTTTATCTAACATATCTAAATGATGAAGTGGTTCTCTATGTATAACTAAGCCAAAATAAACGTATTTTAATTTCAAAAACAAATAATTGTTATAAAAGAATGAAAAAAATTCCCAGAATGCCACTGTCCTCATATAATTTTTATTTTTGTGATTTCTTTTAAGTCAGATATACTTGGTATAGGTGTCATTTTGTACGGGGGACATTTTTTGAGTATATTTTACATGTAAATATATAACATATAAAGATAAACCTGCATTATTGACGTGTCTTAAATAAAAAGTGAGCATGAACTATTGTCAAAATAAAACACTTAAGTAAAATTAAACACCTTATTTACATATGTTACATTAACTTCCATACTAATTTTTTCCATGCTAATTAATTTCCACACTAAGACTAAGTCTATACCTTCATATACTAGTTATGGAATAGTTTTGCATTTCCCTGTTTTCATTAAAATGTTTATTTAATCACAATTTCAGTATGTCAGAAACCAAAAAAAAAAAAAAAAGAAGCAAGTTTCTGGTTAATTTATGTTGATGAATATAATTTCAGAGAAGAAATCATATAGGGATTTAAAAATTCTCAGGCAGGATCTATAATCTTGACAGCTTGATTTGGGTCAGCAATTTGCCAGAGTTTTATGATATGAAAAAAATAGATATTTTATAATGCCTGTTGGATTCACATTCCCCAAAAATTGTTTCATTTTCTCTCAACTTTTCCTTCTGCCTCTACAGTAATGGGTTGTTCAATGGAGATGCTTAACTTATATTAGCAAAATGGTTATTCATACATGAAAAAATACCAAACACAAACACACCCCTTTACTGATACATGTCTCACTCAGCTCTGGGAAGGTCTGTCCACTAGCCTCTCTTACTGTTCTTTAGATGCTGAAGAAAGAGTAGAATGAACGCGCTGCAGACACTGGTCGCCCTGGTAGCCATACAGGTGTGCCTAGTTGCTCAGTTATGTCCGACTCTTTGCAACCCCGGGGAACTGTAGCCTGTCAGGCTCCTCTGTTCATGGGATTTTCCAGGCAACAATACTGGAGTGGGTCGCCATGCCCTCCTCCAGGGGATCATTCCAGCCCAGGTATCGAACCCAGTTCTCCCACATTGCAGGCGGATTCTTTACCACCTGAGCCACCAGGGAAACCCAATGTGCTTGACTTAGATATACACAGCACAACACTGATCTTACTACTTCCTTGCTCAGACCAAAGACTTTAGCTAATTGTGAGCCCAATCTAGGTGAAGGTCATTTTTAACAAAAAGTTTCTCAGTATATATACCACGTGCCTGGCATTGTCAGCGTTTCTAATACTCTGTGTGCACCTGTGCATGTGTCTTAGTCGTGTCCAACTCTTTGCAACAACATGGATTGCAGCCTGCCAGGCTTCTCTGTCCATGGTATTTTCCAGTCAAGAACACTAGAGTGGGTTGTCATGCTTTCCTACAGGGGATCTTCCCAACCCAGAGACTGAACCCACATCTCTAATGACTCCTGCATGGGCAGGCAGGTTCTTTACTCTAGTGCCAACCTAGGAAGCCCAAATACTCTGCACATTAGTGCATATATTAAAGAGAATTTTGCTTCAACAAAATAATTCATTTTTATGGGTTCAGGATTGTATTAGGTTTTAAAATATAATTTCAAATGTTAATTTAAATTACAAATAACTTATTTTATGCTTCTGACTAAATTCCTTTCATCAGTTACTAGAATTAAATATGAGGTTGTTTTTGTAGTAATCAGTACACTTGAAACCCATGTGCTAATAATGAGTGAGTGGAAATATTTGTTGAGTATTAGGTTATATTAAATACTACTTAGAATATAAGTTTTTATTAACTATGTGAAGGGTAGGACAACAACTTAATTAAAAAAAAAAAACAAACCAAACATGTTCTTGTTTTGGAGTGGGTATACCAGAGTCTACTACACAGCTTTGAATATGCAGCTTCATTTTGACTACTTAAGAATTTGTCTGACTGGTCTAGCCATGCAGTTGTTGACACTGCACATTACCTTTCATGACTATTTGCAATGTATAATCAAATGGGTTTTTATAGATACTTGAGGTACACAGGATTGCAATTATCTGCATCTGCTTTGGTGGTGCTTGTGGTAGTTTAGTTGCTAAGTCATATCCAACTCTTGTGACCCCATGGACTGTAGCCTGGAAGGCTCCTCTCTCCATGGGATTCTCCAGGCAAGAATACTGGAGTGGGTTGCTTTTCCTTTTCCAGAGATTGAACCCAGGTCTCCTGCATTGCAGGCAGATTCTTTACTAACTGAGCTACAAGGGAAGCCCCATTTTAATTTTTATCAGAAGTCTTTGGGAACTACTTACTGTGTTTAAGCTATTTAAATATTAGCTATTTAATCATTTCCATTTAGTTATTAAAGTTAAATCGCTCTCTCAGTCGTGTCTGACTCTTTGCGACCCCACGGACTATAGCCCACCAGACTCCTCCGTCTGTGGAATTCTCCAGGCAGGAATACTGGAGTGGGTTGTTACTTCCCTTCTCCAGGGGATCTTCCCAACCCAGGGATCAAACCCAAGTTTCCCGCATTGCAGGCAGACCCTTTTAACCTCTATTTAATCATTTCCTCATTAAACATTGCTTTATATGCACATTTGGCACAAATTTTCTTTTAAATTATATACATAAATGTATTTGTTAGACATTACATATTCATTGAAAATTTTAAGAAAAGAGAGCCATCATTTCAAAGACAAAGTGGCAGAAATCTTAATACTGTGTTATTCACTGAATTTCAATTTGTCTTATGCTTGATTAAATATTATAAACTTTATAACTAATAGGATTAATAATTTATCCATTTATGATTTATATTATTTGAGTACTATCATCTTGCTTAATTTTAAAACTATTCCATTGTTCTTTTATAAAGGAAAAGAATTAATAGCATTATGGCATGAATGCACACAGTTTTGCCCATGTTACATGACACCAGTAACTTGGGGCTTCATTTTTGTTATTGAGGAATCTGGCCACAATAAAACATGTTTTGTACAGTATCAATTTTATTGCATCATTTTCATGTCCATGAGCAAAACTGTGTCAGTTCAGTTGGAAAGTAGAGAGCAGTGCTAGAATTTGCCTTAACAACCAGGATGTCTTGCCCTCAGTCACTTTACATTTGAAGATAGGCTACAGGAAGAAACAACTAGCTCTGAAATAAAAATGTTCTGGCTCAGAGAAGATTCAGCCATTGTGTTGGAGGATTAGAGAGTGACATGTGTCAATCAGTCCATGGATTCTGCTGAGGTGAATTTCAAGCCATGACTTGGAGCCCAGAAACTCCGAGTGGTGGAGGACAGTTGTTTGGAGGGAAGAACCTTGACCTAGACACCGTATATACCCTGATATTCCAGGAGGGTAGAAAGTAATTGTTTAATAATACCACTTTTTCTTTTAGGCAGAAATATTTTATCATCAGACATGGTGGCTTAGTTTCTTGCTACCTGTGAGCGTGCTAAATCTGATTTCAGATCAGTAAACCACATCCTTTTCTCAGTTCCCAGTGGATTTGTGACTTGTGACTGTTGTGCTACTTAGTGAAGTGAAAGTCGCTCAGTCGTGTCTGACACTTTGTGACCCCGTGGAATTCTAGAGGATCTTCCCAACCCAGGGATTGAACTCGGGTCTCCCGCATTGCAGGTGTGCCTTCTCTTTTGTGAAATTTTTTTCCCGTGGTCACTTGAATTTAAATTTGACCTCTTTGAGGAAAATAGGGATAGTGACTGAAGGTGAAGGTGACGTCGCTCAGTCGTGTCCGACTCTTTGTGACCCCGTGGACTGTAACCTACTAGGCTTCTCCATCCATGGGATTCTCCAGGCAAGAATACTGGAGTGGATTGCCATTTCCTTCTCCAGGGGATCTTCCCGACCCAGGGATCGAACCCGGGTCTCCCGCATTGGAGGCAGACGCTTTAACCTCTGAGCCACTAGGGAAGCTAGTGACTGAATTATGTATTAATTTTTTTTGATGTATGAAGTGTCAGTGTATATGGGACTTAATTACTTCTGGGTTCAAAACACAATTTATGACTTTATGCAGTGACTATTGTGGCTTCTCTGACCAGTTCAGCAGCAGAGATGAGGCTCATAGGCCTTGCTTGGAATAGGATGGGGTTAAAATGAGATTTCATCTCTTCTGCACATGGCATGAAGGTCAACCTCAAATTAGGTCCTATTTGCCTTAGGCAACAGATCCAAAAGTATTGTTTTGATTTATATCGAAGAGTGTTCTCTGTTTTCTTTTGGTTATGGTTTCCAGTTGTACATCTAGGTCTTTAATCCATTCTGAGTTTATTTTTAAATATGATGTGAGAAAATGTTCTAATTTTATTCTTTTCCGTGTAGTTATCTGGTTTTTCCAGCACCAGTTACTAAAGAGACTGTATTTTCCTCATTGTGTATTCTTGCCTCCTTGTCATAGATTGACCAACTATCATGTATGAGTTTATTTCTGGGCTCTCTCTTCTCTCTATTCTCTATTCATTGTTCTGCATGTCTATTTTGTGGTCAGTACCATCCTGTTTTGATGACTTTGTAGGAAGTCAGGAAGCATGATACCTCCAACTGTTATTTTTTTCAATATTGCTTTGGCTTTTCAGTGTCTTTTATGTTTCCATAAAAATCTTAAAATTACTTGTATATTTCTGTGAAGTGTACCACTGGTAGTTTGATAGGGATTGCACTGAATCTGTAGATTGTCTTGGGTAGTGTGGTCATTTTAACAATATTAATTCTTCCTATCCATCAACATGGTATATCTTTGCATCAGTTTGTATCATCTTCCATTTCTTTCACAGTGTTTTATAGTTTTCTGAGTACAGGTATTTTATCTCCATAGTTAAATTTATTCCCTAGGTATTTTTTAATGTGATGGCAAGTGGGATTTAAAAAAAATTCTCATTTTGGCATTTTATTGTTAATGTGTAGAAATGCAGCAGATTTCTATATATTAAATTTGTATCCTGTAACTTTATTAGTTACAGTTCTTTTTCAGTGGTATCTTTAGGATTTTCAATGTATGGTACCATATCATCTGCAAACAGTGACCATTTACTTCTTTCTTTCAGATTTGGATTCCTTTTATTTTTCCTTCTTCTTGGCTGTGGCTGGGACATCTGAAAATAGTGACAAGAGAAGGCATTCTTACTTTCTTCCTGATCTTATAGAAAGTCCTTTCAATTTTCACTGTTGAATATGACAGTGGGTTTGTCATAAATGGTTTTATTATGTTGAAGTATGTCCCCTGAATATGTGGAGAGTTTTAAATCACAGATGGATGCTGAATTATGTCAAAAGGTTTTTCTGCATCTGTTGAGATTATCATATGATTTTATTCTTCACTTTGTTAATGCGGTATATCACAGTAATTGATTTGTGGATATTTAGCCATGTCTGGAATAAATTCCACTTGATCATAGTGTGTGATTTTTCTAATGTATTGTTGTATTTGGTTTGCTGTTATTTTGTTGAGGATTTTTACATGTGTGTTCATCAGTGATAATGGCCTGTAATTTTTTTTTAATATATATATTTCTGTTTGGTTTTGGTATCAGAGTTATTCTTGTCTTGTAGAATGAGTTTGGAAGCATTCATTCCTCTGTAATTTATGGCAGTAGTTTGAGAATTATAGGTGCTAACTCTTTTATAAATGTTTGGTAGAATTCACCTGAAAAGCCATCTGGTCTAGATATTTGTTAGTTGACAGTTTTCGATTATTGATTCAATTTCATTTTTGGTAATCAGTCTGTTTCTATTTTCTATTTCTTTCTGGTCAGTCTTGAGAGATTGTACATTTCTAGGAACTCGTCCATATCTTCTAGATTATTCATTTTATTAGCATATAATCATTCATACTGTCCTTTGTATTTCTGTGTTGTTGTGTATGCCTTTTTCATATCTGATATAATTTAATTGGGTCCTCTCTCCTTTTTTGTTGATCAGTCTGACTTAAACTTATCAATTTTGTTAACTGGCTCTCATCTCATTGATCTCTTCTATTATTTTTTTAGTTTCTTTTTTATTTATGTCTGTAATTCTGTGGTCTTTGATTTCTTTCCTTTGGCTAACTTTGGGTATTCTTTGTCTTTCTTTGTCTTTCGATTCCTTAGGTATAAGGTTAAGTTGTTCATTTGTTTGTATGTTTGTATCACTATAAATTTCCCTCATAGAACTGCTTTTGCTACATCCCATAGATTTTGAATCTTTGTGTTTTGTTTTCACTTGTCTGAAGGTGTGTGTGTGTGTGTGTGTTTAGATATGAAATTAGGCCATTCTGACACGACTGAGTGACTTCCCTTTCACTTTTCACTTTCATGCATTGGAAAGGGAAATGGCAGCCCACTCCAGTGTTCTTGCCTGGAGAATCCCAGGGACGGTGGAGCCTGGTGGGCTGCCGTCTATGGGGCCGCACGGAGTCGGACACGACTGAAGCGACTTAGCAGCAGCAGCAGCAGATAGCACATATGGGCTTCCTTGGTAGCTCAGCTGGTAAAGAATCTGCCTGCAATTCGGGAGACCCCATTTCGATTCCTGGGTCGGGAAGATCCTCCAGGAGAGGGAATAGGCTACCCACTCCAGTATTCTTAGGCTTCTCTGGTGGCTCAGGCACTAAAGAATATGCCTGCAATTCAGAAGACCTGGGTTGGGAGGATCGCCTGGAAGGCATAGCAACCCTCTCCGGTATTCTTGCCTAGAGAATCTCCATGGACAGAAGAGCCTGGTGGGCTGCAGTCCACTGGGTCGCAAAGAGTCAGACATGGCTGAGCGGCTAAGCGCAGCACAGCACAGACAGCATGTATATGGGTTTGTTTTGTATCCATTCAGCCACTCTGTATCCTTTCATGGGAGCATGTAGTCTGTTTAAATTCAAAGTAATTATTGATAATTAGGTACCTACTGCCTTAAAACAATGCTTTGGGGTGGTTTTGTAGTTAGTTTTTGCTTCTTTTGATTCATGCTCTTGTGGTTTGATCTTTAGTGTTATGCTTTGATTCCTTTTTCTTTTTTATACACATCTATTGCAGGTTTCTGGTTTGTGGTTACCCTGAGTTTTTTTTTTTTTTTTTTTTTTTTAATATAACTCTTACTCCTTGGAAGGATTATGACCAACCTAGACAGCATATTAAAAAGTGGTGACATTACTTTGTCAACAAAGGTCCATCTAGTCAAGGCTATGGTTTTTCTAGTAGTCATGTATGGATGTGAGAGTTGGACTATAAAGAAAGCTGAGCACTGAAGAATTGATGCTTTTGAACTGTGGTGTTGGAGAAAAGTCTTTAGAATCCCTTGGACTGCAAGGAGATCCAACCAGTCCATCCTAAAGGAGATCAGTCCTGATGTTCATTGGAAGGACTGATGTTGAAGCTGAAACTCCAGTACTTAGGCCACCTGATGCGAAGAGCTGACTCTTTTGAAAAGACCCTGATGCTGGGAGGATTGAGAGTAGGAGGAGAAGGGGCCGACAGAGGATGAGATGTTAGATGGCATCACAGACTCAATGGACATGAGTTTGAGTAAACTCTGGAAGCTGGTCATGGACAGGGAGGCCTGGCATGCTGTGGTTAATGGGGTCACAAAGAGTCGGACATGACTGAGCTGAACTGAGTATATATATATATATGATTATTTTAAGTTGCTAATCTCTTCATTTCAAATGCAATTTAATAATCCTGTGTTTTCTTCAACCTTCCCTAGGGTTACTTTTCTTAACATCGTATTTTACATTATCTTTGTTTTGTGTATTTTTCAACTACTTATTGCAGATACAGATAACTTTATACTGTTTTTGTCTTTTAACCTTTTGTACTAACCTTGTCCATGCTTGATCACTACCTTTACTGTGTTTTTAGCTTTATTGTATTTTTGCCTTAACCAGTGAGGTTTTTTCCTTTAGTAATTTTTATGTTTTTTGTTGTGTCTTTTTTTTGTTATTGTTGTTCACCTTTCACATGTATTGTAAAGGAGTTATTGTGGTGCTGAACACAAGATAAGAAAGAGTTCTTATCTATATGCAAAAGAGTTCTTCTGCTTATCTATAAACCTTTTGATCTCATCATCAAATCTGAGTGAATGCCTAGCTGGGCAGGTAATTTTTGATGTAGGTTTTTCGCTTCACCACCTTGGGTATATTGTGACACTCTTCTGACCTCAGGGTTTGTGCTGAAAAGTCAGCTGATGGACCTGGCAGTCCCAGGTCTTGTGCCTGTGCACTCATATGTGGTCCTGGGTCCGAGGCCCTTGGTGGATGTAGCCATCTCCAAGGACGGCTGTATGCTCAAGGGGGTTTTACAGCAGCCTTCCTACCTCTGGGGGGCTGTGTCCTCTCCAGGTTAGTTACTTGGCTTGAGACATCCCAGTGCTTATAGCCTACTAGGCAAGGCCAGGTCCCTAGATTGTTAAACTAGAGGGGGGCTTATTAGTACCACTGTCCACATGGTAGATCAAGTTTCCCAAAATGGATAATGCCAGTATCTGTGTCCCCAGGGTAAGCTCCAGTTGCTTCTGGATTCTTCTGGAGATTCTTTAAGATTGGCCTGCATATGACCCAGGATCCTTTAAAACTACTGCTTCTGCCCTAGGTCCCTGAACACGTGACATTTTGATTGCACTGTAAGAGTGGAGTCTCTATCTTCCACAGCTCTCCTGAATGTAAACACTACTGACCTTCAAAACGAGATATTTTAGGTGCTGGTCTTCCCAGTGAAGGGCTCCCTGCATTTCTAATTTTCTTCTCATTGTGGGTCACCCACCTAGAGGCATGGGTCTTGACTATATCTTTGCTTCTCTTACCCATATCATTGTGGTTTCTTCTTTATATCTTTAGTTGTATAATACTTTTTTTTGGTAGATTCTGGTCTTTCTCATCAATATTGCTCTGTAAATGGTTGTAATTTTTGTGTGCCCATGAGAGGAGGGGAGCTGAGGGTCTTTCTACTCCACCATTATGGCCAAGCTTTCTTCATTTTCATATTTTTTAAATGAAGATATAATAATTAACATATAACTTTTTATTAGTTTCAGGTGTACAACATAGTGATTTGATATATGTTCATACTGTGAAGTGATTATCACACACAGTAAAAACCATTTTTTCTTAACTTTTTCAATTTTTTATTGTACACCAGAGAAAAACAAACATATTCATCAGGTGGTGTCATAGGGAGAGTTGAAGGCTGTTACTGACATGCTCCTCAGAAGAAGCCTGTTAGACAGGACTCAGGGAAAGTCTGACATTAGGCACCTTTTTGGCACTCCCTTCTAGGCTCTGCACTGCAGGATTAAAGCAGGATCATTAATGTGAACAAAGAAATTTTTCTCTCCTGGAGAAATATACAGATGTTGTTGCTTGAACCCTTACAAAAAGACCAGGGAAAGTCTTTTGGGATCGACAAGGCAACTTTGGTGTTCCAGCAGGTTGAGAATGGGAGCCAGGCAAGGGGGAGACTGAGTACCGGCAGGGACAGCCTCCGGCAAATAGTTTCATCTGTTTATAGCACATGGGCAATCTGAGGAACGGAAAATGTAAACAGACTTTTTTTTAATAACGAAGAACTTTGTATGTCCTATCTTGTGTGTGTGTGTGTATATATATATATATATATTTATATATATACACACATATATGAAAGTGAAGTTGCTCAGTCATGTCTGACTCTTTGTGACCCCATGGACTATAGCCTACCAGGCTTCTCCATCCATGGGATTTTCCAGGCAAGAGTACTGGAGTGGGTTGCCATTTCCTTCTCCAGAGGATCTTCCCAACCCAGGGATTGAACCTAGGTCTCCCGCATTGTAGGCAGATGCTTTGCCATCTGACCCACCAGGGAATATATGTAAATCTTTTACAGTTAATATTGCCTCAGTACAGTTCATTTCAGTCGCTCAGTTGTGTCCAGCTCTTTGCGACCCCATTAACCGCAGCACGCCAGGCCTCCCCTGTCCATGACCAGCTTCCAGAGTTTACAAAAACTCATGTCCATTGAGTCGGTGATGCCATCCAACCATCTCATCCTCTGTTGTCCCCTTCTCCTCCTGCCTTCAATCTTTCCCAGCATCAGGGTCTTTTCAAAAGAGTCAGCTCTTCTCAATAGGTGGCCAAAGTATTGGAATTTCAGCTTCAACATCAGTCCTTCCAACGAATATTCAGGATTGATTTCCTTTAGGGTGGACTGATGGATCTCTTTGCAGTCCAAGGGATTCTAAAGACTTTTCTTCAACACCACAGTTCAAAAGCATCAATTCTTCAGTGCTCAGCTTTCTTTATAGTCCAACTCTCACATCCATACATGACTGCTGGAAAAACCATAGCCTTGACTAGATGGACCTTTGTAGGCAAAGTAATGTCTCTGCTTTTTAATATTCTGTCTAGGTTGGCCATAACTTCCTCCAAGGAATAAGTGTCTTTTAATTTCATGGCTGCGGTCACCATCAGCAGTGATTTTGGAGCCCCCAAAATAAAGTCTGCCACTGTGTCCACTTTTTTCCCCATCTATTTACCATGAAGTGATGGGACCAGATGCCATGATCTTAATTTTCCGAATATTGAGTTTTAAGCCAACTTTTTCACTCTCCTCTTTACTTTCGTCAAGAGGCTCTTTCATTCTTCACGTTCTGCCATAAATGTGGTATCATCTGCATATCTGAGCTTATTGATATTGACTAGGTTTACCTAAAACACAGATACTTCCAAAATTGATTTATTTCATGTAAGAATGTCACCGAGAAATTGCCCTACCTTTTGGGCATGAAAATCTTAATATTTAGGTGTGTGTGAGAATAGCAGCCCAGAGGTACTAGTTAATGCTTTAAACTAAAATTAGATCCAGGCCTACTAGATGCTAGTCACTGCTGTGGTGCATTCAGGTTATCTATGTAGTGTATAATCTTTGCAGAAACATTTATGTCAAGAAGATTTGCATTGTTTAATTGTATCAACAAATCAGCTCATAATCTGCAAGAATGTTGACTCTGTGTTTTGCCTTCATTGGGTAGTTTAATCTCCAGCCTGGAAAGAAAGAATGTTGTAGGATGAAAAATTTTTTCAAGACCCTCCTGTGAGTTCACTTTTTAAAGCCTGGTATGATTTACCTCTAGCTGTTAGGAGGTCATACCTATGGCATACAGGAAAGAATAGCTGCATCTCTCTCTCTTTTTTTTTTTCTTCCAGTAATTTTATAGTTAGGTCATCAAGATTCATATCCTTGTAAGTCAATTTCCTTTTTTTTATGAATTGATATTGTCTGTGGCCATTTCAACAAATCATATTCTGCAGAGAGGTCAAAAAGGGTAGATGTATATCATCTGTTTTAATAGAAATCCTTCCAAAAGTTCTGTAGATATCTAATTCCAGCCTAATGACATTTCAGTGGAATTGCTCATTGCAGTTGACATCTATTGCCCTTAGCTCAAAGTGTCATTTTTCCGAATATTTCTGGTAGTTTTACTTATATTTTCTTTGTGTGATAGTAGTGTTTCCTGACTGAAAATAATGCATATGTGCTATTTACTGGGTAATTTTGAAATAGATATTAACAAATTGTTTCTCAGCAAGATGGCCAACCAGTTTTCCATATGTAGGGAAAGAAAATGTGTCTATATCTAATATTCTTGAAATTGTTGCAAAATTACCCAGATTGTCAACTGTGAGGCTGTTATATATATCTCCTATGGTAAAAGGTAGATTAAAATAAAAGGTTAAGTGAAAAGCTCCTTTAATTCTCTATCTTTGTGTTAACAATCTGTAAGCTGAAGGGTTGTTAAAAGAATATATAATTCTATTAAGTTTTTAGTTAAACTTATTTTCTTAGGCATCATGACCTAGTTAAAGAACTACTATTCAGTTCAACATGGCTTTAAATAAAAGTTGCTTTGACCCCAGAGAACTTTTAAAATCATAAGCAAAGTTGGAATACTTCTTAGGTTTTACATTAAAATTTCATTGAATCTCCTCTTAAAAAGAGATAAGAAACAACATTGAGAAGATTTTCTACTCTGTAAATCACTGAAAAAGAAAATACTTTTCAGATTACCTATACCCTTTCAAGCCATTTTTACTGGTTAATATTGAAAATTCAGATTGTTTCAGAAAGTTGAAAGTTGATGGTTGATCCTTCTGCTTTCTTGCTAGTTCAGTTCAGTCGCTCAGTCGTGTCCGACTCTCTTCTACCCCATAAATTGCAGCACACCAGGCCTCCCTGTCCATCACCATCTCCTGGACTTAATTCAGACTCACGTCCATCTAGTCCGTGATGCCATTCAGCCATCTCATCCTCTGTCATCCCCTTCTCCTCCTGCCCCCAATCCCTCCCAGCATCAGAGTCTTTTCCAATGAGTCAACTCTTCGCATGAGGTGGCCAAAGTATTGGAGTTTCAGCTTTAGCATCATTCCTTCCAAAGAACACCCAGGACTGATCTCCTTCAGAATGGACTGGTTGGATCTCCTTGCAGTCCATGGGACTCTCAAGAGTCTTCTCCAACACCACAGTTCAAAAGCATCAGTTCTTCGGTGCTCAGCTTTCTTCATAGTCCAACTTTCACATCCATACATGACCACAGGAAAAACCATAGCCTTGACTAGACGGACCTTTGTTGGCAAAGTAATGTTTCTGCTTTTGAATATGCCATCCAGGTTGGTCATAACTTTCCTTCCAAGGAGCAAGCATCTTTTAATTTCATGGCTGCAGTCACCATCAGCAGTGATTTTGGAGCCCCCAAAAATAAAGTCTGACACTGTTTCCCCATCTATTTCCCATGAAGTGATGGGACCAGATGCCATGGTCTTAGTTTTCTGAATCCATCTCATAGAAAAATCCATGCTTAAGATGTTTTGCTTGTGTCAAATTTTTCTTTTTATTCCAACACATTATAAAGTTTCTCTGTATTTAATATAGATAGGAGAAAACCAAGCAAAGTACATTTCACAAGGAATGTAGTTCTTGAGTTGCTGCTTCAGGGAAGTTCATTTCCAGCTTAACACTAAATTCATCATTCAGCACAAATGATAGTCTGCTTTGTAAATAAAACCATGGTCTTTTCCTTGAGAAAAGACAAACTGTTTTGCCCTTTAAAGGTTATCTAGTGTTTGGACAAGGTTAGAGGAATATCCTGAAGAAAATGCAATTTTCTTCATCTGAAAAGGAAAGGCTTGTGAGCCATTCTTGAATGTTGGGACTTTTAGTGATAACAGGACAGTTCCACTGATGGGCTCTTGAATCAATCACAATATTGATAACCGTGTTGTGTACTATCTGAAGAAACTTGCCTGTTTACAAATGTCAGAAGAGATCATCTCAAATGTTTCTCAAAGATCCAAGAAATTACTCATAAATTTTTCTAACGTTTTAAATTCAGTTTGCACTGGCAGATAGAGTGGTCACACAACGTTAATTTTCTCCTTTTACCACTTTACATCAAGCCTTATAAACACTCATGAGGGTGATATTTAAGCTGTTAAATTTAACTAATTTAAAATTTTTAATTTAACAAATTATTTAATTTTTAGTCTTAGTGAACACTTACCATATAGATATATACATTTCAGTTAACTTACTTATCTGCATTTAAATTATTTGAAATGTATTCGATAAGGACATATGTGCTTGGCAGGATAGACTGAGGAGAAGATTACTACATTTATGAAGCTATGCCAATAATAAATTGCTGTAAAATTGTCTTCACACTTTGAGTACGGTGTTTTCCTCCCTGATTTTTTTAAAGATATTTCCTTGAAAATGATTCCACTGCATGTCTTAGAAGAAGATAAGTCTTCAAAATACCTTTTTAAAAGGTAGAATCTAATAAATGTTCTTTCTAGGGGATGAAGGAGACCTAGAGACTTTTAAAGCCAAGTTTGTATAAAAGCAAAGATGATTTTTAGGGCTATCTTATTCATTATTCATATTTAAACAATAATAGTGTGAAAATGACAGTAGCAATACCTGTTTACTGAATGCTTGGTTCTGTAAATGTTTCATGCATGTGTGCGTGTGCACACACACCATTCTCTGATTTTAAAACAGTCCTACAGTTTAGACCATATCATCCATATTGTATTGAGAAAATGGACCGCTGTCACAGTCAAACAGCTGGGAAGTGAAGGAGGCAGGATCTGAGCCTTAGCTCACCACCTCTCAAGCCTCTCCCTATTCCACTTGCCTGATTGTTCATCTCATGCCACCTCTGCACTGTGCAGTTTGGATGTTTATGCTGAAAAAAGAGATTAGGCCTTCTTCTTGCTCTTAAGAAGCTAAGTTTTATAACTTCCTTACAGTTGTCTTCCTTATATAAAAGAAAAAAAACAGGAAACAACCTCAGAAATATGAATAAGACAACCCTCAGAGTCAGTGGGCGAATAATTTACTTGAGTGGTTTTCACTCTGAGAGCATAGTTTTCTTCAGTTCCCCCTTTCCACTTTCGGTGTCATTGCCTGAGTGGGTCTCTGCTGCTCCTCTCTGGGTGTCAGGTGACAGTGGCTTCTGCTGGGCTTCTTGCTTCTGGCATTCACTTTCATTTACTTTCTTCATTCACTTTCTCAGAGGCCTCCCAGGGTTATCATCCCCCCAACACAACATCACATCCCTCTCCTCAGAAACAAATTGCGTGATATGTTAATAAACTTTCTTTAAAATCTGGCTTTAGTTTATCTTTCCAGTTGATTTCACTAGAGCCAGGTATTTGTCATCATTAAAAGGAAGGTGCCACCCTCATTGACTGAGCGCAGCCTCCTGACTCTCAGGGAGGGAGCTGTTGGCTAGAGGTGGGGGAAGGTCTGGGTGGGGCTCCTGAGCTTTACTATTCCAACCAACCAGGGCTTCCTGCCAAGAAGATGTAAATGTCGCCTCACACTAAAACGTATATCACATTTGAAAACTAGTGACATGGTGAAGATTTTCTGTGCTAAGAAGGCCTTAACCTGATCCATCGTCATGTACATTTGGAGAGCTATTGAAATAGAAGTACTTAGGCATTTCTTTCTGCTTAGTCTAGTAGATGCTGATATTGTTTTTATTGGGGTTTACAAGTGTAGAAAGTCTACAAATTTGATAAAATCATGTTTCATCTGAAAGAAATAAATTTTAAAAGGTAGTATAGGGATATTTTAATGTGTTTAATATGATAGGCTTGGCACTGTTTTCATTGGTAGTAGAATTACTTTTATTTTGATGCCTTATTACGCGAGTCCTGAACTTTCTCTGTAAGGGCCAGATAGTAAATACTTGGCTTTGTGGCCACATCATTTCTGTTGGAACTACTCAACCTGCTACTGTTACATGAATGCAACCAGAGACAAACTGTGAAGGGATGAGTGTGGCTTGTGCAATAAAACACAAAAGCTTATTATTTTGTACCTCTTTTATTTTATTATTTATAAAAATAGGGAGCTGCCCAAATTTGGCCTATGGGTTGTACTTTACTGACCCCTTCTTAATCAGTCATTATAATTTTTTTATGATGATAAGAAAAGTGCTATTTTCATGCTTTGGTACTTGCTTTTAAAAGTATTTGTTGAATCATGATTTTATACACAGTGTATTTATTTATAAAGAAACACAGGCTATTCAACTTCATTGACAATTTTTCTTGAACTGTAACATATTATCACACCATTTTAGTAGTTGGAACTGAAGAAGATGAAACTCTTTTCTCTTAAAATGAGTTCCCAAAGATAATTATTCAAACTTTTTCTGATCATTCTTTTAAGGTAACAGTTGATTAACCTTTATTTATTGACTATCAGCTATAATAGAAGTGTTAGTTGCTCATTTGTGTATGACTCTTTGCAATCCCATGGACGATAGTCCACCAGGCTCCTCTGTCCATGAAATTCTCCAGGCAAGAGTACTGGAGTGAGTTGTCGTTTCCTTCAGAAATATTAGAAGACAGGTAGTTAAAAAGTCAAGAGTTAGGGGCTTCCCTGGTGACCCAGTGGTTAAGAATCTGCCTTGCAGTGCAAGGGACACAGGTTTGATCCCTGGTCTGGGAACATCCCACATGCCTCAGAGCAACTAAGCCCACACACCACAACTACTGAGCCCACACTTTAGACTCCTTAAGCCACAACTACTGATGTTCTCACATCTAAAGCCTGCACTCCACAGGAGAGAAGACACCGCAATGAGAAGCCTGGGAAGTGGAATGAAGAGTAGACCCTGTTTGCCACAACTAGAGAAAGCTTGCATGCAGTAGTGAAGACCCACCACAACCAAAAGAAAGAAAAGAAAAAGAACTGAGAGTTTTGTAAGGCTAGAATAATTTGTTTACCCACAAGCATTGTTTGACTACTTATCGTATGTCAGGTTGTGCTAGGTGCTGGTTTACGGGCTTTTAAAATAATGATGGCTTATATTTCTTGAGCGCTTTGTATGTGCCAATCATTATAAGTCTATTATGTATCTAACCAGTATAATTATCACAACAACAGAGGTAAATGCCAGTAGGATCTGCATTTCACAGATGAAGAAACAGACTCAGTGGGGTTAAGTAATTTGCTGAAGATCACAGGAAGCCAAGAATGTTCTAAGTAATTGTCTCTCTTAACAGCCATACTCTATAGCTTGTCATAGTGAATAAAATAGACAAAGTCCCTATTGTGATGGACTTTATTTAGAACTAAAAGAAATAGTCACTTACAAAATAAGTAAAGAAGAAACTGCCACCTATTGTCAATATTATTGAAATGTTCTGTAGGGGAAAGGGAGACTATTCCAAAGAAAGATCACAAAAACACTTATAGAGATGGGGTGATGACTGTGGGATTGCTGTGAACACAGTAATACACAGGAGAATCAGGTAAAATTCTTTTAAATCATATAAAGCTTTCAGTAATCTCATCTGTTAATGTTACACTTATGTAGCCCTTTGAAGAATACAAATGCATCGATTCAGAATGCAGTTTGCATGGTTTCAATTATACCGGTGAGGGTAGTCTATCAGGTGATATATTTTTGTTTCTTTTAATGATCCTTTAAACAATGGATAATATTTAGTCAACAAATCAAAAGGCTTTAAGTAAGTAAGAAAGGATGGTTTCTTTATTACATTTCATTATTCAAAATCTATTGTGTCCCTTGAAAACTTGAGAGGGGAGTTTAGGAGATACTTCGATTTTCCAAAAGGAAGTACAGTTCCACAAATAGACAACAATTATCTCACAAAATCCAGTTTACTAAAATATATATGATGTTAAATTTGTGATGAATTTCTATGAAGAAGTGGTGACTCTCTCATACTTCCTTTGCTAGTTGTTGTTATTTAGTCACTAAGTTGTGTCCAACCCATGTGACCCTGCCAGGCTCATCTGTCCATGGGGATCTGTCCATGCTCTTTCCTTCTCTAGGGGCTCTTCTTAACCCAGGGATCTAACTGTGTCTCCTGCATGGGCAGGCAGATTCTTTCCTGATGAGCCACCAGGGAAGCACACTTAACTTTGCTATTTCCTGTGTATTTTAAAGTTTGAAGATATGGTAAAATTAGAGCAGGACCTATAGTAAGGGGCAAACTTGCATATCCATTGGCAGCAGAACTTTCATTACACTCACTAACGTGTTCATTTAACAAGAACTGGGCACCTGGCAAATACCGTACTCTGTTCTGACTGCTAAGATTATGGCAGTGACCACAGCACAGACTCTGCCTTCATGGATCAGCATTCTGGTGAAGGAATGCAGACAGAAAAGAAGTATGTAGTGTACTGGGGAGGGCTGACTGTGGTATGGAAATGTAAATTCTATGGAGGAGACGGTGTTAGCAGCCTCTGGGTTAGAAAGGGGAAGAGTGGCCTCTTTGACGAGGTGCCTTTTGAATAGTCCTGAAGAAGTGAGAGAACCAGCCATACACTTGTCTCCAGGAAGAGTGGTCTGGGAGAGAAACCTACTGGTCATTGGTTATTAAGAACATCCCTGGGGAGGGACGGAATTTGGTAAGTTTAATGAAGTCAGTGCTGATGGTGTGGAGTGGGAGAATAGTAGGAAATGAGTTTTGAAGGTGGTTGAGGGACAGATCATAGAAATGGTCTTAAATCATTATTCACCGTATTATTTATAGAACTTAGGGAAAGTGCCTGCAGCTCAGTAATTATTTGAATGACGCATTTAATTTTAGTAGGATACCTTAATCAGGACACTTTTGGATTGTGTTTTGGCTCAAAAGTAGCTTAAAATTATAAAGGAGAAGTAATATAACTTAATGTAGCTTAGGTTTAAACTTCCCTCTTGTGTGTCTACATTAATAATACATTGGCTCTATTCCCAGCTCTGCCTTCCCCATATGCTGGCAAAAATGGCTATTACAGATTTTAGTTTTGACCTTAAATGTTACTACCCAGCAACACTAATGTTCTCCTCCCCAGTGCCTCCCACAAAAATTTCAGAGATGGCTCTTATTGCCCTGTCCTCTTCACGTGTCCACCCCTGAGCTAGTCACTGTGATTAGAATTTGTGGTGGCTCATTAGACATACTCATTCCAAACAACATGGAATGAGAACCAGGAAGGAGTGATTCTCCAAATAGGCATTGAAAGGTAAAAATATGTGCCTGTAAAAGAATAAGAAATAGAATGCTAAATTATTTGGAAACGGAAATAATGATTGCCGCTAGTTTTATTCTAAGGACAAAAGGTAATGAGCAGCTCTGCCTATCAAGTGAAATAGTAAGCTACCTAGGAACACTAGCCAGAGATCTCACTCATTATTAAGATCTTGGTGTTAATGACTTGCTCTGAGAAGAGATCTCACTCATTATTAAGATCTTGGTGTTAATGACTTGCTCTGAGAAGGAACTCCATTAGATAGAAGGATCTAATGTTTCAATCTTAGCAGTGAGAATAGAGTTTGACATTTGGTAGGTACCCAGTTTTGTTACATGAATGAGGATATGGTTTTACAACAGAGCTAGAAACAACTTTTAGGAAGATGCAGTTTTAAACATCAGCATCACCTCTGTTACTGAGAAAAAGAAAGCAAAGAATGTAAGCCACATGAGGACAGCTTTCTATCTTTCATTTTCTTCTAATAGCTTAATGCTATAAACGAGGGTGCCAAGATTATTCAAGGGGGAAGGAACAGTCTTTTCAACAAACGGTACTGTTACAGTTGCGTATCTACAGACAAGAGAGTGAACTTGGACAGTTACTTTATACCGTGTACAAAAATGAGCTAAAAAAGAGATCAAAGACCTTTCAGTTCAGTTCAGTTCAGTCTCTCAGTCGTGTCTGACTCTTTGCGACCCCATGAATCGCAGCACACCAGGCCTTCCTGTCCATCACCATCTCTTGGAGTTCACTCAAACTCACATCCATTGAGTCGGTGATGCCATCCACCCATCTCATCCTCTGTCATCCCCTTTCCTCCTGCCCTCAATCCCTCCCAGCATCAGAGTCTTTTCCAATGAGTCAATTCTTTGCATGAGGTGGCCAAAATACTGTAGTTTCAGCTTTAGCATCATTCCTTCCAAAGAACACCCAGGACTGATCTTTAGAATGGACTGGTTGGATCTCCTTGCAGTCCAAGGGACTCTCAAGAGTCTTCTCCAACACCACAGTTCAAAAGCATCAATTCTTTGGTGCTCAGCTTTCTTCACAGTCCAACTCTCGTATCCATACATGGCCACTGGAAAAACCATAGCCTTGACTAGACAGACCTTTGTTGGCAAAGTAATATCCCTGCTTTTCAATATGCTATCTAGGTTGGTCATAACTTTTCTTCCAAGGAGTAAGCATATTTTAATTTCATGGCTGCAGTAAGCATCTGCAGTGATTTTGGAGCCCCCCAAAATAAAGTCTGACACTGTTTCCACTGTTTCCCCATCTATATCTCATGAAGTGATGGGACCAGATGCCATGATCTTCGTTTTCTGAATGTTGAGCTTTATGCCAACTTTTTCACTCTCCTCTTTCACTTTCATCAAGAGGCTTTACTTAGAGGAAAATGTAAGATTTTAGAAGAAAACACAGAGGAAAATCGAATCTTCAAGATACTGTGTGCAACAATGATGTCTTAAATATGATACTACAAATACACATGGCAAAAAAAAAAAAGATGAATTCAGCATCACCAAAATTTAAAACATTTATGTGTCAGAGGACACTATTTAAAAAATAAAAAAATGATCTACAGAATAGAGAAAACATTTGCAAATCATGTATCTGGTAAGGCTCTGGTATCTAGAATGCCTAATGAATTGTTATTCAGTTGCTAAGTCATGTCTGACTCTTTGCACCCACATACACTGTAGCATGCCAGGCTCCTCTGTCCTCCACGCTCTCCCAGAGTTTGCTCAGATTCATGTCCATTGAGTTACTGATGCTATCTATCTTATCCTCTGCCACCCGTTTCTCCTTTTGCCTTCAATCTTTCCCAGCATCAAGCCTTTTTCCAGTAAGTCGACTCTTTGCATCAAGGGTCCAAAGTACTGGAGCTTCAGATTCAGCATCTGTACTCCCAGTGAATATTCAAGGTTGATTTCCTTTAGAATTGACTGGTTTGATCTCGTTGCAGTCCAAGGGACTCTCAAGACTCCTCTCCTGCAGCACAATTTGAAAGCATCAGTTCTTCAGCGCTCAGCCTTCTTTATGAACCAACTCTCACATTTATATGTGACTACTGGAAAAACTTTCTATATGCACCTTTGCAGACAAAGTGATACCTCAGCTTTTTAATAGGATGTCTAGGTTTGTCATAGCTTTTATTTTTTTTTTTTTAAAGAGCAAGTGTCTTTTAGTTTCATGGCTACCGTCATGGTCAACAGTGATTTTGGAGCCCAAGAAAATAAAATCTGTCACTGTTCCCACATTTCCCCTTTCTATTTAACATGAAGTGATGGAACTGGATGCCATGATCTTAGTTTTTTTAATGTTGAGTTTCAAGCTAGCTATTTCACTCTCCTCTTTCACCCTAATCAAGAGACTCTTGAGTTGCTTTTCACTTTCTGCCATTAGAATGATATCATCTGCATATCTGAGGCTGTAGATATTTCTCTTAGCAATCTTGATTCCAGCTTGTGATTGATCCAACTTGGCATTTCCCATGATGTACCCTACATAGAAGTTAAATAAGGAGAGTGACACTATACAGCTTGTTGTACTCCTTTCCCAGTTTTCAACCAGTCAGTTGTTCCATGTCCAGTTCTAACTGCTGCTTCTTGACCCTCATATAGATTTCTCAGGAGACAGATAAGGTGATCTGGTATTCCCATCTCTAAGAATTTCCCAGTTTGTTGTCATCTACACTGACAAAGGCTTTAGTGTAGTCAATG
This sequence comes from Nanger dama, assembly GCA_917880005.1. Taxonomy (NCBI): domain Eukaryota; kingdom Metazoa; phylum Chordata; class Mammalia; order Artiodactyla; family Bovidae; genus Nanger; species Nanger dama. The sequence continues at coordinate 41,214,948 of CAKJTW010000002.1, forward strand.
AAACAGATATTTTTTTCTGAAACTCTCTTGCTTTTTCTATGATCCAGCGAATGTTGGTAATTTGATCTCTGGTTTTTCTGCCTCTTTGAAACCCAGATCGTACATATGGAAGTTCTTGGTTCGCATACTGCTGAAGCCTAGCTTGAAGGATTTTGAGCATAACCTTGCTATTGCTATTATGTAAAATGAACACAATTGTGCATAGTTTGAACATTCTTTGGCATTGCTTTTCTTTGGCATTGGAATGAAAACTTACGTTTTACAGTCCTGTGGCTGCTGCTGAGTTTTCCAAATTTGCTGACGTGTTGAGTTCAGTACTTTAACAGCATCATCTTTTAGGATTTGAAGTAGCTCAGTTAGAATTCCATCACCTCCACTGGCTTTGTTTGTAATAATGCTTCCTAAGGCTCACTTTACTTCACACTCCAGGATGTCTGGCTTTAGGCGAATAACCACACCATCACGGTTATCTGGGTCATTAAGACCTTTTTGTATAGTTCTTCTGTGTATTCTTACCACCGATTCTTAATCTCTTCTGCTTCTCTTATGTCCTTACCTTTTCTGTACTTTATTGTACGTATCCTTACATAAAATGTTCCCTTGATAGCTCCAGTTTTCTTGAAGGGATCTCTAGTTTTTCCCATTCTATGATTTCCTCTACTTCTTTGTATTGTTCATTTAAGAAGGCTCTCTTATCTCTTTTTGCTATTCTCTGGAACTCTGCATTCTGTTGGGTATATCTTTCCCTTTGTTCCTTGGCTTTCACTTCTCTTCTTTCCTCAGCTATTTAAAGCCTCCTCAGACAACCACTTTGCCTTCTTGTACTTCTTTTTCTTGAGGGTGGTTTTGTTCACCTCCTCCTGTACAATGTTATCAACCACTGTCCATAGTTCTTCAGGCACTCTACCCACCATATCTACAACTCTACAATATAAACAAAGGGATTTGATTTAGGTCATTCCTGAATGGCCTAGTGGTTTTCCCTACTTTCTTCAATTTAAGCCTGAATTTTGTAATAAGGAGCTGATAATCTGATGTACAGTCAGCTCCATGTCTTGTTTTTGCTGACTGTAGAACTCTTCCATCTTTGACTGCAAAGAACATAATCAGTCTGATTTCAGTATTGACCATCTGGTGATGTCCATGTGTAGAATCACCTCTTGTGTTGTTGGAAAAGGATATTTACTATGGTTAGCATGTTGTCTTGACAAAACTTAGTCCTTTGCTCTCCTTCTTTTGAACTCTCAAGGCCAAACTTCCCTGTTTTTCCCGGTATCTCCAGTCCCCTGAGATGAAAAGGACATCTTTTTGGTGTTAATTCTAGAAGGTGTTGTAGGTCTTCATAGAACCAGTCAGTTTCAGCTTTGGTCATTGGGGCATAGAGTTGGATTACTGTGAAGCTGAATGGTTTGCCTTGGAAATGAACCATGATAATTCTGTCATTTTTGAGACTGCTTCTAAGTACTGCATTTCCAATTCTTTTGTTGATTATGGGAGCTACTCCATTTCTTCTAAGGGATTTTTGCCCACAGTAGTAAAACAATGGTCATCCAAGTTAAATATGCCCATTTCTGTCCATTTTAGTTTACTGATTCTTAAGATGTCAATATTCAAACAAAACCAGTGAGACATACCACTCTACACCACCAGGATAGCCATAATTTAAAAGATGAAAAATAGGAGTGTTGATAGGATGTGGGGAAAATGGAACCCCATACACTGCTATGCTTTGCTTAGTTGCTCAGTCATGTCCAACTCTTTGCAATCCCATAAATTGTAGCCTGCAAAACTCATCAGTCTGTGGGGATTCTTCAGGCAAGAGTACTGGAGTGGGTTGCCATGCCCTACCCAAGGATCTTCCCAACTCGGGGATCAAACTCAGGTCTCCTGCATTGCAGGAGGATTCTTTACCATCCTTCCAAACTCCAGATATATACCCAAGAGAATTAAGAACAAGTGTTCATACAGAAATTTGTACACAACACAAAATGTTCATAGCAGCATAATACAAAAAATGAAAATAAGCCAAATGTCCATCAGCTGATGATTGGATAAATTAACTGTGGTATATCAATACAGTTGACTATTTTTCAGTCTTGATAAAGTTATGTGGTATGGGAAACAAGGCATATAACATCTGCATGCTGTATGATACCATTTAGATAAGTGTCCAGAATAAGTGAATCAGTAGATTTGTTATTGACGAGGGCTTTAATGGGGAGTAATAACTATTGGGTATAGTATTTCTTTTATGGATGATGAAAATATTCTAGAATTAGTACTGATTTTGCTGAATAGACTAAATCCACTGAATTGGATACCTTTTAATGGCAAAAATTATGGTTTGTGAACTATATCTTAGTAATTTTACAAAATATTCTAATTCACTTGGGTGGTCTAAGAGATAAAAAGATAAGCATATTGAGGTCTAAGAGGCAAAATTTGACTAGGTTAATATAGCTTATGTTTTGTATAGGAAGGTGATAATTTAAAAATGTCTTTGTAAACTGGATGAGTGTAATTAACACTTTACCTCTGAGCCAGACATACATACTCATTCATTATTTGACACATGTTTGTCAGTTTACTACTTGCAGGTTGTAGTAGTAAATGTAGTGTGTTATGGAAAGTTTTTAAAAACAAAAGCTCATGTTTTCAGGAGCTTTTATAATCTACTAGATAAAATTAAACATCTAAACAAGGATGCAGGAGTTATATAATATTTGAGTATAGATATCTTCTAGATATATATCAACATTTATGTCTCAAATAGGCTGTATTTTTTATTTCTTCTGAAATTTTTGATTTTGTTTAACTATAAACCTGACCAATTGCTGTTTGTGTAAACATCTGCAAGATACTTAATTTCCTTTCTAAGTATTGAATCTCTTTGGCTTTAAAATCAGTTGACGTCTGCACTACACCATTTTTGTGAGGCGTAACTGGGACAGAGTATGTACAGTGCCTTCTGTTGCAGGGTTGCAGACAGAAGAGCTCATTGGAAGTGGAGTGGAATGGGCAGCCTTTCCCTTCTCTAGAGGATCTTCCCAACCCAGGGATTGAACCCAGGTCTCTAGCATTGCAGGTGGATTCTTTACCCGCTGAGCCACAGGAAGCCCAGTACATTAGTGAAGTAAGCCCCAAAATAACATACCCACAGTCAAATTATAATGTACTTATATCATCCGAAATATATATGTAAAATGTATGAGTGGCTTATCTAGTATAATGAATTCTTATATAGTGGGATCAACTTTGTTAAAGGGCAGACTTGAGTACCTTCAAGGTCTAGGTGTGATGTTTCTAACTTTGGTAGGTTACTTTACATCTCCAAACTTGATTTTCTTAACTTTAAAATGGAGATAATACTACCAAAGGAGTAGCAAGATACAAAGATTTCAGAAAACTTTTGAAATTATTCATTGTGGAATGAGCAGCTTTATCTATTATAATCTTCTGGTCAGTCTCTTTAGCCCCATACTTTGCCATAGTTTCATGAATCTACAAGTTTTCTAACATTGGTATTTGTCATACATTCATTGTTTTATGAATGGAGAGCTGCTTTCTTTACAGTCTCTGGAAATCAATGATGGCTCTACAGGTAGCAATTATAGAGAGATAAACTTGTGGAGGACATAGCTACTCACTGGTTTTCTTAATTTTACAAGGGTTAAGCATAAAAAATGAAGAATTTCCTTTCATCGTATTTCCATATAGTATTCTCTTTTATTCTGCATCCTGAACTTTTAAGCCTAGTTGGGCTGAGAGGGAGCAGACACCAACTCGGAGGCCCTGATGATCTCATCTGATGTACATCTTGGACAGTACCAGAGGCTTCTGGAGTTGCCTCAGTATTTGTTTAGTGGTTCCTTTCAGAGAGTAAATTGCAATTCACAAGGGCCTCTGGATTAGAACTGAGAATAAAATATACATATTTTATACTTCATTTCGGAGAGTTTGGGAAAGTCTGTTTAAAAGATAGATTAAAAGAAGCAAAGAAAGTCATAGACCATAGTAAAAAACAAAAAGTTCAGCTTCACACCTATGCTGAAAATAAAAACATAAAATTTGGCAACTTTTATATTTGATTAGCAATATAAAGGTTAATTTTTCCCTAACTTTGTAAAATAATGATATAGTTACTCTGAGTAAGCTGGGAAAGTAATGCTTTTCATCAGACTGTTTTGTACTGTAGAATTCTCTATACTTCTGTAGTAAAAGGTTAAGAATATGGACTCTAGAAGTAGAACACCTGGGTCTTAATTGCAGCTATGCAACATTAGGCAATTTAGTTGACCTCTTTGTGCTTCAGTTTCTTCTTTTGTATTGTATAGACAGTTATAATTATTTTGAATATTGTTGTTTAATATATAAAGCTATAATGATAGTGCTTGATATATTATAAATTCTGTAAAAGAATTATTATTATTGAAGTTAGCATACCAAGAAAGTAACCAGGGGTGTGCTAAAAGTAATTATGTTTGTACACCTCTTGCATTTCTAAAAGTAGGTTTCATATAGGGAATGAAAGTCAGAATCTAATCCAGTAAATGCCAATTTATTCTATTGTCTTTATTGAAAAGCACCTGTCTTATTTCTGTCATCATTGGAGGGGACAACTGATTGATTTGGTAATTTTTTTTTTTTGAGTGCCTACAGCATTCTAGGCATGGAGAAGAGGGTGATAAACAAGATTCTCTGCTCTTAACATTAATCTTTCCCTTTGCTACTGTTATTAATTTTAGAGCTCATTCAGCCTTTGTAGAAAATAGTTCTCATTTTTTTCTCTCATCATTTAGAACTTGGTGATTTGTTGTACCCTCTGATTAAATAAAACTTCATATTTTGAGAAAAGACAAGAAAAAATTAAACATACATTTTTTTCTCTGTCCATTTTTGCCCTCCTCCCTGCCTGTTAAAGTACATTGTGCATCTGCAGTATGCTTTAAGCAGACGTCCCCAACAGCAAAAATACTTGTTGAAGCATAAAGGTCAATATTTCTTCTTCTGGAGGCAGCTTGTAACTCCTCAGAAGATAGCATTCCTTTCTCAATCATATAAAAGGTCATGATGACCCACCACTCACCTTGTACATGCAGAAATCTGTGGTGAACTTTATGTCCAATGCCAATATGTAATTCCCTTAAAGATAGTGGTTAATGCAGAACAGATTGGTCAGATGGCTTGGAGAGATACTGTGCTGGACCTAATGGAAGTTCTTAGATTTAATACTTGCTTATGACCACGGATGGAGGAGCCTGGTAGGCTGCAGTCCATGGGGTCGCTAAGAGTTGGACACGACTGAGCGACTTCACTTTCACTTTTCACTTTCATGCATTGGAGAAGGAAATGGCAACTCACTCCAGTGTTCTTGCCTGGAGAATCCCAGGGACGGGGAAGCCTGGTGGGCTGCCGTCTATGGGGTCACACAGAGTCGGACAAGACTGAAGTGACTTAGCAGTATGACCTACTATTATTCCTAGCTATATTATTTATATTCTGCTTATTTTATAAGATTGTTGTTTCTTGTATTACTAAATGTATGACTGAGTCTCAGATAAAATTATGATTGTTGTGTATGCTGTCACTAAAGTTATGTCCAACTCTTTGTGACCCCATGGACTGTAGCCTTCCAGGCCCCTCTGTCCATGGAATTCTCCAGGCAAGAATACTGCAATGGGTTGCCATGCCCTCCTCCAGGGGATCTTTCTGATCTAGGGATCAAATCTGTGTCTCTTACATCTCCTTCATTGGTGAGCATGTCCTTTATTACCAGCGCCACCTGGGAAGCTCTTAATGATGCTTAAGTGATTTGAAATGATTGATCAAATAGTTCTATAAGATCAATAAATGTAATCGTGTAACTCTTGGAAAGGGAAGAAGAAATGAAAGGAAACCATTCCCTGGACCGTAACAGATTAGTAAAGCAGGTGCTCCAGAGGCTTTTGGTTACGGTTAACAGAGTCTATTCCACTAATAGCATGTTGAGTGGCCTATCAGGGTAACCCTTGATCTAGGGATGAGACTTCCTAGCTGTGAGACAAGTTGGTCATAAAATGCCTCCCAAACCTTGGTGAAAATTAAGACTGAAAAAAAAAAATTAGGACAGTAAGGGAAGGGATTGTTGACTACCAATTGGATTGCTGACTACCATCCAGTTCTACAAGAATGAAGTCATTAATCACCATAGTCACTGACCTACAATATAACCTGCCGGGAATTCCAGGCAAAGGTCAGGATGAGGCAGATGTGACAGAACTGCTCCCCAGACGTCTCAGGAGCGCTGCCACTGAGGCAACGTCCGCTTTCAGAGGTGCACGGCCTCTGGCTGAAGTGTGACTTCCTCCGTCATTTCTGTTTGAGAATGGTAAAATTTGATTTCATTCGCTTGTTCAAAAGACTGTGATGTGTTGTTTTGAATGCTAGTGGACCAATGTACTAATGAGTTTCAGAAGCCACCGTATCCATGGCAAAAGTACCTATGCCTTGTTTGCTTGCATTAGGAAGAACAGTTGATTAAACCCAATTCTTGAGTCACCCATACCTATGGAAGCACCTAAACCATTAACTTAGATGTCTATTCCTAGTGACTAGCAACGACCTTCTACAAAGATGTGTGCTTGGTTGTACCTCCTACACCAAAATCACATGTACACTGCCCTCCCCCTTGCCTCTTCAAAATGATTCTCAGAGCTCTCTGAGAGACTGTCTTTCAGGTTATAATTCTCAGTTTGGCTCAAATAAAAATTTCCATTTCTTGATTAGATTGACTGTTGATTAATTTTTTATTGGCACATTTTTGAGACTAGTTTCTTAATGTCATATGTATCTTTTGATTATACAAATGTTTAAAACTTTTTTTCTGTAGATACCACTAAATATATATTTTTAGTGTCTCCTTATGTCTGAAGGATCATAGAAATATCTTTAGAACATTATTTTCCTAACATCCTTGAACTTAGAAACTGGAAAGCACAGATTTAGAAGTGATATGTTCTGTCAGACGTTCCCTAGCACTTGATTTTAACAGCATTGTCATTCAGTCTTGGTTTCAGAAGTGCAGTATCTCTGGCAGCTGAAGCGTGACTTTCTATGTCACTTTCTATTCAGGAATGGTAAAATTTGATTTCATTCACATGTTCAAGAGATTATGATGTGTTGTTTTGAACATTAGGGAACCACCGTACTAACCTGTGTTTCAAAAGCCACCTTATCCATGGCAGAAATACCTTTGCCTTGCTTGTTTACATTTGGAAGAATATTTAGAAAAAGACAAAGGAAAGAAAAAGGTAGTGTCAAGTATGTCCTAAAGTAAGGCCAAAATGATGATATTAAAGCTAGATTTTTAGGTTCATTGTGGTTATGCATATGCAATAGAAAAACATAAGCATCACATCTTTCCTTAACACGTGTTCAGTCATTTTATAATAAGTGGTTATATCTCCCTTGATTATACTGGAAACAACCTTATTTTCACACTTGGAGTCAAAACACTAATCACTTAATTTAAAGAATGAATCTATTGCCAAAGATAAATTTTGAAGAAAGAGTGTCTGTTCCCAAATGGCAAAAGAACATCATTAATATTTTCTCTAGCTTTCAAAGACAGGAGACAGATGCTACTGATAAAATATTGTGAGCTCCTCATGGTTGTTTCCAATAAAACACAAATGGTTTCATGGTCCTATAATTTGAACTGTCAATCTCACTTAGTATGTTTGTGTTAAAACATCTGATTCCTAAAAAATTGAGACAAGAAGTGAATTTGCTATTATATTCAATGTATTTGTGAAATATGGGACATATTAATGAAAAATGTGATAAAGGGAAATTAGGGACCTGCAATGTCAAAACTCATTGAGATATAATAGATCTTAACATGACTCTGTTTAGTAAACAGAGCACCAGGAATCCCAGATCATTACTCCTACCCTGCCCAGGACTAAGTGCCATCAGCAGGGCTAGCTTCCCGGATATGCTTCTTCTGCAGTTGCCTGGGGTCCTGCACTCAGATGGGTGCTGTGCTTCTATTAATGGTCTGCTTATTCAGTCCTGCCTTGAAATTCTTAATATTTTTTGAACAAGGGACTCAGGTGTTCATTTTGCCTTTGACCTTACGAACAGCTGATCCTGGCCACTGACAAGTTACTTCTCTGAATTTCAGAAAAGGCAACAAAGATCCTCAGTGTGGAGTTCAGAATCCCAACAAAGTTGACTAGAAACTGAAAGCTCCACATTCACCCTGACCTCAGTGATTTTCAACCAGGGCAAGTTTGCCCCCTAGTGGAGTTTAGCAATGTCTGAAGACAGTGTCAAACTGGGGAAGATGCTACTGGCATCTACTCATAGTAGGATGTTTAGTCTTCCAAATGCATAGTACAGTCCCACAACAAAAGTTGGGGGACCCAAATTGAGGTTGAAAAAGCCTGTGTGATTCATTATTTGTACCTCTAACAGTTGGTACTGCCCCAGGAGGTTACTCAGTGGTTGTTGTCCAGTCACTAAGTCAGATTTGACTCTGCAACCCCTTGGACTGCAACACACCAGGCTTAGCTGTCTTTCACCATCTCCCAGAGTTTGTTCAAACTCATGTCCTTTGAGCCAGCGATGCCATCCAACCATCTCATCCTCTGATGCTCCCTTCTCCTTCTGCCCTCAATCTTTCTCAGCATCAGATTCTTCTGCGAGTCTGATCTTCACGTCAGGTGGCCAAAGTATTAGAGCTTCAGCATCAGTCCTTCAAAAAATATTCAGGGTTGATTTCCTTTAGAATTGACTGGTTTGATCTCCTTGTAGTCCATGGGACTCTCAAGATTCTCCTCCAGCACTCTTGATCAAGGGAGAATAACCTGGGTCTTAGGGCTTCCCCTAGTGGCTCAGATGGTAAAGAATCCATCTGCAGTACAGGAGACACAGGTTCAGTCTCTGGTTTGGGAAGATCCCTTGGAGAAGGGAATGGTTACCCACTCCAGAATTCTTGCCTAGAGAATTTCTTGGACAGAAGAACCTGGCAGGCTATAGTGCATGGGGTCGCAAAGAGATGGACATGACTGAGTGACTGACACACAACAGCAGGTTATTGTATTCCTTCCCATTACAGACTGGAGAGTGAACCTGGTGATTATTAAATGTAATCTAACATTTCCACAAGGTGTAGTGCAGTGACACTATCTCCTAAACCGTTTCTATTTCTCACACTTACCCAGGTAACGGGCAGGCTCCTGGCCACTTTAGGCCTCTGAGTCACACTACACTGGCCGTGAATGACCATCAGGACACCTTTTATTTCTGCTGCCACCTGTTGGGCTGTCACTTTGCCAAGTCCTTGGGTTTGTTCCCAAACTGATTTACGCCATTGTGCCGATTGCTGTCATTATGCAGTGTAATCAACTATTACGTAAGTTTCAGGAAAGAAAACTATTAAAAAGGAGAGAGATTTCAGTGAAAATCTAAGTTTATGCTTTCCAACTGCAGTGCTGGATAAGCCTCTTGAGAGTTCCTTGGACTACAGGGAAATCAAACTAGTCAATCCTAAAGGTAATCAACTCTGAATATTCATTATAACTACTGATGTTGAAGCTGACACTCCAATACTTTGGCCACTTAATATGAAGAACCGACTTGTTGGAAAAGCACCTGATGCTGGGAAAGACTTGAGGCAGAAGGAGAAGAGGATGGCATAGGATGTGATGGTTAGATAGCATCACCAGAGTTGCTATCTATAGATTGCAATGGACATGAATTGGAGCAAACTCTGGGAGATGGTAGAGGACAGAGGAGCCTGGCATGCTGCAGTCCATGGGATCGCAATGAGTCAGACAAGACTTAGCCACTGAACAACAAGGTGGATCTAAAAGATTTGGGAGAGAATCATTAAAATCAGATTCTATAACCAACTTAAATTTCCACTGTTCTTATGGAAACTGTAGACAACTACATCTGTGGTTTTGCAAGACTAGCTAACTGACGCATGCTCAGAAAAAGGCCTGACCCACATCACAAGATTGCAGAATGCCATTTATATGTTTTGTGATGATAAGAAGTTTTATTTAAGGGGTGTAATTTGTGATGATTTTCCTAATAATCAGTGTATCAGACAGCATGGTTTCTACTGTATTTTCTGGTAGAAATGAAGAATATAGTTAGATACTCTACTTTTGTCACTTATAGTCACAAACTTCCCAAGTGACTCAGTGGTAAGGAATCTGCCTGCCAAGTAGGAGATGTGGATTTGATTCCTGGGTCAGGAAGATCCCTGGAGAAGGAAATGGCAACCCACTCCAGTATTCTTGCCTTGAGAAATTCCATGGACAGAGGAGCCTGGTGGGCTACATCCATGGGGTGTCAAAGAACTGGACATGACTTAGTGACTAAAGCAGCAGCAGCAGTAGACCCAAACAACTCTCAGCTCAGTGAAGTCCATGAATTATTTTCCTTCTTGTTGTTCAGTCGCCCAGTCATGTCTAACTCTGCGACCGCATGGACTGCAGCATGCCAGGCCTTGCTGTCCCTCACCGTCTCCCAGAATTTGCCCAAGTTCATGTTCATTGCATCAGTGATGCCATCCAGCCATCTCATCCTCTTATGCCCTCTTCTCCTTCTGCCCTCAATCTTTCCCAGCCTCATTTCCTTACTTACCCCCCACCTTATATCTTAAGAAGATATTCCTTTAGTTGTTAATTCCATAAACACCAACGTAAGGTCTGTCTCTTGCCAAATTCAATATTGATGTGTTCAAGAGTTTCTTCCTTACTTTTAGTTCATGTATTCTATTTCTTGAACTTTCTACATGCCTGGATAGAGTGGAGGAAATGTATCACATTCTTTTAGTATTGAACAAGTATAAATAATATGAACAAAAGTATAGTCAAATCAGTTAATTTCAAAATACTGTTTAAGTTGAGGTAAGAGACCATTTATTTGTCAGTCAATGTGATTTTTCAGAATGCCTTTTAACTTGGTTTTATCTTGTTAGTACTCATGTCCCTAACTTGGAACAGAGTTCTGAGTTTCTAAATTCTAAACTTGTTGAAAGAAAATAGTGGACAACCTCTTAATAAATCAATCCTTGACTCTAGTCAAGGCTATGGTTTTTCCTGTGGTCATGTATGGATGTGAGAGTTGGACTGTGAAGAAGGCTGAGCACCGAAGAATTGATGCTTTTGAACTGTGATGTTGAAGACTCTTGAGAGTCCCTTGGACTGCAAGGAGATCTAACCAGTCCATTCTGAAGGAGATCAGCCCTGGGATTTCTTTGGAAGGAATGATGCTAAAGCTGAAACTCCAGTACTTTGGCCTTCTCATGTGAAGAGTTGACTCATTGAAAAAGACTCTGATGCTGGGAGGGATTGGGGGCAGGAGGAGAAAGGGACGACAGAAGATGAGATGGCTGGATGGCATCACTGACTTGATGGACGTGAGTCTGAGTGAACTCCAGGAGCTGGTGATGGACAGGGAGGCCTGGTGTGCTGCGATTCATGGGGTCGCAAAGAGTCGTACACGACTGAGCGACTGAACTGAACTGAACTGGTACATTTTGCTATACTCCCTATGATACATTCTTGTTACACAACATAACATTTTATCTACCATCAGTTATCACAATTTTGCAGATATTGTTCAACAGTTTAGTCATAAACATCTTATTTGGCTAGTGAAACAAAGGACTTAACAGTTATGATCAAAGACATCACAAACTACTTTTTAAGAAAGTAGTTTAATTTAAGAAGTAATATACAAATATTGCCTCCTTTAAAAGTTTAGAATTTTAGATACAAAGCTAAATTCCTCTTTGCCCATCGAATACATACTTGAAATGTATCCTTCCAGACAAGGACACAACTCCATGCTGTCATCCCCACACCCATACAGATTTTTTTTTTAATATAGTTGTGCTATCATGCTATATGATTAGTTACTTGACTGCTTTCTTTAGTCAAAGTCAATTTGATTAGCTCTGATATAAATCTTGTTCATTCTTTTTGGGTACCATATGATATCCCAGCTATGATTATACCTCATTTTATTTTTGTTTCTTTGTTACTGGACATTATATGTGTGATAATGAACCTCCCTTATATATTTTCTTTAGCACATATGTGTATATTTCCCTGAAGTAAATCCCAGAGAGTAGATCGATGGACCATCTATGTCAGAGCATATACAGTGTTGTCTTGATCCATTTGTTTCAGGGAAAGATTCTTTCTTAGTTTTATAGTGTATAGCACTAAAGTAATAGAATCTAGCCTTTTAGAAATCTAACATACCTTGGGTATCACCATATGATGTAATGAATTAGTCAGTTATTTATCCCTACTCTTTATATTGTTTTTACTCTGGAGCTTCCTTCTGCTCCCCCTGCTTTTGATGCATTAGTAAAATCCTTTTGGCTCTTCTGTCCTTTCTACTTTTACTAACACAAGTTTCAGTCGACAAAATACATCACTGTAAGGAATCATTTTAGCAGATGTTTGATTATCTTCAGTCTAAAATTTTAAAAAATAGTGAAATACTTTCTTGAAATGTTTTGAGTGACTGATCCTTTAAGAGTCATACCTACATTGGTTGAATGCTTGGGATCTTCAGATATTGTTGAATTACCTCAGAAGTGGAAAATGCTTAGATTTAAAATCTAGTTTTTCCTTTAAAACACATTGTTTGTTTGTTACAAATGTGCCATAAATAAGGCACACATGTATGAAAACTTGGGGCTGCTTGCCTCCTATCTTATTTGAAAGATGTTTCTTTACCTGAATGATTATACCACTACCCCGTGTTTCGTGTCTTCTGCATGTGAGATGTTGTGCCTGTTTTTCCCTTTATTCTTACAGCAAGCCTAGAAACATGACATATTATTCTCATTTTATAGTTGTAAAAATTGAGAAAGAAGTTAACCTTCTCGAGTTTCCCTATTAAGAAGTAGTGAAGCTAAGAATTCAAAACAAAGCTTGTCTCATGAGAGCCATATTCACTTTTCACTGTCTATATAGGACTCCTTGTCCATCATCATTTAAAGTCATGAGAGTCTAGTTTTAGAGTTGTGCTTAATTTTAAAATACTAATGATTTTAAAAACTGGACTTCCCTGGTGGCTCAGACGGTAAAAAAAAATAACAACTTTCAATTGCTTTCAAGGATAATTGTAGATAAAACAATCACAGCTAATTTTGTCTGCTTTTATTTTTTTTTCAAGTTAAAAAAAAATTTAACCAAGGTTTAGAACATTTATTTATAAACTATTTATTGACTTTCTGTTATAGATTAGGCCCTATGTTTAAATTTTTCATATGTTGAAAATAAGGCTGGTATATGGAAAATTTGAAAAAGTCCTAAACCATTAAAAAATTAAATTATTGGCAATTCCATCAGCTCTATTTCTAACAGCAAAAAGAACAAAGGACTGCTATTGCTACAGCATGTGCCTGTGTACTTAAACATTAATCGCTTCTTAGGCACAGGGTGGGATGGGTGTGGTTCAGTAGTTTCAGTAAATTCTTATACTTGTTCAAGTTTTGTGAATAAGAAAGAAAGAAAATGAATAATTGTACACATGTGTTTGCTGATTAGAATATCTGACCCATTTTTGTTATAAGGAAGGACTAATTAATGACTCGCTGCTGCAAGCTGGAAAAATCAGCAGTAAATGTTCATCTACCGGCATTATAGATACTCAAATGGGATTTCCTTTTCATTATTAGTGGTTAACTTAATAAAGAAATTAAGGATATCATCGTAGCATTCATGAGAATAAGAATTCACTATCCACATTTAAACACTGTCTAGCACAACTGCAGGCATGCATTTTATAAAAGTCTTGTGAAGCACTTTTATCCTAGAGAGACGTGAGTAAAGAGCTGGTTGTTTCCATTGACAGGAGGTAAGGAAGTTGAGTAAAATGTCCACAGCTGTGCTTGCTGCCTTCACATAAGATAGGGAGAACTCCTCTATATATTTAGTATTGTTGTTGTTCTAGTACTTTTTTCTTAGCTTAGAATGTCACAGAGGAGTTTTACCAGAGTCTTAGAACTTACTCATTGTTTTGTTGTCATAGTTTCACTTTAGTATGATTTTCTTCTTACTTGTAAGCCTACACTTAGGGTAAATATGTTTATTATACTAAGTGCTTTACATGCTTTATTTGTTTGTTCCTCACAACCTTGCTTTGATATATATTGACTATTTTACAGTGGAAGAGAAATGGAATCATAGGAAAGAAAAATAAAATTAATCAAAATGTTACAGATGGATGACAGAGCCAAAAACTTTTGCCTGGCACTTAAAATAGTAGTCTTTGATGGTAACATAGCACAGTGTAGTTTAGAACAGTGGCTCTCAACTGTGGTACATCTGAATCACATGCAGATTGCAATCTGAGTCAGTAGGTCTGCCCTGAGTTTTCAGGTAATGCTAATATTGCCCTTTTGTGCTGTCACTTGAGAACCACTGCAGGTCTGTCGGAGAGGCAATGGCACCCCACTCCAGTACTCTTGCCTGGAAAATCCCATGGACAGAGGAGCCTGGTAGGCTGCAGTCCATGGGGTCGCTAAAAGTCCAACACGACTGAGCGACTTCCCTTTCATTTTTCACTTTCCTGCATTGGAGAAGGAAATGGCAACTCACTCCAGTGTTCTTGCCTGGAGAATCCCAGGGACGGGGGGAGCCTGGTGGGCTGCCATCTATGGGGTCGCACAGAATTGGACACAACTGAAGTGACTTAGCAGCAGCAGCAGCAGCAGCAGGTCTAAGTATTGCTCTTTGAGGCAGATAGGGTTTCACTTTCTGAATTGTCCTTTTAGGTTACCATACACACCTTCTGGCTACATACTGCACTGCCTTTGCAAGCTATCATTCAGAATTATGAGGTGCTTCTATATGCCCTCTACCACCAGTAAAGTGCAATCATATAGCTACATGAGGGATTTAGTATCCACCTCAAGTGGATTTAGTTTTTCCTTCACCTTATTCTGTGACCTGTAAAGTTGTCAGGTTGCCTCAATTTAGAGATCTCTTCATACCTTAGCTATAGGCTTTCTTTTTTTCTCTTTACTTCTTCAATAATTTTTAAAATCCCCAAAGGCGAACATTTTCCACCTTGATTTCCTTTTTCTAATTTGTTGAAAAATGCACATTTTTTCCAGAAACAGTGGTAAGTGACTATGGATAAATTAGGGTGAGTCACTATTTACCAAGGGCTTCTCAAGTGGTGCAGTTGCAAAGAATCTGCCTGCAATGCAGGAGATGCAGGAGACCACAGGTTTGATCCCTGGGTTGGGAAGATGCCCTGGAGTAGGAAATGGAAACTCACTCCAGTATTCTTACCTGGAAAATTGCATGTATAGAGGAGCCTGGAAAATTTCAACCCATGGGGTCACAAAGAGTTAGACATGATTGATAATTAAGCCACACACACACACACACACACACTATTAACTAAAGAATCATTTAACTTAGAAAGTTGGAATAAAGTTTTTTGTGGTTAAATGCACACAATATAGTATTTACCTTCTTATTAATTTTTAAGTTACATTTTAGTAGTTTTAGGTCATTCATAGTACTGTGCTAGTATCACCATTGTCCATCTCCATAACTTTTCATATTGTATGTCTGGGGGAAAAAGAGCAGTGACAGATTTTGCAAGGAAAGCTGTGACAAACCTAGACAAAATATTAAAAGCAAAGACATCACTTTGTCAACAAAGGTCCTTATAGTCAAAGCTATGGTTTCTCCAGTAGTCAGGTACTGATGTGAGAGTTGGACCATAAAGAAGGCTGAGCACCGGAGAATTGATGCTTTTGAACTGTGGTTTGAAGAAGACTTTTGAGAGTCCTTTGGACAGCAAGGAGATCAAATCAATCAATCCTAAAGGAAATCAACCCTGAATATTCATTAGAAGGACTGATGCTGAAGCTGAAACTCTAATACTTTGGCCACCTGATGTGAAGAGCCAACTCATTGAAAAAGACCCTGACGGCTGGGAAAGATTGAAGGTCAAAGGAGAAGAGCCCGACAGAAGATGAGATGGTTAGATAGCATTGCCAACTCAATGGACATGAATTTGAGCAAACTGAGAGAAAATAAAGGACAGGGAAGCCTGGTGTGCTGCAGCCCATAGGCTCACAAAAAGTTGGACACAACTTTGGAGCTAAACAACAAATGTCAAATCCTGTATCCATTAACTTCTTATTCCTTCCTTCCCATTCCTTGTCTCTGAATTTGACTACCCTGGGTACTTCATTTAAGTGAAATCAGGCAGTATTTATTGTTTTTGTCTGGCTTTTTTCACTTAGCATAATGTTCTTTAGGTTCATGCATGTGTGGCATGTGTTATGATTTACTTCCTTTTAAAGGTTGAATATTATTCTGTTATATATATTTGGTAACATAATTATGTATAATGTAACTAATAATATACTATTGTATATACATGTACACATATACATAGACATACACACCACATTTTGCTTATCCTTTCCTCTGTTGATGGACACTTGGGTTGCTTCCACCTTTTGGCTATTGTGGATAATGCTACTTTGAACATGAGTGTGCAAATATCTGTTTGAGTCCCTACTTTCACTTGTTTTGAGTGTATACTCAGAAATGGAATTCTGAGTCATGTGATAAGTCTATACTTAATTTTTTGATGACTTGCTGGACTGTTTTCCATAGTAACTACCATTTTATATTGCAATGGATAGTGCATGACTGTTTCAAATTTTTCATTTTCTCACTAAACTCTGGGGCCTTTCTATTTTTATGATAATAGCCATCCTAATGGGTGTGTGTGAAGTAGAAAAAAATTGTCATTTGAATAAAAATGGAGGAGAAAAGAACAGATAAAACCTTGCTATTCATCTATAAAGTTGCCAGTTATAAATTTGAGTGGAGAATTTACATTTAAAATTGAAATTATTAATGCCAACCTCAGTCTCTTGTTTAATAATAGCTATTTAATATTTTCTTTGAGAGAAGGTAATTTAGAATACTCAAACTACCACACAATTGCACTCATCTCACACACTAGCAAAGTAATGCTCAAAATTCTCCAAACCAGGCTTCAACAATATGTGAACCATGAACTTACAGATGTTCAAGCTGGATTTAGAAAAGTCAGAGGAACCTGAGATCAAATTGCCAATATCTGTGGATCATCAAAAAAGCAACAGAGTTCCAGAAAAACATCTACTTCTGCTTTATTGACTATGCCAAAGCCTTTAACTGTGTAGACCACAACAGACTCTGGAAAATTCTTAAAGAGATGTCACCTTACCTGTCTCTTGAGAAATCTGTATGCAGGTCAGGAAGCAACAGTTAGAACTGGACACAGAACATCAGACAGGTTCCAAGTTAGGGAAGGAGTATATCAAGGCTGTATATTGTCATCCTGCTTATTTAACTTATATGCAGAGTACATCATGAGAAACGCTGGGCTGGATGAAGCACAAGCTGGAATCAAGATTGCTGGGAGAAGTATCAATAACCTCAGGTATGCAGATGACACCACCCTTATGGCAGAAAGTGAAGAGAAACTAAAGAACCTCTTGATGAAAGTGAAAGAGGAGAGTGAAAAAGTTGGTTTAAAGTTCAGCATTCAGAAAACTAAGATCATGGCATCTGGTCCCATCACTTAATGGCAAATAGATGGGGAAATAATGGAAACAGTGAGAGATTTTATTTTGGGGGGCTCCAAAATCACTGCAGATGGTGACTGCAGCCATGAAATTAAAAGACACTTGCTCTTTGGAAGAAAAGTTATGACCAACCTAGATAGCATATCAAAAGCATACATTACTTTGCCAACAAAGGTCCATTTAGTCAAAGCTATGGTTTCTACAGTAGTCATGTACTGATGTGAGAGTTGTACCATAAAGAAGGCTGAGCACTGGAGAATTGATGCTTTTGAACTGTGGTATTGAAGAAGACTCTTGAGAATCCCTTGGACTGCAAGGATATCCAACCAGTCCAACCCTAAATGAAATCAGTCCTCAGTATTCGTTGGAAAGACTGATGCTGAAGCTGAAACTGTAATACTTTGGCCACCATATGTGAAGAACTGACTCATTGGAAAAGATCCTGATGCTAGGAAAGATTGAACTTGGAAGGAGAAGGGGATGACGGAGGATGAGAGATGGTTGAATGGCATCACCCACTCAATGGACATGAGTTTGAGTACTCTCTGGGAGCTGGCTTTGGACAGGGAGGTCTGGTGTGTTGCAGTCCTTGGGGTCACAAAAAGTCGGACACGACTGAGTGACTGAACTGAACTGAACTGAATTTAGAAACACACTATTTGATTACACATATTTCTGGAAGAATTGATGTGTATCTATAAAGAATGTCCAAAATATCATGTTTATGCCTTTTGGATAGCCCTAGATATCAGTTACTTTATCAGTAAATTCTGTAGTTGAAGAAGGAAATGTATGGGAGAAATTTTGTTAAAAGTAACAAATCTGTTTTCAGCAAGAAAATCTTTGATATAAAAAATTTTGCAGTGGTATATAGTTAAAACAATACTTCTTTTCTATATCACAGTGATTCTATTCTATTTTAACCATATAGAAACATAAAGCATAAAACGAAGCACATGGATTAAACTCATGCAGCCTAGTTTCAAAGTCTGATTCTCTACTTAAAAGCTAATAATTCGATCTCTTTGTACGGTATGTCAGTTTTCTTAATCCATATGATTTTAAAAGTTTATCCTTACTTTAAAAATATTGAAGCAATAGATACCCAAAGAGTTTTAGAAATCAAATTATCCTGAAGATTTATAATGCACAAAAGCCCACCGTTTTCAGCCTATGTTACCTCTCATCATCCTTCTCCACAGAATAAACTCTTTACTCTCTTAAAAGATGTTCATCTTGAAATGTAAATAAATATGTTTATACTTTTATTTGACTCATCTTTTGGGTAGTGTGCCCACTTTGACAGTGTCAATTCTTCCAGTCCAAGGATATCTTTTCATTTTTGTATCATCTTCAGTTTTATTCATAAATGTTTTAAAATTTTCCAGAGTATAAGTCTTTCACCTCCTTGGTTTAGTTGATTCCTAGGTGTATTACTCTTTTAGGTGCAATTTTGAATGGGATTTTTTTTTTTTTTACTTTCTCTTTTTGCTTGTTCATTATTATTGTATAAATGACAAGCAATTTCTGTATATTAATCTTATATCCATTGCCTTGCTGAATTCATTTATTGGTTCTAATTTTTGAGGGAGACTTCAGGGTTTTCTCTATATAAATGTCATCTGCAAATAGTAAGTCTTGTCTGTTTCCTTTCAATTTTATATCTTTTACATCTTTTTCTTGTCTGATTGCTGTGGCTAGGACTTCCAATACTGTGTTAAATAAAAGTGGAGAGAGTTGGTATTCTTGATTTGTTCCTAAATTTAGCAGGAACACTTTCAGCTTTTCACCATTGAGTATTATATTGACTGTGCATTTGTTATAAATTACCTAAATTATGTTGAGATATGTTTGTCTGTACTCATTTTGATGAGTTTTTTTTTAATATATCATGATATGATGTTGAAATTTGTCAGATGGTTTTCCTGTGTTTATTGAGGTGATCATGTGATTTTTCTATCCTTTGTTTTGTTAATTTGGTGTGTATCACATTGACTGATTTGCACATGATGAACCATCCTTGTGACCCTGCAATAAATCTAACTTGATCATGGTATAGGATCCTTTTCATATATTGTTGAATTCAGTTTGCTAATGTTTTGTTGAGGAATTTTGCATCTATATCAATTAACTATATTGGTCTATAATTTTGTTTTCTTGTAGTGTCTTTGTCTGGTTTTGATATCAGGTTAATGTGGCCTTGAAGAATGAATTTGGGAGTCTTTTATTTTCTTCAAGTTTTTGGAATAGTTTGAGAAGGATAAGTATTAGTTTGGTAGACTTCCCCTGTGAAGCTATCTAGTCTTGGATTTCATTTGCTGGGTGCTTTTATAGTTATTATTATTATGAATTTAGTTTCACTTCTAGTGATCAGTCTGTTCAAATTATGTTTCTTCTTGACTCAGCCTTGGCAGGCTCTATGTTTCTAGAAATTTGTCCATTTCTTCTGTGTTGTCCAGTTTGTGTATAATGGTTCATAGTATTTTCTTAATGATTTTTTGTATATGTGTGGTGTTTGTTGTTATTGCCCCTTTTTATTTCTTATTTTGTTTATTAGATTCTCTCTTTTTATACTTTCCATATTTGGCTACCAGGTTTATCAGTTTTCATTATCTTTTAAAAATCAGATCTCGGTTTTATTGATCTTATTGTTTTTTATCTTTTTTATTTATTCGTCTCTTATCTTTATTATTTTCTTCTTTCTGCTGACTTTTAGTTTGTTTTTCTTTTGTGATTCTTTTAGTTGGTAGAGTATATTGTTTATTTGCGATATTTCCTGTTTCTTGAGGAAGGCCTGTATCACTATGAACATTCCTATTAGAACTGTTTTTGCTGAATCCCATAGATTTTGGAAAGTTATGTTTCCATTTTCATTTATATCAGAGTATTTTCTGATTTCCCCTATAATTTCATCATCAGTAACATACTGTTTAGTGTACCTGTGTTTTTTTTCCTTTCCCTGTAGTTCTTTCTGTAATTGATTTATAGTTTCATACTGCTGTGGTAGGAAAAAAAATGAATGGTATAGTTTCTCTCTGCGTAAATATGTTGAGGCTTGTTTTATGGCCTCAATACAAGTACTTGATCTAATATAAGTATTGCTATCCCTGTTTTCTTGTTTCTACTTGCATGAAATGTCTTTTCCCATCCCCTTCACTTTCACTCTATTTGTCTTTACCCTGAAGTGAGTCTCCTGTAGGGAGCATTTTGAAGTTTTTTTTGTTTTTTTTTCATTTTTAAATCAAATCAGCTGCCTTATGTCCTTTGATCAGACCATTTAGTCCATTGACGATTTAAAGTGATTGTTGATAGGTATGCACTTTTTGCTGGGCTTTCCTGGTGGCTCAGATGGCAAAGAATCCTCCTACATTGCAGGAAACCTGGGTTTGATCCCTGGGTTGAGAAGATCCCCTGGGGAAGGGAATGGCTACCCACTCCAGTATTCTCACCTGGAGAATGCCATGAACAGAGGAGCCTAGTGGACTACATACAGTCCATGGGGTCATAAAATGTAGGACACGACTGAGTGACTGAGCAACTGAACAACAACAATGATAATCCTTACTATATATTGACTTTCTTATTGGAATTACCCCTTTCCTATAGGTTCTTACCACTTCTCCATTTAGAGAAGATCCTTCAACATTTCTTTTATGGTTAAATTTAGCTGAATGCTTTCAGTTTTTCATCATTGGATAGGTTCTTTATCTCCTTCTATTCTAAATGATAATCTTGCTCTGTAGAATATACTAGGTTGCAGCTTTTTTTCCTTTCATTACTTTGAATATATTATGCCATGCCCGTATGGTCTAAAAATATTTGCAGAGGAATCAGCTGATAACCTTTGGTGGATTCCACTATATATGACTCTTTTTTTTTTTCCTTGCTGCCTTTAGAATTCTGTCTTTAACTTTTGACGTTTTAATTATGATATGTCTTTGTGTGTGTTTGTTTGGGTTCACCTTGGGTTCAACAGGGACCCTCTGTGCTTCCTTTACATGGGTAGTTTACTTCTTTGAGTTTGGAAAGTTTCCAGCCATAATTTCTTCAAATACATTGTTGATGCCCTTCTTTCTTCTCCTTCTGGAACTCCTGTCATGAGACTGTTCGCACATTTGCTGTTACCCCCAGGATCTCATACGTTGCACTATTTGTTTCCTTTGTCCTTCTGTCTGCTTTTCCGATTGGGTGATTTCTGTTATTCTGTCTTCCGGATCAGTTGTGTGTTCCTCTGTGTCATTTAGTCTGCTGTTGTTTGGTTTTTAGAGTTTTCCTATTTCAGATATTGAATTATCTATTTTTGATTGGATCTTTTTATATTTTTTAGTTGTTTGTTGAAATGATCTGTGTTTAAAACAATTCTATTCCCCTAATTCATTTAGCATTTTTATTACCAATGTTTTTGAATTCCTCATATGGTAAATTGTTTCTGTTTCATAATTTATGTTCTTAGGAATTTTCTCTTACCTTTTATTTGAGAGCAGTTTCTTAGTTTTTTTTTTTTTTTTAACTTAAATCTCTCTGTCTCTATGATTTTATTTGAAACAGTTACCTATTGCGGCCTTGAAGGGGTGTTCATATGTGGGGGATCCCTATCAGGTCTGTATGTACTCACTGACCTTGGTGAGGGACTGCATTTGATGTGGGGACAATCATGTCTTTCCTTAGGGTATGCTGGCAGCTTTAACCTTGGTAGGTGGTGAGGCTGGAGATGGGGGAGCTAGATCTGCCCAGGCATGAGGCAGGACTTCCTATCTGCTCAATGGCCATCACAGTGCTATCAGGAGTGAGACGTCCCTAAATTGCTGGAGCGGAAGCCCTGAATGTCAGACTCAAGCTGCTGTTTTCCCTTTAATTGTTTTTTTTTCCTTCTCCCTACCCTGGGACTTTTCCCTCAAAGAGAGGGAGTGTTGAAGCCAGTGTCACTTGTGTGTTTACAGAGGTCTGATTTCTGCCAGTGTAGAAGTCTGTGGTTTCATTCAGATGCAGCCCATGATGGTGTCTTTCCCCCTGTCGTGGCTGCCCCGGATCTAGTGCTAGGCCACAGCCTGGACTGGGTGGAGTTGGAGCATTCACTAGGCTCAGATAGGGGAGCATAGGGGATGGCAGCAATTTGGACAGATGCCCTGCCTGGGGGCCAGTCAGCACTCCTCACAAGTGGATGGTAGGCTTCCCCAGCCTCTCCATCTGTCCCAGCAGTTTTCCAGGCAGTCAAGGGAGTTTTGAAAGCATGTCCCTAACTTCACCACTCTGAGAGCTAAGGAATTATAGGCTTGGTGAATTTCTTAATGTGAAATCTCAATCCATATTGAAGATTTCTTCTCTTTTGGGAAGATTCACTTTTTATATCAAGTGTTAAGGCATATCAGGGATTTGGAATGTTGTTTAACCCCTTCAAAATTCATCTAAGTGGAAGTCTTAGAATTAGCTACCCCTCTGTGCAGTGTGCACAAGGCTTAGACTAACAATTCAATAACCCTTGTAAGTATTTGCTTACAGGACAACTCTGAGTTTCAAGTTTGGTTCTTGCTGTCAGCTCCCATTCATTATTTGGTTAAATGTTTTTATTTAACTTCTTTATCTCTTCCCTTTCTTGGTCCTAGAAGGTATCCATTACTTTCTTAGGAAGTTAGCACTGCACTGAAAATCATATATGTTAAAATTAATCTAATATTCTAGTTTTTAAATAGAGTAATTAGTATACTAGTTTGTTTGAAGCAGAAATTAATTTATAAGCTCCCTCTTTAGTAGGTATTGCTTTTTAGAAACTCAGTTTTATTCCTAATTATATAACTTCTAATTTACAAAATTTTATATGATGAACTGTATGTAAGCTTCCATTTCTAGGTTAGTGGTTTTTACACATTTCTCTCTATTGCACACTCATTTTGAGTCCACCATGCTTTACTGGAGAAGAGGATGAAGGTGGGGCAAGGAGCAGGGCACTGAGTCTGTGACTGACGTGCCTATTTAGCAAGTATCCCTTTCTCACCTACAAATCTCATATAAATTATTGACCCATAGTCTGTATAATGAATAATCATATTTTACACTGAAGATTGGAATCTCATATATTTTTACTCTGCTGAATTCCAGTTCAGAGGAATGACTTTTTTTCCTCTGTTAAATCTTTGTATGGGTTTATAAATGTTCAAATGGTGTATTACCACAGTTCTAGTTGATTTGATTTATGTTGAGGCTTGCAGTTTCTGGGTAAAGAGTCCTTTTTTTCAAGGTTTTGTTTTATTTTATGCTTGATGACTAGAGCCTTCAGAGTCTTAAGAATTAGACAAATATTGATATGAGAAATTGAAGAATGAATGAAAATTGATTCTAACTTGTATCAAGTCAGTGACCATTCTTGAAGATCAATTTCCAAATGTTTGTAATATGAGATGTATAAAACAGAATATCTATAACCACAATATCCACCTCACAGAAAGCCATTTCATCTGATGATGTAACAGTGATTTTTGTTTTGATAGCCTGAAATTGTTCATTATAAAGCAGTCTTCTGAGATGATTTTTAGGTAGAGTTAATTGTGTTTTCACCAAGAGAAAAGTCTAAAAGATTGTCCTCTGGGAATTGTAATTCATTAGTAATGGCTCATTTTATATTACTAATGGGTTACTATTAGTAAATAATAACATAGAATTTTAATAAAATCTTATTAGAATTGTCTGTTAGACTGATAGAAAAAGGTATTATTAATAGTATTCAGAATTTAGAGTACTTTGAACTAGTATCAGTGATTCACTCATTAAAAAAGCAGTAGAATTACAGTTGACTTTTGAGCAACATGAATTTGAACTAAGCAGGTGGACTTATATGAGGATATTTTTCAATGGTAAATACTGTAGTACTGCACGATTCATGGCTCATCGAATCCATGTATACAAAGGAACTGAGGATACATTGAGTTTGTTATTAGTTTTATGCAGATTAACTCCAGTGTTGTTCAGGATCAATTGTATTTGTTTTTAAAATATAATGCCTCCTTTGCGCAATTTTCAGATAAAATACTCTGATATATAAAATGGTAAAGAGCAAATACTTAATGTTATTTGTAAGTCACAAATAAGTCCATTGAGTCAGTGATGCCATCCAACCCATTTCATCCTCTGTCTCCCCCTTCTTCTCTTGCCCTCAGTCTTTCCCAGCATCAGGGTCTTGTCCAGTGAATCAGCTGTGCACACCAAGTGGCTCAAGTATTGGAACTTCAGCTTCAATAACAGTCCTTCTGATGAGTATTCAGGGTTGATTTCTTTTAGGATTGACTGATTTGATCTCCTTGCTGTCCAAGGGATTCTCAAGAGTCTTCTCCAACACCACCGTTCAAAATCATCAGTTCTTCAGTGCCCAGTCTTCTTTATGGTCCAACACTCACATGCATACATGACTACTGGAAAAACCATAGCTTTGACCATACAGACCTTTGTTGGCAAAGTGATGTCTCTGCTTTTATTTGGCATAGTGAAATAAATTCTCAACAAAAATGCTGCTTCTAAAATCTAAGATGATTAATATCTTTAAAATGTGTTATTTGTTGATGAAGCGCTCAAAATTATTTCAGACTGAATTCATTTTATGATTATGTCCAAAATCTCAGCAAATCTAACTTTATTTATAGACTTTTACAGCCCAGTGATGCTAAATAAAGTGAAATTTGCAAGATTGTAATTTCACTGCCCTGAGTGTCATTAAGTCCCAAGAATAAAGAGTGTTAACTTAGAAGTCAGAAGACCAGCATTTTTGTTCAGATTCCTTTGGCTATTAGTTTGTGACCTTGGGCAAGTCATTTAATGTCACTCAGTTTCATTATCCTCATCTTTTCCTGTCTTCTTTCCTCACAAAGTCTTTATGAGAGTGAAATGATAAAATATTAAGGGATGGTAAACACTATAGAAAAATGAGGTATTTATTGTGTAAGGCCATCTTCTGTGATGTTAATTTTTAGACAAGATTAGTGTATAGGCTAAAACAGTGAAAATATGTTTGTTATCTGACTTTTTATTCCAAAGAAATTTTCAAAATATTCATGAGTTGTTTTTAATGATTTCTTTATGGCTCCCTTTGAAAGAAAAGTTGCAGAGTCATCACATAATAGGTTGTCATTTGTGTCCCTGACCCAGTGTTGACTGCCAGTTTGCATTTTAGCAGTGCTGTACTTTCAGA
Organism: Nanger dama; assembly: GCA_917880005.1. Lineage (NCBI taxonomy): Eukaryota > Metazoa > Chordata > Mammalia > Artiodactyla > Bovidae > Nanger > Nanger dama. Next base: position 41,240,750 of record CAKJTW010000002.1, read on the forward strand.
TACTTTCAGTAGAAGGCCCAGCCTAAGTAAACGCGAAAGTTAGCAAATAGGGTTTAGGAAACTTTCTGCAAACAGTTGAATATACCAGTGTTTATCCATACCATTTGTGAGCCTGAGAAACTTCTATTTCCTCAGCCTTGCTGACATTTATGTATGTTAACATATTTTCTCCTGAATGGCCATGCCCTCCTTGTTGTTTTCCTTCTTGATAAAGACCTGGAGCTTTGGGACAACAGGAAATGTTTTACAGCCTCTGTCTGGAGTTGGTCATCTGTTTAGTGTTTCTTGGTGCTTAATGTTCCACTGAGATCAAATAGAAGTGGAATGTTATGGATTAAATTTGTGCCTCCCCAAAATTTATGACATCCTAACCCCTAGTACCTTAGAAACTGACTGTATTTTTGGCAAAAGGGCCTTTACAGAGATAAGTAAGATTAAATGAGGTCACATTAATGGGTCTTAATTCATTGTGGTGTCCTTATAAGAAGAGGAAGAGACACCAGGAGTACATGTGCAGGGAGTAAAGACCATATAAGGACGCAGTGAAAAGGCAGCATCTACAGGCCAAGAAGAGAAGACTTTCTAGGAAACCAAACATGCTCAGGCCTTGATCTTGGATTTCCAGCCTCCAAAACTGTGAGGAAATACGTTTCTGTTTTTAAAATTACTCAGTCTCTGCTATTTTGTTGTGGCTGACTTGGTAAGCTAATACAGAGTCTTGCAGATCCTAGGTGCTGAAATTCCCCATGTATCTGTTGACCATGAGATTATAAAAACACCCTGAAAAGAGTGCATAACCCACAAGTAAATTCAGTTTCAATTTGAATTTAATAGAGGGTCACAAATTCTACAGCTTGTATGGTTATTCCCTTGAAGTTAGAATTGGTGGCAAAGTTACTTTTAGCATGGAAAAGGCAAAGAGGATATTATTTTAGATAGTTAGTTCATTTTAATGAAAGCTTACTTTTATATCTTTCATAATTTGATATACTTTTCTACTTTGAAATTATGGAGAAATTAATGCAAATGACGTAAAACGTTTTTAGAGACATGCATAAGGTAAATTCTTGTGTTTTATTTTGTTTTAAGTCATTGCTTTCCCATACTAGTGAAGTGAAGTGAAGAGAAGTCGCTCAGTCATGTCTGAATCTGCAACCCCATCGACTGTAGCCTGCCAGGCTTCTCTGTCTATGGAATTTTCCAGGCAAGAATACTGGAGTGGGTTGCCGTTTCCTTGTAAATCACACCAATTGTTTTGATGTTAATATTCATGAAACAGTCTAATTTACGTGTGAAGTTTTGGAACAACAGCCATACTCCATCCATCCATTCAGTTCAGTTCAGTTCAGTCACTCAGTTGTGTCCGACTCTTTGCAACCCCGTGAACCACAGCATGCCAGGCTTCCCTGTCCATCACCAACCCCCAGAGTCCATCCAAACACATGTCCATCGATTCGGTGATGCCATCCAACCATCTCATCCTCTGTCGTCTGCTTCTCCTCCTGCCCTCAAGCTTTCCCAGCATCAGGGTCCTTTCAAATGAGTCAGCTGTTCCCATCAGGTGGCCAAAGTATGGGAATTTCAGCTTCAACATCAGTCCCTCCAATGGACACCCAAGACTGATCTCCTTAAGGATGGACTGGTTGGATCTCCTTGCAGTCCAAGGGACCTCAAGAGTCTTCTCCAGTACCACACAGTGATTTTTAATTGGCTTAATTTTGATTTTCAAATACTGAGTCCCATTCACATGCCTATTTACTGAATTGGCTGTTTTATAAATAAAATACTCCATTTTTATGTGTGGTGCTGTACAATTTTAATGTGCTTGCCAGTGCATTATTTCAACTTATCCTCCCTGAAACCTATTGAGACTGGCATTACTCTCTTAATTTTCTGGGAAATGATTCTCAGAGAAGTTAAGACACTTTTTCAGAGTTACATACTGAATTAATGGATCTCATTTCCCAACTTGCCATTCAAAGCTCTTTTATGTTTCCTTAGACCCAGGTAAACCAAGCCCCAAGGACTGAGAAATGCTTTTGATGTCTATATGTGAGCATGTGTGTGAGGTATACACATGTGCTTTTCCTTAAGTTGTTTCTCCCTTTTCTCCTTGGTTATTTTGGACCAGGTATTTTGTTGTGGGAGTGGTGATATGTGTGCTTTTTCCTTTTTCTTTTTCTTGTGTATTGTGTGTGCACACACATTTAACGTACATACACATATATACACTGTATATATGTATCAGTTTAACAGTATCAAAATACAGTGAAGTTGTAAAGAGATTAGTTCTTGTCATCTGTAAGTCTGGATAGCAGGATGGGGGCAACTGGCTGAAGAAAGTATTTTAAGATATCTACAGCTGTTACTTCTTTTTTCAGTAGATACTAGAATCTGTTTAAAATAGTTAAGGGGTAGGCCTCAAAGTCTGTTTCTCTCTCAGAACATCACTTGTAATCTTTAGTTTCCTAAGGTTATGCCATAGTTAATGAAGGTTATATGTTGTATGGATAACTAGTGTATGGATAACTATTAAGCTAGGTCATTGTTCCCCAGACCTAATACTGAATCCCTTCTTGATGTTTCCTAGCAACTAACTCATGTGGAGGATGCAGAAGGAAAGACATCAGGGACTTGCTCTGCATTTCTCAAACAGCAACTGAGAAATGGTACCCAGATTATATTGTTTCTCTTCATGATTCCTATTAAAATCATGCCTCTCACATTGATTAGCATCTAAAATGGATAGTCATAGAAGATGAGCATGAAAAATTAAGCAGTGATGATAAAACATCAGAGTCAAGTCACTGAAAAATTTCATCATTAGTAATATGTTTTAAAGTCCTTGCTATTTATATAATCTTGAATTGATAGTTACTGGGATAAGGAGATAAAATCAATTCTGTTTTATACTTGAAAATTAAAATCTTATTGTTATAAGGATATTCCTCTTAGATGCCTAATTACTTGTTTATATTTATAAAATAAAATGTATTCATTAGTTTTTCCTTGAAAGAAAGAACAATGTGCTGTAAATATATGTATATGTATGTAACTGTTATATACACATCTGTGGATTTTAAACCTTTAAGGTTACAATTTGAAAACTGTTTTGTGAGCTAAATGTTGTTGTATTACTCTTAAGCAAAGAAAAATAACACCTAGAAAATAGGCCCAGTTTCTACTTTTGAGAAACCGATAGAAATGTGATATTGTCAGCTTTCACACATGTTTAGAATATAAACTATGAATTTGAACTTTTATATATTTTATTGTCTTTTAATTTTATTTAATTTTGGTGTTCTAAAATATAACGTCAATAGTAAGACATCTCTATTAGAAAAGAATAGCTTTAAGATGAAAACAACTTGAATTAATGTGTCTTCCTTTTTTAACTGTCACTCTGCCATTTGCTGGGGCTTCCCTGCTGGCTCAGCAGTAAAGAATTCTGCAATGGAGGAGACACGGGTTTGATTCCTGGGTCAGCAAGATCCCTTGGAGAAAGAAATGACAACCTACTCCAGTATTTTTGCCTGGGAAATCCCATGGACAGAGGAAGCTGGTGGGCTACGGTCCATGGGGTTACAAAAGAGTCGGATGTGACTCAGCGACTAAACAACAACTGCCATTTGCAATAATTGACACTAACTAGAAAAGGAGATGAAAAGTGTGATGCTGAAGATGGGGAAAAGACAGCAAGAGGAAAATGGATGCCCAGTATTGAGTAGGCTAAAACCAGCTAGCCCCTACCAGGGAGAACTGGTGTTATCCACAACATATTCAGAGTGAACAAAGGCTAAATGTAGAAAGCACAGTCACCTGGGTTCTTAAATGTGAGCTGAGCGCCATTTTCCTCATTCTTAGATTAGAGCAAGTCTTGGCCAAATGCTACACTGTGGGTCTTGTTGATCCATAGAGAGATTTTCCTTGCTTTGCAGCCAACTTAGAAAGCTAAGTATTTTGCATCAGGTTCATTATTTAGTCTTAACTTCAGAGATTTCTAACATAAAAATATTTCATTCTTCTTTACTCACTGAGCCCAGCTGTGTTTTTCTAAAACTGCCTTTTCTCATAGGTAAGAAGAAGTCTCAAATTCTTTTCACCATTTTTATGTCTATTTGATTTAAAAGTTCAATTTCATATCTAAGTTAAAGCCTTGCCCTTTATCTCAGATGAGCTCTAAATATCACTGTTGTTCTGTCAGATGATAGTTGTTCAGGCTACTCCATTGTGCTGCCCTCCTCCTTTTGCCCCCTCCTACTCTTGTTGCCATTAATCTGCAAATCTCCCTCCTCCTTCTCAAATAGACACAGGAGGCAGATCAGCAAAGATACCTTATAAACATAAGTCCACTAGGCAGTGAGATACTCTCTCCCCCATTCATGCAAGTACTTCCTATCTTTATGGATGATTTTCTTGATCCTTTATCTGTTGAATTGGGAGACAAAGACAACCCATCTCTTCTCATATGGGAGTCCTTTTTTAGAATATGGGTTATTTAATTGCCCTTGGTTTACGACAGCTTTCAACACTATTCACACATCAGGGCAATTAAAATATATCCCACTTACCATGCTTTAATTTTTTTCATGTGTCTTGGCATAGGGTTGCCTAAGGGTTCTTTCTTTGGTAGTACTTCAGTTCAGTTCAGTCACTCAGTCGTGTCCAATTCTTTGTGACCCCATGCACTGCAACACTCCAGGCTTCTCTATCCATCACCAACTCCTGGAGCTTGCTCAAACTCAGGTCCATCAAGTCGGTGATGTCATCCAACCATATCCTCTGTTTTCCCATTCTCCTCCCACCTTCAATCTTTCTCAGCATCAGGGTCTTTTCAAATGAGTCAGGAGGCCAAAGTATTGGAGTTTCAGCTTCAACATCAGTCATTCCAATGAATATTCAGGACTTATCTCCTTTAGGATTGACTGATTGGATCTCCTTGCAGTCCAAGGAAGTCTTCTCCAACACCATAGTTCAAAAGCATCAATTCTTTGGCACTCAGTTTTCCATATAGTCCAACTGTCACATTCATACATGACTACTGGAAAAACCATATCTTTCACTAGACAGACATTTGTTGGCAGTCTTGGCTCTGATTTTAATAAACTGACTAGATTGGTCGTAGCTTTTCTTCCAAGGAACAAGTGTCTCTTAATTTCACCATCTGCAGTGATTTTGGAGCCCAGAAGAATAAGGTCTCTCACTGTTTCCATGGTTTCCCCATCTATTTGCCATGAAATGATGGGACCAGATGCCATGATCTTCGTTTTCTGAATGTTGAGTTTAAAGCCAACTTTTTCACTCTTCTCTTTCACTTTCATCAAGAGGTTCTTTAGTTCCTCTTCACTTTATGCCATAAGGGTGGTGTCATCTGCATATATGAGATTATTGAGATTTCTCCTGGCAATCTTGATTCCAGCTTGTGTTTCTTCCAGTCCAGCATTTCTCTTGATGTACTCTGTATATAAGTTAAATAAGCAGGGTGACAATATACAGCCTTGACTTACTCCTTTTCCTATTTGGAACAAGTCTGTTGTTCCATGTCCAGTTCGAACAGTTGCTTCCTGGCCTGCATACAGATTTCTCAAGAGGCAGGTCAGGTGGTCTGGTATTCCCATCTCTTTCACAGTTTTCCACACTTTCTTGTGATCCACACAGTCAAAGGCTTTGGCATAGTCAATAAAGCAGAAGTAGATGTTTTTCTGGAACTCTCTTGCTTTTTCAATGATCCAGCGGATATTGGCAATTAGATCTCTGGTTCCTCTGCCTTTTCTAAATCCATGTTGAACTTCTGGAAGTTCAGGGTTCACGTATTCATCCTGGCTTGGAGAATTTTGAGCATTACTTTGCTAGCATGTGAGATGAATGCAATTGTGCACTACTTTGAGCATTCTTTAGCCTTGCTTTTCTTAGGGATTGGAATGAAAACTGACCTTTTCCAGTCCTGTGGCCACTCTGAGTTTTCCAAATTTGCAGGCGTATTGAGTGCAGCACTTTCACAGCATCATCTTTCAGGATTTGAAATAGCTCAACTTAATTCCATCACCTCCGCTAGCTTTGTTCATAGTGATTGGAGTGTATGCATAGCAATATATTGAAGTGTCTTAATCACAGCTTCCTCAAGAGGGGAACAGAAAACCCCAAGAGTCGCTTTGTGAAACAGAGACACCTAGTTGCAACCCTGAAACCAGAGTTGCAAGAATCCCTTTGCCTTCTTTTGGCCCTGTTTGTCTAAGCCGCGTATCATCAGAGCAACCATTTCCCAGATTATTCTTCTCTGATAGGTGCTGAGATAATATTCCCAGAGGTGGTTAAGCCAGAAATGCAAATGTGGACACAATTCTACTTGTACTTTTGATAATGTCATTAGGTTTAGAACTCATACTCAGGAGAAAATGTCCTACTAAAATATGTGGTGGCACTGAAAGTCTTAACTCCCTGTGTGAAATGTCATTTATTTATTATTTATTTTTAATTAATTATTTATTATTTAATTTATTTATTATTATTTATTTATTCATTTATTATTGAATCATTATTTATTAATTCATTGGACATTTATTGATTGCTTTGTGTGCTCAGCTCTTATCAGACCTTAGGGTACTGAGGGAAAGATAAGGCAAGTCCTTGCTCTGTTGGAAGGTATTTACTTTCTAATGAGAAGGTAGGAAATAACTAAGAAAGTAAATAAATATGGGTAAGACAATTTCAGACAGTAAAATGAGGTCATATTTGAGGTAATATGTGAGAAATATGATTCCAGAGGGCATGGCCATAGGTGTCACTAGAATAGATTTTCCATAGAACCCTGAAGTTCTACATATTGGATATTTTTTTCTTCTCCTTTGGTTTCCTTTTTTAAAATCAGAGCTGTAGTACCATTATGTAGGGAAAATTCTCAGAGAATAAAATTGAAATCTTACAGCAAAAAAAAAAAAAAAAAAAAGGTGATTCAATAATAAACAGATTACTAGGAGTATGTTTATATTATTCAGGAGCTTAATTTATTTTATAGTAATTTCTTATCTGTAAAATCTCATGAGAACTGTGGTAATTTTCTTATTGTTAATCTGTACCCTGATTCTTATCTGGATCATGGGGATTAATTTCTTTCCTGGGAGTTTTCTTAGCTAGAAAGTCAATAGTCTTTCCTACAGTATATTCTTAAGCTTCAAGATTTTGCAGAAAATGTTGTGCATATGATAATGATATTTTTAGCCCTCTCTGAATCAGGGAAGCTTGAATCTCTCAGGTCTTAGTTTCAGTGTGATCTAGTTTGAATAAATGTCTCATATTCCCCATAAACAACTGAAGCAGGATATCCAACCTTGATTATTCATTGATTCAGAAAATATTTTTTGAATGACTGTTACATACCAGGTATACTCCTGGAAACTGAAGATTTAGCAATGAACAAAAGAAAGCTTTCTTAAAGTTTTCTTTCTAGTGGGGAGAGGTGACCAGTGAACATGCAGACATATGTATGACAGATGTTGAGCAATGGTGATAAAAATTAATGAGCAGATAAAGGCTGGTAAAGTGCTCAGTCATGTCCAACTCTTTTGAGACCTCATGGACTATACACTACGAGCCTCCTCTATCTGTGGGATTTTCCAGGCAAGAATATTGGAGTGGGTTGCCACTCCTTTCTCCAGGAGATCTTCCTGACCCAGGGATTGAACCTGGGTCTCCTTCATTGGAGGCAGATTCTTTACCATCTGAGCCACCAGGGAAGCACAGTAAAGGCTGGTAGATACTGGGGCAATGTGGTTGCACCTTTTTAATAGGTTATTCCAGGAGGGTTGGAAAGGTCACATGTGTTCGAAAGACTAAAATAAGTGATCAGAGTGAGCCATTCAGATATCTGGGCCAGCATGGCTAAGGCAGAATGATCTGAAAAGTTTTAGGAGGTAAGGTCAGAAAGAAGAGCAGATTATGTAGGGACTAAAGGGCCTTATGCTTTTTCCCCAATGAGAAGGGAACCCGCTGGAAGGTTATGAGTAGAGAATTAATGAAAATAACTTTGGTTTAGAAAGGTTCATCTGGCTCATATGCTCAAAATAGACAGTGGTGAGACAATGGTTGAATCAGATGCCTTAAATTGGAGGCTACTGGAATAACCTGGAATAAGCTGGAATCAAGATTGTGGGGAGAAATGAAAATAACTTCAGATATGCAGATGACACCACCCTTATGAAAGAAAGTAAAGAGAAACTAAAGAGCCTCTTTGAAGGTGAAAGAGGAGAGTGAAAAAGCTCAAAGTTAAAGCTCAACATTCAAAAAACAAAGATCATGATATCTGGTCCCATCACTTCATGGCAAATATATGGGGAAAGAATGGAAACAATGACAGACTTCATTTTGGGAGGGTTCCAAAATCACTGCAGTTGGTGACTGCAGCCATGAAATTAAAAGATGCTTGCTCCTTGGAAGAACAGCTATAACCAACCTAGACAGCATATTAAAAAGCAGACATTACTTTGCCAACAAAAGTCTGTCTAGTCAAGGCTATGGTTTTTCCAGTAGTCATGGTTGTGAGAGTTGGACCATAAAGAAGGCTGAGCACTGAAGAATTGATGCTTTTGAACTGTCATGTTAGAGAACATTCTTGAGAGTCCCTTGGACTTCAGAAAGATCAAACCAGTCAATCCAAAAGGAAATAAGTCCTGAATATTCATTGGAAGGACTGATGCTAAAGCTGAAGCTCTAATACTTTGGCCTCCTGATGCGAAGAGCTGACTCATTGGAAGAGACTCTGATGCTGGGAAAAATTGAAGGCAGGAGGAGAAAGGGATGACAGAGGATGACATGGTTGGATGGCATCAGTGTCTCAATGGACATAAGTTTGAGAAAGCTGTAGGAGATGGTGAAGGACAAGGAAGCCTGGCGTGCTGCAGTCCATGGGGTTGAAAAAAGTTGGACTGACTGAGTGACTGAACGACAACAAAATTACCTGGAAACAAGAGGCCTGGGTGATTGCTATAAGGGGTGAGAAGCGGTGGAGTGTAGAATTGACAGTATTTGCTGATGCACTAGAAATGGGTTATAAGAGAAACAGTAATTAAGATGACCTGAATTTTTTTTTGACTTGAGCATTTTATTTTAAAAGATCGGGTACCCATTAATTAAGAGAGATGTGAAAGAAGCAAGTTATTATTAGTATTATTTGGGAGAGAGGAATTAGGAATTTGTGTTGAACACACTTAGTTTGATATGCCTTTAGACATCCAAAGAAGAAATTTAGCGGACAGCAAGATAAGCAAATTTTTGTTAAGGATATTGGGAAAATTTGGGGATATAAATTTCGGAATCATTGGTGTAGAGCTAGTATTGAGACCATGATCTTTATAATGTCTCAGTTATAGCACTTATTTCATTATTTTATCATTGTTTTTTGACATATCTCTTTGTCTAGGTTAATATCCTTGTCTACGGAGGCTGCATGTTTTTGACATTCAAGTATTTTGTTCATGGAAGTCTGATGTGGTATGAAGCTGTAGGTTTCTGTAAGTGGCAGCTTTAACCAAGACCAGAGTGTTAGAAGCCCTGAAGGAAATAAACTTAATGTAAATCTAGCCCTGTAACATATTGGCAAGCACCATATATTTGCCTAAAGTTTATGCTCTTTGAAGTTGGTCAGATTGATGAGTGTAGCCTAAACTGAGGCCCATAAACTGGTGCCTGTCTTTAATTCCCCACCCTCTTTTTTAATCTGTTATTGGTTACATACAGAAATTGAGAATAAGCATTTAGAAACTTTTATAGCAGTATAGTAATTTTATATCTATTGAATCTAATAAAATTGTTTCTATTTTGTGTGTCTTTTTAAAATTTCATTTTTCTAGTAATTCATTTTTTAATTTATTTAACAAAAAATGTCAATCTGCAGCAATTGAAAAAATTTTTAATTTGGTCCGTCACAGATTGAGAAGAAATATTCATTATGTAGAAGGCACTTCATTAACTGAAAACTCAGCTAAATCAGTAGTAGTTCTCACTGGAAAAAAGGTAGATGGAATGTAACCAGCAAGCATGGTCAGTATCTCTAGAGAATACATGTGCATTGAAGCATTCTTTATATTTCATGCAGTGACATTGATATGGGGAGGTATGATGCGGTAGCGTGAAAAGTGTTAAAAGGACCACTCATCTGCAAGGAACCTAGAAGACTGAGGGATTTGTTTAATTTTTGTTAGTCAAGTTGCTTATAATCTTAAGTCTGACATTTTGGTGAGTGGATTATAGAACCACCCGCTCGGATTGTAAACATTTCCTTTTAGCACCCAAACTTTAGATATTTCTTCACATGTCAATGTGTTGTTTTGTGGTTTCCTAATAGTAATCTTCTGGTCTACAATGCATCGTTCATCAACCTTGTTTCTTAGCTGCTGGTACATTTTAACCCTTTTCATTTATCTTTTGACATTTTAAAGGGAAGTTATCAAAAGACAACAGTGAATTAATATTTTCGTCAGATCTTTAATATCTTCCTTAATATTCACCATTATTCCCATTAATAATTTTATTTATTTTTTATTAATAATCAATGTTAATATGCCTTGCAGAATGCAATTAACAACTAACTTGGTAATTTCAGAAAAAGAAATAAGCAGATGTGATTTCAGGTGAGGCAGCAGTAAGCGGCAGCTGATGGCAAGCAGAAGTGAGCAGTAGCTGGAAGCAAGATCTTATTTCCCAGACTGAGAGTCCTAAACACTGTACAACAGGGAACCGCAGTTAGGGCCTGAGTCCCTAGTTCTTGCCTACCATTTCAAGAAAGAATTCAGGCAAGGAGGCAGAAGGTAAACAGAGTAAAAATTCATTGCAAAAGAAAAGAAAAAGTGGAAAGACATACAGGCGAACTCAGAGAGAGAATCACATCTTTGGGAAATTTAAATCCTTTATAAGGGAGCAGCCTTACAGGTGTTTGTCTTCTTTTGGCCAGTTGTATTGCTTTGACCTCATGGCCAATTTACACTCCCTGGGTGTGCACGTACCCCTCAATTAATATGGATCCCACTGCAAAGGCCTCTGGAAGGGGAGAGCCAGACTTATATGGCCTGGGATTTCTTGTCTTTTTGACCCCATGAAGGCTTGGGATCCCTTGCTCCAAGTATGGGAAGTGTGTGACTCTTGATTTTTTAACAGGGTTTAGTCTCACTCTGTCTCTATCGTTCAAACGCTAGTTCGATTCAGTTCAGATGCTCAGTCGTGTCTGACTCTTTGGGACCCCATGGACTGCAGCACGCCAGGCCTCCCTGTCCATCACCAACTCCCAGAGATTACTGAAACGCATGTTCATCGAGTTGGTGATGTCATCCAACCATCTCATCTTCTGTTATCCCCTTCTCTTCCTGCTTTCAACCTTTCCCAGCATCAGGGTCTTTTCAAATGAGTCAGCTCTTTGCATCAAGTGGCCAAAGTATTGCAGTTTTACCTTCAGTATCAGTCCTTCCAATGAATATTCAGGACTGATCTCCTTTAGGATAGACTCGTTGGATCTCCTTGCTGTCCAAGGGATTCTCAAGAGTCTTCTCCAACACCACAGTTCAAAAGCATCAATTCTTCGACACTCAGCTTCTTTATACTCCAGATTTCACATCCATATGTGACTATTGGAAAACCGTAGCCTTGACTAGACAGATCTTTGTTGGCAAAGTAACGTCTCTGCTTTTTAATAAGCTGTCTAGGTTGGTCATAGCTTTTCTCACAAGGAGTAAGCTTCTTTTAATTTCATGGCTGCAGTTACCAACTGTACTGATTTTGGAGCCCCCAAATAAAGCCTGCCGCTGTTTCCACTGTTTCTCCATCTATTTGTCATGAAGTGATGGGACCAGATGACATGATCTTAGTTTTCTGAATGTTGAGCTTTAAACAAACTTTTTCACTCTTCTCTTTCACTTTCATCAAGAGGCTCTTTAGTTTCTCTTCACTTTTTCTGCTGTAAGTGTGGTGTCATCTGCACATCAGAGATTATTGATATTTCTCCCAGCAATCTTGATTCCAGCTTGTGCTTCATCTAGCCCAGCACTTCTCATGATGTACTCTGCATATAAGTTAAATAAGCAGGGTGACAATATACAGCCTTGGCGTATTCTTTTTCCTATTTGGAACCAGTCTGTTGTTCCATGTCCAGTTCTAACTATTGCTTCCTGACTTGCATACAGATTTCTTGGAGCAGATCAGGTGGTCTTGCATTCTTTCAGAATTTTCCAGAGTTTATTGTGATCTACACAGTCAAAAGCTTTGACATAGTCAATAAAGCAGAAATAGATGTTTTTGTGGAACTCTCTTGCTTTTTCGATGATCCAAAGGATGTTGGCAATTTGGTCTCTGGTTCCTCTGCCTTTTCTGAATCCACCTTGAACATATGGAAATTCACAGTTCACAAATTCTTGAAGCCTGACTTGGAGAATTTTGAGCATTACATTACTAGCATGTGAGAAAACAGTAGAAATGAGCACTATCCACAATACAGCAGAAAAGAAGCAAGACTGTATAAGAGTGGTTTCTTCTAGATTATAATTCTGGAGATTGTCTCCCCTGTTTCTCATTTTGGGGAATTTTTCATATTATTGACTGTAATTATATTATTATTATAAAATTATTTCCATACAGCCCTCTTCAAAACATATAAGTAACCTACCTTATATGTATGTAGGTAACTTACATCTATATAGGTAGGTAGGTAAGCTGCCTACACATGTAACCTATTTATATGTAGGTAGACAACCTACCTTACCTGCCTCCTGAGAAACCTATATGCAGATGAAGAAGCAACAGAACCAGACATGGAACAACAGACTGGTTCAAAATTGAGAAAGGAGTACATCAAGGCTGTATATTGTCACCCTGCTTATTTATGCAGAGTACATCATGTGAAATGCTGGGCTGGATGAGGCACAAGCTGGAATCAAGTTTGCCAGGAGAAATATCAGTAACCTCAGATGTGCAGATGACATCACCCTTGTGGCAGAAAACAAAGAACTAAAAAGTCTCTTGATGAGGGTGAAAAAGGAGTGTGAAAAAACTGGCTTAAAGCTCAACATTCAAAAACAAAGATCATGGCATCTGGTCCCATTACTTCATGACAAATAGATGGGGAAACAATGGGAAGAGTGACAGGCTGTAGTTTTTGGTGTTCCAAAATCACTGCAGATGGTGATTGCAGCCATGAAATTAAAAGATGCTTGCTCCTTCAAAGAAAAGCTATGATACACCTAGACAGCGTATTAAAAGCAGAGACATTACTTGGTCGACAAAGTCCATATAGTCAAAGCTATGGTTTTTCCAGTAGTCATGTATGAATGTGAGGATTGGGCTATAAAGAAGGCTGATGATCGAAGAATCGATGCTTTTGAACTGTGTTGCTGGAGAAGACTCTTGAGAGTTCCTTGGACATCAAGGAGATCCAACCAGTTCATCCTAAAGGAAATCATTCCCTGAATATTCACTGGAAGAGGTTCCAATACTTTAATCACTTGATGTGAAAAGCCAACTCACTGGAAAAGACCCTTATAGTGGGAAAGATTGAGGGCAGGAGGAGAAGAGGGTGACAGAGGATGACATGTTTGGATGGCGTCATTGACTCAATGACATGATCAATCTCCCTGAGATAGTGAAGGAGAGGGAATCCTGGCGTGCTGCAGTGCATGAGGTCTCAAATAGTCAGATGCAACTGAGTGACTGAATAACAACTACTGTAAGTTGAAGAAGCAATTTGATGGGTTTGGCATTCCTATTTTGATGTTCTTGTTTTGAATATCTTAAAAATTATGTTACTATTTGTTATTTCCCGAGTTATATTCTATAGATTACTTCTTCCATCTTTGCAAAGTTATATGGCACCAAATCTCTGGCAGTTAATGAGCAGCTTGTGAAAAGATATTTGTCTACGACCTGTTTGTTTCACTACTTTCAAAGCCATAATGATGTTAAACATCTGTATAGAATACTCTCACTCTTTAGTCAACAGGGATGTTGTACACTTGAAAAATGATCTGAAAGAAACAATGGCTACTTTTTTCTTTTTAATTTATTTTTGCAGGCTAATTACTTTACAGTGTTGTATTGGTTTTGTCATACATTGACATGAATGTGCCACGGGTGTACATGTGTTCCCCATCCTGAACCCCCACTCCCACCTCCTTCCCCATCTCATCCCTCTGGGTCATCCTGGTGCACCAACCCGAGCACCCTGTATCATGCATCGAACCTGGACTGGCGATCTGTTTCACATATGATAATATACATGTTTCAATGCCATTCTCCCAAACCACCCACCCTCGCCCTCTCCACAGAGTCCAAAAGAGTGTTCTATACATCTATGTCTCTGTTGCTGTCTTGCATACAGGTTTATCATTACCATCTTTCTAAATTCCATATATATGCATTAGTACACTGTATTGGTGTTTTTCTTTCTTCACTCTATAACAGGCTTCATTTTCATCAGCCTCATTAAAACTGATTTAAAGGTATTCTTTTAATGGCTGAGTAATATTCCGTTGTGTATATGTACCACAGCTTTCTTATCCATTCATCTGCTGATGGACATCTAGGTTACTTCCATGTTCTGGCTATTATAAACAGTGCTGCAATGAACATTTGGGTACATGTGTCTCTTTCAGTTCTGGTTTCCTCAGTGTGTATGCCCAGCAGTGGGATTGCTGGGTCATATGACAGCTCTCTATCCAGTTTTTTAAGGAATCTCCAAACTGTTCTTCATAGTGGCTGTACTGAGTTTACATTCCCACCAACAGTGTAAGAGGGTTCCCTTTACTCCACACCCTCTCCAGTATTTATAGCTTGTAAACTTTTTGATAGCAGCAATTCTGACTGGTGTTAAATGGTACCTCATTGTGGTTTTGATTTGCATTTTTCTAAGAATGAGTGATGTTGAGCATCTTTTCATGTGTTTGTTAACCATATGTATGTCTTCTTTGGAGAAATGTCTGTTTAGTTCTTTGTCCCATGTTTTGATTGGGTTGTTTATTTTTCTGGAATTGAGCTGCAGGGGTTGCTTGTATATTTTTGAGATTAATTCTTTGTCAGTTGCTTCATTTGCTATTATTTTCTCCATTCTGAAATCTGTCTTTTCACCTTGCTTATAGTTTCCTTCACTGTGCAAAATCTTAAGTTTAATTAGGTCCCATTTGTTTATTTTTGCTTTTATTTTCAATATTCTGGGAGCTGGGTCAGAGATGCTGCTGCTGTGATTTATGTCAGAGTGTTTTGCCTATGTTTTCCTCTAGGAGTTTTTATGGTTTCTGGCCTTACAGTTAGATCTTTAATCAACTTTGAGTTTATTTTTATGAATGGTGTTAGAAAGTGTTCTAGTTACATTTTTTTTTAACAAGTCATTGACCAGTTTTCCCAGCACCACTTGTTAAAAGATTGTCTTCTCTACATTGTATATTCTTGCCTCCTTTGTCGAAGATAAGGTGTCCGTAGGTGTGTGGATTATCTCTGGGCTTTCTATTTTGTCCCATTGATCTATATTTCTGTCTTTGTGTCATTACCATACTGTCTTGATGACTGTAGCTTTGTAGTGTAGTCTGAAGTCAAGCAGATTGATTCCTCCAGTTCCATTCTTTCTTTCTCAAGATTGCTTTGGGTATTCGAGGTTTTTTTGTATTTCCATACACGTTGTGAAATTATTTGTTCTAGTTCTGTGAAAGGGATTACATTGAATCTATAGATTGGTTTGAGTAGTATACTCATTTTCACTATATTGATTCTTTCGATCCATGAACACTGTATACTTCTCCATCTATTTGTGTCGTCTTTGTTTTCTTTCACAAGTGTTTTATAGTTTTCTATATATAGGTCTTTTCTTTCTTTAGGTAGATGTATTCCTAAGTATTTTATTCTTTTCACTGCAGTGGTGAATGGAATAGTTTCCTTAATTTCTCTTTCTGTTTTCTCATTATTAGTGTATAGGAATGCAAGGGATTTCTGTGTGTTGATTTTATATCCTGCAACTTTACTGTATTCATTAATTACCTCTAGTAATTTTCTGCTGGAGTCTGAGAAAAGAGTCCGAAATGCAGTACTTGGATACAATCTCAAAAATGACAGAATGATCTCTGTTTCCAAGGCAAACCATTCAATATTACAGTTATCCAAGTCTGTTCCCCAATCAGTAATGCTGAAGAAGCCAAAGTTGAACGGTATTATGAAGACCTACAAGATCTTTTAGAACTAACACCCAAAAAAGATGTCCTTTTCATTATAGGGGGCTGGAATGCTAAAGTAGGAAGTCAAGAAACACCTGGAGTAACAGGCAAATTTGACCTTGGAATGTGGAATGAAGCACGGCAAAGACTAATAGAGTTTTGCCAAGAAAATGCACTAGTCATAGCAAATACCCTCTTCCAAGAACACAAGAGAAGACTCTACACATGGACATCCCCAGATGGTCAACACCAAAATCAGATTGATTATATTCTATGCAGCCAAAGATGGAGAAGCTCTATACAATCAACAACAATAACAAAAGACCAGGAGCTGACTGTGGCTCATATCATGAACTCTTTATTGCCAAATTCAGACTGAAATTGAAGAAAGTAGGGAAAACCGTTAGGGCCATTCAGGTATGACCTAAGTCAAATCTCTTATGATTATACAGTGGAAGTCAGAAATAGATTTAAGGGCCAAGATCTGAAGATAGAGTGTCTGATGAACTATGGAAGGAGGTTCGTGACATTGTACAGGAGACAGGAATCAAGAACATCCCCATGGAAAAGAAATGCAAAAAGCAAAATGGCAGTCTGGGGAGGCCTTACAAATAGCTGTGAAAAGAAGAGAAGCGAAAAGCAAAGGAGAAAAGGAAAGAGATAAGCATCTGAATGCAGAGTTCCAAAGAATAGCAAGAAGAGATAAGAAAGCCTTCTTCAGCAATCAATGCAAAGAAATAGAGGAAAAGAACAGAATGGGAAAGACTAGAGATCTCTTCAAGAAAACTAGAGATACCAAGGGAACATTTCATGCAAAGATGGGCTCGATAAAGGACAGAAATGGTATAGACCTAACAGAAGTAGAAGATATTAAGAAGTGGCAAGAATACACGGAAGAACTGTATAAAAAAGATCTTCATGACCCATATGATCATGATGATGTGATCACTCATCTAGAGCCAGACATCTTGGAATGTGAAGTCAAGTGGGCCTTAGAAAGCATCACTATGAACAAAGCTAGTGGAGGTGATCAGTTCCAGTTGAGCTACTTCAAATCCTGAAAGATGATGCTGTGGAAGTGCTGCACTCAATATGCCAGCAAATTTGGAAAACTCAGCAGTGGCCACAAGACTGGAAAAGGTCAGTTTTCATTCCAGTCCCAAAGAAAGGCAATGCCAAAGAATGCTCAAACTACCGCACAATTGCATTCATCTAACATGCTAGTAAAGTAATGCTCAAAATTCTCCAAGCCAGTCTTCAGCAATACATAAACTGTGAACTCCCTGATGTTCAAGCTGGTTTTAGAAAAGGCAGAGGAACCAGAGATCAAGTTGCCAACATCTGCTGGATCATGGAAAAAGCGGTAGAGTTCCAGAAAATCATCTACTTCTGCTTTATTGACTATGCCAAAGCCTTTGACTGTGTGGATCACAATAAACTGTGGAAAATTCTGAAAGAGATGGGAATACCAGACCACCTGACCTGCCTCTTGAGAAATCTGTATGCAGGTCAGGAAGCAACAGTTAGAACTGGACATGGAACAACAGACTGGTTCCAAATAGGAAAAGGAGTCCGTCAAGGCTGTGTATTGTCACCCTGCTTATTTAACTTCTATGCAGAGTACATCCTGAGAAACACTGGGCTGGAAGAAACACAAGCTGGAATCAATATTGCTGGGAGAAATATCAATAACCTCAGATGTGCAGATGACACCACCCTTATGGCAGAAAGTGAAGAGGAGCTAAAGGGCCTCTTGATGAAGGTGAAAGAGGAGAGTGAAAAGCTGGCTTAAAGCTCAACATTCAGAAAACTACGATCATGGCATCTGGTCCCATCACTTCATGGGAAATAGATGGGGAAACAGTGGAAACAGTGTCAGACTTTATTTTTTTGTGCTCCAAAATCACTGCAGAAAGTAACTGCAGCCATGAAATTAAAAAAAGCTTACTCCTTGGAAGAAAAGTTATGACCGACCTAGATAGCATATTCAAAAGCAGAGACATTACTTTGCCGACTAAGTTCCGTCTAGTCAAGGCTATGGTTTTTCCAGTGGTCATGTATGGATGTGAGAGTTGGACTGTGAAGAAGGCTGAGCGCTGAAGAATTGATGCTTTTGAACTGTGGTGTTGGAGAAGACTCTTGAGAGTCCCTTGGACTGCAAGGAGATCCAGCCAGTCCATTCTGAAGGAGATCAACCCTGGGATATCTTTGGAAGGAATGATGCTAAAGCTGAAATTCCAGTTCTATGGCCACCTTATGCGAAGAGTTGACTCACTGGAAAAGACTCTGATGCTGGGAGGGATTGGGTGCAGGAGGAGAACGGGACGACCGAGGATGAGATGGCTGGATGGCATCACAGACTTGATGGACGTGAGTCTGAGTGAACTCCGAGAGGTGGTAATGAACAGGGAGGCCTGGCGTGCTGTGATTCATCGGGTCACAAAGAGTCGGATACGACTGGGCGACCGAACTGAACTGACCTCATGTATAGGATCATGTCGTCTGCAAACAGTGAGAGTTTTACTTCTTCTTTTCCAATCTGGATTCCTTTTATTTCTTTTTCTGCTCTGATTGCTGTGTCCAAAACTTCCAAAACAGTGTTGAATAGTGGTGAGAGTGGGCATCCTTGTCTTGTTCCTGACTTTAGAAGAAATGCTTTGAATTTTTCATCACTGAGGATAATATTTGCGGTGGATTTGTCATATATAGCTTTTATTATGTTGATGCATGTTCCTTCTATTCCTACTTTCTGGAGGTTGTTTTAAAAATCATGAATGGATGTTGAATTTTGTCAACGGCTTTCTTTGCATCTATTGAGATAATCATATGGCTTTCATTTTTCAATTTGTTAATGTGCTGTATTACATTGATTGATTTGCAGATATTGAAGAATCCTTGCATCCCTGGAATAAAGCCCACTTGGTCATGATATATGATCTTTTTAATGTGTTGTTGGATTCTGTTTGCTAGAATTTTCTTAAGGATTTTTGCATCTATGTTCATCAGTGATATAGGCTTGTAATTTTCTTTTTTGTGGCATCTTTGTCAGATTTTCGTATTAGGGTGATGGTGGCCTCATAGAATGAGTTTGGAAGTTTACCTTCCTCTGCAACTTTCTGGAAGAGTTTGAGTAGGATAGGTGTTAGCTCTTCTCTAAATTTTTGGTAGAATTCAGCTGTGAAGCCATCTGGTCCTGGGCTTTTGTTTGCTGGAAGATTTCTGATTACAGTTTCAATTTCTGTACTTGTGATGGGTTTGTTAAGATTTTCTATTTCTTCCTGGTTCAGTTTTGGAAAGTTGTACTTTTCTAAGAATTTGTCCATTTCTTCCAAGTTGTCCATTTTATTGGCATATAGTTGCTGATAGTAGTCTCTTATGATCCTTTGTATTTCTGTGTTGTCTGTTGTGGTCTCTCCATTTTCATTTTTATTTTGTTGATTTGATTTTTCTCCCTTTGTTTCTTGATGAGTCTGGCTAATGGTTTGTCAGTTTTATTTAACTTCTCAACGAACCAGCTTTCTGCTTTGTTAATTTTTGCTAATGTCTCTTTTGGATTTATTTCTGCCCTAATTTTTAAGATTTCTTAACCTGAGGTTAAGAACCCTGAGGTTCTTCATTTCTTCCTTTTCTAGTTGCTTTAGGTGTAGAGTTAGGTTATTTATTTGACTTTTTCCTTGTTTCTTGAGGTATGCCTGTGTTGCTGTGAACCTTCCACGTAGCACTGCTTTGACAGTGTCCCACAGGTTTGGTGGTGTTGTGTTTTCATTTTCATTCATTCTGTGGCTATTTTGATTTCTTTTTTGATTTATTCTGTGTTTTGTTGGTTATTCAGCAGCGTGTTGTTCAGTCTCCATATGTTGGCATTTTCTCCTGTAATTGACATGCAATCTTACTGCATTGTAGTCAGAAAAGATGCTTGGAATGATTTCAGTTTTTTTTTGAATTTACCAAGGCTAGATTTATGGCCCAGGATGTGATCTCTCCTGGAGAAGATTCTATGTGCACTTGAGAAAAAGGTGAAATTCATTGTTTTGGGGTGAAATGGCCTATAGATATCAATTAAATCTAACTGGTCTATTGTATTATTTAAAGTTTGTGTTTCCTTGTTAAATTTTCTGTTTACTTGATCATAGGTGTGGGTGGGGTATTAAAGTCTCCCACTATTATTGTGGTATTATTAATTTCCCTTTCATGTTTGTTAGCATTTGTCTTACATATTGCAGTGCTCCTATGTTGGGTACATATATATTTATAATTGTTGTCTTGGATTGATCCTTTAATCATTATGTAGTGTCCTTCTTTGTCACATCCTTTGTTTTAAAGTCTATTTCATCTGATGAGTATTGCTACTCCTGCTTTCTTTTGGTCTTTATTTGCATGGAATATCTTTTTCCAGCGCTTCACTTTCAGTCTGTAAGTGTTCCTTGTTTCGAGATGGGTGTCTTGTAGGCAACATATATAGGGGTCTTGTTTTTGTATCCATTCAGCCAGTCTTTGTCTTTTGGTTGGGGAATTCAACCCATTTACATTTAAGGAAATTATTGATAAGTATGATCCCATTGCCATTTACTTTATTGTTTTGGGTTCGGGTTTATACACCCTTTTTGTGTTTGCTGTCTAGAGAAGATCATTTAGCATTTGCTGGAGAGCTGGTTTGCTGCTGCTGCTGCTAAGTCACTTCAGTCGTGTCCGACTCTGTGCGACCCCATAGATGGCAGCCCATCAGGCTCCCCCATCCCTGGGATTCTCCAGGCAAGAATACTGGAATGGGTTGCCATTTCCTTCTCCAATGCATGAAAGTGAAAAGTGAAAGTGGAGTCGCTCAGTCATGTCCGACTCTTAGCGACCTCATGGACTGCAGCCCACCAGGCGCCTCCGTCCATTGGATTTTCCAGGCAAGAGTACTGGGGTGGGGTGCCATTGCCTTCCCCCGGGAGAGCTGGTTTAATGGTACTGAATTCTCTCAGCTTTTGCTTGTCTGTAAAGCTTTTGTTTTCTTGTTCTTATTTGAATGAGATCCTTGCTGGGTACAGTAATCTGGGCTATAGGTTCTTTTCTTTCATCACTTTAAGTATGTCTTGTCATTCCCTACTGGCCTGAAGAGTTTCTATTGAGAGATCATCTGTTATCCTTATGGGAATCCCATTGTGTGTTATTTGTTATTTTTCCCTTGCTGCTTTTAATATTTGTTCTTTGTGTTTGCTCTTTGTTAATTTGATTAATATGTGTCTTGGGGTATTTCACCTTGGATTTATTCTGTTTGGGACTCTTTGGGTTTCTTGGACTCGGGGAACTATTTTCTTCCCCATTTTAGGTTAGTTTTCAACTATTATCACCTCAAGTATTTTCTCATGGTCTTTCTTTTGTCTTTTTCTTCTGGGACTCCTGTGATTCAAATGTTGGGGCATTTAACATTGTCCCAGAGGTCTCTTAGGTTTTCCTCATTTCTTTTAATTCGTTTTTCTTTTTCCTCTCTATTTCATTTATTTCCACCATTCTATCTTCTCCATCACTAGTCCTATCTTCTGCCTCCGTTATTCTACTGTTGGTTCCCTCCAGAGTGTTTTTGATCTCATTTATTACATTGCTTTGGAGAAGGCAATGGCAACCTACTCAGTGTTCTTGCCTGGAGAATCCCGGGGACGGCAGAGCCTGGTAGGCTGCATCTATGGGCTCGCACAGAGTCAGACACAACTGAAGTGACGTACCATTGCAATGCTCTGCTCTGCTCTGCTCTGCTATGCTAAGTCGCTTCAGTCATGTCCGACTCTGTGCAACCCCAGAGACGGCAGCCCTCCAGGCTCCCCCCGTCCCTGGGATTCTCCAGGCAAGAACACTGGAGTGGGCTGCCATTTCCTTCTCCAGTGCGTGAAAGTGAAAAGTGAAAGAGAAGTCGCTCAGTCCTGTTTGACTCTGTGAGACCCCATAGATGGAAGCCCACCAGGCTCCTCCATCCGTGGGATTCTCCAGGCAAGAGTACTGAAGTGGGGTGCCATTGTCTTCTCCATTTATTCCATTATTCATTATATATTGACTCTTTTTTATTTCTTCTAGGTCCTTGTTAAACATTTCTTGCATCTTCTAGATCCTTGTCTCCAGGGTATTTATCTGTAACTCCACTTTGTTTTCAAGATTTTGGATCATTTCACTATCACTATTCTTTATCAGGTAGATTCCCTATCTCTTCCTCTTTTGTTTGGTTTGGTGGGCATTTATCCTGCTCCTTTACCTGCTGAGTATTTGTCTGCATTTTCCTCCTGTTTATATTGCCCTGTTTGGGATGGCCTTCTGTATTCTGCAGTTTGTGGTGCCTCTCTTGTGGAGGTTCCTGGCTGTGGGTGGGGTTGGACATGTGACTTGTCAAGGTTTCCTTGTTAGGGAAGCTCGTGTTGGTGTTCTGGAGCTGGATTTCTCCTCTCTGGAGTCAACTGAAGTGTCCAGTAATGAGTTTTGAGATGTCTGTGGGTTTGGTGTGACTTTCGGCAACCTGTGTATTGAAGCTCAGGGCTATGTTCCTGTGTTGTTGAGAATTTGCATGATATGCCTTTCTCTGGAACTTGTTTGCCCTTGTGTGGTGCTTGGTTTCAGTGTAGATATGGAGGCCTTTGATGAGCTCTTATCAATGAATGTTCCTTGGAGTCAGGAGTTCTCTGATGTTCTCAGGATTTGGACTTAGCCTCCTGCCTCTGATTTTCAGTCTTATTCTTACAGTAGCCTCAAGACTTCTCCATCTATACAGCACTGATGATAAAACATCTAGGTTAAAGATGAAAAGTTTCTCCACAGTGAGGGACACCCAAAGAGTTACATGGGGAAGAGAAAAGGGAGGAGGGAGATAGCAGTGACCAGGAGGAGAAGAGGGGGAATCAAAAGGGGAGAGAGCAAGCTAGCCAGTAATCACTTCCCTATGTGCTCTCCACAGTCTGGATTCCTCCGAGATGTTCACAGAGTTACACAGAGAAGACAAGAGGGAGGAAGGAGACAGAGGTTGCCAGGAGCATAAAAGGGTGACTCAAAAGGAGAAAGACAGATCCAGCCAGCAATCAGTGCCTTAGGCGTTCTCCACAACCTGGAACACACAAAGAGATTCACAGAGTTGGGTAAAGAAGAGAAGGGGGGAGGGAGGAGATATAGTAGACCTGGTAGAGAAAAAGGAGAGTCCAAAGGTGGAGAGAGCAATCCATTCAGTAATCTCACTCCCAAGTAAAAATGGGTACTGATGATTGGGTTCTTAAAGGTACAAAATTGATAACAAATACCAAAAAGCAAAGATTAAAAGACTAGAGTAGAGGTTAGATTCTCAAAAATACAATATTAAAGGAAAAAACAAAGTCACAAAAATTATATATATATATATATTAATGAAGCTTGCTTTAAAAATGGGTCTTTTTTGCATAGTAATAGTAGGTTATGAAAATGAAAATTAAAGAAGTAATAGAGGACTTAAAAATAAAAAAATTTAATTAAAAAAATGATAATAGTAAAAATATATCTAGGACTTTATCTGGTTTTGTTGTGGACAGTGTGGGGTCAGTTCATTTTTAGATAGTACCTTGATCTGGCTTACATTTCTCAAGATCTATAGGCCCCTTCTTATGTAGTCAGTGCTAACTGCAGGGTTTTAATCTATTGCACCTATCACTTACAAAGCAGTTCCCTGTTTGTTTTAGCTTCTTCTGTTTGCTGGCGTCTTCAGTGTCTAATTTCCACCCTGAAACAAGGGGGCAGTGGTGGTCACTTTTCAAAAGCAGAGACATTACTTTGCCAACAAAGGTCCGTCTAGTCAAGGCTATGGTTTTTCCTGTGGTCATGTATGGATATGAAAGTTGGACTGTGAAGAAAGCTGAGTGCTGAAGAATTGATGCTTTTAAACTGGGGTGTTGGAGAAGACTCTTGAGAGTCCCTTGGACTGCAAGGAGATCCAACCAGTCCATTCTGAAGGAGATCAGCCCTGGGATTTCTTTGGAAGGAATGATGCTGTAGCTGAAACTCCAGTACTCTGGCCACCTCATGCGAAGAGTTGACTCATTGAAATGACTCTGATGCTGGGGGGATTGGGGGCAAGAGGAGAAGGGGACAACAGAGGATGAGATGGTTGGATGGCATCATCAACTCGATGGACATGAGTTTGAGTGAACTCTGGGGATTGGTGATGGACAGGGAGGCCTGGCGTGCTGCGATTCATGGGGTCACAAAGAGACAGACACAACTGAGCGACTGAACTGAATTGTTCAGTCGTGCTGTGGGGAGGGAGGAACACTGCAAATAAATATCACTGGCATCTGTGGGGAGTGCTCCCAGAGTCTCAGCCACACTGGATGAGCCTTGGCTCACGGTGTGTGTGGTTTCCCTGTCTATACTGCTCAGGCTCTAGGTTGCTCTGCCAGGAACTGTCTGGGGCGAGCCCTGTGTTGAGTGCACTTCACAGATGTAAGCCATTCAGATTCAGGTTCTCGGGTACTCTACAAAGGCGCAGACTTGAGTGGGCCTGCGTTTGTGCCCTTCCCCTGTCCGAGCAGCTCAGGTGACCATGTGCTTGTCGAGCGCGGTCACTGTGACTTAGTGCCTTCCCGATCCCTGCCGCTTGGTTTTCTGGATGTACAACTGTCTCTTTTGGGGAGCTGATCTCTGGCTGAGACCCTCCAAGTGGATGTCGACCGTCCAGAATCCCAGGGAATCTTGGTTAGTGAGGAAGTCTGCTTGCAGTTTGGTATACGATGCCTCTCTCGGGCCGCGATTGCCCCCTTCTGGCTCTGGCTGCCCTCGCCTGCTAGTCTCCGGCTGGGGATCGGTGGCCTGCAGCCTGAGAGCTCTGCTCAGTCCTTTGTTCTGTGAGTGGGCCTGGAGGCATCTTAGGTTAGGGCTTTTCGAGGGATAGCTATCCCACAGTCTGGGTTGCTATCTCTAGTTAGTTCCCCTCAGATTGCCCTCAGGGCATTCAGGCCCAGTCCTTACCCTAAGCAATGCAGCCTGCTCCTCCCTACCCGGGCCCTGCTTGCTAGTGGCAGATGCAAGAGTCTGAGCTGCTTCTCAGCTGGGAGTTGCCTTTAGGCACATAATGTGTGGGGTTTAATTATTTATTTTTCCTTTGGGTTATGTTGCCCTCTGAGGTTCCAAGGCTTGCCACAGACCCGCTGGAGAGAGTGTTTCCTGGTATTTGGTAACTTCTCTATTTTTAAGACTCCCTTCCCAGGACACATCTCCGCCCTTACCTCTTTTGTCTCTCTTTTTATCTTTTATATTTTTTCCTACCTCCTTTCAAAGACAATGAGCTGCCTTTCTGGGCACCTGATATCCTATGCCAGCATTCAGAAGTTGTTTTGTGGAATTTGCTCAGCGTTTAAACGTTCTTTCGATGAATTTTGTGGCCGAGAAAGTGATCTCCGTGTCCTATTCCTCCACCATCTTAGGACCTATCTATGGCTACTTTTTATTAAACATTATTAAAAGAATAAATGGTTTTGATTTTAAAATAAGCACTTTAAAAATAGTCGGATTATTTACTGGATGTTAATTATCTAGAATTTCTGCCTTAAACCTTTATAATCAGTGATAATAATGATTTTCTAATAATTTATGCATGCATATATATAGTATAGCATATTGATTCATATTTTCTGTACCATAAATTTATATTTGTATTGAATATGAACAAAAATTAAATTAAAAGGCTATTACTGTATCCTTTTTCTTCATAGAACCCCTTGTTTATCAAATATTACATTTATTATTGCTTTATTATGCAACTTTATGAAGTTTATTCATGACAGCCTGTGACTCTATTTCTTAATCAAGAAGAGTTTACCTGTTCTCTCAGTTTGAGAGAGAACCGTATTTTAGTGATACTGCCATTTGCTGCTCAAAAGACTTCTACTTTTATTAGAATTATTTTGAAAGCCAATTCTTGAGTCACAAAACAGTATGTTCCATTTACTCGCTCATCAAACATTTACCGTATTCTTAGTTTATCAGTTCTCTTTAGGTTCCAGATATACTATGGTGACAAAATCACATGGTTACTGAGCTCAAAAGCTTATAATGGAGTAGGAGAGACAGCATTAATAAAAAAATACACATATTAAATGCTTTTAAATGTAGTACTGAGAACTATTAATATATAGAAAAGAAACATGCTCATAAAGATAATTTAGATAGAAGGGAGATGGGTATTTAAAGCAGGCAAAGATTATGGAATAACTTGGCATAGCTCGTTTATTTATTGACACTTCTTTTCCATCTCAAATGCTTTTACTCAACTAAACAAGCCATCTTATCAATAAGGTCTGCCTTTGGATGACTCCACTCAAAAGCAAAGTCCTTTTGCAAAGGGTGAAACCTTGTGACCCTGAAGATATCCAAAGTGTACCACTGGTGCTGAAGATGATTCTAAAAGCTTTTCAGAAATACTTTGAGCTGTATTATCATCAGTGAAATGACTATGTATCTTTCTTCTCAAGGTGACTTTGAAGGAAAAGATTTTGAAGTTCTAATATATTTCTTCAAAATCATGCACATTACTTCATAATCATTTTTAATGTAATACAAATAGAAAAAGGCTGTACTTCTTTTGAGAGCCTACCTAGTCCACTGCTTTTTCTGTTAGGGAAAATGAAGATTGAGGGGAAAAAAATCTCTATAATCATAAATGGAAAATAAATATCTGTAATAATAAATGTTCTGTTTGGCTCAGTTGCTTCTTCAATGTCTGAAAGAAATTAGAGAAACAGTTTGACATGTGGAAAAATTATGGATTTTTTTTTGACTTTGAAGTCAGATAGGCATTGGCTTTGGTATTGTTAGACCTCACGGCCTTTTCCAGACATCAGTCGCCCAAGAGATCGCCAAGATACGGACTCGATGCAAACCGCAAGAGGATTTATTAGGCCGGCGCGCAGGGGTTCGAACACCACTAGGGAAGAACGAACCCTGAACATTCGTTACAGAGCAGTTTTTAAGCACTAAAACCACAAACAGGTAACAGCTAGGGTGGAGTGGCCTGATGGGTGTACAGGTCTTGACATTTTCAGGGATAAGTCCGTTTGTTATCAGGCCAAAACGGCTGAATGGTTTTTGAGGTAAACATCTCCCAGAGGCTGCATTCCTGAGAGATGAGCTCCTTACACATTCTTGAGATAAAGGTCTGTCTTAAGATTAACTAGAGGGCCTGTTGCCCTAAGGCTCTAGTAAATTTTAACCTTTTTTTTTTTTTAAATTTACCTTTCCTCTCAGTATTTACTAGCTGTTTAATACTGAAAAAGTTGCTTTGTCTCTCTGAGCCTTTATTTTCGAATCTGCCAAATGAGGTAATATTACAACTATCTTAGGTAGCAGTGCAGATTAATTTGCATGGAGCTTGAATCAAGTAGAAATCAAATAAATATTAGCCCACACCCACCTTCGTCTCTCTTATCCCTTCAGCCCCTCTTACTGTAGATATCAAACCTAACAAAATCCAGTCATTAGCTTAAAATACATATGTTGCTTTTGTACTTTCCTTTCTGATTTTTTTTTAATTTAACTTTTAGTAGAACATTTTAGTGTATTACATAGATACCAATGGTAGGATTAGGGATAGAGAAAGACAACAGACTTCAGTTTTTCTAGAAGTAGATTTTATTCTTCATCTAATGATAACCCCCAAAAGCTTCAACAGATGTTAAGTGTCTAGAAACATGGGAGTTTGGGCTTTGGTAGATGAAAAATATATAATGGGATGTTCTTATTGCTAGTATTTGATAAGGTAAGTCAGTTTGGTCCTCTATACTCAAATGGTGTATTTCTGACTTAAAACACTGCTGTAAGTTGGAAACACCATAAATAACATTTATAAAAGTTACCGATTGTAACTTGTATCATGAAACTAATAAATAATCACTAGAAAATAATCAATGGAGTTATACATATGTTCATGTATGGTCAACTTCAGTTAGAAAAGCTCTCTTCTCTTCTCACTCTCAGGTCATTCATTCACCTTCTGTGGCTCTTATCGCATCCCACTGTGATCAGTGCCATCTCAAGTGTAAGTTTCTTGAGGCAAGGAACATATTTAATTTATCTTTAAGCCTAGCAGTTAGTACAGTCCTGATGATGGTGATAAATTGCATTTGATGGTGACTAGAAAGAGCTTACTTTGGTGTGGTCATAATGGGTACCTGAAACTATATTTGCAAGGGAGTGGTTATTTCAGTGTCTGTTTTCTGTCCTGTTGGTAGACAGGAAGACAGATTCCTGAACAAGCGACACCTGTGGCAGTTGCGTCTCCTGTGTGATCCACCTTTCTGAACGGTGTCATTGTTCCAATGATGCAGTTACATTTGGACACTTCACCTAGAAGGAAGGATTCCTAGTCTGCTATTAGTACATATAATTATTTAGAATGTTCAAATTTAAGAACATGGTTTGGTGTTTATTTATGACTCAGGATTTCTAAGAAATATACATTGTTGAAAATTTTTATACTTTGCCTCTTTAGGGTTGCTATATCCATTTGTGATGCTTGTTCATAGAAAATGAAATAAAAACAGTTGTGCTTAAACAGTTACATCTGTTCTGTGCCTAGGTTGTTTGAAGTTTGGAAAGCTGCTCTGATCATATAAGTCAATCTTGAGACATTTGGCTTACTTGAATACTTAAACTTATTTTCACATTCCTCCTGGGAAATCTTACATTTGGCTACAATCTCCAAACTGTTTTATCTGCCAAGGATAAACAGGGAATGGGAAGCTTCAGTTAAAATTAATGGAATCTTAAATGGAGAAATTTAGAAAAATTTCACTACCTTTTAGTGGCACAGATACAGTAAAAATATAGGCACTCTCCAAGAAATTACTTAAATAAAGCTTATAACATGGACTTATTTTAGTATGGGAATTCAAAATGCAGACAGGATGTGTGTAGTTAAAATTACTCTGTTGGTTTAATACTGTTGTGTTAAGTCTTGTCCACCTCTTTTCAACCCGAGAGTAGTCCACCAGGCTTCTCTGTCCATGGAATTTTCCAGGTAGGAATACTGGAGTGGGTTGCCATTTCCTTCTCCAGGGAATCTTCCCAATCCAGGAATCAAACCCAGGTCTCCTGTATCACAGGCACATTCTTTATCATCTGAGCCACCAGGGAAAGGAGTACAAAGCTTTTTGGTCTGCTCCTTGGGGCATTAATTTATTCCTATTCCATAGCAAGTTAACAAAGTGTAAGCCAGGGCTTTCCCAGTGGCTCAGCAATAAAGAGTCCATCTGCAGTGCAGCAGCTGCAAGAGATATGAGTTCGATCCCTTTGTCAAGAATATCCCCCGAAGTAGGGCGTGGCAGCCCACTCCAGTATTCTCACCTAGAGAATCCCATGGACAGAGGAGCCTGGTGGGCTACAGTCTGTAGGGTCAGAGTCAAGCATGACTGAAGCAGCTTAGTGCACACACACACACACAAGCCAGGTGGAGGGAGTAATTGTATTTCTCCTCTACCTTAACTTTTAAACATTACTATTTAACAGAAAGTAAACAGTGTGCCTGGGGCTTCTCTGGTGGCTCATATGGTAAAGAATCTGCCTGCAAAGCAGGAGACCCGGGTTCGATCTCTGGGTCAGGAAGATCCCCTGGAGAGGGAATGGCAACCCACTCCAGTATTCCTGCCTAGAGAATTGTATGGACAGAGGAGCCTGGCCAGCTACAATCCATGGGTCACAAACAGTCAGACATGACTGAGCAACAAATACCCACACATGCAGTGTGCCTAAGTGAAATTTACTCTCCAAATCTGTCTGTATATGTGTGCCTAAACTGGAGATAATTGTAAAAAGGATCACCATGGTGAGCGGTAATATAGCCCTTTTCAGGCATAGCAAAAGTATTTGGTCATGTGATATAGGAGAAAATCTTGGAGAGAAAGGATGCATGCTTTTGATGTTACTATGAACTTTATAATTAAGAAATTTTTTTCCCCAAACTTTTTATTTTGTATTAGGATATAGCTGATAAACAATGTTGTGGTAGTTTCAGGTGAACAGCGAAGGAACTCAGCCATACCATATACACATATCCATTCTCCCCCAAAGCCCCCTCCCATCCAAGTTGCCACATAACACTGAGCAGAGTTCCACTTGCTATACAGTAAGGCCTTGTTGGTTATCCATTTTAAATGTAGCAGTATGTGCATGACCTTCCCAAAGTAAGTTTGTTTTCTAAGTCTGTGAGTCTCTGAATTTTACAATTTTTTAACATCAGAATAAAATTGAGCTATAACTTGGTTATAACATATAGAATACTTGATCACTATAACATTTGAACACAAAACATTTGATTAATTTGAGATTTAGGAAATGTCAGCAACAGTAATGAGTTTTGCCTCTAAGTTTTCTTTGAAAAATTATTTAAAGTTCACAAAGAAAATTTCTAGTATAATTTATCAAAATTCATAATATGAAACTTCTCAGATGGTTTAAAGGAAGTGATTTTCAGTGATAATTCATCCTTGTTCCATGCCACTTTTCTAAAATTGTACAAATTGCTTTATAAATATGGTACTTTAATAAGTTTGAACATATCATGAAATAATTTTGTAGCATTAACATTTAGATTCTCATTGAAGCAGTGCTTCAAAAATAATGGAAGTTTATACAGGGACTAAAGAGAACTTCTGAAAAATAATGTGAAGCTTTTGAAAATGCAGCCTGGAACTGCAGAACTCAGGACAGACATCTAGTGACTGTTTAGTGCTTACTTTGTCCAGGCAATGTGAGTACATCATCTTGGTTTGTGACATCATCACTCTAGTCTATAGATGAGGACACTGATTATAGCAGCATGGTTAGTGCTCAGGTCAGATATGGCCTGAGTCCTCTCTGTATCATTCATAACTGTGTGGGAAGCCTTGGGCAATTTGTTAAGCTGGGGTTGTAGCAGAATATATTAAGAGAAGAAACTTTGGAATCAGATCCTCAACTACATTCTGGGTATACCAGTTAGGATTTCTGTGATTCGGGAAGCAGAAATGAAAACACTTAACTCGTATATTTGTTGTTAGAATTAAATGATGTGTATAAAGAAGTTAACATAGTTTGTGGAATATAGTAAGTGTTGAGTAAATGATGCCAGTGACAAAGGATTAGTGATCCTAGTGGAGGGGGGAGTAGTAGAGCAGAGCTCATAGAAACTCAGGCATATTTATAATTCCAGAACACATGCTTTTTTCCCACTGACTCTGATACTAGCAAGATCAGGCAGGATGGTACGAAAATGTGCCTTGAATCAAAAACAGTTGCAGTTTTTGAAGCAAAAGAATTCTCTCAACAAATATGTAAGGCATGAACTTCTTGAGGGTAGGCATTAAAGTTGAGGGCTCTACCCATGTAGAAACTCGTCTGGAGAGAGAGATAAACAGTACACTAGAAAACAAATATGCTGTGATATGGAGAACACTGCCAGCTGTGAGAGACAGATGCCTCTAATTGTTTAAGAGGTTTTATTTTGTGGAAAGGGGAATGCTGAAGAAGTGGATTGCTGGGAAATGAAGAGTACTGTTTTGGCTAGTATCATTTGAAGTTATGATTATATATTCAATGCAGATATGGAGTAAAAGTTGTATGTGTGAGTGTGGAACAATGAAGTGAGGTTGGCGTGGCACTGTTAATTTGAGTTATGAGAGTGGAGGAGATCCATGGAGAATGCACACCTGGAGAGAAAACAAGGGATCTGGGCCAAAGTGTAGATCTAGTGAAGGGGACTGAGTAGAGGCATCCAGGTGATGGAGGAATAAATTCAGAAGAAAGTGGTTTCTGGAAATTAGTGATGGAAGTGTTTCAGGAAGGAAGGAAAAACAACTGTTTTCTGTGTTCATAGTTTTAGGTTTGATCACTGAATTTACAAAGTGGAGGTAATAGGAGACCTTTATAAGAACAATTTTAGTGGATTGGTGAGCATGAAAGCCTATTGATAATAGGGTTGAGAAGAGAACAGGAGGTAAGGAAGTGGAGATATGACTCTTGAGATTTGCTGTAAACTTGGACAGAAAAATTAGGTATGAAGTGAAGGATGATGTGAATTTTCTGAAAGTTGAATTTTCAGTTTTGTTTCACTATGGATGTTACTATATCAAGATTATATTTCAGTGGAAAGGATCCATAGACAAGGAAAATTGATGTTTGGATAGAGGGAAGATAATTATTAAAGGAGCAGTATTCTCTGTGGGCTCAGAGAGATAGGATTCAGATCTAAAGTAGCGAGGTTAGCCTTGTACTGAGGAGATGGCCCAATGTACATATGGGTAAAGATACAGGAAGATTGCCTTTGTGGTGGTGAGAAGATGAATTAGTTCTCCTTTAATTGTTCCTCTTTTCTCAGTAAAATAACAGTCAAGGTCATTAGCAAGTGCAATAATTATAATGAATGAATCATGTTCATTAACCAATATCTGCATAAACTGCATTCTTGGGTAGCAGGATCCTGGGAGACATGTTTCCCAGCAGAAGGGATTTGGGCTTTATGGACTGTGTTCTCCATCCTACTTTATCCATAAATGCTGTTTCTGTGTTTCTACCATGTGATTCTTACAGCTTTCAATTGACCAGTGAGATGTGAATGAAAGGTACTAATGAACAATATATTTTATACCTTTTTCACTGTGTTTTTATGAGATGATTTCCTAAGAAGTACAACATCATAAGAGAAGTCTCTATACATGGACATCACCAGTTGGCAACACCGAAATCAGATTAGTTATATTATTTGCAGCCAAAGATGGAGAAACTCTATACAGTCAGCAAAAACAAGACTGGGTGCTGACTGTGGCTCAGATCTTTATTGCCAAATTCAGAGGTAAATTGAAGAAAGTAAGGAAGACCACTGGACCATTCAGGTATGACCTAAATCAAATCCCTTAAGATTCTGCAGTGGAAGTGGCAAATAGATTCAAGGGATTAGATCTGATAGAGTGCCTGAAGAACTATGGACAGAGGTTCGTAACACTGTACAAAAGGCAGAGAGCAAGACCATCCCCAAGAAAAAGAAATGCAAAAAGTCAAAATAGTTGCCTGAGGAGGCTTTACAAATAGCTGAGAAAAGAAGAGAAGCTAAAGGCAAAAGAGAAAAGGAAAGATTTACCCATTTGATTGCAGAGTTCCAAAGAATATCAAGGAGAGATAAGAACACCTTCCTCAGTGATCAATGCAAGGAAATAGAGGAAAATAATAGAATGGGAAAGATTAGGGATCTCTTCAAGAAAATTAGAGATACCAAGGGAACATTTCATGCAAAGATTGACACAATAAAGGACAGAAATGGTGTGGACCTAACAGAAGCAGAAGATATTGAGAAGAGGTGGCATTAACGTGCAGAAGAACTATACAAAAACGATATTCATGACCCAGATAACCACAATGGTGGGATCACTCACATAGGGCCAGACATCCTGGAATGCAAAGTTAAGTTGGCCTTAGGAAGCATTACAATGAACAAAGCTAATGGAGGTGGTGGAATTCCAGTTGAGCTCTTTCAAATCCTAAAAGATGGTGCTGTGAAAGTGTTGCACTCAATATGCCAGCAAATTTGAAAAACTCAGCAGTGGCCACAGGACCGGAAAAGGTCAGTTTTCATTCCAATCCCAAGGAAAGGCAATGCCAAAGAATGCTCAAACTACTGCACAAATGCGCTCATCTCACTCGCTAGTAAAGTAATGCTCAAAATTCTCCAAGCCAGGCTTCAACAGTACATGAACTGTAAACTTCCAGATGTTCAAGCTGGATTTAGAAAAGGCAGAGGAACCAGAGATCAAATTGCCAACATCCTTTGGATCATGGAAAAAGCAAGAAAGTTCCCATAGAAAACATCTATCTCTGCTTTATTGACTACGCCAAAGCCTTTGACTGTGTGGATCACAACAAACTGTGGAAAATCCTGAAAGCGATGGGAATACCAGACCACCTGATCTGCCTCCTGAGAAATCTGTATACAGGTCAAGAAGCAACAGTTATATCTGGACATGGAACAACAGATGGGTTCCAAAACGACAAAGGAGTACATCAAGACTATATATTGTCGCCCTGCTTATTTAACTTCCATGCACAATACATCCT
Organism: Nanger dama; assembly: GCA_917880005.1. Lineage (NCBI taxonomy): Eukaryota > Metazoa > Chordata > Mammalia > Artiodactyla > Bovidae > Nanger > Nanger dama. The sequence goes on from CAKJTW010000002.1 coordinate 41,274,988, forward strand.
GGGAAACGCTGGGCTGGAATAAGCACAAGCTGGAATCAAGATTGCTGGGAGAAATATCAGTAATATCAGATATGCAGATGACACCACCCTATGACAGAAAGCGAAGAAGAGCTAAAGTACCTCTTGATGAAAATGGAAGCTGCTGCTGCTGCTAAGTCACTTCAGTCGTGTACAACTCTCTGTGACCCTCCAGACGGCAGCCTACCAGGCTCCCCTGTCTCTGGGATTCTCCAGGCAAGAACACTGGAGTGGGTTGCCATTTCCTTCTCTGGAAACATGGAGAACTTGGAATAAGGCATAGAGACAATTAGAATATTATTAATGACCTTTTGAGAGAGTTGTGAGAGAATGGTGAAGGATGGGTTTGGGGGAGTTACAGTGGCAAGAATTGAGAAATTACGTGTAGATATTCTTTCAGAAATGATAAGATCATAGTTTGGCATAATTGGGATAGAGGAACTGAATGAATGGGAAGACAGGGGAATAATGAACGTCCAAGATCCAAGAGGAGGAAGGAGACAGGACCATATGCATGGAGGTGCAGGGAGGAGAGGATTATTTTCACTGAGCTGGAAGGGGAAGAGAAACAGGTAATGATATTGAGGAACTTTATTTTGAAAGGAAGCTAAATAAGTTACAGGAATTTACATCACAGGGCTCTTGTATTGCTTGAAGATTTGAGGTAATTTGCAAAGTGACTTGAAAGTATGTGTGGATGGATAGTCTATTTAAGTCATGACTCACTTAAGTCAAAATATCATTTTAAAAGATATTTTTGAGGTTATGAAAATGCTGTCTCCTAAATGTCTTAAAAAAAAATCAGGAATAATTTAGTTTGCTTTGTCCCTTTACAACCATTCAATTCCCACACAGATGTATTACTTTTTCCTTAAAAGATCAAATGGCCTTATAACAGTAAAGTGAAAGCTTTATACTAATAGGCTAAATAGAATATTTATGAGGAGTACTTTTAGGAAAGTGCTGGAAAAATGACTTTTCACTGTTTTCCTAAAACATTTATAGTAACTTGATGAATAATGAATGGGAATAATTTATAATAGCTACAGACTTCACTCAAATGCAACATTTGTTTATACTCCTACACAACAATTACATCATGGCTATGTTTCACATAAAAACTCATGCATTTTTAACATTAATGTTGGCTAAAATAGTTTCATTTAACAGTCTTAGAACCTTTTTGTTTTAAGGGACCTCAGAAGACAGGATGTTCTAGAACATCACTGAAAAGCATTCAACCACACATTGCTTCACTTCTATTTAAATTCTGTATTCAAAGGATCATGAGCCATATCAAGATGTAGTCTAAATAAGCCATAAACAAGTTGAGTAACAAGATTAGAAACATTTCCACATCGCTGACAATGAAATAATGCTATGCTTTTTATATATGTATAACTGAGAAATATATAGAAACTAGTTTTATTTTGTAATTGAATTTTGTGGTACAGTGAGCAGGTTGCATTTTTAAAACACTAAGTTTCAGCATTCAGAAGAAGAAAGATCAAAGCATTCTAAGTAGAAAATCAAATTTCAGTCAGTATTTTAAATAGATACATCCTGACTCCCTTTACAGACTGCTATTGACCATATGGTAACTACAGACATGCCTCAAAATAAAATGGCCATATGTAGACTTTCAAATACTGACCTCATCCCTCAAGGGCATATTTATTTAGAAGAGCATCTTAAACCATATCAAGTAAAATTATGGTTTGTCATGTTAAAAGATTAGTAGAATCTGTCTAATGAAAAGTAATCACAAGTTAAAAATACCAAGGAAATAAGGATAGAGACCCACAGACATCTAAAAGCAAGGGCACATGAAAAAATGTCTTTTGAATTCTCTTTGCCCAATCATTATACACAGTAGCTTAACTATAAAAGCAGAATTAAAAGCTGTCTTATGCTATGGTCATCAAAATGGATTTAGTGAAAATGCTTAAGGGTTGATCAGCAGAAATGTTCACCATATGTATCTGTTCTCAGGTTAGCGGGCACTGGATGCAGATTGTTTTCTGCTAGCTATGCTAATTAGACACCTATATATATATTTTGTGTGTGTGTGTGTGTGTGTCTTATTTTTACCATACCATTTTTAGAGTAGGATATGTGGAGCTCATTTCTTCCATTTCCTGCTGCCAATTGTTCTCTGTTGAAATGTTGGTGTAATTTTTCAGAACTTGTAGTCTTATGGGCACATGCCTATGAATTAAACAAAAGCATGGAAGAAGGAACAGAACTGTAGCAATTTGAAAACAAGTTATTTCTATCTTTAATGAAATCTCATTTTCCTCATCTAAGAGTGAAGAAGTGGTCAAAAGGGGGATCAGGAACTAAATTTCTGCAAAGATTCTGTAATGGTGATCATTGTAACCACAAAACCTCTCTCTCTATGCATGCATGTGTGTGTATGTGTGTGTAAATAAATAGTACACACATATATACATATACACATATATTTATTTATATACGAATGTACATATGTTTGTGTGTGTATGTATGAGGAAAGAAGGAAGAGTTTAGCTATTTCACCACCCTTGTAGTGTACAGGAAAGCCCTATTTCCCATAGGTGCTGTATTGTCTAGCATACCTCTCATGTCCAAGATTTGATTTAAACAAAACTCCTGGTGATCATCCCTTCAGCATTTGCACTAAATCCATTTTGATAACCATAGCACAGGATAGCTTTTCATGTTGCTTTTATGTGTTATACTGCTGTGTATAACAACTGGGTGAAGAAAATTTTAAAGACATTTTTCCAGATGCCTAAGCAGCCCTTAGTACTCAGGGATTTGCTATGTGCCTAAAGTTAATAAACTAAATTTTATTTGAGAGCTTTAGTTTTCCTTTGCTTTCCTTTGAATGTAGTACTATTTTATTGGATTTCATTGAGTGGTGAGTTGTATTTTGGCTAGAATATATCATAGATATATCTTAAAATTATGATCTTGAATGAAATCACCCTTATAGACCATGAATTCTGAAAATTGCATGCTGCCAAAAGGTCACTGAGATTTCTGAACCTAATACATGAAAAAACCTAAGCCATGCCTTTACAAAGCTGCTGCTGCTAAGTCGCTTTAGTCATGTCCGACTCTGCAACCCCTGAGATGGCAGCCCGCCAGGCTCCTCCGTCCCTGGGATTCTCCAGGCAAGAACACTGGAGTGGGTTGCCATTTCCTTCTCCAATGCATGAAAATGAAAAGTGAACGTGAAGTCGCTCAGTCGTGTCCGACTCTTAGCGACCCTATGGACTGCAACAAAGCTGAGCCCTTTCATTTAGATAGATAGATGAAGATGGATGGATAGATAGGTAGGGATATATATCACTATATTTATAAATAGAAGTTTGTGAAAATTTATTTTTGAATTTTTTTAATTTTTGTTCATTTAGATTTCTTCATTCTAACCCAGATTTATAAGTGGTTTTTAAAAGTATTTTGAAATCACTCAGATTTATTAATCTTTCCCACCTTTTGCAGTTATCTCAATTTGTTCTTTCAGCTTTACTTAAAGTAGCAAGATGAGTCATTAGCATGGAAGCAATAAACAAATATGCAATTAAAAGAGCAATTCCTCACACAAATCCAATAGCTTTTTAAAAGTAAAACTAATATGCCAGTTTGTTAATGTGCATAAACTTCCTTTTCAGTATTCATTTACCTTAAGTATTGATCACATGAGCAGGGGATGTTTAATCGATTGCTCTAGGTCACAAAATATTTTGTGGAAAAGAAAGTTAAAGTGATTATTGTGGTACTGTATTGTTCTTAGCATATCTTTCTGGAATAAATGAAGCTGTATTTATGCCAGTTAGCTGGTTTTATTGTTGTTTAAGTTGTGTTAGACCTGGGAAATACAATTTGTTCATTTGTATGGAACATTTTATTGGTGATTGTTTTCTTCTGAAATTTTGTAAACTGAATTGACTAAATATGTCCTCTGTCCCTTTCTCTCACTTTCTTCTTCTGAGACCCCTGTAAAGTGAATATTAGTATACTTGATGCTACTGCTGAGATCTGTTAAACCATCTTCATTTTCTGTTTTTTGTTTTTTTCTTTTATCTTTTTTTCTGTTTAGCTTCAGCTCTGTCTTCTAGCTCACTGATCTGTTCCTCTGTATCATCTAATCCACTGTTAATTCCTTCTATTATATTTTTTATTTTAGTTATTGTAGTCTCCATCAGCTTTTAGTTCTTAGTATTTTCTAAATCTGTTAAAAACTTCTAACCTCTTAACTCTTTTCATCTATTTTTCACCTAAGTTCTTGGAACATCTTTATCATCATGACTGTAAACTCTTTATTGTGTAGAATTTCTTATTTTCACTTGGTTTTTCTTTTGGGGTTTTATTTTGTTCATTCATTTGGAACATATTTCACTGTCACTTCATTTTGCCTAATTTCCTATTTTTATTTCTATGTATTTAGTAAGTTGATTATGTTTCACAGCCTTGGAGAAGTACCCTTTTGTAGAAGACATCCTATGTGTCCCAGCAGCCTACTCCACTCTGATTGCTAGGACTACATACTCTGTGGGTGCCTCCCTTGTGGGCTATGTGGGTTGTTCTGTATGACAAGCTTACTACTGTAGGTACTCTGTTAAGTATTTATGGCTTCTGGCTTGGTTAGTTGCCATGCCCAGCCTTGTGTGGAAACTGGCCCAAGGGGTCTCAGAGTTGTTGTTGGCATGCTAGTGGGTGGGGCAGAGCTTGAGTTCCCTGCACTAGTGCCAGCCTGCTGGTTTGTGGGTTGGATACTGACAAGCCTGTGGGCCTCTGGTGGTCCTGAGGCTCTTGTTCATCCCCTGGTAGGTGGGATCAGAGCACAGGGGATTCTACAGCTAGTCCATACCCATTGGTTGGTGAGACCTTGGCCTGGGACTTGTGCTGAGTTGGACAAAGCTCATCCTGGGGTCTCTGGTGCTAGGACCCTGGGTGGGGGGTCCCAGAATTTATGGGACTGCTGGTGGCTGGGTCCTAGGTCTCTAGTATCCCGGGGCTAGTGCCTGCCCACTGGTGGGTAAAGCTGGTCCTAATGTCTGGTACAGGCTCACGGGCTGAACTGCATCCTGGGATCTCTGATGACGGGACCCTGTGGTTCCCAGGCCTAGCGTGTTGCTTGATGTGCAGGGCTGTGTTCTGGACCCTCTGGTGGACATGGCCGTGTCCCAGAAAATCTGTGGGCTCAAGAGGTCTTAAGGCAGCAGGCCTATTTGTGGTTGGAGCTGTGTCCTTGTCTGGGTATATACTTGGCCTGATGCATCCCAGTTCAGGTAATAACAGACTGGTAGGCAGCACCAGGTCCTGGATCTAATAAGCTGAGAGAGGATTCCTTTTGTCTGCAATAGCATCTTCGTGTTACAACAAGCTACAGAAAAAGGCTGCTACCAGGGTCTGTGTCCCCAGAGTGAGCTCCGGTAGCCTCCTGCCTCTCTGAAATGCTCTCCAGGATTAGCACATGGGTCTGGCTCAGGCTTCTATCAAATTATTGTTTCTGCCCTGGATACCCAGAGCATGTGAGATTTTGTATGTGCCCTTCGAGATTGGAGTCTCAATTTCCGACAACCCTCTGGCTCTCCCCAAATTAAACCCTGCTGGCCTTCAAAGTCAAACATTTTAGGGGTTCTTCTTCTGAGTGTAGGACCCCCCAGGCTGCAGAGCCCAGTGAGGACCTCAGACCCCATCACTCCTTGGGGAGAACCTCTGTAATTGTAGTGATTCTCCCATTTGTGGGACATTCACCTTGGGGTATGGATCTTAACTACACCATGTCTCTGCCCCTCTTATCATCTTACTGTGGTTTCTTCTTCATATCTTTAATTGTAAACATCTTTTCTTTTTCTTTTTTTCCTTCTGTTTTTCCAGACTTTCTCATCAGATGTTGCTCTGTATGTAGTTGTAATTTCGGTGTCCCCAGGGGAGGAGGGATTTCAAGGTTTACCTACTTTGTGATCTTGGCCACACCTCGGAACATCTTTATTTCTTACTCCATATTTAATAACTATCATATATTTTTTAACACAGGAAGGATATAATTTTTTTATCATTTTTCTTTTATAAGAGGTAATTGAAAGTAGGAAAAGAGAGTTGTGGCAGGAAAACTGCTTTGGAATTAGAAAATAAAGTACATTTACAACCTTATAGATATGACTCTTTTCTGTTTCTTGTTCCTGGATATTTTTGGAATAAATATGATTTTCTGAGAATCATACTGACAGAAAACACTGTCTCTTTCCTTTAAAATGTTGTATTTTGAGGTACCACGTATGTTTGCAGCAGTCATGCTTCCAGAATCTGGTAGAACAATCATGATTTTAGATATTCTGCCCCACTGTAAGATCATGGGCCCTTTAATTTGGCCTGATTTTTATTTTTTTGATATCTTTATTCATGGTAATTCTCACATGTAAGGCTAAATATAGCAAGAAAGAACAGTATGAAATATATGAATCATGTTTTAGATTTTCATCTTTATTCTCAATAGTACTTATTTGTTGAATGCTTGAATCTAAAAAAAGATGTTAATAGAAATCTTTAAATATATAGAGAATTCAAATATCCATATGAACACATACTTTTTAATCAAGCAAGTAATTAATGTTTAGAACCACAGTTCATCTACCTTAAATGTTTAACTAATAGTAATGTAGAAATACGTAGATTCTAGAAAGGCTACCTGTGATTTAAAATGAAAGCAGAGAAATAGGATCATTCCACTTTATCTGTTTTGAATAGATAAATTCAATAGTTTGTCAGTATATATAATTGAGAAAAATGTCATTTATTACAGTAACCTGTGATATAATTTCTATTGACTTATCACTTTGTATTTATCAGTAATCTGTGTAGATTTGCACTGTTAATTATAGAAGATAGAGAAATTATAAGTATAGAATTCACCTGTTTTTTTATGTTAATGAAACTCTTTGAGTTGTTTTACAGAATCTTAAAAATGAAATCTCTTTGTTTGCCCTATGCAATTTATTGACAATATTTTATTTAAAACTTTCTAATTGTATTCAACTATGGATAAATTCTATAGAGCTGATGGATGAAATCATCATTATTTGAGTTTCGGTGCAATATACTCCATATGTATTAGCACCTTTAATTATCAGAGCACTGTTGTGAAGTAGATGTTATCTCATATGAGGAATGTGAGCCTCAGAAAGGGTAAAGAACCTGCCCAAGGCCACAGTTTCTATAGAGCTGAGCTGGATTTGAATCTGGGTTTCCCTATATTTAGAAAATGAAGATCATGGCATCCGGTCCCATCACTTCATGGGAAATAGATGGGGAAACTGTGTCAGACTTTATTTTGGGGGCTCCAAAATCACTGCAGATGCTGACTGCAGCCATGAAATTAAAAGATGCTTACTCCTTGGAAGAAAAGTTATGACCAACCTAGATAGCATATTCAAAAGCAGAGACATTACTTTGCTGACTAAGGTCGTCTAGTCAAGTCTATGGTTTCTCCTGTGGTCATGTATGGATGTGAGAGTTGGACTGTGAAGAAGGCTGAGTGCCGAAGAATTGCTGCTTTTGAACTGTGGTGGTGGAGAAAACTCTTGAGAGTCCCTTGGACTGCAAGGAGATCCAACCAATCCATTCTGAAGGAGATCAGCCCTGGGATTTCTTTGGAAGGAATGATGCTAAAGCTGAAACTTCAGTACTTTGGCCACCTCATGCTAAGAGTTGACTCATTGGAAAAGACTCTGATGCTGGGAGGGATTGGAGGCAGGAGGAGAAGGGGACGACTGAGGATGAGATGGCTGGATAGTATCACTGACTCGATGGACGTGAGTCTGAGTGAAATCCAGGAGTTGGTGATGGACAGGGAGGCCTGTCGTGCTGCGATTCATGGGGTGGCAAAGAGTTGGACACGACTGAGTGACTGAACTTAAACTTCCCTATATTTGGAGACTCTTACTCTTGGTACTGTTTGAGAATTGCTTGTTTAGGGTATCTATTTTTTGATTGCCTTTGTTTATATGGATACCTCTGATGAAGGAAATACTTTTAGAACTTCAAACAAAATTCTTGGTAGTAACAAGAGTAGATTTTTGAAAAATAGTATTTTAGTAACATGAAGTCCTATCATAGAAAACAGCATTTACTTTAGCAACTCAGAATAATAATAACTAGATTATTCAATCTATGCATACAGGCCATAATGTACCATGATCAGCTCACGAGCATATATCTACAGACAATTAGCATAACATAGCATATTGGCAAATTGATTCTTTAGAAGAATTTCAGGATGTATTGGCATAAGTGCCAGACTGTGAAGCAATGATTGAATAACATGTGATTGAATTTATCAATAGCAGCAATCCATTCTTCCAAATAGAATATATGCCAAGCACCACCTTGTAATCACAAACATCCTCTGCTGCATATTGAAGGAAAAAATACCATGGCTGTACTTAGGATCTTAGTTGTTGTGTCCAACTGTTTGCGACCCAATGGACTGCAGCACACCAGGCTTCCCTGTCCTTCACCATCTTCTGGAGCTTGTTCAGACTCGTGTCCATTGAGTCAGTGATGCCATCCAACCATCTCGTCCTCTGTCATCCCCTTCTCCTTCTGCCATCAGTCTTTCCCAGCATAAGGGTCTTTTCTAATTAGTCAGCTCTTTAAATCAGGTGGCCAAAGTATTGGAGCTTCACCTTCAGCGTCAGTTCTTCCAGTGACTATCCAGGACTGATTTCCTTTAGGATTGAATGGTTTTATCTCCTTGCAGCCCAAGGAACTCTCAAGAGTCTTCTCCAACACCACAGTTCAAAAGCATCAGTTCCTAGGTGCTCAGCCTTCTTTGTGGTCCAGCTCTCACATCCATACATGACTACTGGAAATACCAGAGCTTTGACTAGATGGATCTTTGTTGGCAAAGTAATGTCTCTGCTTTTACTATGCTGTCTAAGTTGGTCATAGCTTTTCTTCCAAGGAGCGAGGGTCTTTTAATTTCATTGCTTCAGTCACCATCTGCTATGATTTTTGGAACCCAAGAAAATTAAGTCCGTCACTGTTCCCATTCTTTCCCTGTCTGTTTGCCATGAAGTGATGGGAACAGATGCCATATCTTTTTTTGAATGTTCATTTTTAAGCCAGCGTTTCACTTTCTTCTGCTTTCATCGAGAGTCTTTAGTTCTTCTTTGCTTTTGCTATAAGGGTGGTGTCATCTGCATATCTGAGATTATTGATATTTCTCCTAGCAATTTTGATTCCAGCTTGTGCAGCCCACTCCAGTATTTTTGCCTGGAGATTCCCATGCACAGAGTAGCATGGTGGGCTGAAGTTCATGGGGTCCACAAAGAGTTGGACATGACTGAAATGACTTAGCATACATGCACGAACCCATATTAAGGAGGGCAATCTGCTTTACCCAGTGTACCAATTCAAATGTTAATCCTATGTAGACACACCTTCATAGGCATATCCAGAAATAATATTTAATCAAATATCTGGATACCCTATAACCCAGTGGAGGTGACATGTAAATTAACCATAACATAGTGTATGCCATGAAGCTATCTCTGTCTTCATAATTGTAAGTTCTACTATTATGTCCAATTAACTAAGGAGGAGATGAAGGCTTAGCAAAATTGAATAACATGTGAGCAACCTCAGCAGGGGCTGAGCAGTGGAGTGGGAATGGCCATGGCGACCTGTGCAAGTACTGTCCACGGCCATGCGGTCTCTCCAAGGACACAGATAAGCGCCCGGCAAGAAAGGAGAGAGCTGGGTGGGCAAAGAAGGCACAGAAGCAAAGGCAAGAGTTTTCCTGATATTTTGTGGAAATGAATCAGGTATATATTCATTAATTTTCATTAGAATTTGGCAGCTCACTGGATTTGGGAAGTAGGAAGAGGGAATGATAGCCAAATGACACTTTTTAAAATCCTGTATTAATATCAAATTAGGTAACATAGGGTCTAGGGAGAGAAATGATGACTTCTCTTTACATGTCCTTGAGCTTGCATACCCTTTCAGGGTTCTTCCCTATTCCTCAGTTTCATAATACTTTACAAGTACCTCTGTTAGAGCCCTTAAACTGATGTGCAGTAGCTTGTTTCATTTCTGTGCATGACTCCCTCCCCCACCCCAATATTATGAAGTCTTCCAAGGCAGACCCTCTTTCTGTTTCTGTACCTAGCAAAGAGTAGACTCATGGTTGGTGCTTCAGGTGTGATAAGTGGATGAGGGAATATTTGGTCTGAGAGGCTGCAGAGAATAACAGAATTCCAAGGAGTGTTTGAAATAGATGTTATGGGAATCTAATTGAAACCCAACTAAAGATGAATGGAGATCCTCTGGCCAGCATGGAGGGCCTGACTCATAGAAAGGCTTAATTTGGCGTGAAACAGGATGGCTTGTTTTCCTAATTATTTGTAAATGATGCTCAACTCCCAAGATATAGGAATGGAGAAAAGAACAGATTGAAATGAATGATTTGAAATAGGTAACTTGGGAATTAAGGCTGAGGATAAATGGCAGTTCAGTTCAGTTCAGTTCAGTTCAGTCGCTCAGTCATGTCCGACTCTTTGCAACCCCATGAATCGCAGCACGCCAGGCCTCCCTGTTCATCACCATCTCTCGGAGTTCACTCAGAGTTTCCACAGTTATGGACTTTGAATATCTGAATTTTCTCCTTACCATCCATTTCTTTATTTTAGTCCTCTTGACATCTAAAGTCTCTTTATTTGTGAAGTTATGAGGTCTTTAGTAGCTCCATCAAGGTATAATTTACATACAATAACTGGCCTATAGGTAAGACTTGTAATTTGAGACATTTTGATACATGTATATACTGTGAAATCCTCACTACAGTCAAAATAATGAACATGTATCCATGGCTCTCAAAGACTTTGCTTTGTGCCCCTGTGTAACTCTTCCCTCTGTATGGAACTACTGGTCTACTTTCTGACAAACCATTTCCAATTAGCGGAAAGTTCAGAGTACTATGAATTCAGTATTTTAAATAGCTTATAAGGCTATATATAATCAAGCTGTGTCTTGAGACAGCTTTGGAAGATTCTCTTTTAGGTTATTTGTCTGTTTTATCCAAGATGTTGAATATAATGCCATAAAGTTGTTCATAATGCTCTTTTATTATTCTTTAAATATCTGTCAGTTCAGTTCAATTCAGCTGCTCAGTCATGTTCGACTCTTTGCAACCCCATGAATTGCAGCCATCAGGCCTCCCTGTCCATCACCAACTCCTGCAGTTCAGTCAAACTCATGTCCATTGAGTCAGTGATGCCATCCAGCCATCTCATCCTCTGTTGTCCTTTCTCCTCCTTCCCCCAATCCCTCCCAGCATCAGAGTCTTTTCCAATGAGTCAACTCTTCACATGAGGTGGCCAAAGTACTGGAGTTTCAGCTTTAGCATCATTCCTTTCAAAGAACACCCAAGACTGATCTCCTTTAGTACAGCGTGATTGGATCTCCTTGCAGTCCAAGTGACTGTCAAGAGCCTTCTCCAACATGACAGTTCAAAAACATTAATTCTTCAGCGTTCAGCTTTCTTCACAGTCCAACTCTCACATCCATACATGACCACTGGAAAAACCATAGCCTTGACTAGACAGACCTTTGTTGGCAATGTAATGTCTCTGCTTTTGAATATGCTATCTAGGTTGGTCATAACTTTTCTTCCAAGGAGTAAGCGTCTTTTAATTTCATGGCTGCAGTCAGCATCTGCAGTGATTTTGGAGCCCCAAAAATAAAGTCTGACACTGTTTCCACTATTTCCCCATCTATTTCCCATAAAGTGATGAGACCAGATGCCATGATCTTAGTTTTCTGAAAGTTGAGCTTTAAGCCAACTTTTCACTCTCCTCTTTCACTTTCATCAAGAGGCTTTTTAGTTCCTCTTCACTTTCTGCCATAAGGGTGATGTCTTCTGCATATCTGAGGTTATTGATGTTTCTCCCAGCAATCTTGATTCCAGCTTGTGCTTCTTCCAGCCCAGCATTTCTCATGATATCTGTAGATATCTGTATTGATTTTAGTTCTGTTCACTTATGATGTTGGTGATTTGTGTCCTCTCTCTTTTCCCCTGGTCTTTTCCTATGACTGTTGTAACAAATTACCACAAAGTTGGTAACGTAAAACAATAGAAATTTATCCTCATGGTCCTGTTCAAAATAAGTTTTACTAGGTTGAAATCAAAGTATCTACAGTGCTATGCACCCACTAGAGACTCCAGAGGGAAATCTGTTTCTTGTTTAAAAACAAAAAATTAACCAACATTCCTTGGCTTATGGCTACATCAATTCAACATATGCAGTCATAGTCACATTGCCTTCTCCTATTCTGTCTGAATCTCTTTTTGCCTCCCTCTTATTGGGTTACATGTGATAGCTTTTAGGCCTAACTGGAATAATCCAGGATAATCTTCCCATATGAAAAATCCTTACAACCACAAACACTATTCTTTGCCATCTGAGGTAACATTAACAATCTCTAGGGATTAGGAGATATTTATATCTTTTGAGGGGCCATTATTTAGCCTTCTACAATCTGGCTCAAAGTTTATCAATTTTATTGATATTTTCAATGAGTTAGATTTTTGTTTCATTTGATTGATTTTTTGCTCAGTTGTCTCCTTATCTATTTCATAGATTTCCATTCTGATCTTTATTATTATTTTATCTTGTGCTTTTGGGGGATTTCTTTTGTCGCTCTTCTGATTTTGTTAGGTGGAAACCAAGGCCATTGCTATAAATTTTTCTCTATTCTATATTAGCTCATTCTACAAATTTTTGTATGATGCATTTTCATATTAGTTTAGTTCAGAATACTTTCTAATTTCCCATTATTTCTTTGATCCACGGAAATTTGTTATTCAGGTCTGATCTGGGGGAATTTTCCAATTATCTTTCCATTTATTGATCTGTATGTTAATTTTATTATAATCAAAGAACAGTCTGTATGACTTGAATCCTTTTAAATTAATTGAGACCAGTTTTAGAGCTCAGAGTATAATCTATCTCAATAAATGTTCTAAGAGATTTAACATGCATTTACTGTTGGAAGGAACATTTGTTCTATAGGATATTGTCTGAATGTTAGGTCAAGTTTGTTTATCGTGTTGTTGATGTCTTCTGTGTCTTTGCTGAGTATCTTTGCTTAGCCTACTTTTACTATTACTCAGAAAGAGGTAATGAAATATCTAAGTATAACTTCGGGTTTTTCTGTTTTCCCTTGCAGTTGTGTTTTATGCTTCATACAATTTGAAGCTTTTATTAGGAGCAAAGACATTTAGGGTTGTTATGTCCTCTTGCTAAATTAAACTCTTTATCATTACAAGTTGTACTTTCCCTCCTTTTTGCATGCCTGGTACTTTTTTATAGTATGCCAGAACTATTAAATTTTATCTTACTGCTGAACTTGGTTCTGGGATGCTACTCACTTACTTGGAAGCATTTGAGTCTTTAACTGTTTTAGATGGTGTCCAAGCAATGTTTAATATTGGACTCAATATATATATTACTGAGGTAAAACTCTTCTGAATATTCTTCCTTATGCTAGCCCTGTGTAAATTCCTGGAGTTCATTACTTTAGTTCTTTCCTGTGACTCTTTCCCCTGCCTGGGGTAGTTTCTTCACAAAACGTTTACGATCTGTCCTCAACTGAAAATTCAAAGAGTCCTGCATATCTCCAGTGTCCTCTCTGTGATATTCTGTTCTCTCCAGCACTCTGCTCTGTGAACTCTAGTCACCTGGGTCCGGAGCTGCATTGTTTCAACTTAAGGTGGCCATCAGTTTGCCTGGTTTCCCCTCCCCATATTGCAACCTTCTGTATTACAGCCTGAATACTTTATTCCAGATTTTAGCTGGGGCATTTGTAGGGTTCATCTCATTTACTTCCTGAACCTCAGGAGTCGTATTCTTTGTCTCCTTATCATGTGAAGTATTGTTTCATGCATTGTTGCATGGTTTTTTAATTGTTGCATATCGGAGGTAAATCTGATAACTGTTACTTCATCTCATCTGAAAGTGGAAGTCAGGACCTGGAATTTTATACAAAGTGTGGTCTAGTGCATTTTTAATCATACCCAGAGAAACTCCTGTGGGCTCAGCTTCTTCACAGTCCGCCTGTCCACAGGAATGGCTGCACTTGCCAGACTGTCCTTTACAGCCCTTCCACCAGAGCCCCTGCCACAACTGGATGGTCATTGTGAAAGTTATTGATACTTAATATGAGGTGTTCAGAATGATGGAAAAGATAAACCCATTTGGAGTTTTCGCCTGTATTGTTTTATTATGTATTATATTTTATATTCTGCACTTCCATTTTGCTTTAGTTATCTAGAGGTTTTAGTTTTTATTGTGTGGGAATTTGTTTTTCAAAGACAAATGTTTTGTTAACAATAAACTGTGAAATGTTTGTGTACATAAAATGTTTTAAATTACAAAAGTCAAAAGAAATTTTATAAGTAGAGCATGACATTTTAAATTTTCACATTCGACCTATTAATGTATTTGAATATTTCTTGCCTCATAGCTTGCATAAAATGAAGATGAATGGTTTGCATTCATGAAGTTAGTTTACTGCCTAATAAAGCTTGGTTTATGATTTTAATGAAAGACAATTCCTTCAATCTGTTTATGCATAATCAGATGTACAGCTGCTATGACCAAAATTTATCTTTAAAAAACATTTCAGCGTAATAGAGGAACTACCATTGTTTATTATTATTAGGAATTCCAAACCAAAAGAAAGTCTAAAACCCAGAGGTAACCATATTTTTTATCTACAGCATTGTTTTTCATTTTTATTGTAGTATAGTTCATTTAAAGTATGGTGTTAGTTTCAGCTCTTCAGCAAAGTGGATTGAGTATACATATACATATATTTACTCTTTATTAGATTCTTTTCCCATATAGGTCATTACAGAGTTTTGAGAACCTGTGTACAGTAGGTCCTTATTAGTTATCTATCTTATATATGGTAGTGTACATATGTGAATCCCAAACTCCCAATTTATGTCTCCCCCTGTTTCCCCCTGGTAACCATAAGTGTGTTTTCTACATCTGTGACTCTGTTTTGTAAATAAGTTCATTTTGTAACTTTTTTTTTTTTTAGGTTCTACATGTAAACAAAGTCATATGATTTTTAATTTCTCTGACTTAATTCATTGTGACACTCTCTAAGTCCATCCGTGTTGCTGCAGATGATGTTATTTCATTCTGCTTCATGGCTTCGTAATATTCCATTGTGTATATATACCAGATCTTTTTATGCATTCCTCTGTTGATGAACATTTAGGTTGCTTCCACGTCCTGGCTACTGTAAATAGTGATGTAATAAACATTGGATGCATGTATCTTTTCAAATTATGATTTTCTCCAGATGACAGGATCACTTGGTAGCTCTACCTCTAGTTTTTAAGGATCCTTCATACTTTTCTCCATGTATACCAATCTACATTCCCACCAACAGTATAGGAGGGCTCACTTTTCTCCACATCCTCTCCAGCATTGATTGTTTATAGACTTTTTTGATGGTGGACGTTCTGACCTGTGTGAGGTTGATACCTCATGTAGTTTTTATTTGCATTTCTCTAATAATTAGTGATATTTCCGTGTGTCCTTTGGCCATCTGTATGTCCTCTTTGGAGAAATATGATCTTTCATCCATTTCTTGATTGGATTGTTTGTTGTTTTTAATTTTTTTATATTGAGCTGCATGAGCTATTTGTATATTAGAGATATTAATCCCTTGTCAGCTGCTTTGTTGGCAAATATTTTCTCCCATTATGTGGCTGTCTATTCATTTTATTTACAGTTTCTTTGCTGTGCAAAAGCTTTTAAGTTTCATTACACCCCATTTGTTTATCTTTTTATTTTCAAAATAAAGGAGATATATCAAAAAGATCTTGATGCAATTTATGTTAAAAACTGCCTATGTTTTATTCCAAGATTTCTATAGTATCTAGCCTTCACTTAGGTCTTTAATCAATTTTGAGTTTATTTTTGTTTGTGGTGCTAGGAAGTCTTCTAACTTTATTATTTTACATGTAGCTGTCTAGTTCTCCTAGCACCACATAGTGAGGAAAATGTTTTTCTTTCAGTTCAGTTCAGTCACTCAGCCATGTCCGAGTCTTTCAGACCCCATTCACTGCAGCCTGCCAGTCTCCTTGTCCATCACCAACTCCCAGAGATTGCTCAAACTCATGTCCATCAAACTGATGATGCCATCCAACCATCTCACTCTCTGTCGTCCCCTTCTCCCCCTGCTTTCAGTCTTTCCCAATATCAGGGTCTTCTCCAGTGAGTCAGTTCTTCTCATCAGGTGGCCGAAGTATTGGAGTTTCACCTTCAGGATCAGTCCTTCCAATGAATATTCAGGACTTATTTCCTTTAGGACTGACTGGTTTGATCACGCAGTCCAAAAGTCTCTGCTTTTTAATAAGCTGTCTAGGTTGGTCCTAGTTTTCTTCCAAGGAGCAAATGTCTCTTTTTTTTCATGGCTGCAGTCACCATCTGCAGTGATTTTGGAGCCCAAGAAAATACAGCCTCTCAGTGTTTGCACTGTTTCCCATCTGTTTGCCATGAAGTAATGGAACCAGATGGAATAGGAAAGACTAGAGATCACATTAACAAAATTAGAGATATCAAGGGAATTTTTCATGCAAAGATGGGCATAAAAAGGAAAGAAAATATATGGACCTAACAGAAGCAGAAGATATTAAGACAAGGTGGCAAAAATACACAGAAGAACTATACAAAAATCTTCATGACCCAGATATTCATGATGGTGTGATTACTCACCTAGAACCAAACATCATGGATGGGAATTCAAGTGGGCCTTAGGAAGCATCACTACGAACAAAGCTAGTGGAGGTAATGGAATTCCAGTTGAGCTATTTCAAATCCTGAAAGATGATGCTGTGAAAGTGCTGCACTCACTATGCCAGCAAATTTGGAAAACTCAGCAGTGGCCACAGCACTGGAAAAGGTCAGTTTTCATTCCAATCCCAAGGAAAAGCAATGCCAAAGAATGCTCAAACTACCGCACAATTGCACTCATTTCACATGCTAGTAAAGTAATGCTCAAAATACTCCAATATGTGAACTGTGAACTTCCAGATGTTCAAGCTGGATTTAGAAAAAAACAGAGGAACCAGAGATCAAATTGCCAACATTCATTGGATCATGGAAAAAGCAAAAGAGTTCCAGAAAAACATCTATCTCTGCTCTATTGACTATGCCAAAGCCTTTGACTGTGTGGATAACAATAAAATCTGGAAAATTCTTAAAAGAGATAGGAATACAGACCACCTGACCTCTTTTCTTGAGAAATCTGTATGCAGGTCAGGAAGCAACAGTTAGAACTGGACATGGAACAACAGACTGGTTCCAAGTCAGGAAAGGAGTACGTCAAGGCTGTATATTGTCACCCTGCTTATTTAACTTCTGTGCAGAATACATCATGAGAAACGCTGGGCTGGATGAAGCCCAAGCTGGAATCAAGATTGTGGGGAGAAAGATCAATAACCTCAGATGTGCAGATGACACCACCCTTATGGCAGAAAGTGAAGAAGAACTAATGAGCCTCTTGATGAAAGTGAAAGAGAAGAGTGAAAATGGCTTAAAGCTCAACATTCAGAAAACTAAGATCATGCCATCCAGTCTGATCACATCATGCAAATAGATGGGGAAACAGTGGAAACAGTGTCAGACTTTATTTTTTTGAGCTCCAAAATCACTGCAGATGGTGACTATAGCCATGAAATTAAAAGACGTTTGCTCCTTGGAAGAAAAGTTATGACCAACCTAGACAGCTTATTAAAAAGCAGAGACATTACTTTGCCAATGAAGGACTGTCTAGTCAAAGCTATTGTTTTTCCAGTAGTCGTGTATGGATGTGAGAGTTGGACTATAAAGAAAGCTGAGTGCCCAAGAATTAATGTTTTTGAACTGTGTTGTTGGAGAAGACTCTTGAGTCCCTTGGACTGCAAGAAGATTTAGCTAGTTTATCCTAAAGGAGTTCAGTCCCGGTTGTTCACTGGAAGGACTGAGGTTGAAGCTGAAGCTCCAATATTTGGCCACCTGATGCGAGGAGCTGGCTCATTTGAAAAGACCATGATGCTGGGAAAGATTGATGCCAGGAGGAGAAGGGGACAACAGAGGATGAGATGGTTTGATGTCATCACCAACTCAAGGGACATGAGTTTGAGTAAGTTCTGGGAGTTGGTGATGGACAGGAGGCCTGGTGTGCTGCATTCCACTGGGTTGCAAAGAGTTGGACATGAATAAGTGAATGAAATGAAATAATGAATGAATAAATGATGGAACCAGATACTATGATCTTTGTTTTTTGAATGTTGACTTTTAAGCCAGCATTTCACTGTCCTCTTTCACTTTCATCAAGAGGCTCTTCAAGTCCTCTCCACTTTCTGCCGTAACGGTGGTGTCATCTGCATATCTGAGGTTATTGATATTTTCCCCAGCAATCTTCATTCCAACTTGTGTTTCATCCAGCCCAGCATTTGCAATGATGTACTCTGCATATAAGTTAGATAAGCAAGGTGACAGTATACAACCTTGACATACTCCTTTCCCAATTTAGAACCAGTCTGTTTTTCCATGTCTGGTTCTTGCCTCTTTATCATAGATTAGATGACCATAGATGCTTGTGTTTATCTCTGGACTTTCTGCTATGGTTCATTGATCTATATTTCTGATTTTGTGCCAGTACCATGCTGTTTTGTTTCCTGTAGCTTTTGAGTATAGTTTAAAGTCACAGAACCTAATTACTCCAGCTCTGTTTTTCAAAACCCAGATTAAAAAAAAAAAAAAAAATCAACTAGGAAATAAATATGGGATGTTGTGTGATAATTTATCTCTTGTTATTTTGGCTAATAAAACTTTAATCCTAATTTGTCATCATTTTCTCTTTATTTTTCTGCCCTCTCATATCAGTATTGCTTAAACTGTCAAGTCATGAAACAGGTTAATAGAGAAAATAGATGCATCTATCTGAAGATTATGTTAGATTTCTTACAGAAGAGTAGTTTCTCATCTATGGAGTTTCCTAAAAGCTGAAAAATGGGTTTGGGTGTTTTTGTTTTGTTCTGTTTTGTCACATCATGATTGTTGTCTTTAAATTTTTTCATGGTACATAAAGTAAATTATAATCTTTTCCCCTTCATGGATCACATTCTTGTCGTGGTGAAAGGGCTTGCATAACTCAATGAAGCTTTGAGCCATGCTGTACAAGGCCACCCAAGACAGATGTGTCATAGTAAAGAGTTTTGACAAAACATGGTCCACTGGAGGAAGTAACCCACTCTGTTATTCTTGCCGTAAGAAACCCCATTAACAGTATGAAAAGGCACAAATATATGACACTGGAAGATGAGCCCCCAGGTGGGAAGGTATCCAGTATGCTATTAGGGAAGGATGGAAGGCAATCACTAAATACTCCCAAAAGAATTAAGTAATGGGCCAAATTATAAACAGTGCTCAACTGTGGATATGTCTGGTGGCGAAAGTAAAGTCCGATTCTGTAAAGACATAGGAGCCTGGGTACTACAGTCCATGGGATAACAAACAATCAACTTAGTCACTGAATAATCTTTCATATGAATTTTTTGATTTATGGAAATAGGTAGATATTTAATTGATGGTGTGCACAGTCCTTATTTTGTGGCTCATTCATAAATTCTAGGTTTGCAGATGAGTCTGCTTTTCGGAGAAGTGACCCAGATATATCTCTATATTTTCATAAAAGCTACCTATTTGAAACAACCTTCTTAAAACTTAACTTAAATATAAAACAACTTGACATTTATAATACTCTTAGCCTACTTTCTAAATGGGTGTGTCCAGTCTTACCATCTAGAGACAAAATTGTTGGAAGTCAATCAAGTCTTCATGCGATTATAATCGTTCCTATGTAGAAATGAATATCTTCACCCAGTAATCTTCAATACTAACTAATGCCCTGTCTTAACAACCTGTATGAACTTGTATTGCTGAGAAAATAGCACATTCTATTCCATTTCTGTGAACTGGAATATTAGATTTCTAGAAGATTCCAAAATAGTGAAATTTTCTCATTTCTCAGATAGATTTCTACCTGACTTGGTTTCAGTATCAGTATCAGTATCAGTTCAGTCGCTCAGTCATGTCTGACTGTTTGCAACCCCATGAACTGCAGCACACCAGGCCTCCCTGTCCATCACAAATTGCCAGAGTCTACCCAACCCATGTCCATTGAGTCGGTGATGCTGTCCAACCATTTCACCCTCTCTTGTCCCCTTCTCCTGCCCTCAGTCTTTCCCAGCGTCAGGGTCTTTTCAAATGACTCAGCTCTTCACATCAGGTGGCCAAAGTATTGAAGTTTCAGCTTCAACATCAGTCCTTCTTAATGACATAGTTTAGGGTTTACTTAAAAAAAAAAAAAAAGCCTCCAGGAAAAATTCCTCTAATGAAGCAATTAACATCCTAGTGATCGCAGGCTATTTCTTATACAGCAGGAATACCAAAGATCCTTTTAGTCAACTCTGGCACCATGCCTCTGTGAAGCACTTCTGTGAACAGAAGGGCACTTTGGGTAGTTATGTCAAATGATAGACCTCAGTTGGTTAGTTACCTTACTTAAGGCCTGAGGGTTCAGATCTAGAGCTTTTCAGAATTGATCTAGATTCTAATATAGAGACACCTATTTTGAAAGCCCATTGATATTTTTAAATTATCATTTAATACCACTAGGAAACTATTAAAAAAATCTAGAAATATCATATATACCTATATAAAATAGGTATATATACATATATATGTAGGTATATATACATATAGATATATAGGTATATATACATATATATATACATACATATATACCTATATAAAACAGGTATATACATATACCTATATAAAATAGATTTTTAAATTTTATCTCATTATCTTTTGGGTATTTTTATTAATAATATTCATTTCAGTCATAACTGAGTCTGATGTCACAGTAGGATTCCTTAACTTTAAATACATTGGGATGAATTTTGTTACTTTAGTCAAATGCTGCTGCTACTGATGCTGTCCGACTCTGCGACCCCATAGACGGCAGCCCACCAGGCTCCGCTGTCCCTGGGATTCTCCAGGCAAGAACCCTGGAGTGGGTTGCCATTGCCTTCTCCAATGCATGAAAGTGAAAAGTGAAAGTGAAGTTGCTTAGTCATGTCCGACCCTCAGTGACCCCATGGACTGCAGCCTTCCAGGCTCCTCCGTCCATGGGATTTTCCAGGCAAGAGTACTGGAGTGGAGTGCCATTGCCTTCTCCCTTTAGTCAAATAAATTGTAATAAATTCTGTTCCTTGTTTAATTGTTTTTTAATGAATGCCATTCTTTAAGTTGATTAAAGCAATTTTTCCAGTAACTGTGTAAGTTGTCCCACATTGAGTGGATTTTAAATAGTAATTAATTGCCTGGAAGCAGAAGAACAGAGTGTTTATTACAGCTCTTAGAAATTTAAGGGAAAAGAATTTCTAACCATTACAGTTATGTAGATTTTCCCCCTAGTATCCATAAAATGTTTTAACTTGAATTCTCTCTAGTTGATTTTATAGTTTCAACTCAAATATTTATTGTTTTCAGAAATATACTATGCCCCTATTTCTATAAAAGTACACATTTTCTATTTTTAAATGCCAAGTTGTGTTGATTCCATAGAGATTTGGGGAAATATATCCTAATGGGAATAATTACTGTGGGAGCTAAAAATAATAGCTGTGTCCTTCTTTTTTCTTCTTTTTTTTTAAAAAGCTGGACCTGTGATCTGCAGAATGCTGAGTTATCCCCCAACTCGCCGAGCGTTAATTGTGGGTTGTGGTCTACAAATGTTCCAACAGCTCTCAGGCATTAACACCATCATGTATGTATTTCTTTCTACCTTTTCACTGCAAAGATTGTGAGGAATTATTTTATACAAGAAAAAAATAGTAGGACTCATGGAGATTTGTTTTTATTACATGTGTAGAAGTCTTCTTTGGGGAGATACTTAACCATACAGTATTTAATAAAAACTGTATAGTTTAAAAGTCTCACCAAATTTTAACTAGAAGGGAGTGACTTATTTTGTTCATTGTAATTATTGGCTTTATTTGATATCTTACAATTTCTTTTTTATGCCATCAGTTAGTTTCTTTTATTCTGAGCTATTAAATGTATCATTTTTCATAAGCTATTTCTTGATTCTCATTAAAAAGTAAACCGAAGGATAAACCTGGCATTTATTAGAGATCAGGGGACACACAGCTAGTTCATTTCCTTTTAGGACAGTCAGTTACAATACAATGTGATAAGAACATTAATAGAAGTGTGTCTTTTACAACTAGAGTACAGTGGACCAGGGATGGACTGGGAGCAAAGAAGTAGGAAATAGACAAAAGTGCCGCAGTTTCTAGTTTTCACAGTAATTCTCAAAGTTGTATGTGTGTTGTGGGTGAAGCAGAGTAAATAGTGGGGGTTCGACTGTATTTCATTCATTCAATGTTAAACCCATTTTTGATGGTTGATTTTGTATTCACAGCAGTGAATACAGGAAACACAGTCCTTGGCGTTATAGAGTATACAGGCTGGTGCAGAAAACAACACATCATATAAATTCACAATTTAATACAGAATTTCAAATTGTCATAAGAGCTACGTGAGATTGTTCCAAGAGAAGACTTTTAAGATCCTAGGTAACAGAGTATGGGTTAGAGAAAAGCCATGATTTTTGCTGAGAATCTGGTTATTGGTGAAAAGCTATGTTTTCAGAAGCTTTCTCCTATACATACTGGTTAAAATTATTCATTAGAAAATACAAGTTATGTAAAATAGATTTTACCTAGTAAACCATTTGTTTTGGGGGCTTTTGATTTTTTTTAAATTACTTGGGTTATAATGAATTATCCAGTGGTAATTTCAGAAGAGTGAATTAGTGAAAGTAGTAACTAGGGCCCAAGGACCCATTAGATTAAGTTGGAATTTACTAAGAAACTCCAACTTGAATATATCCATACCCTTTGTGAATTTGACTTTAATGGTAATCCTTGTTAGCTTTCTGAACTACATTTTAATATTGGTTCTCTCCTCCCTTCTAACATTTACTTTCATTTTTTTCCTTACCATATCATATCTATTAAGCTTATCTGTCAATATAGCACCTAACATTTTTGTTTCCTAAACGTGGCATGCCATGACTTTTCTGAGGTACATCCACTGTCCTTAGTGTGGTAATGGTATAGAATTGTAACAAGGCTAGCACCAATCTTTCAAACAACACAATTCAGTAATAATCCTATGTACAAATCTAGTTCATCAACCTAATTTAACATATGTCCTATTTCTCAAAATCTTTTGTTTGTTCTACCCTTTTCTAGGCATTTAAATTTGACAAATTTAAAGCATAGAAAGTGAATTTTTGTTGTGCTTTTTGTATTCCTATAAAACAAGGATCACAGACAGGGCCAATCTAATTGGTGGGTGAGGTGAAGCCAGTGTGTTCCTGGTTGACATGATTGTTATATAGTCCACTTGTGATATCTAAAATATGCTGATTCAGGTTTTCAAATTTTAATAAAGTGTTTATTTCTCCAAGTTCTCAGTCTTTTCACAGTGAGATCAAGTGAAATGACTATAGGATCTGATATTCCTTAAGATGTATGATAGTCATTAATGTACTTTGCTTATCACAAACTAATAGGTAATGGCTTCAATATAGCTGTTGCTTGTAGTTGAATATTAATCCTGGAAAGTAGGAATAATAAAATAAGGTAAATGATGGTTAATTTTTTACTGTGTCTACATAATGCAGAATAGGCAACTCCCTGCAGACTTTAATGTAACCTTAGTATCGGAGGTTAGAAGACTAGACACTTAAATGATGTTACCTGTGCTAAGTAACTGTTGGTTTTTCATGGTACATAACTTCTGACATTCATATTTTAGGCCCATAAAACTGTAAATCAATTTCTTTAAAATAGACCATGCTATTTTTATTATTTGGATGAAAAATGACTAATTTAGGATCTTCATATCATGTGTTTTCTTCTACTTCATCTAGTCTATATTCATGTGTGTGCATGTATATGTTTTTCTTTTCCATTTTTCCCCCATTATCCTTAAGATAGCCTTTATTAGAAAATATCTATTACATTTTTTATTTTAAAATGTGAATTCAGAATTCTGTCTTTAATGAATATTTTTTATGTCTATTACTCTTCTTTTCTGCTTCTCTTTCAAGAGGAAAATGAAGTAGGCAATGCTCCTTTATATTTACAACCCAAACTTAATAATCTGTAGAAGTTGATATGTTTTTTATAAAATCCATTTTCTACCCCAAGTTTGAATTCTGACTTTACCACGAACAGTTCATAAATGATCATATGAAAAAATATTGAAACATAAAATCATCCTTACAATTGTATTATATAATCTTACCATGTTTAGTTTTCTCTGGTCTCTCTCATAGGATCTTTATTTCTATATCCATGAATTAATGTACTATTTCAGTTAAAGAAATAGGTTTATTTCTTAGAATGCTTATTCTCTGCTATGAAAAAAATATATATATATGTTGTGAGTGTATCCAGGTATATTTGTATAAGTCATGTTTATATCCTAACCCATACCTTATCGTCCTCCTGTCATATCAAGCATAGGACTTCTAAGGTCTTAAAACTGTTACATACTTCAGACACTACATTTAACTTTTAGAAGAGGCAATTTTCTATTTTGACTCTAATCAATAATTTCAAACATGCTGCTGAATAGGTTATTCTCTGTTCACAAGAGAGAACAGAGCAAATAGAGTTCTGTTTTCCTGATATATTCCTGCTATATTATTGTACTACCTCACAGACCAATAAAATATTTCCACATGTCAAAATAAATGGAAGAGTAGTGATCTATGAAGAATATGATGATTAATGTGAAAACAACTCACTTAAGTAATTTTTATGTGATTTATTCTAAACTCTGGTTATAATGTCAATAATTTTCCAATTTCTAGCTAAAAGTTTTTATTTTATTAATAAAAGGGTCATTCCCACATTATTATTACCACAACCAAAATGTGTATGGGTGAATAATTAGGTGGTAGGGAGGGAGAGAGAGGAAAAAATAGAAAAAGAGAAAGTAAAAGAAAGGAAACACTTGGCTACATTTGGTTTGTTAGCATCTTGCTTCTTTTGAGGAACTTAAAAGAAGCTATATTTTGATATGTCTTGATAATCATAAAATTAGTCCATCTTGGACAGGTGGAAGGTAGCAGAGTTTCACCTGGGAAAACCAAGTATTTAAATGGATCATTTTAAGGTTACACAGAAAATCTGCAGTAAAGAGAAGGAAATCCAGAATTTTAAGCTTTTATGTCAGCTTCAGGTAAAGGGATTATTAGTATATAAACTTCTTTTGGACACTCTAAATAGTCTGCTATTTTTAAGCTGCTCTTTTAGATTAATGCTCCCAGATTCATCTCTTCTTTCTCTTTTCTATTAACTTAAAGTAGGGGTGGGAAATAGGCAATTGCATAGGATGGGCAGATCATTCCCACTTGCATAACTGCTTTACTTTAATCCCCGGTGGATCACTACTTCTTTGTGTTTACTAGAGATAATAGAAGGCTTTGGGAAAAATGGCCTTGCAATACTAATCTTAATAGCTATCATTTACTAAGCATTAATATTGGGTAGCTGCTGCTGCTGCTGCTGCTGCTAAGTCGCTTCAGTCGTGTCCGACTCTGTGCGACCCCATAGACGGCAGCCCATCAGGCTCCGCCGTCCCTGGGATTCTCCAGGCAAGAACACTGGAGTGGGTTGCCATTGCCTTCTCCAATGCATGAAAGTGAAAAGTGAAAGTGAAGTCACTCAGTCGTGTCCGACTCTTAGCGACCCCATGGACTGCAGCCTACCAGGCTCCTCCGTCCCTGGGATTTTCCAGGCAAGAGTACTGGAGTGGGGTGCCATCGCGTTGGTGCAAAACTAATTGCGGTTTTGCATTGTTGAACTTTTGTTATTTTATATTGAAATGCATTTGTAAATAAATGTGGTTATATTATATATCATTTTCATGTGCATTTCTCACTTCTTTTTTTCTAATTCCTTATTACTTGCTGTTTATTTTATAGTTATTTTAGTCTAGGGAAATTATGTTAGGCAAAAAGCATATTCAGGCAGTTTTCTTATTTGAGTTCAAAATTGGCCATAAAGCAGCGGACATAACACACAACATCAGCAACACATTTGGCCCAGGGACTGCTTACAAATTTACAGTGCAGTGGTGGTTAACAAACAACTAACAAATTCATAGTACAGAGGATCATTGAAGCTGATTCTCTTAAAACTGCACGAGAAGTTGCTGAAGAACTCAACATCAACCATTCTACGGTCATTTGCATTTGAAGCAAATTGGAAAGGTGAAAAAGCTCCGTAAGTCAGTGAATGAATTGGATGAATTGGAAAGGTGAAAAAGCTCCGTAAGTCAGTGGCTCATGAGCTAACCACATATCAAAAGCATCATCATTAAAGTGCATCTTCTCTTATTCTTTGCAATAACAGTGAACCGTTTCTCAATTGGATTGTGATGAGCGATGAAAAGTGACTTTTATACAACAACTAGCAACAACCAGCTCAGTGGCTGGACTGAGAAGAAGCTCCAAAGCACTTCCCAAAGCCACACTTGCACAAAAAAAGGTTATGGTCACGGTCACTGTCCGATGGTCTGCCTCAAGCCTGATCCACTACAGCTTTCTGAATCCTAACGAAACCATTACATCTGAGGAAGTCTGCTGCGCAAACTGATGAGATGCCTCAAGAACTGCAACATCTGGAGCCAATATTAGTCAACAGAATGGGCCCAATTCTTCTCCATGACAACACCTGACTGCATATCATACAACCAGTGCTTCAAAATTGAGTGAATTGGGCCACAAAGTTTTTGCCTCATCTGCCATATTCTCCTGACCTCTTACCAACTGACTGTGACTTCTTCAAGCATCTTGACAATTTTTGCAGGGAAAACACTTCCACATCCAGCAGTAGGCAGAAAATGCTTTCTAAGAGTTTGTCAAATCCCAAAGCACAAATTTTTTGCTACAGGAGTAGACAGATTTAGTTCTCATTTGCAAAAATGTGTTGATTGTAATGGTTAATATTTTGTTTAATAAAAATGTTTTTGAGTCTAGTTATAATGATTTAAAGTTCACTGTCCAAAACCAGAATTACGTTTACACCAACCTAATACCTGGTACTACTCTAGCATGTAAAATAAATATTATCAGAAAAGGAAAAATAGGACAACACTTTTAGCCTCTTCAGTAATATAATTATTTATTAATGTCATGGTAAAAACAAACATGTTTACTGTTTTTATATATAACACTATAAAAATTTTCATAGATGTGACCTCTCTTGTTCTTTATAAATATCCTGTTGAGTCAGCATGGCAGTTCTTCTATTTATTCTCAAACAAGGAAGCAAAGGCTTAATGAGTTAAAGTGACTTGTCCACTGTAACATAAGTTTTAGAGCTGAGGGTGTTCAGTTGCTAAGTAGTGTCTGACTCTTTCTGACTCCATGTACTGCAGCAAGCCAGGCCACCCTATTCCTCACTATCTCTCAGAGTATGCCAAAGTTCATGTTCATTGAATTGGTAATGCTATCCAACCATCTAATCCTCTGCCACCCTCTTCTCCTTTTGCCTTCAATCTTTCCCAGCATCAGGGTCTTTTCCAGTGAGTTAGCTGGTCACATCAGGTGGCCAAAGTACTGGAGCTTCAGCATCACTCTTTCCAGTGAATATTCAGAGTTGATTTTCTTTAGAATTGACTGGTTTGATCTCCTTGCTGACCAAGGGACTCTCAAGATTCTTCTTCAGCACCATCATTCGAAAATATAAAGTCTTCAGTGCTCAGCTTTCTTTATGATCCAAGTCTCACATCCCTACATGACTACTGGAAAACCCATGGATTTTAACAATACAGACCTTTGTGATGTCTCTGCTTTTTAATATGCTGTATAGGTTTGTCATAGCCTTCCTTCCAGGAAGCAAGCGTCTTCTACTTTCATAGCTGCAGTCACCATGTGCAGCGATTTTGGGGACCAAGAAGAGAATATCAGCCACTGCTTCCACTTTTTCCCCTTAATGCGAAGTGATGGGATAGCATGCCATGATCTTCGCTTTCTGAGTGTTGAGTTTTAAGCCAGCTTTTTCACTCTTCTCTTTCATTCTCATCAAAGGGCTATTCAGTTCCTCTTCACTTTTTGCCATTAGGGTGGTATCATCTGCATATCTGACATTGTTGATATTTCTACTGGCAGTCTTGATTCCTGCTTATAACTCATCCAGCCCAGCATTTTGCATGATGAACTCTGCATATAAGGTAAATAAACAGAGAGACAGTATACAACCTCATCATACTCCTTTTCCAGTTTTGAACCAGTCAGTTGTTCCATGTAAGGTCCTAACTGTTGCTTCTTTACCCACATACATCTTTCTCAGGAGACAGATAAAATAGTCTGATATTACCATCTCTAAGAATTCTCCACAATTGGTTGTGATCTACCTAGTCAAAGACTTCAGCATAGTTAATGAAGCAGAAGTAGATGTGTTCCTGAAATTCCCTTGCTTTCCCTGTGATCAAGTGAATGTCAGCAATTTGATCTCTGGTTTCTCTCTTTTCTAAACCTAGCTTGTACATCTGAAAGTTCTCAATTCAAGAAACTGAACTGAGCTTCTACTGAATAGGCTTCTACTACTGAAGCCTAGCTTGAAGGGTGTTGAACATAACCTTACTAGCATGGGGAATGAGCACAATTGTGTGGTAGTTTGAACATTCTTAAACACTGCCCTTCTTTGGGGTTGGGGTGAAAATTGACTGAGGCCAGAACTTGATTTTCTGACTCTGGGTCGTCTGGGCTACCCTTTAGTGGTAAAACACCTTAAGTGCCTAGGGCTGTCACTTTAAAACTTGTTTGGGAGTGATATGTAAACAAACCAAAGTTAGTGAAATTCAGTATCACCCAAGGATAAAAGTCCAAAATGACTATGAGCTAATAAAGTTGCATCCATCTCAAGAGCTATAAAATGCATCAGATTAAACTGCTAGTACACGTTGAGACATTTGCTTTATCTGCTGATCTAGAGTTCCTGGACAGGCCAGCCTAATGGTATTATACTTCTTAATCATATTTAATAATTTAATTTTATAAGTGCAATAGTTTTGAATTTGTTCCATTATTATATTTTATACCCAACAAAGTCCCCTAGTGTGAAAAATTACCATGCAATCAGGAAACATAGGACAAAAAGCAAGCCAGATGGTGGTAAATATGGAGAAAAATAAAGTTGACAGGAAATAAGAAAAGAATAAGGATTTGCTCTCTCATGTTGTAAATCTGAACCAAATGTGATGTTTTACTCTCTCTGAAGTTCTCAGCAGGTAGTATGAATGGAACAGAATGCTAACTGACTAATATGAGCCTTCTCTTCTCTTTGACTCCTTAGTAGGGCTCAGAATATAATCCAAAAGCCTTTGAAAGGTAATATGCATATCTCATTGGAATGTTTCAAGATGAGTATATTGTAGTCATTTGTGATCATTGGAATCAGGATAATTTGTTGCAAGATCCCTCTCTACCATGGAAATTTGGGCATGCCTGTTAATTCCCTTCATTCTGATTACCAATAAAGTGAAGTGCCATACTGTGCTAAATCTCTTCAGTCTTGTGCGATTCTTTGCCACGCTATAGACCATAGCCCACCAGGCGCCCCTGTCCATGGGATTCTCCAAACAAGAACAGTGAAGTCTCCTGCGTTGGCAGGCAGGTTCCTTACCACTAGCTCCACCTAGGAAGTACATAAAGTGAAGTAGATGGACTTTAATGTACATTTGAATGAGGAAAAATGGAGTTTCAAGTGAAAGTGGAAGGTCAAAAGTTGTGTTTGAAATACTTTCAACCTTTCTTGGATGAAAAGTTGTCAGGAGACTGATTTTAGTCTCAAAAGAAAAATGTAAACAATAAAATGTGAGCTTCATAAGAAATTTTATGAGAATATATTTTCTTGAATATGATAATCGTTTGTTTCCTTTGTGTAATTCACAGATAATTTTTTTCTTTAACAGGAATCTTAAAACTACATCTGCTCAAGTATTCATTTATTTATTTTTCAACCAGCATTTACTGTATTATTAATAGAGTTTGAGATACTTGGAAATGAAAATTCTTCTCTTTAAGAAGTCTATATTCTTCCTAAGCAGATAGACCAAATAATTATAATGCATTATTATAAAAGCATAAATTAATATGCTGTATGACCAATGAAAAATGAGTGGCTTAATTCTATCTGGAAAATGAGGGCACATATAAACAGTTTTTTTAATTTAAATGTTTTTCCTTATCTGGAGTCATTTTAGGGGCAAAAATATGGTACTTCAAATATTAACACCACCTACTGTGTTAGATATGAATTTAAATTGAAACTCACTACTCAGATGTAAACTCTACAAGCTTCTTGACTTCTCAGAGTCTCAGTGACCTGAAAACCAGGAATAATACCTCCTGTGGTTCTTGTGGTGTTTAAATGAGATATCCTATATGACTCAGGCCCGAGGGAGGGACTGAGACCATGTTAATTTCCCTTCTGCTCCCTGTGTATAGCAGCTTAGAAATGCCAGATCATTCGTGAAAAGCAGAGGCATCGCATAGTTAACTTGTCCTCTTTGGCCCAAACCCATCCATCACTCCAGCATTTGAAGCATCCTCTGTAAACACAAAATTGTTATACTCTTTTCTTTTTGATACTTGTTTCTAATTTTCAAAATATAGGAAAAGTGAAAATAGCATTCTTTTTCTAACTAACAAATGTGACCACAGTGTTATCTGCTTCAGTGTTAGATACCTTCTTTTTTCCTCTTATGTTTAGTCAGGGTGAAAGACTTCAGTGATGTTTTTAAAGTTAACTGTTATTGGAGTATAGTTGCTTTACAATGCTGTGTTAGTTTCTACCATACACCAAAACAAATCAGCTTTATGTACACATATATCCTCTCGTTTCTGGATTCCCGTCCGATTTAGGTCACCACAGAGCACTGAGTAGAGTTTCCAGTGCTAAACAGTAGATTTCGTTTTCTTCTTGATGCATAGTAGTGTATATATGTCAGTCCCCATTCATCCAACCTCCCCCTTACGTCTTTGGTAGCCATAAGTTTGTTCTCTACATCTGTTATTCTATTTCTGCTTTGCAAATAAGTTCATTTCAACCATTTTTCTAGATTCCACATGTAAATGAACCAGAAAAGACCTCAGTGACATTTAAACAATAAGAACAAACAATGCCTCCCTAGGAAGTGTAGGAGCTGTGACTAAGTATGCCCTGAGTGGCATGACTTGTGGTTTACGTCAAAAGACAGTCAAATCCTTTCTGCATGTGTTCTGAGTCAGGTATGAATTTAAACTTTTGTGATAATTAATGGAAATTTATCTCCCCCCGTTTGTAAAATACCTTAAGATTTGGGTTCCCTAGGACGTCTTTGGTGATATGATGATATGGTTTCCTTGACTGACCTTTCTGTCACTCGTATGTCTTGCTGAAATTACCTTTCAGAAGAAATGGAGATGCTGTCAATGAATTGAAATAATAGCATGAAATCCAGGGGTGTGCTCTAAGAAATAGGCCGGCTCTGTCCCTAAAGTAGAACCTTGCTCCCCAAATCATATGTGAGTTTGAGAGTAACCAGTCCAGTTAGTTCCAGCTGAGTGTGTGCTAAGTCACTTCAGCTGTATCCGACTCTGTAAGATCCTGTGGACTGCAGCTTGGCAGTCTCCTCTGTCCATAGATTCTCCAGGCAAGAATACTGGAGTGGGTTGCCATGTTCTCCAGGGACCCTCCCAAACCAGGGAGCAAACCTGTCCTTCTACATCTACCTGCATTGTCAAGCAGGTTCTCGACCACTAGCACCACCTACAAAATTGTAGAAATGTTCATTCTTTAAACAAATAAGGGGAAGGCACTCCTCCAGGGACTAGACATACAGAACATAATGTACCCCATCCCCAGGAAACCTTGGTCTTTCCCTCTCATCTTTAAAAAGATATAGTGCCACCTGTCTTGAAAGGTTGCTTTGAGAATGAAATGAGGTAAGGAAATGTCTGCCTCACAGAAGGTCTCCAGTGTTGGGGCGTTGGGTTCTCCTCTTCCCATCCTCGCATTTGTTATCCTCTCAATAATTCAGCTATCTGGGCTATCCTCACTTGGTCAGCGTTCTTCTTAAGAGCTTTCCCTTATTGGCACAGTACAGCATTTCATCTTGAGTCTCCTTCATGACTTTTTCTACTCAGTTTACACTTTAATGCTAGTGCTCCCCGGGCCTTGGCTTACGACTCTGCCAGAGATTTTGTTCCCTTCCATAGTTTCAGTGACCATCTACCTGTTAGAGATGGCCTAGCATACATTTCCAGATCAGAACTGCTCTGAGATGTATAGTCATATCCAACTGCTGGGCTGGATATCCTATTCTCACCAACCTCTACATGCATAAGACTGACTCCCTATTGTTTCTCACCAATTCTGCCCTTCTTCCTCTTATGAAGGATTTGACCAGTGGGAACCCAGGACTGTGGCTGGGGAACCAAGACATCCAAATTCAACTAGTTGCAATTCCCTTCATTTTTACTCCCTTATTATCTGTTACTGAGCTTCCCAGGTGGCTCAGTGGTAAAGAATCTGCCTGCCAAAGGAGGAACCACAGGAGACGTGGCTTTGATATTTGGGTCAGGAAGATCCCTGGAGGAGGAAATGGCAACCCACTCCAGTGTTTCCACCTAGAGAACCCTGTGGACAAAAGAGCCTGGAGGGCTACAGTCCATGGAATTGCAGAGCCAGTACGGCTGAGTGAGCACAAACACATAACATCTCATATTCTTCCTATTATCTTCATTTTCATTATCTGTCCAAGGTTAGGCCATGCTTTGGTTAGAGTTCAATGTATTTGCAAGTAACAGAATTTACTCAAACCTAACTTTAAAAAAAAAGAGTAGTTTGCAATAAAGGTGCAGGGTTGAAGTCTAGAAATGAAGCTGAACCTGCCAAGGGGCTTGTGAAAAAAATTAATCAATAGTCAATCTAAAAAACAAGTGGAAAATTTTATTTGAGCCAACCTGAACATAACCTAAAGATAGTCTCTCAGAATGCTGAGAACTGTTTTGAAGAGGCGAAGGGGAGGGCAGTGTACATATGATTTTGGTGAAGAGGGTATGTGCGACCAAGCACACATCTCTTGTAGAATGTTGTTGTTAGTCCCTAGGAATAGACATCTAAGGTAATGGTTTTAGTGTTTTCATAGGTATGGGAAGACAAAAGAATCAGATTCATAAAAATTTCTCCTGAAAATATCTGTCTGTCTGAGGAGCCGTGCTGTCGATTTTGCTTCATCTTGATCTTTACCTGGAATTCCTTTCAGGCTGTATTGTTGATCAGCAACTGCAGAGATTAATGACTTGATTCTTATAGAACTGGATGGTTGGCAGCATTCTTTATTGTACAATCCCTTCCCTTTCTGTCTTAATTATTATTATTATTATTATTATTATTATTGTCATCTTAATTTTGACCAAAGTTTGGGAGACATTTCATGACCAACTTGTTTCGTAGCATTAGGAATGCTCATGCCCAGATCAGGCAGGGATTTCCTTGATAGGCCACTCAATGTGCTATTACTGGACTAGGCTCTGTTAACAGTAGCCAGAAGCCTCTGGACCACCATAACACCTAATCTGTTATGGTCCAGGGAATGGTTCCCTCTCATTGCTTCTTCCCACACCTGCAGTTACACTATTACAGTCATTGATCTGATAGAACTATTTATTTGATCAGTGGTTTCAAATCACCTAATCATGAATAATTTTATCTGAGGCTCCATCATACATTTGGTAATAAAGGAAATAACAACCTGATAAGATAGAAAGAATGTAAGTAATATAGCTGGTAGGTTATAAGTAGGTAGTTAAGCTAAGAACTTGTATTAGGTTTTTTGACTCAGTATATTCCCAGGTTGTTTGATCAGTCTATTTTGCATCAATTGCTCTCTTTAAGGGAAACAATAAATAAGCATCGGACATACATAAAGTTCACCAAAGATGTCTACAACTACAAGGCAAATAGTGGGTCATTAAGATCACTTACAGGGTTGAGAAAGCAATATTATCTTCTAAGGAGCTACACTGCTGATGCCAGAAGGAGAAAAATTGATGTATATGGTTCAGTAGGTATTTTTCTTGTTGGGGAGATCTGGTTAAGGCATAATGCAGTTGCACGCTAGAAGGAACGATGGAGGCCAAAATGGGCAGAGGAAAATATTACATTTTAATTTTTTTATGTCTTACCTTAAAATATGAATTTTTATTTCATCAGAGCTAAGAGCAGAAACTGGAGAGTCATATGCTCAGCCTCTGTGATCATGTGACACTGTGGTCTTATTTTTTCTGGCTGTATGCATTTTCTTCCTTCTTTCTCTTTGAGATCTTTCTGTGGTTTTTCTCATCTGTGATCACACTCTGCCCCCATAACCTTGGATGTGCTTCTAAATTCAAGCAGCTACAAAAGATTAACTGGAATCCTAATTTCTTCTAACAGCCTTTGTTTTAAAGTCTGTTTTGTCTGATATGAGTATTGTTAGCTTCCCTGGTGGCTCAAGAGGGTAAAGCATCTGCCTGCAATGCAGGAGACCTGGGTTCAGTCCCTGAGTTGGGAAGATCCCCTGGAGAAGGAAATGGCAACCCACTCTAGTACTCTTGCCTGGAAAATACCATGGATGGAGAAACCTGGTGTAGGCTACGGTCCATGGGGTTGCAAAGAGTCGAACACGACTCCACTTTCACTTTCACTTTCATTCCATCTTTCTCATGATTTACATTTGTGTGAAGTACATGCTCCTGTCTTCTTACTTTCAGTCTGTAAATGTCCATAGGTCTGTGGTGGGTATCTTGTAGACAACATATACATACGTACATATATATATATATATATATATATATATATATGTCTTGTCTTGTACCCAGCCAGCCAGTCTACATCTTTTGGTTGGTGCATTTAATCCATTTACATTTAAGTTAATTATTGATATGTATGATCCTATTACCATTTTGTTAATTGTTTTGGGTTTATTTTTTGTAGATCTTTTCCTTCTCTTGTGTTTCCTGCCCAGACCAGTTCCTTTAGCATTTGTTGTAAAGCTGGTTTAGTAATGCTAAATTCTCTTAACTTTTGCATATGTGGAAAGCTTTTGATTTCTCCATTAAAATCTGAATGAGAGTTTTGCTGGGTAGAGTATTCTTGGTTGTAGTTTCTTGCCTTTCATCACTTGGAATATATCATGACATTCCCTTCTGGCTTATAGAGTTTCTGTTGACAAATCAGCAGATAATCTTTCAGGTTTTCCCTTGTGTGCTATTTTTCTTTTTTCCCTTGTTACTTTTAATATTTTATGATTGTCTTTAATTTTTGTCAGTTCGATTACTATGTGTCTTGGTGTGTTCCTCCTTGGGTTTATCCTGCCTGGGAATCTCTATGCTTCCTAGACTTTGCTACGTTTTTTCTTTCTCATGTTGGGGAAGTTTTCAGCTTTTGACTCTTCAAATATTTTCTCAGGTCCTTTCTCTCTTCTTCTGACACCCCTTTAATGAGAACGTCAGTGTGTTTGATGATATCCCAGAGGTCTCTTAGGCTGTCTTCATTTCTTTTCATTTTTTTTTCTGTATTCTGTTCTACAACAATGATTTCTACCATTCTGTCTTTCAGATCACTCATCTATTCTTCTGCCTCAGTTATTCTGTTATTGATTCCTTCCAGTGTAATGTTCATCTCTATTTGTTTGTTCTTTAGTTCTTCTAGATCTTTGGTAAGCATTTCTTTCATCTTCTCCACTCTTTTTCCAAGATCCTGGATCATCTTCACTATCATTAGTCTGAATTCTTTTTCTTGAAGGTTGCCTATCTCTTCTTCATTTAGTTGTTTTTCTGGGGATTTGTCTTTTTCATTCATCTGAGACATAACTCTATTTCTTTTCATTTTGATTATTTTTCTGTGATTGTTTTATTAGTTCTGGAGGCTGCTTGGATTGTAATTCTAATTTCTTCTGTCTGCCCTTTGGTGAATGAGGAAAAGAGGCTTGAGCAAGCTTCCTGATGGGAGGGACTGGCTGTGGGGAAAACTAGGTCTTGCTCTATTGGGCAGGGTTGTGCTCAGTAAAATTTTAATCCAGTTGTCTGCTGATGGGTTTGGCTGTGCTCCCTCCTGCTTAGTTGTCTGCCCTGAGATGACTCAGTCCTGAAGTCTGTAGGCTCTATGCTAGGGCTAATGGCAAACTCCAAGAGGACTTAGGCCAGGATGCATCTCCCAAGACTGCTCTGCCAATGCCCTGTCCCTACAGTGGGTCACTGCCAACCCACGCCTCTGCAGGAGACCCTCAGATTCTCATGGGTAGGTCTGGCTCGTTCTCCTGTGGGGTCACTGTTCCTTTCCCCCTGGGTTTTGGTATTCACACGGTTTTGTTTGTGCCCTCCAATAGTGGAGTCTTTGTTTCCCTCAGTCCTGTGGAAGTCTTCTAATCAAGCCCTACTAACCGTCAACGTCAAATTCCCTGGAGATCCCCAGTCTCTTTGCCAGATCCCCTGGCTACAGAGCCTGATGTGGAGTCTAGAACCTTCACAACAGTAGGAGAACTTCTTTGATATTATTGTTCTTCAGTTTGTGGGTCCCCCACCCAGTGGGCATAGGATTTGATTTTATCATTATTGTGTCCCTCCTATCATCTCGTTGCAGCTTCTCCTTTGTCCTTGGATGAGGGATATCTTTTTAATGGTGGGTTCCAGTGTTCTCCTGTTGGTGGTTGTATAACAACTAGTTGCAAATTTTGGTGCTCTCACAGGGGAAGATAAGCACAGGTCCTTCTATTCCACTGTCTTGAACCAGTCCCCTGAAAAATTTTAATCCTTTAATCACATAGGTGGCTCCCAAATTCCTATTTCCTAAGAGAGAAAATAAAAGTGAACCTTTGTGAAGGAAGGTGTGAGGCCAAGATGACTGGGGGACACCAGGAGATGCACAGTGAATTTTTCAGCCTTAAGTTTCACCTCCAACAGTTTATCCTTCTTATGTCTGTCTGTGAACTTTCTGAAACAAAGTCAAGTCTTATCCATCTTGACTTTAAATTATTTAATGACACCCATAGCATTCAGCAGATCTGAAATTCTAGAACCGTTTGTGGCATTACTTTTGTCCATCTCTTTCTTGTCCTGTTCCGGACCAATTCTCCCACGCTCTGTCTCCTGCTCTGTGCAACATTCTCTGCTTCTGATGAGTAACCAAAGCCTCGGGGCCTTTATGTCTTTTTATACAGTTCATGACGTTCATGGCAGATATACTGGGTTAGTTTGCCATTCCCTCCTCCAGTGGATCACATTTTGTCAGAAATCTTCACTATGACCTACCCATTCTTGGGTGGCCCTACACAGCATGGTTCATAATTTCATTGAGTTACTCAGCCCCTTTGCCACAACAAGGCAGTGATCCATGAAGGGGATCAGAAAGGATGAGGCATCAGATGATGAGATGGCTGGATGGCATCACTGATGCAATAGACATGAACTTGGGCAAACTCCAGGAGATGGTGAGGGATGGGGGACCTGGCGTGCTGCAATCCATGAGGTCACAAAAGTTGGACACAACTGGGCAATTGAACAACAGCAGGACCTATGCATATCATTCTCCCACTTTGACTAGATATCTGTCATAATAGTGTTGTGCTTTGTGCTTCATTTAACATTTCTGCTTTATAAAACTTCAGACTTATTTTTTTCCCCTAGAAAGATTATACAAATAATAAAATTACCCCCCCTCAAAGTACTACACAAAGTAAGCCAGCTATATTTTTGTTTCTACTGACTTTTATTTTCTATTCATTACCAAGGTCATAGTACGGTGTTATACAGGATTTGGCTTTGTCTGTGTGTGTCTTCCTTGTGAATTCTTTTCTTTCGAGTTAGTGACAAGCTACAATGACATTTTTAATAACTTTTAATGTTAGTTATATACTCTAGGTTTATTTGGGTTTCAACATTGAAGGTCCCATGACAAAATTTCTAAAGACAGATCTCTTGGTTCCTCCTTTCTCAGAGAACTAGAGAGCTAAGGTAATGACTTCTGTCCACGTTTGTGATAGTACTTCCTGTGACTGATAGAATTACAGAATTTCAAATGCTATTAAACTGCTAGATGCAGAGACAAATAGTCTAATGACATGTTATTCTTGGCAGGAAGAAAAATGAACAGTGTTCCTGCTGGAACATCTTCATTTATTTTGATAAGATTATTTTTATTGCACAGATTAAAATATACAAAAATAAATATAAGGTGCCCCTGTTTCCTTTTCAATAAAAACACATAGTACCAGAAAATAGAAAAGGTATAAAGTATATGATTTTAACTTTAGTTTACTGCATTGAATTAACAGTCTTCTCCTCAGCTTTCTGATGATCTTCAGCTTCCTTAAGTTTCTCCCTTCAGTCTCTTATCATAATTTCATTTGAGAAATTGAATCTGTATTTTAGCTTTTTTGCAAGGACTAAGGTTAGCCCTGAGACGTATTTTCTTTGAAAAATGCAAAATTTTTGCCATCATTAAATTTCACACTGAAGTCTTGATTTCAAGGGATTGCATTGCCTCTTGGAGCCTTTGTATTGCCTCTGGTCTCCCATAATCCTTGCTACTTTCCTTGGCTGGGCACAGTTGTGTCACCTGCCCTAAGGAATCCACATTCAATTAAAATTCTGCTTAGAACTTTCCCCATGTATGTCCTGTATGACATACAGATTGCAGATAATCAGATATCTCTGATTTTAGGAAGAGAGATATAGTTAAATCCTTACAGCAAAGCTGTGGACATTTTTAAGATGTTCAGTTTCATATTTTACTTTTAAGACTTTTATTTCACTTAAAAAATTTTTTTGAGGCTAAGTGGGTGAGACTACCATTTGTCAATACTTTGAAAGTGTAAGTCACATAGTCGTGTCCAGCTGTTTGTGATCCCATGGACTGTAGCCTGCCAGGCTCCTCTGTCCGTGGAATTCTCCAGACAAAAGTACTAGAGTGGGTTGCCATGTCCTTACAATCACTTTTATCAACTGAGAGAGAGGGTGTGCTGTAACTGACTTTGGAATCAGACAGATCTGTCTAATAATATTGTTACAATTAAATGAAGTGGCATATTAAATGTACTCTAACTAACATAGCCACTCATTATGTATTGCACTATTATTTTATTTGACATCAGACAGACTTCGAGTCAAATTTTACTGTATTTCCTAATCAGTTATGCTACTTTAAATGACTTACATAGCCACTCTAAGTCTCAGCTTTCTTACTTGCAAATGAGATATAATCTACCTCCCAGGGTGGTTGTGTTTTCTCTCATCTTAACCCATCTCAGTGACTGGTGCCCCCACCTATCTGGTAGCTCAGGCCCCAAACCCAGGAGTCATTGTTGGTATGATTTTCTTTTCCTTTTACTCCCCAATCCAGTTCTCCAGCAAGTCTTAACCCCAAAACCATGATTTTCAAGCTGTGCAGAGGGCATAAGAAACTCCTTATGAGGGATATTTAGATATGTGAGGGAAACACAACATGCTCAGACTACCCCTATTAAGTAGTTTAACCTTAATAAACAGAACCATTAGGTGTTTCTTTTTTCTTAGAGGTGCTGAAAAAAATTACTCGTATACAAAGGGCTTCTTGAAGCCAAGAAGTTAGAGACACTTAGCTCTGTGGTGTAGAGCTTATCCTTTTCCTATCTTCGTCTCCATTACTACCCGCCACACTAGCCTCTATCATCTGGTTGTAATCATCAGTCTCCTCAGTGGTCTTCCTGTTTCCAGGTTTACCTTCCATAAACTATTGTTTTTTCCTTTTTTTTTTCTTTCTCAAACTCTGTTAAGTTTTTTCCCACCATAGAGACTTTGCAGTTGCTTTTCTTTCTGCCTAGGAAGATCTTCCTCTAGATCTTCACTGTGACTGATTCCTTGTCACTTGGGTCTAAATTTAAATGTCAGCACCTCAGCTAGGCCTTGACCCTGGTCCATTTCCTCCCTTCACTGTTACATCTCTCCATTATTTTCTTCATGGTATTTATCACTGCGTAAGTTATCCTCTCTGGTTGAATACATGTTAAGTGACTTCAGTTGTGTCCAACTCTTTGTGACCCTATGAACTACAGCCCACCAGGCTCCCCTGTCCATGGGATTCTCCAGGCAAGAATACTGGAGTAGGTTGCCGTGCCCTCCTTCAGGGGATCATCCCGACCCATGGATCTAACCTATGTCTCTTAGGTCATCTGCATTGGCAGGCGAGTTCTTTACCACAAGCCAGTTCTCTTTGTTTACTCGTGTTTTTAATAAGCTCATGAGAGTAGAGCCCTCATCTGTATTGTTCACCTTTAAATTTTGCTCATCATACAGTAGACACTCAGAGAATATTGGTGGCATTGGAAATGTGGACAAATGCTTGCTCTATTTCCTTTCTTCAGAACTCAATGATGTCATTGATGATCATGTGCCCTTTGCTGTTTCTTTATAGTAAAGTCATGCTGTAATTATGAAAGATGGGAAACTAAGTGTCTTGGTGGGGGTGTCAGACGTTAGATTATTTATTTATTCTGCTTTAATAGCACTCTACCTTTATATGAAGTGCCTGATTTTTCCAAATCCTTAGTAAATTAATTAAACAATTAAACCACTACTAAATAGTTCCTTTTTCTATTTTTCTCATTACTCAAATATCCCTGAATTGGCAAATCACAGTTGGAGAAGTACTGGAGTAATATATTGTAAAATAAAAATCACTCTTGTATATTCCTTATTCCATTGAAACATAGAACCATAAACAGCATGAAGGAAAGGTATCCATGTGGTTTTTGAGTTTATCACAAAGGAATGAAATGGATTGCCAGATTGTATTGCACAGTGTCAGTTTGCAGTTCAATGAGATGAATATTTGCAGTGATCATTAGGAGAATAACTTCATGAGTAACAAAATGAAGATTCCATGATTGACCTCAATAAAGCTATAATACAGAATTATATATAATAAATTAAATTCCTAATAATATTTTTATCATTAGTGCAAAATGTAAACTAGTAAATTTGGATAAGTGCATACAGTTATAGGTATTTATATTCTGGCTATTTGTTTTCTTTACAGAGTGTATCTAGAACTTGTTTTTCAGTCATAAGTCGTGTCCAGCACTTTGAGACACCATGGACTGTAGCCAGCCAGGCTCTTCTGTCCATAAAATTCTCCAGGCAAGAATACTGGAGTAGGTTGCCATTTCCTCCTCCAGGGGATCTTTCTGACCCAGGGATCGAACCCATTTCTCCTCCACTGAGAGAGGTGATTCTTTACCACTGAGCCACTAGGGAAACTTATGATTTTTTTCTTAGGATTTAAAATTCAGTTGAAAATTCCTGGTGGTAACAGTCTGGCTATGTTTAACTGGCACACAAAATCTCCTGTGCCTTCTCATATCTGAAGTACTGAAACAATCAAGTCAGTACTGTTTAGGATAGCTTATAATTTACAGCTCAAATTCCAAGTATATTTTCCTTCTGCCCTAGAATTCCTATAGTACCAGTTCCAGATGGAAGTAGAATGAGAGAATACAGATGTTCAGGAGGCCCAGGTATAGGTGTGGGCATAGGTAGGTGGCAGACTCTGTCAGCAGGAGAAATGGGTGTGCAAGAAAGGGAGTGGCAATAGCAAAGGCATTGGCAAGATCAGCTTGTTGTGATGATAACTCCGCTATTGTAGGGTGTTTGTCTTGCCCCTGGTAGAGGAGGAAGGAAGCAGATGATGCTTATAGTTGTTCTGACAGTGTTAAAAGTGAAAGGGGCACAAGGTCATTCCTATGTATCAATTGTTTTAGTAAGTTTTATGTTTGTACATAAATGGTTATCTCTACTATGGTTATGTTAGTTGATAATTCAAATGCCTTCTAAAACCAAAAAGCAGAAAGGACTATGGCTTCCCAACATGAACTGTGTAGTCATATAGTGTTTGCTTCCACATGTTCATTAGAAAGCCAGTTCATGGATTGATTTTGTTATTAAAATTATACTAGTAACTTAGGTTGCATGCATATGATGCATTTTTCATCAACTAGGTGAAAAATATGGGTTAGCTGGTTATTTTGATAGTAGAATATGAATCAGATGATGATCTATTAAAGTACATTAAAACAAGTTTTCCTGTTTTGCTGATTTTAAAGTTTTTTCAGTAAACAGTATTGTTGGGTCATTTATGTAGTGGATTTAAAAAGTTACAGACTTGCTTTACCATTATTGATATTTTACTTTTTCAGTTTAATTTTTATTATAGTATTACATATATAAGACAAAGTAGTGTGAAATTTACTATGAAATGTGATTTTCCCTGTCCCTCATCCTCTACCTCAAGTTCTAGTCTTCAAGAACAATTACTTTCACTTCTTTTAAATATTTATTTCCATATTAACACCCTATATATTTCTAAGTAAAGAATATTTATATAATTTTTATTGATTTCAGTGTTTGAAATTCTGTATTGATTTTTTATTACATAAGATACTTCTTCCAGCCATCACCATTCACATTCACACAGCTCCTCCCACCCTTATAATTATATCTCAAGTTTTGGGGTTAATTAACCTTCACTGTTTTCATCCTTGTGACTACAAAAAATTATTTCCAACTGAGCAACTCAGTGCGCCGTGATGATGTGTACTTCCCTTGTGCTGTACATCTTCTGTTTGCTACTGAGGTGACACCTCTGTCCTTCTCTGCCTTACTCTGCGTGAAGCCTGGCTGGATGAACTGATTGATACAGTTCATCCAACATTTTTTCCAACATTTTTTCCTCCCCTATTGCAAATAACTGCCTCCTCCTTTAATCTGGGCTTCTCTTGTGGCTCAGCTGATAAAGAATCAGCCTGCAATGCAGGAGACCTGGGTTCCATCCTTGGGTTGGGAAGATGCCCTGGAGAAGGGAAAGGCTACCCACCCAGTACTCTGGCCTAGAGAATTCCATGGACTGCATAGTCCATAGGGTCACAAAGAGTCAGATAGGACTGAGTAACTTTCACTTTCACTTCCTTTAATTTGCTCAGTGTTCCTTGTAACTCTCACTAATCCTTTCTGCGTACTCCTCAGTAACCTAATGACAAACATCAGAAAATCCATTCTTGTATTTCTGCTTCCCCACCTCTTGCCTTCCTTGCTCACCCTCCTCCTGGAGCCTCCATTATTCTGCTCGCTCCCTCCCCCTCATCAGGATGCTGTCCAGGTGCAGCTGTAGAAATTCTCTTTACTTCTCTTCTGGTTGGCTTCCCTGCTTCCTGGATCCCATTTCCTCTGTTTAGGCTTATGCCTTCCTTTTGGTGGTTCTTATTCTGCAGTAGTTGCCTGTGAAAAGCTCGGTGGACGATTAAAAAAAAAGAGAGAGAGAGACCATGAAAATCTTTATTCTGCCCCCAGACTTAATTATTGTTCTTCCTCAGGATCTTCAACTGGTAGACTTCCATTTTCAGAACATGCCTTCCAGCTGTACTTCACTGTGCTTGCTTTCCTCCAGTCTGAAAGTTTGGTTGCTCACTGTCTCTAGACGGTAAACCTTTTTATCCTTCTGAGTGCAGGTAGAGTGAGAGATCTGCCAGGGAGACCAGGGGCAAAAGCTGACAGTTATAATTGTTATAACTGATGTTATAAAGACTCTCAATTAGTCCTCTTGTTTTCAATCTGAAATATCTGGCACCTCCAATCCTTGGACTTTTCCCAACTTCTGTTATGTAACATAAACCTTGCTCCCCCTACCATCATATGTTCTGATATTTTAAGCAAGTCACCACATATATAATCTCGTATCAGTCTGATGTTCTTTATCATCACATAGTTTTTAAAAACTTAACTTATTTTATAGTAATTTTAGTAGAGAAGGTGAGAAAACAAAGGTGCTGAGTTTTACTGGAGAAAAGTATTTTAAAGTACTAAGGCAAATTACAATCAAGTTCATAATTGAAATGCTTCTATGAAGTCAGATACATGTTACTTTAAAGTATTACTTCTCTCATAGATTAGGTGACCAAGTTACATAGATTTATCTCTGAACTTTCTATCCTGTCCATTGATCTATATTTCTGCTTTTGTGCCAGTATCATACAATTTTGATTACTGTAGCTTTGTAGTATAGTCCGAAGTCAAAGAGTCTGATTCCACCAGCTGTTTTTCTTTCTCAGGATTTCTTTGCCTATTTGA
Source organism: Nanger dama (assembly GCA_917880005.1). NCBI lineage: Eukaryota > Metazoa > Chordata > Mammalia > Artiodactyla > Bovidae > Nanger > Nanger dama. The sequence continues at coordinate 41,319,343 of CAKJTW010000002.1, forward strand.
GGTCTTTTATGTTTCTAAACAAATTTTTAAATTTTTCATTCTAGTTCTGTGAAAAATGCCATTGGTAATTTGATAGGAATTGTATTGGATGATATGGTCATTTTGACAGTCTTGATTCTTCCAATCCAAGAGCATGCTATATCTTTTCATCTGTTTGTCAGCTTCTATTTCATTCATCAACATTTTATAGTTTTTGAAGTGCAGATCTTTTGCCTCCTTAGGTAGGTTTGTGAAGGTGAAGGTGAAGTCGCTCAGTCATGTCTGACTCTTTGCAACCCCATGGACTGTAACCTACTAGGCTTCTCCGTCCATGGGATTCTCCAGGCAAGAATACTGGAGTGGATTGCCATTTCCTTCTCCAGGGGATCTTCCCGACCCAGGGATCGAATCCAGTCTCCCGCATTGGAAGCAGATGCTTTAACCTCTGAGCCACCAAAGTAGGTTTATTCCTACATTTTTAAAATTCTTTTTTATGCAATGGTAAATGAGATTGTTCCCTAAATTTCTCTTTCTGATCTTTATTGTTAGTGTACAGAAATGCAACAAATTTCTGTGTATTCATTTCATATCCTACAACTTTACCAGACTTATTAATGAGCTCTGATAGTTTTCTGGTGGCATCTTTAGGATTTTCTGTGTATAGTATTATGTCACCTACAAACAGTGGGATTTTTGCTTCTTTTTCAATATATATCTCTTTTATTTCCTTTTTGTCTCCGATTGTCACTGCTAGGGCTTCCAAAATTATGTTGAATAAAAGTGGTGATGGTAGACATCCTTGTCCTGTTCCTGATCTCAATTAATATGTGCCAAAAGAGGCAAAAATACACATTGGAGAAAAGATAGTCTCTTCAAGAAGTGGTGCTAGAAAAACTGGACAGCTACATGTGAAAGAATGAAATTAGAATATTCTCTAACACCATGCACGAAAATAAACTCAGAATGGATTAAAGACCTAAATATAAGACCAGAGACTATAAAACTCCTGGAAGAAAACATAGGCAGGACACTCTTTCATATAAACTACAGCAATATCTTTTGGATCCATCTCCTGGAATAATGGAAATTAAATAAATAAACAAATCATACCTAATTAAACAAAGCAAAGGAAACAATGAAAATACACAAAATGGGAGAAGATATTTGCAAGCAGTGCAAGCAACAAGGGATTAATCTCCAAAATATACCAACAGCTTATATGGCTCAAGGAAAAAAACAAACAGCCCATTAAAAAAAAAAAATGGGAGGAAAATATAAATAGATCTTTCTCCAAAGAAGATGTATAGATAGATGGCTAAAAGGCACTTAAAAATATGATCAGCATTGCTAATTATCAAAGAAATGCAAATCAAAACTACAATAAGTTATGTCCTCACACTGGTCAGGATAGCTACCATCAAAATATTTACAGACAGTAAATGCTGGAGAAAGTGTGGAAAAAAGAGAGCCCTCCTACATTGTCGATGGGGACATAAATTGATACAGCCACTTTGGGAAACAGTAGGGAAGTTCCTTAAAAGACTAAAAATAGAGCTGCTGCTAAGTCACTTCAGTCGTGTCCGACTCTGTGCAACCCCAGAGACGGCAGCCCACCAGGCTCTCCTGTCCCTGGGATTCTCCAGGGAAGAATACTGGAGTGGGTTGCCATTTCCTTCTCCAAAAAATAGAGCTACCTAGCTACCATATACTATAACCACACTCCTTGGCATTTATCTGGAGAAAACCATAATCCAAAAACATATGCACCAAAGTGTTCACTGTGTAACTATTTATAGTAACCAAGACATGGAAGTAACCTACTAATAAATGTCCATTTATAAAATAAATTGATAAAGAAGATGTGTTATCTATATATATATACAGATATATGCACAGTGGAATACTACTCAGCTATAAAAAAGAATGAAATAATGACATTTGCAGCATCATGGATGGAGCTAGATATTATCATACTAAGTGAAAGAGAGGACTTCCATATAGGTCCAGTGGTTAAGAATCTGCCTTCCAATGAAGGAAATATAGGTTTGATTCGTGGTCAGAGATGTAAAGTCCTACATACTATGGAGCAACTAAGGCTGTATGCTACAACTAGAGAGGCCCATGTATCACAGTTACTGAGTCCACATCCTCTGTAGCCCATGCTCCACAACAGGAGAAGCCTGCATGGCACACCAAAGAATTAGCATAGCCAAAATAAAAGTGAAAATAAAAGGTAAAACATTAAAAGATACAAAGAAACTTATTTCCAAAACAGAGACTCACCAAGGTAAAGCAGATTTATGATTACCAAAGCAGGAAGGAGGATAGGAGAAGGAATAATTAGGTTAGGATTGAAATATAGACACTCCTATTTATAACATCAGAGAAGGCAATGGCAACCCACTCCAGTACTCTTGCCGGGAAAATCCCATGGATGGATAGACCTAGTGTATAGCACAAGAAACTACACTTAAAATTTTGTAATAACTTGGAAGAAAATATGAAGAAAATGTATATATGGCTTCCCAAATGGCTCAGTGGTAAAGAATCTGCCTGCCAAGGCAGGAAACACAGGTTTGATCCCTAGGTCAGGGAGATCCACAGGAGAAAGAAATGACAATCCACTCCAGTTTTCTTGCCTGGGAAATCCATGGACAAAGGAGCCTGGCAGGTTATATTCATGGGGTTGAAAAAGGGTCAGACACAACTTAGTGACTAAACAACAACAACAACAAATATAAGTATGCAGATATAAGTATGTATGTACTTATATACAGATATAAGTATGTATGTATAACTGAATCACTGTGCTGTATGTCTGAAACTAAGGCAGTATTGTAAATCAACTATGCTTCAATTTAAAAGGAAAGTTATGTAAAACAAAGAAGTAATGACTACTTCACTGTAAAAATTAGTTCTGTACATAATCTTCAAAATTTTTAAGATTTAAAGCTTTTCTCATTTTCTGTATAGTATAATATCTAACATTTTGGCTCTATTTTATGTATTGCTCATTTATTAGGAGTAATCTTGGTCCCACCACCACTCACACAGAAAGTGCAGTCAGAGCCTTAATGATGAGTTGGCAGACTCTAACATTAAATCAGTAAACTTATGTATTAGAAATAGTAGGCACTGTAAATCAGCTATACTTCAATATAAAAGAAGTAGCATAGATTTATGTTATAGGCTTTTTCAGTCTAAGTAAGATTTTTCACTAGAATTAGCAAAAACTGAGCAAAAGCATATAAAAATTAGTGCTCTTTGAAATTCATTTTCTTATCTATGAAATATCTGTTATTGTTTGATCTTTGAAATAAATGTTATTGTGATACAATATTTTTACCTTTTAGAAATAATATTTCTATAGGTAACTATTGAAATGATATAGAAATAAATTCTTAAATATATACTAGGCTCTTGCTACTGGAAAATTAATTCATTTTTCACCAATTTATGCGTTTGATACTAAGGTTACAATTATGCATGTTTTAAGTTTATAATTTAATATTTTATGTTCAATTAACTTGTTTAAGTTATTTATTTATTTCGGTGACTTCAAGGGCATATATTTTGTATCCCACACTTCCATGGGAACTCAATAAATGTTGAAACAAAACAGTCATGTTTTGTCAGCAAGGAAATGGCTACCCATTTCACTATTCTGGAGAATTCCACAGACAGAGGAGCCTGGCAGGCTACAGTCCATGGGGTCACAAAGAGTCGGACATGAGTGAGCGAGTAACACACACACACACACACACACACACACACAAGCTTAGAACATACTGAAGCTGAATAAATTAACCCAAGCATATCCTTTAGCTTTCCTGAATATTTCTTAAAATAGAAGTTTCTGAATATGAAACAAAATTTAGCCAACTTTCTATAGAATTGCACAGGGACTTTGAAAAGCAGCTGGAGGTTAACAAGAGAAAATACAATATTCTTTTCTTATTTGATGTTTTATTCTTTCAGAAAAGACACACTCTAATTAGATGTGGCCACATGTAATGAATATTTTTTTTGAAATATGAAATATTGATTAACTTCAATAGACCCTGGGATTTTGCACTAGCTTGTTACATTTTAAGGTTTTGTGTTTTAAATGATATTCGTGGGAGGAAAAGACAAAGATATGCTTTGATTAGTATCTTTATGGTCTTTCCAGGAAGCATTATAATTCATATGACTCACCAATTTTTAGTTGGTTTACTGTGTACATTTATCATTATTCTATACCTGGTAGAAAATATTAAACTCTCCAACTGTTTTAGTATTAGGTATCAAAGGTAGAAGTAAACTTGTGAAGTTCAAGATTGTTAAAAATTGTATAAAATGCACAAAGTATAATGAAGTGTTTTCATGAAGAGAAGGAGAGAGAAACCTTATTACTGGACTCAGAAAGACCAGGGCATTTGATTTTGGTACATGAACTATAGATTTTTGGCTGACAAGAATCTTTTTTTTTTTTTAATTTTTTAAATATAAATTTATTTATTTATTTTTAATGCTTAGTGCACAATCTACTACTGTTTCATTTGTAAGTGAACAAACTGAATGTGTTGGTTCTAAGATACTATTAATTATGTATTGACACCTTGATAGATTGCTCTATCCATTCTGCAGCTTTTCTCAATAAAATGGCATTAGGAAGAGATTGTTCTCTATCAGTGAAACTTATAAAAATCCTTCACATTTAAAGTTAGAACTATATTCAGTTTATAAAATTATAAACATTCATTATCTATTGAAATGATTATATGACTGTTAAAACACCAGAGAAAGATATGTCAAAATACTAAAAGCAGTTTACAAAACAATGTTACATATCTCACCCATTTATTACAGAATACTGCCTATGCAGTTCATCTCTCTGCACCTACTCATAAATATCAGAACCATATAAATATGAAATTTTTGAAATTCCTCATAAGAAAAGTATAATGTTTCTTGAGAGCATTCATTATACCATATGTATTTGAAACTTCCCAGGCCTATAAACCTAAGACTTACATGTTCTTGATATTCTTGAAAACTGGGATATGCTTGAAAACTGACTAAAGGGATATTGTTTCCTCAAAATGATTATCAGTCACTATTTAATAAAATATTCCTTGTCTTTGAGTATAAGAATTACTTTAAACAAAAGGATTGCTACTCTTCACATATTTTAATGATTGAGGATGAGTGTATTGTGTTTTGAGGGACATTTTCTTTCTCACCGCTTTAATGTTCTGAACTTTATTTGAATTTTTTTCAATAAATTCCAAACAACCTTTATTTCAGTATTATAAATATATATCCAGCCAAATAAAGAAGTGCATCAGATCCATGCACAAAGGAAACAATAGGCTTCGTATTTTGAAATCTGTCTCTTTCTGGAAGGATTATATAGGATATTGTTAATAACTAGGTGAGAAAAAGAAATTAGTATGGTTAGCTTAGATAAATTAGGAAAATTATTTTTTAATAGAATTATATTGTTGTGAAAGGTTGGTAAATATTGATAAGTGACTTAAATGTGCTATCATTTGATTGATTTTAAATAGTTTAGACATCTTTAATATTCTATTTGGATTATCATGCATCCTCCCACATAAAACTAAAGAATCTTATGAAAGAAAGGAATATGCATTTTATTTTATTAAATTATTGAATCCCCTATGATAAGGATATAATTAAAATTCAGCCTTTCTAAAGTAATAGTTGTTTTAGCTTTATTCTCATTCATTAACATTTCATAGGCTACCCTAGAATTACCCAGCTGTTGGAGTCATTAGATAACAATTTTAAAATGTTTTTATAGTTGTGGTCAAAGAGATATAAAATGAGATGTCTGTAGTGAATGAAAAGATAGGAGATCTCAGGGAACTATGAGGAATAACCAAATGCAAATTTTACAGCTGAAAAATAAAATATCGGAATTAAAAAGTTTACTTTGTGTGTGTGCTCAGATTTGACTCTTCACAACCTCCTGGACTACATGTAGCCTGCCAGGCTTCTCTGTTCATGGAATTTTCCAGGCAAGAATACTAGAGTGGGTTACCTTCCTTCTCTAGAGGGTCTTCCCAACCTAGGGATTGAACTTGTATCTTCTTCATTGGCAGGTGAATTCTTTACCACTGCTCTACCTGGGAAGCTGAGTTTACTAGATGACCTTAATATAAGAATGAAGACAATAAAAATCTGAAGAGAGAAAAAAAACATTTTTTTATAGTCTCAGATTTTATGAGGCAATTGCAGAAAATAAATGGGGTCCTGAAAGGAGAAGAGTGAGGTAATGGTGCAGAAAAAGACATTGAAAAATACTGGGGACTTCCCTAGTGGTCCAGAGGTTAAAAATTTGCCCGCCAGGGCAGGGGACACGGGTTCAGTCTTTGGTCTGTGAAGATTCCACATGGCTTAGAGCAACTAACCCACAGCTACTGAGCCCATGATCTACAGCCTACAAGCCACAGTACTGTGCTACATAACAAGAGAAACCACCACAAGAAGAAGCCTGTGTGCCACAATGAAGAGTAGCCCCTGCTCACCAAAACTGGAGAAAACTCCCACACAACAATGGAAACCCAGTGCAGCCAAAAATTAAGTAAATAAATAAAAGTTTAAAAAATAATACTTGCAGAAATCATCTGGAATTTGGTAGTAGATGTAAATTTACATACTTATGGACTTAGCAATCTGTTTTTCATTGTTTGATTTTAAGAGTATTCTAATATTGTGGATATTTTTATAGCCTCAGATTATGTGAGGCAATTTCAGGAGTAAATGGGGTCTTAGAAGGAGAAGAGTGAGATAATCGAGCAGAAAAAAAAATTGAAAAATACTAGGGACTCTCTTACAGGATATGTTCTCAGATGCTCAGTCATGTCCAACTCTTTGCAAACCACATGGACTATATAGTCTGCTAGGCTCTTCTGTCCATGGGATTCTCCCAGAAAGAATATTGGAGTGGGGGTGCCATTTTCTCCTTCAGGGGATCTTCCTGACTCGGGGATTGAACCAGCATCTCTTATGTCTCCTGCTTTGGCACATGAGCTCTTTACCACTAGCGCCACCTCGGAAGCCCTTGTATGGTATATGACTGGCAAATTTTTCTTCCATTATGTGGGCTACAGTTTTATTCTATTGATATTGTCTTTTAGTGCATATAAATATTTTCTTCTAAGAGTTTTCTTATAATTTTAGGACTTACATTTAGGTATTTGACTATATTAATTTTTTAATGTGTTATGTGGTAAGGATGCAATTCCATTCTTTTGCATTTAGATACCCAGTTTTCCCAGCACCGTTTGTTAAAAAGACTCTCAAGATTCCATGTGAATTTTATATATCTATTTCTGAAAAAGAAATCACTGAGACTTTTGTAGGAACTGCATTGAATCTGTAGGTCACTTTGGATAGTATTGACATCTTAACAATATTGTCCTTCAATCCAAGAACATGGGATGTAGTTCCATGTAGTTGTCTTTCTTAATTTCTTTTAGAGAAAATTGTACTTTTCATTGTACAAGTCATTCATCTCTTTGTGTAAGTTAATTTCCAAGTATTTTATTATTTTTGATGCTATTGTCCATGAAATTATTTTCTTAATTTCCTTTTAAACTGCTCATTGTCATTGTATAGAATTGCAACTGATTTTTGTGTGTTGGCTTTATATCCTACAACTTTGCTAAATTTGTTTATCACTTCTGGCAGAATTTTTAAGGAAAATTTGGGGGTTTGGCATAAAAAATGATATCATCTGCAAACAGAGATAATTTTATTTCTCCTTTTCCAATTTGGATATCTTTTATTTATTTTTCTTGCCTAATTGCTCTGGCTAGAACTTCAGGAACTATGCTGAAATAGAATGGAAAGCAAGTATCCTTGTTTTGTTCCTGATCTTGTAGGAAAAGCTTTCAGTCTTTCACCATGATGTTTATGATGGACTTTTCTTCTATTGCTTTTATTATGTTGAGATAGTTTTCTTCTGTTCATGGTTTGTTAAGTGTCTTCATTGCAAAAGGGTGTTGAATTTTGTCTTGTGCTTTTTGTGCATCAATTAAGACATGATTATGTATTTATCTTGTTGATATAATGTTTTACATTTAATTAATCTTCATATATTGAACCATCCTTACATTCCATAATAAATCCCACTTGTTTATGCTATATAAGCCTTTTATATACTGCTAAATTCAGTTTGCTAGTTTGTTCATAAAGAATGTTGGTCTTTAATTTTATAGTGTCTGTCTGGTTTTGGTATCTCAGTAATACTGGCCTCACTGAATAAGTTAGAGTATATGTCTATTAGGTCTAGTTGTGTTAAGTTCTTATTTTCCTTACTTATCTTCTATCTGGCTGTTCAGTTATTAAAATGAAGCTATGACCAGCCTAGGTAGCATATTGAAAAGGAGAGACATTACTTTGACAACAAAGGTCCATCTAGTCAAGGCTATGATTTTTCCAGTGGTCATTTATGGATGTGAGAGTTGGACTGTGAAGAAAGCTGAGTGCCAAAGAAATGATGCTTTTGAACTGTGGTGTTGGAGAAGACTCTTGAGAGTCCCTTGGACTGCAAGGAGATCCAACTAGTCCATTCTGAAGGAGATCAGCCCTGGGATTTCTTTGGAAGGAATGATGCTAAAGCTGAAACTCCAGTACTATGGCCACCTCGTGTGAAGAGTTGACTCACTGGAAAAGACTCTGATGCTGGGAGGGATTGGGGGCGGGAGGAGAAGGGCACAAAAGAGGATGAGATGGCTGGATGGCATCACTGACTCGATGGATGTGAGTCTGAGTGAACTCTGGGAGTTGGTGATGGACAGGGAGGCCTGGCATGCTGCGATTCATGGGGTCGCAAAGAGTCGGACACGACTGAGTGACTGAAATGAACTGAGCTGAACTGAACTGATTCAAGTCTTCTGATTGGAATGTGGCATATAGTTTCTGGAAAGTTCTTGAGGAAGATGAAAATCAGTGTCATGTTGATAGTTGAGGTATTGCAGTGCTTGCATTCATGCAACACTTATTTAGCTTGATAAAAGCTCCATAGCACAAGAGAAGTGATGCCAGCAATTTGGGTAGACCAAAAAATAATCACAAATCACTTCTTTTAAGTGGAAAGGTGAAAGTTCTTGACTTAATAAAATAATCATTTGCTGAGGTTGCTAAGATTTATGGTAAGAATGTATCTTCTATCAATGAAATCATGAGGAGAGGAAAGTAAATTTATGCTAGTTTTGTTTTCACACCTTGTTGGTTTTGGTTGCTAAGTAGTGTCTGACTGTTTGTGACCCCCATGGATTGCAGCATGCCAGGCCTCCCTGTCCTTCACTGGCTCCCAGAGTTTGCTCAAATTCATGTCCACTGAGTCAACAATGCTATCTAAACTGCAGAAATTATGGCCGCTGTGTGTTGTGATTTAAGATGAAATGGTATTAAATCTGTAAAGTGAGATATTCTAACAGAAAAAAAGAGACCACATTCGCATAACTTTTATTATAGTATATATTGTAATTGTGAAAGTGTTGGTCATTCAGTAATGTCCAACTCTTTGCCACTCCATGTACTGTGTCCCACCAGGCTCCTCTCTCCATGGAATTCTCCAGGCAAGAATATTGGAGTAGATAGGATTCCCTTCTCCAGGGGATCTTCCTGACCCAGGGATTGAACCAGGATCTCTGATACTGCAGGCAGATTCTTTATGGTCTGAGCATCAGGCTATTTTATTATTAGTTACTGTTGCTAATTTCTTACTGTGACAACTTGAAAATTAAACTTTACCATAGGTATGTTTGTATAGGAAAAAACATAGTGAATGTAGCAACTGGTACCATCTAGTGAGGATCTTGGAGCATATCCCCCATAGATAAGGGGGAACTATTCTAACAGTATTGGGAGTCTAGTAGTCTGAGCACAGTGTTTGTTTGTGTGGGCGCTAGTAGGAACAGTAACAGGCGCTACGTCCTGCAACAGTGAATAATTAATAGATAGAAACTGAGAAAACTGTTTATGAAAAAAAAATCACCAACTTACAGACAAATACAGAAATAAATACCAAAAGTAATGTGGCAATGCCCTCAGAAATAAGTTAGGAGTAATGCAAGGAACTAGCATTATTAGATACCTGTGTAACTTTTTAGTAAAAATCAGAATAATTTATCTAACAGTAAATAAGTCATGAAAAATTTTAAAATTTATGAGCCATAACTTGTAGGCTTTTGTCTATTCCATTACCCTCAATTCAAAAATGCTTCTCTTCTTTAATTTTCTTAAAATATGCATATAATAGATATTAATATACTGTCATTCTATTTGCTCAGCTGGTATAAGTAAATGCAGTCATCAACGTGTTTCTATGGCTACTTTTTCTTTAAAGATTGCCATCCAATAGTAAAAGATAAATGACAGAAGTTGATAGCTTGAATTAAAATACATTTATTCAGCTTACCTTTTTTCTGACTTGTTTAGGTTGATACTGCAAATGCAAATCATATATCTGTACATATGGATAAGCTGACATTTTCATTCATGGGGTATATTATGTATCATATTTCCTAATATGTATAGTGATATTAATAAATGCTGAATAGTGGTTTTAAAGGAATAGTTCTTGGCAGATTATCTGCAGTGCATTAACATAGATGAATAAAGAAACTTGTTCTTCATAATTAGCATCTCTGTGGAGTCAGGAAAAGGTGAAGGCCTTCAACTTGCTAAATGACTAATTCAACTTCCCGCATAACTACTGAAATCAAAACAAAAACCTGTGTATGTCTTATGCTTGAATATTGTTAACAAGTTTAAGCATTGTGTTTTGAAGAATGTTTTAGGTTTCAGATAGTCAAAAACTGTTGGATGTTTTATGAAACATCAATTATTATTTGCTTAAAGTTAGAAAGTTAAAGTTAAGTCACTCAGTCGTGTCCGACTCTCTGCGACCCTGTGGACTGTAGCCCACCAGGCTCCTCTGTCCATGGGATTCTCCAGGCAAGAACAGTGGAGTGGGTTGCCATTTCCTACTCCAGGGTATCTTCCCGACCCAGGGATTGAACCAAGGTCTCCCACATTAGAGGCAGACGCTTTAACCTCTGAGCCACCAGGGAAGCATTATTTGCTTAAGAGTTTCCATTGTTAATGTGTTTAGAAGAGAAAGTCATTTTTACATAATACTCTTTCATTCTATTTTGTTTTTGTTATTTACCTTTTATACACTATATTTAATACACATAATTTTGGAGGTTTAAGTATGAAAATACTTCATAAAATGTAGAATCATTATAGCATTAGTGGGGAAATGAAAATAATAACGTTTTGGTTTTAATTATTTTCCCAGTTTGTATACTTTACATATACTTATGTCTTTACAAAAAGATGTGGATATGATAATTTTGCCTCATAAAGAGGTAAAATTTGCTTTGAGGGAGACAGCCGATATTGAGGTGCTAAGAGATTTGTATTTTTTATTTTGTGGTTTTTCTATGGTAAAATATAACAAAATTTGCCATTTTTACCATTTTTAAATACACAATTCACTGACATTAATTACCTTCGCAAGTTGTACAACCCCTATCACCACTATCTACTACCAGAAGTTTTCATAACCCCAAACAAAAAATATATATATATTTGTTAAGCAGTAATTCCCCATTCCTGTTTTCCCTCAGCCTTTGATATTGTCTGATTTATTTATTTATTTATAAAAAATGGTATAAATATATTTATAAATAATATGATATGTTGTAAATAATGTTTATCGTTATGTATAGGTTGTCACTTTAACTTATTGAAAAGTTTATTTTAATAATACTTTGTTACTTGAATTAGTCAGTCAGTTCAGTCACTCAGTCATGTCCAACTCTGCGACCCCATGAATTGCAGCACGCCAGGCCTCCCTGTCCATCACCAACTCCCAGAGTTCACTCAAACTTTGTCCATTGAGTCAGTGACGTCATCCAGCCATCTCATCCTCTGTCTTGCCCTTCTCCTGCCCCCAATCCCTCCCGGCATCAGAGTCTTTTCCAATGAGTCAACTCTTCGCATGAGGTGGCCAAAGTACTGGAATTTCAGCTTTAGCACCATTCCTTCCAAAGAACACCCAGGAGTGATCTCCTTCAGAATGGACTGGTTGGATCTCCTTGCAGTCCAGGGGACTCTGAACAGTCTTCTCCAACACCACAGTTCAAAAGCATCAATTCTTTGGCGCTCAGCCTTCTTCACATGCATTCTAATTATGATGCAGTAATTTAAAGTAATTTTCCTTTCCCTTAGCTAGAATATTTAAGACCATACACGGATTATTATCATATCCAATATGCTCATTCTGGGTTTCTTCAATGCAGGGTTTCTTCTTCTTAAATGCTGCCTCATGGCCTCATCAGAATTATGAATTGCCAAATTAAAATAGAATACAAAAATATAATACTATGCCCTTCACTGATCCCTTTGCAGAATATTTGTTGATCATCACCCATGGACTCCTAAGCAGTGATGTGTATCATGTGAAAACTCTTGAGTCAGTATAAGCAACTAGAGGTGCTAGAAGCTCCCATGACTTTTCTATGCAAGGATAGCTAGGATACATTCCTGCCCGCTTAAACACACTGAAGGCTCCTGAAATGGGGGATATGTGAGGGCAGGACAGGAGAGAGCTCTCTTCCTTTGCCAGTGGTTTCTCTCAAAAAAAAAAAAAAAAACCAACTTCTAGTTCAGAAAGATTCTCCGAAAGGTTATTAATAACTGAAAGTCATAATTTTCCAGGGACAGAAAAGAAAGAGGGAAATTCATGTACCTGAAAACAAGCTAGTTTTTCAAAGCAAGACACCAGAGACTGTACATACAACTCCCTGTCCATACAACTCAATTCTTCGACTTGAAAATTACCACTTTTCAGTTCTTATACAGGCAATCCTGTTATTACTGTAATCACTGCCCTGTGTACAGTGAAGCCAAGCAAAAGGAAAATACAGAATTTAGAGCAGAGGAAAGTTTAATGTAAGATCATGCAAGGTGTCCGGTTATGTATGCCCCCTAAACTCTGAACTCCCCGATGGTTTTCTGGGAAAAAAAATTTATAGGCAATATTTGGGATGAGAGCTGCAGTGTTTGTGACTTCCTTTGATTGTGATGATTTAACAGGACCGAGTTCTAGGAATCTTGTGCCGGCTGGTAGTTACCAACCTTCACCTAGGTGGGGCCCTTAGTTTCTGCAGAAGAACTCAAAGGTTAAATATTTTCCAGCAGGGGGATCTAGGACCCTGCCCTGAGGCTGTAGTAGTGTTTCTTGCCCACTCCTCCTTGTTTTCTTATAGTACCTCCCACCTTCCTTAATTAGCAGCTGTTTGAATCTTGCACTTTGGAACTCAGGGAGGTCAAGGAGTCTGAGCATATTCTCAGTTCAGTTCAGTAGCTCATCCTGTCCCACCCTATGGACTGCAGCATGCCAGGCCTCCCTGTCCATTACCAACTCCAGAGTTTAGTCAAACTCATGTCCATTGAGTCAGTGATGCCATCCAGCCATCTCATCCTCTGTCATCCCTTTCTCCCCACCTTAATCTTTCCCAGCGTATTCAGTTCAGTTCAGTCGCTCAGTCATGTCCAACTCTTTGTGACCACATGAACTTCAGCACGCCAGGCCTTCCTGTCCATCACCATCTCCCAGAGTTCCTCAGACTAACAGTCATTGAGTCAGTGATGCCATCCAGCCATCTCATCCTCTGTCATCCCCTTCTCCTCCTGCCCCCAAACCCTCCCAGCATCAGAGTCTTTTCCAATGAGTCAACTCTTCACATGAGGTGGCCATAGTACTGGAGTTTCAGCTTTAGCATCATTCCTTCCAAAGAAATCCCAAGGCTGATCTCCTTTAGAATGGACTGGTTGGATCTCCTTGCAGTCCAAAGGACTCTCAAGAGTCTTCTCCAACACCACAGTTCAAAAGCATCAATTCTTCGGCACTCAGCCTTCTTCACAGTGCAACTCTCACATCCATACATGACCACAGGAAAAACCATAGCCTTGACTAGATGGACTTCATTGGCAAAGTAATGTCTCTGCTTTTGAATATACTATCTAGGTTGGTCATAACTTTTCTTCCAAGGAGTAAGCATCTTTTAATTTCATGGCTGCAGTCACCATCTGCAGTGATTTAAAAATAAAGTCTGCCACTGTTTCCACTCTTTCTCCATCTATTTCCCATGAAGTGATGGGACTGGATGCCATGATCTTTGTTTTCTGAATGTTGAGCTTTAAACCAACTTTTTCGCTTTCCTCTTTCACTTTCATCAAGAGGCTCTTTAGTTCTTCTTCACTTTCTGCCATAATGGTGGTATCATCTGCATATCTGAGTTTATTGATATTTCTCCCGGCAGTCTTGATTCCAGCTTGTGTTTCTTCCAGTCCAGCATTTCTCATGATGTACTCTGCATATAAGTTAAATAAACAGGGTGACAATATACAGCCTTGACGTACTCCTTTTCCTATTTGGAACCAGTCTGTTGTTCCATGTCCAGTTCTAACTGTTGCTTCCTGACCTGCATACAGATTTCTCAAAAGGCAGGTTAGATGCTCTAGTATTCCCATCTCTTTCAGAATTTTCCAAAGTTTATTGTGATCCACACAGTCAAAGGCTTTGGCATAGTCAATAAAGCAGAAGTAGATGTTTTTCTGGAACTCTCTTGCTTTTTCCATGATCCAGCGGATGTTGGCAATTTGATCTCTGATTCCTCTGCCTTTTCTAAAACCAGCTTGAAATTCTGGAAGGTCATAGTTCACGTATTGCTGAACCCTGCCTTGGAGAATTTTGAGCATTACTTTACTAGCATGTGAGATGAGTGCAGTTGTGCGGTAGTTTGAACATTCTTTGGCATTGCCTTTCTTTGGGATTGGAATGAAAACTGACCTTTTCCAGTCCTGTGGCCACTGCTGAGTTTTCCAAATTTGCTGGCATATTGAGTGCAGCACTTTCACAGCATCATCTTTCAGGATTCGAAATAGCTCAACTGGAATGCCATCACCTCCACTAGCTTTGTTCGTAGTGATGCTTTCTAAAGCCCACTTGACTTCACATTCCAAGATGTCTGGCTCTAGGTGAGTGATCACACCATCATGATTATCTGGGTCATGAAGATTTTTGTATAGTCCTTCTGTGTATTCTTGCCACCTCTTCTTAATATCTTCTGCTTCTGTTAGGTCCAGACCATTTCTGTCCTTTATCGAGCCCATCTTTGCATGAAATGTTCCCTTGGTATCTCTAATTTTCTTGAAGAGATCTCTAGTCTTTCCCATTCTGTTCTTTTCCTCTATTTTTTTTGCATTGATCGCTGAAGAAAGCTTTCTTATCTCTTTTTGCTATTCTTTGGAACTCTGCATTCAGATGCCTATATCTTTCCTTTTCTCCTTTGCTTTTCGCCTCTCTTCTTTTCACAGCTATTTGTAAGGTCTCCCCAGACAGCCATTTTGCTTTTTTGCATTTCTTTTCCATGGGGATGGTCTTGATCCCTGTCTCCTGTACAATGTCACGAACCTCATTCCATAGTTCATCACACACTCTATCTATCAGATCTAAGCCCTTAAATCTATTTCTCACTTCCACTGTATAATCATAAGGGATTTGATTTAGGTCTTACCTGAATGGTCTAGCGGTTTTCCCTACTTTCTTCAATTTGAATCTGAATTTGGTAATAAGGAGTTCATGATCTGAGCCACAGTCAGCTCCTTGTCTTGTTTTTGCTGACTGGATAGAACTTCTGCATCTTTGGCTGCAAAGAATATAGTTAATCTGATTTCGGTGTTGACCATTTGGTGATATCGATGTGTAGAGTCTTCTCTTGTGTTGTTGGAAGAGGGTGTTTGCTATGACCAGCACATTTTCTTGGCAAAACTCTATTAGTCTTTGCCCTGCTTCATTCCACATTTCAAGGCCAAATTTGCCTCTTATTCCAGGTGTTTCTTGACTTCCTACTTTAGCATTCCAGTCCCCTACAATGAAAAAGACTTTTTTGGGGAGGTGTTAGTTCTAAAAAGTTGTGTAGGTCTTCATAAAACCATTCAACTTCAGCTTCTTCAGTGTTACTTGTTGGGGCATAGACTTGGATAACCGTGATACTGAATGGTTTGCCTTGGAGATGAACAGAGATCATTCTGTCATTTTTGAGGTTGTATCCAAGTACTGCATTTTGGACTCTTTCGTTGACCATGATGGCTACTCCTGAGTCAGCTCTTCACATCAGGTAGCCAAAGTATTGGAGTTTCAGCTTCAGCGTCAGTCCTTCCAATGAATATTCAGGACCGATCTCCTTTAGGATGGTCTGGTTGGATCTCCTTGCTGTCTAAGGAACTCTCAAGAGTCTTCTCCAACACCACAGTTCAGAAGCATCAGTTCTTGGGACTCACTTTTCTTTATAGTTCAACTCTCACATCCATACATGACTACTGGGCAAACCAAAACTTTGACTAGCTAGACCTTTGTCAGCAAAGTAATGTATCTGCTTTTTAATAAGCTGTCTAGGTTTGTCATAGCTTTTCTTCCAAAGAGCAAGCCTCTTAATTTCATGGCTGCAACTCACCATCTGCAGTGATTTTGGAGCCCAAGAAAATAAAGTCTCAGTGTTTCCATTGTTTCCCCATCGATTTGCCATGAAGTGACGGGACCAGATGCCATGATCTTAGTTTTCTGAATGTTGAGTTTTGAGCCAGCTTTTTCACTCTCTTCTTTCACTTTCATCAAGAGGTTCTTTAATTCTTCTTTGCTTTCTGCCATAAGTGTGGCGTCATCTGCATATAGCTATTGTAAAAAGTGCTGCAAGAAACATGTTTGTTTTTCAGTTATGATTTTCTCAGAACACGAACCCAGTAGTGGGATTGCTGGGTCATATGGTGACCATGTTTCTTATCCTAAGGGCTTTGCATAATAAGTGCTCAATGAATATTTAATTAATATTTTAATGCACATTTCTCATTGTCAATTAAGGGATTTTTTTTTTGCTTAAGCTGCTTTTTTCATCTTCAAAATAATTGAAATGGGAAACTGAGAGTAGGGTAGAAAGAGAATTAAGCTGAATAATAGAGAAGGGAAAGGAAGAGGAAAAGGCTGCTTTGCTTTCTAGCCCTATGGGCATTTGTGTTGTTAGAACCTTTGCCCATGCTGTGTCTTCTGAATAAATAGCCTTCCGTTACCTTTTTTTTTTTCTTTTTCCTGCTGCTGCTGTCGCTTCAGTCGTGTCCGACTCTGTGCGACCCCAGAGATGGCAGCCCACCAGGCTCCCCTGTCCCTGGGATTCTCCAGGCAAGAACACTGGAGTGGGTTGCCCTTTCCTTCTCCAATGCATGAAAGTGAAAAGTGAAAGTGAAGTTGCTCAGTCATGTCTGACTCCCAGCGACCCCATGGACTGCAGCCCACCAGGCTCCTCTGTCCATGGGATTTTCCAGCCAAGAGTACTGGAGTGGGGTGCCGTTGCCTTCTCCGAATAAGGATACTACATTCATCAATTATGTAAATACATGAACTTAAAATTCTTGCAGAAGTCAAGTTAATGCTGTGCTCTTGATAGATGGTGTTAATATGTAATGAATGTAACCATGGTGTGAGCCAAAGCTGACCCAGCTGCCTGATGAGGTCTGTGTTCCAAGGGAAGATCTGTGGAAAACATGATTAATTTTAAAAGTGTTTTTTCTCCTCACATGAAAAAGTAAATAACCTTTATGGTCATTACCATTTAGTATTAGAATGTCAATGTGTGTGATATTGGGATACAAATAGTATATACAATTAAACTAGCGCCAAGATTCCCATTTTTTGAATTAAGATTTTAGCAGTAGCAGGAAGCAGTTAGTTTTGACACTTTCACTTCCCTAGCAGCAAACAGGGGGATCTGTGTTTTGTTTTGTTTTGTTAATTTTTGTAAAGGAAACATTGCTGGCCTGAATTTCTCAGAAAATTTCCTCCCAACAACTGAGAGCATAAGAAAACTTGTGTATATTCTGACACCTGAGTATGTTCAGTTATGTTCCCTATTATGTACTGCCCTACCTTAGATGTATCTGTGTCATGTGCTCTGTGTGCTAAGTCACTCAGTCATGTTTGACTCTTTGGACCCTTTGGAATGTAACCCTCCAGGCTCCTCTGTCCATGGGGATTCTCCAGGCAAGAATACTGGAGTGGGTTGCATGCCTTCCTCCAGCGGATCTTCCAACCCCAGGATCGAACTCAAGTCTACCAAACTGCAGGCAGATTCTTTACTGTCTGAACCACCAGGGAAGCCCATCTGTGCCATAATGGAACTTAAATATCATGCATAATTTATACTTCTTACATTAATTCTCAGTGATAGTAGACCTTGTCCTTTGAGGATGGTTAGATTGTTGGAAATAGGCAGTAATAAAAGGCATTTAGAAGATATTGTTTGCCTTTTGAATTATGATATGTGATTGAGCCTTCTTGATTTTTTTTTTTAGATTTTCTTTAGAAAATGTTCTGTGAATCATAGTTGTCATGATGGAGTCAATCTGTGAGCTCTTTATGACACATATACTCTTAAGCTTCAAAATTTCTTCATGATGACTGATTAATGTTTGGACATTTTGCGTTCTGCAGTTATTTTTAAGTGTGCAATGCCCTTGGTTGTCATGTTGTCATTTTGATGAACCAACTTGATCTTGATATTTTTAGCCCTAGAATTTTGTGCTTTCTTTATACATATTACTCAAAAGCTCTGTTTCATCACTGGCTATTTTTAAGTTCCTTATGAAAAAATGACAGTAAATGTTAAATCTTTTACTCACTGAAAATTGATGGGCTAGTTTTTTTCAAAACTTCTGTGTTCAACCTTTCTTTCAGAAGGGATCCATATACTTTTAACTCCTCAGCCATAATTTGTCTTTCTGACGGAATCAGATATATGGCCTTCTCCTACGAGTATTTTACTTCCTCCTGGCAGTGTTTGTGCATCTGCCTTATGCATCGCTATTGTCTGCCAGTTACAACATTGCTCTTGACTTTTCTTTGAAAGTGAAAGAAAGTGAAAGTGAAGTCTCTCAGTCATGTCTGACCCTTGGGGACCCAGTGGGCTGTAGCCCACCAGGCTCCTCTGCCCATGGGATTCGCCAGGGAAGAATACTGGAGTGGGTTGCCATTTCCTTCTCCAGGGGGATCT
Organism: Nanger dama; assembly: GCA_917880005.1. NCBI lineage: Eukaryota > Metazoa > Chordata > Mammalia > Artiodactyla > Bovidae > Nanger > Nanger dama. The sequence goes on from CAKJTW010000002.1 coordinate 41,338,458, forward strand.
TCCTGACTCAGGGGATCAAACCCAGGTCTCCTGCATTACATGCAGACGCTTTAACCTCTGAGCCACCAGGGGGTCAGACTTTTCTTTGGTCATTGTTAATTCATTTGTCAATATGATTATCTTTTCTGAAAGTTTTATATCTTACTGGCTTTTATGCCAATATAAAATATAACCAAGGCCCTGTCGTAGTTTCTTTTTGTTTTTTAATAATTATTCATTTGTATTTGGCTGAGCTGGCTCTTCGTTCCGGCTCACAGATTTTCTCTCACAGCAAGTGAGGGATACAGTTTATTGCAGGGCGCAGGCTTCTCTTTGTGTTGGTTCTCTTGCTTCTGTGCATAGGCTCTTCATGTGCAGGCTTCAGTAGCTGTTGCATATGGGCTCACTAGTTGTGGTTCATGGGTTCTAGAGCGCAGGCTCAGTAGTTATGGTGCACGGACTCAGGTGCCTCACAGCATCTGGAATCCGCCCTGACCAAACACTGAACCTGTGTCCCCTGCACTGGCAGATGGATTCTTAAACACTAGGCCACCAGGGTAGTTTGCTGACCTCATTCATTAGTTTTTGTAGGTTATCATTGCCATTCTTCTTTTTTAATTTTTATTATTTCCTCCCCATCTTTCCTTCTCCATAGGAATTCAATGTACATATTTAATGCTCAGTGAATTTATATATATATATACATATATATATATATTGCTAGGAATCTTGTTCTCCTAATTTCCCCCATATTGTTAGGTTGCTATACTGCTGCTGCTAAGTCGCTTCAGTCGTGTCCGACTCTGTGCGACCCCATAGATGGCAGCCCACCAGACTCCCCATCCCTGGGATTCTCCTGGCAAGAACACTGAAGTGGGTTGCCACCTCCTTCTCCAGTGCATGAAAGTGAAAAGTGAAAGTGAAGTTGCTCAGTTATGTCTGACCCCCAGCACCCCATGGACTGCAGCCCACCAGGCTTCTCTGTCCATAGGATTTTCCAGGCAAGAGTACTGGAGTGGGGTGCCATTTTACTACTTCAACCTCTATATTTTATCCTAACCAAGAAAACTTGTGTTTTCTATTTCTTTTTCTTTTCTTCTTTTTAGTGTTTCAGAATAGATCTATTTCATTTAGATATTCAAGTCACTGGCTTATAGTTGTTCAAAATATTCTTCATCCATTTTGTGCTTAATCTGTATAGCAGTTCATGATAGTGGTTAGCCATATTTTATTGTATGGTTAATTTATATTTTCTCTCTAGTCTTTTTGATCACACTCTAGTGAGATATGTTTCATGTAAAAAAAAATTATCATTTTAAGTGAGTAAGTATGAGTATTGGCAAATGTATACCATCATAAGAAAGAGTAGTTATGTTCCCCCAAAAGCTATCTCATGATACTTTCGAGTCCATTTGTCCCCCGTCCCTAACCATTGACAGTTACTCCATTGATTTTATAACTGTAGGCTTGCCTTTTCTAAGGTTTCATATAAATAGAATCATACAACGTGGATATCATATATCATACAGTATGGTCTTTTGTGTCTGGTTCATTCAGTTAGTGTAAGACTTTGAGACTGACTTATGTTGTATATACTGGTCATTCTTTCCTTATTATTACTAGATAATATTCCATCATAGATTAGCTTTTTAGATTATTCTTTTGTTAATGAATATCTGAATTGATTCTAGTTTCTGCCATTACAAATAAGACTATTAGTGTATATACACAAATCATTGAGTAGACATGTATTTTTACTTTTCTTGGGTAAATAGTTAGAAATGCAACTGTTGGGCCATACATGTAACTTTAACATTTTAAGAAATTGCCAAATTGTTTTCCAAAGTGACTGCAAAATTTTACATTTCTATGAGAGTTCTAGTTCTTCCATATCCTGCCAATATTTGGTATAGTCAGTCTTGATAATTTTAGCCACACTAGTGGTGGTGAGAAGCCCTAGAAGAAGACGATAAAGTGTCTGTCTGCAATGCAGGAGATGTGGGTTCAATCCCAGGGTTGGGAAGATCCCCTGGAGAAGGAAATGGCAGCCCATGCCGGTATTCTTGCCTGGAAAATCCCATGGACCATGAAGCCTGGTAGGCTACCGTCCACGGGGTCACAAAGAGTCGGACATGACTGAGCGACTTCACTCACTCACTCAGTGGAGGTGAACTGAAATTTCACTGTGGTTTTCATCTGCATTATCATAATGGCTAAATGTTGGATACTCCTTTTTTGTTATTTGCTATCTATATATCTTTTTTCAGCTTTATACAAGTATAATTGAGAAAGTTGTAATATATTTCAAGTATCTGACTTTAGGATTTGATATACATATGCATTGTGAAAGAGCTTTTTCCCCATCAAGTAACACATCGATCTCATCACATATTTATTCTTTTCTAAGAACACTTAAGTTCTGCTCTTTTAGTAAGTTTCAGTTATACAATACAATACTATCAACTGTAGTCACCATATCCTCAGGCCCTCTTTATCTTAAAGCTTAATATTTGTGTGTTTCACCAACCTCTATTTCTCACACCTCCAACTCTTGGTAACTACAACTTACTCTCTATTTCTATGACTGATCTTTTTTTTTTTTTTAATTCTACATATAAACTATACTGTGTAGTATTTGTCTTTCTCTAACTAATTTCACTTAGCATAATGCCTTCCAGGTTTCAGGTGGCAAGGTTTTCTGTTTAATATTATATTGTGTGTATATATCATATTTTCTTTATCTTTATATCCATAACTAGATACTCAAATTGTTTTAACGTATTGGCTATTCCAAACAATTCTTCAGTGAACTTGGGAGTACAGATATCTCTTTGAGATAGAGGTTTGTTTCCTTTGTTTATATATCCAGAAATAGAATCTCTTTATCACATGGTAGTTCTGTTTTTATTCTTGAGACATGGCCTCAATACCCAGATAGAAATACTGTTTTCCATAGTGTCTGTACAAGTTTACATTCCTAAAACTGTACAGGCACTCTATCTTTTCCACATCCTCCCTGAATTTGTTCTTATATTTTTGATAATAGCCATCCTAACAGGTGTGAAGTAACATCTCATTGTGATTTTGATCTGCATTTCCTTGAGAATTATTGATGTTGAACATTTTTCATGTCCTGGTTGGTCAGTTGTAAGTCTTCTTAGAAAACCTGTCTATTCAGTTACTTTGTCCATTTTTTAATTGGCTTGCTTTTTGCTACAGCATTTTATCTTACATATTTAGGAAATTACAAGTAGGATGTGTGGTTTACAAAGATTTCTTCCTGTTCCATAGGTTGCCATTTCACTTTGTTGATTCTTTCTTTTGCTGTGAAGAAACTTTTTAGTTTATTGTAGCTCCACTTGTCTGTTTTAGCTTTTGTTGCCTTGGTTTTAGTTTCAAATCCAAAAATCACTGCCAAGATTAAGGTCAGGAAGCTTCTTCCCTATGTTTTTTTCTAGGAGTTCAGCATTTAACAATATTATAGTCAAATCTTTTATCCATTTTGAGTTGATTTTTGTGTATATTATGAGATAGAGATCTAATTTTATCACTTTGTGTGGATATCTAATTTCCCCAATGTTATCTATCCTTTACTCATTGCATAATTTTGGTGCCTTTGTTAAAAAATAATTGACCATATATTCACTGATTTATTTCTGGACTCTGTTCTATTCCATTGACCTATGTATTTGTTTTTAATGCCAATTCCCTGTTATTTTGATTATTGCAACTTTGTAATATGGTTTGAAATTTGATAGCCTGATGCCTCCAGCTTTTGTTTTTGTTTTTCAAGGATGATTCGACTATTGAGGTCTTTTTTTGTCTAAACATTCTAAACATTTTAGAATTTTTTCTGTTTTGTTCTACTTTAGTGAAAAATATCATTGGAATTTTGATAGGCCTTGCGTTCAATCCCTAGGTTGTTTTTGGTATATGGACATTTTAGCAATATTAGTTCTTCCAGTCCATGAGGATGGAACATCTTTCCATTTATTTGTGTCTTATCTTAATTAATCCATTATAATAATAGGTGTACAGACCTTTCACCTTTTTGGCTGAATCTATTGCTAAGCATTTTCTTTCTTTTTGCTTCTATTTTAAGTAATTGTTTTCTTAATCTTTCTTTCCAACATAGTTCAGTGCTAGTAAATAGAAACTCAACTGATTCTTGTGTATCAATTTTATATTCCACAGCTTTACTAAATTTCATTAGTTCTAGCATTTTTTAACTGGAACCTTAGTTGTTTTCTAAATATGTCATCTGAAAATGGAAACAGTTTTATTTCTTTCCAATTTGGATGCCTTGAAAAAAATTTCTTTTCTTGTTTGATATTCTGTTTATGATCTTCAGTGCCGTTTTCAATAAAAGTGGCTAGAATGGGCATTCTTGTCTTGCTCCTGATCTTAGAGGACAACCTTTCAGCTTTTCATTCTTTAGTGTGATGTTAGCTGTGAGTTTGTCATACATAGCATTATTCTGTTGTGGTACAGTCTGTAGAATTTTTCAAGAATTTTTATTGTGAAAAAATATTCAATCTTGTCAATGATTTTCTGCATTTTTGAGATTTTCTGCATTTTTTGAGATTTTCTGTTACTTTTATCCTTCATTTTATGAATGTGGTGTTTCAAATTGATTTGGATGTGTTTATGAAATAAATCCTCTTGATTAGTTTCAAATGATTCTTATAATGTGCTCTTCAACTAGACTTGCTAATATTTTGTTAAGCATTTCTGCATCACACTCATCTAGGATATTGGCCTGTAACTTTCTTTACTTGTAATGCTTTTATTTTTGGTGTCAGAGTAACGCTGGCATCAAAATTAGTTTCCTTTTATTTTTTGGAAGAGTACGTGAAAGATTGGCATTAATTCTTTAAGTGTTTGGTACAATCTGCCGTTCAAGTCATCTGCCCTGGACTTTTCTTTGTTGAGAGATTTTTGATTACTGATTTAATCTCCTTACTAGTAATTGGTCTGCTAGTATGTTCTGTTTCTTCATCATCCAGTAGGTATTGTTTCTGAGGTTTGTCCATTCTCCCAAGTTATCTAATTTCTTGGTCTATAATTGTTTATAGTAGTTGTTATGTATAATCGATTATAGTAGTCTATTATAATCCTTAGCATGCCTGTGTTATCATTGTAGTGTCTCCTCTTTTATTTCTGATTTTGTTTGTCTCTTTTTTTCCTTGGTGAATCTAACTAAAAATTTGTCAATTAGCTTATCTTTTCAAATGACAGGCTCCTAGTTTTATTGACTTTTTCTACTTTTTTTGTTTGTTTGTTTCTCTTCCATTTTTTTGTTTCTGTCTCTACTTTGATCTTTATTTTCTGCCTTCTTCCTGACAGTAGTGTTCATTTATTGGTTGTTTAGAAACATGTTGTTTAATCTCTATATATTTGTTTTTAGTTTTCCTCTTATAATTGATTTCAAATTTCATACAGTTCTGGTCAAAAAAAGATGCTTGATATGCTTTCAGTTCAGTTCAGTTCAGTCTCTCAGTTGTATCCAACTCTTTGTGACGCCATGGACTGCCAGGCTTCCCTGTCCATCACCAGTTCCCAGAGCTTACTCAAACCCATGTCCATCGAGTTGGTGATGCCATCCAACCATCTTGTACTCTATTGTCCCCTTCTCCTCCTGCCTTCAGTCTTTCCCAGGGTCAGAGTCTTCTCAAATGAGTCAGTTATTCGCATCATATGGCCAAAGTATTGGAGTTTCAGCTTCAGCAGCAGTCCTTCCAATGGATAGTCAGTACTGATTTCCTTTAGGAATGACTGGTTGGATCTCCTTGATATGCATTCACTCTTCCTAAATTATTGACTTGTTTTCTGGACTAACATATAATCTATCCTGTTAAATGTGCACTTGAGAAGAATGTATATTCTGAAGCTGTTGGATGGAACATTCCATATATATGTTCAGTCAGTGTGATATAATATGTAGTGTATATCTTTTGCAGGAAGGGGACCCCTTCCAGGGCCCAAAACTGGGCTCTTGTCTAACACTAGGAAATGAATTGTCTGAGGAGGCACATATGCTGACAGAGCAAGAGATTTTACTGTGAAAGGGCACCCGGGTGGAGAGTTGTAGGGTGAGGGAACCCAGGTGAACAGTTCTGTCACATGGCTTGCAGTCTCTGGTTTTATGGTGATGGGATTAGTTTCAGGGTTGTCTTTAGCCATTCTCACTCAGAGTCCTTCCTGGTGGTGCACGCCTTGTTCAGCCAAGATGGATACCAGGGAGGATTCTGGGAGGCGGTCGGTCATGTGGTGTTTCCTTTTGGCCTTTTCTGAACTCTTCCAGTTGGTGGAGGTTTATTAGTTCTGAGTTCCTTAGCAAGACCTCCTGTCATAAAACTTCATACAAATTGTTGCTATGGTGCCTGGCCAGGGTGGGTGGTTTCAATCAGTGTGCTTCCTCTAACATATCCAGTGTTTCTATATTGATTTTGTGTCTGGATTATCTGTCTATTTTTGAAAATGAGGTCCTCTACTCCAAGGTAAGAGAAATCCAAGTAAGATGGTAGGTGTTGCAAGAGGGCAGACACACTGAAACCATAATCACAGAAAGCTAGTCAATCTAATCATACTAGGACCAAAGCCTTGTCTAACTCAGTGAAACTAAGCCATGTCCTATGGGGCCACTCAAGATGGGCGAGCATGGTGGAGAGGTCTGACACAAAGTGGTCCACTGGAGAAGGGAATGGCAAACCACTTCAGTATTCTTGCCTTGAGAACCCCAATATGAAAAGGCAAAATGAGAGGATACTGAAAGAGGAACTACCCAGGTCAGTAGGTGCCCAATATGCTACTGGAGATCAGTGGAGCAATAACTCCAGAAAGAATGAAGGGATGGAGCCAAAGCAAAAACAATACCCAGCTGTGGATGTGACTGGTGACAGAAGCAAGGTCTGATGCTGTAAAGAGCAATATTGCATAGGAACCTGGAATGTCAGGTCCATGAATCAAGGCAAATTGGAAGTGGTCAAACAAGAGATGGCAAGAGTGAACATCGACGTTCTAGGAATCAGCAAACTAAAATGGACTGGAATGGGTGAATTTAACTCAGATGACCCTTATATCTACTACTGTGGGCAGGAATCCCTCAGAAGAAATGGAGTAGCCAGCCTGGTCGACAAAAGAGTCTGGAATGCAGTACTGGGATGCAATCTCAAAAATGACAAAATGATCTCTGTTCATTTCCAAGGCAAACCATTCAGTATCACAGTTATCCAAGTCTATGCCCCAACCAGTAACACTGAAGAAGCTAAAGTTGAATGGTTTTATGAAGACCTACAAGACCTTTTAGAACTAACACCCAAAAAAGATGTCCTTTTCATTATAGGAGACTGGAATGCAAAAGTAGGAAGTCAAGAAACACCTGGAGTAACAGACAAATTTGGCCTTGGAATACAGAATGAAGCAGGACAAAGGCTAATAGAGTTTTGTCAAGAGAACGCACTGGTCATAGGAGACACCCACTTCCAACAACACAAGAGAAGACTCTACACATGGACATCACCAGATGGTCAACACCGAAATCAGACTGATTATATTCTTTGCAGCCAAAGATGGAGAACTTCCTTTAACATTTCCTGTAAGACTGGTCTAGTGCAGGGAACTCTTAGCTTTTGTTTGTATGAAAATTCTTTATTTCTCTTTTATTTCTGAAGGACATCTTCGCTGGGTAGAGAATTCTTGGTTAGACTTTTTTTTTTTTTTAAGCGTTTTGATTGTATCATTCTGTTCCTTTCTGTCCTGCGAAGTGTCTACTGAAAAGTTCACTGAAACTCTTGTGGGATTTCCCTTGTATGTAACAAATTGCTTTTCTCTTGCCACTTTTGAGATTTGCTCGTTGTCTTTAACTTTTGAGAAATTAATTATAGTATGTCTGTTTCTGAATATGTAATTCATATTACTTAGAATTCTCTGGGCTTCCTGGAGCTTTGTGTCTGTTTCTTTTCCAAGTTCAGGGACGTTTTCAACAAACTTATTTATTTACTTCTTTGCATAATATTTCTGCTTCTTTCTCACTCCTTTCTCTTCTGGGATCTCTATCATGTATGTATTGGTGTACATTATGATCTATAAATCTCTTAAACTCTCTTCACTCTTTTTATTCATTTTTTCTTTTTCCTCCTCTGAATAAAATCCACTGCCCAGGCCTCTAGTTCTCTTGTTCTTTTTTGCTTGCCTTAGTTTGTTGTTGAAACCCTGTACTGATTTTTTCAGTTTAGGTACTGTATTCTTACAAAGTGGGATTCCCTCATAGCTCACTGGATAAAGAATCTACCTACAAGCAGGAGACCCAGTTTTGATCCCTGGGTTGGCAAGATCCCCTAGAGAAGAAAACGGCAACCCACTCCGGTATCACTGCCTGGAGAATTCCATGGACAGAGGAGGCTGGTAGGCCATAGTCCATGGAGTCACAGGAGTTGGACACGACTTAGCGACTAGACTACTGCTACTGCTACTGTTGTGTTCTTAGGCTCTTTGATTCCTGTTTGGTATTTATATTTTCTGTCACTTAGCTTGAATTCTGACTTTGTTTATGCATTGCTCCTCTGACCTCAGTTAGCATCTTTATACAGCAAAGCCGAGGGGTCCTGAGGAGAGGTGAGCCTGCTCTCCGCCAACCCAGCCCCTCGGCTTGCAAGAGACAATCAGACGCGACAGGGGTTCTGTCGAAGCAGTTCCACTTTATTGCTGCAAACTCCCAGCTTATATAGGCAAGGGTGGGGGGGTGGTGGCAGAGGGGGGTTGGAGGGACTTTTCATAGTTGCACCAATCATGTTAAAGGTCAAATCGTTATGTGCCTTCAGTTGCACCAATCATGTTAAAGGTCAAATCATCATGTGCCTTCTATGGTGATCACCGTTATCCACGTGCACGGAAATCAAGAGAGCCAATCAAAACTTTGAGAAACAACATAGACCCCGCCCCTATCACTTCTGCCAGGCGCCATCTTAGTTTCCAACCGCTAAGCTAGCCCCTTTTTTTTCCCAGTTTCCCATTTAGGGCTCCACACTTTATTACTATTATTTTGAATTCTCTATTCAACAATCCAAGGATTCCCAACTGCCAGTCCATGTACAAGCCTTCGCTTGCTAAGAACTGTGCTGCATAGCAGGTGGTGAGCAGTGGGCAAGCAAGTGAAGCTTCATCTGTATTTACAGCTGCTCTTCATCACTCATATTATCACCTGAGCTCCACCTCCTATCAGATTAGTGGCTGCGTTAGATTTTTATAGGAGTGCAAAACCTACTGTGAACTATACATGTGAAGGATTGAGATTGCATGTCCAAGCCACTGTCATTGTTCTTAGTGTCTCCCAGTAGCAGAGGGTGTGCCAAGACCCATCAGTGGCCCAAAGTGAACCTAGATGCAGCCTCTTTGGGGAGCAGCTAGTAAAGTATATAGTCAAACCTCTACCAGGGAAAGTCTTCTAGGTTCAGTTCAATTCAATCTCTCAGTCATGTCCGACTTTTTGTGACCCCATGAATCACAGCAGGACAGGCCTCCCTGTCCATCACCAACTCCCAGAGTTCACTCAGACTCAGGTCTATCGAGTTGGTGATACCATCCAGCCATCTCATCCTCTAGCATCCCCTTCTCCTCCTGCCCCACATCCCTCCCAGCATCAGAGTCTTTTCCAATGAGTCAGTTATTCACATGAGGTGGCCAAAGTATTGGAGTTTCAGCTTCAACATCAGTCTTTCCAATGAACACCCAGGACTGATCTCCTTCAGGATGGATTGGTTGGATCTCCTTGCAGTCCAAGGGACTCTCAAGAGTCTTCTCCAACAAGTCTGACACTGTTTCTACTGTTTCCCCATCTGTTTCCCATGAAGTGATGGGACCACATGCCATGATCTTCGTTATCTGAATGTTGAGCTTTAAGCCAAGTTTTCCACTCTCCTTTCATCAAGAGGCTTTTTAGTTCCTCTTCACTTTCTGCCATAAGGGTGGTGTCATCTGCATATCTGAGGTTATTGATATTTCTCTTGGCAATCTTGATTCCAGCCTGTGCTTCTTCCAGCCCAGCGTTTCTTATGATGTACTCTGCATGTAAGTTAAATAAGCAGGGTGACAACATACAACCTTGACGTACTCCTTTTCCTATTTGGAACCAGTCTGTTGTTCCATGTCCAGTTCTATCTGTTGCTTCCTGACGTATATAGAGATTTCTCAAGAGGCAGGTCAGGTGATCTGGTATTCCCATCTCTTTCAGAATTTTCCAGTTTGTTGTGATCCACACAGTCAAAAGCTTTGGCATAGTCAATAAAGCAGAAATAGGTGTTTTTCTGGAACTCTCTTGCTTTTTCCATGATCCAGCAGATGTTGGCAATTTGATCTCTGATTCCTCTGCCTTTTCTAAAACCAGCTTGTACATCTGGAAGTTCACGGTTCATGTATTGCTGAAGCCTGACTTGGAGAATTTTAAGCATTACTTTACTAGCATGTGAGAGAGTGCAATTGTGCGGTAGTTTGAGCATTCTTTGGCATTGCCTTTCTTTGGGATTGGAAGGAAAACGGACCTTTTCCAGTCCTGTGGCCACTGCTGACTTTTCCAAATTTGCTGTCTGGCATATTGAGTGCAGCCCTTTCACAGGATCATCTTTTAGGATCTGAAACAACTCAACTGGAATTCCATCACCTCCACACAGCTTTGTTTGTAGTGATGCTTTCTAAAGCTCAGTTGACTTCATATTCCAAGATGTCTGGCTATAGGTGAGTGATCTTTCTGTCTTTTATCGAGCCCATCTTTGCATGAAAGTCTTCTCAGTTGGGCTTTTTGGCTGTTCCCTCATTGCTGAGCTCCAAGGGGATAGCCACAGCACCCAGTAACAACTGATTCTTTGTTTGCTATAGTCCTCTGGGACTTGTGATTGCACACCCCATTAACTTTCAGAGCTTCTTCATTTGGGGGTCACTCCCTTTGGTGTTAACCTTAAAAGTTGGGACACTGGATGTGTAGTCTATACCCTTTACTTACCAGGGAAAAGCTGGGAGTTCAGGGTTCCATCTTGATTATGGTGTGATGCCAAGGGTGGGTTGTATCTCAGCCTTTCCTATCAATTTTGATATGGGTATTTTCTGTCACCTGATGTGTAGGGGTCACTCAGTTAGTTTCTGGATTTCTCTCCAGAGGGAGTAGCTCCATTTGTCAGCTGTACATTTGATCCTTTCATGGGAGGAGGAGAATTCTGAAGCCTCTTGTCTCACTATCTTGGTCTAGTTCCTGGACTACGATATTCTTTCCCCAGGGTGTTGGTTCTGCCATCTATAAATCTTTTTAGTTGAAACATTTAGTCAAATTGCATACCCTTATTTTACTGAGTGTTTGTCTTGTTATAAATGAGTTCTAAGAGTTTTTATATATTCTTTATCAGCTGTAAGGCCATTTCTCTGGGTGGCATTTGCAGTAAACAGCCTTGAGAAAAAGATGATATCTCTCATCAGAGAAACACCAAACTTACTCCCACTTGTTTTAAAAATGGCACATTTCCCCAAGGTCTGTGATTATGGCCTGTAATTTAAGCTATAAATGTTGTGTTTGCTACCAAGGGACTTCCCAGGCAAGGAAGAACCATTGCAAGTAATATGATACTCATGCAGCTACTCTTCCGTGTGTGATGAAATCCTTTGCCTTTGATCTAGTATTCTGTGTCTTCTAGCATCTGTGAAACGAGCAAGTTTACTTTCAGCTTTCAAATTGGGTAAAATAGACCCTTTACCATTTCCGACAGGATGTAGTTCAGTTACATGTAAATCACATGGTCCTTTCAAGTCTTGCTTTTAAGCATTGTTGGGAAAGTTCCAGAACTAATTTCTGTGCACACTACTGATTAAATGCCATGGTAAAGACTTTATTCAATGCCCTGTATGAGTATTGGGCTAGTATCCATTCTGGCTGGTGTATACACAAATTCTTCCTGACCCATGTGAGCTCTGGAGGGCTTTTCTCCCACCTGTTCACTTGGTAGTTCTTTGCATGTTGTTTCTCCACACACATGCACCGAGCACTACTTACCAGAGGCTTTGGAGAGCTGATGGCAGACCTCTGGAGTACTCTTTTTCTCTGTGCAACCCTCCTCTCCACTACTGAGTTCCTTTGTGCTACAAGCTGGAAGCTAGCTGTGGCATTTGTACAGTTCACCTCATCTTCCCTTCTCTTAATGTTCCCTGTCCTGTGCTGACTACTTTGCAAAGTCTCAAAACTCTAGTTTCTTATATTTCACTTGATTTTCTGATTGCTTTGTGTAGTATGGTAAATTCAGGACCTGTTATTCCACCATTGTTGTAAGAAGACATTCCATTTCTTAATTTCTCAAATAGAATGCATAGCTTCAATGTTTCTGCTCTTTTACTTTATGTGACAAACTATTTAATTTCATCCTGGTGCTTTAGATGCATCTCACACAGCCTTTGGCGTGGTGAACTTTCTCACTCATTTAGCTCTTATGGGTTGTATAGTTTGTCACGTTACTTGCACATCATTCAACTATGAGTTGATTTAACTATTTGGTTTCTTGACTTTTTATATTAGCTTCCTTTTATTATTTAAAGTTTAGTTGAGATTTATATAGAAATCAAGATGCATGCATTGATTTATTTTTGGCATTTGCTGAGAGATCCTTTTGGTCTCAGTGGAACATCAGGGGAGTCCATTTTGAAGTGACCAGAATCTTTGCATCACCATTACTTCTTCTGAGAAGCCGCTGTATCCTTTAGAAAATAAAAGGCAGAAGAATTAGGTTACAATTGATAGTAACTTTGATCCTGGTTTCAGTTCAATTCAGTTCAGTTCAGTCGCTCAGTCGTGTCCGACTCTGTGCAACCCCATGAATCGCAGCACGCCAGGCCTCCCTGTCCATCACCAACTCCCGGAGTTCACTCAGACTCGTGTCCATCGAGTCAGTGATGCCATCCAGCCATCTCATCCTCGGTCGTCCCCTTCTCCTCCTGCCTGCAATCCCTCCCAGCATCAATGTCTATAGAGTCAACACTTGGGTTGCCCTATTTATAAAAATGGAACAAACCTAATTAGAAATTGTTGAAAGAGTGACAGTACATAAAACATTCATATAGTCTAAAAAAAAATAAGCATTTAGCTTGTTGGGTAAAGTTTATATCTATATTTTGAGATCAAGCTTGTTAATGATGTAATTCGCGTGAACTCTGCATTTGCTTCTTTTTCTACATAATCTGTGCATTTCTAAGAAAGTTGTATTAAAATGTCCAGTGAAAAATTATACCTCCTCCATCTTAGTGGTTACATTTCAATTGGATATATATATATTTGTATTATGTTTTATTAATATACACTTATGAATTTTGTCTTATTAATACACTATATTTATGACCAAATTATTTTTCTTTTCTTCTTAAATTATTTGTTCTAATATTTAATTTGCTATTTAATCTTTCATTTGGTTAATATTTACCTTATATATTTCTTTCCTTCTTTAATTTGGTTATTACTTATGTTTTTCTTTCCTTCTTCTTCATCATTGTGGACAGTTTATTACTAGATTCTTTATAAATCTGATCTGAATCTTTTGATCACTGAATCTGGGAAACTTGGTCTTGTCTTTTTATTGTATGGAGATTTTATTTCTTTCATCTAATTTTGTGTTTTTATTGTGTTTTATTTTTCCTTCTTTTCTACCTTCTATTATGTTGACAGCTCAGACTTAATTTTTTTGGTTTGAAAGTTAAAAATTATATATACTTTTTGTTATCTCTCATTATTATGATTCATCATACTTTTTTTCCCTCCTAGCGTGTAAAATTTGTATCTCTGTCTTCTACCTCAACAAGAATCCTAGCAATCCTCCAGCAGACTTCCCTACTATGACCTTCCTTCCTTTCATGGTGGAACAATTTGGAGTTTTTTGTTATATATATATATTTTTAATTTTATTTGTTTTTAATTACAGTACTGTATTGGTTCTGCCATGCATTGACATGAATCAGCCACAGGTGTCCACGATCTCCCAGTGCTTATACGTAGTATGTTAGCAGTACATCTACTGTTATTCCTTGCCATTGATTCCCTTATCTCTCTGCTTTGTCTGAAATTCATTTTTCTTCTTGTTATAGCACATCCTCTAAGATACTTCTCAGAAGATCTGTAACTATGTGATACATTTTGTGAGGTTAGTACCTCCTCCTAGACTATGTATCTGTGATCACGTCTCAGACCACTCTTGTTTTTTCCCCTACTCATTCAGCAGCTATTTAGTGGTTATTTGTTTTGTAACATGTATTATCCTAGGAATAATACCAGGAAGGAAACAAAGCTATTAAAAATATCTGCCCTGTGGAGTTTACACAAGGTACGGAAGAGAAGGACAGAGAACACTAGGGGCCTGGTCAGCAGCCAGTCCCTGGTTAAAGCTCTGTACTTCAGCAGAGCTCCAGAGCTGCCTTGATGTTAACCTGCTGTTTCTGGGTGATACTGTGCTGGCGGTGCCCCTTCCTTGTCACATCAACATGACTGGGCATGTGACACTTAAACCAGGAAATTCTAGTAAGTGAAAAAGGGCCCATTAGAGAGCTGTTCCCAGTCCAAGTCTATGGCCTTTGACTCTTCATCTTTAGATTATAGCTTTCCCTACCTGGCTTGGGAAGATCTCCTGGGGGAAGGCATGGCAACCCACTCCAGTATTCTTGCCTGAAGAATCCCTGTGGATAGAGGAGCCTGGTGAGTCCATGAGGTCACAAAGAGTCAGACATGATTGAGTGAGTGCACAGAGAGCACCATGTTAGAACAACTTCTTCCTGTTTCCTAGGGTTTCTTGTTTGTAGTTGTTTTTATTGTTATAGTTGGTGTTTTATTTTCTAAGTAAGGTTCTGGAAACCACAAAGAATCAGTATTACCTGTGATAGCTCTGGGATTTGGCTGGGAAAGAAATTCATCAGCCTGATCACTTATGGTGAACAATGTTGGGTTTGTGACCTCCAAAGACAAATATGTAGATTTGGGGGCAGGGACTAGGCTTGATCACTCAGAGCTTTTGTGTGGCAGAAGTTTTATTACAGTGAAAAAGGACAGAGAAAGCTTCTGGCATAGACAACAGAAGTGGGAGTGGAGAGTGCCTAGTCTTATCAAGGTCTTTTATATACTTTTTTCAGACCCACTTCCACAATATACATCTTAAATTTACAAGATTACAACTAACAATAGAAAGATCTCACTAGACCCACTCCCACAACATTAAATTAGTAAGAAGGTTCTTGTTAAGAAGGAGAAACATGTCTTCAAGCAGGATACATTGTTGTTATATAATCATTAATACAGAGCTTAAGAAAAAATATATAAGATAAGGTGTTTTGTTGTGTAATCATTATCTCTGGGCTAACAACTCAGAGTTAAGAAAAAAAATGGGACTAAAACAAAGGAGTGTTCTTGAGGGCCCTAGACCCCTTTCTCCTCCTCTGGGTCCCTGGACACCTTATCAAACTTATCTAAGAATTAACTCTCTCAAGCCTATGGTAGTTCATCTTGTCCAGAATTGGTAGTCCCGGTAGAATTTATTATCACTTTTTATTATTTTTACTATTTCAAATCCAAAAAGATGATACTGTTAAAGGGCCACACTCACTATGCCAGCAAATTTGGATCCTCAGCAGTGGCCAAAGGACTGGAAAAGGTCAGTTTTCATTCCAATCTCAAAGAAAGGTAATGTCAAAGAATGTTCAAACTACCATACACTTGCATTCATTTCACATGTTAGCAAAGTAATGCTCAAAATGGTCCAAGCTGGTCTTCAACAGTATGTGAACTGAGAAATTCCAGATACAGACGCTGGATTTTAAGAAGGTAAAGGAACCATAGGTCAAATTGCCAACATCTGTTGGATCACAGAAAAAGCGAGGGAATTCCAGAAACACATCTGTTTCCTCATTGATTACACTAAAGCCTTTGACTGTGTGGATCACAACAAATTGTGGAAAATTCTTAAAGAGATGGGAATACCAGACCACCTTACCTGCCTCCTGAAAATCCTGTATGCAAGAAGTGCTCTTAAAGAGCAGCAATACTGCCAGTCTTCCATTATCCTGCCTGGCAGCGTGTCTTGCATCCCTTTGATTCTACACCATTCCCTACTCCTGTCTATGTAGTCCTGATTTTTGGATACATCCCCCACTGTCCTTGACTCTTTTAAATTTCCAGGAAAAGGACTTTGATATTGGATTTTGTCTTAGTTTACAGCTCAGTAATTTCCTTGGTACTCAGAAGCTTCTCAGACCCTATCTCAAGAAAGGGTGCCAACACTGCAGAAGGCAGTGGAAATGAAATTTATCTAGCAGTAACAGGGGGAAAAAGGGAAGGAGGAGACTGTGACTTTGGGGTGCTGTTCTTACATTGAAACATAATATAAATTGGAGGCTGAAAAAAATGCCAAGAAAGAGTAAGGGCTATATTAAATGCCCCATTTAATAAGTCTTCTTATTCTTTTTCCTTTTATTCCTTAATTTCTATTAAACCTAATTATCATAAGGGAGGCAACAGATGTTGAGGTAACAAGATCTTAAAACAACAACAAAACAAGTTATATATCTAAAGAGGTATTTATATTAAATGACCAAGCAGCAAAATAGATATCTTTAAAACAGTGTCAGTAAATGAAAGAATCAGAACAACAGTGATGTTCTTAAGACAGGTCAGTAAATAAAAAGAAAACTAATAAAAATCCAAATTCTATTGTTGTTTTAAGCTAAATTTAATCATATTTTTGTCAAGGCCACAGTTTGAACATATTCAGCCTGCCATGTGCTCTGAATATCTAGTAAGAACACATGATAGAGAATATTGTTCCTTTAAATACATGAAAGATCAATGAAATACAGATTTGATGGACACGTTGTTTTTCTTCCCTTAGCAAAACCTGCTAATCAAACTACTCATACACAACCATGCTCATACACACTTAGCCCCACCAGGTTGTAGTAATATTTTTAGGTCAGAAAGTCTTAGAGAATGACAATTTGTTAAACAAAAGACTTGAGCCCTGCAGCTGCTAGACATGTTCTTTGGGCTCCCAAGGTTGATTTCCTCTGCTATAACAGATGGAGTGCAAGAGAACCAGAGAGTATCCATCTTACAGGAGGCAAGCTGTTAGTATTAGTATTCCAAATGTATTTTTGTATTAATGTCAGTCAGTGATTATATCTGAAAGGATTATCTCAGACTTACAAAAATAGCACTTATAGCACATTGGTGTCTTATATCCTTTTTAAAAATCACTTGACATTTCTTCAAGAATTAACTATGCTACATGGTTGATTAGAGCATAAATACATACTTTCTATTCACCTCAAAGAAATCGTTAAATTTTTTAAATATTGATGCAACTGCTGCTTAGTCGCTCAGTCGTGTCCAACTCTGTGTGACCCCATGGACTGTAGCCCACCAGGCTCCTCTGCCCATGGGATTCGCCAGGCAAGAATACTTGAGGGGATTGCCATTTCCTTCTCCAGGAGATCTTCTCAACTCAAGGACTGAACCCTATTCTCCTGCATTGCAGGCAGATTCTTTACACTGAGCCACCAGGGAAGACCCTGAATATAGATATATTTATTTAAATATAACAATTATTAAAATTGAATTACCCATGTAGTAAATATCAGTTTCCAGAATTGCTAATGTGTTTGCGCATTAATTATTCAAGAAGGAAAAGTATTTTTATGTGCCACAGTAGACAGTACCACACAGGGAGGCGGGTCTAGTTTTTCTTTTTCTAAGAGCTCATGAGAAAGCCATTTAACTTTCGTGGATCTAAGGACCATTCTTAAAAGAGGGGAAATTGTAGTCCCCTAATCACCCCAGACAGAATAGTAGGCCAGAACTCTTCCCCTACTCTCTCATTTTGTATATGTATGGTAAAATACCAGAGCGCCTTTTAATTTGCCTTTTATTTCAAACATCCATGGGCTTCCTTATAGCTTAGTTGGTAGAGAATCTACCTGCAATGCAGGAGATACAGGTTTGATTCCTTGGTTGGGAAAATCTGCTGGAGAACGGATAGGCTACTCACTCCAGTGATTTATTTTTTACTGTAACTTGGAGTTGTGGCAATGAATGATGGAGAGAGCTAAACATTTATGGATTCCCTATGTGTCTAGGGAAACATTCTCTATGTTAATTAACATTAAAAAAAAAAACCTGAAAGAAATGAGAACTGGTCTTCATTGATTACCCACACCATACAAATTACCTACATTTTCTTATTTAAATTTAAATTAAATTTGATAAGGATTTTTATTAGCACCATTTGAACAACTTGAATTCAGAAAGAAAAAAAGATGAAATAAATTTATTCATAGTCAACATTTTTTTTTAATTTTTGTAGCTTTGGACATTTATATTAGGCTTGTATATATGTAGTGAGTATTCAGCAATAAATTGAAAGGTAAACATTCTTCTGAAATATTCATGGTAGACAAAACAAAGAGTACCAAATGGAAAAAAATTGGCAATTTTTTCCTTTTACCTGTAATCCCAAAGCAAGGACGTAAGTCTTTGTGGTTGTCTGTGGGAGATGAGGGCAGAGGGGGATTTACTATTAGGGCATCCAGCAATGGGTAGGAATACCAAGAGACCATTTCAGGTTTCACCATTAGAATCAATATCACCTTCACCTTCACGCAACTTTATTCTGTTTTCCTTAATGTTGTTGGAATAAACTGAGAAAAGAAATTTAAGAAAAAAGATGCCTCTCAGTCTCCTTGTGATTCATAGATTTTGAAGTTCCCCCTTGCTTCTTTTGTGGTTCTCATGTAGCTCTCACTATGGTTCCAAAACACCAGCACTTTTGAAGGTATGATTGTAAAGGTAGAATGATCAGGGTAGAGAATGGGTAGATTAGGAGTGTAGAGTCTAAGGCTGCATTTTCTTTCTATTACTTAGGGAAGGAGAGAGAGCACTTGAGTTAAAGGAGAGTTAGAATCAATGGATAAATAATCAAGTAGGCAAATATATGTAAAAGAGAAAGCACTCCCAGAATAAGAATCTAGTGGACCTTTAGAACTGTTTCATAAGCAGAGAGTTTTCTATACAAGTATAGGAAGATTATATTTCCAAAATAACGTGTAGGAGATAGGTAATTTTAGCACTCAAAACTAGATCATGAAACACACCTTCCCACTAAAATATCACTCTATATTATGGATTGGTCGTATATTCTGTCAGTATTATGTATCAGGTACATAATGGATTTAATAGGGTTTTGTGACAGCCCAGGGCCTCTAACTTCCTTTTATGAGAAAAGTCATCCTGAGGGCCACACAAACATATTTTTGAAATCTTGTAAGCTAGGGATTGGCTTGTAAACTCATTGAACAGATGACTTGTTTCTTAATTTAGAAAATTAAATAATGAAATCAGCATAGTCAATTTAAATTTTTTTCACTAGGTTTATAAGTAACACAAATATGTTCTTTCATCATTTTATATCTTGATGAATTTTTATGAATATGTAGATATTTTAATGACTAAATACATACCCCTACTTGTTACAGCCAATAAAATAGAATGACTTTCCTGTTTATATGGTTCATACATTATTTTAATTATGAAGAAAATTGTAAAGGGTTACTAAAACGGAATAACAACAACTAAATTAAGCATCAGTATGATAGCATATAAATATTGTAAGACTTCTATTTGTTTACTTTGACTTGTGTTATCAATAATTTACTTAGTTTCTGCTTATAAATAGTTCAGTATATACAATGGAAGAAATCAAAGAGACAAAAAGCAAACCACTTGATTTTTTTATTTATAAAAAGAACCAAGTAAATAAACATTTTCTCTTCCTAATGGACACTGCAAAATGAATTTTATCTTACCTATTTTGTCTTCCCTCATAATGATTTTACCTACTTTCATGCTTCAAGGAAAGAGGGGAAAGAAACATTAACACAATCATCTCCACTTTATCAACTTTTAGTTCAAAATAGTCACAGAAGACATATGAGCCCCCTGTGTTTAAGTAGCTCTCACTTTAATGTGAATTTTAGTAATTGATTTAATATTTATTTGGCCGGAATAATGCAGCTGACATCCTCTCTTCTACCACTTCATCCTCATCCTCTTGGTTGCCCAGCAACATAGAACAGAGCAGAGACCAAGTAGAACAAAAACAGGTTTAACAGTCATAGAAATTGATGAAATTAACTGTTTCTTCCAGATTAGATAAAACAGTGGGGAAAGTTATCTAACGATTTATAAATCTAATATGTATGAATATGTATGTATGCACATATAAACTTAATCCTCATAAATGGTAGGAGTGAACAGTTACCCCTGTAGAAATTTAGTTAACAAGCTTGCTTTTGTTATTTAAATAGAGTTTCAGGTAATAATTTACCCACAGTTTCAATTTCTTTCCTTAAGATAAAAAAGGAGAATTGGAGTTATTACCCTCAGAGACTGAGAGCTAGGGGTATAAAAGCCGATAGGAAGCTGTGCCTTCTAAAATGGTCTCAGTTGAAAGCAAACCACAGTTCTTTATATGCAAGAATTAGAGCTTATTTAACTAATTGTGAATTTGATCACAAACAGGTTAGTCTGTAGCAGGAAAGTTGAGGTGTTTTTAGGATTTTGGATATTTTTCAGTTTATGAAAATCTTTTAAATTGGCTGTTTTATTTTACTTGGGAAGTAAAATGATAACTATGTTAAAGTCAAGTCAAATATAATTTGCCTAAAAACAATTATTATTCACCACAGCCAGAGACATTTTGATAAAAAAATTCAGTGAAGATCTCATCTATGAGAGATAATGGAATGGGTTACCCATGGAGGTACAGAAATTTTAGGGGGAGTATTTTAGTATAATAAATGACTTGTGCTGTATCAGCATTTGTTTGATTTTGGAACAGGACTTCCTCTTTAGGTTAGGTCTGTAATTCTGCAGTATACTTTAGAATGTTAATATTTATAGACATTAGCTGTCTTAAAGATACCATTCTAAACTAAAATCAGCAACGTATGCAATACTTAAACTGAGAAAAAATTCACTTATGTGTTTACTGTACTTTGATTCAAAATGCCTTATTTACCTAGAGATAGTATTGTAAGTAAGAAAGGGATAGAACTGCCACAAATTGAAGCAACTCTTCCATAAGCTTAATTAAAATCATGATGATACATTCAGCCTGGAATTTAGTTTTATTTTCAGCTAGTCATCTGCAGCCATGATTTCCACAGAGGGAGGTTGCCAGTCTCACAGCGCGCTGTGCAGCTTGGATGAACAGTATTACAGGCTGCTTATGAGCATATTACATCTGGGATCTGTGGAGAGCAGCCAGAGCAGCAAGAGAGCAATACTGAATCCAGGGCATTTATTTTCTAGGTAGATTTCCTAGCCACCAAATGCTTACCACTTTTCTTCAGTACAGTGTTCAGAATATTGTAAAAATAAAATATATTACCAATTCAGTTGTTGTTCCTGATAAGACCAAGTTATTCTGATTTTAAAACTGTCATTTTAAAATTGTTCATATGAACTTAAGCCCTTGTCTATAGAAATATTTGTGTTCTTCAAGTTAATTTAATGACTTCTTTGCTGAAGTGGTAAACTAGTTTTAGCTCCAGCAACTGAAGCAGCCATTCTATTGCTGACACTTGGTTAGTTTGCCTATACCCAAGTCTATGTCAGAAAGTGCCTGCCTTTTATATGTATGAACATGTGTACGCATATTCAAAGGACAACTTCGCAACAAAAAGGCAGTATGGAGGGTTCTTTAGGGGCATGGCAGGTTTACATCTTGAGATGTATATATTCCTCTAAAAATGTGTATATATTCATCTAAAAATGTGTATATATTCCTCTAAAAATGTGTATTAAAGAAGTATGAGGGATTAAGAAGTCTGGATACAAAAATAAATAGAGCATTGCCCTGAAGCCCAGTGGTCTGTAGTCTGGTTTACTTGGCTGCAGTAGAGCAGGTCTTATAAAAAGGCTGGAGCTTGAAATGAGGCCATTCCTTCTATCAGAAGAGGGCAAATGGTAGGACTCTGAATTCCTCTGCAATACCTATAATGTCCAGTCTGGCAAAGAAGAATAAGTCTCCATAGCATGTGGTGGGCATCAGTTGAAGGAGAGATTTTCCAACTTAGTCTTGAGGTATCCCCAAAGAAAGATAGCATGGGATTTTCCTGATGGTCCAGTGGTTAAGAATCCACCTGCCAGTGCAGGCGACACAGGTTCCATCCCTGATCAGGAAGACTCAACATGCCATGGGGCAACTAACCCCTGTGCTCTAGAACCCACAAGTTGCAACTGCTGAGCCCATGCACCACAGCTGCCAAAGCCCGCATTTCCTAGAGCCTGTGCTCACGATAAGAGAAACCACCGCAGAAGAAGCCCTTGCAGCACAACTAAAGAGCAGCTCCCACTTGCTGCACCTAGAGAAAGCGCTTGCAGCAACAAAGACCCAGCACAGCCAAATAAATAAATAACTTTAAAAAAAAAAGTGTTCAGGAAAGAGTTAACATAGCAGGTCTAAGGCTACTATCCTTAGGAACACTGGATTTTATGGTTGGCCTCTGGCTGATGTTTGGGAACATGAATGATAAACAATTTCCTATAGTGATTTAAAACTTTCTCAAAATGGCAAGAATGGCTCACTGTGTATATATCTAAAACATTTTTATAAACAGTGTGTATTATACTGAATATCTGTTTTGCTTCAGACAGGCTTAAAACAAGCTTCAGACATGCTACAAAAAC
Source organism: Nanger dama (assembly GCA_917880005.1). Classification (NCBI taxonomy): domain Eukaryota; kingdom Metazoa; phylum Chordata; class Mammalia; order Artiodactyla; family Bovidae; genus Nanger; species Nanger dama. The sequence continues at coordinate 41,361,184 of CAKJTW010000002.1, forward strand.
ATTTTTAAGTAAATAACTATTTCTATCATTCATTTTTAAAGAACCAAGGAAATACAGAAAATATAAAAACACAAATAGCTGCAATTCAGGGAGTAAATGAAGAACTGACACAGCCCTTAAATCCAGAGCTATATGTACTCCGTCAGTGAGAGGACTCTTACTAATCTTCTAGGATCCTCTAACCTGTAAGACTAGCCCCCGTTATATACCATGGGCACTGATTTCTTTAATGAACTTCCTGGGGTAGACATTTCACAGGTGCTGTGACAACTCCTTACTGAAGAAATTAAGCATGTCACGTGTAACTAAACTGGTAGACTCTTGGAAACTTGTACCTGTTTCCTAAAGACTTCACTGTAATAGGCTTTTTCCCTTGTTGATTTTTACTTTGAATCTTTTTGCTGTAATACATCATAATCATCATCAGGACTGAAAATGGTTGAAGGGACCCTTTGTTGACAAAGGCAGAATCTGAATTTTAAACTAATATGTAGCAGCAAGAGATCTGATGGACAGCAGTATTTTATTTATTGTTTGTAAATCCAAATATGAAACTCTGAAAGATACTGGTCCAGTTTGAAATGCTTTTCTTTACTTCTTCTGACAATATAAGAGGCATTTGGTTTAACCTGTTTTTCCCACCTCCATAGTTTTGAGTGATGGAATACTTAAGTTGGAATTTATTGATTCTCATAACTGAACAATTCTGAGATAGAACTTGTTTTATTTTGATCGTCAAATTTCAATGATGCCTCCATTTCTGGGTTCTGCCGTGTCCCTTCTCCAACAAGGTCTTCCCTTATTGTCACAAGGTGATTGTTGTAGCCCCAAGATTCATCCCTCCATCAATGAAAAGCTAAAATTGAATATTAGAGCTCATGAGTTTGGTTTTCCATATGCCCACATGAAACACATTGTGAATACCCTTCCCCTGCCCCTAAGAAAAGGTATGAGCCTACCATTCCCCCCCAAACATCAAGACTAAGAATGGTATTTTCCAAAAGTGTAGCAAAGAAATATTAGGAGGCTAAAATCATACATGGTTTTTACAATCCTCACTAGCCCCACCACTTAAGAATCACTGATACCTCAATAGATGCAAAAAATTTTTGACAAAACTCAACTTTGATGATAAAAAAAAAAAAAAAACCTGCAAGAAGAAGATGTATAAGGAATGTACTCCAAAATAACACAGGCTATATATGACAAGCCCACAGCTAACAAGGAATGTACTCCAAAGTAACACAGGCCATATATGACAAGCCCACAGCTAACAAAATATTCAGTGGTGAGAGGATGAAAGCTTTCCTCTAAGATCAAGGGCAAGACAAATATGCCCACTTTCATCACTCTTATTTGACATTACTGGAAATCTTAGCCAGCACAATCAAGCAAGAAAAAGAAATAAAAGCTATTCAAATTGAAAAGGAAAAAGGAAAACTGTTTCTGTTTGCAGATGACATAACATTACATGTATTGTAAAAAACTCAAAAAGTCCAACAGAAGTGCTAGAACTAATAGATAAATTCAATAAAATTGCAGAACACAGAGTAAACATACAAAAATCAGTTGTATTTCTATACACTAGCAATTTATTCTCTGAAAAATAAAGTAGGAAAGAAAGAAAACATTTCTATTTACAATAGCATCAAAAAGAATTAAATAGAAATAAATTTAATCAGGGAGGTAAAAGAAATACTGAAATCCTTGAGTATACTGAAAACTCTCTAGGATACAGGTGAAAGATACTGTAAAAGCCATGAATAGAAAGAACCTGTGTTCATGAATTAGACGAATTAATATTATTAGAATATTCATACTACTCGTAGGCCTTTAAGGACTCAATTTATTCCCTATCAAGATTCCAGTGGCAATTTTTGCAGACTTAGATAACCATAAAATTTTTATGGAACAACAAATGACCTTGAATAGTCACAGCAAACTTGAGAAAAGAACAAAGCTGAAGGCATCACACTTTCTGATCTCAAATTATATTGTAAGCTATAGTAATCGAAACAGTATACTGGCAGAAAAACAAAATGCATAGAACAGTGGAGCAGTATAGAGATTCCAGGAATAAACCCATACAAATACAATCAATTAATTCTTGACAAGGGAACCAAGAATACTTACTGAAGAAGAGATAGTCTCTTCAATACACACTTTGGAAAAACTTGGTATTTATATACCAAATAATGAAAGGATGCCTAACTTACACCACTCAAATTAGCTCAAAGTATATTAAAAACTTACATATAAGAGCTGAAACCATAAAAATCCTAGATGAAAACATGAGAAAAATCTCTTGGCATTGGTGTTGCAATAATTTTATGGATGTGACCTAAAAGCACAAGCAACAAAAGCAAAATAAACAAGAGTGATTACATAAAATGGAAAGCCTTCTGCAAAATAAAAGAAGCGATCCTCAAAATGAAAAGACAATCTATGGAACAAGAGAAGAAAATATTTTCAAATTCTGCATCTGATAAGGCATGAATATCCAAAATGTATAAGGAATTCATACAAGTCAATAGCAAAAATATAATAATAATAATGTGATTAAAAAGTAGAGGAGTTGGATAGACATTTTCCAAAGAAGATATGCAAATGGCCTATAGTTACTTGAAAAAACACTCAATATCATTTGTCATCAAGGGACTCCAAATCAAAACCACCATGAGATATCACATTGCATTGTTAGGATGGCTATTACTAAAAACACAAGAAGTGACAATTGTTGGCAAGGATGTGGGAAAAAAAGGAACCCTTGTACAATGTTGATGGGAATGTAAGTTTGTACAGCCACTGAGGAAAACAGTGTGGCATTATCTCAAGAAATTAAAAATAGAGCCAGCATATAATCTAGTGATTTCACTTTGAACTATATTTCCAAGGGAAATGAAATATCACCAAGAGATACACTCTCGTATTCATTCCAGCATTATTTATAATAACCAAGACATGGAACAACCTATGTGTTAGTAAACAGATGAGATGGTTCAAGAAAACTACATATATATGTGTGTATATATACATGTATTTACACACACATATACAGTAGGATATTGTTCAGCCTTAAAATAGAAATCCTGTCATTTGCAACAGTGTGGCTGAACCTTGAAGGCATTATGCTAAGTGAAATAAATCAGACAGAGAAAAATAGTACATGACCTCACATATATATGGAATCTAAAAGAAAATCTCATAGAAACAGAGAGCAGATTGATGGTTACCAGAGGTGAAAGATGTGGGAATGGTGCAAGTGGTTAAAGATGGCAAACTTCCAGTTTTACGTATGTTCTGGGGATGTAATGTGCAACAAGCTGACCATAGTTAACCATACGGAAAGTTGCTGAGAGAATAGGTCTTGAAATTTCTCACCACACACACACAAACTTGTAACCATTTAAGGTGATGGATATGTTAAATAACCTTATTTAACTATATATTCATATATTAAATTTTAAAAATCACTGATATACATGATACATTTTACTGGTGTGTCTTCAGTATTTTCGTGACTTCTGGAAAAAATTTGCCCCAAATAGCTAATGTATCTAATAGAGTATATTGAATAAAGGACTGATCACATAGATTAGTGCCTACTTCTGAAATACTTTTTGTATTCCAGTTAGGTCCTATACCTAAATTAATGGGATGACTGCCATATTTAGGTTCAGAATATTATTCAGACTTTCTGTAATTGAGCCTAGGCCTATCGTATCAATTTAGATTTTTAGCCTTATTTTTCCATCTATATTGGCTAATTGGATTCAAATTAAGTTAATTACTGGATTCCTATGGCCTTTTAATTTTGTCTCTTTCCCCTTATTACTTGTCTCCTAAGCACAGTAATTTAACTTTACATCGCCTTGAAGAAAGGAAATGAGCTTTTATGAATAAACGTTTCCTGGAATGTGGTCAGTGCAGCTCAATAAGGGAAAAGATGCAGAATAAAACATTGAATTCTTAAAGGAATTCATTGTCCAGTTGCTTATTTCTGTTAAATTTGAATGTGATATTGCTGTGCCAGTCATCTCATTCACAGGAGATAAGTAAAATTATATCAATTATGTAATTGTAAAATTATACAAACCCCACTATATCCTATTCTTTCTATTAGCCTATAAAAGACTAGGTCTTGAAATTTCTCTTATAAATTAGCCTATAAGGTAAATGAAGATGATTCTATGGGATACATGAATTACAAGGCAAAGCAAGAAAATGCTAACCTCTGCCTCTGAAATGCTAAGACTTCTTTAGTCACATCTTCTAAGGTTCATTTTGATAAGAAAAAAATTTCCTCTTATTTGTGATTTTAATTTAAGTACATCTAGCAGATCTTAAAAACAGCATGAGATCTTCTGTGGTGTGTCGCAGGGATGTGAAAGTGAAAGTGAAGTCGCTCAGTCGTGTCTGACTCTTTGCGACCCCATGGAAGGTAAGCTACCAGGGCTCCGCGGTCCATGGGATTTTCCAGGCAAGAAGACTGGAGTGGGCTGCCATTTCCTTCTCCAGGGGATCTTCCCAACCCAGGGATCGAAACCGAGTCTCCTGCATTGCACGGATGCTTTACTGTCTAAGCCACTAGGAAAGCCCAAGCAGGGATGTACCACTGTTTAATTCATTACAAGCAGGATGAGCAGAGAATTGAAATAATACTGCCCATCTGAAGGAGAAAAGGACACATTTCAAGTTTTAAAATAGTTTTCTCTCATGTGTATGTACACTTTTTTTCCCCACTCATTTCTTGTATCTTCTTTATCATCTTCCTTTTCCTGCCATCTTTCACTTTATATACAAAGATGAAGAATGAGTTAGCTCGCCTATCCAGCAAAGTTACATCATTTATAAATTTAACTTATTCATGCTGGAAGAGAATAATCCAGGAGATATAAACTGTGTTGGGTGACTGTGGTTCCAGTCCATAAACATATGCTCCAGATTTACCAGTAAAATGGGGAAGTACAATTTACTATTTTCTCATGATATCTCAATTCCCAGTATGTCTTATAACGTGAATATAATGCTGAGTTGAGTATAAATTCTTAAAGATAGGAATGCTTCATATAAAATATACCTAAAGATAAATCCGCTACTTTGCTGGGGGCCTAGTTAAGGACACAGTAGTCTGTTCAGTGATAGGTAGAAAAAACTTGAATGCAACATGAAATTCTTGAGTGGAAGAATATGATCTTTCAATCTTCAAAAAGACATACAAATACTGTTTACTGTAATTTAAGGGTAAAGGAAAGGATTTTCAAAGATAATTATGAGAACTTAAGAGCCTCATCATCTCTACTGTATCGTTTTCACTATCACCTTTTGACCTAATGATATAGATATAGGGGTTTGTAAGCCTTATCTAAGGTATTCAAAAGATTTTTGTGTTTTCATTGGATCTTTTCTGTGAAATAAGTTAATAATAGTTATCACAGTCTGAAAAAGACATTTGACCAATCAAATTCAATTCTAGAACTTTTTCCTAAGGAAAAATCTATTAATTTCCTAAGGAAATCTATTAATATCCTAAGGGAAAATCTATTAATACAAATAGAAAAAATACAAATACAGACATGTTCATTACAGGACTTTTATAAGAACAAAAGTAGGAAAAAAACATAAACTTTCAACAATGATGGACTATTTAATAATTCCACCTCGATATAATGATGCACTTTTAGTCAATAATAATGGATGATGTCTAGAAATTGTTTACTGTGTGCCAGGCACATAATAAAATTACATATATTAATGTAGTGTAATTCTTAACAGAAATTAGATTTCATCTAAAATATTATATTTATATATATTTAGTTTAACTATGGTGGCTCAGAGGTTAAAGCACCTGCCTTCGATGCAGGAGACCCAGATTCGATCCCTGGGTCGGGAAGATCCCCTGGAGAAGGAAATGGCAATCCACTCCAGTATTCTTGCCTGGAGAATCCCATGGACAGAGAAGCCTAGTAGGTTACAGTCCACGGGGTCGCAAAGAGTCAGACACGACTGAGCGACTTTACCTTCACCTCATGCATGGATATATTTTGTGATTTGTGAATATATCCAGTAGAAGAAAATTTTAGAAGACTATATTAATTTTAGGTATATACCATGGTAACTCAGTATTTTATAGATTATACTCCCTTAAAAGTTATTACAGGATAATGGATATAATCCCCTGTGTTATACAATACATCCATGCTGCTTAACTGTGTATAAAATTCTATACACACCATAGACATACACACACACACACACACACACACACACACACACACACAGCTTACTGAAGGGACTGTCTATTCTTCATAGTATATTCTTGCCTTTGTCATAGATTAATTGGTAATTAGTATGTGGGTTTATTTCTGGGCTCTCTGTTTTGTTCCATTGGTTCATGTGTCTGTTTTTGTGCCAGTATGATATTTTGATTACCAAGCTTTGCAGTATAGTCTGAAGCCTGGGAGGATGATACCTCCAGCTTTATTCTTCTCAAGATTCTTTTGACAGTTCAGGATCTTTTGTGGTTTTATATCAAAATTAGGATTACTTTTTCTAGTTATGTGAAAAATGTCATGGGTGTTTTGATAAGGAGTCCTTTAAACCTGCATAATGTTTTAAGTCGTATGGCCATTTTAAAATGTTAATTCTTACAGTCCAATAGCACAGGATACCTTTCCATTTATTTGTATCATCTTCATCTCCTTTATCAGTGTTTTATAGTTTTCAGTGTATTAAGCATTTCACCTCCTAGCCTAAGTTTATTCTTTGATATTGATAAACTTTTAAGCTGGATTTTTTTTTAGTTGTTTTTTTCACTCTCTGATATTTCATTATTAGTCTCGAAAAGTAACATATTTTGGGGTGTGTCCCTTTCAGTTCAGTTCAGTCTTGTCTGACTCTTTGTGACCCCATGGACTGTAGCACACCAGGCTTGCCCGTTCATCACCAACACCCAGGGCTTGCCCAAACTCATGTCCATTGAGTCAGTGATGCCATCCAGCCATCTCATCCTCTGTCATCCCCTTCTCCTCCCACCTTCAATCTTTCCCAGCATCAGAGTCTTTTCCATTGAGTCGGTTCTTTGCATCAGGTAGCTAAGGTATTGGAGTTTCAGCTTCAGCATCGGTCCTTCCAATGAATATTCAGGACTGATTTCCTTTCGGATGGACTGGTTGGATTTCCTTGAAGTCCAAGAGACTCTCAGGAGTCTTCTCCAATACCAAAGTTCAGAAGCATAAATTCTTTGGCTCTCAGCTTTGTTTAGGGTCCAACTCTCACATCCATACATCACTACTGGAAAAACCCATAGCTTTGACTAGATGTACCTTTGTTGGCAACGTAATGTCTCTGCTTTTTAATATGCTGCTTAGATTTGTCATAGGTTTTTTCCCAAGGAGCAAGCATCTTTTAATTTCATGGCTGTAGTCACCATCTGCATCTGATTTTGGAGCCCAAGAAAATAAAGTCTGTTGCTGTTTCTATTGTTTCTCCATCTGTGCCTTGGAGTGATGGGACTGGATGCCATAATCTTGGTTTTTTGAATGCTGAATTTTAGGTGTATTCCTCTAGTATCATTAAACTTTGCTGAATTCATTAATTCTAATAGTTTTGCAATCAAGACTTTATAGTTTTCTTTATAAAATCATCCCATTATCAAATATTGATTGCTTTACTTCTCTTCCAATTTGGATGCCTTTTATTTCTTTTTCTTGTCTGATTTCTATGGCTAGGACTTCCAATACTATCTTAAAGTGATTAAACTCGGCATTTTTATCTTATTCCTGAATTTAAAGGAAAGACTTTCAGCTTCTCACAGTTGAGCATGATGTTAGCTGTGACTTTGACATAAATGACCTTAATTATGTTGCAGTATATTCCCTCTATACTCACTTTGATGAGAATTTTTGGCATGAATGGATGCTGAGTTTGGTTAAATACTTTTTGTCCATCTATTGAGATGGTCATGTCAATATTATTCTTCCTGTTGTAAATGTGGTGTATCACATGTTGATTTATTTAAAACTATTGAACCATCCTTGTGACCCTGGAATAAACTGACTTGGGCATAGCATATGATTCTTTTTATGTGTTGTCTGTTCATTCTGCTTATATTTTGTTGAGTATTTTTACATCTATATTCATTAAAGATATTGACCTGTAGTTTTCTTTTTTTTTTTCCTATTTTTTTCTTGTTGTTGTCTTTGTCTGGTTTTGTTATCAGGGTAATGGTGGCCTCATGGGATGAATTTGAAAGTGTTCCCTATTCTTCAGGTTTTTGGAAAAGATTAAGAAGGATTGGTATTAGTTCTTTATATGTTTGATAGAATTTCCCTGTAAAGCCACTTGGTCCTGGACTTCTGTTTGCTGGAAGGTTTTCTAGCTTTTTTCTTCTTCTTCTTCTTAATCAAAGATTAGTGTTTTTACAGTGTTACATTAGTTTCAGGTGTACAACAAAATGATTCAGTTTTCAGATTCTTTTCCACTTGTATTACAAGATATTGAGTATGTTCAATATATTTTCAGATACTTTTCCAGTATAAGTTATGACAAGATGTTGAATATAGTTGCCTATGCTATATAGTAGGTCCTTGTTATTTATTTCTTATAAAGTAGTGTATATCTGATGATCCCAAAGTCTTAATTTATGCTTCCTCTACTGCTTGCTTTCCTCTTTGGCAACCATTAATTTTTTTTATTTCCTACTTCTATGAGTCTATTTCTGTTTTGTAAATAAGTTTATTTCTCTCATTTTTTGGATTACGCATATAAGTAATTATATGATTTTTCTCTTTCTGACTTAATTCACTTTGTGTGATAATCTCTAGGTCCATCCATGTTAATGCAGATAGCATTACTTCATTTTTTTTTACCATATATCCCATTTTTAGCTAATATATATACATATATACATACATATACTGGGAGCTTTGTTTATTACCAACATAATTTTACTGCTAGTGATGTTTCTAATCATATTATGTATTTCTCTTGATTCAGTCTTGATGTATTTCTCTTGATTCAGTATTTTTCTAGATATTCATCCATTTCTTCTAGGTTGTCCAACTTGTAAGCATTTATTCATATATTCTTAGAATTTTAAAATCTCTGTGGTATTGATTGTTATCCCTCCTTTTTTATTACTTATTTAGTTTATTTGGGTCCTCTCTATTTTCTTCTTTGTGAATCCAGGTAAGTGTTTATCAAAAACCAATTCTTGGTTTCATTGATCTTTTTCTATATATTTTTTTAATTAATTCATTTTTATTGAAAGATAATTGCTTTACAGAATTTGTTTTCTGTCAAACCTCAACTTGAATCAGTCATAGGTATGCATATATCCCCTCCCCTTTGAAACTCCCTCCCATCTCCCTCCCCACCACACTGCTCTAGGTTGATTCAGAGCCCCTGTTTGAGTTTCCTGAGCCATTAGCAAATTCCCATTGTCTGCCTATTTTACATATGGTAATGAAAGTTTCCATGTTACTCTTTCATACATCTCACCCTCTCCTCCCCTCTCCTTATGTCCATAAGTCCATTCTCTATGTCTTTTTTTCTATCGTTGCCCTGTAAATAAATTTTTCGGTACCATTTTTCTAGATTCCATATATACGGAATACAGTAGAATACAGTATTTATCTTTTTCTTTCTGACTACTTCACTCTCTATAATAGGTTCTAGGTTCATCCACCTCATCAGAACTGACTCAAATGCATTCCTTTTTATGGCTGAGTAATATTCCATTTTACATATAAACCACAGCTTCTTTATCCATTCATCTGTTGATAGACATCTAGGTTGCTTCCATGTTCTAGCTATTGTAAATAGTGCTGCAATGAACAATGGGATACATGTGTTTCTTTCAATTTTGGTCTCCTTAGGATATATGCCTAGGAGTGGGATTGCAGGGTCATATGGTGGTTTTATTCCTAGGTTTTTAAGGAATCTCCATACCATCTTCCATAATAGCTGAATCAATTTACATTCACACCAACAGTGCAAGAGTGTTCCCTTTTCTCCATACCCTTTCCAGCATTTATTGTTTGTAGACATTTTGATGATGGTCATTCTGACCAGTATAAGGTGATATCTCATTGTAGTTTTGATTTCCATTTCTCTACTAATGAGTGATGTTGAGCATTTTTTCATGTGTTTGTTAGCCATCTGCATCTCTTCTTTGGAGAAATATCTGTTTAGGCCTTTTCCCCACTCTTTGATTGGGTTGTTTTTCTGGCATTAAGTTTTATGAGCTTCTTGCAAATTTTGGAAATTAATCCTTTGTCAGTTGTTTCATTTGCTGTTATTTTCTCCCATTTTGAGAGTTGTTTTTCACCTTGCTTATAGTTTCCTTTGCTGTGCAAAAGCTTTTAAGTTTAATTAGGTCCCACTTGTTTACTTTTGTTTTTATTTCCATTACTTTCAGAGGTGGGCCATAGAGGATCTTACTTTGATTTATGTCATCCAGTGTCCTGCCTATGTTTTCCTCTAAGAGTTTTATAGTTTTCTGGTCTTAAATTTAGGTCTTCAATTCATTTTATCTTTGTGTATGGTGTTAGGAAGTGCTCTAATTTCTTTTACATGTAGCTGTCCAGTTTTCCCAGCACCATTTATTGAAGAGGATGTCTTGCCCCATTGTATACTCTTGCCTCCTTTGTCAAAAATAAGATACCCAGAGGTGCATGGGTTTATTTCTGGGCTTTCTATCTTGTTCCATTGGTCTATATTTCTGTTTTTGTGCCAGTACCATACTGTCTTGATGAGTGTAGCTTTGTAGTATGATCTGAAGTCAGGAAGCTTGATTCCTCCAGCTCCATTCTTCTTTCTCAAGACTGCTTTGGCTATTCAGGATCTTTTGTGTTTCCATATGAATTGTGAAATTTTGTTCTAGTTCTGTGAAAAACACCATTGGTAATTTGACTGGGATCACATTGAATCTGTAGATTGCATTTGGTAGTATAGTCATTTTCACAATATTGATGCTTCCTACCAGGAACATGGAATATCTCTCTATCTATATCATCTTTGATTTCTTTCATTAGTGTCTTATAATTTTCTGTGTACAATTCTTTCATCTGCTTAGGTAAGTTTATTCCTAAATATTTAATTCTTTTTGTTGCAGTGGTGAATGTGATTGACTTCTTAATTTCTCTTTCCAATTATTATTAATTTTTTTTTGGTGTGTGTGTGATAAACTTTTATTAAACTATAAAAGAAATAGACAAAACTTCTGACATAGACATCAGAAGGGGGCAGAAAGAGTGCCCCCTACTACTTTTTTTTTTTGTAATTTTTATTTTTACTTTATTTTGCTTTACAATACTGTATTGGTTTTGCCATACATTGACATGAATCAGCCACGGGTGTACATGAGTTCCCAATGCTGAACCCCCTCCCACCTCCCACCCCATATTTTTTCTATTTTTAAAATCTCTATCCTATTTATTACCTCTCTGATCATTCTTGTTTCCTTTGTTCTACAGACTTTGGACTTTATATCTTCTTCATTTTCTGATTCCTTTAGGTGCTCGTTTAGGTAGTTTGAGATGGACTGTGTTACTACAAACTTCCTTCTTAGAACTGCTTTTGCTGCATACTGTAGATTTGAAAGTGTGTGTTTCATTTTCTTGAGGTATTTTCTGATTTCCTCTTCAATTATGTCATTGGCCTGTTGGTTTTTAGTAGCATATTTTCCAGTTTCTTCATGTTTTTTCTTCTCCCACTTTGTTTTTTTAATTGACTTTTAGCTTCATACTGTGTTACTCAGTTGTGTCCAACTCTTTGCAAGCTCATAGACTATAGTCCACCAGTCTTCTCTGTCCATGGAATTTTCTAGGCAAGAATACTGGAGTTTGTTGCCATTTCCTTCTCCTGGATATCTTCCCAAGCCAGGGATTGAACCCAGGTCTCCCACATTGCAGGCAGACGCATTACTGCCTGAGTCACTAGGGAAGCTAGTTTCATGATATTTTGGTTAGAAAAAATACTTAATATAATTTCTATTCCCTTATATTTGTTGAAAGCTTTTTGTGGCCTAGCATGTGATCTATCCTGGAGAATGATTCATGTGCACTTGAAAGGAATATGTATTCTGCTCTTTGTAGGCTTAAGCCCAACTGGTCTCTTGTGTTATTTATAAACACTGTTGCATTATGGATGATTGGTCCATTGATGTCAGTGTGCTTTTTAAGTCCCCTACTATTATAGTGTGAATATTATTGTTAGCTTCTCCTCTTCTGTCAGTTCAGTTCAGTCTCTCAGTCATGTCCGACTCTGCGACCCCATGAATCACAGCACGCCAGGCCTCCCTGTTCATTACCATCTCTCAGAGTTCACTCAGACTCATGTCCATAGAGTCCGTGATGCCACCCAGCCATCTCATCCTTGGTCGTCCCCTTCTCCTCCTGCCCCCAATCCCTCCCAGCATCAGAGTCTTTTCCAATGAGTCAGCTCTTCGCATGAGGTGGCCAAAGTACTGGAGTTTCAGCTTTAGCATCATTCCTTCCAAAGAAATCCGAGGGCTGATCTCCTTCAGAATGGACTGTTTGGATCTCCTTGCACCCAAGGGACTCTCAAGAATCTTCTCCAACACCACAGTTCAAAAGCATCTATCAGTTAGTATCGTTTATAATATTTAGGTGCTCTTGTCGGGGTAAAAATATATTAACAAATATAATATTCTCTTCTTGTCTTGATCCCTTTATCATTATATAAAGCCCTTCTTTGTCTTATGCCTTTGTCTTAGCCTTTGTATTAGTTTATTTTTTACTTAAATGAGTCTTTCTACCCCTGCTCTTTCTTCCTTCCATGTATATGAACTGTCGTTTTTCCATCCTCTCACTTTCAGTCTGTATGTATTTTTAGTCCTGAATTGAGTCTTTTATAGGCAGCATATTGAGTTCTTGTTATTTATCCAGCCATCCAATATCTTTTGATCAGAGTATTTAGTCCATTGACAATTAGAGTAATTATTGGTAGGTATATACTTATCATTATCAATGGCTTCCCAAGTTGCTCAGTGGAAAAGAGTCCACCTGCCAAGCAGGTGCAGGTTTGATCCCTGGGTTGGGAAGGAAATAGCAACCCACTCTAGTGCCCTTGCCTGAGAAATGAGAAATTCCATGGACAAAGGAGCCTGGTGAGCTACAGTTCATGATGTCACAAAGAGTCAGACCCAACTTAGTGACTACAGCAACAACAATGATGTACTCATCATCATTAGTTTATTTTCCAGTTGCTTTTATTGTTCTCTGTTCATTTCTATTTCTTTTTCCTTCTTCCCTTGTGATTTGAATGATGATTTTCTCTAGTGGTATGCTTCTGTTAATTTCTTTCTGTGTTTGGTGTATCTATTTCAGATTTTTCACTTGGGTTACCATGAGATTCATATACATTGACCTATAATTATATCTACTCATTTTACACTCAGCCATTTATCAAAGACATTCTAAAACATCTACATTTTTACTCCCTTCCCCACCTTTAGTGTTTTTATGTCATATTTTACATCTTCATGCTTATCCCTTAAGTATTTATTCTAGTTATTTTTTGTATTTCAACCTGTGCCTTGGATTATTTAATTGGTTGACCTTGAATTCTTACTACATACTTGCTTTTCTCTGTGGAATTTTCCTTTTCTGACAGATTCTTACTATTTTTCTATTTAGAGAAGACTCTTCTGCATTTATTTTAGAATAGGTTTAATATTGATGTATTCCTTTAGATTTTCCTTGTCTGAGAAGTTCTTTATTTCCCTCTTGTTCTAAATGATAATGTTGCTTTGTAGTGTATCCTAGGTTACAGAATTTTTACTTTTCAGTAGGTTGAAAACTTTGGCTTAAAAACTCAGCATTCAAAAATGAAGATTATGGGATCCAGTCCCATCACTTAGATGGGGAAACAGTGTAAATAGTGATAGACTTTATTTTTGGGACTCCAGAATCACTGCAGATGGTGACTGCAGCCATGAAATTAAAAGACACTTGCTCCCTGGAAGAAAAGCTGTGGCCAACCTGGACAGCACATTAAAAAGCAGAGACATTACTTTGCCAACAAAGGTCCGTCTAGTATAAGCTGTGGATTTTCCAGTAGTCATGTATGGATGTGAGAGTTAGACTATAAAGACAGCTGAGCACAGAAGAACTGATGCTTTTGAACTGTGGTGTTGGAGAAAACTCTTGAGAGTCCCTTGGATGGCATGGAGATCCAACCAGTCCATCCTAAAGGAAATCAGTCCTGAATATTCATTGAACGGACTGATTGATCCTGAAACTGAAACTCCATTACTTTGGCCACCTGATGTGAAGAACTGACTCAGTTGAAAAGACCCTGATGCTGGGAAAGATTGAAAGCAGGAGGAGAAGGAGACAACAGAGGGTGAGACGATTGGTTGGCATCACTGATTCAATGGAGGTGAGTTTGAGCAAGCTCTGGGAGTTGGTGATGGGCAAGGAAACCTGGCATGCTGCAGTCCATGGGGTTGCAAGAGTTGGACACGACTAAGTGACTAAACTGAGATGAACTGAACTTTGAATATATTATGCCATTACTTTCTTGCCTGAAAAGTTTCTGCAAAGAAATTAACTGATAGCCTCATAAGGATCCCTGTGTATGAGTCTTTTTTTTTTTTTTTTTCCTCCTGATACCTTTAGAATTCTCTCTTTATGTTTAACTTTTGCTGTTTTAATTCTGATATGTCTTGGTGTGGGTAGGAGTGCATTAGTTTGGTACACTCTGTGCTTCCTGTACCTGGACATCTGTTTCCTTCTTCAGGGTTAGGAAGTTACCAAGCATGATTTCCTCAAATACATTTTCTATCCTCTACTCTTTCTCCTCTCCTTCTGGAACTCCTAAAATATGAATATTGGAATGCTTAATGTTATTTGAGTGATCTCTTAAGTTGCTTTTATTTTTATAAGTTTCTTTTTCTTTCTGCTTTCTGATTGGGAGATTTCCATTGTTCTATCTTCTCGGTCCTTATTTATTCTATATTGTTTAGTCTGCTATTCATTCCTTTTTACTGTGCTCTTTAGCACAGTAAAATTACCCATTTCTAATTTTTTTAAATTTACTGATTCCTTATTAACATAATCAGTATTTAGATCAATTCTTTTCCTTAATTCAGTTGACATTTATATTACCAATTTTTGAATTTTTCATCCGGTAACTTGTTTATTTCTGTTTCTTTCTTTCTTTTTTTTTTTTTTTTTTAATGATTTTTCTCTTGCTCTTTCAGTGGAGAGTAGTTTCTCTACCTGTTCATGTTACTTTGACTTTATCTGCCTCTGTGAATTTAGATGAGACAGTTACCTGTTACAACCTTTAAGGGTATTCTTGTGTGGTAGTGTTCCTATACAGACTGCATGTGCCCCGTGCCTTTGATGGGAGGGCTGGGCTTTACATGGATGCACTCACATCTCACGGTGTGTTGACAGCAGTCACCTTACTAGTGGGTGAGGCTGTAGGTGAATGCGCTAGAGCAGGCTGCAGATATGAGGTGAGACTTCTCTGTTCACCACTCAGTCAGGAATGGGATCTGATTCCAAGTTGCTGGAACAGAAGTCCTCAGGTTCAGACTTTAGTTAGTTTTGCTCCCTTTAAGTGTATGTTTTCAGTCTCTCTACACTGGGATCTTTGCCACAGAGAAGGGGAATGCTGAAATGTGGGGCCTGTCTACCAACAGAGATCCATTGAGCTGCCAGTATAGGCAGCTGTGCTCTGCTTAAGTGCAGCCTTGCGTGTCTCTCACAGTTCATCACTGACCCCAGCCCTCACTACTTACTCCCTGTTGTGGAACCATTCAAGTAGAGACCAATGTGGATTCTCAATGTGTGTCTGGAATTCTTAACTGTGGTAAAGCAGCTGCTATCAGAGATCTGCGCTGCTTCTGAGGCTATGCCTAAGTAAGAACCAACAACGGCCACCACTGTCCCCTCTCCAGGCTCTGCCCTGGGATCAGGTTCAGTCTTTATCCTGGTCCTGAAAGCCCCAGATCCAGTGCACTCTGTGGTGTGGAGTGAGCAGGGCTGGAGTGTTTGCTCAGGCTGGGGTGCATAGTGACTCTGTCGTGAGAAAGTTGGCATCTTCTAGGGCAGACCTCTCTGCATCCTGCCTTGCGCTCGCACTGCTCATGAGCACAGTCCAAGCTTCTCCAGCCTTTCCATCTGACTCAGTAGTCCTCCAACCAGCCAAGGGGTCTTATCTCATCCTTGTAGGACTCCAGGACTGGAACACACAGTCTGGATCTCAACCTGCTCACTCCCATAGCAGGTGTCTACTCCTGTGTTCTCCCTTTTCCTCAGTCCCCTCCCAGGGACAGAGTTCCTAACCTAATCACTGTTCTTCACTTCTTACCCAAGTACATGTATATCCTTCTTACAGCCTTGGTTGCATAGGAGTCCTTCTGCCAGTTTCCAGTTAGTTTTCAGTGAGGATTGTTCCATATGTAGTTGTATCTTGTGTTTGTGGGGGATGATGAGTTCCATATCCTCTTACTTTCCATCTTGATTGCCCTCCATGGAATAATTTTTTTTTCTAATTTTTTTAAAAATTTATTTTTACCTTATTTTACTTTACAGTATTGGTTTTGCCATACATTGACATCAATCCGCCACGGGTGTATACAAGCTCCCAATCCTGAACCCCTCCCACCTCCCACCCCATATCATCTCTCTGCATCATCCCCGTGCACTAGCCCCAAGCATCCTGTATCTTGTATTGAACATAGACTGGTGCTTTGTTTCTTACATGATAGTATACATGTTTCAATGCCATTCTCCCAAATCATCCCACCCTCTCCCTCTCCCTCAGAGTCCAAAAGTCCATTCTATACATCTGTGTCTCTTTTGCTGTCTCACATACAGGGTCATCATTACCATCTTTCTGAATTCCATATATATGTGTCAGTATACTGTATTGGTGTTTTTCTTTCTGGCTTACTTCACTCTGTATAATCGGCTCCAGTTTCATCCATCTCATTAGAACCGATGACCCAGCAATCACACTGCTGGGCATGCACACCAAGGAAACCAGAATTGAAAGAGGCACATGTACCCCAACGTTCATTGCAGCACTGTTTATAATAGCCAGGACATGGAAACAGCCTAGATGTCCATCAGCAGATGAATGGATCAGAAAGCTATGGTACATATACACAGTGGAGTATTACTCAGCCATTAAAAAGAATACATTTGAATCAGTTTTTTCTAATTTTTATAAATTGGAGGTATTGCTTCATTTGGGCCTTTAGTTAACAGATTCTCTAACTGTGTGCTGTCGTTAAAATGGCCACTGGCCACATGCATTTTACTTAAAATTAATTGAAATTAAGTAAAATTTAAAATTCACTTCCTTAACAGCAGTTGTCACTTTTCCAGTAGTCAATAATCACAGGTCGTTAGTGTCTCTTTCATATTAAACTGAACAAATATGAAACATCTTCATCATCACACAATATTCTGTTGGACCATTGCTGCCTAACTCTTGTATTAAAGGTTGCAGTCCAACAGCAGTTCCCTGTAGAAACAGTAAAACATCTCCATTCTGCTAGTCATAGCAGTGGAATTGATATCTCTTCCTGCATAATTGTGGTAGGCAGTTAAGATTGTGAAATGGGGACCCCTCTTTGGGCATAGCTTAAAGTCTGTGTGTGAAAACTGACTTTAACCATGTTCTTTTCAAGAACTTGATTACCTTATACCTGTCAGAATGGCTATTGTCAAAAAGACCACAAATAGCAAATGTTGACATGGATGCATGGAGAAGGGAACCCTTGTATACTGTTGGTAGGGATGTAAACTGGAGAAAACAGTATGGAGGTTCCTCAAAAAACTAAAAGTACAACTACCATATGAACCATATTAATCAGCAGTTCTACTCCTGGATGTATATCCAGAAAAACCCAAAAACACAAATTTGAAAAGATAACATGCACCCCAGTGTTCATAGCAACACTGTTTACAATAGCCAACATATGGGAGTAACCTAAATGTCCATCAACAGAAAATTATATTAATATGTATACACACACTGTGGTATATATATATAGCTGAGTATTTCACTGTATATATATATATACACATTACTCAGCCTTTAAACAAGAATGAAGTGCTGCCATTTGCTGCAACATGGATGGACCTAGAGGATATTATCCTTTAGTGAAATTACGTAGAGAAAAACAAATCCTATGTAATATCACTTATATATGGAATCTGAGAAATAATTTTTTAAATGAATGTGTATCCAAAACAGACAAACTCATAGGTATAGACAATAATACTGTGGTGAACAAAGGAAAGAAGGAAGGGTAGGGGTCAGACAGTTAGGAATATGGTATTAATAGATACAAACTACTATATTTAAAATAGATAGGCAACAAGAATAGATTGTATCATAGAGAATTATATTCAGTATCTTATATTACTCTGACCTGCCTCTTGAGAAACCTATATGCAGGTCAGGAAGCAACAGCTAGAACTGGACTTGGAACAACAGACTGGTTCCAAATAGGAAAAGGAGTACGTCAAGGCTGTATAGTGTCACTCTGCTTATTTAACTTATATGCAGAGTGCATCATGAGAAACGCTGGACTGGAAGAAGCACAAGCTGGAATCAAGATTGCCGGGAGAAATATCAATAAACTCAGATATGTAGATGATACCAGAAAGTGAAAGAAGAAAGTGGCACAAAGTGAAGAAGAACTAAATAGCCTCTTGATGAAAGTGAAAAGAGAGTGAGAAAGTTGGCTTAAAACTCAACATTCAGAAAACTAAGATCATGGCATCTAGTCCCATCACTTCATGGCAAATAGATGGAGAAACAGTGGCTGACTTTATTTTGGGGGCTCCAAAATTACTGCAGATGGTGACTATGGCCACGAAATTAAAAGACATTTACTCCTTGGAAGGAAAGTTGTGACCAAATTAGACAGGATATTAAAAGCAAAGACATTACTTTGCCAACAAAGGTTCGTCTAGTCAAGCCTATGGTTTTTCCAGTGGTCATATATGAATGTGAGAGTTGGACTGGGAAGAAAGCTGAGTGCCAAAGAATAGATGCTTTTGAACTGTGGTGTTGGAGAAGACTCTTGAGAGTCCCTCGGACTTCAAGGAGATCCAACTAGTCCATTCTGAAGGAGATCAGCCCTGGGTGTTCATTGGAAGGACTGATGTTGAAGCTGAAACTCCAATAATTTGGCCACCTGATATGAAGAACTGACTCATTGAAAAAGACCCTGATGCTGGGAAAGACTGAGGTAGGAGGAGAAGGGGAAAACAGAGGATGAGATGGTTGGGATGGTATCACCGACTCAATGGACATGAGTTTGGGTAAACTCCAGGAGTTGGTGATGGATAGGGAGGCCTGGTGTGCTGTGGTACATGGGGTCACAAAGAGTTGGACATGACTGAGTGACTGAACTGAATTGAATTAACCTGTGGAATTTAATCTGCATGAGAGTACTGAATCACTGTGCTGTATACCTGAAACTAACAGTACTACACATCAGCTCTGCTGCTGCTGCTGCTAAGTCACTTCAGTCGTGTCTGACTCTGTGTGACCCTGTAGACGGCAGCCCACCAGGCTCCCCCATCTCTGGGATTCTCCAGGCAAGAACACTGGAGTGAGTTGCCATTTCCTTCTCCAATGCATGAAAGAGAGAAGTGAAGGTGAAGTCACTCAGTTGTGTCTGACTTTTAGCGACCTCATGGACTGCAGCCTACCAGGCTCCTATGCCCATGGGATTTTCCAGGCAAGGGTATGGAGTGGGTTGCCATTGCCTTCTCCACACATCAACTCTACTTCTCTTCTATTAAAACAAAAACAATAAAGTATTTGAGATAGTCCCTTTGTTCTAAATTTGTGTAGTCCATGATGTCATAAAGTCTCATATACAACTTAGGGACTGAACAACAACAACATTATACAGATACAACTGCCACCATCCTCTTTTTTTAATGGATGGAAAGATTGGGTCCCAGAAAGACTACCCAAAAGGCAAAGTGTATCTCTTATTCCAGAGGGCTCTTTATTCACAGGAATATTGGTACAGAAATAGCAATACCAGTTGCTTGCTCTCATGAAAATAAGCATTGAACCAAGGGCTGGAAATTGTTGTCTCTTCTTCAGTTTTTTTTTTTTTTTCTTTTACTACCCCATCTTTTTCATTAAGATAAATGAAGACATATATTACATATCCACTTCCACCATATAGCAAGCTGAAATTCTGGTAAAAAACACAAGAAAAGAAAAACGTAAGTATTTTTCCTGCATATAACTGGATTATAACAATTATAAAAGCTATTAATGTTTTTAACTCACTATTGGCAAGATAATGTCGTCTCAATAAAAGTATATGTAACTTTATAAGCTTTTGATTATATGAAAATCTAGTAAATATGAAGTACAAGCTGTTTCCTGGGATATACTGAGTAATAACTGGAGTCTTTTCTCCAGTTTTCTGAGAAAATTTTGAACATACTTAAATCTTCCATCTAGTCAAGGCTATGGTTTTTCCTGTGGTCATGTACGAATGTGAGAGTTGGATTGTGAAGAAGGCTGAGCGCCGAAGAATTGATGCTTTTGAACTGTGGTGTTGGAGAAGACTCTTGAGAGTCCCTTGGACTGCAAGGAGATCCAACCAGTCCATTCTGAAGATCAGTCCTGGGATTTCTTTGGAAGGAATGATGCTAAAGCTGAAACTCCATCACTTTGGCTACCTCATGTGAAGAGTTGACTCCTTGGAAAAGACCCTGATGCTGGGAGGGATTGGGGGCAGGAGGAGAAGGGGACGACCAAGGATGAGATGGCTGTATGGCATCACGGACTTGATGGACGTGAGTCTGAGTGAACTCCTGGAGTTGGTGATGGACAGGGAGGCCTGGCGTGCTGCAATTCATGGGGTCACAAAGAGTCGGACACAAGTGAGCGACTGAACTGAACTGAAATCTGTTGAGCACTATTGTTTTCTTCTGGAAATTACATTTTCTTTGAAAAATACATGTAATTTTAACATTTAGTCACATCCTGAGATATATCTAAGAGGGGCATATCCACCACTACCTATTACTTAGTGTTCTGCTGATGATGATTGTGGCTCCCTCTGTTTCCTGCAGAATTTAGTGGTTTTTAAGCACAGGTATAGTAGGGTTTGCTCACCAGTTTTCCTTGTAGCAGTAGTGTGGATAATTCTTATTAGAAGTCTGTGGTTTTCTTTTGTTTTGTTTTTCCATGCTTCCCTTTCCCTCTCTTTCCTTTTGCTTACTTTTGTCTATCTTTATCTTTGTTATATATCCCTGCCTTCTTCCCTAATCTTTACATATGTTTTACTTGTATTTTTTTTATTGCCAGTATTTTTAAGGCCAGTATTTTCCTATAAGCCTAGCTAGTCCTTTGCACTGACCTTGAACTTAATGATCATTGATGTCTGCTTTAGTTGTTTGCCCTGACTCTAAAATTATACTTTTCAAGTAGAAAAAGAAAAAAAAAGGTCAGTTTAATTTTATTTTGTTCTTTTAGCAGTTCAGTGTTAGAATTTTTAATCTCTCTCAAATATGGTCTGGGTTTGTGATTCCAGTATCTGAGCTAAGTCAATTCAGCAAGACAAATAATTTTTGTAGACCTGAAGGCTAATTTTATCTCTTCTTGACATTCTTTTCTTATATCAAGCAAATCTTTTCCTTAAGTTTTAGTAACTTGTGTGTCTGGATGTTGATTATGGCTTGGAAAAAAATTCTACAAAAAATATTTTTGTTATCTATTTTTATTCATCATGTTCTGAATGTTCTGTTAATCAAAATGAAAATGTGTATAACTAGTATTCAGTAACTTAGAATAAACAGTGTAAAGCAAAATAAAATTTTAACTCAAAAGCTGTGATGGTCATATTTTTACTAACAAATTGAAGACCTTTCAAGTCTTTCAGATCCTTCATTTTCATATTAGTTAATATTGCTGCTACTGTGTGCAAAGACAGTGAAATGGTACTGTAGCTTGTACAGTGCTTGTATAATCATGCTTACTAAATGTTTACAAAAGCATTTATTAAAATGTCCTACACATTTACCATAATATACCGAGTGCTTGCCAAGTTATGTTCTTGTTCTTGTTGTTCAGTCACTCAGTAATGTCTGAATCTTTGCATCCCCAAGGGGTACAGAACACCAGGCTGTTTTGTCCTTCACCATCTCTCAGAGCTTGTTCAAACTCATGTCTATTGAGTCAGTTACGCCATCCAACCATCTTGTCCTCTGTCATTCACTTCCCCTTCTGCCGTCAATCTTTCCCAGCATCAGAGTCTTTTCTAATGAGTTGACTCTTCCCATCAGGTGGCCAAAGTACTGGAGCTTCAGTTTAAGCATCAGACATTCTAATGAAAATTTAGTATTGATTTCCTTTAGGACTGACTGGTTTGACCTCCCAGCTGTCAAAGGACTCTCAAGAGTCTTCTCTATCACCACAGTTCACAAGTATCAATTCTTTGGCACTCAGTTTTCTTTATGGTCCAGCTCTCGCATGCATACATGACTACTGGGAAAAACCATAGCTTTGACTATACAGACCTTTGTTGTCAAAGTGATGTCTCTGCGTTTTAATATGCTCTCTAGGTTTGTAGTGGGAAATAGATGGGGAAACAGTGAAAGCGGCGTCAGACTTTATTTTTTTGGGCTCCAAAATCACTGCAGATGGTGACTGCAGCCATGAAATTAAAAGATGCTTATTCCTTGGAAGAAAAGCTATGACCAATCTAGACAGCATATTAAAAGGCATTACCTTGCCAACAAAGGTCCATCTAGTCAAGGCTATGCTTTTTCCAGTCGTCATATATGAGGTGAGAACTGGACAGTGGAGAAAGCTGAGACCCGGAGAATTGATGCTTTTGAACTGTGGTGTTGGAGAAGACTCTTGAGAGTCCCTTGGACTGCAAAGAGATCCAACCAGTCCATCCTAAAGGAGATCAGCTCTGGGATTTCTTTGGAAGGAATGATGCTAAAGCTGAGACTCCAGTACTTTGGCCACCTCATGCAAAGAGTTGACTTATTGGAAAAGACTCTGATGCTGGGAGGGATTGGGGGCAGGAGGAAAAGGGGACGACAGAGGATGAGATCACTGGATGGCATCATGGACTCAATGGATGTGAGTTTGAATGAACTCCGGGAGTTGGTGATGGACAGGGAGGCCTGGCGTGCTGCAATTCATGGGGCTGCAAAGAGTCAGACAGGACTGAGTGACTGAAATGAACTGAACTGAACTAGGTTTGTAGTAGCTTTTCTTCCCAGGAGTAAGCATCTTTTATTTCATGGCTGCAGTCACCATCTGCAGTGATTTTGGAGCCCATGAAAATAAAGTCTGTCACTGTTTCCATTGTTTCCCGTCTATTTGACATGAAGTGATGGGACCAGATGCCATGATCTTTGTTTCATGAGTGTTGAGTTTTAAGCCCACTTTTCACTCTCCTCTTTCACTTTCGCTGAGAGGTTTTTTTTTTCTTCGCTTTCTGCCAGAAAGTGTGGTGTCATCTACGTATCTGAGATTATTGATATTTGTCCCAGAAGACTTGATCCAGCTTGTTCTTCTTCCAGCCTGGCATTTTGCATGATGTACTCTGCGTAATGAAAGTGACAGTCACTCAGTCGTGTCTGACTCTTTGCAACCCCATATGCTATATAGTCCATGGAATTTTCCAGGCAAGAATACTGTACTGGGGAGTTGTTCCCTTCTCCAGGGGATCTTCCCAACCCAAGGACTGAACCCAGGTCTCCCACATTGCAGGCGGAGCCTTTACCAGCTGAGCTAGAAGTAAATTCAGCTGGGTGACAATATACAGTCTTGACATACTCCTTTCTGGTTTTGGAGCCATTGCTCCATGTCCATTCCATTGTCCACGTGTTCCATATCCAGTTCTAACAGTTCCTTCTTGACCTGCATACAGGTTTCTGAGGAAGCAGGTAAAGTGAGCCAGTGTTCCCATCTCTTTAAGAATTTTTTACAGTTTGTTGTGATTGTTTTCCCTACTTTCTTCAATTTAAGTATGAGTTTTATGATAAGGAGTGTCACCATTTTTTTAACACTTATGTTATTCCCTATCATATTAACCTCTGTATGTGTCAGTTGTAAAAATTAACTTGCCTTTTCCAAAAAGAATGGGTTGACTATGTTTTCAGTTATTAGCATTCTGAAGATATTATTTTGTGGGCTTAAAGTAACTTACAGAAAATATATTTCTTTTAAATTTAGTTAAATAATATGAAGACTTGAAAGCCAGGCACAGCACTCCTCCCATAAATAAAATCACCATACCCCCAAAACACATATTATTTATTATTCAAAAGGTTAGTTTTTCTAATTAGAATATGACTTCTTTCTTTTAAATTGACCCTAAATTTTACTTTTATAAGAGAACTCTATATTTTCAAATAAATAATTTATTTTTATAAAATAGATATAGATAAAATATATTACTAGTAAAAAAATCTACTTAAAATGCCATAAAGCATTTTCTTAGAAAATTGGCCAGCCTAACTTAAATGACTTATGTGGTTTTGCTTTCTTATCCTATTTAACTCTCATTGGTTTCTCTTATTTAATATCATGGACTGTCTTTCTCAGTAGAGAATATGCAAAGTGTACATTAATGTGGTTTTAATTTTGATGATATGGAAATTTAATTCAATTAATTAAATTTAGAGTAACTTAACTCAGATTGTAATATCAAAACTAGAATCTAGTAAAAAAATTTAATTATATTTTTTAATTATAAAGTTTGGCAAGTTTCAGTATAATGTCAGAATTTGCATTCTTTTTCTTTGCAAACTTGATGATGCCCTACATCTTTCAATCCACTTCAGTCCTTCAGTCAGTTTTGACTCTTTGTAACCCCATGGATTGAAGCTCAGCAGGCTTCCCTGTCCATCACCAACTCCCAGAGCTTGGTTAAACTCACGTGCACCAAGTCAGAGATGCCATCCAACGACCTCATCCTTTGTCATCCCCGTCTCCTCCTGCTCTGTCTTTCCCAGCATCAGAATCTTTTCCAGTGAGTCAGTTCTTTGCATCAGGTGGCCAAAGTATTGGAGTTTCAGCATCAACATCAGTCCTTCCAGTGAATGTTCAGGACTGATTTCCTTTAAGATAGGCTGGTTTAATTTCCTTGCAGTCCAAGGGACTCTCAAGAGTCTACTCCAGCATCACAGTTCAAAAGCATCAGTTCGACAGTGCTCAGCTTTCTTCAGGGTCCAACTCTCACATTCATACATCCATATATGACTACTGGAAAAACCATTGCTTTGTCTAGATGAAACTTCCTCAGAGAAGTAATGTCTCTAATCTTTATTATGCTGTCTAGGCTGGTCATACCTTTTATTCCAAGGAGCAAGTATCTTTTAATTTCATGGCTGCACTCACCATCTGCAGTGATTTTGGAGCCCCCAAAAATAAAGTCTGTCCCTGTTTTCATTATTTCCCCATCTATTTGCTATGAATTGATGGGACCAGAGGCCATGATCTTCTTTTTTTTGAATGTTGAGCTTTAAGCCAAATTTTTACTCTCCTATTTCCTTTCATCAAGAGGCTCTTTAGTTCTTTGCTTTCTGCCATAAGGGTGGTGTCATCTGTGTATCTGACGCTATTGATGTTTCTCCCGGCAATCTGGATTCCAATTTGTGCTTCCTCCAGCCCAGCATTTCACATGATGTATTCTGCATATACGTTAAATAAGCAGGGTGACAATATACAGCGTTGACATACTCCTTTCCCAATTTCAAACCAGTCTGTTGCTCCATGTTGGGT
Source organism: Nanger dama (assembly GCA_917880005.1). NCBI lineage: Eukaryota > Metazoa > Chordata > Mammalia > Artiodactyla > Bovidae > Nanger > Nanger dama. Next base: position 41,386,960 of record CAKJTW010000002.1, read on the forward strand.
TCTAACTGTTTCTTTTTGACCTGCAGACAGATTTCTTAGGAAGCAGATAAGGTGGGCTGGTATTCCCACCTCTTGACAAATTTTCCAGTTTGTAGTGATCCACACAGTCAAAGGCTTTGGCATAGTCAATATAGCAAAAGTAGATGTTTTCTGGAACTCTCCTGCTTTTTCAATGATCCAACAGATGTTGATAGTTGGATCTGCCATTCCTCTGCCTGTCTAAATCCACTTTGAACATCTGGAAGTTCACAGTTCACATGCTGTTGAAGCCTGGCTTGGAGAATATTGAGCACATCTTTGCTAGAGTGTGAGACAGATGCAATGTGCAGTATTTTGAACATTCTTGGTATTGCCTTTCTTTGAGATTGGATTGAAAACTGACCTTTTGCCGTCCTGTGGCCACTGCTGAATTTTCCAAATTTGCTGGCATATTGAGTACAGCACTTTCACAGCATCATGTTTTAAGATTTGAAATAGTTCAGCCAGAATTCCATCACCTCCACTAGCTTTGTGATGATGCTTCCTAAGGTCCACATGACTTCACATTCCAGGATTTCTGGCTCTAGGTGAGTGATCACACCATCATGGTTATTTCAGGGTTATTAAGATCTGTTTTGTATAGTTTTTCTGTGTATTCTTGCCACCTTTACTTAATATCTTCTGCTTCTGTTAGGTCCATACCATTTCTGTCCTTTATTGTGCCCATGTTTGCATGAAAAGATGCATGCCCATCTTTGCAGCTTTCCTTTGGTATCTCTTATTTTCTTGAAGAGATGTCTAGTCTTTCCCATTCTATTGTTTTCCTCTATTTCTTTGCATTGGTCAATGAGGAAGGCTTTCTTATCTGTCTGCGCTATTCTTTGGATCTCTATGTACAAATGGGTATATCTTTCCTTCTCTACTTTGTCTTTAGCTTCTCTTACTTTCTCAGCTGTTTGTAAGGCCTCCTGAGACAGCCATTTTGCCTTTATGCATTTGTTTTTATTGAGGATGGTCTTGATTACTGCTTCCTGTACAATTTCAGAAACTTCCATTCATAGTTCTTTAGGCACTCTATCAGATCTAATCCCTTGAATCTATTTGTCACTTCTACTGTATAATCATAAGGGATTTGATTTAGGTAATAAATTAATTTCCTAGTATTTTTCACTACTTTCTTCAGTTTATGAAATTGGTAATAAGTATTTCATGATCTGAGTCACAGTCAGCTCCCAGTCTTGTTTCTGCTAACTGTATAGAGCTTCTCCATCTTTAGCTACAAAGAATATAATCAATCTGATTTCAGTATTGATCATCTGGTGATGTTCATGTGTAGAGTCTTCTCTTCTGTTAATGGAAAAGGATGTTTGCTATGACCAGTGCGTTCTCTTGGCAAAACTCTGTTAGCCTTTGCCCTGCTTCATTTTGTACTCCAAGGCCAAATTTACCTGTTACTCCAGGTATTTCTTGACTTCCTACTTTTGCACTCCAGTCCCCTGTGATGAAAAGGAAATCTTTTTGGCTGTCAGTTCTAGAAGGCCTTGTAGGTCTTCATATAACTGTTCAACTTCAGCTTCTTCAACATTACTGGTCAGGGCATAAACTTTCGTTAGTGTGATAATGAATGGTTTGCCTTGGAAACAAACAGAGATCATTCTGTCGTTTTTGAGATTGCGCCCAACTGCTGCATTTGGACTCTTTTGTTGACTATGAGGGCTATTCCATTTCTTCTAAGGGATTCTTACCCACAGTAGTTGATACAATGCTCTTCTGAACTAAATTCACCCATTCCAGTACATTTTAGTTCACTGATTCCTAAAATGTCAATGTTCACTCTTGCCATCTCCTGTTTGACCACTTCCAATTTGCCTTGATTCTTGGACCTAACACTCCAGGTTCCTATACAATATTATTCTTTGCAGCATCAAACTTTATTTCCATCACCAGTCACATCCACAACTGGATTTCCACAGTTCCATAACCAGTCACATCTACAACTTTAGTTTATATAAAAGGCAGAAAATCAAGCACAACTTTGGCTGATTTGGCCTCTCTGCTTTTAATCTTACATTTGTATTCATTTTAGGGACAAATTTTTATCCCATCTGTTACAAAGAGCTTTTCTATCACTGGTTTGGAACAAATGTGATACTTCTTGTTTGTTTTTAAAGAAAATCTAAATTTAATAGCCAGGCTACCATTGATTTCCTTTAATCACTGTCTTCTATGATTGAGATGAAAGCCAAGTTCATGAGAATCTGTTGAAAGAAATAGGTTTATTATTTAATGCACTCAGTTTATCAGTAAAGAAGAAGAAAACAATGAAAACTAACATGAGAATAGCAATATTCTTTTTAAGTGTGCTCCTCTTGACTAAAGTTTAAGCCTCAAGATGGTTCCACAGACCAAGACACAATGATAGAATCATAAGCAATCTAGAGCTCATCTAGTGAAATCTGTTATAGTATAGCACCAATAGTAGGTCCTGTGGCTGGGCCAAACAGCATCATGAATCTCCTCAGGGAGATGGAAAGACAGGCACTAGGTAGCATATCTGTCCTTGTGACCTAGTCAGTTAAAAGGTAAGAAATTTTGCCCCTACCAACCTGTTCCTTCCAAACTATTCTTGGACTTCCCTTGTGGCTCAGCTGGTAAAGAATCCACCTGCAATATGGGAGACCTGGGTTTGATCCCTGGGTTGGGAAGATCCCCTGAAGAAAGGAAAGGTTACCCACTTAAGTATTCTGGCCTAGAGAATTCCAGAGACTGACTAGTCCGTGGGGTCGCAAAGAACTGTACACTACTGAGCGACTTTCCCTGACTCACCAACCTGTTGCTATATTTAAAGTGGATAATGAACAAGGACCTACTGTATAGCACTGGGAACTCTTTCTATTATGTGGCAGCCTGGATGGGAGAGGAATTTGGGCTAGAATGAATACTTGTATATATATGGCAGAGTTCCTTTGCTGTCCACCTTACACAACTATTATAACATTGTTAATCAGCTATACTCCAATATAAAATTTTAAAAGTTAAACAAAAAGGAATAGGGTCAGAATATAGGGAGAATCAACAAAGTAGGAAAAAGACATGCAGATTAATGAAATAGATGGAAGGAGAAACAGCCTTGATAATTACAGAAATATAATGGCTTTCTCTCAGCTCAGGCTCCTTTTATTACTTACAATATAAATAGTAAACTATGTGGAACAGAAGTGGAAATGTAAAGTACAAGAAATGCATGCTTTTGGTGGTTTACAAACTTTTGAGAACAGAAGTTAGCTTGCCTCTTCTCCATAGGAGATAATTAACTGAGGCTTGATTAAACCTACTAACAAAACCATATCCAGTATTGAGATAAACATGTTTCCCAAGATAAGGATTATTTACGCCTATGATATCTTTACAAACCTATTTTTTAAAAAAAGCAGAACTATAGGCATCTAGTTATGATGATCAGACCACTTATAAAAATAGTGGTTTAACAGTGAAGGAGACAGATTGTATCAGCTGAGTGTCTAGGAAAGGCTGCAGATAAAAGTTGAGCCCATATAGATTTAAGCAGTAGGGTGATTTAGGGAAATGAGTCCTTATCTGAGCCCATCCCTGCCACAGACCAGGCTAGTTCCTAACCTCTCTAAGCTTCCAGGTTTCTAATATGCATAATTGCAAACTTTAAGGGATGTTGGCAGTAAAATAGGCCTGCAGGAAATGATATCCATTATTTTCAAATTCCTTTCTTAGTCTTCACTATAAAACTCATGGTGAACATACTTTCATTGCTCCTGTAATTCATTAATGAAGAAGCAGTAGGGTTGTATAAATATATCCGAGACTTTCTTAAATAAGTTATAAACCTCCTGTCTTCTCTGGCCTAAACTGTTAACGATGTTACTCACGAGCCAAGCTCTGTTAATGGATAGGAATATGTAGTCATGAGCAAAATAGAGTGCCTTACTTAAGATTATTGAGAGTTTAGTGGAGGAGTCACAAAAATAAAGAAGCAGTTATCTTACAGTGCAGAGATGATATGTTAATAGCAATCACAGCACATAGGTGGGAGCTCAGTGCTCAACAGAAAGGGTGAAAGGGATTGGGGATGGTTGGCAATGGTTTCCCAGAGGAGAAACTTATGTGCTGTGCTGTGCTTGATTGTTCATGCATGTCTGAGTCTTTGTGACCCTGTGGACTGTAGCCCACCACTCTCCTCTGGTCATGGAGATTCTCTAGGCAAGAATACTGGTGTGGATTGCATACCTTCCTCCAGGGTGTCTTCCCAACCAAAGGAGCAAACCCAGGTCTCCTGCATTGAAGGTAGGTTCTTTACCATCTGAGCCACAAGGGAAGCTCAAGAATACTGCAGTGGGTGGACTATCCCTTCTCCACGGGAACTTCCCAGCCCAGGAATCAAACAAGAGTTTTCCTCATTACAGGTGGATTCTTTGCCAGATGAGCTACCCAGGAAGCCCCAAAGCTTCTCATCTGTTTCTGTTAGTTGCTCAGTCATGTCTGGACATGCCTGCAGTATGCCAGGCTTCCCTGTCTTTCACCATCTCCCAGAGCTTGCTCAAACTCATGTCCATTGAATCAGTGGTGCCATCCAACTGTCTCATCCTCTGTCATCCCCTTATCCTCCTGCCTTCAGTCTTCCAGCATCAGTGTCTTTTCTAATGAATTGGCTCTTCCCATCACATCAGGTGGCCAAAGTATTGAAGCTTCAGCTTCAACATCAGTCCATCTAATGACCATTCAGATTAATTTCCGCAAGGATTGACTGGTTTGATCTCCTTGCTGTCTGAGACTCTCAATAGTCTTTTCTAACACCACAGTCCAAAAGTATCAATCTTTGGCACTCAGCCTTCTTTATGGTCCAACTCTCACATTCATACATGGCTACTGGAAAAACCATAGCTTTGACTAAAGGAACCTTTATTGGCAAAATAATATCTGTTTTTTAATATACTGTCTAAGTTTGTCATAGTTTTTCTTCCACGGAGCAGGCATCTTTTAATGTCATGGCTACAATCACCATCTGAAGTGATTTTGGAGCCCAAGAAAATAGTCTGTCACTGTTTCCATTGTTTTCCCATCTATTTGCCATGAAGTGATGGGACTAGAGGCCATGATCTTCATTTTTTGAATGTTGAGCTTTCAGCCAAGTTTTTCACTCTCCTCTTCCACCTTCATCAAGAGACTCTTTAGTTCTTCTTCTCTTTCTGCCATAAGGGTGATATCATGTGCATATCTGAGGTTATTGATATTTCTTCTGGCAATCTTGATTCAAGCTTGTTCTTTATCAAGCCCAGTATTTCTCATGATGTACTCTGCACATAAATTAAATAAGCAGAGTGACAATATATAGCCTTGACATACACCTTTCCCACTTTGTAACCAGTCCTTTGTCCATGTCTGGTTCTGACTATTGCTTCTTGACTTGTATACAGATTTCTCAGAAGGCAGGTAAGGTGGACTGGTATTCCTGTCTCTTTAAGAATTTTCTACAGTTTGTTGTGATCCACACAGTAAAAGGCTTTAGCATAGTCACTGAAGCAGAAGTAGCTGTTATTCTGGAATTCTCTTGCTTTTTCTATGATCCAAGAGATGTTGCCAATTTGATCTCGGGTTCCTCTGCCTTCATTAAATCAATTTGAACATCTGGAAGTTCTCAGTTCACACTGTTGAAGCCTGGGTTGAGAATTTTTAGCATTATTTTGCTCGCATGTGAGATAAGTGCATTTGTGTGGTAGTTTGAACATCCTTTGACATTCTCTTCTTTGGGATTGGATTGAAAAGTGACATTTTCCAGTCCTGTGACCCCTGCTGAGTTTTCCAAATTTGCTGGCAAGTTGAGTGCAGCACTTTCACACATCATCTCTTAGGATCTGAAATAGCTCAACTGGAATTCCATCACCTCCACTAGCTTTGTAGCGATGCTTCCTAAGGCCCACTTGACTTCTCACTCCAAGATGTCTGGCTCTAGGTGAGTGATCACACCATTGTAGTTATCTGGGTCATTATGATCTTTTTTGTATAGTTTTTCTGTGTATTCTTGTTACCTCTTCTTAATATCTGCTTCTGTTAGGTCCATACTATTTCTGTCCTTAATTGTGCCCATCTTTGCATGAAATATTCCCTTGGTTTCTCTAATTTTCTTGAAGAAATGTCTATTTTATCCCAATCTCTTGTTTTCCTTTATTTCTTTGCATTCACTTAGGAAGGCTCTCCTTAATATATCTCTCCTTGCTATTCTTTGGAACTTTGCATTCAGGTGGGTATATCTTTGCTTTTCTCCTTTGCCTTTCACTTTTCTTCTTTTCTCAGCTATTTGTAAGGCTTACACAGATAGCCTTTTTGCATTTCTTTTTCTTGCAGATGGTTTTGATCACCACCTAATGTACAGTGTAATGAACCTTGGTCCATAATTCTTCAGTCTGTCAGATCTAATCCTTTGGTTCTATTTGTCACTTCCACTGTATAATCGTAAGAGATTTGATTTAACTGATAACTTAATGGCCCAGTAGTTTTCCCTACTTTCTTCAGTTTATGATGAAAGCATAACGATTTGGCAATAAGTAGTTCATGATCTGAGTCACAGTCAGCTTCTGGTCTTGTTTTTGCTGACTGTATAGAGCTTCTCCATCTTTGACTACAAAGAATATAATGTCTGATTTTGTTATTGACCAAAACTAGCCATGTGTAGAGTCACCTCTTCTATTGTTGGAGGAGTCATCCTTTGTTTTGTTGAAAATTGTTTTATGCATCTTCAAAATTAGATCTGAAAAAGTACTTTTGAAATGTTGAGGCTCTTAGTAATTTAGTTGACCAATATTTTTCTGTTACCATTTGTTTTTAAGAATATGTATGTAAGAAAATATATCATTACCCTGAAAAAAATGTTAAAATTAATTTAGATTATTCATAATCCCATTTTTCAGAGATGACATTTCACTTTTTATGTTTCATGGATATACTTTAACTTATAGAGTTAACATCATGTCATATATATGCATTTGTAAGTTTTTTACTTAGTAGTAAAGTGTTACTATTTTCCATTTTATTACTTATCATCTTAATGTTTTTAATAGTTTTATAGAATTATTTTATGTGACTAGGCTATAGTTTGTTTAACCAGTCTCATAATGTAGAGTATCAATGTTACAGTTTTCTGGTGCTGCTGTAGAAACACCATAGATTTTGACAGGAAAATACCACAAATGTATTATCTTAAATCCTCTGTCAGAAATCTGACAGACTGGGCTGAGATCAAGATGTCAACAACACTGCATTCCATTCTGGAGTGTGTATGGAAGAATTCATTTACTTCCCTGTTCAGTTTCAGAAGGCAATCCTTGATTCATGCACCCTCCCATCTAACACCCAGAAATCCATCTTCAAAGCCAACAGTGGAGAGTTGGGTCTTCACATGGCATCACTTGACCTCCTTTTAGTCACAGCTCTCTCTGACTCTTTTCTGCCTCCCTGTTTCACTTTCAAATGCTTGTGATTATGTTGGACCCAACTGAATAATCTACTAGCATTTCCTGGTCTCAAGGTCAGCTGATTAGTAACCTTAATTACATCTGCAACCTTAATATTCCTTTACCATGTAAAGTAACATTTTCACAGATTCTGGTCATTAGGAGGTAGACATCTTTGAAAGGCCATTACTCTGCCAGCCACAATGTGGTTTTAATTTTTTTTCAGTTTTATAAATAAGGTATTCTATTTTATTGTTTAGTTGCTAAGTCATAATCTTTGTTGTTTAGTAACCAAGTCACGTCTGACTCTTTTGAAACCCCATGGACTATAGCCTGCCAGATTCCTCTGTCCATAGGATTTTCCAGGCAAGAAGACTGGAGTGGGTTGCCGTTTCCTTTTCCCAGAGATCTTCTCCACCCAGGGATGAACCCATGCCTCCTACATTGGCAGGCAGATTCTTTAACGACTAAGCCACCTGGAAATAATAATGATGCTTGAATGAACGTCATGAATTTTCAGTTACATCTCTTTTAAAAAGTAAACAGCCAACATTTTCCTGTAAATTGAATCAGATTCTCCTTACTTGTTCTTTACATATGACTCAATATTTTATATACTATTAATTGCTTGATTTAGTACTAAAAAAGTGATACAGACATATATTACTTAATACTGGTTTCTGGAGTTATTTTATAGAGTGTAGAGTTTCTATTCACATGTAGCAATTTTAATTAACTTAATAATGAAGTATAAAATGTTATTGGCCAGAGACAAGTTGGAAGTGAAAGCAAATAAAGATATGAATAATTATTTATTTTTAGTTGAAATAATTATATGGGATAATAAAAACAACGAATAAGAGTTTAGAACTTAAAGTAAAATATTTTCACCACTAAAGCATAAACTCTGCCTATACTCCCTATAATAGTATATGAGTACCCTACATACATTCACACTCATAATTATAGAATCACTTGTTAGAGAGGAAGCATGTAATTCTATTAATGCATGTTAGAATATCTCATTTAATATGAAAATGTATAAAAATATCATTAATTTAAATATTGAGAGAAATATATAGCAATCTGAGAAAATATGATAATAATTTAGAAATACATAATGAAAAATTCAGCAAGAAAACTGTACTGATGGTAAATTTAGGGATTTGAATGGGTGATAAATAAGCAGTCAGATGTGTATGATCTGCAAAATTATAGGCCTAATAAACTTTAAAATGAATAGGATGATATGATAACATAAACCAACTCTAGTTTGCTTATATCAATTTTTAAAATGAGAGCTATCCCTTCATCTAATTTGAAATATTTCTAAAATCACAGTATGACAGGTAACATTTTAAGTTATATTGTTCAATATAGGGAAAACTTTCATTTGTGCTTTTGAAAAGTAAACACTTTGAACTATTCAGAGAGAAATAGTTCAGTGTTTATGGTTATTTGAAATACTGGAATAATTTTAGTTGTTTTTATTGAGATAAAAGCAGGTCATAACTGAATGAATCAGATTAGAGCTATGTGAGTCAGCATATAAAGCTAAGTCCCACCACTAGTATTATAAACCTTTGATTACTTTTTAAGTATTCTATATAGAAGAAAATAATGTCTGTATTCAAAGGGTCCTCTACATTGAACTTCTTTGCCTGTTATATCACTGTAGACATCATATTTTAAAAGTGATCATGAAAAGTTAGTTCAGCTCCCTCTTGCAATTCTGTTTTGTGTGATAAAGGAAAAATGAAAGTGAAGTTGCTTAGTCGTGTCCGACTCTTTGCGACCCCATGGACTGTAGCCTACCAAGTTTCTCCATCCATGGGAGTTTCCAGGCAAGAATACTGGAGTGGGTTGCCATTTCCTTCTCCAGGAGATCTTCCCAACCCAAGGACTGAACCCAGGTTTCCGCACTGTAGGCAAACTCTTTACCGTCTGAGCCACCAGGGAAGTCTGTGTGATAAAGGGGAAATATTCAAAAATATGGTAAGTTTTACTAACTTAGTGTCAATAATTGTAAGGCTGTCACAAAGTTGTATGTTTTAAGTGAAAAACCTATTATATAATGCTTCAATACGTTAACATTTTTCCCATAAACTAGATAAGCCACAGAACTTGGAGATTTGAGGGAGCCAACTACTTTTCCAACACCACATGAATTCTCCAGGAGTTGCCCAATTCAGCCCAAATCAATCCATTATTTGATGTCTGCCAGATCATTTCTATAGAATTTCTGAACAATCCGTTTTGCAAACAAAGCCGAATGCACCTGTGATGTTGGGTACAAAGTAAAGGCAAAATCATTTGCTGGAGTATGCTGAAATCATAAGGAAGAGAGCTCACTGCTCTGTTCACACCACGCCTCTGGCTATTGCCCTATTTTAATCTATAAGGAGAAGGAGAAACAGAGAGGGGCCTCTTACAGTGACAAGAATAAGGACATATTTCTTGGCTCCAGGTTCATGCGGTTCATACTGTCACTTTTGTCCTTCCTTGCCAAGAAGAAAAAACTGCGGTCCTAATATGGTGGAGGAATAGGATGGGGAGATCACTGTCTCCCCACAAATTCATCAAAAGAACAATTGAACGCTGAGGAAATTCTCCAAAACAACTTCTGAACACTGACGGAGAATACCAGGCGCCCAGAAAGGCAGCCCATTCTCTTTGAAAGGAGTGCTGTATGAATGGAGAAGTCTTGAGGCTACTGTAAGAATAAGACTGAAACCAGAGGCAGGAGGCTTAAATCCAAAACTTGAGAACACCAGAAAACTGACTCCAGGGAATATTAATCAACAAAAGCTCATCCAAAAGCCTCCATACCTACACTGAAACCAAGCTCCACCCAAGAGCCAACAAGTTTCAGAAAAGACATACCAAGGTATTTCTCCAACAACAGAGGAACATAACCCTGAGCATTAAAGTATAGGCAGCCAAAAGTCACACCAAGCCCTTAGACATCTCAAAACTCACTACTGGACACTTCATTGCACTCCAGAGAGAAGAGATCTAGCTTCACCCACCAGAACACTGACACAAACTTCCCTAACCAGGAAACTTTGACAAACCACTCGTCCAACCCTACCCACAGGGAAGAACTTCCACAATAAAGGGGAATCCAAAACTTCCAAAATACAGAAAGGCCACCCAAAACACAGCAATCTAAACAAAATACAAAGGCAGAGAAATATTTGGCAGGTAAAGGAACAATATAAATGCCCACCAAACCAAACAAAAGAGGAGATAGTCTACCTGAAAAAGAATTCTGAATAATGATAGTAAAAAATGATCCAAAATCCTGAAAACAAAATAGAGTTACAGATAAACAGCCTGGAGACAATGATGGAGAAGACGCAAGAAATGTTTAACAAGGACCTGCTGCTGCTGTCACTTCAGTCATGTCCGACTCTGTGCGATCCCATAGAGGGCAGCCCACCAGGCTCCTCTGTCTCTGGGATTCTCCAGGCAAGAACACTGGAGTGGGTTTCCATTTCCTTCTCCAGTGCATGAAAGTGAAAAGTGAAAGTGAAGCTGCTCAGTCATGTCCGACTCTTCCTGACCCCATGGACTGCAGCCTACCAGGCTCCTCTGTCCGTGGGATTTTCCAGGCAAGAGTACTGCAGTGGGTTGCCATTATCTTCTCTGTAACAAGGACCTAGAAGAAATAAAAAGTCAAACAATAATGAATAATGCAATAACCAAGATCAAAAACACTCTGGAAGGAACCAACAGTAGAATACCTGAGGTGAAAGATAGAATGGTGTAAATAAATGAAGCAGAGAGGAAAAAAGAAAAAATAATTAAAAGAAATGAGGACATCCTCAGATTTCTGAGACAATGTTAAACACCCCAACATTTGAATCATAGGAGTCCCAGAAGAAGAAGACAAAAATAAAGACCATGAGAAAATACTTGAGGAGATAATAGTTGAAAACTTCCTAAAATGGGGAAGGAAATAACCACCCAAGTCCAAGAAACCCAGAGAGTCCCAAACAGGATAAACCCAAGGTGAAATACCCCAAGACATATATTAATCAAATTAACAAAGATCTAACACAAAGAACAAATATTAAAAGCAACAAGGGAAAAACAACAAATAACACACAAGGGGATTCCCATAAGGATAACAGCTGATCTTTCAATAGAAACTCTTCAGGCCAGGAGGGAATGGCAAGACATACTTAAAGTGATGAAAGAAAATAACCTACAGCCCAGATTACTGTATCCAGCAAGGATCTCATTCAAATATGAAGGAGAAATCAAAAGCTTTACAGACAAGCAAAAGCTGAGAGAACTCAGCACCACCAAACCAAACTTCAACAAATGCTTAAGGATCTTCTCAGACAGGAAACACAGAAAAGGTGTATAAACTCAAACTCAAAACAACAAAGCAAATGGCAATGGGCTGATCCCTATCAATAATTACCTTAAATATAAATGGATTGAATCCCCCAACCAAAAGACTGGGTTAATGGATACAAAAATAAGATGCCTATATATGCTGTCTACAAGAGACCCACCTCAAAACAAGGGACACATACAGACTGAAACTGAAGGGCTAGAAGAAGATATTTCACATAAATGGAGACCAAAAGAAAGCAGGAGTAGCAATACTCATATCAGATAAAATTGACTTTGAAATAAAGGCCATGAAAAGAGACAAAGAAGGATACTACATAATGAACAAAGGGTCAATCCAAGAAGATATAACAATTATAAATATATATGCACCCAACATAGGAGTACCACAATATGTAAGGCAAATGCTAACAAGTATGAAAGGGAAATTAACAGTAACATAATAATAGTGGGAGACTTTTAATACCCCACTCACACCTATGGATAGATCAACTAAACAGAAAATTAGCAAGGAAACACAATCTTTAAATGATATAATGGACCAGTTATATTTAGGTGATATCTATGGAACATGTCACCGCAAAACAATTAATTCCATCTTTTCCTCAAGTGCACACAGAGCCTTCTCCAAGATAGATCACATCCTGGACCATAAATCTACCCTTGGGAAATTAAAAAAAAAAAATGAAATCATTCCAAGCATCTTTTCTGATTACAATGTGGTAAGATTAGATGTCAACTACAGGAAAAAAACTATTATAAATTCCAACATATGGAGGCTGAACAACATGCTTCCGAATAACCAACAAATCACAGAAGGAAAAAAAAATATATATATATATATATACACACACACACACACATAAAAATGAATGAAAATGAAAACACAACATCCCAAAACCTATGGCACTCAGTAAAAACAGTGCTAAGGGGAAGATTCATAGCAATACAAGCTTACCTCAAGAAACAAGAGAAAAGTCAAATAAATAACCTAACTCTACACCTAAGGCAAGTAGCAAAGGAAGAAATGAAGAATCCCAGGGTTAGTAGAAGGAAAGTTTTTTCCAATTTCTCTCTCTCTTCTATGTTCTTTCTCGAGTTTTTATCAATTGTAGTAGAAAAGCTTTTGAATACATATATATATAAATAGTATGTATAATATATATATCTTAGAAAACTTGAATTGTTGCATAACTAAAAATAGCTCTTTACATTAAAAAAATTTTTAATAGTATTGGTGAAGTGAGATAAAAAAATAAGAGATGTTTGTTTGTAGTCTAAAAAAAAAAATTAGGGCAGAAATAAATGAAAAAGAAACAAAGGAGACCATAGAAAAATCAACAAAATGGAAAGCTGTTTCTTTGAGAAGATAAACAAAATAGACAATTAGCCAGACTCATCAAGAAAAAAAGGGAGAGGAATCAAATCAACAAAATTAGAAATGAAAATGGAGAATCACAACAGACAACAGAAATATAAAGTATCATGAAACTGCTGCTGCTAAGTCACTTCAGTAGTGTCCAACTCTGTGCAACCACATAGATGGCAGCCCACCAGTCTCCACCACCCCTGGGATTCTCCAGGCAAGAACACTGGAATGGGTTGCCATTTCCTTCTCTAATGAATGAAAGTGAAAATGAAGTCGTTCAGTTGTGTCCAAGTCTTCATGACTCATGGACTGCAGCCTACCAGGCTCCTCCGTCCATGGAGTTTTCCAGGCAAGAGTACTGGAGTGGGTTGCCATTGCCTTCTCCAAACTATCAGCAACTATATACCAATAAAATGGACAACTTGGAAGAAATGGACAAAGTCTTAGAAAAGTACAACTTTCCAAAAGTGAACCAGGAAAAAATAGAAAACCTTAACAGACCCAGCACAAGCATGGAAATCGAAACTGTAATCAGAAATCTTCCAGCAAACAAAAGCCCAGGACCAGACAGCTTCACAGCTGAATTCTACCAAAAATTTAGAGAAGAGCTAATACCTATCCTACTCAAATGCTTCCAGAAAATTGCAGAGGAAGTAAACTGCCTAACTCATTCTATGAGGCCACCATCACCCTAATACCAAAACCAGACGAAGATGCCACAAAAAAGAAAACTACAGGCCAATATCACTGATATACATAGATGCAAAAATCCTTAACAATATTAAACAGAATCCAACAACATATTAAAAAGATCATACATCATGACCAAGTGGGCTTTATCCAAGGGATGCAAAGATTCTTTAATATCTGCAAATCAATCAATGTGATATACCACATTAACAAATTGCAAGATAAAAACCATATGATTATCTCAATAGATGCAGAGAAAGCCTTTGACAAAATTCAACATCCATTTATGATAAAAAAATCCTCCAGAAAGCAGGCATAGAAGGAACATACCTCAACATAATAAAAAGCCATATATGATAAACCCACAACAAACATTGTCCTTAATGGTGAAAAATTGAAAGCATTTCCCCTAAAGTCAGGAACAAGACAAGGTTTCCCACTCTCATCACTACTATTCAACATAGTTTTGGAAGTTTTAGCCACAGCAATCAGAGAAGAAAAAAAGAAATGAATCCAAATTGGAAAAGAAGAAGTAAAACTGTCAGTGTTTGCAGATGACATGATCCTCTATATAAAAAACCCTAAAGACTCCTCAATGAATATAGTAAAATTGCAGGATATAAAATTAACATGCAGAAATCCCTTGTATTCCTATACACTAAGAATGAGAAAACATTCTCACTGAAAAAGAAATTAAGGAAACAATTCCATTCACCATTGCAACAAAAAAGAATAAAATACTTAGGAATAAATCTAAAAGAAACAAAAGACCTATATATAGAAAACTATAAAACACTGATGAAAGAAATCAAAGATGACACAAATAGATTGAGAAATATACCACATTCATGGATTGGAAGAATCAATATAGTGAAAATGAGAATGCCATGGCTCTCACTGAGGAGCCCTACATGGACATAGATAGACAAGGACTTCACGAGGAGTGATCTTGGGCCAGGCCTCGGGAGGCTGCTGAGCCAGTGAGGGTGAGTGGGATATGGGTGACTTACACTCTGTAGCTCCCACCCTTTCCCTGCCTCCCTGCTGCTCCACCTGCCTTGGTCTTAATGTACAGGCTGGGTGAGAGGAGCATCTAGAAGCTCTTGGCCCCTGGGTTCTGAGGACCCAGGTACTTGGGGTGCCTCAGTTTCCTCAAGATCACCATGATGAGGATAGGGGCACTGTGCCCACCCTTCATTCAGAACCCTGGGGCCCTGGGCCCACCTAGACCTAAGGGGACTTTTAAAAACAGCTCTGTCTGAACTCCCACCCGGCCTCCCACCATCTCTCATGGCATGGGGAGGGAGATGTGAACCCCCTCCCCCAATCTGTAAGCAGAGCTTGCCCTGGCCTTTGGACCCAGGCAAAGGCTTCTGAGCCCCTGGGCAGGGGTGGGGGATACCACAGAATGCTTCTTTCCCCAGGCCTGCCCATCTGTCACTCCCTTCCTCCCTCCCTTGTTTTCTTTAGCTCCTCTGAAAGCCTCCCCCCAACTTCTGGGGAAACCTCTAGAATGAACACAGTGGGGTTTCCCGCAGAAGTGGGGGTGGGGGCTTTCTCCTTCAATCCCCTGGGGCACAGGGTGAAAATGAGTCTACTACCCAAAGCAATCCAATCTATAGATTCAATGCAATCCCTACCAATGGTATTTTTCAAAAAACTAGAACAAATAATTTCACAATTTGTATGGAAATACAAAAAACCTCAAAATAGCCAAAGCAATGTTGAGAAAGAAGAATGGAACTGGAGGAATCAATCTGTCTGACTTCAAACTATACTACAAAGCTACAGTCATCAAGATAGTATGGTACTGGCACAAAGACAGAAATATAGATAAATGGAACAAAATAGCCCAGAGGTAAATCCATGCACCTATGGATACCTTATCTTTGACAAAGTGAAAAGTAAAGTTGCTCGGTCGTGTCTGACTCTTTGCGACCCCGTGGACTGTAGCCCACCAGGCTCCTCCATCCATGGGATTCTCCAGGCAAGAATACTGGAGTGGGTTACCATTTCCTTCTCCAGGGGATCTTCCCAACCCAGGGATCAAACCCAGGTCTCCTGCATTGCAGGCAGATGCTTTAACCTCTGAGCCAACAGGGAAACCACAATCTGTTTAACAAGTGGTGCTGGGAAAACTGGTCATCTACTTGTAAAAGAATTAAATTAGAACACTTTCTAACACCTTATATGAAAATAAACTCAAAATGGATTAAAGACCTAAATGTAAGACCAGAAACCATAAAACTCCTAGAGGAAAACATAGGCAAAACACTCTCTAACATAAATCACCACAGCATGCTCTATGACCCACCTCCCAGAGTAATGGAAATAAAAGCAAAAATAAACAAATGGGACCTAATTAAACTTAAAAGCTTTTTCACAGCAAAGGAAACTATAAGCAAGGTGAAAAGACAGCCTTCAGAATGTGAGAAAATAATAGCAAATGAAGCAACTGACAAAGAATTAATCTCAAAAATATACAAGCAGCTCCTGCAACTCAATTCCAGAAAAATTAATGACTCAGTGAAAAAATGGGCGAAAGAACTAAACAGACATTTCTCCAAAGAAAACATATAGATGGCTAACAAACATATGAAAAGATGCTCAGCATCACTCATTATCAGAGAAATGCAAATCAAAGCCACAATGAGGTACCATCTCACACCAATCAGATACCATGGCTGCTATCAAAAAGTCTACAAACAATATATGCTGGAGAGGGTGTGGAGAAATGGGAACCTTCTTACACTGTTGGTGGGAATGCAAACTGGTACAGCCAGTATGAAGAACACTTTGGAGCTTCCTTAAAAACTGGAAATTTGTCATCAGACCCAAAAATCTCACTGCTGGGAATACACACCGAGGAAACCAGAATTGAAAGAGACACGTGTACCCCAATGTTCATTGCAGCACTGTTTACAAAAGCCAGGACATGGAAGCAACCTAGATGTCCATCGGCAGATAAATGGGTAAGAAAGCTGTAGCACATATACACAATGGAATATTATTCAGCTATTTAAAAGAATGCATTTGAATCAGTTCTAATGAGGTGGATGAAACTGGAGCCTATTATACAGAGTGAAGTAAAAAATAAAATACCACCAATACAGTATATTAGCACATATATATGGAATTTAGAAAGATGTTAACAGTGATCCTATATGTGAGACAGCAAAAGAGACACAGATGTAAAGAACAGAGGGTGGGATGATTTGAGAGAATAGCACTGAAACATGTATATTGTCATATGTGAAACAGATCGCCAGTCCAGGTTCGATGTATGAGACAGAGAGCTCAGGGCTGGTGCACTGGGATGACCCTGAGGGATGGGATGGGGAGGGAGGTGGGAAGGGCGTCCAGGATGGGGAACACATGTACACCCGTGGCTGATTCATGTGACTGCATGGCAAAACCCCTACAATATTGTAAAGTAATTAACCTCCCATTAAAACAAATAAATTAATTTAAAAAAACAGATTAAATTTAAATATAGTATATAAAATATAATAAATATGCTTAAATATAAATATAACCATAAAATATTATGTTCACAACAGAATAATAGGTTACTCTCTCATGGACCTGGAATAAGTAAGTGATAAGCTACTGTTCCTGGAGAAGGGAATGGCTGCCCACTTCAGTATTCTTGCCTGGAGAATTCCATGAACAGAGGGGCCTGGTGGGCTATACAGTCCATGGGGTTCCAAAAAGTCAGACAGGACTGAAAGACTTTCACTTTCCCTAAGCTACTGTTAAGTTATTAGAATAGAAGCAGTTAGAAGAAGGACGCCTTCCCTCTGGCAAGGTGGGGGAGCCCTCCCTTTCAATATTTAATAGTTTCTGTGTCACCATCACCCTAATACAGGATGTGAGGAACTCTACTTCTTTTTCTCCTACATTTGTAAAGATGCTCTTTTGATATTTCTTTTCCCCTGTAAATCTGCTCTTTAAGTTTATTTTAATTGCTTCTAGAGCTCCCAGTGGAGAGGTGATTTTAGCTGGCTTTGAGCCTCTGGGACAAGCTAGTACTCCATATACCCCTTAAGGGGCAGCATATTGCTGGGACATCTCTTGTAACAAGCTGGCTGCCCATCTATTGGCCCATCTCCAATGGTGTCTAACTAAGTATAATTTTATGATTTTTATATTTTATGAAGTTCACCATTAGTGACATTTTATTTGACAGTACAAGAGACTTTAGCTATAGAAAATAAAGTAGTTTTTATGAAGAAAAAAATATAAAGTGGTAAATGTGCATGAGGGTTTATGTTTTGGCCTGTGCATAGAGTGGTAAACTGAGTAAGAATTTCCATAACAGTTTCTTTGGGATCCTGAGTATATGTGAGAATGGAGAGCTTTTCTGTTGAGTCAATTACACCCTAAAAATATTTATCATCTACTCTTACCGAGTTTGTATTATCATAAAGTGTTTGTGATGCTTGAATGATATAATATGAGGAAACCATATCTGGCTGCTATTTGGCATATGGGAAGTGCTCAATAGATGTTATTTCTCCTTTTCTACTTTTATCAGGTGATACATTCTGCCATGAGCTCCAACTGTAAAACTGAGTTTCATAGACTCAAAAATTGCTGATAAACATTAGCCATTATTCTTACTGTTTTACTCATCTGTGCTTCTTATGAAGCAGCTTAGGTTTTCATCTTTAAAAAAAAAATGAAAAGGGCATTTGTAGAACCAGTTCTACATATTTAAAGGAAAATAGAGAAGGCAATCCAGTCAATTCAGACACACAGATATGTAACTCTAAGTATTTTCCTGGTTTCTCAGAATTAGTAAGATGATTCAATGCTTTTCTGTAGTATTTTAAAATTAATATGAATGTCTCTCATGATGTATTCCCTCAATAACTGTACACTGACTCACTGGTAATTTCTTTTCCTCTTTAGGTCAAGCTTCATATGTACGCATAGGTCTAATTTTTTCTGTCATTTTTGAAAGGTCCTGCACTTCACTAATAATTAAACAAGAATGTCCTGGTACTGGCTGCATGCACTTGAAATGAACTAAGTGCAGTTTTAGGTCTTTCTTTAAACATCAAAGGGCACAGTGTTGTCAACATGCCTGTATCAAGTCAGCCTAATTTACTGTTTAATTATACATTGGTGTGGGAGCCCTCTCTTTGCAGTGTTTTTGCCCAGGGCTGTTAGAGCTCAACTTGTTTCTCTGCTGTTAAAAATTGATCAGTTTCCTTTCCATCAATATTTGGAAACAGAAAAATAAAATTTATTCTCATTAATTCAGAAAGCTTTATTCATTTCAATCCTTATTCCAGAAGAAGCATAAGAGAACTTAATTGAACATATAGAGAGGCAATAGGTACAGTAAACTTTAAAGGTAGTGATTTAGCAAAGGGGACAAAGTAGGACAAGATAAGACGATTTCTGTACAAGAAACTTACTGTAGTAGTGTCTATACAAACTAGTTCAGAAAGCCTGTCTTTTCAAAGTGCCCTTGGAACCTCTTAAGTTAGAATCTCTTAAAATGAATCAATTCTAGGCAGAGGTGAGAGGGTGGGGATGAGCAAAGAGGATGAACAAATTAGAATCTTGTTTTTGTTACAATCTACAGATTGAATTTTATTCATGCTGAAGCTCGAGAATCATGTTGCTGTAAATGTTTTAGCTGCCAATACAATATATACATGTTTCCTACTGTTCCCGTGGTAGAAATAAACCAATTATCACAAAGAAACATAAAAACTCCTACTTAACTAAAATCAGAGAAAATTTTCTCTCTGGGTGTCTTGTGGTAGCTATAGTATCCATTAATATTTATCTTTTCATGGAAAGTTTAATTATCTAATCTTATAGGTATTGGTTTCTATTTCTTGAACAGTTAAGTCACACCATACAATTCCTTCATCCATAGTATAGTAGGAACTAGGGAAAAAAGATAATTATCTTTACACTTTTTATATGTTAAATGATGGAATTCTCTGGCACCTCGTTCACAGAATTGCATTCTGCTTCCCCTGGCTGCTGTTGTTCTACAAGCCCACTTTTCCTTAGGAGATGAGCTCAGCATTTTGGAGAGTTTAAGAGCAAGCATATTAGGGGATTTCAAGTACATCCAGTTGGTGTGTTGTTCCTACTCTTTGAGAACTGAGCAATCCTGTTGGCCTTTATAGCATCCTTTCACTCCCATATGCCTCTCCCTCACTCAGCTCAACTCTTTGAGCACCAGTGGATGCAGCTCCTTCTTCATTTATCACGGATTCCCTGAATCAAAGAGATAGACGTAGGTCACATTTGGATCCTTGCCATCTCCTACGATATCAAAATCGAGAATTTCCTTCATGGCTCTAACATCCATCTGTGCCACTGCAGTGTTTCTAGTCAGCGAACCCAATAGGCATTTGTCATTCTAATTATGATGTATATTCTCTCAAGTTCTATCTGTGCATTACTCTTGCCTGAGCTGGTTTCAAATGCTCTCCCAGGCTAAGTCTTGTAGTAACTGTCATCCTAAATTTCTTGACCTTTTGTATTTTTTTCAGTCTTGGAACGTGAGAAGTGGTAATTAGAATCACTAGTGAACAATTTGGACTATTGGGTACAGTTAATCACTGCCCTTATATTCAAATAGCACTGTAATCATTCTGTCCCCACAAAACATGGCTCACTGGATATAATTTTTATGTGTGTGGCAGTTGCCCTGCCCTCCACAAACAATCCCAGATATTACACGTCTTTATATCTCCCACTGTCTCTAGCACATAGTAGCATTTATTCTTGAATAAATATATTTTAATTTCATGTAATTGAGACATTCAGCCATTATATAATTTTCCACTAAAACATCTGTTAATATTACCCTGTAAAGATTTGTTAAATTAAACAGAAAACATACCATTTTATCACAGTGTCTATATTGTGGTGTTTTGGAAACTAAAAAAAAAAGGTATCATCTCATCTAATAATAAACTGAGCAAAGACAAAGTAAGCTGTAAGTGGCTTTAGCTGAAGAAAAACACATATATTAGTTCCTCACAATTATTATACATTTGTTTTGCTAAAAGTAAAGTTGGGTTTCCTTTTCTCCTTGGTCTTTTGCTTCTCTTCCTTTCTCAGCTATTTGTAAGTCCTCCTCAGACAACAGTTTTGCCTTTCTGTATTCATTTTCCTTGGGGATGGTTTTGATCACTACCTACTATACAGTGTTACAAAACTCTATCCATAGTTCTTCAGGAACTCTATCATATCAAACTGCTTGAATCTATTTGTCAAGAAAATTAGAGATATCAAGGGAACCCTTCATGCAAAGATGAGCACAATTAAGGACAGAAACAATATGGACATAATAGAAGCAGAAGATATTAAGAAGAGGTAACAAGTATACACAGACCTATACAAAACAGATCTTAGTGAGCCATGTAAACATGATGGTGTGTTCACTCACCAGGAGCCAGATATCCTGGACTGCAGAGTCAAGTGGGCCTTAGGAAGCATCACTACAAACAAAGCTAGTGAAGGTGATGGAATTCCAACTGAACTATTTCAAATGCTCAGAGATAACGATGTGAAAGTGCTGCACTCAATATGCCAGCAAAGTTGGAAAACTCAGCAGTGGCCATAGGACCAGAAAAGGTCAGTTTTCATTCCAGTCCCAAAGAAAGGCAATGCCAAAGAATGTTCAAACTACCACACAGTTGCACTCATCTCACACGCTAGTAAAGCAGTGCTGAAAATTCTCCAAGTCAGCCTTCAACATTGTGAACCAAGAACTTCGAGATGTTCAAGCTGATTTTAGAAAAGGCAGAGGAACCAGAGATCAAATTGGCAACATCCATTGGATCATGGAAAAAGTAAGAGAATTCCAGAAATACATCTACTTATGCTTCATTGGCTGTGCTAAAGCCCTTGACTGTGTGGATCACAACAAACTATGGAAAATACTTTAAGAGATTAGAATCCCAGCCCACCTTAACTTGCCTCCTGAGAAATCTGTATACATTCAGAAAGCAACAGTTAGAACTGGACATGGAAAATAGACTGGTTCCAAATTGAGAAAGGAGTACATCAAGGCTCTATATTGTCACCCTCCTTATTTAGCTTATATTCAGAGTACATCATGTGAAAAGCCGGGCTGGATAAAGCACAAACTGGAATCAAGATTGCCAGGAGAAATATTAGTAACCTCAAATATGCAGATGACACCACCCTTATGGCAGAAAGCAAAGAGGATCTAAAGAGACTCTTGATGACGGTGAAAGAGGAGAGTGAAAAAGCTGGCTTAAAACTCAACATTCAAAAAGATCATGGCATCTGGTCCCATCACTTCCTGGCAGTGATTTGGAGTCCAAGAATATAAAGTCTGTCATTCTTGGACTCCAAATCACTGCAGATGGTGACTGCAGCCATGAAATTAAAAGATGCTTGCTCCTTGGAAGAAAAGCTATGACCAACCTAGACAGCGTGTTAAAAAGCAGAGACATCACTTTACACACAAAGGTCCATGTAGTAAAGGTTATGGTTTTTCTAGTAGTCATGTATGAAAGTGAGACTTGGACCATAAAAAAGCTGAGCACCAGAAAATCAATACTTTTGAACTGTGGTGATGGGGAAGACTCTTGAGAGTCCCTTGGACTGCAAGAAGATCAAACGAGTCACTCCTAAAAGAAATCAGTCTTGAATATTCATTGGAAAGACTGATGCTGAAGCTGAAGCTCCAGTACTTTGGCCACCTGATGTGAAGAGCCCACTCAGTGGAAAAGACTCTGATGCTGGGAATGATTGAAGGCAGGAGGAGAAGGGGAGGACAGAGAATGAGATGGTTAAATGGCATCACTAACTCAATAGACATGAGTTTGAGCAAGCTCTGGGAGATGGTAAAGGATAGGGAAGCCTGGTGTGCTGCAATCCATGGGATCGTAAAGAGTCAGACACGACTTAGCAACTGAACCATAACAACAAAGAAAAAAATTAATTATAATAATGGTTTGAGGAGTAAGTTTTCAAAGCAGTGTCAGCATCACCTGGAAACTTCTTAGAAATTCAAAGTCTTGGTCTTAGACATTCTGCATTAGAAATTCAGAGTAGGACCCAGCATTTTGTATTTTAATGGGTCCTCCAGGTCATTCTGTAGTACACCAGTAAATAAGAATGAAGGCAATGGCACCCCACTCCAGTGCTCTTGCCTGGAAAATCCCATGGATGGAGGAGCCTGGTGGGCTGCAGTCTATGGGGTCGCTAAGAGTCGGACACGACTGAGTGATTTCATTTTGACTTTTCACTTTCATGCACTGGAGAAGGAAATGGCAACCCACTCCAGTGTTCTTGCCTGGAGAATCCCAGGGACGGGGGAGCCTGGTGGGCTGCCGTCTATGGGGTTGCACAGAGTCGGACACGACTGAAGTGAGACTACTTAAGACTGTAAATACAGTTGTAAGAAAGGAGGGAAAAAATGGGTGATGATGGTTAACTTAAAAGAGATAGAGTATATGATTTAAAGTCTCCCCAAGAGTGAATAATTTTGAGTGGAGGAATTCAAGTAAGCGAGTTGTGACCAGGTGGTGCACGTCAGCAACTAAGATAACTGAAAGATTTTAGAAGTGAATCAGCAGAGACTAGGTATTTTATGGGTGGACCATGTTGATGCTGAAGATGGGGAAGGTCAATACAGTCACCAAAAATAAGATCCAGAGCTGAATTTGCCTCAGATCATCAGCCCCTTATTGCAGAATTCATGTTTCAGTTGAAAAAGTAGGGAAAAAATTACTAGGCCATTAGGAGAGACTTAAATCAAATCCCTTATGATTATACAGTGGGGGTGACTAATAGATTCAAGGGGTTAGATCTGGTAGACAGAGTGCCTGAAGAACTAGAGACAGAGGTTTGTAACACTGTATAGGAGGCCATGATCTAAACCATCCCCAAGAAAAAGAAATGCAAGAATGCAAAATGGTTGTCTGAGGAGGCTTTACAAATAGCTGAGGAAAGAAGAGAAGCAAAAGTCAAGGTTGAAAGGGAGTGCGATCACAAACTGAATGCAGAGTGTCAGAGAATGGCAAGGAGAGAAAAGAAGGCCTTCTTAAATGAACAATGCAATAAAGTAGAAGAAAACAATAAAATGGGAAAGACTAGAAATCTCTTCAAGAAAACTGGAAATATCAAAGGAATATTTCATGCAAGGATAGGCACAATAAAGGACAGAAACAGTATGGACCTAACAGAAGAAGAAGAAATGAAGAGGTTGCAAGACTACACAGAAGCACTATACAAACAATACAATATACAAACTATGCAAACTATACAATATCTTAATGACCAGGATAACCACAATGGTGTGGTCACTCACCTAGAGCCAGACATCCTGGAGTGTGAAGTCAAGTGGCCTTCACAGGCCTTAGGAGACATTGCTGCAAACAAACCTATTGGAGATAATGGAATTCCAGCTGAGCTATTTCAAATTCTATCAGATGATGCTGTTAAAGTGCTGCACTCAATATGTCAGCAAATTCGGAAAACTCAGCAGTGGCCAATTGGGAAAGGAGTACATTGAAGGTATATATTGTCACTCTGTTTATTTAACTTATATGCAGAGTATATCACGCAAAATGCCAGGATGGATGAATCACAAGCTGGAATCAAGTTAGTTGGGAGAAATAGCAACAATCTCAGATATGTAGATTATACCACTTTAATGGGAAAAACTGAAGAGAAACTAAAGAGCCTATTGATGAAGATGAAAGAGGAGAGTGAAAAAGCTGGCTTAAAACTTAACTGTCATAAAACTAAGATTGTGGCAATTGGCCCCATTCCTTCATGGCAAGTAGAAGGAGAAAAATTGGAAGCAAGGGCAGATTTTATTTTCTCAGTCTCTAAAATCACTGCAGACAGTGACTGCAGCCATGAATTTAAAAGACACTTGCTCCTTGGAAGGAAAGCTATGACAAACCTAGACAGGGTATTGAAAAGCCAAGACATCACTTTTCTGACAGTGGTCTGTGAAGTCAAAGGTGTGATTTTTCCAGTAGTCATGTCAGATGTGAGAGCAGTACCATAGAGCAGGCTAAGTGCCAAGGAATTGAGGCTTTTAAATTGTGGTGTTGGAGAAGACTCATGACAGTCCCTTAGACAGCAAGGATATCAAACCAGTCAATCATAAAAGAAATCAATCCTGAATATTCATTGGAAAGTCTGATGCTGAAGCTGAGGCTTCTATACTTTGGCCAGGAGATGCCAACTCATTGGAAAAGACCCTGGTGCTGGGAATGACTGAAGTCAAAAAGAGAAGAGGGCTGCAGAGCATGAGATGGTTGAATAGCATCACCATCTGAAAGGACATGAATTTGATGAATATGAGCAAGCTCTGAGAGATAATGAAGGACAGAGAAGTCAGGTGAGCTGTAGTCTCTGGGGTCACTAAAGTTGGACGCGACTTAGTGACCAAAGGACAACAATATGTTGACACTACTCTTACCAAGAATCAAGTCACAGATGGGAGAGTAGAGAAGAAACTGTGGGGAAGGCACTGGGACTGCCATTGAAAGAGAGGTGAGCAGAGAGTAGACCAAGAATTAAAAAGGAGACTTAAGGATGCTTTAGTTCATTTGTTTCCCTCACCATCCTCTGCCCATCCTCAGGTCTGAAGGAAAGACAGCCTGGACTCTAGATCCAAGGTAATAGAAGGCGGTACTCTTGTGACTGAAACTCCAGTACTTTGGCCACCTCATGCACAGAGTTGACTCATTGGAAAAGACCCTGATGTTGGGAGGGATTGGGGGCAAGAGGAGAAGGGGACAACAGAGGATGAGATGGTTGGATGGCATCACCGACTCAATGCATAGGAGTTTGAGTGAACTCTGGGAGTTGGTGATGGACAGGGAGGCCTGGCGTGCTGCAGTTCATGGGATCTCAAAGAGTCAGACACGACTGAGCGACTGAAATGAACTGAATTGAACTCTTGTGACTAGATTAGTTAACAAGGCACAGGGAAAGAGTGTGAGGGGGCTGGGATGACACGAAGATTGAGGCAAATTATTAATCTATGGTTTAATATGAAAGTAAATGGGCAAGTATATAGGTGACCTAGAAGTCTTGGATTCCTGCTTGTTATGAAATAAGTAAGGTTGTGAGATATGGTGAGGAAAGGTGGAAGCCCTATAACCGACATGATGAAGATTGGCTCTTGTTTAAGTTCAGTTCAGTTCAGTTCAGTCACTCAGTCGTGTCCGACTCTTTGCGACCCCATGAATAGCAGCACGCCAGGCCTCCCCTGTCCATCACTAACTCCTGGAGTTCACTCAAACTCAGGTCCGTTGAGTCAGTGATGCCATCCAGCCATCTCATCCTCGGTCGTCCCTTTCTTCTCCTGCCCCCAATCCCTCCCAGCATCAGAGTCTTTTCCAGTGAGTCAACTCTTCCCATAAGGTGGCCAAAGTACTGGACTTTCAGCTTTAGCATCATTCCTTCCAATGAACACCCAGAAGTGATCTCCTTTAGGATGGACTGGTTGGATCTCCTTGCCTTCCATGGGACTCTCAAGAGTCTTCTCCAACACCACAGTTCAAAAGCATCAATTCTTCGGTGCTCAGCTTTCTTCACAGTCCAACCCTCACATCCATATATGACTACTGGAAAAACCATAGTCTTAACTAAGATGGATCTTTGTTGGCAAAGTAATGTCTCTGCTTTTGAATATGGCTCTTGTTTAGTTAACTGAAAAAGACAGTTATGAGGAAATATGTGTATATATCTTCAATATTTTTAGTTGTACCTTAATTCATCACATCTACTGCTTGTACTTCCACATTGTTTTTCTTGCATAAACCACTCAATATTGTCATCTATGAATTCTAGACTTAGTTTCTCAAATAGAACAAGAACTGAAAGACACTTGAGAAGAGCCCTAAGGGCAGAATCTTTTTAGCATTTTACATTGTATCCTCCATTTTTTAATGGTAGTGTGCTGCTGCTAAGTCACTTCAGTCGTGTCCGACTCTGTGTGACCCCATAGATGGCAGCCCACCAGGCTCCCCCGTCCCTGGGATTCTCCAGGCAAGAACACTGGAGTGGGTTGCCATTTCTCATTTATAAAAGCATTGGAATTCACGCGTTTTAAAATGTAAATTAAATGTGTCACTTCATCGGTACATGATGACTTTTGAAAACTAGGTTCGTGAATTATTCTGACCTAGGTATGTCATCTCCTGCCCTTGAAAGAGTCCTGTAAAAAGAAATATAGCTATTGTATGAATTCTTCTGAAACTGATTATCCTTTAAGTAAATATTCTTACCTTCATTCCTCACCTTCTCATTCTAACTGTTGGCCTTTTCCTTATTTTACTGTTGATTAGTTCCTTTATGTAATAGAGTGATAGTGAAAGTGAAGTCACTCAGTAGTGTATCACTTTTTGTGACCCCACGGACTGTAGCCTACCAGACTCCTCTGTCCATGGGATTTTCCAGGCAATAGTACTGGAGTGGATTGCCATTTCCTTCTCCAGGGGATCTTCCCAACCCAGGGATCGAATCCAGGTCTCCTGCATTGTAGACAGAAGCTTTACCATCTGAGCTACCAGAGATGCCCACTCCAAACATGTACATGTCATAAATAACCTGTGAATATTTCTCATTAATCAGCAAAGGGAAATTAAGGTTGTAGATCAAACTAAATCTGTTAATCAGTTTCTCTTAAGATAAGGAGATTACCCTATTTATCTGAGTTGACCTAGTGTAATTACAGAGGTCTGTATATGCAGGGAAAGCAGAAAGGAGTCTCAGGGTAAAGGGACCTGAAAGACACTGCAGGGACCCACCTTTGTGGGCTTTGAATCATGAGGAAGTGGAGTCCTCAAGCCACAGAGTGTGGAAGATGTTAAGAGCAAAAACCAGCAAAGAAGTCTATTTCCCTGGAGATTCTAGAAAGGAATACCCAGCTGACACCTTTGATTCTTGTCACCCAATAAAATCAGTGTCAGATTTCTGACCTATAAACCTGTTAGACAATAAATTCATCTTGATTTAAGCCAGGGTGATTGTAGTAATTTTTATGGCAACAATAAAATCTAATACGTCTACTAGTGTTTGAGAAAGAAAAATGAGGATGAAAACTCAAGACAGTCCATCCAAAGAAAGATTTAGTGTGGGTTAAAGTTGCAAGGCTTGCTGACAGGAAGATAAAAGACCATCATGGAATTTCAGCCTTTGCTCTCAGTGTTTCACATTAATATAGAAGATCTACAGAGTACTATATCTAATGAAAGGACCTGAAAAATACTTCAAACAACTTACCCTTGTTCAGGTCTGCATCTAGTCTGTACACTTTACTGTAGTTAGAGTGATCTTTTCACAAAACAAACTTAATTGTTTGTTTCCCTTCACAGTCCATGTCATGGTTCTCCATTCCCTACAGAATAAAATCCAAAGAAGGAGCATGGCTCTCAAGGCCCCTCTATAGCAAAAGGTTCTACTGGAGTTTCTGTCATACTTCTCTTTCCTTTGAACCTTATTATGTTCAGCCACAGTAACACACTTTTGGTGTATGAATCCAGCATAGTATTTTGTACATTTTTCCTTCCTACATGTCATTTCCTTTACCACCAATGTCCTTCTAGATCATTGTATGTGCTGGCAAACCCCTTGTGAATTCTTCAAAACTTAACTCAAACATTAAATTTTCTGGAAAACCAAGGAACTTTATAAAGGGAAATTATTTGGTCTGTCCTTTAATGCCACATTGTGATTTATATACCTTGCAATATCAAAATTATTTCTTTCCATGTCATTCTTTTATGGGAGCTTCTTTAGGGCAGCAACTGGACCTAATAATACATCTATGGGAATTCAGTAACTCACATATATTAATCGTATGTCTTCAATATGTAAATACTGACTGAACAGTATGTTATCTGATCTGGCCAGCACAGCACAGAGATGTCTTTTTTTTAATGTGTTTATTTTTATTTGAAGGATAATTGCTTTACAGTATTGTGTTGGTTTCTATCAAACATCAGCATGAATCAGTCATACAGAGATGTCTTTAAAAATGATAGTTTCTGATTCCCAGGCCAGGTTTTACTTATATTCTACATCTATAAATTTAAGTAACATAAAAAATCATTTTACACACGTAGGACACATTTTGCATTTTAAATAAAATTCTGATACTCACTAACTTACTTTGTTTGATACTACTTCTATTTCTAGCTATTAATTTAATGCATGCAATTTCATGATTTTATTGTGTCAGAAATGAAAACAATGAAATACAGTTGTCCCTCTCTCAGTTATCCACAGGAGTTTGATTCAAGGACCCCCACAGATAGATACTCAAATCAGCAGATCATCATGTCCCTCACATCCCATGAGCATACATATCAATAATTACATTAAATGTACATGGGCAAAATGCACCAAACAAAAGACATAGATTGGCTGAATGAATACAAAATCAAGACCCATATATATACTGTCTATAAGAGAACCACTTCAGGTCTAGGGACACATAAAGACTGAAAGTTAGGAGAGGGTAAAAAGTATTCCATGCAAATGAAAGCCAAAAGAAAGCTGTAGTGGTACTACTCATATCAGACAAAATAAACTTTAAAATACAGGCTATTTTAAGAGATAAAAAAGGATAATGCATAATGACCAAAGGATGGATCTAAAAAGGACATACAGCAATTGCAAATATGTTATTTCTTCTTGATGTTCAGTCACTAAGCCATGTCCCATTCTTGGTGATACCATGGACTGCAGCTTGCCAGGCTCCTCTGTCCTCCACTGTCTCCCAGAGTTTGCTCAAATCCATGTCCATTAAGTCGGTGATACTGTCTAACCATCTCATCCTCTGCCACCTGCTTCTCCTTTTAGCCTTCAATCATTCCTAGCTTCAGGATCTTTTCCAAGAGTCAGCTCTTTGCATCAGGTGACCAAAGGATTGGAGCTTCAGCTTTAGCAATAGTCCTTCCGATGAATATTCAAGGTTGATTGGTTTGATCTCCTTGCAGTCCACGGGACTCTCAAGAGTCTTCACTATTATCACTATTTGAAAGCATCAGTTCTTTCGTGCTCAGCGTCTTTATAGTCCAACTCTTACATCCATCCATGACTATTGGAAAAACCATAGCTTTGACTATATGAACCTTTGTTGGTAAAGTGATGTCTTCTTTTTAATACTCTGTCTAGGTTTGTCATAGCTTTCCTTCCAAGGAGCAAAGTGTCTTTTGATTTCTTGGTTCATTCACCATCTATAGTGATTTTTGGAGCCCAGGAAAAGAAAGTCTGTCGGTGCTTCCAATTTTTCCCTTCTGTTTAGGGACCAGATGCCATAGTCTTCATTTTTTGAATGTTGAGTTTCAAAATAGCTTTTTGACTCACCTCTTTCACTTTCATCAAGAGGCTCTTTAGTTCCTCTTTACTTTCTGCCATTAGAGTGATATTATATGCATGTCTCAAGTTGTTGCTATTTTTCCCAGCTATCTTGATTCCAGCTTGTGATTCATCCAGCTTTAAGTCCATAGGGTTGCAAAGAGTCAGACACAACTGAGCGACTAAGCACAGCATAGCACATGGAAACATTGACTACCATCCAGAAACTTTAGACTAGAAATATGAAACTATTTCAGTTTATTGAATACATTGCTTAGATGCCCACTATTGAATTTGGGTAAAGGTATCTTATTTTTGAATGGCTTGAGAGACAATAAAAGGTGTGTTTCAGAATGTATCTTCAGAATTTGAATTCTGTCACATTTCATAGATTATTTGCCAGGAATATTTTTGCTTCTTCTGTTTTAAGGACCAATTCAAAGTAATCTGAGATAGCTACTGATATTTTCACCAAAAAGAAATGTCCTGTGAGAAACCTATCATCTTAAACATGCCAGGCATACCTCCCATTGTGCATCAACAAGTTGGCTTTATGATTTTTAGAGCCAGTCTCCAGTGCATGGGCTTCTTGGGTGCCTCAGATGGTAAAGCATCTGCCTGCAGTGCAGGAGACCCGGATTCAATCCTGGGTCGGGAAGATCCCCTGGAGAAGGAAATGGTAACCCACTCCACTCCTCTTGCCTGGAAAATTCCATGAACAGAGCAGCCTGGTAAGCTACAGTCCATGGGGTTGCAAAGAGTCAGACACCACTGAGCAACTTCACTTTCTTTCTCTTTCTTCAGTGTATTTATTTAGAACAAAATGAGTCTATAGGACCTAATCATGCAGATATGCTAGAGACTTACCAAAGAGCATCCCTTTTTAGGAACCACAAAGGCATTCTTTTGGTATATATCATGTAAGTTTCTCATCTCCTTCCTATACCAGTCAGCCCATGTGCTCAGTCATGTCTCACTCTTTGCAAACCCATGGACTGTAGCCTGCTGGGCTCCTCTGTCCATGGGATTTCCCAGGCAAGAATACTGAAGTGGGTTGCCATTTCCTACTTCAGGGGCTCTTCCCAACCCAGGGATCAAGCCTGCATGTCTCCTGTCTCCTGCCTTGCAGGCAGATTCTTCTACGGCTTACTGGATGCCAGATAACTTGATATATTCTTTCTTCTTGTGTCTTTCAAGAAATTCTTGTACTAGATTTTTACTTTCTTTAAGATTAAGATACATAGCAGTTCTCTTTGTTTTTTTAAGTATATGCATTTACAGTGTACAGTGACTTCTGATTGATTCCATGTATTTGGAGCTTCTCCTTGACAGTTTTAGTGAAACTACAGCTGTTGCTGTTCCTAGGTGTGGAGTGCATGTAACTTTTAAAGGTTTTAGCCCCCTATTCACTTGCTTGAGTATCTCTTCTTAATGATACAAAGTTATAAATTTCATCTGAACATAGTTACTGTATTGTGATCCTTTAAATGGTTTGCATGATTTCCATGTTAACTTGATATTATTTTTCAGTTCTTCCAGGTATGGTTTAGTCAGATAGATACTTATCTATATGAAGAACTGTGTTTTCTGAATGACTAACAGCAACAACTGTTTTATTCTTGCCTCACAGGTACTACAGTGCAACCATTCTGCAGATGTCTGGTGTCGAAGATGATAGACTTGCAATATGGCTAGCTTCTGTTACAGCCTTCACAAATTTCATTTTCACCCTTGTGGGTGTCTGGCTTGTTGAGAAAGTGGGCCGCAGGAAACTTACATTTGGTAGTTTAGCAGGTAGGTGTTGAAGAATTCAGTTATAAACTTCTCTAATGATGAAAAATTAATCTTTTAAAATATAATACCATTACCACTTCTGATATAATTTTTGTAGCCATATAATAGAGTTTTTCTATTCATATAATAGAGTTATAATAAAGGTCAAGAAGCAATAGTTAGAACTGGATATAGAACAACAGACTGGTTCCGAATCAGGAAAGGAGTATGTCAAGGCTGTATATGGTCACCCTGCTTATTTAATTTGTATGCAGGGTACATCATGAGAAACACTGGGCTGGATAAAGCACAAGCTGGAATCAAGATTGCCAGGAGAAATATCAATAACCTCAGATATGCAGACAACATGACACTGCAGATAGCGAAGAACTAAAGAACCTCTTGGTTGAGAGTAAAAGAGGAGAGTGAAAAAGTTGGCTTAAAACTCAACATTCAGAAAACAAAGATCCTCATCAAACAACTAACTCAAAAATATACAAGCAACTTATGCAGCTCAATTCCAGAAAAATAAATGACCCAGTCAAAAAATGGGCCAAATAACTAAGTAGACATTTCTCCAAAGAAGACATATGGATGGCTAACAAACACATGAAAAGATGCTCAACATCACTCATTATCAGAGAAATGCAAATCAAGACCACAATGAGGTACCATCTCACACCAGTCAGAATGCCTGTGATCCAAAAGTCTACAAGCAATAAATGCTGAAGAGGGGGTGTGGAGAAAAGGGAACCCTCTTACACTGTTGGTGGGAATGTAAACTAGTACAGCCACTATGGAAAACAGTGTGGAGATTCCTTAAAAAATTGCAAATAGAACTGCCTTATGACCCAGCAATCCTACTGCTGGGCATACACACCAAGGAAACCAGAATTGAAAGAGACACATGTACCCCAATGTTCATCGCAGCACTGTTTATAATAGCCAGGACATGGAAGCAACCTAGATGTCCATCAGCAGATGAATGGATAAGAAAGCTGTGGTACATATATACAATGGAGTATTACTCAGCCATTAAAAAGAATACATTTGAATCAATTCTAATGAGGTGGATGAAACTGGAGCCAATTATACAGAGTGAAGTAAGCCAGAAAGAAAAGCACCAATACAGTATACTGACACATATATATGGAATTTAGAAAGATGGTAATGATGACCCTGTATTCGAGACAGCAAAAGAGACACAGATGTATAGAATGGACTTTTGGACTCTGAGGGAGAGGGAGAGGGTGGGATGATTTGGGAGAATGGCACTGAAACATGTATACTATCATGTAAGAAACGAATCGCCAGTCTATGTCCGATACAGGATACAGGATGCTTGGGGCTGGTGCACGGGGATGATCCAGAGAGATGATATGGGATGGGAGAGGGGTTCAGGATTGGGAACACATGTACACCTGTGGTGGATTCATGTCAATGTATGGCAAAACCAATACAGCATTGTAAAGCAAAATAAAGTAAAAATAAAAATTAAAAAAAAAAGTTGGCTTAAAACTCAATGTTCAGAAAATGAAGATCATGGCCTCTGGTCCCATCACTTCATGGCAAATAGATGGGGAAACAGTGACAGACTTTATTTTGGGGGGCTCCAAAATCACTGCAGATGGTGACAGCAGCCATGATATTAAAAGATACTTGCTCCTTGGAAGAAAAGTCCCAACAAACTATGGGTAGCATTTTGCTGTTATTTTAAGTTTTACCCAAAGGTACAAAATGAAAAGCAAAGTTCTAACATATATTTTATTATTAAGTTTGGGGTAATATGGAAATAAATTTTGAGCATTTTTTTTCAAAGTTCTTTGAACAGTGGAACGTTGGAAACATATAATTTCTTCACAAAGCTGGGACAGACTCTTTTCATGTTTGAACAAGGCCTTCATCCTAGGGTAAATTCTGATTGATTTGGTATGTTTTCTGTGATAACTTAATAAGAAAAACCCTTCCTTCTCACTTTACAGTATCTTTTGTCTTTAAATCTTGCCCGTTTTATTATTTCTCTAATGCAAGGGCTTTTTCACTTGCCAAAATGATACCCTTCTCTGACACTTTCTTCACATGTTTGTATCAAAGAATTTTCTAATCTTTTTCAAATATACAAGCAGATTTTTACTTATCAATTAGCTATCTTCTAATTATTTCTTTGTAAGTTTATTTAAAGTAAGAATATATTTTTCTATTAAAATATAAAGTTTCCAGGCCAGCATTAATTAAATTTTATTTTTACTAAATATAGCTAAAGCATTCATCCAGTAGAACTGCTTCAAGTCACTTGTCTCAAATTTTGATGAGAAAATGCATTTAGGGTTTCATACTCAGTTATCAAGAGTACATACTCCCTCTCACCCTTAACTCCAGAAGGAAGAGTAGAGTGCATCCATCCTTTTTGCCTTGAGTGAAAGCTTTGAGCTGAATAATGTAAGTTGAACTACAGTATCAGAACTGAGGAGAAGGCAGCGGGAAGATTGATTAAAAGGCAAAGGTAATTGCAACAGCCAGTGTATACAGGGAAGCAGGAGGTAAGTGAGGAAAGGTGAGGGACAAGGGAAGGTTAAAAGCCATGCACTTACAGCCTATTCAAAGAACCAGAATAGTCCAGGCCTGGAGAAAAAGACTACAGAGACACCAAATAGATGAGGACAAAGATTTTTTACTTAACATAAGAAAAATATAATAATCAGACCTATGCAACAACAAATTGAGCTGCCTCATTAGGATAATAAGCTCTCAACAAAAGTATAGATGGCCATCAGGCAGTGATGTGCTAAAGACAGATTCCTGCAGTGGGTTGAAAATTGGATTTGCTGACTCCTGAGGTTCAGACAGGACCTTAGTATACTGCTGCCTCAAGAGGTCTATTTTTTAAATAGAATTTTGGGTCTTAAATTTTGGATTTGGCTTTTGAGATTTTGAGAAAAATGCTGATTTTGAGATGGGGAAAATAGTTTTTCTAGCTGCCTCTGTCCCTTCATTTGTTGTATTACAGGACTTTGAGTCATTATAGATACAAAGCCAAACTGGGTTTGAATTTTGTGACATTGAATAAGGTTCTATTTCCTCATCTATGAACAGGGATTAATTATAGTTCTTCATAGGTTTATAGTAAAGACTGAACGCATTAACACATGTATAGCATCTCAAACAGTACCTGACCCAGACAGTAAAATGTTCAAAGAATTTTGCTATCACAGTATTGTTACTGCCAAAGAGTGATTACTTGTTTTAACCATAATCCAGGAGCATTCCTGAACTCCTCTTCTGGATGTCATGTTTCACACCTCCATGTAAGTCCTCTTCCCTGGGATTTCCAGAACCTATCACTTACTATTAAGAGAAAGTGAAGTGAAGTGAAAGCTATTCAGTCATGTCCAACTCTTTGCGATGCCAGGGACTATACAGTCCATGGAATTCTCCAGGACAGAATATTGGAGTGGGTAGCTTTTCCCTTCTCCAGGGGATCTTCCCAACCCAGGAATCGAACCGCAGTCTCCTGCATTGCAGGCAATTCTTTACCAACTGAGCTATCAGGGAACTTGAAAAAAAAAAAAAATGATCTGGGGAAAAAGACTAAGAGTTTCTAGGCCCTGCCTTTATGAGCAACCTGGAGGCAGTTTTCTTTCCTGCCGAATGAAGAGACTGTCATTAAATTTGTAGTATTACAAGAAAGATCAGTTCTCTTAGCACGCTTTGAAAATATTAAAAGTCAGGACACCGCAGAATGTGCTACTTTTAAATTATTCATAGGTTATATATTTTGGATTTCTTTGTATAAAGAGTTTCTTTGGGTCTAGCTAAATACAGTTTATTTGTAGTACTTTTTAAAGACTGAGCACCTAAAATATTTTTAAGAATTTGTTTATTTAGGTTTTTTTTTTTTTTTTTTTTTTTTTAATGTAGCACAGGGAACTCTACTCAGTGCTCTGTGGTTACCTAAATGGGAAGGAAATCCAAGACAGAGGGGGCATATGTATACATATGGCTGATTCACTTTGTTATACAGCAGAAGCTAATGTTACAGTGTTGTAAAGCAACTATTGTTGTTGTTGTTTAGTCACTAAGTCGTGTCCAACTCTTTGTGAGCCTATGGATTGTAGCCACTGGGTCCCTCTGTGCATGGGATTTCCCAGTCAAGAGTACTGGAATCCTTTGCCATTTCCTTCTCCAGGGGATCTTGCCAACCCAGAGATCGAACCCATGTCTCCTGCATCAGCAGACAGATTCTTTCCATCTGAGCCAGCAGGGAAGCCGCAAAGCAACTATACTCCAATCAAAATTTATAAGTAAATAAAGAAATAATAACATTTTTAAAGAAATTATTTTTACTTTTTCACCATTTTTCATCTAATAAATCATAATATATTTAATATTCTACCAGTGCTAGTATTAGAACACTGTTCTATTTAAAATTTCTTAAATTAGCTTGGAATTTTTAAATCTTTCATTCACTTTTATTCCCTATTTTGTGTTTTATTGATGTTTTTTATATTGGGTGAAATTTAGTAAAATAAATTAAAAAAATCAAAATAACTTTTTGAATAGGTACTTGTTCTTTAAAAATTACTATAAACAAACTGTATTTAGCTAGACCAGGACAAAGAAACTCTTTATACAAAGAAATATAAAATATATAGTCTATGAGTAATTTTAAATGTAGGACATTTTGTGGTATTCTGATTTAATATTTTCAAAGCTTGCTAAGAGAACTGGTCTTTCTTGTAAGTATTACCAACTTAATGACAGCCTCTTGATCCTTTTAATAGAGGAAGGCTTATATCTATGTAATTTTGTTACTTATAAATCAGAAAGCCAGAAACATGTGTTATTTTCTGCCAGATATTTTGGTAGTGGAATATTCCCTAAAATATCACTCACAGGTGGTCTTCATCAGAATTACCAAGGATACTTTAAATTGTGAATTTGGGGGCCCAACCCCCAATCTACTAAATTGGAATCTCTGAAGATGAAGTCTGGAGCATGTGTAGGTGATACTTAAGCACAAAAAGTGTGTTCTGTTTGAATCTTGGGTAAGAAAATTTTAAAAAAATTACTAATAATACAGGCCCTTATATCAGATAGTTAAGGTAACTTACTTCATTGGGTATTTTTGAGGATTCTATTTATCTAGCATACTACCTCCTATGGAGAACATTTTTATTAGGAAAATGATATCAGAATTCCAAAATGCAACAGTATAGATGGCTAAAAGGGACTCCTTTCTTATAAAGAATGTGCCCAAACTTCCCATTACACTGGAGGAGATCCTTTCGTACAAGGCCTTCCTTCATTGGACTCAATGAACCATTGAGTCTATTGACAATCATAGAACTATTGAAAACTATAACAACTTTAAATGCCATTGAGTCACTGATAAAGCAGCTGTGATTTGTTAAGGAAGAGGAAATAGGTAGTTCAGGTAGTTTAAAGCCTTAAAGAGACTTGTGCATATGATAGGACGGGTGACCATTTTAAAATTTACTCTATAAATTAAGTCACTTAAGACACCATTCCCTTCCCTTAAGGAATTTATCATCTCATAAGATAAGAGTTTTTACTCTGTCACCGGCTATCACAATCACCTATGAAATCATATTATCTGATCCCCATTTTTAGAGACTGATTCAGAGGTTGAGGTACATTCTAAACAGTTCCACTTTCAAAAGGAAGCCAGGATTGAGAAACAAGACTATAATAAAAGTATGATACTGACTTTTAAAATATTTCCATCCATAGTAGGTCAAAATAGATTTGTGTTTAGGAAACGTAAGCCTTCAACTAGGAATTTTGTATATCCAAATGGCCTTTTCCCCAAATTTTGTAAGTTGGTTGGACTCTTTTGAGATGGATCCAAGAGATATAATATCTATACTGCAGAACTTTCATCTGGAATATTTCTCCCATACTAACCCATGACCTCAATTGAATAGTCTTAACTTGTTTTGTTATTTTCTTAGAAAATAGCCAGCATTGCAAAAATCTGTAGTACTGTGAGATCTGCTCTATGCCAGGCACTAGAATTGAATATAAGTTAATATGTGTTAGGTATACTATCTTAGAGTTTACAGTTTATCACAGAGACCAGTTATTTTAAGTAGTGCTATGAAAGAAGAGTGCCATGTTTCCTTAACATCCTGAAATATCAGCTTTTCGTGATTGAAGCAAATCTTACCTGTCCCATGACAATATTCTGTGGAGGTAATTTTGGAAAACTTAGGACCCAGCTTCTTTGACAGACAGATGAACAGTAAAACTCTTGGTTTATTTTGCTTTATTTGAGGAGAGAGGGATGACTTTTATTTACATGCCCAGTCAATATTTTCTCTTTCTGAGAGATAGACTCATTTTTTTGTTTCCCAATTCAGGAATTGGTAGTTTTTTGAGAACATAATACCTCAAACTAGCTCTAGTTCTAGTTTGAATTTTAAGGCAACAAGAGGAAAATGAACTGTGATTATATATTCATGACTCTTCAGCCTGGTGTGCTAACATAGGCTTCTGATCTTTTCTTCAAGTCATCTCCCTCCTTTTCAGCTTTCTTCTAGATTTTGAAAGTACACTGCTGCTGCTGTATTTAATAATTATAGTACAATAATTAACATTTTTAGCTTTATAAAAATCTTTCACATGTACTGTGATATTTAAAATTCACTGCAATTCTGCAAGATGAATATTGTAACTAAGCTCCATTTTACAGCAGACAGAATTGAATGTTGGAAAGGTTATGTGCATTGTCCACGATCATGGAGTCAAGAAGCAGCAGGGTGAGAACTTAACCACAGTATCTAACTTGACATATCACCTCTATATTAAACACAAACACTTCAACAATTATGTAATCCAATTCCACTTTAACAGTGCTTCCCAAAGTTGTTCTTTTATCCATTTGAAAAATACATTTCATCATTCCTAAATAACTTCCTCATTTATCTAATAGAAACTTTACTGCTACGTAAATGACCACCCTGAGTTCCATATTTTAAATATATTGCCTCATTCAAGTAAATTATACAAACAAATGCATCCATATTTTCTTCTTTCTTCCCATGACCTTTTTTTTTTATTCTCACAATGGCTGGAACAATAGTCAGAAATTTGAAAACTTTCTTGTTTCCTGTCAGCATTTCTATAAAGGACTCAAAAATGAGCTTTTTAAGTGACATATATATATATATGTGTGTGTGTGTGTGTGTGTGTGTGATTTTACATGATTTTATATATATATGTTATATCTTTTTAAGTGATTTTGTATAAAATCACATTCTGTACCCTAAAGTCAAAGACAAATATTCCACTTCCAAATGCCAACAGGAAAAAGAATTGAATGTATGTGTTATGTCTTTCTGGGATTTTTAAGTCTTTACAAAAT
The DNA here is from genome assembly GCA_917880005.1 of Nanger dama. Taxonomy (NCBI): domain Eukaryota; kingdom Metazoa; phylum Chordata; class Mammalia; order Artiodactyla; family Bovidae; genus Nanger; species Nanger dama. The sequence goes on from CAKJTW010000002.1 coordinate 41,426,342, forward strand.
GTTACTCCTTTTATGAGAAATTCTCTTTCACCAGTTTTTGAAATATTTAGTTTGTTACTTTTTAGTTTATTATTTGGATCATACTTTGCCAACGTTACTTTGCCAACAAAAATCTATCTAGTCAAAGATATGATTTTTCCAGTTGTTATGTATGGATGTGAGAGTTGGACCATAAAGAAAGCTAAGCACCAAAGAACTGATGCTTTTTAACTGTGGTATTGGGGAAGACTCTTGAGAGAGATCCAAGGAGATCCAACCAATCAATCCTAAAGGAAATAAGCACTGAATATTCATTGGAAGGACTGATGCTGAAGCTCCAATACTTTGGCCGCCTGATGTGAAGAGCTGACTCATTGGAAAAGACCCTGATGCTGAGAAAGATGGAAGGCAGGAGGAGAAGGGGACAACAGAGGATGAGATGGTTGAATGGCATCACTGAGACGATAGACATGAGTTTGAGGAAGCTCAGGGAATTGGTGATAGACAGGGAAGCCTGGGTTGTTGCAGTCCATGGGGTCACAAAGAGTTGGACACGACAGAGTGACTGAACTACAACTACCATTTGGATTCTAGATGATCGAATAACATTAGAACAATTTTCTTGGTAATGAAAGAAGCACTTGATATAAATCCATTGCCTTTTGTATTTCCTGACATGTTAGGCACTCAATAATGTTAGTTATATTAATTCTTTTTGAGACTGTCAGCAATCCAAAATGGTGTTTGTTTAGAAAGTTATTACCAGTGCTTGGCTAACAAATGTATTTGATTTGAATTTCACTCTTGTCATTTCTCACAGTGAACATGCTAGTGAGTTTTTATGACAATACTTATGTATGAGGATCTTTTTTTTTTTAATCCAATGAAGATATATCAAGGTATTTTTTTCAGAGAGATGTCTTGCTAAACCCAGCCTGCTTTGAAAGAATGTTGTCAGCTCTTCTCTGATGTAGAACTTTTTTTTTTTTTTTAGGTACCACTGTAGCCCTCACTATTCTTGCTTTGGGATTTCTGCTGTCAGCCCAGGTTTCTCCACCCATCACTTTTAAGCCAATATCTCCTTTAGATCAGAACACTACTTGCACAAGATACAGGTGAGATTTTATAATGGTCCCCTTCCTTAACCTAATTTTGGTAACTTCTTTGTTTACTTATAACTTCCCTAAAATATGAGAGATGAGTAGGAGCTTCCTAGGCATCCAGACTTAATGGTGAAAACACATGCTTCAGGAAAAGTGAGTTATTATACACAATTTTGGTGACATTTCTCTGGAAATTGGAAGCATATTGGTACAGAATCTAAGCAGGAATACTGAGAAGCTATTTTATATCATATATGACTCAGTGACATCTGCATCCTAAGTGAAATGAACTTTCATCAGTAATTAAGCTTTTCCATGATGTACATATCTGATACACTTATTATCAGGATATTTTATCAGTTTCCATGAGGTACATGTCTGATACAGTTTATTATCATTTGGATATTCTATCAGTTAATCTTTACCATGTTCCACAAGTATCCCTTCATTCATTTAAGCAGTAAATAATTTTTCCTCTCAGTAGTAGGGTTCTTGAAGAGCAATAGAAAGTGGGAAGAGGTGCTGGAAGAGTGTTTTAATCATCAGCTTCAGGTTTAATAACTTGTTAAGTTAAGCAGTATACACCCTATGTGATAGATTAATAGATAGAGAAATGGATAAAGGGATACATCAGGTGACAGATGGACTGAAGAATACACAATTGAATTAATTAAAAATTGAATGACTGAACAGGTCAATTAATAAAATTATCAGTAGAGTTCCACATTCCTTCATTGTTGTGATTCCCTTTTAGGGCTTCTCAGGTGGCTCAATAAGAATATGCCAGCCAATGCAGGAGACGTGGGTTCAATCCCTGGGTCGGGAAGATCCCCTGAAGACGGAAATAGCAACCATATCCAGTATTCTTGTCTGGGATATCCCATGGGTAGGGGAGCCTGGCGGGCTATAGGCTGTGGGGTCACAAAAGAGTCGGACATGAGTTAGTGACTAAACAGCAACAAACAACAAAGAGTTTCAAAGTTTTTACTTCATTTTAGTAGCTGGAAATGTTAACAGCCCCTTTAAAGTGCATGGATCGAATAGTTTTAAAAATAAATAATGGTATTCCTTCAGCCTTAACTAAACAGACGTAAGTCTCAAATCAAAGGGTAAATCATTTATTAAGTCAGGTACTCCTATATGAAATTAAAACATTACATTGGTACACTAAATTCCACTTGGGATCACTTGGAGCTTCTCATTTAACAGAATTTATGGTGCCTTCTTATTACAACAGTGAGGAAGACATATGTAATTATGTCTTTCTGGTTGCAAATTGTGATTTCCACTTGCCTTTGGAAATGAATGTTGTATATGTTTATCACTTTACTATTTTTTGACAGTCTTTATGTTCTAAGGAAGAAGTAAAGGTGTCTTAAAAGAAGTTAACCTTAACATAGACTCTTTCTGTATATAGAGATTTTTACTTTCTTTGGGTATCTGACCTCAACTGCTAAAAGATGATAGACCATTGCTAGAATTCTGCATGCTCTACTTTTGTTTTTCTTGAAAGATATTTTTTTAAGTATAGTGTTTTTAGCTCAGTTACCTCTAACAAATTATTAAAAAACTACTATTGTTTGAGAAACAGAATACTTTTTACATTTGATGTCTGATTTAGATGCAGCAATTTAGACTGAGAAGAAGATTGATACATACACTGTCAGGTCAACTAAAGGCAGAAATTCAGCCAGAGAATATGCATTTAAAAATTTTATGAAGTTCTGATACAGAAAAGAAATAACTAAGTTTTTATTGATTTACATAATTAAATAGCTTTCCTGATATCAACTTTTAAAATTTCAATAAAAATATTTATTGCTGTAGTATAGTTCATCATGGCAAGTTGTCATCACCAATCTAGTAATCCTACTGATCCATCTGAATTATTATCATCTACCTATCAATATAGGTAGTGAAAGTGAAACTGCTCAGTGTTGTCCGACTCTTTGTGACCCCATGGACTGTAGCCCACCAGGCTTCTCTGTCCATGGGATTTTCCAGGCAAGAATACTAGAGTGGGTTACCATTTCCTTCTCCAGGGGATCTTCCCGACCCAGGGATCGAACTCCGGTCTCCCGCATTGGAGGGAGGCACTTTAACCTCTGAGCCACCTTTTTCACCTACCAATTTAAGATAAAATTGTAGTGGAGTGAGAGAAGTATACAACCTAATATTGTTCATATCACAAACTGATACGTTTTTAAAAACAGAACCGAATTTTATATGTCTTCTAGGAGTCACTGAACATGCAAAGCAGTTATTTCTCATGTAGTTCCTTTAAGAGAAACATAGGTTTTGTGAGCAGTTGATAGTATTTATAGTAGGTATGTATAGTCTGAATGATTTTATAAAATATATCTGCAGTCCCCTACTGATTCTGTTGTTGTTGTTAAAAGTGTCTATACACATTTCCCATTTCTTTACAATAAATATGAAAAATATAGTATACAACATACATGAAAGTTATTAAAGAGTAAATCCTGGGTTCTCATCACAAAAATGATTTATTTCTTTAATTTTATATATATAAGAGATGATGGATGTTCATTAAACATTGTGGTATCATTTCATGATATATATAAGTCAAATAATATAAACCTTAAATTATGCAAATCTTTATGTCAATTGCCTCTCAATAAGACTGGGAAAAAAATTAAAATTAAAAAGAAGATAAAATGAAACAGTCATGTTTGCATGACTTTAGGATCAGTAATTCTTAATTTATTTATGCAGTAAATAAATATAGGTGGTACACTTTCCTCTTGGAATGATCTGTATAGGAAAACTGAGCAAAGAAAACAGATTTAAAGGGAGAGATGGTTTAATCTTAAGAACACTGTGTATTATTGGTGGGAATGTAAATTTTTCTTCATTTTGGAAATTGATATACTTTTGCCTAGTATAGACTGCTTTTGCCTAGACTGCTCAACTCAGCACTTCCACTTAAAGAAATCTATTGTGATGGGTATGTAATTCCCTCTGACTCTACTCTACTAGGCTAGAGAAGATTTATGGAAGTGAATGGTTCAAGAACAATGGTTGCTCTTTATTTTAATTCAAAAAGTGTTTGTGTGTCATCACTAGGTACGTTAGAACCACAAACATTGTAGATTGGGATGCACTAATGACTTTGGACCCAAGACATTGACTACCTTAAATAATTTCTAATAAGAACTTATTCTTTTAGAATTTTTAATTGATGATATTCTTTCCAAGTCCTGGTTAGATTTTCTGAAACAAATGTATTGAACAACATCTTTCAGATCTACTTTCTGCAGTTAAAATTGTGTACAGTCTCAGAGTGCCAACTAAGGCTTAGGAGAAATAACTCCAGTTGGGGTTATCATCTTAATCACTTATCTACATAAGAATACACATGCATACACCAAATATGGCTCTTAGTTCCATGCTCTCAAATTACTAATAAACGTATTTTCTTATAAGAGCTATCCAAGTTGGAGAATTCAAACCTTTCCTGCATAACTTCCCTGAAATCTTTGACTTTTTATTATTTGTAAGGGTGATCTCAGTAGGGGCTTCCCCAGTGGCTCAGAGATAAAGAACCTGGCTGTCAATGCAGGAGACCCGATTTTGATCCCAGGATCAGGAAGATCCCCTGGAGGAGGGCATGGCAACCCTCCAGTATTCTTCCCTGGGGAATCCCATGGACAGAGGAAGCTGGCAGGCTACAGTCCATCTAGTCACAAAGAGTTAGACACAACGGAAGCAACTGAGCACAGCACACAGCACATGATCTCAGAATATTCAAATCACTATCAAAAAACCCTCACAGTAAACAGATATTTCTTAAAGTATACAGCTGTAGAATTGCAGATACTCTCATCCTAGGGCTTTCATTCACACTGCCACTCATTCATTCATGCATGCATGCATGCATTTAAAAATATTTTGGAGCACAGACTCATAGGATTATATAAGGATGAGTTAATATATAGAAAGCACCTAAAGCAGTTCTCAGCACATAATAAGCACCCCAAAAATATAACCATTGTTATCATTAATAAAACCTAAAATAAAATATGAGATTATGATGATGAGTAGAAGTCTTTCCCATCTTTTAAAGAAGAAGAGTTTTTAAGCAGGGTGGTGACCTCACCAAATTTTCTATTCTCAACTTTCTCTCTGGGGCACAGAGGGCACATGTGGATATGAGGAGACTAATTATTAAAATAGCCTATGAGAGAGATTGGTAGTTGCCTGGACTGTGGTGGTGATGCTCAAGAAAACAGGTAAACAGATTCTAGATAAATCTAAGAGAAAAATCAGCAGGAATCAAAAATAGGAAATTGATTAACTATCAGCAGCCAGATAGAACAGATCATAGAAGTCAGTTGGGGTAATTAAAGGAGAAATTTACAAGAAGGACTGTGCTTCTAATTTACAGCTCATTTTTCTATCAGTATTTTTCAACTGAGAAACTTACCTAGAACCATCTGTTGTTCAGTCGCTCAGTCATGGCCAACTCTTGACTCCATGGACTGCAGCGCACCAGGCTTCCTTGTCCTTCATCATCTCCCAGAGCATGCTCAAACTCATATCCATTGAGTCGGTGACGCCATCTAAGCATCTCATCCTCTGTCCTCCCCTTCTCCTCCTGCCTTCAATCTTTCCTAGCATCAGGGTCTTTTTTTTAATGAGTCGGCTCTTATCAGATGGCCAAAGTATTGGAGCTTCCGCTTCAGCGTCAGTCCTTCCAATGAATATTCCGGATCGATTTTCTTTAGGATTTACTGGTTTGATCTCCTTGCAGTCCAAAGGACTCACAAGAGTCTTCTCCAACACAAAAGCTTAAAAGCATCAGTTGTTTGGTACTCAGCCTTCTTTATAGTCCAGCTCTCACATCTATACATGACTACTGGAAAAACCATAGCTTTGATTACATGGACCTTTGTCAGCAAATTAGGGGCTTCCCTAGTAACTCAGAGCATAAAACGTCTGTCTGCAATGCAGGAGACCTGGGTTCAATCCCTGGGTTGGGAAGATCCCTTGGAGAAGGAAATGGCAGCCCACTCCAGTATTCTTGCCTGGAAAATCCCATGGACCACGGAGCCTGGAAGGCTACCATCCATGGGGTCGCAAAGAGTCGGACATGACTAAACAACTTCACTTTCACTTTGTCAGCAAACTAATGTCTCTGTTTTTTAATATGCTGTCTAGGTTGTTCATAGCTTTTATTCCAAGGAGCAAGTGTCTTTTAATTTCATGGCTGCAGTCACCATCTGCAGTGATTTGGGAGCCTCCCAAAATAAAAGTCTCTCACTGTTTCCACTGTTTCCCCATCTATTTCCCATGAAGTGATGGGACTGGATTCCATGATCTTTGTCTTTTGGATGTTGAGTTTTAAGACAGCTTTTTCACTCTCTTCTTTCACCTTCATCAAGGGGCTCTTGGCCATAAGGGTGGTGTCATCTGCATATCTGAGGTTATTCATATTTTTCCCGGCAGTCTAGATTCCAGCTTGTGCTTCATCCAGCCCAGCATTTCACATGGTGTACTCTGCATATAAGTTAAATAAGCAAGATGACAATATACTGCCTTGACATACTCCTTTCCCAATTTTGAACCAGTCCGATGTTTCATGTCCAGTTCTATCTGAGAAGGTACATTCCTCGCCCCCACAGATCTGCCTCACCAGGACAGTGGAGAGTAAGTGCTTCAAGTACATCTTCCATTAAGAACCACTTCAGTTTCTTTTTTTTAACTGCTTAACTGCCAGCTTTCTTTCATTCCTTTTTTTCCTTCTTGAACATTATTAAACGAAGAGTACAAAAATAATGTGGCTCTTTTTCTGTAGAATAACATTTTCATGTTTCTCTCTCTAAATGAAGTTTCTAGACATCCAAGTTGACATAGTACTCCTTCATCTATAGACCTCCCTATGTTTTTGACACTAGTTTTCATGAACTGTATTATGCCTAACTAACTATAATTAGTTTGGGATAATAATTACTAATTATAGTTAATGCCTTCAGAGTTCATTTACAATAAAAATAATTTTGCATTCATTTCATTTTTTTTCTCCATTAGCCAACCTTGAATGATTGAGCACTTGTCATTGGCATTAGCATTGAGACTGTTAGAGTCAATCCTAAAACTTTCATATGACCTTAGAAATGTGTAGAAACCCTATTAGCCCCTATTTTTTTTTCAGCATTTGCCATATTCCTGAATAATAATGTATTTGTTTACAATAATTTTTAGCAACTTGACAATGAATATAGTGTTATACTGTGAATGAGACTTATTGTTTGTTGACTTTTATTTTCTAAAACCTACAGATTTCCCTTAAAATTTGCAAATTTTAATGTTTTGGTCTGATGATACAGCTTAATAGGCCTTGAGGTTAATATTAAATAAACTACAGTAGGAAATATGCTATATCTGTTGAATAATATCCACAGACTTATTTCAGATAAAGATAATTGTAATTAAGTTGGTAGGAAAGAAAAATGAGATTTGAAACAAAAAGCCGGTATAACCTTATCATATATCTCTATCTCCAAACAATTGCATATGTCTTATGCTAGCACTTAAATACCCAATATGGAATTTGACATCTGGATAGAAGGATGATGGAACAGATTCTTGAAGGAAGTTAACCATTTATGGGGCATAATCATTGAGTTCTTCATGACCTTTTACCTTGAAACCTGTATTTTCAGTCAAGGACCTGCAAAGCTACCACAATGGCAATATCCCCTACTTAAATCTTATTTGTTTTCCACAACCGTGAAGTGTTTCTTGGGAAGCCTTAAAGACAAAAAACAAGGCTTTTAATTTTAGGATTGCAAAAACTGGGAGAAGAGCATTCCAGGAAGAGGGAACATATGTGTACAGGCCCTAAGCAAGGAATATGGCTTCTTCAATGAACTTACCCATGAGCAAGAGAACAGTACAAAAATAAACTGGATGGCAAGTCAGTGACAGACCATACTGGGACCCTCAAAAGCCATGAGAATTTTAGACATCATTTTAGAAGACTGAGAAGCCTTTAAAGATTGATAAGAATGACTTAATCAGACTTGTATTTCAAAAAGATCACTTTTGCTGCTTAGGAGAATTGATTAGGGATGGAAAAAGTATGATAAGTGGAGATGAGATGAAAGAAATTGGAAGCCTAGGCAAGAAATAATGCAACCTTGACAGTGGTAGTGGAGACTCAAGAGATTTGGGGGCTGTGGGCCCCAAACAGTGTAACAGTGTAACAGGCTGGATAATCAGATGGATGATATACAAGAACAAAGACTCTACACATGGTTAAGATAGTAATCAGGGAACAGGAGTCTGGAGCTATAAAATCTCCCTGTAGCTCACTTCTTAGAACACAGTTTCAAGCATGCAAATCAGAAGAGCCTTTCCCCTGCTTTCCAGTTAAGTTCAGCAGTCCTGTAAAAAGAACAGTATTTACTGTCACTTAAATTTTTATTTAAAATGTCATTTTTCCTCCCTCTTGAACTCAAAAGACTTCTGAGAAAAACTCTTGCAAAAATGATCTGAAGTAAAGGGGGAAGAAGTAAAGGGGAAAACGTGTGTCTCTGAAACTTACAAGGATTTTTATTCTTATTCTAGAACTCTGATCATTGCAGTGAACAAATAAAATCAACCTGGAATTCTGTTCACATTTTAAGTCAGTCCACTCTAGAATATTATCCCAATTTTGTCCTATATTTCAAAAGGGAATACATTATGTAGTACTGTAACAGTAATAGACTGTAGTCATAACCTCTGGTATATTTCCTTATAATAAAGACTAAGCAAACTACAGATAAAATAAGTACTAGATAAGATTTATAAAAAACTTAACTGTTCTCTAAATAAATAAACTCAAGATCACCTTCTTGTAAATCATGATACTGAACAAATGATGAAAACTGTTTAGGTGTTAACATTTAAGTATTAAATGTTATATTTAGTATTTATTGAATGGAGGTATTTCTCCATCATGTTGTGAAAGCATGTTACATAGCTCCTAATGTTTTCCCAGTCTGAGGTTGAAAAATGCCTATTGCTCTGGACCAACCTTTTAATTTAATTTAATTTTTTTAATTAAATTTATTTATTTTTTTAATTACAATACTGTATTTGTTTTGCCATACATTGACACGAATCAGCCATAGGTGAACACAATCGCCCAATGCCGAAGCCCCCTCCCACCTCCCACCCCACATCCTCTACCTGAATCATCCTGTGCATCAGCCCCATGCATCCTGCATCCTACACCAAACATAGATTAGCGCTTTGTTTCTTACAGGAAAATACACATGCTTCACTGCCATTCTCCCAAACCATCCCACCCTTTCCCTCTCCCTCAGAGTCCAAAAGTCCACTCTATACCTCTGTGTCTCTTGTTGTCTCACATATAGGGTCATCATTACTGTCTTCTAAATTCCATATATATGTGTCAGTATACTGTATTGGTGTTTTTCTTTCTGGCTTACTTCACTCTGTATAATCGGTTCCAATTTCATCCATCTCATTAGAACTGAGTCAAATTTATTCTTTTTAAGGGCTGAGTAGTATTCCATAGTGTATATGAACCACAGCTTTCTTATCCATTCATCTGCTGATGGACATCTAGGTTGCTTCCATGTCCTGGCTATTATAAACAGCGCTGCAATGAACATTGGGGTACACGTGTCTCTTTCAATTCTGGTTTCCTCGGTGTGTATGCCCAGCAGTGGGATTGCTGGGTCATAAGGCAGTTCTATTTGCAATTTTTAAGGAATCTCCACACTGTTTTCCATAATGGCTGTACTAGTTTGCATTCCCACCAGCAGTGTAAGAGGGTTCCCTTTTCTCCACATCCTCTCCAGCATTTATTGCTTGTAGACTTTTGGATCGCAGCCATTCTGACTGGTGTGAAATGATACCTCATTGTGGTCTTGATTTGCATTTCTCTGATAATGAGTGATGTTGAGCATCTTTTCATGTGTTTGTTAGCCATCCGTATGTCTTCTTTGGAGAAATGCCTATTTAGTTCTTTGGCCCATTTTTTTATTGGATCATTTATTTTTCTGGAGTTGAGCTGCATAAGTTGCTTATATGTCTTTGAGATTAGTTGTTTGTCAGTTGTTTCATTTGCTATTGTTTTCTCCCATTCAGAAGGCTGTCTTTTCACCTTGCTTATAGTTTCCTTTGTTGTGCAGAAGCTTTTAATTTTAATTAGATCCCATTTGTTTATCTTTGCTTTTATTTCCAGTATACTGGGAGACGGATCATAGAGGATCCTGCTGTGATTTATGTCGGAGAGTGTTTTGCCTATGTTCTCCTCTAGGAGTTTTATAGTTTCTGGTCTTACATTTAGATCTTTAATCCATTTTGAGTTTATTTTTGTGTATGGTGTTAGAGAGGGGTCTAATTTCATTCTTTTACAAGTGGTTGACCAGTTTTCCCAGCACCACCTGTTAAAGAGACTGTCTTTACTCCATTGTATATTCTTGCCTCCTTTGTCGAAGATAAGGTGTCCATAGGTATGTCGGTTAATCTCAGGGCTTTCGATTTTGTTCCATTGATCTATATTTCTGTCTTTGTGCCAGTACCATACTGTCTTAATGACTGTGGCTTTGTAGTAGAGCCTGAAGTCAGGCAAGTTGATTCCTCCAGTTCCATTTTTCTTTCTCAAGATTGCTTGGGCTATTCGAGGTTTTTTGTATTTCCATACAAATCTTGAGATTATTTGATCTAGTTCTGAGAAAAATACTGCTGGTAGCTTGATGGGAATTGCATTGAATCTGTAGATTGCTTTGGGTAGTATACTCATTTTCACTATATTGATTCTTCCAACCCATGAGCATGGTATATTCCTCCATCTATTAGTGTCTTCTTTGATTTCTTTCATCAGTGTTTTATAGTTTTCGATATATAGGTCTTTAGTTTCTTTAGGTAGGAATATTCCTAAGTATTTTATTCTTTTCGTTGCAATGGTGAATGGAATTGTTTCCTTAACTTCTTTTTCTACTTTCTCATTATTAGTGTATAGGAATGCAAGGGATTTCTGGGTGTTGATTTTATATCCTGCAACTTTACTATATTCACTGATTAGCTCTAGTAGTTTTCTGGTCGAGTCTTTAGGATTTTCTATGTAGAGGATCATGTCATCTGCAAACAGTGAGAGTTTTACTTCTTCTTTTCTAATTTGGATTCCTTGTATTTCTTTTTCTGCTCTGATTGCTGTGGCCAAAACTTCCAGTACGATGTTGAAGAGTAGTGGTGAAAGCGGACACCCTTGTCTTGTTCCTGACTTTAGGGGAAATGGTTTCAATTTTTCACCATTGAGGATAATGTTAGCTGTGGGTTTGTCATATATAGCTTTTATTATGTTGAGGTATGGTCCTTCTATTCCTGCTTTCTGGAGAGTTTTTATCATAAATGGATGCTGAATTTTGTCAAAGGCTTTTTCTGCATCTATTGAGATAATCATATGATTTTTATTTCTCAGTTTGTTAATGTGATGAATTACATTGATTGACTTGCGGATATTGAAGAATCCTTGCATCCCTGGGATAAAGCCCACTTGGTCATGGTGTATGATCTTTTTAATGTGTTGCTGGATTCTGATTGCTAGGATTTTGTTGAGGATTTTTGCATCTATGTTCATCAGTGATATTGGCCTGTAGTTTTCTTTTTTTGTGGTGTCTTTGTCAGGTTTTGGTATTAGGGTGATGGTGGCCTCATAGAACGAGTTTGGCAGTTTACCTTCCTCTGCAGTTTTCTGGAATAGTTTCAGTAAGATAGGTGTTAGCTCTTCTCGAAATTTTTGGTAGAATTCAGCTGTGAAGCCGTCTGGACCTGGGCTTTTATTTGCTGGAAGATTTCTGATTACAGTTTCAATTTCCATGCTTGTGATGGGTCTGTTAAGATTTTCTATTTCTTCCTGGTTCAGTTTTGGAAAATTGTACTTTTCTAAGAATTTGTCCATTTCTTCCAAGTTGTCCATTTTATTGGCATATAATTGCTGATAGTAGTCTCTTATGATTCTTTGTATTTCTGTGTTGTCTGTCGTGATCTCTCCATTTTCATTTCTAATTTTGTTGATTTGATTTTTTTCTCTTTGTTTCTTGATGAGTCTGGCTAATGGTTTGTCAATTTTATTTATCCTTTCAAAGAACCAGCTTTTTGTTTTGTTGATTTTTGCTATGGTCTCTTTTGTTTCTTTTGCATTTATTTCTGCCCTAATTTTTAGGATTTCTTTCCTTCTACTAACTCTGGGGTTCTCTATTTCTTCCTTCTCTAGTTGCTTTAGGTGTAGAGTTAGGTTATTTATTTGACTTTTTTCTTGTTTCTTGAGGTATGCCTGTATTGCTATGAACTTTCCTCTTAGGACTGCTTTTATAGTGTCCCAAAGGTTCTGTGTAGTTGTGTTTTCATTTTCATTTGTTTCGATGCATATTTTGATTTCTTTTTGATTTCTTCTGTGATTTGTTGATTATTCAGTAGGGTGTTGTTCAGCCTCCAAATGTTGGATTTTTTTAATAGTTTTTCTCCTATAATTGAGATCTAACCTTAGTGCATTATGGTCAGAGAAGATGCTTGGAATAATTTCAGTTTTTTTGAATTTATCAAGGTTAGATTTATGACCCAGAATGTGATCTATTCTGGAGAAGGTTCCGTGTGCACTTGAGTAAAAGGTGAAGTTCGTTGTTTTGGGGTGAAATGTCCTATAGATATCAATTAGGTCTAACTGGTCTATTGTATCGTTTAACGTTTGCGTTTCTTTGTTAATTTTCTGTTTAGTTGATCTGTCCATAGGTGTGAGTGGGGTATTAAAGTCTCCCACTATTATTGTGTTATTATTAATTTCCCCTTTCATGCTTGTTAGCAATTGTCTTACATATTGCGGTGCTCCTATGTTGGGTGCATATATATTTATAATTGTTATATCTTCTTCTTGGATCGATCCTTTAATCATTATGTAGTGGCCTTCTTTGTCCCTTTTCACAGCCTTTGTTTTAAAGTCTATTTTATCGGATATGAGTATTGCTACTCCTGCTTTCTTTTGGTCTTTATTTGCATGGAATATCTTTTTCCAGCCCTTCACTTTTAGTCTGTATGTGTCCGTTGTTTTGAGGTGGGTCTCTTGTAGGCAGCATATATAGGGATCTTGTTTTTGTATCCATTCAGCCAGTCTTTGCCTTTTGGTTGGGGCATTCAACCCATTTACATTTAAGGTAATTATTGATAAGTATGCTCCTGTTGCCATTTACTTTATTGTTTTGGGTTCGGGTTTATACGTCCTTTTTGTGTTTCCTTTCTAAAGTCTGTCCTTTAGTATTTGTTGGAGAGCTGGTTTGGTGGTGCTGAATTCTCTCAGCTTTTGCTTGTCTGGAAAGCTTTTGATTTCTCCTTCGTATTTGAATGAGATCCTTGCTGGGTACAGTAGTCTTGGCTGAAGGTTATTATCTTTCATCACTTTAAGTATGTCTTGCCATTCCCTCCTGGCCTGAAGAGTTTCTATTGAAAGATCTGCAGTTATTCTTATGGGGATCCCCTTGTGTGTTATTTGTTGTTTTTCCCTTGCTGCTTTTAGTAATTGTTCTTTGTGTTTGGTCTTTGTTAGTTTGATTAAAATATGTCTTGGGGTGTTTCGCCTTGGGTTTATCCTGTTTGGCACTCTCTGGGTTTCTTGGACTTGGGTGATTATTTCCTTCCCCATTTTAGGGAAGTTTTCAACTATTATCTCCTCAAGTATTTTCTCATGGTCTTTCTTTTTGTCTTCTTCTTCTGGGACTCCTATAATTCGAATGTTGGAGCGTTTCATATTGTCTTGGAGGTCTCTGAGGTTGTCCTCATTTCTTTTAATTCGTCTTTCTTTTTCCCTCGCTGATTCATTTATTTCTACCATTCTATCTTCTATTTCACTAATCCTATCTTCTGCCTCCGATATTCTACTATTTGTAGCCTCCAGAGTGTTTCTGATCTCATTTATTGCATTATTCATTATATGTTGACTCTTTTTATTTCTTCTAGGTCCTTGTTAAACCTTTCTTGCATCTTCTCAATCCTTGACCCCAGGCTATTTATCTGTGATTCCATTTTGATTTCAAGATTTTGGATCATTTTCACTATCATTATTCGGAATTCTTTCTCAGGTAGATTCCCTATCTCTTCCTCTTTTATTTGGTTTGGTGGGCATGTCTCCTGTTCCTTTACCTGCTGGGAATTCCTCTGTCTCTTCATCCTGGTTATATTGCTGCGTTTGGGGTGGCTTTTCTATATTCTGGGAATTTGTGGAGTTCTCTTTATTATAGAGTTTCCTCTCTGTGTTTGGTGTTATATCACTGGTTTGTCAAAGTTTCTTGATCAGGGAGGCTTGTGTTGGAATTCTGGTGGGTGGATCTGGATTTCCTCTCTCTGGAGTGTTGTGACGTGTGAAGTAATGGGTTATGAGACGTCAATGGTTTTGGAGTATTTTGAGTTGCCTATGTATTGAAGCTCAGGGGCTTGTTCTTGTGTTGCTGGAGAATATGCGTGGTATGTCTTGCTCTGGAGCTTGTTGGCCCTTGGGCAGTGCCCAGTTTTAGTATAGGTATGAAGGCGTTTGATGAGCTCTAATTGGATAATGTTCCCTGTGTTCAGGAATTCTTTGTTGATCACAGGATTTGGAATTACGCCTCCTGATTCTGGTTTTCAGATTTATTTTTAGAATAGCCTCATGATTTCTCCATCTATTCAGCACTAATGTTAAAACATCTAGGTTAATGATGATAGGTTTCTCCACCTTGAGGGTCGTCCCTAGAGGATAGGTGGGTTGCTTAGAGGAGAGAAGAGGGAGGGAGTAGTTAGAGGTGAGTGGAATGGGATGAGGTGGAATCAAAAGAGGGAAAAGGAAGTTAGCCCGTAGCCACTTTCTTGTGTGTGCTCCGAAGTCTGGACCGCTCAGAGGTGGTCACAGAGTTATACTTGGAAGAGGAGAGGAAGGAAGTAGATAGAGGTGGTCAGGAGGATAAAAGAGGGAGATGGGAAGGAGGGATACAGATCCGGTCAGTGACCAGTTCCCTTAGAGTTCTCCTCCTTCTGGAACGCACAGAGGTTCATAGGGTTGGGTAGAGAGGGGGAGGGTGAGGGAGGAGACAAAAGCCACCTGGTGGGGAAGAGAGAGATTCCAGAGGTGGAGAGAGTGGTTAAGCCAGTAGTCTTGCACTCATGTAAAACTGGGTATTGAGGATTAGGTTTTTAAAAGTACAAAATTGGCAACAAAATACCAAAATGCCAAGATTAAAAAACTGGAGTATAGATTGGATTTTCAAAGATAGATTATTGAAGAGAAGAAGAATGAGGAGAGAGGCATTTTAAAAAAAAAAAGAGAAAAAAAAAAAAAAAGTAAAATATAATAAAAGATTGCAGAATTATTAAAAGACAATTTCCTTCACCATTAAGACTACATACGGCGTTTGCTTAAATGATAGGGTTTGTTTTTTTTTTTTAAGTAATATTAGGTTATAAAAATAAAAACTAGAAATATAGAAGGCTTAAAATTTAAGGAAGTTTAGGGGAAAAAAGGATGAAAAAGAAAAGGATAAACAAATTTAAAAAGGAAAAAAAATAATTTTTAAAGAAAGAAAAAAATTCTTAAAAAAAAAAAATCACGCTTCCACATCACCCCCGCCAAAAAAAAAATTTTTTTTTTTTTTTTTGATCATAAAAGTAGAGACGGCGTATCTGTCGCTTTCTCTGTCGTTGAGGACTGTGTGGGGTCGCTATCAAGGCAGTTCCCTCTGTTTGCCTTCCTCTGTTTGCTGGTCTCTTCCGTGTCTGATTTCTGTCTTGCCACAGGGAGGGTGGTGGTGAACTCTGCACTGGGCTTGCCCCTTCCCAATCCGCGGGATAACCGTGTGGGGCCTGGCCTATGTTTCATGCAATTCCCTGGTTTTAGCCGCTCAGGATTGGCGCTCAGGAAGTCCCCTCCGGGTGCCGGGTTTGGTCCCAAGTCCGAGTGGCTAGGGAGTTTGGCGCGGACTATTGTTGCATCTTCTGGGCTTTGCGGGTCGCTTGATTTTCTGGGATCTCCGCCGGGGCTCTTTTTCAGGCAGATGATGACCACTCAGATACCCCCAGAAGTCTCATCAAAGAGGCCCGCTTGCAATTTGGTAGGTAATGACTCTCTTGAGCTGCGACTTCCCTCTTCCAGCGCTTCAGGCTCTGGCTGCCTGTCGCCGGTGGGGGATGGTCTGCAGCCGGCTATTTCTATTTCCGATCCGTCCTTTGTTCTGTGCGCGGGCCTGTCAGTGCCTTATGTTCGGGTGTTTCGCGTGTTAGTTATCTCCCAGTCTCGTTTGCTAGTCCGGGATAATTCGTTCTATCCACGCGCGGACCCGATTCTGGCCCCGTTACGCCCGATTCTCGAGAAAAGCCCTGCAGCCTACGTCTCCCGCGGCCCAATTCTTAGAAAGCTCTGTCGCGGGCGCGCTCCTCCCTGCCCAGCCCCCACTGCTGCCGGACGCAGGCGTTTGCGCTGCTTATCCGCTGGGGGTTATACTGTTGAATTCGTAATCTGTTGGTTTTAATTATTTATTTATTCTTCCTTCCTGTTATGTTGCCCTCTGTGCTTCCAGGGCTCGCCCCATGCACAGCTGTGAGAAAGTTCCCCAATTTTAGGGAACCTCTCTCTTTAAGAGTCTCTTCCTGGGACGGGATTCCCTTCCCGTGCCGGGGTTCCCTCCCTACCTCCTTTGTCTATAACTTCGTTCTTTAAAATAAAATATTCCCTACCTGGCTTTGAAGCCAATGATCTGCTTTGCTGGATGCCTGATGTCCTCTGCCAGCAGTCAGAAGTTATTTTGTGGAATTTGCTCAGCGTTGAAATGTTCTTTTGATGAGGTAGAGAGGGAGAAAGTGTTCTCCCCATCCTATTCCTCCGCCATCTTTTTCTCTTCTCCTAATTTAATTTTTTTAAACCAAGTATAGCAACCTGATTAAAAGAATCTCATCAGTGAGTGTAACTTTGGAAACTATTATTGTAGGTGGCTGGGTGGCTAGGTGAGTGAATGGGTGAATAGATGGTTTCAAAAGAAGGCAGATGATACTAACTAAAGGAAAGATTTTTAGTATGATTTTTATTATAAAATTTAGATATATGTACTAGGAATTTTGGCAACATTTTGTTGCTACTAGAGCATTGGTAGTTTAGGAAATTTCCTTCCAAGTGCATCACCTTTACTTCTGCAGTGTGATCAGTACTACCTCTTGCGACTATGATAGCAGACACAGCAGCATAGACATGAAGATCTCTGGGCAAACAGCAAGTCTCTGTTCAGGTAATGTGTCCATGAAGTTTTTAGATTGTTACATGGTTGTAGTACCAAGAGAAGTTTTTCCTAATATAAGTAACTCAACTACAAAATAAGATAGTCTGACACATGCTTCTAGGACTATTAACATCTGCGTTATATGGTGAATAGTGCTACCCACTCCAGTATTCTTGCCAGGAAAATTCCATGGTAGAGAAAAGCCAGGTGGGCTACAGTCCAGGGGGTCACAAAGAGTCAGGCCCGGGGTTGTTGGGGGAGGGTTGCAAAGAGTAGCTAACACTGTAAGGTGAAAAAAATTAGGAGACTAGAAAAATGATATCATGTGTTCGAAACAATCTGGTTTTAGAAGCAGAGAAGCAGAAATTTATTCTTGAATAATTCCATACAGTTTAGCAAATCAAAGAATTCAGCACTTTAGGACAATATGTGTACACATTTGTAATAAGTTTATTCATTTAAGAAACATTTTTTAGATAAGTAGGTCAGAGAATATGAAGATTAAAAGGAAAAAAGAAACCTTTCTCCACATGGAGCTTACAGCTAGGAGAGAGAAAGATACCAATAAATAATTGCAAAGCAGTATGATAAAAGTTGATATATGTATCAGCATGCCTGGTTGTGACATCACGTCTCCCAGGACTATCACACAAGGCCTCACACATGAGAACTCTTAACCATACATTATTCTGGATCCCTTCTTAGAGTCATACTTTTAACTGCATAAAATAAATTACATAGCAGTTCAAAGAAAATCAATAATACTGAAATATGGGTACCAAATTATTTTCCAAATAAACTTATTATATAGTAATCCATGTCCTTCTTTATTAATATATCAAATAACGAATCTAATGCAGAGCTAATGCCATTGTTTCAAAACCGTGGAGAATGTAAATGGTATTTTGAAATTTCTCCAACTATCGTAGGATATAAAAATGTATGTGATTTCTATTGTTCTTAGTGGTTTACTGCCTAATTTCACAATTGAAGGAAATGCTAAATTTCAGTTAAAGGGTAATGAATTACAGATATAGATTGTTTCTTATTTCCTCATCTGCATTTAAAAGCTCTATGTTAAGAACCCCTCATGTAGGAGTGAGCTTGATTTAATTTTTCAAGGATGAGTAGGAGTGAGTAGGAGTGTCTCAGACCAGTAAAAGTGGAAAAGCCTCCAAGGGCATGAGAGCAACCTGTGCAGAGACATAGATGTGAAATAGATTTGCTTTTCAGGAATTTTTATAAAGTTTGATAGCACTGGGGAAAGGAGTGAAGTGAAGTGAAGTCGCTCAGTTGTGTTCGACCCTCAGTGACACCATGGATTGCAGCCTTCCATGCTCCTCCGTCCATGGGATTTTCCAGGCAAGAGTGCTGGAGTGGATTGCCATTTCCTTCTCCAGGGGATCTTCCTGACCCAGGAATCGAACCCGGGTCTCCCACACTGCAGGCAGATGCTTTACCGTCAGAGCCACCAGGGAAGGGGAAAGGAGTACCAGTCACAAAATGAGGCAGAAGTAAAGGCAGGGCCTTATATACTAGGTGAAGACAGGTGGTAGAGGGAAACCATTCAGCAGCACCAGATAGGGGAGTAACATTATCAAATGCAAGTTTACGAAGAGTTTTCTGCACGGATTTTAAAGCACAGTAAATATGAACGAGTTCCATTCGAAAAACACATTCACAAGCCTGATTTGTATGTGTAAGTCCTACAAAGTTAGCCTAGGTACCAAACTAATACAATCAGCTATATAGTACTGTACTATAATACATTTATAGACTTTTCACACAAATGATACATAAAAACAAACACAAAAAGCATTTTTAATCTTACAGACAATACCTTGAAAAGTACAGTAGTGCAGTTCAGTGCAATAGCTGGCGTACAGGCACTGACATCAAGTGAAGAGGCAAGAAGAGTTACTGACTGCAGGAGGGAAAGGATGTGGGAGATGGTAGCGCTGAAGGATCATCAGCAACAGCAGGAGAGAAAGCTGCAGTTTCACTCACGCCTGATGTTGATGGGAATGGATGTTTGTGTCTTTGAAATTTCCCAACTTGAAGGTTTGTATATAGGGTACTTGCTGAATGTATTGGAAGGAGAAGACTCTGGCAGCCCCAGAGAGCGATAACAGATTCTGAAGTTACTACATGATGGTTATCTTGAAGACAAAACTATCTGTGGAGATAGGATTAGGGGTATACTGGTTTAAATTAAAGAGAAAGGATTACAAAAAGGTGTTTGGACAGTTCAGTTTTATAGATATCCAGGGTAGCTTAGTGACCCCAGGTGATATACCAAGGGAGATAGATGAACATAATTCCAACAATAATAACTATTATTATTTTAAAATTATAATAGTTTCCATTAATTCTTTACTATATATAGACATCTTTGCACATTCTTTTTGAATATTATCCCATGTTATCATCAAATTTCCCTAAGAGAGATAGTAGTTATCTAATTTTACAGATAAGAAAATAAGGCTCAGAGAGTTTATATAACCAGCCTTGAGTGATATAACTGGTAGACTGCAGAGCCACTTTGTTCCCTACATACTCTCTCTGCTTAGTCCACTCATGGCCTCATGGCATTTTTCTCCGTGTGCATCTGAATTGCATAGTTAACAGTGAATATGTTTGTGAAAACCTATTACTCCTTGGCAGTTAGCATTGATCATTATGTGAATTCCATGGTAATTTCATCGTAGATTAAAATCTTTGGAAATGATGTACATTATGACCAATTTGCAGGTAGATAATAAAGTACCCTTCATAGAGGTTAAAAATGCACTGCTCATTTTTACCATTACCAGTAAATCATAAAGACATTGCCAGTAGCCCAGATAAGAGTTAGAATTTAATTTTTTAAGTTTCTTTTTCTTTCTTTTGTTTGATTTTGAGTTTTATATGGTAAGGCTATGCTGATGAGTCTTATTAAATCAGGAATAAAAATTATTTCATGACATAACCTATTAACATTTCTAATTCATTTTGAAAGCAAAGGAAACCTTTATCTAAATTGATTGGCATTTATATAAATGTTAAACTTTGTGGAACCTAAATATTTACTTCTTTCTGATTTTTTGTTTTTATCATTGTGAGGTTGTGACTGTGTTGGTTAGGTATCTTCACAGAAGTTTAGTTAAATAATAAACTTATGAAATTTAAGGTAGTAGTTTATCCCTCAAAACAGCAGATCCTTTAGGTCTTGGCCTGTGTAATCAAATTCAGCAAGAATGTATAATATTCTTATTCATATATATATATACAATTATGTATTATTTTTTATAAAAACCACAATTAAATGAGCATATAAATTCTTGGCAGTTAGCATGTACTGTTTACCAGATACAATCCTTTACCTTTATTTTCATCTTTCATATCATATAAATGTGTGTGTGCATGTGTGATGGCTTGCTATAAATTATAAAAATAAACAACAAATCTAAACAGGCTAAATTAATATTGCTGCTTTTTGTCTTGCAAATGTGTGTACCCAAATGGTCTTCCATTCTTATGCAAATGGAGAGTGTCATTTTTCAGCTCAGCTGCAGAATTTCAAGAGGGGTTAGGAATGTTGTACTTTTTAAAATATCTATTCTACTAATATCAATGCTGCTAAGTCACTTCAGTCGTGTCCAATTCTGTGTGACCCCATAGACGGCAGCCCACCAGGCTCCACCATCCCTGGGATTCCGCAGGCAAGAACACTGGAGTAGGTTGTCATTTCCTTCTCCAATGCATGAAAGTGAAAGCGAAGTCTCTCAGTCGTGTCCAACTCTTGGCGATCCCATGGACTGCAGCCTACCAGGCTCCTCCATCCATGGCATTTTCCAGGCAAGAGTACTGGAGTAGGGGTGTCATTGCCTTCTCCAACTAATATCTATAGGCCACCTTATTTTACTTAATACCTAGATTGTTGAAAAATATATCCTTGCAGTAGAAGAACTCAAATTTTAGAGAGCCATTTATATAACTCCTTATTATAGAAGGTAATAAGTAATAACTCCTTACTATAGAAGGCTTCCCAAAGCTGGACAGTAAGGAACTGGTTGGAATTAGATGGGATAAAGGGAAGAGGACAGCATCCAGGACAGAGAGAATAATATGTGTGCAGAAACAAGAGGAAGCTTACTATTGTCTACCAACTACAAGTATAGTTATCTTCTAGTTTCAAATACTCAGTTTCAAAGAATTCATATTTTCCACTTCGATGAACTATGGGTCTCATACAACTAGTTTTTGGAGATGCTCTGAGGAATGATAGCATCAATTTCTGGTGTGAGGGTTCTAGCAGTAAGAGAAACAGCTTAACCCATGAAAGGGGGTGTTTCCTGAGGGTTCTTAAAAGTGCTTATTTTAGGCTTAGCAGAGCTGCATCAGTTCTCCAACTCAGACAGTATACAACTGTCTTCTGTCCCTTTCCCTTTCTTTTCCAAGCAGAGGGACTCACTTGCCAGTCAAGATCAGCATCACCAGTGAGTGTCACTTCCCAGGGTCTGGCCCAATCACCCTCCCATCCCCTGCTGTTAGACAGGTAGGCATGTGGAGAGCTTTACCAGGAGTTGCCTGAGTTTGTAGAAAAGAACAGGCAAGACCCTGCCCATGGTAATCTCTGTTGTGGAGGCTGAGGAGCATAGAGACTCCCCAGCCCCCACCAGCCTTCACAGTGCCTGCTCCAGGTGTCTGTCAGAGACTAACTCAGAATTGAAAGAACTGGGGCTTTCCGACCATCTGTGGCAGAGGGCGTTCCCTAGGGAAGGCTCCAGGGTGGGAGTTCTGCCACAGATACCTCTCATGCTTCCAGCTATTGAACTTCAGAGACTTTTTCAGAAATGGGGTGCTGCCTATAATTCCTCTCAGAATTTAAATTATAAGAACTCATATGTAGAGGTAAAAAGAATTTTGGACTCTCTCATTTAAAAAAAATGTGACAATATTAAGAATATTATTATCAGATTTGTATGCTACAGAGATCACCCCGGGCAGTAAGGTGGAGATGTACAAGAGCAAACTTTGGGGTCTAAATTGAGACCTGAAATGAAGGGGAAGGTTCTTGTCAGGTATTGGTAACTGAAATGACGTGTGATGTTATTTACAAGTTAATGTTGTTTAACTGCCCAGCTTTTATGGCTTGCCTTCCCAAATGGAAATTTTTAACTTGAAAGGAGGAATTATATTTTATGGTTTCTTTTTTTTTTTTTAATTATTTTTGCTTTGCTCTGTTTTTTTTTTTCCTCTCAACTCTCTTCCCTATATATATAGCAACCATCATGTCTTATACAATGTATTTGTTTAGTGATTTAACAAAACGCAGAAACTGATGTGTGCATGACTGTACTGTTGATTTACATTTTTCCTATGTAACTGCAATAATTATGTAAACTGATTTGAAATTCAGTAAGAAATTTCTCTGTCAATGTTATGCCTAACTCAGCTAATTCAAGGTTTTTCAAAAAAATCCCTTGTCGTACTCTGTAAACCACTCTTCAGGCCTGGTGAGTTATTTCACTTCAGTTCAGTTCAGGCACATACGACTCTTTGTGACCCTATGGATTGCAGCACTCCAGGCCTCCCTGTCCATCGCTAACTCCTGGAGTTTACTCAAACTCATTTTCATTGAGTCGGTGATACCATCCAGCCATCTCATTCTCTGTCGTCGCCTTCTTCTGCCTTCAATCTTTCCCAGCATCTGAGTCTTTTCCAAGGAGTCAGTTCTTCCCATCAGGTAGCCAAAGTATGGTAGTTTCAGCTTCAGCATCAGCCATTCCAATGAATACTCAGGACTGATTTCCATTAGAATGGACTGGTTGGATCTTCTTGCAGTCCAAAGGACACTCAAGAGTCTTTTCCAACACCACAGTTCAAAAGCATCTATTCTTCAGCACTCAGCTTTCTTTATAGTCCAGCCCTCACATCCATACATGACTACTGGAAAAACCATAGCTGTGACTAGATGGACTTTTGTTGGCAAAGTAATGTCTATGCTTTTTAATATGCTGTCTAGGTTGATCATAACTTTTCTTCCAAGGAGTAAGTGTCTTTTAATTTCAAGGCTGCAATCACCATCTGAATGATTTTGGAGCCCCCAAAATAAAGTCAGCCACTGTTTCCACTGTCTCCCCGTCTATTTGCCATAACGTGATGGGACCAGATGCCATGATCTTAGTTTCCTGAATGTTGAGCTTTAAGCCAACTTTTTCACTCTCCTCTTTCACTTTCATCAAGAGGCTCTTTAGTTCTTCTTAGTTTTCTGTTGTAAGTGTGGTGTCATCTGCTTATCTGCTTATCCCAGAAATCTTGATTCCAGCTGTGCTTCCTCCAGCCCAGCGTTTCTCATGATGTACTCTGCACATAAGTTAAATAAGCAGGGTGACAATATACAGCCTTGACGTACTCCTTTCTCTATTTGGAACCAGTCTGTTGTTCCATGTCCAGTTCTAACTGTTGCTTCCTGACCTGCATACAGATTTCTCAAGAGGCAGGTCAGGTGAGAAATTCTCATTTCTTTAAGAATTTTCCACAGTTTGTTTTGATCCACACAGTCAAAGGCTTTGGTATAGTCAATAAAGCAGAAATAGATGTTTTTCTGGAGCTCCCTTGCTTTTTAAGTGACCCAGTGGGTGTTGGCAATTTGATCTCTGGTTCCTCTGCCTTTTCTAAATCCAACTTGAACATCTGGAAGTTCATGGTTCATGTACTGTTGAAGCCTGGCTTGGAGAATACTGAGCATTACTTTACTAGCATGTGAGATGAGTGCAATTGTGCAGTAGTTTGAGCACTCTTTGACATTGCCTTTCTTTGGGATTGGAATGAAAACTGACCTTTTCCAGTCCTGTAGCCACTGCTGAGTTTTCCAAATTTGCTGTCATATTGAGTGCAGCACTTTCACAGCATCATCTTTCAGGATTTGCAGTAGCTTACCTGGAATTCCATCACCTCCACTAGCTTTGTTCATAGTGATGCTTCCTAAGGCCCACTTGACTTCGCATTCCAGGATGTCTGGCTCTAGGTTGATGTCATACCGTCATGATTATCTGAGTCATGAAGATGTTTTTGTATAGTTCTTCTGTGTATTTTTGCCACCTTTTCTTAATATCTTCTGCTTATATTAGGTCACACAGTTTCTGTCCTTTATTGTGCCCATCTTTGCATGAAATGTTCCCTTGAAATCTCTAATTCTCTTGAAGAGATCTCTAGACTCTCCCATTCTATTGTTTTCCTCTATTTCTTTTCATTGATCTCTGAAGAAGGCTTTCTTATCTCTCCTTGCTATTCATTGGAACTCTGCATTCAAATGGGTAACACAGATATTCAAATATAACACGTATTCAAGTGGATAACACAGATAATGCTTCATTTCCATTTGATTAGATATTTCCACTGAGATTTTAGCACTTGTTTGTTTAGTCAGAACAAAATCAGTTTGAACTGACTTATTAAGGAAAATGGAAAGATAAGAATCTAACCATTTTAAATGAAAGAGACTAAAGTGAATTTATATATATCAACTATCATATCTGAATGAATTATATATATGAATAACAAAACAGGAGAAAAATGCCCTTCTGAGAGAATATTTTGTAAAGTAATTAGAACTTTGAAATCTAACCAGGACAGAGAAAAGTGTCATGGCCATATAATTCTGAAAGTAATTTAGGACCTGCAAGATCTTTGAAGACTAAAGTAGTAAAAGATAGAGGCAACAAATTGAACATACACTGGAAAGAGGTAAGAAATTTACCTGTGAGATTCAAATAAATGAATCTTTGAGACTTCATGAGAGACACACATGGTAATTATTCTGTCAGAAAGAAATTGGAGCAACAAAAATTTTAGCACTAAAAAAGAAGCTTAATTGCTCTATTACCCTATAAGGAAGAGTCACAAAAGAACAATTAGCCATCTCCATCAGAGAAGTGCTGAGGTAAAATATATATGCTCATGAACACCTCAAAAAATAACCAGGATAAGCTGGAGCCCTCAAAGTCATCGATCCCTAGTCTTACAGATAAGACTAGGAGGCTCAGTCATTCTGGGGTGAATGTTATTAACTGGGTGAAGCACTAACTCTTCGAGACTTTTAAGTCACCTCTCATGTTATTTTCAAGTTACTTTCAAGTTATTTAAGGAACTTGAGGGAACCAGCAGGCTTGGTAAATATCCCATTCACCCCTGGACATTGACTGCATCACCAAGGAGATCCAGAATTACAAATTTGCAATCATAGGTACACAGAGATACTACTAGGGATTTCTTTTTTCCTACTTTTTATTGTTCCATCTGGTCTCTATTACTGCCATTTACCAAGTGTTATGCCAGCTATTAGGGGGAAAAAAAGCACAAGATATAGACCCTTGTCAGGAATTGGCAATATCTTGAAATGACTTTTTAATTTACATTTTGAATCCATTTTACAGTTTCATACTTCAGAGAGACTTGGGTAGAAACTGATATTTCAGAATATGTATGGAACTTAGCAAAAGTATGTTTTAATCGTTTGAATAAATTTCTATCAGTTAAGAATTGTGTTTGGCTGTGGATAACAGAAGAACCCAAAATAGCTGTCTTAAACAAGAAAGGAGTTTTTCTCTTGCTCAAGTAAGATAAATTCAAAAGTAAAGAGTTTGTCATCTGGGATCCAGGCACCTATCTTTTTGCTGTACTCCAGTAGGTATTCTTCACAAGTCTGAGAGCAAGGTCCACTGCAGTCATGTCTGTGACACAGGCCAGGAGGAGGAAAAGTAGAAGCAGCAATGCTTCCCGGCTGAATCAGCTTGCTTTGAATCAAAGTCTTCCCAGAATCCCATTCAGTACTTCTCACAGATCAGAATCAGTCCCATGAAACTATCAGAGCTAGTTTCAGTAAAGACTGGGAAATTCCGTTCAGTGGTTTGTAAGGAAGGGGTAGGAGGCACAGTGTTTCAGTTAAAAATCAGAATTCTCTTACAAAGGAGAAAGCAAACAAGGAATCTAGGGGTAGAATACTAGCAATCTTTGACACAACAGTACTAGAGTTAACTTTATGGGACATGTATAAGTGGTGTTGCTTGACAGCAGGGAGGATGAATTAACTGATTACATAAGGCTCTACCTACTTACTTTTTTAAAGTTAGTTCTCTTTATACTGACTAGAAGTGTAAGGTCAGCTTTGCAGGTAGCAAGAAATATGGCCATCGTAGATAATGTACCTCCAGCTTTGCAAGGGAGAATCAGTACAGTTTCTTCATTTATTATCATTCTTTTGGCCTTGTGAACCAGTAAAATAGCTCCTCTTTTTTATGTTTATTCAAAATAAGTGATTTGAATAAATGAGTGGTTTGCTCATTTATTAAAACGGATATCATGGCAGCTACCAGTTATCATATAGTCACTATGCCAACTGCTGTGCCAAGAGGCTTACATGGACTCTCTTTTATCCTTCAGCAAAACTGGGATAGATGTTGGCAGCTTCAAAAGTACATGATGTGAGAGTCATGAGTCAAGATTTCTTTGGGGCAAAATGAGGACTATAGGCCAGGAGACAGCATTTCAGATAGCTCTGAGCAACTGCTCCAGGGAAGTAGGTATACATGTGATTTGATGAAGGTGGAGCACATGTGCATCACACATATACGTTTTTGCAGGAGGTTTCTGCTAGTCATGAGGAGCAGTCGTCACCATGAAGAATTTTGGTGCCTTTCTAAATATGAGAAGGTACAAGAATTGGGCTCATAAACTTGACCCCTGAAAATGTCTATCTGAAGACCTATTCTGCCAGTTTTTCCTCTGAGCACAGAGTACCCTATTTCTGCTCTCAACCCTGAGCTCCTTTCAGGGGACTGTTGAAAGTCAGCAGCTGTAGCAGCACATGACTTCATCCTTGTAGAGGTGGATGACAGATGCCAGTGGCATGGGAAGTGCCAACTTATAGTTGACATTATTATTTCCCCCATTATACCAGTGACACTGAGGTTTAAATAAGTTAAGTGAAGAAGTTTTTGGCTTAGCAGACAGTAAAACTAGCTTTAACTAAGAACCCAGCTCTTAATCACTGCACTCTTCATTCTGAAGTGCACTAGCTAAACAGTGGGATGGATGGTCCTACTACCCAGACAGGTGTTACACACTCTTTGGAAAGTGGACAGTAATTCCTGATGATCAAATGCCAGTAAGTCTAAAAATACCTGTTTTGGTGTATTTTCACTCATAGTGTAATTAAGATACTTACTATAAGAAACCAGTTTTGTGAGTGGTAGTCTATTTGGGACTTACAGAAGATTTATTTTTATCTTGTTCATCTGTTTTCATTTACATATATTTGCTCAACTCAGAGAATTCTGCTTTTTGAAGGATCATCATAAAATATCTTTGATGTAAAAGCAAGTGCTTATGATAAAGTAAAATCATTCTAAAGTGTTTTAAATGATTCACCACCTTTGATTTTCTTACAGCAGAGTGGTCTTAACCACATAGTTTTTAGTGTGAGTATCTGATGCAAGTTTAATTGTAGTTTTTTACCTTGTTTTGTTGGCTTGGGGTACATGTTGTTTTTTAGACCTCTGTTACACAGATAAATGAATGAAAAAAAGTAAAGAGATGAGATGCACTCAAAAAGAAATGCCAAATCGGGGACATTGGACTATACCTATACACTTAGATGGGAGGGGGAAAAAAAGGACCATGAGAGCTATTCTCTTTTTATTTTCCCTCTTTAGTTATAGAAATGTATGATATGTGTGAATCTGGATATTTTCCTTAGAGAAGAAGAATCACTGTGTGTTGATATTAGTATTTTAACTCACCCTTGACATCACTTTACTGGTTCCTGTTGGTTTCATCCACTTTGAATTCTTTGTATTTTGTAAAATGCTGTCAGTGAGGCATGGTCTAGTTTGAAGAGCACATGATCACAGATGAGTTGCAGGCATCAAAGGACATAATGATGCCCAGGGAGATGACTTCCAGGCCACCTCATTTCACCCTCATCAGGCAGTGCAGCTTCCAAATCAAGCATTATTCAGGGGCTCCAGGGCTGATTGTTTCTCTCACTCTCCAAACAAAACTCACTTTGTCCCTCATTTTCAAACAAACCTATTTCCTATGAAAATCAAGAAGTCTTCCAAACCACCGTGGAAGAGCTAGTGATAGTTCAGTTGCTCAGCCATGTCTGACTCTGCGACCCCATGGAATGCAGCATGCCAGGCTATCCTGTCCATCACCAACTTCCGGAGCTTACTCCAACTCATGTCCATAGAATCGGTGATGCCATCCAACCATCTCATCCTCTGTCGTCCCTTTCTCCCGCCTTCAATCTTTCTCAGCATCAGGATCTTTTCCAAGGAGTCAGTTCTTCGTATCAGGGGGCCAAAGCATAAGCAAAGCCATATAAGCCAAAATGTATTTGGCCTTTTAGTTTTATTTTTTTCTGTGTGGGGCACTTCCAGTGTGATAAGCTTAGTGCCAGGTGTTGTAGCATTCGATGAAAAATGTAACACAGACTTGGTCACCAAGTTTTTTTCTTGCTGCATAAGGAAACACTTGGGTAATATATAAAGTAGAATTGTCAATTATCAAAGCAAATGAACAGACAAAAATGAATCCCCAAATGGAAGAAGTTTTAAAAAGTGTTTGCACAGATGGATTAAAAATATATGATCATTTTAAAACAATGTATTCTTTTGTGTTAACCTAAGGAAAATATGCAGCTTCCCTGGTGGCTCAGCGGTAAAGAATCTGCCTGCAATACAGGAGATGTGGGTTTGATCCCTGGGTTGGGAATATCCTCTGGAGAAGGAAATGACAACCAAGTCCAGTTTTCTTGCCTGGGAAATCCCATGGACAGAGGAGCTTGGGGTCACAAGAGTTGGAAACGACTTAAAGACTAAACCACCACCAACACCAAAGAAAATATATGAAAATCAGTAAAACTGTTCATTCACAAAAAATTCAGTTACTATATACTCAAATTTCAAATTTTATACTGCAAACAATAACAGTTAATTAGCTCAGAATTGGTTCCCATTTCCAAATTTTTTATCTAGAAATTATTTATAATCACTTTTCAGTTCAGTTCAGTCACTGTCGTGTCCGACTCTTTTTGACCTCATGAATCGCAGCATGCCAGTCCTCCCTGTCCATCACCAACTCCCGGAGTTCACTCAGATTCACGTTCATTGAGTCTGTGATGCCATCCAGCCATCTCATCCTCTGTCATCCCCTTCTCCTCCTGCCCCCATCCCTCCCAGCATCAAAGTCTTTTCCAGTGAGTCAACTCTTCGCATGAGGTGGCCAAAGTATTGGAGTTTCAGCTTTAGCATCATTCCTTACAAAGAAATCCCAGGGCTGATCTTCAGAATGGACTGGTTGGATCTCCTTGCAGTCCAAGGGACTCTCGAGAGTCTTCTCCAACACTGCAGTTCAAAAGCATCAATTCTTCGGCACTCAGCTTTCTCCACAGTCCAACTCTCACATCCATACATGACTACTGGAAAAACCATAGCCTTGACTAGACAGACCTTAGTCGGCAAAGTAATGTCTCTGCTTTTGAATATACTATCTAGGTTGGTCATAACTTTTCTTCCAAGGAGTAGGCATCCTTTAATTTCATGGTTGCAGTCACCATCTGCAATGATTTTGGAGCCCTAAAAATAAAATCTGACACTGTTTCCACTGTTTCCCCATCTATTTCCCATGGAGTGATGGGACCAGATGCCATGATCTTCGTTTTCTGAATGTTGAGCTTTAAGCCAACTTTTTCACTCTCCTCTTTCACTTTCATCAAGAGGCTTTTTAGTTCTTCTTCACTTTCTGCCATAAGGGTGGTGTCATCTGCATATCTGAGGTTATTGATATTTCTCCTGGCAATCTTGATTCCAGTTTATGTTTCTTCCAGTCCAGTGTTTCTCATGATGTACTCTGCATAGAAGTTAAGTAAGCAGGGTGACAATATATAGCCTTGACGTACTCCTTTTCCTATTTGGAACCAGTCTGTCATTCCATGTCCAGTTCTAACTGTGGCTTCCTGACCTGCATACAGATTTCTCAAGAGGCAAGTCAGGTCTGGGATTTCTATCTCTTTCAGAATTTTCCACAGTTTAATGTGATTCACACAGTCAAAGGCTTTGGTATAGTCAATAAAGCAGAAATAGATGTTTTTTGGAACTCTCTTGCTTTTTTGATGATCCAGCAGATGTTGGCAATTGGATCCCTGGTTCCTCTGCCTTTTCTAAAACCAGCTTGAACATCTGGAAGTTAATGGTTCACGAATTGCTGAAGCCTGGCTTGGAGAATTTTGAGCATTACTTTGCTAGCGTGTGAGATGAGTGCAATTGTGTGGTAGTTTGAGCATTCTTTGGCATTGCCTTTCTTTGGAATTGGAATGAAAACTGACCTTTTCCAGTCCTGTGGCCACTGCTGAAGTTTTCCAACTTTGCTGGCATATTGAGTGCAGCACTTTCACAGCATCATCTTTCAGGATTTGAAATAGCTCACCTGCAATTCCATCACCTCCACTAGCTTTCTTTGTCATGATGCTTTCTAAGGTCCACTTGACTTCACATTCCAGGATGTCTGGCTCTGGGTGAGTGATCACACCATCATGATTATCTGTGTCATGAAGATCTTTTTGTATAGTTCTTCTGTGTATTCTTGCCATCTCTTCTTAATATCATCTTCTTCTGTTAGGTCCATACCATCTGTTCTTTATTGAGCCCATCTTTGCATGAAATCTTCGTTGGTATGTCTGATTTTCTTGAAGAGATCTCTGGTCTTTCCCATTCTATTATTTTCCTCTATTCTTTGAACTGATCACTGAGGAAGGCTTTCTTATCTCTCCTTGCTATTCTTTGGAACTCCGTTTTCAAATAGGTATATCTTTTCTTTTCTCCTTTGCTTTTCACTTCTCCTCTTTTCACAGCTATTTGTAAGGCCTCCTCAGACAGCCATTTTGCTTTTTTGCATTTCTTTTTCTTGGAGATGGTCTTGCTCCCTGTCTCCTGTACAATGTCACGAACCTCATTCCATAGTTCATCAGGGACTCTGTCTATCAGATATAGTCCCTTAAATTGTTTCTCACTTCCACTATATAATCATAAGGGATTTAATTTAGGTCATACCTGAATGGTCTAGTGGTTTTCCCCACTTTCTTCAATTTAAGTCTGAATTTGGAAATAAGAAGTTCATGATCTGAACCACAGTCAGCTCCTGGTCTTAGAAACAAATGAACTGTTTTCTCTAGAGCCAAGTTCATACTTGACTTCACAGAGTAGAAACTTAAAATGTTCTAAATTAACCCGAATCAATCATTAAAAGATTGTCTCAGGTGAGAGAAGAAGGTACATTTGGTTAAGAGCCTGTGTACCATTGCAATATGTAAACGATTGGTTAAATGAAAATAGGGCATCATTTCTCTTGCTTAGACACTAAGCTGCCTTTTATTCTGCCTTTTTTTTACTTTAATTGAAAGTGTTTAAAATTTTCAGAACCAGTTTTTTTCCTAAATATATGCATACTTATTTTTCTTCCTTCAAAAAGAAAAAAAAAAGGTCAGATTAACAAGTTAAACCCTTCCTTGAAACTATCAAGAAAAGAACTTTTTGGTTCTAACTGTAGTCATTGTCTGGATTATGTGTTTTCAGTCTCCTAGTAGAGTTTCTTGTATACTGTGCTAGTTTCCCCAGCAGCCTCATCCTGTAGTATAACACTGTCTATTGTATAATATCCCCAACTGAAAGTGTCCACAGTCAAAAACAATAGCATGCATTCTTAACACAA
The DNA here is from genome assembly GCA_917880005.1 of Nanger dama. Taxonomy (NCBI): domain Eukaryota; kingdom Metazoa; phylum Chordata; class Mammalia; order Artiodactyla; family Bovidae; genus Nanger; species Nanger dama. The sequence continues at coordinate 41,458,446 of CAKJTW010000002.1, forward strand.
TTATCTACTACTATTTTTCTTTAAATATCATTTATGATGTCCTTTTACTATGAAATTGTGCAGGCTATTATGTAAAAGAGAGCTCTCTTTTTGTATGGCTCTCTTCTTGGGGCTTCAAGGCAATTAGCCCTTGCAGCTTCTATTTCTGCAAGTGAGTTATCAAAATTGCTAACCAGTTCAGTTTGGGTTGTGGATTAAATGTTTGCGAATGGCAGCTTTAGCCTCTGGCAATTTAAAAGCAAGGCTTAGCTTGAAGTACCATTTGACAATTGGTTTTACTTTCTTTTAATTTATTTTCCAAAATATCTCAGATATTCACTCCCAATTACCCACCCTCCAAAAAATTTTTCATTAATGAGAAGAAACAGATTTAGAGAGCTATCATCATTTGTTTCTTTCTATAAACATGCATTGGGTATCTAGGCTACAATGAGATTCTGCAGTTGCAGAGTTGGTAAGCATGGCTTTTTCCCTTGGGTCCTTGCAAACCAGTCAGTAAAGAACATTGTGCATTCTATAGTAGAGGTGTGCACAGAGGAAAAATGAAGGTCATCACCATCATCTGTACTATATATTGACTTGGAGGAGATTTAAACTATTTTGTATTAAAAGAGAGGAATCTCCATTTTATGTAATTTAGCAATTCCTTTTAAAAAACAGTTTCGTAAAGTAGGGCACATTTACAATCTTTGCCCTTGAAATAAATATGTAAGAGTAAATATTTGTGAGATGTTATAGCATCCTAATACGTTTTACACTGTTAAAGTTTGTGTGAATTTAGAATGAGAGTATATACATTTCTGTATTTTCTTTTCATGTAGAGTCTTGCAACCAGGTGGGTTCTTAGAGATCATTGTGCTCTTGGGATGGAAAACTTGAAGTCCAGAATTTAGGACTCACTCCAGGTCATACTGTGAAAAGGGACAAATAGGGCCTAAGATATAAGTCTTTTTTTAATTAAAAAATATATATACATTTAATCTGTGCTTGGAATATTTTTATGAGCACTGATTTTATAACAATATATTTAAATTCTAAGCTTTTATATTTAGGAAATTTTATGTAAATTTATCAGGTCACATCAAGAAAGCATTAAAGAGCAAATCATGAATAAAGAATAGCCACTTCTAGAAATTGTCCCTTTTTTCAATCCTATTTGTTAAACTAACAGTTATGATATATGCTTTCTGTAAAAGGTCAATAGCAGATTCCCCAGAATATTTAAAGTTTTGTGTTATCTTCCAAATGTCAAGTCCAACTTAGAAATATTATATTTGGGAGGATTTTGCCATAAGATAGTCCATATGATAAAAAATATATATATTCCAGGTCAAGGATAAGGGAATAGTAGGAAATCGTACTCTCCCTCCAGGAGTCTGAGAGACTCTACAGTCCAGATCAGTCAGCCACCTTAGTTCCCAAACAGTGGCCACTCCCTGAGATGGTGATGAAATTGAACACTGATTGATGAAATTGATTGATCTCTATGAACTGATGTGAAGTAGTACAGAAAGATAGTTTTCATGCTTTTTTTAATATAGGAAAGCCTCATATAAACTATGGGGTAAGTTCTAGGAGAGGACTGAATGTATAAAGAGAAGAAAATAACCAATGGGATAAAGCATTGGTCCCAGTAAAGGCCAAGGGGAGTAAGATTAAAAGTTCTAGTAGAATTCTGACCTTCGAACAATTCTTTTTCAGAGCCTGGAGGAAAAGAGGTGAGGATAGCTGTGGCTATAGATATCTTTGTTCAGTCTGAATTTAAAGTTGAAAAAGTCATTCCTAATCCCTTCAGTTTTTACTGGGAAGCAAGAAAGACATAAATCTAAAAGATTTGTAAGAGGGAATAAGGATTACGATTGGAAGAAAGTTGTGGGCATTTGGGATGTCAGTTATGGGATTAAGAGCAAGTAGTCGTTTCCATGCAGCAGTGAAGATCCAGCTTCAGCTGAATGCTGTGCATGTATAGCGTTACTAGTGTTCCTGGTTATGTTAATTGTCCACCAGTGCAGAGCAATTTAGATATAGAAAGTAACAACAAAGATGGTTAGAAAGAACCAGACATAAAAGTTTATGAGCAAGAGAACCTAAATTCAAAAACCTTCAGGGTCTAGTGGTTAACGTGGTTTAACATGAAAGTCTGACAGAGAAGGACTCAAAGCTGTGAAGTCAGTGAAGCGTCAGGAAGAAAGGAGTGTGGGAGATCTCTGGGACAAAGAACAGTTATTCTAGGAATAAGAAAGGAATCTTGAAGGAAAGGAATAAAAATCTATATGTGTGGTTTAGATCAGGGATCCGCAAACTTCTTGTAAAGAGTAAGATAGCAAATAGCTGTGGCTTTGCAGGCCATATAGATTTTGTTATACTTCTCAGCTCTGCCCTTTAAGTTGTAGGCATTCATAGATAAGTAAACAAATGGGCATTGCTATGTTTCAATAAAACTTTATTTTTAAAATGGGCTGATTTATATTTGTCTCAAAGGCCATAGTTTGCTGACTCCTGTTCTAGATAACGACCATTTCCAGGATGTGGGCGAAGTTAAGTGGTTAAAAACCAATGGGTTACGATGTTATAAGATTAGTATATTGGTTATAAACAATCTAAATCTAACAGACACTGAGCGAACACTTCACCCAAGAACAGAATAACACATTCTTCCTAAGTGTATAAGAAGCATTCTCCAAGATAGGTCATATGCTAGGCTGCAAAATGAGCCTAGGTAAATTTTAAAAGGATTAAAATCATACAGAATATGTTCTCTGATCACAATTGGGTGAAATTAGAAATCACAGATAACTAACAAAGAAATCTAGGAAATTCACAAGTATGTGAAAATTAAATAACACACTCCTCAATTGCCAATGGATCAAAGAAGAAATTACAAGGAAAATTACTAAATAATTTGAGATGGGTGAGAATGAAGTCATACCCCACCAAATATGGGATGCAGCTAAAGCAGTGCTTAGGGAGAAATTTATAGCTATAAATGCCTATATTTAGAAGGAGAAAGATATCAAAATCAAAAATCTAATGTTCTGTCTTAAGAGAAAGAAGGGACAATAATCAGATCTGAGATGCCCTGAAGAGATAGAATGGGATGAAAGCCCAGATAAGAGACATTGACCTTAGCTGAGAAGAACAGCTTCTCTTTGTAACTGGAGTGTGTGCATGCCTTCTAAGTCACTTCAGTTGTGTCTGACTGTTTGGACAGACAAACCTATGGACTATAAACCACCAGGCTCCTCTGTCCAAGGGATTCTCCAGACAGGAATACTGGAGTGGGTTGCCATGCTCTCCTCCAGGGGATCTTCTGACCCAACAATCAAACCTGAGTCTCTTGCTTCTGCATTGGCAGATGAGTTCTTTATAAATAGGAAAGTATCAGTAGAATGGTTTATATGTTTGCTATAAGATTATAAATTTCCCATTTTTAACCACTTTCATCTGTTTTCTCTGTAAAACTTGAGTTACTTTGCAGAGAGTAAAGATAAATGAATCATTGGAGATCTGAGGAATAGGTTTTGTGCGGAATGGTTGAAATAGTCCTCCAATGGAGTCGACCAGGGAAAACTATTAAGAATTTTAGGCTGTTGAGGATCTTTTTGAGGCTGGTAGTAGTATGTTATAGAGGAACTATTGGTCTTCCATGCTGTGTAATTCCTTCAGTTGCATTGGGTATGTGGGCAAAGGCACAGAAAAGGCAAATGTTGACATTCACAAAATAGCTAGATGGGTGAGATAAGAAGATAAAGAGGCAGGGAAATTTTAGGATATTGAAATGATGAGTCATGGGCAGTAAGCTAGTTAAGGACAGAACTAAAGAAAAAAAAAAAGCTTGCTTCCAGTGTAAGATGGTGGAATAGAAAGATGTGCATTTGTCTCCTCTGGAAAAGTACCAAAATCGCAACTGGCTGTTGAATAACCATTGACAGGAGGACTCTGTAACCCACCAAAAAAAGATACCTCATATCCAAAGACAAAGAAGCCGCAGCAAGTTGGTAGGAAAGGCACAATCACGATAAAATCAAATCTCATATCTGCAGTGTGGGTAACCGACAAACAGAAGTATAATACCAAAGAAGTTCTCCCACTCTTAGGAAGGTTCTGAAACCCACGTCAGCGTTCCTAGCCTGGGGATCCAACAATGGGACTGGGAGTCCCCTGCAAATTTGACCTTGAAGACCCGTGGAATTTGGCTATAGCACTTCCACAGGACTGGGGGAATCAGACTCCTGTCTTGGAGGGTACAAACAAAATCTTGTGTGCACCAGGACTCAGAGGAAAGGAGCAGCGATCCCACAGGAGACTGAACCAAAACTACCTGCAAGTGTTGGAGGGTCTCCTGTGAGGTATGGGTTGGCAAGGCCTCACCACAGGCACAGGGCCATTTGCAGCAACAGCCCAGGAAGGTATCCCTTGGTGTAAACCCTCTTGGAGTTTGCTGTTAACCCTACCATAGAACCCGTAGACCCCAGAACTGGGTCCCCTCAAGCCGAACAAGTACCAGAAGGGAATGCACACCCAGCCATCAACATATTATTGGATTAAAGTTTTACTGAGTAATGCCCTGCTTGCTAGAGCAAGACCTAGTTTTTCCCTTTGCCAGTCCATCCCATCAGGAAGCTTACAGAAGCCTCTTAGCCACCTCCACCAGAGGACAGACAGAAGAAGCAAGAAGAACCACAGTCCTACAGCAGCTGGAACAAAAAAGATATTACAGAAAGTAAATCAGGATGAAAAATCAGAAAGTTATGTCCCAGATGAAGGGAAAAGATAAAACCCTAAAAAATAGCTAAATGAAATGGAGGTAGGCAACCTTCTAGATAAAGAATTCAGAGTAATGATAGTGAAGGTGATCCAGGATCTTGGGAAACAATGGAGAAGGTGCAAGAATTTTCATCAGGCTACCAGCTGATTTCTCAACAAAAACTATATAAGCCAGAAGGGAATGACACAAAATATTTAGAGTAACGAAAGGGAAGAACCTACAATCAAAAATACTCTACCCAGCAAGACTCTCATTCAGATTTGATGGAGCAATCAAAAGCTTTCCAAACAAGCAAAAGTTAAGAGAATTCAGCACCACCAAACCAGCTTTACAAAAAATGCTAAAGGAATTTCTCTAGGCAAGAAACACAAGAGAAGGAAAATACCAACAGAAAATAAACCCAAAACAATTAGAAAAATGGTAATAAGATCATAACTATTGATAATTTCCTAAAATTTAAATGGATTAAATGTACCAACCAAAAGACATTGACTGGCTGGGCAGATGAAAACACGTGTGTATGTATTTCCACTCACTACATCACTCTGCTTGACCCCTCAAACTGTATGTAATTATTTTATATTGTTAGGTTAATCATGTTCCCATATGGCTTGCAATTGTAATTATCTTTTATTTTTAGTCTAGCTATTGATTGTGAAAACTGATAAACATATTTTACTATTTAAGAAAATTGTATACATGTGAAAAAAAATTTTTAATACAGTAAAAGTCACCCCTCTCATAAGGGGAAAAAGGATAAGCTGGGAGATTGGGGTTGACATATGCATACTACCGTATATAAAACAGATAATTAATAAAGGCCTACTTACAGCACAACGAAGTCTATTCAGTACTCTAATGGCTTATAGAATATATGTGTATGTATAACTGAGTCATTTTGCTGTACACCAGAAACCCACACAAATTGTAAACCAACTATACACCAATAAAGTTTTATTAAAAATCAAAAAGAGAAAGAAAGGAAAAAGCTAATGAATACGGAGCAAATCAATTAACTGGAGGTTGTCATGAGGTCTAGTATACAAGTCAACATCATTTTTATTCACTAACAAGTCCCAGCTCCTGGAATAGTGCCTGGCACAGAGTAAGTGTAATATATTGTAGTTGTTAAATGAATGATCATGGCAGAGCAGAAATCATTTAGTAAGGAAGATGGAATAATAGAAGGTTGTGGTCAGAGTTGATGTTTGAACAGGTGATGGAGGAGGTGAAGCATTATGGATAATGCCTCATATGTCTGACATGCACATGCAGTAGGTAACTGGTTTTTGGCCTTTTATGGGAAACAAGTATTTCTCAAAAAATTTAAATAGTCATTTCTCTACAAATGGGTGAATTGACATTTCCCAAATAATTATCATTTAAAGCCACTGAAACCATCAGGGGTTTTAATTCTACTTCATATGGGCAAAATAAACAAACAAAATACTAGTAGGAATGATCTTCCCTTCCAAGTTAGCATAGTCTAGTTCTTAAAGCCAGAAATTCAGAGTACTTCTCATGATTTCTGTTTTATTCTGTTTATCATAGGTGTGGACAATTTTAGGTTCAAAATACTGTATCACATTTCTAAAGTATATTGATCTTTTGGTAGGCTTTGAAAGACGTTTTTTTTTTTTTTTTTTTTTTGCTTTTAATACATGGCTGAAACAGTGTCAGACTTCATTTTGGGGGCTCCAAAATCACTGCAGATGGTGACTGTGGCCATGAAATTAAGAGATGCTTACCCCTTGGAAGGAAAGTTAAGACCAACCTAGATAGCATATTGAAAAGCAGAGATACTACTTTGCCAACAAAGGTCCGTCTAGTCAAGGCCATGGTTTTTCCAGTGGTCATGTATGGATGTGAGAGTTGGACTGTGAAGAAAGCTGAGCACCGAAAAATTGATGCTTTTGAACTGTGGTGTTGGAGAAGACTCTTGAGAGTCCCTTGGACTGCAAGGTGATCCAACCAGTCCATCCTAAAGGAGATCAGTCCTGGGTGTTCATTGGAACGACTGATACTGAAGCTGAAACTCCAGTACTTTGGCCCCCTCATGCGAAGAGTTGACTCATTGGAAAAGACCCTGGTGCTGGTTTTGTGGGGATGGGTTTTGTGCTGAATGGTTGAAATAGTCCTCCAATGGAGTTGATCAGGGAAAACTATTAAGAATTTTAGGGATTAGGGCCAGGAAGAGAAGGGGGAGACAGAGGATGAGATGGCTGGATGGCATCACCGACTCAATGGATGTGAGTTTGAGTAAACTCCGGGAGTTGGTGATGGACAGGGAAGCCTGGCATGCTGTGATTCATGGGGTCGCAAAGAGTTGGACACGACTGAGCGACTGAAATGAACTGAACTGAAAGTCTCATTAAAAATAGACTATTTGTAAAGATTTACAGACAAAATGGCAGTGTCTAATTTTTAAACAATGCCAGTCTTTTCCATTTAGCTAAATGCATCAAAGAATTATTTTGATTTTGATGATTCATATCTTTTTCAGATAGCTTGCATTAGTTCTTACCCTGTTTCTCTCCCACACCCCACTGTGTAATTACTTGTACAAAGAAGATATTTAATAAGTCTATACTGACTTATCTTTAATTATGTAATTAGTTGTTCCCTGAAATACTCTTCTCTCTACTTCTTTCCTGGTAATTTCTCTTATGATCCAGCTGAAATATCATCTCTGAAATTATTCCCCATTTTTACAGGCAAATAATCAGGTCTCTGTCTTTATTTCTGTTTTCTATCATATCATCATTATTAGCAGGTATAGCTATTTCTTATCCTTGCCTTTTATCTACCAAAGAGCAGAGCAGGGACTTTAATTTATTCATCTTAGGGTCTCCATACCTTGTATGTGCCTACTGTGTATAAAGTGTCCCGGGTTTGTCTTGCAAATAGTATGACAGTGAACAAACTCATTCTGCAAGCACATTGTTGGCTTATGTTGGAAAATCCTGCCCTCTAAAGGATTTTGCCTCTTTATAATTTTCCTGAAGTTAGGATATTGCTGTTAGGTGAGCAATGCTGCTGCTGCTAAGTCACTTCAGTCGTGTCCAACTCTGTGTGACGCCATAGACAGCAGCCCACCAGGCTCCCCCGTCCCTGGGATTCTCCAGGCAAGAACACTGAAGTGGGTTGCCATTTCCTTTTCCAATTATTAGTTGGTAATGGCTCTGTAATCCAACTAGTGGATGGGAAAATTTAGCCTTTTCACATATACCAACCTTTTTTCTTTTCTCTTTTTCAGTTTTTAAAGGTTACAACGTCTTTTAATTAAGCATACAATATAGTTGATTTTCAATATATATTCATTAAAAGTACAAGTATCTCCCAGGATGTTAACTCTGACCATTCTTACAGTGGTGGCATTTTAACTTTTGCTCTAGATGTAATTTTTTTTCATTCTTTGAATTCTCTATTTCATGGTCTATATTAGGAAAAAATTCCCTTTTTTAAAAGACATGGTACATGATGGAAACATTTAAGAGAAGTAAAGGCTTTAGTACAGTTTAGAACCAGGTAGCTGGTTCAAATTGGGCCAGTCTGTGCTCTGGTAACAAATCTCAGTGGCTTAGAAAAGCAAAAGTATATTTGCTGCTGGAAGACTGGAGTTCTTCTAGATACAATATTGCACATCCAGTCCACCTACATTTCAAAGTGGTTTCCAAAGTTGCTGCATCCAGAATTGGGAGAGATGGAAGAAATCAGCCAGTTCTCACCTGCCTTATCACAAGTTATTTGCCAGAGCCAAACGGAGTCACATGGCCCCAAGCTTACTGCAGAGTAGCGTGGAAAATGCAGGGGAGCACATAGAATACAGTGTGTGCTGAGCATCAGTTGTCTCTGTTAACATGACTACAACTCGTTTCATTTTACAGTTACTGTAACGAATGTATGTTGGATCCAGACTGCGGTTTCTGTTATCAGATGAATAAATCAACCGTCATTGACTCTTCCTGTGTTCCAGTTAATAAAGCATCCACAAATGAGGCAGCCTGGGGCAGGTATGTTGCTCATTATGTACCATAAGAATATACAATAAAATTTCAGCTTGAGACTTATTTCTAAACTTACAGAATGACTGCACTTATATACTCTACTTCTTTTAAATTGGTCTTCTTTAAAAGAATCTTTGTTCTTTATAACTAGAGTACTTTGCAGTATATTCTGATGAGAGTGGGTAGAAATATTGCAACTGTATGCTTCACAAACTTAGCATATAAACTCAAGCCTAGACTTCAGGAAATCCAAATTCCAGACCCAACTCTGTTCTAATAAGCTACAGGAGTCTGGACCTTGAGACAAGTATTGCTGAGTATTGCCACAGGAGTTTCTCCCACTGGGTATTTTTTAATTATACCAATAATTTCCAAACTCCCAAACTTAAGTGAAAGACAGAAAACTGTGAAGTCACAATGAATTACTATCATTTTAAATGGTAATTATGGGCATGTATGAGAAACTGTGAATCTTTCTCTTTTGACAGATCCCATTGGTTTAGAGTAGGCACATAAATGAAACATTTGTGTAGAACAAATATCCCATATTTATAAGGTAACATTCATATTCACGGATACAGAAACATGTAAATATTATTTGACATGGCTTTTGTATTTTAAATTCTCAAAAAAAGATTACCATGCTCTCATGCTGTCTGCCTCCTAATACTGGGGAAGGCAATGAAATCTGTAATAAAGTGCTTGTATCTCCTAGAAGCCAGAAAATATTATATGTCATTATTAATAATTATGCTGTTGTCATTAATCATTTTATTATGGAATTATTCCAAAGTAATAGTAGTAAATTATATGATATTGAGTGAAAATCCAGATCATATTTTAAATACACTGATTAAAAAGAAACTTGAAAGAGCTTCTTTTAAAAATACCTAGTGTATGCTTTTCATTAGTCAAACTTTATTAGGAAGTTAATTGATTAATTATTTCTGAATGTAATACTTTACAGTTTTAATCCTTTTGATTTTTTTTTCAGTAGAAGAAGCCTGAAAGTTTCTAGTCAAAAATTATGAACAATGTGAAATCTGTGTATGTAGTTTCCTGTACTTCATAGAATTAATTTAAAAATTTATGGATACACTAAAATTATCTGTTTCTCACAAGGTCTGTAGGTCGGTGGTCTCAAAATAAGAGTTTTATTCTTTTTGCAACTAACAAACTTTACAACTTTTTAATAGAAATGTGTATTACTTCTTTTATTTACACCTATTTTAGATTTTATTTATATTTTTGTACCACTATTCCTGGACTACACCCACTACTAGAGAAAAGTGAACATAGATAATACCCAAGTAGGAAAAATACAAAGAACTAAACATATATACAAGAAACCTTTATGCTTGTGGAATATTATTAATAGAATAATAACCTAAAAGTCTTTACCTCCCACCTTGGAAAGAAAACAGATTTTCTCACTCTTCTCTGTGCTGAGCAGCAATCTTCCTCCTAGCTTGGTCACCATACTGGGTTGCCTCAGTCTATCCTACAAAGAAAACAAAAAGTGCAGGATGTGTTTACCATGAAAAATTCCTACAACAGATTCTCCAATTGTAGATGAAATAGCATTCACTATATTTTCGTTTATTTTGTTGATAGGTTTTATGCAATTACCTAGAATTGAATATTCAGGGGAAAATCTACCTTTACCTTGGATTCCTATTTGAGCTATGCTATTTATAGATGTTTTAGGGTCAAGTATTGAGCCACTTCAATGACATAATCACAGATCTCTGTTGTTCAGTTGCCAAGTCATGTCTGATGCTTTGCGACCCCATGGACTGCAGCACACGAGGCTTCCCTGTCCTTCACTATCTTTCAGAGTTTGCTCAGACTCATGTCCATTGTATTGATGATGCCATCAAACCATCTCATCCTCTGCTGCCCCCTTCTGTTGTCTTTAATCTTTCCCAGCATCAGGGTCTTTTCCAGTGAGTCAGCTCTTCACATCAGGTGGCCAAAGTATTGGAATTCTTAATTCTTCACATACTTCAAGACTAGCTTGAAGGATTTTGAGCATTACCTTGCTAGCATGTGAAATGAGCACAACTTTACAGTAATTTGAATATTCTTTGGCTTTGCCCTTCTTTGGGGATGGAATGAAAACTGGCCTTTTCCAGTCCTATGGCCACTGCTGAGTTTTCCAAATGTGCTGGCATGCTGAGAGCAGCACTTTAATGACATCATCTTTTAGGATTTGAAATAGCTCAGTTGGAATCCCATTACCTCCACTAGCTTTGTTCGTAATAATCCTTATAAGGCCCACCTGATTTCATACTCCAGATTGTCTGGCTGAGTAAGCAAACCATCATGGTTACCCGGGTCATTAAGACCTTTTTTGAATAGTCCTTTTGTGTATTCTTGCCACTTCTTTTAATCCTTTCTGCTTCTGTTAGATCCTTGCCTTTTCTGTCCTTTATTGTACCTATACTTGCAAGAAATATTCCCTTGTTATCTTCAATTTTCTTGAAGAGCTCTCTTTTCTTTCCCATTCTGTTGTTTTCCTCTATTTCTTTGCATTGTTCACATAAGAAGGCTTCTTGCATATTTTTTTCTTGGGGATGGTTTTGGTCACTGCCTTCTGTACAATGTTACAAACCTCCATCCATGGTTTTTCTGTGGGTTTTTTTTTCCATAGATTTTCTGGTAGGCATTCTGTCTATCAGATCTAATCCCTGGAATCTATTCATCATCTCCACTGTATAATCATAAGGGATTTGATTTACGTCATACCTGAATTGCCTAATTTCCCTACTTTCTTCAGTTTAATCCTGAATTTTGCAATAAGGAGCTGATTGTCTGAGCCATAGTCAGCTCCAGGTCTTGTTTTTGCTGACTATATAGAGCTTCTCCATCTTCAGCTGCAAAGAATCTCTAGTTGTAACTGTTTCCTGAAAAACACCAGATAGAAGGGTAATACCATCCGTGACGAAGAGTATGCTGATTTTTATCTCAACATAATGAAAAGCATTTGTCCATATAACTAACTACAATTAATTTAAAATAAAACTTTGTCAATCAGTATGCTTTTCTATGTGGACATCATATGTGCTCAGTTGCTTCAGTCTTGTCCAAGTCTTTGCCACCCTATGAACTGTATGTAGCCTGACAGGCTCCTCTTTGCATGAGATTTCTAAGCAAGAATACTGGCATGAGTTGCCAGGCCCTCCTCTAGGGGATCTTCCCAACTCAGGGATTGAACCCACGTCTCCTGCATCTCCTCATTGCAGATGGATTCTTTACCACTGAGCCACCGGGAAAGCCTTTTATATTTTAATCAAAAAGTTTTTGTTTATCCTTGTTCTCCAAAAAAGATATACAAATGACAAAGCTCATGAAAAACTGTTCAGCAGCACTAATTATTAGAGAAATGCAAGTCAAAACTACAAGTATTTTTGAAGTATTATCTCAGATGCTTTAGGATAAAAAACAAATAACAAAAAAATAAAACAATAACTGTTGTGGAAGATGTGGAAAAAATTGGAAACTGTATGCACTGTAGATAGGAATATAAAATGGTGCAGCCACTATGGAAAACAGTGTGGCAGTTTTTACATAATTTTAAGATAGAATTATATATCATCTAATAATTCCACTTTGGGTATGCATCCAAAAGCATTGAAAATAAGGTCTTGAAGTTTTATTTGAATACTGTATTCACAGCAGCATTGTTCATGATAGCCAGAAGTTGGAAGCGACTCAAATGCTACTTGATGGACAAATGGATAAGCAAACTGTATATACATATAGTTATACATATTTAAAGAAAAGAAATTCTGGCTACTACAACATGAATGAGCCTTGAATACAAGATGATGAGTGAAATGAGCAAATACCAAATGAATCCATTAACATGAGGTACCTAGAGTACTTACCTTTATAGAGGAAGAATGAAGAATAGTAGTTGCCACAAGCAGAGGGAAAAAGGAAATAAGGAGTTGTTGTTTAATGGTTATAGAGTTCCAGTTTTGGAAAATAGAATGAGTTTTGGAGATTGCTTACACAATAAGGTGAATATACTTACTGCTGAACTATACAGTTTAAAATGATTAAAAATTTAAATAGTTAAGATAGTAAATTTTGTGTATTGTGTATTTTACAATTAAAAATTCTTTAAAAGGAGAACCCGTGTTACAATCATTTAACATACTTCTAGAAAATTCAGTACACTGAACTAATAGAAAATCTTTCCTCCTGCCCATCATCCTCTGTGTCTCCCACAAGCATCCCACACAGAGGCAAATATAGGTTTAATTCACAGCTGAGCTTGAGAGAAATGCCCAAATGCTACCAGTGAGAGTGAGAGCAGCAAAAGCCTGTGTGGAAACCCAACAGCATACAAGAACATCAGAACAGAAGGCAGTCTAAAAGGTGAGAGGCTAGTGATGTAGATGCGAAGAAGACAAAGCTCCAAGTCTTGCCTCTAGAACCATGCTGGGCCACGTAGGCTCTGAAACAGAGACAAGAAAATCTGTTGGACCATGCTGGGCAAAACTCTCTGTGACCCACTTGGGACCTTGAGTTGAAACAGTGTTACACATGAGAAAGCAAAACTAGAAGCCTTTACTATAGGGAAATGTGGCTTCTAATTTCATACTGCCCTTGTGAAGGGGAAACATCAGTTGAGAAACACATAGTAAAAAATCAAAATGTGGGTCCCAAACTGGAGACATCCATAAAGCTAACTTAGCAAATATGCATTTATCAGAACCCAGGACATATGAGACTTCCATTGAAAGCAAATATGAGATAGCAGTAAAAAATTTTAAACTATATCAGTTTATGAAAGAAAGCTACCATGTGTGACAGACAGAAGGAACACTAAAAGAACCTTACATTAGCAAAAATAATTTAAGAGACTTTAAAATAATATGTTTAAAAAAAAAAAAAGGATATAGTATAATTTTTTCAATTATACTGAAAGTTGCACACTTATAATTTGCACAGCATATATGTATTTGTGTATATATGTGTCTGTAGGAGAAGGGAATGGCAACCCACTCCAGCACTCTTGCTTGGAAAACCCCATGGACAGAGGAGCCTGGTAGGCTGCAGTCCATGGGGTTGCTCAGAGTCGGACACGACTGAGCAACTTCAGTTTCACTTTTCACTTTCATGCATTGGAGAATGAAATGACAACCCACTCCAGTGTTCTTGCCTGGAGCATCCCATGGACGGAGGAGCCTGACAGGCTACAGTCCATGGGATTGCAAGAGTCAGACACAACTTAGTGACTAAACCACCTAAACCACCACCAACAGATAAGTACATTAGAATACTTCCTATTTATTTGTCTATGTCTATTCATCCACCTCGTTTTCTCCTGGCTTTCTATACACAAAAATGTAAATATTCTGGAACTTCAAACATCCTGATTCTTTAAAAGTATTGCTAATTAGGGATACTTTCTTAATGTGCTGATTCAGTGTTTGTTTCCTATAATATAACATGTTCGCTCTGTAATTAGATACATCAAAATAGCTAGATAGATCCTTATTTGGCAATTCATTGTTCTAACTTGCGCTGGTTTATTGTATTCATTCAGCAGATATTTTTTCTCAAAGCTGCACTCTGATACAACACCCAGCCTGTTTTCCCAGCCACCCACCTCTCTTCCATATAGAATTCTAGTCAGTCAAAACCCCCTGCTATCATCCTAATATACATTATAATTTCCCATCTCTTTGCCTTTCCTCATTCTGTGCATTCTGCCTAGGGTTTATCCTCCTCTCTCTTTTGAATGTCTGCCTCTGACTTCTACGGATTATTTTTTGCCCAGATCAGATATCACCTTTTTTCCTTGCGGTCTCTTTGATTAGCCTCTGAGAACAATGCTTATTATATCCCCTGTTTTCCTCTAGCACTTAACTGTCTAACATATGATAATTATATTGTGTTATATGATAGTGATTTGAGTTTGGATGTATCTTTTCTCTTAGATTATAAGTTCCAGTGTTCATATCCTGCACTATTTTAAATCCCTCAGTGCCTTACCAGACAATTCAGTCATTAATTATTTTATAAAAAAATGGAAAAGGCTGCCATCACCAGAAATTATGTAAGGGTTTGAAAATACCAAAGTTCCAAATGAGAGGATACAATGTTCCATCATTGTATTTTAGTGATATCATCTACATTCTTACTTATTTCCAAGAAAGGAAACAAACCTCTAAAGGAAAAATGGGAGTGATATGGTTTTAATAAACAATGTTAAATGTTTACCTGGTACTCATGAAAACACTCAGAGAGTTGTGAAAAATAAAAGTCGTGTACTACTGATATGCATACTAAGCATTACTTGCAGTCATACTACATGAAAAAAATACCTTTTTTTTGAATCGGAGGGTAATTGCTTTACAGTGTTGTGATCAGCTATACATATATCCCCTCCATCTTCTGCCTTTCTCCCACCTGCACAACTCACCCTCTAAGTCATCACAGAGTACCAGGCTGAACTCCCTGCATTATATAGCAACTTCCCATAAGCTATTTTACACAGGGTAAAGTATGTATTTGATAATTATTGGAAGAAATATTTAGCACATTTCCTGAAACATTCATTGGTATACTAGGAAGCAATATTTCTATGGTGACAGTATATAATATTATGGAAGTAGACCAAATAGCAAAAGGAAGTTTCCCTTTTATCACTTTTTGTGTTTTAATCTATAAAGACATTTATCAGTTTTGCCTTTAGAAACAGGAATTTATTTTATCATTAACAAAATAAGTTGTTGTTTAGTCACTAAGTCATATCCAACTCTTTATGACCCCATGGACACACCAGGCTCTCCTATCCTCCACTATCTCTTGGAGTTTGCCCAAATTCATGTCCATTAAGTCAGTGATGTTATCTGATCAACTTTTCCCCCTTCTCATTTTCCCTCCAGTCTTTCCTAGCCTCAGGGTCTCTTCCAGTGAGTTGGCTCTTTGCATCAGTTGGCCAAAGTTTTGGAACTCCACCTTCAGCATCAGTCCTTCCATTGAATATTCAGGGTTGATTTCCTTTGTATTGACTGGTTTGATCTCCTTGCTGTCCAAGGGACTCTCAAGAGTCTTCTCCAGCACCACAGTTTGAAGGCATATATTCTTTTTCACTCAGCCTTCTTTATGGTCCAGCTCTCACAATCATACGTGACTAATAGAAAAATCATAGCTTTGGCTATTCATACCTTTGCAAGCAAAGTGATATCTCTGCTTTTTAATATGGTGTCTAGGTGTATCATAGTTTTCCTTCCAAGGAACAAGTATCTCAATTTCATGGCTGCAGGCACTTTCTACAATGATTTTTGGAACCCAAGAAAAGAAAATCTGTCATTGCTTATGCTTTTTTCCCTTCTGTTTGCCATAAAGTGATGGGATTGGATACCCTGATCTTAGTTTTTTAATGTTGAGTTTCAAGCCATTCTTTTCACTCTTCTCTTTTACCCTCATCAAGAGGCTCTTCAGTTCCTCTTCACTGTCTGCCGTTAGAGTGATATCACCTGCATTTCCGACATTGTTGATATTTCTAGATTCCAGCTTGTGATTCGTCCAACCTGGCATATCACATGATGCCTCTGCAAAGAAGTTAAACAAGTAGGGTGACAATATGCAGCTTTGATGTACTCCTTTCCCAATTTAGAACCAGTCCATTGTTGCATGTCCGGTACTAACTGTTGCTTCTTGACCCACATACAGGTTTCTCAGGAAACAAGTAAGGTGGTCTGGTCCTCCCATCTCTTAAAGAGTTTTCCACAATTTATTGTGATCCACACAGTCAAAGACTACTGTGTAGTCAATGAAGTAGGAGTAGATGTTCTCCTGGAATTCCCTTTATCTGATCCAACAGATGTTGGCAATTTGATCTCTCTCTCTTTGTCTTTTCTAAACTCAACTATACATCTGGAAGTTCTCAGTTCACATACTGCTAAAGCCTAGCTTGAAGGATTTTGAGCTTTACCAAACTGGCATCTGAAATGAGCGCAGTTGTGCGGTAGTTTGAACATTCTTTAGCATTACCCTTTTTGGGGATTGGAATGAAAACTGACTTTTCTAGTCCTATGGCCACGGCTGAGTTTTCCAAATATGCTGGCATACTGAGTGCAGCACTTTTAACAGCTACATATTTTAGGATTTTAAATAGCTCAGCTGGAATGCCACTGCTTCCAATACCTTTGTTCACAGCAATGCTTCCCAGGGCCCACTTGACTTCACACTTCAGAATGTCCAGTCTAGGTAAGGGGCCACATCATCGTGGTTATCTGGGTCATTAAAACCTTTTTGAATAGTCTTCTATATATTCTTGCCACTTCTTAATTTTTTGCTTCTGTTAGAGCCTTACTCTTTTTGTCCTTTATAGGAAAAAACAATAGAATGGGAAGGACTAGAGATCTCGTCAAGAAAATCGGAGATAGCGGGAATATTTCCTGCAAGGATAGGCTCAATAAAGGATAGAAACAAACTATATCAGTATCTTATGTACAAAATTGATATTTGTATTAGTTATTCATATTTAAAAGGATTTAAAATATTAACACTGTGCTCCTAAACTAATAACAATATAGTTTAATATTAATCTTTCTTAGTATTTATTTTGTATCAAGAGAAGTAATAAAGAATCTACTATAGAATTCTTTAGTCAATTTTGGTTTTTATAATTTTTAATTTTTTATTGATTTATGATCTTTGGGGTATAGAGCAAAGTGATTCCATTATATATATATATATATATATATATATATATATATACATATACTATTTTTCAGATTCTTTTCCATTTTAAGTTATTGCAAGATATGTAATATGCTCCCTGTGCTGTACAATAGGTCTTGTTGATTATCTGTTTTACATATAGTAGTCTGTATCTGTTAATCTCAGATTCCATAGTTATCCCTCCAGCTCCTTTCCCCTTTGGTAGCCATAGTTTATTTTCTATATATGTACATCTCTTTCTGTTTTTATTTAAAGTTTTTATTCTGTACTGGAATAGAGCTGATTAACAAACAATTTGATATTTTCAGGTGAACAACAAAGGGACTCAGCCATATATGTACATGTATCCATTCTCCCCCAAACTCTCCTATCGAACTCTGCCACATTGAGCAGAGTTCCATATGTCATACAGTAGGTCATTTTGGTTATCTATTTTAAATATAATAGTGTGAACATGTCCATCCCAAACTCCCTTACTATCTCTTTTCCCCATCATTCTTGCAGCAACTATAAGTTCATTCTCTAAGTCTGTGAGTCTGTTTCTGTTTTGTAAATAAGTTCATTTGTATCACTTTTTAAGATTTCATATAAAAGTGATATTGTATGATATTTGTCTTTGTCTGACGTAGTTCTCTTAGTATGGTAGTCTCTGTGGCCACTCATATTGCTGCAGATGGAGTTATTATTTCATTCTTTTTTCATGGCTGAGTAGCATTCCATTGTGTATATACACTATATCTTCTTTATCCATTCATCTGCTAGTGGCCATTTAGATTGCTTCCAGTTTTGGCTATTGTGAATCGTGCTGCTATGAACGTTGAGGTGCACTTATCTTCTTGAATTTGCATTTTCTGCAGATACATGCCCAGGAGTGGGAGTATTGTATTATATGGTAACTCTATTTTTAGTTTTTTAAACAACCTCCATACTGTTCTCCATGTATTCCCACCAACAGTGTAGGAAGGTGACATTTTCTCCACACCCTCACCAACGTTTATTATTTGTAGATTTTTAATGATGGCTATTCTGACTAGTGTGAAGTGATAAGTCATTGTGGTTTGGTTTGCATTTCTCAAATTAGAAATGTTGAGCATATTTTCATGTGCTTGTTACGCATCTGTATGTCTTCTTTGCAGAAATGTCTGTTTAAGTCTTCTGCCCATTTTTTGTTTGGGTTGCTTGTTTTTGTGTTATGGAGTTATGTAAGCTGTTTGTATATTTTTTAAGTTAATATTTCATCAGTTGTACCATTTGCAAATATTTTCTCCCACTACATAGGTTATCTTTTTGTTTTATTTGTGGTTTCCTTTACTGTGCAAAAGCTTTTAGGTTTAATTAGATCCCATTTTTTAATTTTTGTTTATTGTTTTTCCTTTAGGAGACAGAGCCAAAGAAAATATTCCTGCAATTTATGTCAAACAGTGTCCTGCCTTTGTTTTCCTCTAGGAGTTTAAAAGTATCTGGTCTTACATTTAGGTCTTTAATCTATTTTGAGTTGATTTTGGTGTACAGTGTTAGAGAATGTTCTAATTTCATTCTTTAAATGTAGCTGTCCATTTTTCCCAGCACCACTTACTGAAGAGACTTTCTTTTCTCCAATGTGTATTCTTGCCTCATTTGCTGGACATTAACTGACCTTAAGTGCATGGATTTATATCTGTGCTTTCTATACTGTTCCATTGATCTTTGTGTCTGTTTTTGTGCCAGTGCCATGCTATTTTGAGGATTGTAGCTTTGTAGTATAGTCTGAAGTCAGAGAGCTTGATTCATCCAGCCCCATTCTTCTTTCTTAAGATTGCTTTAACTTTGATATCTTTTGTGTTTCCATACAAATTTAAATTTTTTTTTCTCCTTTTCTGTAAAAAATGCCATTGATAATTTAATTTGGATTGCAGTGGATCTCTAGATTGCCTTGGGCAGTATGGCCATTTTAACAATACTTAGTCATCCAATCCAAGAATAGAAATATGCCTACTCAGTTGCTCCAGTCATGTCTGACTCTTTACAACCCTGTGGACTGCAGCCCACCAAGCTCCTCTGTCCACAAGATTCTTCAGGCAAGAATACTGGAGTGGCTTGCCATGCTATCCTCCAGGGGATCTTCCCAACCCAGGGACTGAATGCAAATCTCCTGTATTTTCTGCATTGGCAGGAGGAATCTTTACCCACTGGGCCACCTGGGAAGCTCCAGAAATATGTATAGAAATATACATATAGAAATACATAGTATATAGAAATGTGCCATATTGTATATTAATTTTGTACCCTAAAACTTTATCTAATTCATTGATGAGCTCTGGTAGTTTTCTGCTGCAACCTTTAGAATTTTCTGTGTATAATATGTATAATATCATGTATAATCTATCTGTAATATCATGTCATCTTCAGATAGTGAGTTTTACTTCTCCCTTTTCAATTTGAATTCTTTTTATTTACTTTTTATTCTCTGATTGTTGTGCCTAAGAGTTCTAAAACTATGTGAGAGTTGACATCTTTGTCTTGTTCCTGTCCTTAGAGTGAACACTTTCACCTCTTCACCACTGACTGTGATGTTAACTGTGGGTTTAGCATACCAGGCCTTTTTATGTTGAGATATATTCCCTGTATTTTATGCCCAATTCCTAGAGAGTTTTTGCTATCAAGCGTTGTTGAATTTTACAAAAATCTTTTTCTGCATATAGTAAAATGATCATATGGTTTGTGGTGTATCACATTGACTGATTTGTGGGTACTGCAAAGTACTGGGATAAATCCCACTTGATCATGGTATATGATCCTTTTAATATGTTGCTACTTAGGGCTTCCCTGGTAGCTCAGCTGGTAAAGAATCTGCTTGCAATGCAGAAGACCCAAGTTCAATTCCTGGGTCAGGGAGATCTACTAGAGAAGGGATAGGTTACCCACTCCAGTATTCTTGAGCTTCCCTTGTGGCTCAGCTAGTAAAGAATCCTCCTGCAAGGAGGCCTGGGTTCGATTCCTGGGTTGGAAAGATCCCCTGGAGAAGGGAATGGCTACCCACACCAGTATTCTGGCCTGAAGAATTCCATGTACTATATAGTCCATGGGGTTGCAAAGAGTCAGATACAACTGAGTGACTTTCACTTTCATGTTAGGTGTGTTAGCATTTTTTTTTTGAGGATTTTTGCATCTAGGTTCATATGTGATACTGGCCTATAATTTTTTTTGTGTGTGATATCTTTGTCTGGTTTTGTTATCAGAGTGATGACAGCCTCACAGTTTTCTTCTTTAAGCTACATTTTTTAAAACGCTTTTGCTTGAAAATAGTCATTATGCTAGATTAATCCCTTTATGATCTGTAGCTGTATACTATATGTTCTAAATTTTATCTATCCATAAATAATTTCAGGGATTGTATGCCTCTTGGTTCTTCTCATGTCTGGAAGCCAAGACTCTCCTGGTTTTGGTGACTATATTACAGATTCTGATGCTATTTATGTTGCAAAGTATGCAAATCAGAAAAGAACAAACATTTGTGAATAACTTATCTCCCTCCTTGATGTTAGTCTGTCCAATTTCTTGGTTGACATTTAATTATGGTAAACACAATTTAACAGTTTTATATAAGAAAGTAGTAATGTGCATAATGTTTTGACTATTCTTCATCTGAGGTCACGACTTTCCATTTCTAATCAGTTCCTTTACCTTCTTCATTTTTAGAAATTATTCTTCAGTTTGTATCATTTGAAAAGTAGTCTGTGAGTTTTTTCTCACTGAAGAAAACTGTAGGGCTTTTAATATGAGGATAAGGGTAGAGACATGAATTGCATGTGCTTCGGTCACAGTTTCAGAGAGCCTTATTTATATTTGACTTTTGTAGATGTATTTTCATAGATATATAAACAATATTGGTAATTATTGGTAATCTTACAATATTGGTAAGATTAAAGGCAGGAAGACAAGGGGACAACAAAGGATGATTGGTTGGATGGCATCACTGACTCAACGGAAAGAGTTTGAGCAAACTCCAGGAGATAGTGTAGGACAGGGAAGCCTGGCATGCTGCAGTCCAGGGGGTCACAAAAGGTCAGACACAACTGAGCGACTAAACAGAATGATTTTAGGCAAATGATTTTATGTAATACTTAGATAGGGCATGATATTATATCATATATAGAGATATAATTCTCCTTAAAATATATTAAGAAGAAAATCAGTTAGCATTATTTTTTAAATATTTATCTATTTATTTGGCTGTAGCAGTTTTAGTCATGTCACAGAATCTTCGCTCTTCATTGCAGCATGCAAAATCTTTAGTTGTGGCATGCAAACACTTAGTTGTGACAGGGATCTAGTTTCCTGATCAGGGATCAAACCCAGGCCCCTGCATTGGGAGCACAGACTCTGGACCACGAGGGAAGTTCCAGTTAACATAATTTACCATGCCATGATTTTAACACTTGGAAGGAAACATTATCTAACTGGAAATTAATATCATTGTCTTTTTAATTTCATTTTTATTTTAACTATCTTCTGTTCATGACAAGTGTGTTTGAATGTATTATTGTTCAAAATATCTGCTGTACTGTCTCGGGAAGGATTAGATGTCCATGGCGCATTCAGTCTTATCCACATGACTTGCTCTGGCCAAGGAAATGGAAGTGGAACCAATCTGTGTCACTTCTAAACTAAAACTTTAAGAGAAAGGATTGGCCATATCCCCTTTTCCCTCTGCAGTAAAGTTGGCAGTGTCCCAGAATAGAAGGTGTTCGATTACCTTTGGTCCCAGAGTAGAGAAAAGGTGGAACAGAATCACAACTGACCTCATATGAACCAGTAGCATGAGTAGCAAATCAGCCTAGTTTATGGCACTTGATTTTGGGGTTCTTTTGTTATCTCCATATAACCTATTCACTTCTGACTGATAGAGCAAGATGAACTATACTCCCTTGTGCAAGTGGCATGAAATTTACTTACATTATAAAAGGAAGCTCATTTTTTTAGAACTATTAAATAATAGTACAGGGAAAAGTTGGTTTAAAACTCAACATTTGAGAAACTAAGATCATGGTATCCAGCCCCATCACTTCATGACAAATAGATGGGGAAACAATGAAAACAGTGACAGATTTTATTTTCTTGGGCTCCAGAATCACTGCAGATGGTGACTGCAGCAATGAAATTAAAAGATTCTTGCTCCTTGGAAGAAAAGCTATGACCAACCTAGACAGCATATTAAAAGCAGAGACATTACTTTGCCAACAAAAGGTCCATCTGGTCAAAGCAATGAGTGTGAGAATTGGACTATAAAGAAAGCTGAGCACCAAAGAATTGATGCTTTTGAACTGTGCTGTTGGAGAAGACTCTTGAGAGTGCCTTAGACTGCAAGGAGATCAAACTACTCAACCTTAAAGGAAATCAGTCCTGAACATTTATTGGAAGGAACGATGCTGAAGCTGAAACTCCAATACTTTGGCCACCTGATGGGAAGAACTCACTCAGTAGAAAAGACCCTGATGCTGGGAAAGATTGAACGCAGGAGGAGAAGGGGATGACAGAGGATAAGATGGTTGGATGGCATCACCAATTCAACAGACATGAGTTTGAGCAGGCTCTGGGAGTTGGTGATGAACAGGGAAGCCTGGCATGCTACAGTCCATGGGATCACAAAGAATCAGACATGATTAAGCAATAGAACTGAATAGAAAAAAGAAAGATGTGGTGGTTAACAAATGACTTCACTTTGAGGAATACTGCCATATGTGGTAGGAACTGCTAGGTTTACAAATATAGGCTAATGTGAAGGGCTTTCACTTTAGAAGGCAAAATTCTGATAGAAAAAGGATGGAAATGTTTTTAAATAAACAGGTAGAAGGTAAGGCAAGGCATTTGGAAATTTATTAGTATAAAGGAAATATGGAAGAATGGTATCTGTGCTTTAAATTGTTGTTATCTATTTTAATAAAGACATTAAAGGGAAGACTATATACATTACTATGATATAGAAAGAATAATAGCATTAGAAATCCAAATACTCAGGAAGTTTCTTACTAGACAGCATTTGTGAACTGAAATCCAGATATTGAAATTAAACAGCTGCTGCCTCTATATACATCATTTAGTATTCAAGTCCTTCCTACTTTCATGATTTCAGTGCTAGATTCAGAAAAATGAAAGCAAAAACAAAATTGGTTTTCTATTAGATATGTTCTGTGTTTGCAACTTCTACAGTTGTACAGTAACAACTGCATGTTTTATCCTTTGGACTTTGCACAGACATTCATGAATTAGTACCAATCAGAATTCTGTTTCAAAATAAGCCCACCATGGCAACCTGGAAACTGAGAGCAAAATGCTCTGTCCCTGTGGTTTCTGGGAAGAATTACTTATAACCCTGTCCACTGTATCATCACTTGTCATTTCTTATAAGTGCTGCCCTATTTCATTTAATAATTTAGTTTTAAAATAAATAGTTCCAAAGTATTAACCAACTTTATTTTCCTTTCAAAGGCAAAATGTGCCCTAGAACCCTCTAAGAAATAATTTTTTTCCTTTTTGTTGTTATTTATTTGTTTGATATATTAGTTATGCGGGAAAGGTTGGAAAGTTATGCATGTAAAAACTTATATATGTTAGCATTTTTATGTCTAATTATTGGTAGGCTGGATTTTCATAACAATTTAAATTCTATTCATGTTCGTATGGCATTTGTAGCTGGAAATACAAAGTAACTTATTTTTTCTGAAGGTATTTTATAACATTGGGATTTGACATTGTACTATATGATTTTTAAAATGTACTTCAAAAGACACAGACATTACCTCAAGATTTATAATCTAGAACAGCAACATTTATGCAAGCAGGTTTCAAAGATACTGTAAATAAATGAATGTTTCTTTATAAAGATATGAAAAAAATTTTTTTTTATCATATACACTCCTTAGGATCAAAACCATTTGGGAGAGCAAGTGTGTGAAAATATGTTTTAGAATGCACACATATGGAATGAGTTTAATAAAAAAATAAATAATAATAACTCTGGCTTTCAGGAATTCAAATAATGGAAGGCTTGATGTTTATGGCAAACTATGAGGTACATACAAAATGCTGACTGTAAAATTTATAAAATTCTGTGTTCCTACCTTAAAATGTTTTAAAATAATTTTGAATTCCCCCATCATGGTGACTTACTTGAACTTTCTGTGACTCTTGTTGTTCAGACACTAAGTCACGTCTGACTTTTCACAACTCCATGGACTGCAGCACGCCAGGCTTCCCTGTCCTTCACTGTCTACTGGAGTTTGCTCAAACTCATGTCCACTGACTTAGTGACGCCATCTAACCATCCCATCCTCTGTTAACCGCTTCTCCACCTACCTTCAATATTTCCCAGCATCATGGTCTTTTCTAGTGTGTGGGCTTTTCGCTCAGGTGGCCAGAGTACTGGAGTTTCAGCTTCAGCTTCAGTCCTTCCAATGAACATGCAGGGTTGATTTACTTTAGGATTGACTTTTTTTTTTTTTTCTTCCAAGGAGCAAGCATTTTTTAATTTAATGGCTGCAGTCAACATCCACAGTGATTTTGGAGCCCCCAAAAACAATTTACCACTATTTCCATTTTTTCCCCATCTGTTTGCCATGAAGTGATGGGACTGGATGCCATGATCTAATTAAGATGTTTTTCTATGACATAGTTGAGGAAAATGTCTCTGAGCTATAAACCCAGTAATCATTAATTTGTTTTATGAGTTTTAAGCCTCATGAAAATATGCCATATATTATTCTTTATGATTCTCTTTCCCAACTTTATTGAGGTATGATTAACAAATGAAAGTTTTTTATATTTAGGTTGTATTTTACAATATAATTTTCTTAAGGTATATAACATAATAATGTATACATTGTGAAATGCCTACCAGCATCAAGTTAATTTTGACATCCAGCACTTCACATAATTACCATTTATATCTTTGTATGTGGTGAGAACATTTAAGATTTACTCTCTAAGCAAATTTCACATATAAAATTCAGTATTATTACTGTAATCACCATGTATATATTAGATCCTCAGAACTTACTACTTGTTTAATTGAAAGTTTATGCCCTTTGACCAACATCTGCCTATTTCTTCCATCCTCCAGACTCTGACAACGACTAGTCTACTCTGGCTCTATGAGCTTGACTTTTTAGATTCTACATATAAGTGAGATCATACCATATTTGTCTTTCTGTGTCTGACTTATGTGACTTAGCATAAAACTCTCCTCATTCATCCATATAGTCACAAATAACAGGATAATTATCTTTCATACTTGAATAATATTCCAGTATGTCGTGTGTTTGTGTGTACATATACATATATAAGACCATGTTTTCTTTGTCTGTACATCCATGGTGGGACAGTTGTTTTCATATCTTGGCATT
Organism: Nanger dama; assembly: GCA_917880005.1. Classification (NCBI taxonomy): domain Eukaryota; kingdom Metazoa; phylum Chordata; class Mammalia; order Artiodactyla; family Bovidae; genus Nanger; species Nanger dama. The sequence goes on from CAKJTW010000002.1 coordinate 41,484,311, forward strand.
TGCGATAAACACTGTGATGAATGAACTTTTGATGAACAATCTTATTAAAGAATATTTCATTGAAAACTTAAAAATATGATGTGTGATGTGTGGAAACCCATTATTAAAACACTTGAACTATCCAAACTTTTGAAGCATCAGGGACAAAAACTATAGTTCAGATAACTATACTGATTTTGGTTTTGTGGGTACATGCTGATTCACTGAAACCTGGTGAGTACTTGAAAAATCATCTCATTTATTTTAGCATTGAGCTCTTAGGAAGTAGTTGAATATGCAGAACTATTGTTTGTGTTGTTCAGTCACCAAATCATGTCTGACTCTTTGAGATTCCATGAACTGCACCATGCCAGGCTTCCTAGTCCCTCAACATCTCCTGGAGTATGCTCTGATCCATGTCCATTGAGTGGGTGATACCATCCAGCCATCCCATCCTTTATATCCTCTTCTCCTTATGCCTTCAGTCTTTCCCAGCATCAGGGTCTTTTCCAGTGAGTGAGTTCTTTGCATCAGGTGGCCAAACTATAGGAACTTCAGCTTCAGCATCAATCTTTTCAATGAATATTAAGGACTGATTTCCTTTAGGTTTGACTGGTTTGATCTCCTTGCAGTCCAAAGGACTCTCAAGTTTTTTTCCAGCACCACAGTTTAAAAGCATCAATTCTTCAGCTCTCAGATTTCTTTATGGTTCAATGCTTGCATTCATACATGATTACTGGAAAAATCGTAGCTTTGAACATAGAGACCTTTGTCTGCAAAGTCGTCTCTGCTTTTTAATATGCTATGTTTGCCATAGCTTTTCTTCCAAGGACCAATCATCTTTTAATTTCATGACTGAACTCACCATCTGCAGTGATTTTGGAGCCCAAGAAAATAAACTATTCGCTGTTTCTAAGTTTCCCCATCTATTTGTGATGAACTGATGAGACCAGATACCATAATTTTGGTTTTATAATGTTAAGTTTTAACCAGGCTTTTTCACTCTCCTCTCACTTTCACCAAGAGGTTCTTAGTTTCTCTTTGCTTTCTGTGATAAAGGTGGTGTCATCTGCATATCTGAGGTTTTCATATTGATATTTCTTCTGGCAGTCTTGATTCCAGCTTATGCTTCATCCAGCCCAACATTTTGCATGATGTACTCTACATATAAGTTAAATAAGCAGGGTGACAATATACAGCCTGGACATACTCCTTTCCCAAGTTGGAACCAGTCCATTATTACATGTCCAGTTCTAACATGTTGTTGTGTCTTGTCTATCAAATCTAATCCCTTGAATCTATCAGATCTAATACCTATTTTTCATTTCCACTCTATAATTGTTAGGGTTTGTTTTAGGTCATACCTGAATGGTTTAATGGTTTTTCTTACTTTCTTAATTTAAGTCTGAACTTGGCAATAAAGAGTTCATGGTCTGAGCCACAATCAGCTCCTGGTTTTGTATTGGCTGACTGTATAGAACTCCATCTTCGGCTGCAAAGAATATAATCAGTCTGATATGGGTATTGGCCATCTGGTGATGTCCATGTGTAGAATCATCTTTTGTGTTGTTGGAAGAAGTTGCTTGCTATGACCCATGTGTTCTCTTGGCAAAACTCTGTTAGCCTTTTCCCTGCTTCATTTTGTACTCCAAGGCCAAACTTGCCTGTTACTCCAGGTATCTCTTGACTTCCAACTTTTGTATTCCAGTCCCCTATGATGCAAAAGACATCTTTCTTTGGTGTTAGTTCTAGAAGGTCTGTAGGTCTTCACAGAACCTTTCAGGTTCAGCTTCTTCAGCATTAGTGTTTGGGGCACAGACTTGGACTACTGTGGTATCAAATTATTTCCTTGGAAATGAACATAGATCATTCCGTCGTTTTGAGACTGCGCCCAAGTATTGAATTTTGTACCCTTCCATTGACTATGAAGGATACTCTATTTTTTTCTAAAAGATTCTTGCCCACAGTAGTAGATATCATGGTTATCTGAATTAAATTCACTGATTCTGATCCATTTTAGTTCACTGATCCTTAAAATTTCAATGTTTACTCTTGCCATCTCCTGTTTGACCACGTCCAATTTACCTGATTCAATTACCTAACATTCCAGGTTTGTATGCTATGTTATTCTTCACAGCATCAGACTTTACTTCCATCACCAGTCATATCCACAACTGGCGTTGTTTTCCCTTTGGCTCCATCTCTTCATTCTTTCTGGAGTTATTTCTCTACTCTTCTCCAGTAGCATATTGGTCACCTACTGACCTGGGAAGTTCAGCTTTCATTGTCATATCTTTTTGCCTTTCATACTGTTCATGGGTTTCTCAAGCCAAGAATACTGAAGTGGTTTGCCATTGCCTTCTCCAGTGGACCACGTTTTGTCAGAACTCCCCACCATGACCCGTCCATCTTGGTTGGCCCTACACTGCATGGCTCATAGTTGCACTGAGTTAGACAAGGCTCAGATCCATGTGATCAATTTGGTTAGTTTTCTGTGGTTGTGATTTTCATTCTTTCTGCCCTCTAAGGATAAGGATAAGGCTTGTGGAAGCTTCCCAGTGGGAGGTACTGGCTTTGAGGGAATCTGGGTCTTATTCTGATGGGCAGGGCCATGCTCAATATAATTTTCTGTTGATGGGTGTGTCTGTGTTCACTCCCTGTTATTTGGCCTAAGGCCAAGCAATGGTAGGGGTATGGTAATGGCAACCTCCTTCAAAAAGGCTTATGCCAGCACTGTTGTATTCAGTGCCCCTACCCTGGGGCAGGCACTGTCACCCAGGCCTCCATTGAAGATTCTTGGACAAAGGCAAGTCTTGCTCAGTCTCATGTGGGGCCACTGCTTCTTTCTCCTGGGTCCTGGTACCCATAGGTTTGTCTGTGCCCTCTAAGAGTCTGTTTCCCCAGTCCTGTGGAAGTTCTATAATCAAATCCCACTGGCCTCCAAAGTCAAATTCCCTAGGGGTTCTCAGTCCCTTTCCCAGATCCCCAGGTTAGGAAATCTGGTGTGGGTCCTAGAACTTTCATAACAGTGCAAAAATTTCTTTGTTATAATTATCCTCTAGTTTGTGGGTCATCTACCTGGTTCACTGTATGGTGGAGCTACTAGCAACCTCCTCCAAGAGAACTTATGCCACACTCCCTGCCTCCCAGGTCTGCTGCAGCCAGAACCCCTGTCCCCACAGAAAGCCACTGTGACCCGTCTGTCTGCAAGAGACACTAAAACACTCAAAGGCAGATTTGGCTCAGTGTCTGTGTGGTACCTGGTAGCTAAAATGGTAAAGAATCTGCCTAGGTTCCACCCCTAGGTTGGGAAGATCCCCTGGAGAAGGAAATGGCTTCTCACTCCAGTATTCTTGCCTGAAGAATTCCATGGACAAAGATGTCTGATATCTTGGAAGCAGTGAACATTTGGCAAATAATTCTTGATAATAGTGTTATAATTTTGTCCTTTAAATAAAAATTAAGGAGTAAATAATCTATGTCTTTTACTGTTAAACCAAGAAACATATTTAGTGCTGCTGCTTATTTAAGCTTGAGAATTTCTATGTGTTTATTTATGGAACTCAGGGAACAGTCTGTGTCTGTGACAGTCTATTAAGGCAGCTCAGGAAACTGTCTGTTACAGAGCTTACCCAAGAATCTAGAATGTGTAGAGAAAACAAGCAGAAGTTTATCAACATCTGTAGATAGATAGATAGATGGATAGATAGATAGATGTTAATGTAAGAAGCTCAGGAATGAGTAACTCAAAGAGATGGCTTAGAATTTAGGCATATGTAGTATTTTCAACAAAGGACAATAAATTTTAGAAAGTCACAAGACAAAAGCAAATACCTTGAGTCTCTAGAGGTGGCAAACTATAGGAAGGCAAATACATGGGAAGCGAAGGGGAGATCAAGGCTTGTTGGTAACGTTTGTTACATAGGCTCCTCTAGTGCCAACTCCAGGCTGATATGCGTCTACTGTTGCCCACATGATTAATGTTTGTCCCTGGTAGAGAGAGAAGGAGGGACGTATTTCTAAATTTATGTCATGTTTTTAGGGAAATAAGGGAAAGGCAGAACACTTTTCCTGGAGAAGGAAAATGACAGCCCACTTCAGTATTTTTGCCTGGGAAATCCCATGGACAGAGAAGCCTGGAAGGCGCCCTGACCGCAGTCCATAAAGTCACAAGAGTCCAACACGACTTAGTGACTAAACCACCACCACAGCTTTTGCTGTTTCTTAATTGCCTTTAGATCAAAATAATTTTTATATTAAAAAGACTATTTTGGCATGACATATTTTGATTTCCTTGATTCAGTATAATAAGAGAGGTCACACACATTAGGGATATCATTTGAGACAGAGGAGCAGCCCAGGGAAGCTCATTGGCAGAATAGGAATGCCGGAAGTAAATTAGAAAGCATGAGGAGAAGATAAAGAGCTGCAAAATGTTATTATAAAGAAATCCAAATTGGAAAGGCAAAGTAGATAAGAATATGGAGAAATAGAATGAAGATAAAACAGTGCAAACATAGACAAGTTCCAGGAAGGCAGCTCAGGAAACACAGTGAACATAGTCAGCCTTTCCTGGGGTTAAGTTTATTCTCATCTGCAAATCTCTCTTATCTGGGCAAGGAACTGCCTTTGAAGTAAGCAGAATTGCTCTCAGTGTTGGAAAAGTCTCATAAAATTAACAGCTTTGAATTTTTCTTACAGATTTAATGTTTTGCAGCTATATATTAGGGCTTCCCTGGTGGCTCAGTCTGTAAAGAATCCGCCTGCAATGAAAGAGACCCCGGTTCGATTCCTGAGTCAGGAAAATTACCTTGATGAGGGCATGGCAACTCACTCCAGTATTCTTGCCTGGAGAAACTCCATGGACAGAGGAGCCTGGTGGGCTACAGTCCATAGGGTCACAAAGACTCGGACACGACCGAGCCACTGAGCACCGCACCGCACGGCACAGTAGTGTTTATTGATACATTGTGTGTGTTGTGTGTGTTGTGTGTGTTAGTCGCTCAGTCACGTCCAACTCTGAAACCCTGTGTACTGTAGCCCACCAGGCTCCTGTGTCCATGGGATTTTCCAGGCAAGAATACTAGAGTGGGCTGCTGTTTCCTTCTCCAGGAGATCTTCCCAACCCAGGTTTTGAACCTAGGTTCTCCTTCATTGCAGATGGATTCTTTACTGTCTGAGCCACCAGGGAAGTCATTAATACATTGGGTATAGATATTTCTTAAATATATATTTAACATATAAAAAACTAAAGATAAAATACTATGTATAAAATCAGATATTATTATCTACTTTGTACAAATAACTTTATGAATGTAGATGAAGAGTAGTATACCTTTGTTTCATTAAACTGCTTTGCAATCATCAGTTTCTTTTCTCAACTGGTTTCTATCAATTCTTCATGTCTTGTAGTGCAACCGTTTCATTTCAGGCAAGAAACTGTTTTCTGCTTTAGATGAGGAGGTGATGGAATATAAATTATTGAGAGCCTAAATTTGTAGACTATGTAATCCACAACTGGGAGCTGTCAGAGCCCTTCTAAAATTGAAATAGGAATGGAGCTTATCACACTGTGAATTTACTTGTGATTTGTAACAACAATGTTACCTTGACTGATGATCTTCTTCATCCTACCCCACATATACACACCACTCCTAAAATGAGTGACATAAAACTGGTTGTGAATTAATCTGAATCTTTGGAAAGACACTTTCTAGCCCTTGTGAATTGGAGTACTCCTGAGTGAGATGTTCAAAGAAGTTAGTATTTTCCCAGTACCATTCATTCTTCTTTATCTCTCAGCTCAAAGAATTGAATGAGATATTCTGTGTGTGCTGTTTTATAAAGAAAAGTCACTCACTATCTACATATTATTTTCCCCTCATTCAAGAAGTTTGTGACTTTTGGCATTCTAAAATTGTGAATGATCCAAACTACAGTGGAATAATAATATACTTGCCCAAGAGAAATGATCAGGCACACCTTATGTATTTGATATAAAACAAGTTCAGAGCATCTGATCCTCTATATTATTTTTATTAAATTCTTTCAAACTTTTAAAAGTAATATTCAGAGTTCTGAATTCAATAAAGCATTGCTTATCACCAACTCATCCCTAAGAGTTAAGTGGAATAAAAATGAATGGATAGAGGTTCTGGCAGCATACCCCATAAAGACATAGGAAAGGACAGGTTTATTTGTATTTGTTTGCTTTTTAACCTAGTGTTTTTTAAATTTATATGAATTTTCCTTTATATTCTAAAATATAGCATGTTCAGCTTAGTATTATAATTGTTATTACTTATCCATTAATTTTTCTAGACAACCCAGCCTACCGTCTCATACTTATCCCATCATTTAAAAAAGGAATATCTTTGTTCTTTGGAAATATGCTTTTATTCTGTAGAACATGTGGTAATTTCAGAAGCATATAATAAAAACAGAGACCCATCCTGGAAACAAACAGTTCTCTAAAATTTCAAAAGGAATAGGCAAACTCTAGTGAAACTATTTCACGCTTTTTCATTAATACCTGTGCTTCATGGATTTAAATGCTATAGTTAGAATTTTTGTCGACACTGCATCTACAGTATAGCTAACTGAATAATACTTGAACATCTAATTGAATTTCTTGAACAAACTATTGCTCTGAACAAAAAAGAAAATATTTTGTAAGCCTCTGGATTTATAATACCAATTGATTTGAAACGTAAACACTGAAAGGTTATTTTACATCTCCAGTTTTTTTTTTTGGCTACATTTATATTATATGTGGCTGTCTTACAGAATGATATAATTTATCAACTAAAATAGCAGTTAATTATGTTTTCCAGATTGGAAGTATAAAAATTATTTCATTATAGCTAGCATATAGTAAGATACTTTACCCCTATTATTTCAAAGCACCTTATTCTCAGCCACTTAAGTATTACTGCTCTCCAGTACTTTATCTATAACCTACAATTATTTTTTTATGTTGCATTATGGTTATTTATATACCTGTTTTCCTCTGATTTGCAAGAGGGCATCAGAGGGCAGACACACTGAAACCATACTCACAGAAAACTAGTCAATCTAATCACACTAGGACCACAGCCTTGTCTAACTCAATGAAACTAAGCCATGCCCGCGGGACAACCCAAGATGGGTGGGTCATGGTGGAGAGGTCTGACTGAATGTGGTCCACTGGAGAAGGGAATGGCAAAACACTTCAGGATTCTTGCCTTGAGAACCCCATGAACAGTATGAAAAGGCAAAATGATAGGATGCTGAAAGAGGAACTCCCCAGGTCAGTAGATGTCCAATATGCTACTGGAGATCAGGGGAGAAATAACTCCAGAAAGAATGAAGGGATGGAGCCAAAACAAAAACAATACCCAGCTGTGGGTGTGACTGGTGATAGAAGCAAGGTCCGATGCTGTAAAGAGCAATATTGCATAGGAACCTGGAATGTCAGGTCCATGAATCAAAGCAAATTGGAAGTGGTCAAACAAGAGATGGCAAGAGTGAACATCAACATTCTAGGAATCAGCAAACTAAAATGGACTGGAATGGGTGAATTTAACTCAGATGACCATTATATCTACTACTGTGAGCAGGAAGCCCTCAGAAGAAATGGAGTAGCCATCGTGGCCCACAAAAGAATCCGAAATGCAGTAGTTGGATGCAGTCTCAAAACTACAGAATGATCTCTGTTCATTTCCAAGGCAAACAATTCAATATCACAGTAATCCAAGTCTATGCCCCAACCAGTAACGCTGAAGAAGCTGAAATTGAATGGTTCTATGAAGACCTATGAGATCTTTTAGAACTAACACCCAAAAAAAGATGTCCTTTTCATTATAGGGGACTGGAAAGCAAAATTAGGACATCAAGAAATACCTGGAGTAAAAGGGAAATGTGGCCTTGGAATGCAGAATGAAGCAGGGCAAAGACTAATAGAGTTTTGCCAAGAAAATGCACTGGTCATAGCAAACACCCTCTTCCAACAATACAAGACTCTACACATGGACATCACCAGATGGTCAACACAGAAATTAGATTGATTATATTCTTTGCAGCCATACAGACAATAAAAACAAGACCAGGAGCTGACTGTGGCTCAGATCATGAATTCCTTATTACTAAATTCAGACTTAAAATGAAGAAAGTAGGGAAAACTGCTAAACCTTTCAGCTATGACCTAAATCAAATCCCTTATGATTATACAGTGGAAGTCAGAAATAGATTTAAGGGCCTAGATCTGATAGATAGAGTGCCTGATGAACTGTGGATGGAGGTTCATGACATTGCACAGGAGACAGGGATCAAGACCATCCCCTTGGAAAAGAAAGGCAATAAAGCAAAATGGCTGTCTGGGGAGGCCTTACAAATAGCTGTTGAAAGAAGAGAAGTGAAAAGCAAAGGAGAAAAGGAAAGGTATAATCATCTGAATGCAGAGTTCCAAAGAAGAGCAAGAAGAGATAAGAAAGCCTTCTTCAGCGATCAATGCAAAGAAATAGAAGGAAACAACAAAATGGAAAAGACTAGAGATCTCTTCAAGAAAATTAGAGATACCAAGGGAACATTTCATGTAAAGATGGGCTCGATAAAGGACAGAAATGGTATGGACCTAACAGAAGCAGAAGATATTAAGAAGAGGTGGCAAGAATACACAGAAGAACTATACAAAAAGATCTTCACGACCCAGATAATCATGATGGTGTGATCACTCATCTAGAGCCAGACATCCTGGAATGTGAAGTCAAATGGGCCCATCACTATGAACAAAGCTAGTGGAGGTGATGGAATTCCAGTGGAGCTATTTCAGATCCTGAAAGATGATGCTGTGAAAGTGCTACACTCAATATGCCAGCAAATTTGAAAAATTCAGCAGTGGCTACAGGACTGGAAAAGGTCAGTTTTCATTCCAATCCCAAAGAAAGGCAATGCCAAAGAAGGCTCAAACTACCACACAATTGCACTCATCTCAGAGAAGGCAATGGCACCCCACTCCAGTATTCTTGCCTGGAAAATCCCATGGACAGATGAGCCTGGTAGGCTGCAATCCATGGGGTCACTACTAGTTGGACACAACTGAGCGACTTCACTTTCACTTTTCACTTTCATGCATTGGAGAAGGAAATGGACACCCACTCCAGTGTTCTTGCCAGGAGAATCCCAGGGACGGGGGGAGCCTGGTGGGCCACCATCTATGGGGTCGCAGATTGGACACGACTGAAGCAACTTAGTAGCAGCAGCAGCAGCACATGCTAATAAGTAATGCTCAAAATTCTCCAAGCCAGGCTTCAGCAATACATGAACCATGAACTTCCAGATGTTCAAGCTGGTTTTAGAAAAGGCAGAGGAACCAGAGATCAAATTGCGAACATCTGCTAATCATGGAAAAAGCAAGAAAGTTCCAGAAAAACATCTACTTCTGCTTTATTGACTATGCCAAAGTCTTTGACTGTGTAGATCACAATAAACTGTGGAAAATTCTTAAGGAGAAGGGGATACTAGACCACCTGACCTGCCTCTTGAGAAACCTGTATGCAGGTCAGGAAGCAACAGTTAGAACTGGACATGGAACAACAGTCTGGTTCCAAATAGGAAAAAGAGTACATCAAGGCTGTATATTGTCACCCTGCTTATTTAACTTATATGCAGAGTACATCATGAGAAGCGCTGGACTGGAAGAAGCACAAGCTGGAATCAAGATTGCCGGGAGAAATATCAATAACCTCAGATATGCAGATGACAGCACCCTATGGCAGAAAGTAAAGAGGAACTAAAAGCCTCTTGATGAAAGTGAAAGAGGAGAGGAGAGTGATAAAGTTGTCTTAAAGCTCAACATTCAGAAAACGAAGATCATGGCATCTGGTCCCATCACTCCATGGGAAATAGATGGGGAAACAGTAGAAACAGTGTCAGACTTTATTTTGGGGGCTCCAAAATCACTGCAGAGGTGACTGCAGCCATGAAATTAAAAGACACTTACTCCTTGAAAGGAAAGTTATGACCAACCTAGATAGCATATTCAAAAGCAGAGACATTACTTTGCCAACAAAGGTCCATCTAGTCAAGGCTATAGTTTTTCCAGTGGTCATGTATGGATGTGAGAGTTGGACTGTGAAGAAGGCTGAGCACCGAAGAACTGATGCATTTGAACTGTGGTGTTGGAGAAGACTCTTGAGAGTCCCTTGGACTGCAAGGAGATCCAACCAGTCCACTCTGACGGAGATCAGCCCTGGGATTTCTTTGGAAGGAATGATGCTAAAGCTGAAACTCCAGTACTTTGGCCACCTCATGTGAAGAGTTGACTCATTGGAAAAGACTCTGATGCTGGGAGGGATTAGAGGCAGGAAGAGAAGGGGGACAACAGAGGATGAGATGGCTGGATGGCATCACTGACTCAATGGACGTGAATCTGAGTGAACTCCAGGGGCTGGTGATGGACAAGGAGGCCTGGCGTGCTGCGACTCTTGGGGTCACAAAGAGTCAGACACAACTGAGCGACTGAACTGAACTGAATGGAAATGAACTTTCCTCTATCATCAAACTGGAAATTTCTCAAGGGCAGATGTGAGATAATATTGTTCTACCTGCCATACATTTTGCCTGGTACATAACAATCTCTCAGTATGTATAACTATTGTTGAAAGTATAGTAATAAAACGAGACTGCTCCAGCCAACAGTCCTCTAGGTGTTTTGACAAAGAATCTACCAATTTCATTCTTCTGGATGACTTTGTTTCATATGGACAAGGCCTAAGAAACTCAAAGTAGAAACGTTAGTAGTTAGAAATAAAGTTCATGATATCATCATATCCTTTACAGCTCACAGCATTCTAAGCCTTATTCTATTTCCTCTTTTTCTATTTCTGTCTCATAGTTGAGTATATGGGATTTTTGGTTTTTTTTTCAAAGATCTAAAATCAGTTACTCTCTGGTATAACAGAAAGAAAGAACAATATGGATTCAGAAGATTTGATTTTTGTCTGTACTCAGTAACTAACCATAGTATGCCCTTGGGTCATTTTACTATCTTTCATCAATTTCCTTATTGTTAAAAGGAAAGGAAGGATTTTACTCGCCATGCAGAATCATTGAAAAGTCAAATAAAAATATGTGTAAAAGAATATATACACTTGATTAAAAAGACTTGATTATAAATCTCATTTCCACAATCTATAGATAACCTCTTTAATCGGAGCTACCTTTCTGATTTAACTGTGCAAACTGGAATCACATACCTATTTGGCAAATATAAAATTAAAATTTTCTTTCTTAAGAATGAAAATATTTTGAGGTAAAAAGAGTTTTTTCCCTATAAATGGATTTTTAAATTTATGAGAACTTTAGTCAATTCATTTTCACTAAATCTTATGCAATTATACTCATGCTTAGTATTATCAGAATTTTTATTAAATTTCTTTGGTGAGTATGTTATTTGATGACATAATAATATCAGTTCAAGCCTTCTTGTATTTTTCTCAAAGTGATAAATGTTCCACTTTACCTTCTATTTGTAAAAGTTTAAGCTGGTTAAAAATAAAAAGTATACTGAAGAAATTATAAATAATTCATTAAATATTATTGATAAGTGTATTCCTCATAAACAGCCAACTGCCATCTCTACATGTAGATCATTTTCTTGAGTGGTAAAGTAATGACATTCAAACTCCAGTAGTACAATCTACCCCAGAATGACTGGTTAATATTTTGAATTCTTGTCCCTACTCTTCACATTTTACATTCATTTAGCCCCTACTTGTCATAAAGAAATAACCAATATTGTGCAGGCAAAATTTAAGAGAATATTCATGAGCAGTTTTCCTCCTCTTGAAAGAAGTGATTATGTCCTTATAGCATTTAGCAATATAATATTGGTGAAGCAATAGGAAATCACTCATACTAGAATATGTCCAAAATTGAAATTTTAAAATATGGAGTTACCTACAATTTGTTAGGGTAGATATAAGAGAATTTCCAAGATTGACATTCTTCAATATAAAATGGAAACCCCAGTTCAAAACGTACACAATGTAAGAGCTCTATTTAATTAAAATTGCAAATTAAGTCTTTTATATTATTTTTAATTTTAAATCAAATAGAAGTTGTGAGTGAAATTCAGAGATGGTGGTAGTAGCAGCAATGTTTTTAAATCTCCCTGAACTCTTTCATTCCTACTATCTGAATAAAAGCAAACAATTGCAAGGAATGACCTTATTTGAATCTTGATTCAAGCAAACTGAAAAAAATAATAATAATCTTTTAACAATTCAACAAGAGAAATCTGAACAGTGATTGGCTATTTAATAATATTAAGAAGTTGTTAATTTTTTAGATGCAATATTATATTGCTTTTATATTTTTAAAAGTCTTTGCAGAGATACATATTGAAATAGTTACAGTTGAAATATAGATACTTCAGATTTGGTTCCAGATCATTGCAGTAAAGCAAATATCAAAATAAAGAGAGTCACACAATTTTTTGTTTCTCAATGCATATATACGTTATGTTTGCACTATACTCCAGTCTATTAAATATGCAGTCACATTATGTCTAGAAAACAATATAAATATCTTAATTTTAAAAACACTTTATTGCGCTGGAAAATGCTAACCATCGTTTGATGACAGAGTTGCTACAATCCTTCAATTTCGAAAAAGTTCAGTATCTGTGAAGCACAATAAACTGAGTTGTGCCAGTAATATTACATGGAATTTCCCTATAAATAATCTGAGAGAGATGAGAATTAATGAGTGTGTAGATTTTGGGGGATTTAGGAGGAGAGGCTGCACCACATTGCTTATGGGATCTTAGTTCCTCACGTAGGGATTGAACCTTGGCCTTTGACAATAAGGCTATGGAGTCCTAACCACTGGAACTCCAGGGTAATTTCCCAGTGGGTGTTTAGATGAAACAAAATTATCTTTGCATTTAAAGTTGTTGAAGGTCTTTATTATGGATGTATCAAATTAATAATACTCGTCTTTTGAGTACATATGAGCATATTTGTAGTAAAATATAAAGTTAATGTTACATCAAAATAACTTGATTTTAGTTTAGATCAATGACTAAAATGAAAATACAAAATGATAGTTAAGCAAATAGAAGTGATGAAGTGGAATATGAAAATATATGTAGTTAAGGCAACAGAAATAATTTAAAAAGAAGAGAAAAATAACAAAAGTCAGATGGGAGAAATACAAGACAAACAGATGGTAGATTTAAACCAATTGTATTAATAAACTACTTTAACTGTAAATGATCTAGAAACTCCAAATGAAAATGAGAAACTGTCCAAGTAGATTTGGCTAATAAACACATGAAAAGATGCTCAACAACACTCATTATCAGAGAAATGCAAATCAAAACCACAATCAGGTACCATCTCATTCCTGTCAGAAGGGCTGCCATCAAAAAGTCTACACACAATAAATATTAGAGAGAGTGTGGAGAAAAGGGAACCCTCTTACACTGTTGGTGGGAATGCAGACTAGTACAACCACTATAGAGGACAGTGTGGAGATTCCTTAAAAACCAGAAATAGAACTACCATGTGACCCAGCAATCCCACTGCTGGACATACACACCAAGAAAACTGGAATCGAAAGAGACACATATACCCCAGTGTTCACTGCAGCATTGTTTACAGTAGCTAGGACATGGAAGCAACCTAGATGTCCATCAGCAGATGAATGAATAAGAAAGTTGTGGTACATATACACAATGGAGTATTACTCAGTTATTAAAAAAAAAATGCACATGAGTCAGTTCTAATGAGGTGGATGAAACTGGAGCCTATTGCACAGAATGAAGTAAGTCAGAAAGAAAAGCACCAGTACAGTATATTAATACATATATATGGAATTTAGAAAGATGGTAATGACAAACCTATATGCAAGACAGCAAAAGAGACACAGATGTAAATGATACCATTGGACTTTGTGGCAGAAGGTGAGGGTGGGGTGATTTGAGAGAATAGCACTGAAGCATGTGTATTAGCATATGTGAAATAGATGACCAGTCCAAGTTCGATGCATGAAATAGGGTACTGAAAGCCGATGCACTGGGACAACTCAGAGGGATGGGATGGGGAGGGAGAGTGGAGGGGGTTTCAGGATGAAGAGATACATGTACACCCATGGCTGATTCATCTCAATGTATGTCAAAAACCATCACAATATTATAAAGTAACTAGCCTCCAATTAAAATAAATAATTTTTTTAAGCAGTATTTATTTTCTGTCTAGGGGAGAAAAAGCAATTTAAATATAGAGATATTTATGAGTTTAGAAGAGAAGGAATGGGAATATCATTGGAGACAAAGAGAGACACTTCATAATAATAAAAGGGCCAATTCATCAAGAAGATATAAAAGTCTTAAATGTATATTTCACTAATAGCAGAGTTCAAAACTGCATAAAGCAAAACTAGATCCACAATTATAATTGGAGTTTTTCACCACTCTCTCAGTAGTTTATAATACAGACAAAAATAGTAAAGATATGGAAGACTTGAACAGTACTATCAGCCAATGGGACCTAGTCAACTTCATATCTATAGAACATTTCACCCAACAATAGCAGAATACATACTCTTTTCAATGGAACATTACTAAGGCCTGTAGTATTCTGAGTTATAAAACAAGTTTCAACAAGTGTTAAATAATTAAGTTCATATAAAGTGCATTCTAAGACCACAATAAAATTAACTTCAAAATCAATTTAAAAAATTTTTTCACAAAAATTTTCTACATATAGGAAATTAAACAACACACTAACAGAGTAGCCCATGGTGTAAAGAAGTCATAGGGAAAATTAGAAAATATTTTCAACCCACTAAAAATGAAAAGACATCAAAAATCTCGAGATGCAGCTTAACACAATGCTTGGGGCAAAAGAGTTTGCAGTAATACTTTTTGCAGTAATTATATTAGAGATTAAGAAAGGTCTAAGATCAATGATCTAAAAGTTTCCAATTATGAAACTAGAAAATGAAGAGCAAATAAAACCCATAGTAAGTAGAAAAAAAAAGATACATAGAAATCAATAAAATAGAAAACAGGAACAATAGATAACATAAATATAACCAAAAGATATTTTTAAAGAGAGCAATATATTTGATTAAGTTGTACCTCAACTCATTAAGGAGTAAAAAAAAAAGTGAACATATAACTCGTAACTATTAGAATTAAAAGAAGACTTCGATACTTAGATGAAATGGACAAAATCTTAGAAGACACAAATTACCAAAACTGACACACACAAAAATTGAAAACTTAAATCACCTTATATCTATTTTATTGATTTATCCTCTGAAGTCAATCAATATAATTCATCTTACAATAGAATAAGTGTAAAAGTACTTATAATAATCTCATCATATACAGAACCAGTTCTTGACAAAATTTAATACCCATTTGTGAATAAAAATACTCTCAAAGGATAGTATTAAAAGAAAGCTTCCTAAAACTGATAAAAGATATTTGTGGGAAAACCATACCACTAACATCATACTTTATGGTAAAAACAGTATTTTTCCTCTAACAATGAGAACAAGGTAAGAATATCTATTCCTACTATTTCTATGCAAAATTTTATTGGAAATCTTAGCTGGTATAATAAGGAAAGAAAAAGTGTGCTAGCTGGAAAAGATGTATTCTATTTTCAGATTATACTATTTTTACACAAGAGCTATTAAAACAAATAAGTGAAGTTCAGTTCAGTTCAGTCGCTCAGTCAGGTACCTTGGAGTAGAAACCTCTCCAGTATTCTTGCCTGGAAAATTCTGTGGGTTTGCACAGGGTCAAACATGACTGAGCCACTGAGCGTACACACACACCAGCATCATACAATGTGAGATGGTTTCTTTGTCTCTCCCTTTCAGTCTACATAACTCAACAAAGGATCACGAAACACCAAGATGCTGGAGAGACCTGTGCATCTGAACATGGGTAGATTGGAACACATAGAGGAGGCAGAACCAGGGAAACAGTGGTGCCCCAATCCTGGTCCTTGGCTGCGATGGAGACACCCATGACCCCAGCTCTCCCCACCACTTTCTCCCTCCCATAGTGGTAGTGCCCATGACCCAGGTGACCCCAGACTTGGCAGAGGAGCCCTCCATCACCATGCCCTCAGGGGTGACAACAATACCATTAATAGCAGCAGCACCCAAGGTACCAGGAACCCTGGAGGAACTAGCAGCAAAGACAAGGGCACCAGGGACACCTCTGGCAGAAGCAGTAGAGGGTGGAAAGTGCTGGTTCTCCAGTGCAGCCGGAAGCTTAGCCCAGATGAGGGATACCAAAAACTTGTGTTATAGTGCCACCAACTGCAAAACAAAGACCTCTAATTATCAGTCTGTTCAATTGTTTAAACCAAAACTTTACAATTCCATTTACCATTTATCAAAAGAATAAAATACCTAGGAATAAGCCTGCCTAAGGAGACAAATGACCTGTACTCTGAAAATCATAAGAAAGAAATTGAAAAAGACACAAACAGATGGAAAGATAAATCATGTTTGTGGATTGCAATATTGTCAATCTACAGATTCAATGTAATCCCTATCAAAAGAATTTTAGAATTTGTATAGAGACACAATAGATCCCAAATAGCCAAAGCAATCTTGAGAAAAAAAAATGGAGCTGGAAAAATCAGGCTCCTGACTTCAGACTATACGACAAAGTTACAATCATCAGAACAGTACAGTACTGGACCAAAAAATATAAATATAGAACAGGACAGAAAACCTGGAAATAAACCCATGCACCTATCATCAAGTCAGTTCAGTTCAGTTGCTCAGTCGTGTCTGACTCTTTGAGACCCCATGAATGACAGCACGCCAAGCCTCCCTGTCCATCACCAACTCCCGGAGTTCATTCAGACTCACATCCATCAAGGTGGTGATGCCATCCAGCCATCTCATCCTCTGTCATCCCCTTTTCCTCCTGCCCCCAATCTCTCCCAGCAGCAGAGTCTTTTCCAATGAGTCACCTCTTCGCATGAGGTGGCCAAAGTACTGAAGTTTCAGCTTTAGCATCATTCCCTCCAAAGAACACCCAGGGCTAATCTCCTTCAGAATGGACTGGTTGGATCTCCTTGCAGTCCAAGGGACTCTCAGGATTATTCTCCAACACCACAGTTCAAATGCATCAATTCTTCGGTGCTCAGCCTTATTCACAATCCAATTCTCACATCCATACATGACCACTGGAAAAACTATAGCCTTGACTAGATGGACCTTTGTTGGCAAAGTAATGTCTCTGCTTTTGAATATGCTATCTAGGTTGGTCATAACTTTTCTTCCAAGGAGGAAGTGTCTTTTAATTTCATGGCTGTAGTCAACCATCTGCAGTGATTTTGGAGCACAAAAAAATAAAGTCTGCCACTGTTTCTTCTCTTTCCCCATCTATTTCCCATGAAGTGATGGGACCGGATGCCATGATCTTCATTTTCTGAATGTTGAGCTTTAAGTCAACGTTTTCACTCTCCTCTTTCACTTTCATCAACAGGCTTTTAGTTCCTCTTCACTTTCTGCCATAAGGGTGGTGTCATCTGCATGTCTGAGGTTATTGATACTTCTCCCAGCAGTCTTGATTCCAGCTTGTGTTTCTTCTAGTCCAGCATTTCTCATGATGTACTCTGCAAATAAGTTAAATAAGCAGGGTGACAATATACAGCCTTGACGTACTCCATTTCCTATTTGGAACCAGTCTGTTGTTCCATGTCCAGTTCTAACTGTTGCTTCCTGACCTGCATATAGGTTTCTCAAGAGGCAGGTCAGGTGGTCTGGTCTTCCCATCGCTTTTAGAATTTTCCACAGTTTTTTATGATCCATACAGTCAAAGGCTTTGGCATAGTCAATAGAGCAGAAATAGATGTTTTTCTGGAACTCTCTTGCTTTTTCCATGATCCAGTGGATGTTGGCAATTTGATCTCTGGTTCCTCTGCCTTTCTAAAACCAGCCTGAATATCTGGAAGTTCACAGTTTGCATATTGCTGTAGCCTGGCTTAGAGAATTTTGAACATTACTTTACCTAGTGTGTGAGATGAGTGCAATTGTGTAGTAGCTGAACATTCTTTGGCATTGCCTTTCTTTGGGATTGGAACGAAAACTGACCTTTTCCAGTCCTGTGGCCACTGCTGAGTTTTCCAACTTTGCTGGCATATTGAGTGCAGCACTTTCACAGCATCATCTTTCAGGATGTGAAATAGCTCAAGTGGAATGCCTTCACCTCCACTAGCTTTGTTCGTAGTGATACTTTCTAAGGCCCACTTGACTTCACATTCCAGAATGTCTGGCTCTAGGTGAGTGATCATACCGTCGTGTTTATCTGGGTTGTGAAGATCTTTTTTGTACAGTTCTTCTGTGTATTCTTGCCACCTCTTCTTAATATCTTCTGTTTCTGTTAGGTCCATACCATATCTGTCCTTTATCGAGCCCATCTTTACATGAAATGTTCCCTGGTATCTCTAATATTTCTGAAAAGATCTCTTGTTCCCCATTCTGTTGTTTTCCTCTATTTCTTTGCATTGATTGCTAAAGAAAGCTTTCTTATCTCTTCTTGCTATTCTTTGGAACTCCACATTCAGATGATTATATCTTTCCTTTTCTCCTTTGCTTTTCGCCTCTTTTCTTTTCACAGCTATTTGTAAGGCCTCCCCAGACAGCCATTTTGCTTTTTGCCTTTCTTTTCCATGGGGATGGTCTTGATCCCTGTCTCCTGTGCAATGTCATGAACCTCCATCCATATTTCATAAGGCACTCTATCAGATCTAGTCCCTTAAATCTCTTTCTCACTTCCACTGTATAATCATAAGGGATTTGATTTAAGTCATACCTGAATGGTCTAGTGGTTTTCCCTACTTTTTCAATTTAAGCCTGAATTTAGCAATAGGGAACTCATGATCTGAGCCACAGTCAGCTCCTGGCCTTGTTTTTGATGCCTGTATAGAGGTTCTCCATCTTTGGCTGCAAAGAATATAATCAGTCTGATTTCTGTGTTGAGCATCTGATGATGTCCATGTGCAGAGTCTTCTCTTGTGTTGTTGGAAGAACGTGTTTGCAATTGATGACAAAGGAGGCAAGACTACACAATATTGGAAAGATATTCTTTTCAACAAATAGTTCTGGAAAAACTGCACAGCTACATGCAAAAATAAAATAAAAATGAAGTTAGTTTATTCTTTAGCATGATACACAAAAATAAGCTGAAAATTTGTTCAAGACCTAAATGTGAGACCAGACACTGTAGGACTCCTAGAGGAAAACATAGGCAGAACACTTTCTGACGTAAACCACAGCAATATCTTTTTCAACCCATCTCTCAGAATAATGGAAATAAAAACAAAAATAAACAAATGGGGCCTACTTAAACTCAAAAGCATTTGCATAGCAAAGGAAACAACAAACAAAACAAAGACAACCCACATATTTTAGGGGAAAACATTTGCTCAAATGATGTGACCAACAAGGGACTAGTTTTCAAATTTAGAAACATCTCAGGATGCTTCACAGCATTAGAACAACCCAGTAAATAAATGGGCAAAAGACCTACATAGATATTTATCCAAAGAAGAAATATAGATGGCCATTAGGCACATGAAAAGATGTTCAACACTGTTCAATATTAGAGAAATACAAGTCAGAACTACAATGATATATCACATCCCACCAGTCAGAATGACTATCATCAAAAAGTCTGCACACAAGAAATCCTGGAGAGGGTGTGGAAAGAAACAAGAAATCCTGGATAGGGTGTGGAAAGAAGGGAACCCTCCTACACTATTGGTGACAATGTAAATTGGTATAGTCATTATGGAGAACAGTATGGAGGTTCCCCTGCAATCCCACTCCTGCAATCCCATATATCCAGAGAAAAACATGATTTGAAAGGATATATGCACACCATTGTTCACTACAGCACTGTTTACTATATAAGACATGAAAGCAATCTAAATGTCCATTGACAGAGGAATGGATATAAAAGATGTAATATATATACAATGGACTATTACTCAGCCATTAAAAAGAATGAAATAATGTCATTTGTAGCAACATTGATGGACCTAGAGATTGTTAGACTGAGTGATATAAGTCAAAGAGAGAAGGAGAAATTTCATATGACATCCTTTATATGTGGAATTGAAAAAGAAATTATGCAAATGAACTTCCTTACAAAACAGAAGGAGACTCACAGACTTAGAAAACAAACTTATGAGTTCCAGGGGGAAGAATGAGGAGAAAGGACAGTTATGGAGTTTGGATGGACATGTTTACAGTGCTATATTTAAAGTGAATAACCAAAAAGGACCTACTGTAAAGTGCATGGAACTGTGCTCCAGTGTTATTGTGGCAACCTGGATGGGAGGAGAGTTTGGAGAGGAATGGATACGTGTATATGTATGGCTGAATCCCTTCACTGTTCACCTGAAATTATCATGACATTGTTAATAAGCTGTACCCCAATAGAAAATAAAAAGTTTAAATTTTATAATTCAAGTTCAGTTCAGTTCAGTCGCTCAGTCGTGTCTGACTATTTGCAGCCCCATGGACCACAGCACGCCAGGCCTCTCTGTCCGTCATCAACTCCCGGAGTTTACTCAAACTCATGCTCAGTGAGTCAGCAATGCCAGCTAACCATCTCATCGTCTGTCGTCCCCTTCTCCTCCTGCCCAAAGCTTTGCCTAAAAAGAAAGTCATTTGCTATTTAATTTGCTATTCAAATATACCAACAAAAGAATGACTCATCTAGCACCATGAAAAACCACAATAACAATATCTCTCACACACAAAAATAATAATAATAAGCTTCTGAAACCAAATTTAAAGTCTGGTGAGGTTGGTATCTTAACAAAGAATTCAAAATAGCTATCATGAAGAAACTCAACAAGCTAAAAGAAAACTCACAAAGGCAATTCAGTGAGTTCAGGAATAAAATTAATTATCAAAAGGGATACTTTGCTAGAGATCAAAACTATAATAAAGAACCAAATAGAAATTGTGGAGCTGAAAATCTCACTAACTGAGGTGAAAAATTCTTACAAAGCATTGGAAATAGTACTGACCATATTGAAGAGAGAATTAACAACCTCAAAGATAAAAATGTAGAAGTGATTTAAATAAAGAGAGAGAACTGATTTTAAAATAGAACTATTCCTATAATAACTATTTCACACCATTAGAAAATACAACATAAGGATAATGAGTATCTCAGAAGAAGAAAAAGAAGGTAACAGAGTTTATTTGAAAAAGTAATAGCTGGAACTTCCCAAACCCGGGGATAGCTATATATTCAAATCAACAAAGTTAACATAACACCTAATTATCCAAGTACAAAAAGATGTTCTCCAAAATACACTGTCAATCATAAGGAAAGAATTTTAAAAGCAGCTATGGCAAAAATGGGCACCAGTTAGTCTGATGTCCCAGTAGAGTATCAGTACATTTCTCAGAAGAAGCTCTATAGGCCAGGAGAGAATGAAATGAAGAATGAAAACTGAAAATATTGAAAGATTAAAAAACTTATCAGTCAAGAATATTCCAGTGAAGTTATCATTCAGATATAAAAGAGAAATAAAGGCTTCCCAAGACAGACAAAAGCTGAGGAGCCTATCACCACTAGACCTTCCTTACAAGAAATGTTGAACTGAACTTTTCTACCTGAAATGAAATAAAACTTGAGTAAGGTGATAAATAGAGTCATAAAATTACATTTCTGTATAAGAGTAGGTTTTTAAACAATTATAGCATAAATGTTAAAAGGAAAGGAAGCTTTAAAAATGACCTCAATTTGGCAACAAACTTGCAAATTAACCCCACATAAAGGGGGTAATTTGTGACAATAAAGGGTGAAGAAAAGGATGATACTTGAAGATAAAATTCTATCTTGAGGAAACAAAAGATGATTTATATAAACCTCCTGGTAACCACAAAGCAAACTGTAGAACATACATAAAAACATTAAAAATTTAAAAACATAAAACATTATGGATAACCACCAAAGTAAAATAGCAAACAGAAACTCAAAGAAAAATAATCAATGGAGATACTGAGCAACCAGTAAACAAAAGATAAAGTGGCAGTTCTATGTCTGTATCTATTGGTAATCACCCTAAATGTAAACAGACTGAATTCACCAGTCACATATGCATTATGACCGGATGGATTAAAAGCAATATCCAACTATACGCTTCCCCTAGGAGACTCAGCTCAACTCTAAAGACAAACATAGGGTAGAAATGAAGTGCTACTTGAGCAGCTAAAAGAAAGCAGGTGTAACCTTACTAATATCAGAAAGGTAAGACTTTATGCTAAAGGATGGATATTAAGTCATGATATTTATGAACATATATGCACTTAACACAGGAGCATCAAAATACATAAAAGAATTATTAACACATCTAGGATAAAATCTGGCAGCAGTACAATAATCATACGAACATTTAACACCACATTACATCAATGGAAGGGATTCCCTGGTGGCTCAGATGGTAAAGAGTCTGCCTACAATGCAGGCGACCTGAGTTCTATCCCTGGGTTGGGAAGGGCCCCTGTAGAAGGAAATAGCAACCCATTCCAGTATTCTTGCCTGGAAAATCTCATAGACAGAGGAACCTGGCAGGCTGCAGTCCATGAGCTTACAGAGTCAGACACGACTGAGCAACTTCACTTTCACTTTCTTTTCACTTACATCAATGGATAGATAATCCAGAGAGAAAGTCAGCAAAGAATATCAGCCTTAAATGAAACATTATTAAGTCAAGTGGACTTAATACATGTATACAGTACATTCCATCTAAGAGCAGCAGTATATACATTCACAAGTATACATGGAACGGTCTCCAGAATAGATCACATGTCCGACCACAAAACAAGTCTCAGGAAATTTAAGAAGTTTGAAATCATATTAAACGTCTTTTTGACCACAACAGTTAAAATCTAGAAATCAGCAATATGAAGAAATGAAGATTTCTCAGCACAAATGAAAATATGATATACTAAAACCTGTGGGAAGTAGCAAAAGTAGTACTTTTATAGCAATATACCACAAGCGATGAGAGAAATGTGAAATACACAATCTTAGCTTACACCTAACAGAACTGGAAAAAGAAGAAATGAAGCCTAAAATCAGTAGAAAAGAAAGAAAGAGTTTCAAAATGATAAAATTGACATGCATTAGCTATACTCACAAAGAAAGAAGCCTCAAATAAAATTAGAAATAACAAATGCTACAATGAATTCCACAAGGGCAAGAAAAAAAAAAAGGTTATAAGACACTACTATGAACATATTGAACAATCTGGAAGAAATGGATTCATTCTTAAAATCATACAACTTTCCAACATGGAATTATGGAGAAAGAGAAAATCTGAAGAGAAAAATGATTAGTAAGAAGATTGAAACAATAATCAAAAAGCTTCTGGAACTGCCTTGGTGGTGCACTGGCTAAGACTCCATCCTCCCATGCAAGGGGCCCAGGTTTGATCTCTGGTCAGGGGTCTAAGGGGCTTACATTGTGGCTCAGCTGGTAAAGAATCCACTGGCAATGCAGGAGATCTGGTTCGATTCCTGGGTTGGGAAGATCCCCTGGAGAAGGGAAAGGCTACCCACTCCAATATTCTGGCTTGGAGAATTCCATGGATTGTATAGTTGGATATTGTCTTTTAATTCCATGGGGTTGCAAAGAGTGGGAAGCAACTGAGTGACTTTCACTTTCAATTCAAGGGCCTAAGATTCCCCATGCTGTGGCAACAAAGAGCCAACATTCTGCAACTAAGATCCAGCATATCCTACATAAATAACATTTTTTAGAATAATTATGAAAAACATTAATTTTTTAAAACACCAAAAACATAAAAGTCCAGGTCCAGAAGTGTGCACTGATGAATTCTACCAAACAAATTCAAGAAATTTTTCATACCTGTCCTTCACAAACTCTTCCAAAAAATAGAAGGGAAGCAACAATTCCTAAATCATTCTATAAGGTGTTCAGCTCAGTTCAGTCGCTCAGTCGTGTCCGACTCTTTGCGACCCCATGAATCGCAGCACGCCAGGCCTCCCTGTCCATTACCAACTCCTGGCGTTCATTCAGACTCGCGTCCATCGAGTCAATGATGCCATCCAGCCATCTCATCTTCTGTCCTCCCCTTCTCCTCCTGCCCCCAATCTCTCCCAGCATCAAGGTCTTTTCCAATAAGTCAGCTCTTCGCAAGAGATGGCCAAAGTACTGGAGCTTCAGCCTCAGCATCATTCCTTCCAAAGAAATCCCAGGACTGATCTCCTTCAGAATGGACTGGCTGGATCTCCTTGCAGTCCAAGGGACTCTCAAGAGTCTTCTCCAACATAGCAGTTCAAAAGCATCAATTCTTCAGTGCTCAGCCTTCTTCACAGTCCAACTCACATCCATAGATGATCACTGGAAAAACCGTAGCCTTAGATGGACCTTTATTGGCAAAGTAATGTCTCTGCTTTTGAATATGCTATCTAGGTTGGTCATAACTTTTCTTCCAAGGAGTAAGCGTCTTTTAATTTTATGGCAGCAGTCACCATCTGCAGCGATTTTGGAGCCCCCCAAAATAAAGTCTGACACTGTTTCCACTGTTGGCCCATCTATTTCCCATGAAGTGATGGGACCGGATGCCATGATCTTCATTTTCTGAATGTTGAGCTTTAAGCCAACTTTTCACTCTCCTCTTTTACTTTCATCAAGAGGCTTTATAGTTACTCTTTACTTTCTGCCATAAGGGTGGTGTCATCTGCATATCTGAGGTTATTGATATTTCTCCCAGCAATCTTGATTTCAGGTTGTGTTTCTTCCAGTCCGCATTTCTCATGATGTACTCTGCATAGAAGTTAAATAAGCAGGGTGACAATATACAGCCTTGACGTACTCCTTTTCCTATTTGCAACCAGTCTGTTGTTCCATGTCCAGTTCTAACTGTTGCTTCCTGACCTGCATACAGGTTTCTCAAGAGGCAGGTCAGGTGGTCTGGTCTTCCCATCTCTTTCAGCATTTTCCACAGTTTATTGTGATCCACACAGTCAAAGACCTTGGCATAGTCAATAAAGCAGAAATAGATGTTTTTCTGGAACTCTCTTGCTTTTTCCATGATCCAGTGGATGTTGACAATTTGATCTCTGGTTCCTCTGCCTTTTCTAAAACCAGCTTGAACATCTGGAAGTTCACAGTTTACATATTGCTGAAGCCTGGCTTGAAGAATTTTGAGCATTACTTTACTAGCACGTGAGATAAATGCAATTGTGCAGTAGTTTGAGCACTCTTTGGCATTGCCTTTCTTTGCAATTTGGAATGAAAACCGACCTTTTCCAGTCCTGTGGCCACTGCTGAGTTTTCTAACTTTGCTGGCATATTGAGTGCAGTACTTTCACAGCATCATCTTTCAAGATTTGAAATAGCTCAACTGGAATTCCATCACCACTGCTAGCTTTGTTCATAGTGATGCTTTCTAAGGCCCACTTGTATATTACCCTAATACCAAAACAAGACTAAAAACCCCTAAAAAATAAATTAGAAGCTTATATATCTTGAACATAGAAGCAAAAACACTCAACAAAATATTGATAATGAAATAAACATACATTAAGAGGATCATACATGATGATCAAATGGGATTTATTTCATAGAAGTAAGGATGGTTTGACATCTACCAATTAATCGATGTGATCGACCATATTAACAAACTGAAGGATAGAAATTATATGATGTGATTATCTCAAAAGATGCAGAAAAAAATTAAATAAGTTTCAACTTTAATTTATAATAAAAACTTCCAATAAAATGGGTATCAAAGAATATACCTCAAAATAATAAAGGCCATACATGACAGACCCACAGCTAACATATTTGGTGATGAAGAACTAGAACCTGTCCGTCTCAGATCAGGAATAAGAACACCCAGTCTTTCACTTTTATTCAACATAATGTTGGAAGTTCTAGCCCAAGCATTTAGTCAAGGGGGGAAAAAAAAGTACATGGCATCCAAATTAGGAAAGAAGAAGTAAAATTGTCACTAGATGATTTCACATGTAGAAAATCCTAGAAAACCATAAAAAGTAGAAATAATAAGTGAAGTAAAGTTTCAGAGTAGAAAATTAATGTACAAAAATATTTATTGTGTTTCTATACAATAACAGTAATCTAGCAGAAAGGAAAATTAAGAAAATAATCTCATTTTCATTCACAGCAAAAG
Organism: Nanger dama; assembly: GCA_917880005.1. Lineage (NCBI taxonomy): Eukaryota > Metazoa > Chordata > Mammalia > Artiodactyla > Bovidae > Nanger > Nanger dama. The sequence continues at coordinate 41,510,497 of CAKJTW010000002.1, forward strand.
AAATAAAATAAAATACCTGGGAATAAATTTAACCAAATAGATGAAACACCTATATACTGAAAGCTGTAGCCCATTGTTTGAAGACACAAAGAAATGGAAAGATACTTCATGCTTATGGACTGGAAAAATTAACATTGTTAAAATGTCCGTATTACTTAATCCTAGCTATATATTCAAAGCAATGCCTATCAAAACCACAATGACTTTTCACAAATACTGTGAATAAAAATTCAAAATTTGCAACCGCAAAAGACCCTGAATAACCAAAGCAATCCTGAGAACAAACCTGGAGGTATCATGCTCCCTGATTTTACTACATAGCTGTTGGGGGCTTCCCTGGTGGCTCAGATGGTAAAGCATCTGCATACAATGCAGAAGACCCGGGTTTGATCCCTGAGTTGGGAAGATCCCCTGGAGAAGAAATGGAAACCATTCCAGTACTCTTGCCTAGAAAATTTCATGGACGGAGGAGCCTGGTAGGCTACAGTCCATGGGGTTGCAAAGAGTTGGACACGACTGAGTAACTTCACTTTCACATAGCTGCAGTTTTCAGAACAGCATGATAATGTCAGAAAAACAGACATACAGATCAATGGAAAAAGTCAGAGCCCAGAAATAAACCCACAAATATACAGACAACTAATTTACAAATTAGTTTTTTGGGCTGTCTGAGGAGGCCTTACAAATAGCTGTGAAAAGAAGGGAAGTGAAAAGCAAAGGAGAAAAGGAAAGATATACCGATTTGAATGCAGAGTTCCAAAGAATAGCAAAGAGAGATTTTTAAAAAGCCTTCTTCAGTGATCAATGCAAAGAAATAGAGGAAAACAACAGAATGGGAAAGACTAGAGATCTCTTCAAGAAAATTACAGATACCAAGGAAACATTTCATGCAAAGATGGGTTCAATAAAGGACAGAAATGGTAGGGACCTAACAGAAGCAGAAGATATTAAGAAGAGGTGTCAAGAATACACAGAACTGTACAAAAGATCTTCATGACCCAGATAATCACGATGGTATCATCACTCATCTAGAGCCAGACATCCTGGAATGTGTAGTCAAGTGGGCCCATCACTACGAACAAAGCTTGTGGTGGTGATGGAATTCCAGTAGAGCTATTTCAAATCCTGAAAGATGATGCTGTGAAAGTACTGCACTCAATATGCCAGCAAAGTTGGAAAACTCAGCAGTGGCCACAGGACTGGAAAAGGTCAGCTTTCATTCCAATCCCAAAGAAAGGCAATGCAAAAGAATGCTCAACTACTGCATAATTGCACTCATCTCACATGCTAGTAAAGTTATGCTTAAAATTCTCCAAGCCAGGCTTCAGCAATACGTGAACTGTGATCTTCCACATGTTCAAGCTGGTTTTAGAAAAGGCAGAGGAACCAGAGATCAAATTGCCAACATCCACTGGATCATGGAAAAAGCAAGAGAGTTCCAGAAAAACATCTATTTCTGCTTTATTGACTATGCCAAGGTCTTTGACTGTGTGGATCACAATAAACTGTGGAAAATTCTGGAAGAGATGGGATTACCAGACCTCCTGACATGCCTCATGAGAAACCTGTATGCAGCTCAGGAAGCAACAGTTAGAACTGGACATGGAACAACAGACTGGTTGCAAATAGGAAAAGGAGTACATCAAGGCTGTATATTGTCACCCTGCTTATTTAACTTCTATGCAGAGTACATCATGAGAAACACTGGGCTGGAGGAAGAACAAACTGGAATCAAGAGTGCTGGGAGAAATATCAATAACCTCAGATATGCAGATGACACCACCCTTATGGTAGAAAGTGAAGAAGAACTAAAGAGCCTCTTGATGAAAGTGAAAGAGGAGAGTGAAAAAGTTGGCTTAAAGCTTTTCTGAATGTTGATTCAGAAAACTAAGATCATAGTCCAGTCCCATCACTTCATGGCAAATAGATAAGCAAACAGTGGAAACAATGGTTGACCTTATTTTGGGGGCTCCAAAATCACTGCAGATGGTGACTGCAGCCATGAAATTAAAAGACGCTTACTCCTTGGAAGGAAAGTTATGACTAACCTAGACAGCACATTAAAAAGCAGAGACCTTACTTTGCCAACAAAGGTTAATCAAGTCAAGGCTATGGTTTTTCCAGTCATCATGTATGGATGTGAGAGTTGGACTATAAAGAAAACTAAGTTACAAAGAATTGATGCTTTTGAACTGTGCTGTTGGAGAAAACTCTTGAGAGTCCCTTGGACTGCAAGGAGTTCCAACAATTCCATCCTAAAGGAGATCAGTCCTGGATGTACATTGATAGGACTGATGTTGAAGCTGAAACTCCAATACTGATGCGAAGAGCTGACTCATTTGAAAAGACCCTGATGCTGGGAAAGATTGAGGGCAGGAGGAGAAGGGGACACCAGAGGATAAAATGGTTGGGTAGCATCACTGACTCAATGGACATGGGTTTGGGTACACTCTGGGAGTTGGTGATGGACAGGGAGGCCTGGAGTGCTGCAGTTCATGGGGTCGCAAAGAGTCAGGCACACCTGAGCGACTGAACTGAACTGAACTGAATTTATAAAAATAATGACCCAAAACATACACCAGAGAAAGAAAAGTCTTTTTAATAAATGATGTCGGGGAAGCTGGACAGTCACAAATAATAATGAAAGTAGATCGCTGTCATACACCAATGAATAAAACTGGATCAAATGGATTGAATGCATACATGCTAAGTTGCTTCAGTCATGTCTAATTCTTTGTGACCTATGGACTGTAGCCCACCAGGCTCCTCTGTCCATCAGATTCTCCAGGCAAGAATACTGGAGTGGGCTGCTATACTCTCCTCCAGGGGATCTTCCTGACCCAGGGATTGAACCCATGTCTCCTATAGCTCCTGCATTGCAGGTGGATTTTTTTATCACTGAGCCACTGGGGAATAGATTGAATACTTGAATGCATGACCTGAAACCATAAAACTCCTAGAACAAAACATAAGTAGTACACTTTAACATTGATCTTAATGGTTTCTTTTTGGATACTGGCAAGAGGAAAAAATTGAAAAAGTGAAAATAAATTAATGGGACTGCCATCAAACTAAAAATCTTCTGTCAGGGTCAGGTCAGGTCAAGTCGCTCAGTCGTGTCCAACTCTTTGTGACCCCATGGACTGTAACCTACTAGGCTTCTCTGTCCATGGGATTCTCCAGGCAAGAATACTGGAGTGGATTGCCATTTCCTTCTCCAGGGGATCTTCCTGACCCAGGGATCAAACCCAGGTCTCCTGCATCAAAGGCAGGTGCTTTAACATCTGAGCCACCAGGGAAGCCCATAAAAGCTTCAGTACAGCAAAGGATACCATCTCCAAAATTAGTGGAATGGAAGATAATCATCAGCTCTTTAGTACTAAGCACACTCTAGTTTATACAGAAATCAAATTATAATGTTCACATAAATATCAGATAATGTTGTAAGCCAATTTTACTTCAATTAAGAAAAAAAAATGGAAAAAGATCCCATGTCTTCCTTACCCAGTTTCTCTAGGTAAATAACATTTTGCATACCTATACTACAATATCACAGCTTGGCTATTGACATTATTGCAATCCACCAATCTTATTCAAGTTTCCCCAGTTTTATCTGTATATGTCTGTGCCTTTTATGTCACAGTTGTGCACCTGTGTATCCACTAGCACAGACAAGATACAGTTCCATCACAAGGACCCCTGACATTGCTGTTGTAATCACAACCACCTTCCCCCACCCTCCCCCACTCAAATCTCCCCATCCCTTCTCTTACCTGCTGACAAACATGTTTTCCATTTCAATAATTTCATCATTGAAGAATGTGACCTTCTTTACAACCTTTTTTAAAGGTTACATACTTAAAGGTCTTAAATAACCTTTAAGTATGTAACCTTCAGAGACAAGCTTTTTAATCAGCATAATTCTCTGGAGATTTTTATTGATATATCAATAGTTTGTTCCTTTTTATTTCTGGCTAGTATTTCATAATTTTGGCTATTCTAGTTTTTAACCATTACCAACTGAAGGACGTCTAAGCTATTTCCAGTTTTAAATTCTGAAAAGTTTTTTGAAATATTTTAATTTCATTGTTACATGACAAAACTTAAAACAACTAAATTGTTTTCTGTATGTAATTTAAACAGTTAAGATAATTTTCAAATATTACAATGTTAACCATTTGTATACTGTCTAAAGTAACTTTAAGATCTTTCTCCTGAGTTGAACTGTAAGGAAATTTACTTGAATTTTATAATATGCAGATAAATGATAAATGCAGTAATCATCCTGTGTTACTTCTAATTGGGGCCTAGAAGAAATATATCTAGTAGTATTTAGGGGAAAGGATTTTGCTCTAGAAAAAGGTAATTCATCAGGCATCTAGGGTCAGTTAGATATTTCCCTTAAGATTAACTTACAATTTGTTGGGCAAAGGAATGCTTCTGACATATCCTTCATTTCATTTTCAAAATGATTGAGGTCTTTTGACCTGATATTTCAACCTCAAAGGTTTCAGGAATGATCAGGGAAATCAACTCTAAAATACAAATTTCTCAACAATTTTAAGTTTGTTTTTGTTTTTGAAATTACATTCTTGGGAGCCCTTGTACAATTTATTTGCATATTCAAATACAAATGGTTTTGTGATTTTAAATAATCTGTTCTGTTTTAGCTAAGATCTTATTATTCTAAGCTTTCCCAGACAGCAGTCAGTATCAGAAAAAAGGCTGTAAAAATTTCAGGGAACTTGCTATAGCTAAGGAAGTGTTTAATGAAAACTAGCCACTGTCTCTTGCTGGTTTATTTAATTACCCATCAGTCCCCAACCTTTTTGACACCAGTGACTGGTTTCATGGAAGACAATTTTTTCACAGACAGAGGGGTTCAGTGGTTCAGGTGACAATGTGAGCAATGAGGGAGATAATGCAGGCCATAATGAAATTGGGGGAGCCGCAGGTGAAGCTGCACTCACTCGCCTGCCACTTACCTCCTGCTGTGCAGCCCAGTCCCTGGGAGGGGTTCGGAGACCCCTACAATCACCCATGAAACTAGATGAAGTCTCCCCACAGCTTTCTGCTCTCTGCCTGTGTTTCTAAAATGTCCATTCAGCTATCTTTTCTTTTTCCATTCAGCAAACAAGAGTGAAGAAAAGGCCAAATAACTCCCCTTTATCTGCCATTTGTCAAAGATCTTAACTGAACTGCCCGCTCAGGTCCAGTTTCCAACGTACGTGAATTACTGAGAAAGTGTCACCCCCAACTCCTTTTACATCCCTTTGCCTTTTAATGAACAGGTTATTTATACAGAATAGATTTTTATTCAGGTATAGTTGATTTATAATATTATATAAATTTTAGGTGTGCAACATAGTGATTCACAGTTTTTAAAAATTGTACTCCATTTATAGTTATTATAAAATATTGGCTGTATTCCCTATGCTATACAGTATATCATTGTAGTTCATTTATTTTATATACAGTTGTTTGCACCTCTTAATTCCCTACTTCATTTTGCCTCTCCCCCTTCTCTCTTCTTACTTGTAATGACTAGTTTGTTCTCTATTATATCTGTCAATATGTTTCTTTTTGTTGTATTCACCACCTTGTATTATTTTTCAGATTTCCCACATAAATCATATCATATAGTGTTTGACTTTCTCTACGTGACTTATATGTAAGCATAATGCCATCCAAATTCATCTATGTTGTAGCAAACAGCAAATTTTCATTGTTTTTTTTTATGGCTAACCAGTGTCCAGCTGTGCATATATACACCACATCTTCTGTATCCATTTTTCTACTGATGGGCACTTAGATTGCCTCCATATGTTGGCTATTGTAAATAATGCTGCTAATAACATTGGGGTTCAGGTATCTTTTCAAGTTAGTGTTTTTGTTTTCTTCAGATAAGTACCTAGGAGTAGAATTGCTGGATCATATGGTAGTTATATTTTTAGGCTTTTGAGGAACCTCCACAGTGCCAAGTTACATTCACACCAGCAGTGCAGAAGGGTTCTCTTTTCTCCACATCATTCCCAACATTTGTTGTTTGTGGTTCTTTTGATGATAGCATTCTGACAAGTATGCAGTGATATCTCACTGTGTTTTTTGTGTTTCCCTGATTATTAGTTATATATATAAATCCCCTCCCTTTAGAGCCTACCCCCCACCCCCACCAACCCACCCCTCTAGACCATCACAGAGCACCAGGCTGGGCTCCCTATGTTATATAGCAGCTTCCTGCTAGCTACCTGTTTTACACATAATAATGTATATTTGTCAATGCTACTTTCTCAATTTGTCCTAACCTCTCTTTCTCCCACTGTGTCCTCAAATCCTAAAGCTTTTAAGTTTAATTAGGTCTCATTTGGGCTTCTCTGGTTGCTCAGTGGTGAAGAATCTGCCTGCCAATGAGGGATATGCAGGCTCAATCCCTAGGTCAGGAAGATCCCCTAAAGAAGGAAGGGGCAATCCACTCCAGTGTTCTTGCCTGGGAAGGCCCATGGATAGAGGAGCCTGGAGGGCTAAAATCCATGGGGTCACAAAAGAGCAGACATGACTGCAACTAAACAACAATGACAAAGTCTCATATTTTCGCTTTTGTTTCCTTTGCCTTAGGAGACAAATAAAAAAAATACTACTGTGATTTATGTCAAAGTGTTTTGCCTTTGTTTTCCTCTACAAGTTTTATGGTTTCTGGTCTTACATTTATTTAGGGTTTTAACTCATTTTGAGTTTGCTTTTGTATGTGGTGTGAGGAAGTGTTCTAACTCATTCTTTTGTTTGTAGCTTTCCTGTTTTCTCAGCATCACTTATTGAAGAGATTGTCTTTGTCCATTGTATTTTTTGCCTCTTTGTCACAGATTAACTGGTCATAAAAGTGGGATTTTTTTCTGGGCTGTCTGCTATGTTCCGCTGATCCGTGTGTCTGTTTTTCTGCCAATATCATACTATTTAGATGACTATATCTCTGTAGTATAGTCTGAAGTCAGGGAGGGTGATGCCTCTAGTCCTTCTCTTTTTTCTCAAGGTGTTTTTGCTATTCAGAGTGCTTTTGTGTTTCCATACAAATGGATTACTACAAACAACTGTATGCCAATAAAATGGATAATCTATAAGAAACAAATTCCTAGAAATGTACAATCTTCCAGGACTGAACCAAACAGAAACAGAATATATAAATATATATATTTATATTTATATAATATATAGGCCCGTTACAGTACTAAAATTGAACCAGTAATAAAAACTCCAAACTTTGCTTCACAGGTGAATTCTACCAAATATTTAGAGAATTAATACCTATCCTCAAACTATTAGGAAAAAATAGCAGAGGAAGGAATACTTCTGAATGCATTCTAAGGGGCCAGAACCTCTCTGCTACCAAAACCAGAGAAAGATATCACACACAAAAATTATAGGTCAATATCACTGATGAACATAGATACAGAAATCTTCAATAAAATATTAGCAAACTGAATCCAACAATACAGTAAAAATACCATACACCATGATCAAGTGAGATTTATCTCAAGGATGCAAGGATGGTTCAGTATCCACAAATCAGTCAATGTGATACATCACATTAACAGTTTAAAGCCTAAAAGCCATATGATCATGCCAATGGATCCAAAAAAGCTTTTGACAAAATTCAGCACCTCTCACTGACTCAATGGACATGAGTTAGAGCAAACTCCGAGAGATGGTGAAGGATAGGGAAGCCTGGCATGCTGCAGTCCACGGGGTCGCAGAGTCAGACACAACTTAGCAACTGAACAATAATAATAACATCCATTTATGATAAAAAAAAACCTGTTCAGAAGGTGGATATATAGGAAGCATGTGTGCATGCTCAGTCACTTGGTCATGTCCAGCTCTTTGCAACCCTGTGAATCAATTATGGGATCAACTATCTGACTTTTACAACAATCTCATGTGGACTACTAGGAAATTAGGCTATGCCGAAAGGTCAGCCTCTCAAGTAGACTGTCATCATCTCTAAGGGGATTTCTCTGTTTATGACTCTGCTACCCATACAGCCTCCTTTGGGAATGGGCCTGCCAAATCTTACTGAGAATAAGTTGCTTTTCTGTTTATATTATTTTCAGACAAGACTTTACCCACAAATTTTTTAGTTTACAATTTTCATTCAGAACATGTCAGTATCAGTTACCTCTCTGCACAAATGCCAAGGATTTGAAGTTGTATAGCTGGTGTGGGAAGCTCAGAGGCAGTTTTAGAAATTCCCTGGTTTCTCTGTGTACTAAGAAGATTGGAATATTTCCAACTAAATATCATGATAAGTACTGTGTATAAGTTTTATTCACAACGATCTGTTTTTTTGTGGAATTGAGGTAAAAACCGGCATCTATCTTCATTATATATTTTGTATATAACAGCTTCTTTAGTACAGATCAGGAACAAATTCTTACTCTAACAATTCAGACAGGTTAGAAATTATGCTATTATAAATTTGATTCTCTCTGGACCAGTGAACTGAAAAGTCTACCAATTTTCTTTCTGGGTAATGTGAACTCATGACTCAACAAATGCTCCTCAATAGTCAGACTTTAGTTGTGGGAAGATATGATTCTTTGTCTTTGTGCATTTTTTTTTTATGATAGGCCTTTAAATGCACTTAGTTACTGCATGTCACTGACATCCATCTCTACCTTTTCAAATTGCTATTAGTTGTGCAGACCAATTTGTATCCTTGATTTGTTCAATCTTTTTAACCCACAAACTCGCTATATCTCAAGATTTTTTTTTTTTTTTGAGCTATCATACTTGTTTCCTTTATTTGCCTTGCTCAGCCAATGGCAGTGAAAATTAAACTTATTTTTACTCTAATCTTGGAAATTACTCTGCATAGTTCCCTGAAAAAGTATACATTGGGGTTGCTAATGTTCAAAATTAAGATAATGCTCCAGATGGTTGTACATTCCCTGAGGTGGGAATGGGGGTTAAGGATGATGAGACTGCATATATTTTAAAGACAGTTTCATAACCTCAATTTATTTTGGGGGCCATTTAGAGAGTATTTGAACTTCATCTAGTATAAAGGGGTGTGAGAGATTTTTATGTTTATACAAAGGTACCATGGGAAATGTTCTAAAAGCTTAGGAAAACCTCGAGTAGAGGTGATGTGTCCCATAAGTCTCTCTGCTACCTTAGCACTGGCCTGGGGTATTCCTTGGAAGTATATGCAGGTACATTGTAAAGAGGCTGAACTCAGAAGGCAAGGCTAGAGGATCTGCATAGGAGTGAGGCACTGGCTCTACAGTGTGAAAAAAATTAATGGGCTCTTATACATAATAGTATATTGTAAATTTTTAATGAATTAAAAGTTACATGGGAATATAGATTTAAATTTACTGTAAAGCTTTCTTTTGCCTTTCAATTTCTTATTCAGATTAATTGATCTTCATTTCCTATTCAAAAGCCCCTTGGAAATATAGATTTTAATTTACTGTAAAAGTTTCTTCTTTTGCCTTTCAATTTCTTATTAAGATTAATTGATCTTCATTAATTGATCTTCAGAAGCCTCTATATTAGTAATCTATTTCTATATTATAAAACCCCAAAATTTAGCAGCTTCACACAGTAAACATTTATGGTGCCATATAGTTTATATGTGTCAGAATCCAGAAATAGCTTGAGAGATTCTAGCTCAGTGTTGTTCTAGACTGCTGTCATTTGAAGTCCTAACTGGAGCTGAAGAATTCACTTCCAAGGGGATTCACTCATATGCCTGGCAAGTGAATGCTGGTTGCTGTCAGTGATGCCTGAGTTTCTCTTCCTGTGTAGCTCCCCTTCAGGCTGCTTGAGTGTTCCCATGACATGGCGTCTGGCTTCCCAGAACAAGTGATCCAAAAGACAGACAGGCAGGAGTCAGAATATCTTTCATGAACTAACTTCAGAAATCATACTCTATTATTCCACAATATTGTGAGTGGAAGTCACTCAGTTGTGTCCAACTCTGCAACCCCATGGACTATAGCCTGCCAGCCTCCTCTGTCCATGGAATTCTCCAGCCAAGAATACTGGAGTGGGTAGCCTATCCCTTCTAGAGGGAATCTTCCCAACCCAGGAATCGAACCAGGGTCTCCTACATTACAGGTGGATTCTTTACTATCTGAGCTACCAGGGAAGCCTATTAGTTACACGTTAACCCTATTCAGTGGAAACTACACTGGGGCATGCGTACTAGGAAGTGGAATTACTGGGGGACATCTTGCAGCCTGCTTCCCACAACTCCAAATAAAAATCATGTGTGAAGTAGATTTTAATCAAAAACAATAGCTTTTATATTTGTACAGAGTGTATATTTCTGAATATGTGTCTATGTACACATATTCAGAAGTATACACCATGGACGGAGGAGCCTGGTAGGCTGCAGTCCATGGGGTCATGAAGAGTCAGACGCGACTGAGCGAATTCACTTCCACTTTTCACTTACATCCATTGGAGAAGGAAATGGCAACCCACTCCAGTGTTCTTGCCTGGAGAATCCCAGGGACAGGGGAGCCTGGTGGGCTGCTGTCTGTGGGGTCACACAGAATCGGACATGACTGAAGCCACTTAGCAGCAGCAGCAGCAGCAGCAGCCTATACCTACAAGAATTAGCATATAACATGTATCCATTAATTTTTTTATTTTAGAGCACACTTGTATTGGGAATATGATTAAATTATCTTTTTTATGTTTATCATTCTCACAGAATAAAAGCTACCAATATGAGACAACAAAAATTAGGCAATTGTCCTCATCATCTATGTAAAACAAATTGAAGTATTTAGCTATAAGAGAAGCTGGGTTATTGGACTAGTTCCTCATTTGTGTCAAATCACCGCTAATATGTATTTTTACATATTACTGTTGTTTATGAAAACAGAAAATTATTTTCTAAACCATAATATAATGAGAAACCATAATATAAATGAGAAAATACTGAGCTGAAATGGGAAAATAACATTATAATTATAGCTGAGGAAATGCAAGTCAGAAATCCAAAATAAGTTCATGTATGCTGAAAATGTTGTCATTTTTTAATGTACTTAAAGATAATTATATTGCGAACATAATACAATTTTACCTTTGTTTCCCAGTTGAAAGGCTTAGGAATGCTTGCATGTTTACTTTAAATTCCTTGAAGAGGTATATGTTGTTTTCTTAGCATCAGGACTTATACAGATAATAAAAATGAATAGTTTTCACTATTCACTAGTTAGTTATATTTACCCTAAGCAATGATATGTCAAATAAAATTTTTAGGTAATTTTTTAAGTTTTAAGTTTTAAAGAATGATCAAAAAGTAATCTACTGCACTGTCAAGAATAAAACAAACCATCTTTCTAAATGGAAATTTGTCAATACTTATCAAGAGATTTAATAATGTTCTCAACCTATGATTAGCAACCCCACTTCTAGAAATGTATAATAAGGAAATAATTGGAGAGGAAGTCAAGGTTCACGGAAGCATTATTATTATTTAAAATATTGTAATAATATCCAGTAAACAAATGATAAAATAAAAGATGCTCCATACTAATTATGTTATTTAGTGTACAGATTACATGTTGTAACCAAATGATCTATCTAAATAAAGCTTATTTCAGTCAATTTCAATGTTCCAGAGGTACTAAATACTGTAACTCTGCACCATAGCATGGTCAAGGGACATAGGTCTCTACTCTCTTTCTCTGTTAATTTGAAGAATAATACCTTCTACATAGTTTCAGCCAACTCTCCATCACCATCACTTTGTGCCAGCCCTTGGGAATGGGGAAAAAGGAACAGAGAGCAAGCAGCTGTCTTTTAAGAAAATGACCTGGAAGTCATATACCTTGTTTCTGCTCACATTCCAGTGGTTAAAACTTAATAACTTTGTCACATTCAGATAAACTTAGAATGTTAAGGTCTATACCCTGCATTGTGAGAGTGGATGAAATATGAGAGCTGCCATGCATAACCTTGAAAATATTAAGTGAAAGAAGCCAGTTATAAAAGGTCACATACTGTATGATTCCATGAAGTGCCCACAATGGGCAAATCTCTAGAGACAGAAAGTAGATTTATGGTTGTCAGTTGGCTAGAAGGAGGCAGGATTGAGGAGACTGCTGATGAGAGTGGGGTGATAAAAATTCTTTGTGGAGTATTCCAAACTTAGATAGCGATGATAGTGGCACAACTCTGAATATACTTTAAAAAAACAAATGCTGAATTATATACTTGAAAATGATGAATTTTATGGCATGTGAATTATATTTCAATAAGGCTGTTGTAAAAGGAAAAACTTCCCATGCAGAAAAATACAAGGCAACTTTCCTTTCTCAACCTTTAAGTTATAAAAGAGAAACCACTCCACCCCAAGAACCAGAAGTCAACCCTTCATGTGCCTTCAGCCTGAATTCATGCTCCCTATGTCTGTAAAATCTCCAGCTAAGGTCTTAATCTAAAGTGGGTCCTAGTTTTACAGCAGCCCCTTTGGATCTACCAGAAGTAAATGTGAATTCTCTTTGGAAATATCAACCTCAATCAAAACTTCAAATCATTCACATAGGTAAAATTCCAAGGAAAACAAACTGTTCACAGACCAAATTATAAAACATCTAAGGATACTAGCCACCTGAATAGGAATCAGAGAAACGCAGGACAGCAGCAATTACCTGCAGAGGTTTCAGGTATTAGGTTTGTTATTTTTTTTCCTAGATATATATATATATACACACATATATAAAATTAAAATTAATATGTTTTAAAAATAAAAGAGAATTGAAAATATAAACAAGGAATAGACAGATTTTTAAATAATTATAACATTCTAGAAAAGAAATATGATACATTAAGTTAAAATTGTGGTTATAGATTAACAGATTGAGTAGAATTGATGAACTGGAAGACAGATATTAAAATGTATCCTTAACAAAGTCTAAAGAAACAAAAAGATGAAAAAATATGAGAAAGAGATCAGAATATAAAATGTATTAGGATAAGAATCTGATAAATTCCAAAGTGGAGTTCTAGAAGGAGGGAATGGGGAAGAGACAGTATTTGAAAATATAACTGAGAATATTCCAGAATATTTGAATCTACAGATTTAAGAAAGTATCCCCAGCAGTATAAGATGCTATCCACAATAAAACGTCTTAGTGTGAAACTGCTAAACAACAGTGGGAAAAAAAAAAAATCTTAAAAACAGCTAATGAAGGTAGAAAAAGAAATCATTTTTCAAGGCAAAAACAATTAGATTAACAGCTTATTTTTTCAACAGAATCGAGAAGAGAACTGAATTATATTGTCAATATGCTGAGAGAAAACAGACATCAACTTATAATTCTTTGCTCATTGAAAATATTTTTCAAGAGTCATAGTAAAGGGCTGTCAGTTTCTCAGAAATTCTTTGAATCTCAAAACGTGACAGAAAAGGTACTTTATGCAAGCAGTTGCCGCAGGGAGAACAGCCAATGGAAGTTTCTCTCTGAAAATGAAGGTGAAGATTTTACATAGGAAAGACAAAAGCAGCCATGTGCCAGCTGCAAGGTTGATAGGTGTTGGTCAGGCAGGTGTTTTACAGAAAGGAGATGTCTTCCTTGCAATTTGACCATCACAAGCCATTATGTCCTCTTCTAGGAATTGTTGGCTCAAAAGAGGGATTTAGAGGGAGAGGGTTAGTTTCTCAGTACCAGAGAACAAGGAGGTGGTGTAAATCAGGGCAGAAAATGTTGACAGTTCCCCAAAGCCTGTCCTCTTAAATACAAGGAGGACAGAGTCTAGCATCTGCCAGCCTTAATGGGCCTGTTGAGACAGAGTTATTAGAATGGGGGTCAATTTAAGGATTAAAGTTTCCTTTGCTTCTGTTCTGAGATAATGTTCTAGGATCATTTGTTTTGAAAGGATATTGCTGCTTAGCTAAATGACCCTAGAAATTATACATTTAATGAGAAGAGCAGATGAATGAACAGCATTTGGAGGAATGTTCAAAGCTGAATTTCTGACAGAAATGTCTGAGATGCCCAGGCCCATTTACCCAAGGCAGAGTCCATCCCAGAAGTTAGAACAAAGTTGCCTATATAGAGAACACTTTGTGTGGCTTCATATCAAAAAGGTTCTGAGGGATGTACAAATACACATCATCTCCAAAGACTGTACCAGAACCCCACTCTGAAGACTAAGATGGAGGCAAAGATGACTTGGTAATTCCATAGGAATGTTAGAATCAGCTTATTTATTACAAGAAGCCTGCTAAGGTTTTAATTGGGTTTTGTGTTGACTCTTACAGATCAATTTGGGAGAAACTGCTATCTTTAATAATGGACAGAGTATACCTCTGCATTTTTAGTCTTTAATTTTTCTGCTGTGTTTTGTAGTTGTTAGTACATACACCTTGCACATTTCTGTCAAATTTATTCCTAAATATTTCATATTTTGGATGCTGTCATTAATGGAATTGCTCTTAATTTCCAATGGTTAGCTTTTGTATGTAGAAATATAATAGAATTTTATAGTTAATCTTAAAGATAACCTTGCTAAATACACATATTCTAGTAACTTTTTTTTGTTAATTCCATTGGACCTTCTATATATATAGCCAGGTTCTTTGCAAACTTTAAAACTTTCAATAGAAAATATAGTTACATATCTTTATGACACAGGAAACATGAAGGATTTTTTTAAACCAGTTCTAGAAAATACAGACCATAATGGAGATTATAGGTGTATTTCTGAACTTTGATTCATGAAGGAATACCTTAAAGAAAGTGAAAAAGAAGCCCTATAGTGATAGAAAATATGTACAATATATATACTTGGCAAAGTCTTAGTATTTAGAATTGTGCTACATAATAGGGTAGCCACAAGCCACTGTGGCTTTGGCACTTGAAATGTGTCTCGTCTTAACTGAGATGTGCTGTAAATGTAAAATGCAAACCAAATTTCAAAGACTTAGTCAAAAAAAAGAAGTATAATATCTTCTTAAAAATTTTATATTGAATACATGTTGAGGTGAAAATATTTTCAGTTCATTTCAGTCATTCAGTCTTATCCAACTTATTGTTCATTTCAGTCGTTCAGTCTTATCCCAGGAAGCTGGGCTTCCTGTCCATCATCAACTCCCAGAGCTTGCTCAAACTCATGTCCATGGAGTCAGTGATGCTATCCAACAATCTAATCCTCTGATAAGATGCAGCCATGAAATTAAAAGATGCTTACTCCTTGGAAGGAAAGTTATGACCAACCTAGATAGCATATTCAAAAGCAGAGACATTACTTTGCCAATAAAGGTCCATCTAGTCAAGGCTATGGTTTTTCCAGTGGTCATCTATGAATGTGAGAGTTGGACTTTGAAGAAAGCTGAGCACTGAAGAATTGATGCTTTTGAACTGCTGTGCTGGAGAAGACTCTTGAGAGTCCCTTGGACTGCAACCAACCAGTCCATCCTAATGGAGATCAGCCCTGGGTGTTCTTTGGAAGGAAAGATGCTAAAGCTGAAACTCCAGTACTTTGGCCACCTCATGCGAAGAGCTGACTCATTGGAAAAGACTCTGATGCTGGGAGGGATTGAGTGCAGGAGGAGAAGGGGACGACAGAGGATGAGATGGCTGGATGGCATCACCAACTCGACGGATGCGAGTTTGAGTGAACTCTGGGAGTTGGTGATGGACAGGGAAGCCTGGCGTGCTGCGATTCATGGGGTCGCAGAGTTGGACACGACTGAGCGACTGAACTGAAGATGAAAATATTTTAGATATATTCAGTTAAGTAAAATACATTAGTAAAATTTGTTTCATGTGTTTCCTTTCACTTTTTAAATGTGGCTACTGGAAAATTTTTGATTAGATATGTGGCTCACATTATTTCCATTGGGTAGCCCTAGTCTACAATATACCTAGATGTTTCTGTGAACCAATTGGAAAAATAAAAATAAGAAAAATGGGGAAGAACAGACACTTTAAAAAGTAGATACTTGAGTGACCAATAAAAGTATGGGAAAAGTGCTCTATATTTTAAATAAATGCAAATAAAAACTATAACGGACAATCACTTTCATCTACCACAGAAGCAGATTAACAAAAAACTGGTTAAGTTCAGTACACAGCTATCACTTATCTGCAGCTGGGGAGAATCTAAATTTGGTGCAACTCCTTAGAAGTTATCCATGAAGTTGACTGTGCATGTATCTATCATCCAACAGTTTTACTTCCTCTAGTAGAGAAATTCTTAGACACATGCACTAGGGAACATGTTAAAAATATGTTCTTAGCAGCATTATATGCAGTTTTTAAAACTGGGGGAGGAATGGTTGAATGAATAAATCAGTATATTCATACAAGTATATACTATTGACCACTGAAAATGAACTATAAGCTAAAGGAATCAACATGGATGACTCTCAAAAGCTTAATATTAAAGAATGGCTACTACTACTAAGTCGCTTTAGTCGTGTCCGACTCTG
Source organism: Nanger dama (assembly GCA_917880005.1). Taxonomy (NCBI): domain Eukaryota; kingdom Metazoa; phylum Chordata; class Mammalia; order Artiodactyla; family Bovidae; genus Nanger; species Nanger dama. The sequence goes on from CAKJTW010000002.1 coordinate 41,526,947, forward strand.
TGCGACCCCATAGACGGCAGCCTACCAGGCTCCACCGTTCCTGGGATTCTCCAGGCAAGGACACTGGAATGGGTTGCCATTTCCTTCTCCAATGCATGAAAGTGAAAAGTGAAAGTGAAGTCACTCAGTCATGTCCAATTCTTTGCTACCCCATGGACTGCAGCCTACCAGGCTCCTCCGTCCATGGGATTTTCCAGGCAAGAGTACTGGAGTGGGGTGCCATTGCTTTTTCCAATTAAAGAATGGAACAAGTCATAAAAGAAAACATGTGGTATCCCATTATATAAAATTCAAAGTCAGGTACAACCAAGCTCTTTATTTTTAAGAATGCATGTATAGATACTGTTATTATACAGAGAGACATCATGATTATCACAGAATTAATGATAGTCACTATCTGTGGGCCAAGAGAGGGGATACAATCAGAAGGTAGTCAAGAGACATCTAAAATCTACTACTGAAGTAGTTCTTAACCTGGTTGATGAGTATATCAGTGATTATTTTATTATTGTTTTTTAAAGTATACATAAATATTTCTTAAATTCTTTGTATGATAGATTTTAATAAATTATGACAGGCTATAAAACAGTTATAGCACTGAAACTAACTTTATTTGCCCATGCACATATACACACACAAGCTAGATTTTTAAATATGTATGGGGAAAGAAGGGCTTCCCCAGTGGTGCTAGTGGTAAAGAATCTGCCTGCCAATGTAGGAAACCTAAGAGATGTGAGTTCAACTTCTGGGCCTAGAAGACCCCTGGAGAAGGAAATGGCAACCACTCCAGTATTCTTGCCTGGAGAATCCCATGGACAGAGGAACCTTGGAGGGCTATAGTCCATGGGGTCACATGGGGTCATACACAATGACATGTGGTCATGTACAATGGGAAAAGAACTCTAAGGAAGTAAACCAAAATATTTATTTAATGATGAGGATGAATGTAGGTGAGTAATTCAAGGAAAAGTTTGAATATTTAGTCTGTAGGGCAGCTTTGCTTGTTGAGCTGCTTTCTAATAGATGTCAGCATTCCGCTAATTGTGCTTATTTAAAACATAACAGCATTATATCACTACACACCTAAACAGGGAAGCTTGAGTATTTTTAGGAAAGTTCTAGATGCTTCTTAATTCTTTTGCACATATAGAAATTTATGACTAGTTCATCTGAATGTACATAAGTTTCCAAAAAGTATAATACTTTTTATGAATATGTTCCAGTAAGAATGTATAATAGAATATTATTTTGATTACTAGGTAGTTGTTCTTATGATATATACTCATACTTTGGTCAAATTTCTATGATGAATGAACTCTATTACATGTAACAGTATCACATATTATCTTACCAGTAAAACTTGTACATTTAGTAAATAATAGTACTTCTCACTTGGTGGACTCATGGCTAGCAAATGTCAGTTTTGCATCAATAAACTTGATCATTTGTCCTTTTATTTTTAGATGAAGGGAATATGAGCTAAGTCTCTCAACTATTTCTATTCATTCTGCAGCATGATTCATTTATTTATTCACAGGTCACCTTCTCCTGTCTTGCTATTTTTTCTTTTTCTTCCTAAAATTTATGATAATGGTCTCAAAGACAATGCTTACATTACTGTACAGAAATACCAATAAGTTCATTCATGGTTACATGAAGGGGAAGCTTGTTTCAATAAGGACTAAAGAGAAAGCTAAGGAAGTATATAACAATTAACTAACAGATTAACAAAGAGATTGTGTCTAATATAAATAAATAAAATGAGCTGAAGGAAAAATAATGCCCTAGGAATCCAGATAATGTTACTTTCTTCTTCTTTAGAAAACCTATCATATCCACAAGGAAATATTGCAATGTATAGCATTTTCTAGAAGGAAAAAAAAATATATTCTTTTTTGTCTTTGGACGCCAGCCTGCCAAATACATGCATTCTATTACAGCAAGAATAATTACTGTTATTTTTATAAAAATAATTATTTTATTGCCTGATTTTAAAGGAAGGTAGCAAGCCCCAGGTTAAATAACTTGCTAACTGTCATTGGTAGAAGCCAGTAAGTATTTAAGCTAGAATTCAAGCTTAGGTCTGTCCTGTTCCACAGTTTGTCCTGTCAACCTCTGTATAAAACTGGCCGTATGCCCAAATCCATCTTCATTTCCTCTGTAGCTTTTAACCAGATCAATCATTCCTGATATATAGATCAGATTTATCTTAACATCTAGGTTGATAATACTGTTTTAGTACAAGACTCTAGTTTTAACTTGTTTAGAAGAAAAATTTACAGAATAATTGTGACTGATTTGACTCCTATAAAAATTCCTGCTATTAGAAGTACTAAGGCAAGAGCAAAGCCAGATGGGACCAAAAAGAAGCCCAGAGTAGCCTATTTACTTCAATCTCAAATTTAAGTAGCACTCACTTTCCAAAGAGAATAATCTTTTACCTTTTATAGGAGAGAAAGGATTTAGATACTATGTTTAACCTCTTCAGCTACCTCCCACACTCCACATAGGGTATGTGAGGATAGTACAAAATGATTCATTCAACAAAGCTGAACCTATATTCTCTGTCTGAAGTTTCTCCAACTCCTAAAACTTTGTGACATTTGGTTTTCTGTGTTGTTATCAGGCAGCCACACTAATCTTACCATCGCTGAGGATACACCTCTGAATTTTGTGTTCTCTCTGTTTATGCCAGTGTATGCTTAGAATGTATTTCAGATGCTTTGAGATCTCTTTTATTTTAAGGGATAAAACTTTGAGACCTATTATCAACCACAAGGTTCCTTTTGGAAAAACTGCTACCCAAGGTAAACTCAAGCTTTTCTCAATAGGAGACTACCTTTTACTTTTTAATAAAAGCATAGCAAGCCTTCCTTTTTGAAGCATGTGCTTCTTACCCTAAAATTTGTCTTTATCTAATAGACAAGATTTTGAGTAAACTCTGGGAGTTGGTGATGGACAGGGAGGCCTGGCGTGCTGCAGTCCATGGGGTCACAAAGAGTTGGACACGACTGCACGACTGAACTGAACTAAGACTTTGGCCTTATTTCTAGGCATATTTCCATGACCATGATTATCCTAACTCCACAGAGTACAAGTTTACCTAAGATCCAAGCTAGAACCCAGACATTTAGTAATTCCCAGGTCACATGTTCATGCGACACCCATAATCTCAATCTGTCCATTGCTTCTTCATTTGCCAGAATAGTCCCCGTCACGGGCCACTAGAGATGACCTCCTAAACAACTCTGCAAATACTGGCAAATGTGCCAAGTCCCCTCCTTCAAGATACTTTCAGAGTCCTACCCAAACCCACCCTCCACTTTTGTCCATTGCTACCAATTGATTTACTCTTTGTAAAGAAAAATACCACATATTTCCACAAATATCTCTTCTGTGGTGGGGGTGGTGGGGTGGGTAGGGGAGCAATGTAAAATCTCCCATCTCACTTCACCTGCCAATTTTTTTTTTTTTTTTTTTTTTGGCTCTGTTTCTAATGATTTCAATTGGCACCTAGCTTGTAGTAAATGTTTGTTGAATGAGGGAATGATTTAAGATTTAATTGTATCGTTTCTAATGCTTATTCTCATGCCTAGAACCCACAAGCATTTATTTGTGGAAATGCTAAATTAATCACCTGACTTGGAGTTAAAATATATGTGGCTTTAAATATATGAAAATTCATACAAAGATTAAAAGGTATATTACATTGCTAATTCATTCTATCCTTAACATAAAGTTGCTTTGGATATAAAGTAATTTCAAAATTATAAGACAGTGTTTTATTGTTAACTTGTCAAATGGTGAAAGTAATTTATTCATTTGAAAATATTTTGTGAACCCTAACTGTGTGCATGCTTCCAGAGTGGGCCTGGAGGCACAAGGGTGAGGGTAGTGAGTAAAGTGGAGGACGTGCCAGGTCAGGCTGTACAGGGCCTCCCCCTGGTGTGAAGCCACATCTATTTTTAGGAAGATGAATGTGATGGTGAGTGTGACACAATTTTCTTTGCTCCAGGGCCAAGAACAGATCAGAAGGAAGAATTTGGTGGATTTCAGTGGATCTCTTTAGCTTAATATTCACCCATGTGGTAGAAAAACCATGTTTTACTAAGACGAATTAAGATACATCTTTTCTGTTTTGTAGTTCTGTCTCATCGCTAATAAAAAGGTGTTTCAGAAGTTTCTGTACGAATCAGGACATGAGAAAACAGGAAATTGTGGTTATAATGCTTAATTTGTGAAGCTATTACGTTTTCACTTTAGCAGTAATATGAGGCAAAGTAATGTGAAACTGCCTTAGAGCTTATAATTTTATGATAATGATTTCCATCTCATTGTTTGTAAAATTTTTATATCAATAACAAATGGCACTATTTCCTTTTAAGTAATTGCTGAGATAATACATATGTATTTTCATCATACTCAAGCAACTTCTAGGAATACTTTTAATTCCTTATAACTGCATCAGACAGTCATTAGGTAATTTCATGTATTAGAATATGTATTATTTAAAGATTGCTACGCTGCCATCTTGGGGCTTCCCAGGTGGCTCTAGTGGTAAAGAACACGCCTGCCATTGCCGGAGACATAAGAGATATGGGTTTGATCCTTGGGTTGGGAAGATCCCCTGGAGAAGGAAATGACAACCCACTCTAGTATTCTTGCCTAGAGAATCCCATGGACAGAGGATCCTGGTGGGCTACAGTCCATAGAGTAGCAGTCAGACACAACTAAAGCAACAGCACCGCACGGCACAGTGCCATCTTATTATATTAGCACAACTCTTCTCCTTGTCATACATTTGTACTGTTAACATCACTGTCCTCAGATAAGTCAGTTATTGAGTTTATGTGATATTTTAGTGTCCAGTTCATATAAGCATTCTTTTGTTCTAATTATTGTTTTGTGGTTTGGAGAAAAATGGATACTGAATCAAAAAAGAATGCCCAAGACACAGAGGCCCAGGTCAGGCATGATGCTACTTATTTTAATTCCTAATGCTCTTTAGGAAGCATTTTGTTCTACTCACTTTAGAAAGAGATTTAAATGACTGGCTTTACTACCAGCATTAAGGAAGAACACTGACTTAGGGAAGATTTCAAGCACTTTTTTCTCAATTCATTTTTGATTTAAATTCCATAAAAAGTGAGTACCCCAAGAAAGAGAGGTTTTCATATATACGTTAACTGGTGGGATGATTATGTTGAAGGTGAAAGAACAGAGAACACTGAATTTTAAGTGTAATTTCAATTACACAGCAGAGGAAATCTTGGAAAAATCACTTAAAAGACTTATATGCAAAGTGGGAAGAATGATGCTATTGCTTTGGATTATTAGGAGAATTAAATGAGTTAATGAAATCCAACCAGTCCATCCTAAAGATCAGTCCTGGGTGTTCATTGGAAGGACTGATGTTGAAGCTGAAACTCCAATACTTTGGCCACCTGATGTGAAGAGCTGACTCATTGGAAAAGATCCTGATGCTGGGAAAGATTGAGAGCAGAAGGAAAAGGGGACGACAGAGGATGAGATGGTTGGATGGCATCACCAATTCAATGGACATGGGTTTGGGTGGACTCCAGGAGTTGGTGATGGACAGGGAGGCCTGGCATGCTGCAGTTCTTGGGGTTGCAAAGAGTTGGACACGACTGAGCCACTGAACTGAACTGAACTGAACTGAATGTATATTAAGGTGTTTTGTATATTGTGAAACTTTATACAAATATTAGCTAATTTCATTAAATGATGATTTACAGTTATTCAGAGATATTTCTGTTGGGAGCACAATTTTCGTAATGAAGCCATAGAACTCACACTTGATGCAAGGCAGCTGTAGAATGGATTGAAAAGAACTCAGGAACAAATTATACATACCACTGTTTGTATTAAGATAGCCTACAGCAGTAAATCAGCTACATTCATTCCCACGCACCTGCAACTAAAAACAACAGAGGGATCCTGGGAGGCACGCTTGCACTGGAAAGAAAATCAGATCAGTCTTGGTATGGTTTGAAATTCTTTAAGTTTGAAATGACACAGATGAGTTTTGCAATCCCTATGTTATGGAACCGTACTACCACAGGCAGTAACTTTTAAAATTAAATAGAGATAACCTTCTTAGAATTAAAATATTTTTAATGACAAATATATCTGTCTTCTCTAATATTTAAAATATAATGGAGAAATTGGTGTCAGATGACCAACGACCAGTTTAATGGAAACTGATTAAAGTATTTTATTTTTTTGTTTAACAAACATATATTGAGCATTGCTTATGTATAAAATGTTGTGCTAAGTACTAGCCTGTGAAGCCCAGGGAAGAAAGAAGGGAGATAGAAGTACTGTGTGCTCACTGGAGAATTGTCCCCAAGTAAAACAGAGGCTGTAAAAGAAGTCAGGTAGGTTGGAGTGGGAAATGGCAATCTGCAGTATTCCTGCCCAGAAGATTCCATGGCCAGAGGAGCCTGGTGGGCTACAGTCCATAGGGTTGCAAAGAGTTGGACACAACTGAGCACATACGCACAGGGAACTAAGATCCTATACACCTTGGAGCAACTAAGCCCATACACCATAACTGCTGAACACACACACCACAATTCAGCGCAGTTAAAGACACCACATGACACAAAGGAAAAATCCTGCATGCTGCAGCTGAAACCGGACACAGGAAAATAAATGAATGGATATATATATATATATATATTTTTTTTTTTTTTAAGTCAGGTAGGAGAAAGAATCTTTCAGTGTAGAAAAACCTCAAGTCTCTGGATTGAAACTTGAGAGGGACAGTATAACTCCCCATCATGGAATCCTTTTCACAGCATAGTCACATGAAGGCCAATCCTAACCCTTTAAATAATTGTATTACCGATTTTACTTGATTTAGTATTATTTTTTGGAAAATTTGTTTTTCATTATTATAAGATTATTAAATTATTAAGTAGTAACTAGCAGAATAACCCTGGAGAAGGCAATGGCACCCCAGTCCAGTACTCTTGCCTGGAAAATCCCATGGAAGGAGGAGCCTGGTAGGCTGCAGTCCATGGAGTCGCTAAGGGTCGGACACAACTGAGCAACTTCACTTTCACTTTTCACTTTCATGCATTGGAGAAGGAAATGGCAACCCACTCCAGTGTTCTTGCCTGGAGAATCTCAGAAACGGTGGAGCCTGGTAGGCTGCCGTCTATGGGGCCGCACAGAGTCGGACATGACTGAAGCAACTTAGCAGCAGCAGCAGCAGAATAACTCTACTAAATACATTAAACCTTTTCATTCATTCATTTTACAAATAAATGTCTACATTGTGCCACATACCAGACATCATTTAAGATGTGGCTTAGCCCAACAAGTGGCTATCAGCTTATATCCCAATGATTGGAGCTGTGTGCCTGCAGCAAACCGCATTTAGTGTCATCCCTCTCGTTTCTTGTCTTCCCCAATGGCTCAGTGGGAAAGAACCTGCCTGCCAATGCAGGAGACGTGGCTTCAATCCCTGAATCAGGAAGATCCCTGGGAGAAGGAAGTGGCAACATACTGCAATATTCTTGCCTGGGAAATGCCATGAACAGAGGAGCCTGGTAGGCTACAATCCATGAGGTCACCAAAGAGTCAGAAATGACTTAGCCATGAGACAACAACCTCATTACTCACTGTCCTGGAGCCCATAACACACAAATGAGCTTTTCCTCTGTGTTTGCTGCTACTGTTTCCATTACTCTGTTCCCCTGACTCCATTCCATTTGGTTCAGTCTCTCCTTTCCACCCAGTGCTTCAGAATTCCTCATAGGACTGCCTCGTAATGGCAAAAAAATAAAAGAAAGAAGAAGGGGAAGGAAAGGGAGAAAGCCTGAAATCAAAATTTAAAAAATAATAATAACATTGATTTTCTTGACAAAGAAAGTGTTAGTCACTCAGTCATGTCCAACTCTTTGCAACCCCATGGACTGTAGCTGGTCAGGCTCCTCTGTCCAGGGAATTCTCAGACAAGAATACTGGAGGTTGCCATTCCCTTCTCCAGGGGGTCGTCCCAACCCAGAGATAGAACCCAGGTCTCCAGCACTGTTCAGTTCAGTTTAGTTCAGTTACTCAATCATGTCCGACTCTTTGCAACCCCATGAATCGCAGTATGCCAGATCTTCTTGTCCATCACCAATCCCCAGAGCTCATTCAAACCCACGTCCATCGAGTCAGTGATGCCATCCAGCCATCTCATCCTCTGTCATCCCCTTTTCCTCCTGCCCCCAATCCCTCCCAGCATCAGAGTCCTTTCCAATGAGTCAGCTCTTTGCATGAGGTGGCCAAAGTACTGGAGTTTCAGCTTCAGCATCATTCCTTCCAAAGAACATCCAGGGCTGATCTCCTTTAGGATGGACTGGTTGGATCTCCTTGGAGTCCAGGGACTCTCAAGAATCTTCAACACCACACTGTAGGAAGATTCTTTACATCTGAGCCACCAGTGAAGCAGGAAATTCTTAACATGAATCCTAAAGGAATTCTAGAAAATATTTAGTACAGAATAATTGGAATAAGTATAATATTTCCCACAGTGACTACATAGGGAATATTTATCTTTTTATACCATATTTCAAATTTGAAAAAACCTTTTTGCAATAATGATCTGTGTGTCCATGCTGATACACTCTGTGCAACTCTTTTGTGGACCCATAAAATTTGAATTAGAATCACAGTCAGTACTCTCTCAAAGAATTTTTATCTTGTTAGAACTTCTCATGTTGAGAAGAACAGAGACACACTTTGTTTCCTCAGTTACTAGAAGCTTTATGGTAAGGGTGCATAGAAAAGTAAATGGAGAAATGAGAAAAAGACTCAACTTCTGTGCAGCCCTGCTTCACGGAGATCTAGAATACTAATCAGACTGATAGCTGTCTGCTCTTGGTCTCTGTCTTCTGAACTTCCCCCATCACTATCAACTACATTACTCTTCTTGTGACCTCTGTTTCTTCTTCTCTCTCTGAGTCTCTCCACTTCTGTATTGCTCTATCCTCTTCAGATATTTCATATTCTGCTTTGTTGAGAGAGGAAGAATATAGATTGTTTCTCAACATTCTCTGATGTAAAGCATTCACCTTTACCAAAGCTGTTGACATATTGCTGTCAAACATAGTTATATCCAGGCAGGCAGTTTATGGGACACAGTATTACTGTTTGCATATGGGAGACCTCTCCTCCACTCTCCTAGCTGTAGGTAGAAACAGGCCTTATGAGATTCCTGAGAAGGGAAACAGTGTTAGCAATGACTATGGTATATAAATATGCCAACCAAAGCTTTTGAAGCATTTTGCACAATATGAAGGAAGAGCGCGATAGAGAATATATGTAATTCAAAGGCAAAATTTCCCTTCCTTTCAATGCCAGTCGACGCAGGAGAATGGCTAATAACTTTAATGTCTGCCTTTAGTATGGGAAAAATTTTAGAGTGAAAAAAAAATGGAAAAAGAATCCCAAGATTAGTTGTTCTCAGTTCAGTTCAGTTCAGTTCCGCAGTTGTGTCCGACTATTTGTGACCCCATGAATTGCAGCAGGCCAGGCCTCCCTATCCATCACCAACTATCGGACTCTACCCAAACCCATGTCCATTGAGTTGGTGATGCCATCCAATCATCTCCTCCTCTGTCGTCCCCTTCTCCTCCTGCCCTCAACTTTCCCAGCATCAGGGTCTTTTCCAATGAGTCAGCTCTTTGCATCAGGTGGCCAAAGTATTGGAGTTTCAGCTTCAACATCAATCCTTCCAATGAACACCCAAAACTGATTTCCTTTTAGGGTGGACTGGTTGGATCTCCTTGAAGTCCAAGGGACTATCAAGAGTCTTCCCAAACACAACAGTTCAAAAGAATCAATTCTTCAGCACTCAGCTTTCAATATAGTCCAACTCTCACATCCATACATGACAATTGGAAAAACCATAGCCTTGACTAGACAGACCTTTATTGGCAAAGTAATGTCTCTGATTTTCAATATGCTGTCTATGTTGGTCATAACTTTCCTTCCAAGGAGTGAGTGAGTTTTTAATTTCGTGGCTGCAATCACCATCTGCAGTGATTTTGGAGCACAAAAAATAAAGTCTGACACTGTTTCCACTGTTTCCCCATCTATTTCTCATGAAGTGATGGGACTGGATGCCATGATCTTAGTTTTCTGAATGTTGAGCTTTAAGCCAACATTTTTACTCTCCTCTTTCATTTTCATCAAGAGACTCTTTAGTTCTTGTTTGCTTTCTGCCATAAGAGTGGTGTCATCTGCATATCTGATGGTGGTGTCATCTGTCATCTGTGGTAGGTTATTGATATTTCTCCCGGCAATCATGGTTCTAGCTTGTGCTTCCTCCTGCCCAGCATTTCTTGTGATGTACTCTGCATAGAAGTTAAATAAGCAGGGTGACAATATACAGCCTTGACGTACTCCTTTTCCTATTTGGAACCAGTCTGTTGTTCCATGTCCAGTTCTAACTGTTGCTTCCTGACCTGCATACAGATTTCTCAAGAGGCATGTCAGGTGGTCTAGTATCCCCTTCTCCTTAAGAATTTTCCACAGTTTATTGTGATCCACACAGTCAAAGACTTTGGCATAGTCAATAAAGCAGAAGTAGATGTTTTTCTGGAACTTTCTTGCTTTTTCCATGATCCAGCGGATGTTGGCAATTTGATCTCTGGTTCCTCTGCCTTTTCTAAAACCAGCTTGAACATCAGGGAGTTCACAGTTCATGTACTGCTGAAGCCTGGCTTGGAGAATTTTGAGCATTACTTTACTAGCATGTGAGATGATTGCAATTGTGTGATAGTTTGAGCACTCTTTGGCATTGCCTTTCTTTGGGATTGGAATGAAAACTGATCTTTTCCAGTCCTGTGGCCACAGCTGAGTTTTCCAACTTTGCTGACATATTGAGTGCAGCACTTTCACAGCATCATGTTTTAGGACTTGAAATAGCTCAACTGGAATTCTATCACCTCCACTAGCTTTGTTCATAGTGATGCTTTCTAAGGACCACTTGACTTCATATTCCAGGATGTCTGGTGAGTGTGAGTGATCACACCATCATGATTATCTGGGTCTTGAAGATCTTTTTTGTACAGTTCTTCTGTGTATTCTTGCCATCTTAATATTTTCTGCTTCTGTTAGGTCCATACAATTTCTGTCCTTTACTGAGCACATCTTTGCATGACATGTTTCCTAGGTATCTCTAATTTTCTTGAAGAGATCTCTAAACTGTAATTTTCTTGAAGAGATCTCTAGTCTTTTCCATTCTGTTGTTTCCCCTATTTCTTTGCATTGATTGCTGAGGAAGGTTTCAATATCTCTTTGCTCTTCTTTGGAACTCTGCATTCAAATGAGTATATCTTTTCTTTTCTCCTTGCATTTTGCTTTTCTTCTTTTCACAGCTATTCTCTTGGCAGAACTGTATTAGCCTTTGCCCTGCTTCATTCTGTACTCCGAGGCCAAATTTGCCTGTTACTCCAAGTGTCTCTTGACTTCCTACTTTTGCATTCCAGTCCTCTATAATGAAAAGGACATCTTTTGTGGGTGTTAGTTCTAGAAGGTCTTGTAGGTCTTCATAGAACCATTCAAGTTCAGCTTCTTCAGCATTACTGGTCAGGGGATAGACTTGGATTACCATGATACTGAATGGTTTGCCTTGGAAACGAACAAGATATCATTCTGTCGTTTTTGAGATTGCATCCCAGTACTGCATTTCAGACTCTTTTGTCTATGATGGCTACTCCATTTCTTCTGAGGGCTTCCTGCCCACTGAAGTAGAAAGTGGTCATCTGAGTTAAATTCACCCATTGCAGTCCATCTTAGTTTGTTGATTCCTAGAATGTCAATGTTCACTCTTGCTATCTCCTGTTTGACCACTTCTAATTTGCCTTGATGCATGAACCCAACATTCCAGGTTCCTATGCAATATTGCTCTTTACAGCTTTGAACTTTACTTCTATTCCCAGTCCCATCCACAGGTGGGTATTGTTTTTGCTTTGGCTCCATCCCTTCATTCTTTCTGGAGTTATTTCTACACTGATCTCCAGTAGCATATTGGGCACCTACCGACCTGGGGAGTTCATCTTTCAATGTCCTATCTTTTTGCCTTTTCATACTGTTCATGGGGTTCTCAAGCAAGAACACTGAAGTGGTTTGCCATTCACTTCTCCAGTTTACCACATTGTGTCAAACCTCTCCACCATGACCTGTCTGCCTTGAGTGGCTTAGTTTCATTTAGACAAGGCTGTGGTCTGTGTGATCAGATTGGCTAGTTGTCTGTGATTGTAGTTTCAGTCTATCTGCCCTCTGATGCCCTCTCTCAGCTCCTACCGTCTTACTTGGGTTTCTCTTACCTTGGACGTGGGGTATCTCTTCACGGCTGCTCCAGCAAAGTGCAGCCGCTGCTCCTTACCTTGGAGACGGGGTAGCTCCTCTCGGCTGCCGCCCCTGGCCCCTGACTTGGGGTAGCTCCTCTCAGCTGCCGCCTCCGACCCCTGACTTGGGGTAGCTCCTCTCGGCTGCTTCTGCACCACAGTGGCCGCCACTCTTAGTTGTCCTATGAGTCACTAAAATTTTGAACTATAAATTCAAAAATGAAAACAATCATCATGTTAGTAGATGTACTTTCCCCTCAATTATCTATTCTTCCATTTAGTCCTACCCATGTAACCTTATATTCTAGATAATATTTTGAGTTTGATATCCCCACACTGCCAACTTCATGGCATTTTCCATGTTTCCAGGTAATGTTTACAAAGTAGACCACAACAAGGCTGGCTGTAGGTGTGATGATACAGTAAGAAAAAGACTGATGAAGTATTTTCTTATTAAGTAAATCAGTGAAAAAAATTTCTTACATGAAATGGGGCTGAACATCGAAGCTGATGATAACTCTCTCCAAGGCAGAGTTCAGGGCTCGTCTGACTTGGTGATTCTTTACAGTCACTGCAGAACTTCAGAGACATGTCTGGGAGGAACCAGAGAGGCAACCAGAGACCATGTCCTCTTATTTGTGTCCATAATTGTACTATCTATTGTACTGTTTGCCAATTTGATACCAAAATGAAAGTAACTGAAGTTAAATCTAAGACATTTTGACCAGTCTTCAAACCCAGATCATCCTCTGTGTCTTGCCCCAGCTTATTTTATAACTATTATTTTAATGGCTCCTTTATTCTATTCAGCTGTGGTACCTTAATTGACTTAACTATCCTCCATTGTAGTATATCTTCATTATTTCTAAATATTTAACTATTTTATGCCTGTGATAAATAAAAGTACAGTGACAGTATCTCTTCCAACATACAATCTTTTTCCATTTAGATGGTTTCCTAAGGATACATTTTAGGAATGAGACTTTGGTTCAGGAATAATTGAGTATGAATATTCTTACATAAACCTACTAGATTCATTCCAAAAGGAAGTTGAAGTGAAGTGAAGTGAAGTCTCTCAGTTGTGTTCAACTCTTTGTGACCCCATGGACAGTAGCCTACCAGGTTCCTCTGTCCATGGGATTTTCCAGGCAAGAACACTGGAGTGGATTGCCATTTCCTTCTCCAGGAGTTCTTCCTGACCCAGGGATTGAACCCAAGTCTCCTGCATTGTAGGCAGATGCTTTACCATCTGAGCCACCAGGGAAACCAAAAGGAAGTTACACTAACTTAAACTCTTATCAGAGTTAAAGATTATACCAATATCACTGTATCTTCATCAGCTTTAAGTATTGCTATTATTTTCATTTGCTTGCCCACTCATATTCTGTCCATCTTTTCCCCATATTAGGACATATAAGCTAGCCAACATACTGGTATGTGGCTTAGATTCAGTGTTGTTGTTGTTATTCAGTCACACAGTCATGTCCAGCTCCCTGCAGCCCCATGGGCTGCAGCATACCAAGCCTCCCTGCCCCTCAGAATCTTCCAGAGTTTGCCCAAGTTCATGTTCACTCCATTGGTGATGCCATCCAGCCATCTCATCTCATCCTCTGAAACCCTCTTCTCCTCTGTCCTCAGTCTTTCCTAGCATTAGGGACTTTTCCAGTGAGTTGTCTGTTTGTATCAGATGACCTAAATACTGGAGCTTCAGCTTTAGCGTCAGTCCTTCCAGTGAATATTCAGGGTTGATCTCCCTTAGGATTGCCTGCTTTGATCTTCTAGCAGTCCAAGGGAATTTCAGGAGTCTTCTCCAGCACCACAGTTCAAAGGCACAAATTGTTTGGTGTTCTTCATTCTTTATGGTCCAGCTCTCACAACTGTACAGTGATTTATATATAAATAAAACTTTATTGTTCATTTTTAGAAATGGCTTTAGCTCCAAATTTCTAGTGCTTTTGAAATTTACCCATGTCCATGGTTAATCATCTCAATAATTCTAAAGGTTTTATTTTTAAAAGAAAACAACAGTAATTAACAAAAGATAATAGATGATTTTTTTTCAACTTGCTTTATGTAGGAAGAATGTGAAACATGAAAATAGGGGGAAAGGCTTGACTATAGAGAATAATCCAAGACCAAGATGTTCACCATGATCTTCATACTACATGCTCGGGAGCTATACTTTTCTAAATTTGTTGAACTCCACATATTTTACAGTTTAAACGCTGTGTTGCCAGACTTGGCAAGTTTATGTTAGTCTATTATATAGGAATTATACTAGTAAACAGAAGTTACACTGTCTGAGGAGTAATGATTCAAGTTTGTTAAAGTAATTTTTTCTGATTGGATGCCCCAAAATCAAAATTTCTCATGGCTAAGGGTACTTGTAAATTTATATCATCCTAGTCCTCTGATTGATTGACACTGTGTTTCTGTATTTCTTCTCAGACAAAAGTGAAAATGCCCTTTCCTGGAGAGGTACTCTGTCCTTTTCTAGGCACCTCTCTACCACCAACATTAAGCTATAAACATGTGTAATCAGACCAGAAATTCCTATAAAGAACTATGAGATTTAACCCTTAGCAGTATCCATTTGGTTTTGAGGTGATATCTTAATGATTTTATTTAAAGAAATCACAGTTCTACATCAGGAATTGGAGATAAAATCTTGCTTCCCTAACACTTCTCAGTAATGAACTGACAAGTGAAGCCTGTGCAGTAAGCCAGTAGAAGAATGGTAGCTGTGTCACAAAATTGTAGTAAACTATTCCTTCCTTTCTCCAAATCCCCATCTGTTTTTAAAATTTATTTCTTTTTTAATTGAAGGATAATTGCTTTACAGAATTTTGTTGTTTTCTGTCAAACCTCAACATGAATCAGCTCAGCCATAGGTATACAGATATCCCCTCCCTTCTGAACCTCCCTCCCATCTCCTTCTCCATCCCACTCCTCTAGGCTGATACAGAGCCCCTGTTTGAGTTTCCTGAGCCATACAGCAAATCCAAAACCCCAAGTCTTTCATAAACTCTTCTTGGAATGTGGCAAAATTCTGTAGGTTTCTCATGATTAAGATTGGAAAGATAAAATTTGAAGTTTTGTGCTATAAAAACAAGTCATATTTTCTTCCATCCCCCATACATGAACATGAAGCACATAAATAATTTCATCATACTGAATAAAGGAACAACACAAAAGCATGTACTGTGTAGGAAGCAAGGAGTAAGTTATGTATGGTTAACTGTGGCAAGAGCAAATTGCACCACTTAGTTCCTTTGGTTATTTCTTTGGTTTAAAACTGTTCAGAGATGTGATGGAGAAATAACACCAAAAAATAGGCAGAAAGAGCTCTGTGCATGAACTGATTTTGGAGTAGGCGTTGAGTAGACAAGGGAAAATTGTTCTACCTTCAAAGAAAGCTGTTAATTTCTAGATGCATTATTAAAGGAAGCACTGTGGAGTTCACTGCTGGAACAGGGAACTAATCTTTTTGTTTTTATCTATATATCAAGTCTTAGTCTAGTCTGCTAGCAAAGAGTAGTTCTCTCACTCCACCAGAATGAGACCTATTTTGCTTGCTTGCATATGATTCTTCTTTGTTCACTGCAGCACTCTCTTCTCAGCTACTATTATTGCAATTATTTTCTGTTTTTGCTCTAGGATGTGGTGAGAAGGTGCCTCATCAGAGAGCATGACTCTTTCTAATCCCAACCCACACACTTATGTCAAAGTACTTTTGTTCTTTCCCCAGAGCATTGTGTTCTTCCACCAGCAGTCACTAAGCCAGGAAAGCATGAGGATATTTTGCAATAACACTTGGAATATACACTTTTATTTTTTAGTTGGAATTTCTAGTGTTTATATTTTGAAGGTCACATGTGATGTCACATTCTTAGTCATTAGCTGTCTACGTATTGCTGGGTAAGTAACTGCCAGGTCCATGCCTGCAGCGCTTTCCTAAAATCAGCATGAGAATGAAGAGGAGTTAGCCTTTTATGTGTATAAATGTGTGTGTCCAGATGGTTGAAAGCTACATCACAGCATGTTCAGCAAGCAATCATACAAGGAATTTGATAATAATGAGTTGTAAATAATGAATAGAATTTTTCAGTGAATTGTAGTGATCTGATTATTTGTAAGCATTTCTGTCCTCAGCAATCTTTTTCCCTTTTCTTCTCCTCTTTCCCTTTCTCCCATCATTCCCCTCCTCTTCCCACTTTCTATCCTATTCTCTCATTTTAAGATCTTCATAAGCCATAATATTATTTGACTGGTGGGAAGTGAAAGTGGAGGATTACTGATCAAGGGATTGCTAATGCTGTTTACTACTCATCATTAAACAAATGTTAAGGCTTCATCATTCAATGACCATTGTTCTCTATACAGAGTTCTAGTATAGACTAGTGGTTTAGAGTTTGTAAAGGGAGGGGAATACAAAAATGACTATTCTTTGGCAAGCAGATATTCTTTGCTTTCTTTGTCAATTAATTTGAGCAATCAGTCTTTGTAGCAAGTCTATTGTTAAGGACTCGTACTTTACAGATGGGCTTCCCAGATGATGATAGTTGTAAAGAACCCGCCTGCCAATGCAGGAGACATAAGACTCAGGCTAGATCCCTGGGTTGGGAAGATCTCCTGGAGGAGGGCATGTCAACCCTCTCCAGTTTTTGCCTGGAGAATCCCATGGACAGAAGAGCCTGGTGGGCTGTAGCCCATAGAGTTGCAAAGAGTCAGATATGACTGAGTGACTTACCACACACATATACATTTTACAGATTATAAAACCAAGGTAACTTTCCCAAAAGTTAAACAGTGGGTATGTGGCAGAACTGAGATACTGAACTGTGCAGCCTGATGCTAGACCCTGTGTCCTTAACTTTTGTGCTGTGCTGCCTGGGATGCGAGCTCAGGATGGTAGAAGAGGGAGTACATTCAGATAGCATAATACAAAGCACTATGTGATAACAATATAGATGAAAATGAAAAGGCATTGAGAGGAGGAAGAATATTTCAGACAGGTGAATGGGTGGCATCTGTACTAGCCTTGAGGGCTAGGTAGATTTTGATAGTAGAAATTTAGGAGTGAGAATTTGCTTTTAGTTAGAAGAAATGGCATGAGTACAAGATGCTCCGTCTGGAAGGCAGGTTCAGAAAATAAGTAGTCTAGTGTAGCTGGAGAGAAGGATTGTGTAGACAGTACAGAATAAACGAAGGGGAGGGAGTCACCAGCTTCCCTGAGGTCATGCTCTCCTCTTCCAATCATTCATCCCTCAAGGTTTGGTAGTGGTGGCGGTGGTTTAGTTGCTAGGTCATGTCTGACTGTTGCTACGCAGTGGACTGTAGCCTACCAGGCTCCTCTGTCCATGGGATTTCCCAGGCAAGAATACTGGAGTGGATAGCCATTTCCTTCTTCAGGGAATCTGCCTGATCCAGCAACCAAACCCTAGTCTGCATCATAGGCAGATTCTTTACCACTGAGCCACCAAGGAAGCCTTCACAGGATGAGGTAGGCCACAGCCAAATTTTGCAGGCCCCACTTCATGGGCATTTGGAATAAGGAGGATGATGTGTTTTAAGCTGTGAGGTGGCATGAACAATACTCTTTAGAGCTCAGCTTGGTGGATTAGTACTTTGAAGAAAGTAATGTGAGAAGCAGGAAAAATAATTGAGACTGTATTTGTTTTCTATTGCTGAAAAACAGTCTTACCACAATATTAGGTTAACAGCTTAAAGCAACCACATGTATGATATCAGTTTCTGTGGATCAGGAGTCTAGGCATAGCTTAGCTAGGTCTTCTGCTTAGGGTCTCACAAGGTTACAATCAGTGTCGGCTGGGTCTGTAGTTTCATCTGCAGCTCAGTTAGGAAAAGATTAGCTCTTTTTAGCAGAATTCTGTAGCTTTTGTACTAATGACTCTTGTTTCTTGCCAGCTATTAACCAAAGGCTACCCTCAGCTCCTAAAGATTTCTCTCAGCTCCTACCATGAGCATTTCAATACTGGCATTCCATAACATGGCAGCTTGCTTTTTCAAAGCCAACAAGGAAATGAGAGACTTCAGCTAAACAGCACTATAATCTTAATCACACGTGTCCTGTCACTTTTACCACATTCTGTTGGTTTTTAGCCAACAAATCAAAGGTCACCCCACACTTAAGGGGAGAGGATGACCTACAAGCATGAACATCAGGAAACACACAGGTAGAAACTCATAAAGGCCCTATACTAAGGTCTGCCATAGCCAGATACAGTTGGTGAAACAAACAGTCCAGAGTCTGAATTAAGTAGTATGAATGAAAATAGAAAGGAAGAGTCAAATTCAAAAAATTATGTCTAGGAAAGATAATTATGATTTCTTGCAAAATTCATTGCATATATTAACTCACACATGCCTCAAAATATCTCTGACATAGCTACCAGAAAAATCCTTATTTCACCGGTGGGGACATAGACTTTTAGAAGTTAAGTGCCTAGATCACATACATATGAGCTTCAAAATGAGTGTCCTAATATAGATTTTGAAAGTAGGATGTCAGTCCCTTTCTTTAGTTGTGCTTCCCTGGTGGCTCAGCTAGTAAAAAGAGACCTGGGTTTGATCCCTCAGTTGGGAAGATACCCTGGAAAAAGGAAAGGCTACCATCACTCCAATATTCTGGCCTAGAGAAGTCCATGGACTATATAGTCCACTGAGTCGCAAAGAGACACAACTGAGCAACTTTCACTTTTGAAAGTATAGAGAATTTAAAGAGAGATGGATAAGAAAGACTGATGATTTTAACTAATTTCAACTCTGTTTCAACTCAGGGAAATGTCATGAGAGGCACTATTAAAATAATATGTGTTGTGCATTTACTACATGCCAGGTAGTGTGCTTGGCACTCAATATGCATCATCACATTTAACGTTGCCAACAGCCTATGATAATAGTCTTTTCTCCTGTTTTACAGATCAGAAAACATGAGTGTGCCTGTACTCACTAAATTCTAGTTTCCACAAATACAAAGGGTTGTTATTTTGTTCATATCTCTAATATCTGATACATAAAAAAGTATCACTATATAAATTTTTGAATGAATAGCAAAGCTTATAAGTGGTAGAGTTATGATATGAACTCAGAATAGCTTCACTCTACCTCCTGTAGAAGATAATGCATTCCACTGTAGTCTTGGCAGGAAATCTAGATATGGATGTTCAGCACATATGTAGATTCAATTAATAGAGCTTGAGGAAAAAGTCAAGGCTATGTTCCCTGTAGCGAACATTTATGTGGATATCAAAATCCCTAAAATTAGATGAAATGATTAAGGGAGAGGGTATAAGCCCCAAACCAGAACCTGCAGGAACATCTGTATTTAGAGACTGAGGGGAGGAAGAGGCATTTTAAAAGGCAAAGAAGACAAATACATCAGAGTTGAGATG
Source organism: Nanger dama (assembly GCA_917880005.1). Lineage (NCBI taxonomy): Eukaryota > Metazoa > Chordata > Mammalia > Artiodactyla > Bovidae > Nanger > Nanger dama. The sequence goes on from CAKJTW010000002.1 coordinate 41,546,730, forward strand.
GATATTGATATAAAAGTAAAGGGGAAAGAGAAGGCAGGTGGGTTTTCAGTAATATCAACTAGCACAGGGTAATCAAAGTGCCTCAGAATTAAGGCAAGATAATTATAGTTGAGGATTAGGAGGCCATCAGTTAAGGGTGAACAATTCAGAGAAAATAGGGCATGAGTAATAATCAGGGGAGTGTCTGTGGATGAGGACCTCACTACTGTAAACTACTTTGTAATTTCAGATGAACTAGTACTAGTAACATGAAAGGGATGAAAGATTTTAATAGGAGTAATTGTTGTGTGTTATAAATAGAAGTGTAGGTTCAAGTAGGAAGAAACTAAAGATGGCATAAAGAGAACTGACTACTGATGGAACATACCAGAGAGGAAACAGAAGCAAATGTGGAACCACTAATAGGAAGGGCTGCCTTAGAACAGGCAAAAGACATGTCACCATTCCAAGCAGGAGAAGAATTGGAAACAAAAGTAAAGATCCAATAGAGAAAAATGGAGGGAATTCAAGTGGAAAGTCTTCAATTTTTATGAAAATAGAGGCAAGTTCTTCATACCCAAGAAAGGTGGGAAAGATTTCAGGACTAGAGGATAGTAAGAAATATTTTAATTAATTGAGGCAACAGTTGAACAAAAGTTTATTCAATGTTTACTCTAAAATAAGCAGAAAATTCAACAGAGAAGACAGTAAAGAATAATAATAATCATTATTGGGAACCCAACTGAGGAGAAAGAGCATGAACTTTTAATACATGTCAGCAGCGTGGTTTCATAAATTTACCCAGCTTCTGAAAAGGGGTTGTTAAAGGAAGTTAATGGTCCTGCACAGAGTTGGGAACTGAAACTATGAGAATGACAGGCAAGCATGGAGGAATGAAAGCTGGATTCTAGACATCAGTAAAGACAGTATTGGCATGGTCTGAGTTGATCAATGATGTGACTGAATATTGAGAGGACTTGAGAATCTAAAGATGTGATTTGGATACTAGAAATAAATAACATGCTTATCATCAAAAGGAATGAGGTACATTTGAAACCCTGAAGTAAAATAGTTAAACTAATTATAATGCCCTTTCCGCAGTTTCAAAGGTTAAGTAAGGGACTATGAAGCAGGGAGGCCTGGCGTGCTGCGATTCATGGGGTCGCAAAGAGTCGACACGACTGAACTGACTGACTGATGAAGCAAAGGTATCAGATGCTGGAAATAAACATAAATGAATATGGCAGAGGACGAGAGGGGAGGAGAAGATAACTGACCAGGCATCAAGACAGTTAGGGTGTTATGATAGAGGTCATAAACACAGCAGTAAGGACAGAGCTTAGATGTCAAGATTCAAAAATAGAGGTTGATAGAGATAGAACAATAGCCTAAGAAATAACAGTAGAAGAATGTTTTTCAGGTTGATCAGGTCTTCAGATGCAAAGTTAGCAGAGAGTGACTGTTAGAGAAGCAAGTACATGTAGCAGGAAGGTAAAGAGTTATTTTAAATAAGATATAAGCATTGTTCCCTGCCCATACTACCTTATCACCCCTTTACAGGTGATCCTTCTAATCCTTAAAATTACCTGTAAGGCATTTTCCCCCATTTTACAAATGAAATATTCTGGTTCTGGAATTTGAATTTTTGCCTTCACTTTAAAATCTAAAGCTTTACAACATACTGACTTTCAGTGGTTTTTAAAATGTTACTGTAACCTTCAAAGACTAACTAGAAATTATGTCTGATATTTGAAATGGATATGAAACACAATGGTCTTTTTAAGGTATAATTTACATAGATAACATTATATTAGTTTCAAGAGTACAATATAATGATTCAACATTAAAGTATACTGGGAAGTGATCACCACAATAAGTCTAGATAACATCCATCTCTACCCATATCCATAATCTTTTTCTTAAGAACTTTTAAGATCTACTCTATGCAATACAATATTATTAACTATGACTACCATGCCACACTTTGGCCACCTGATACAAAGAACCAAATCATTGGAAAAAGACCTTGATGCTGGGAAGGATTGAGGGCAAGAGGAGAAGGGGCAACAGAGGATGAGATGGTTGGATGGCATCGCTGACTGAATAGATATGAGTTTGAGGAAACTCAGGGAGATAAGGAAGGATGGGGAAGCCTGGCATGCTGCCATCCATAGTCAGACATGACTTAATGATTAAACAACAGCTACAACCATGCCACACACTACATCCTCATGACTTTTTATTTTATAACTAGAAGTTTGTGTCTTTGGGCCCATTTCACTCCACACTATTCCCCACTCCTGACAACCACCGATCTGTTTTCTGTATCCATGAGCTCCTTATTTTTTTTAAGATTACATATACAAATGAAATCATATGGTATTTGTCTTTCTCTGGTTTATTTCACTGAGCATAATGTTCTCAAGGTCCATCCATGTTGTCTTGAATGGAATGGAAAGACTGAGTATCACTTCATGGCAGATAGATTGGAAAACAATGGAAACAATAACAGACTTTATTTTCTTGGGCTCCAAAATCACTGAAGATGGTGACTGCAGCCATGAAATTAAAAGATGCTCCCTCCTTGGAAGAAAAGCTATGACCAACCTAGACAGCCCAGCAATCCCACTGCTGGGCATACACACCGAGGAAACCAGAATTGAAAGAGACACATGTACCCCAATGTTCATTGCAGCATTGTTTATAATAGCCAGGACATGGAAACAGCCTAGATGTCCATCAGCAGATGAATGGCTAAGAAAGCTGTGTACATATACAAAATGGAGTATTACTCAGCCCTTAAAAAGAATACATTTGAATCAGTTCTAATGAGATGGATGAAACTGGAACCAATTATACAGAGTGAAGTAAGCCAGAAAGAAAAACACCAGTACAGTATACTGACACATATATATGGAATTTAGAAAGATAGTAATGATGACCCTGTATGTGAGACAACAAAAGAGACACAGAGGTATAGAATGGACTTTTGGCCTCTGAGGGAGAGGGAGAGGGTGGGATGATTTGGGAGAATGGCATTGAAACATGTATACTATCATGTAAGAAACGAAGCACCAGTCTATGTTCAATACAGAATACAGGATGCTTGGGGCTGGTGCACGGGATGATCCAAAGAGATGATATGGGGTGGGAAGTGGGAGGGGGCTTTGGCATTGGGAGATTGGTACACCTGTGGCTGATTCATGTCAATGTATGACAAAACCAATACAGTATTGTAACGTAAAATGAAGTAAAAATAAAATTAAAAAAATTTTTTTTAAAAAGCAGAGACATTACTTTGCTGACAAAGGTCCATCTAGTCAAAGCTATGATTTTTCCAGTAGTCATGTATGGATGTGTGAGTTGGACCATAGAGAAAGCTGAGGACCAAAGAACTGATGCTTCTGAACTGTGGTGTTGGAGAAGACTCTTGAGAGTCCCTTGGACAGCAAGATCAAACTAGTCAACCCTAAAGGAAATCAACACTGAGTATTTACTGGAAGGTCTGATGCTGAAGCTGAAACTCCAATACTTTGGCCTCCTGATGAGAATAACTGATTCATTAAAAAGACCCAGATGCTGGGAAAGATTGAAAGCAGGAGAATGAGGGGAAGACAGAGGATGAGATGGATGGATGGCATCACCGACTTGATGGGCATGAGTTTGAACAAGCTCTTGGAGTTGGTGATGGACAGCAAAACCTGGCATACTGCAGCCCACAGGAATGCAAAGAATTGGATACAACGGAGCAACTGAACCGACTATATATATGTATATACTATATGTATGTGTGTGTGTTTCTATGTACATGTGTGTGTACACACACAACACGTTTTCTTTATCCATTCATCTATTGACAAATGCTTAGGTTGTTTCCACAATCTTGGCTATTGAAAATAATGCTGTACTAAAATCAGATTGATTATATTCTTTGCAGCCAAAGATGGAGAAGTTCTGTACAGTCAGCAAAAACAAGACCAGGAGCTGATTGTGGCTCAGATCATAAACACCTTATTGCAAAATTTAGACTTAAATTGAAGAAAATAGGGAAAACCACTAAAGTATTCAGACATGACCTAAATCAAATCCCTTAGGATTATACAGTGGGAGTGACAAATAGATTTAAGGAATTATATCTGATAGAGTGCCTGAAGAACTATGGATGGAGGTTCATATCACTGTACTGGAGGTGATAATCAAAATTATCCCCAAGAAGAAGAAATGCAAAAAGGCAAAATAGTTTTCTGAGGAGGCCTTATAAATAGCTGAGAAAAGAAGTGAAGGCAAAGGAAAAAGGAAAGATTTACCTATCTAAATACAGAGTTCCAAAGAATAGCAGGAGAGATAAGAAAGCCTTCCTCAGTGATCAATCAAAGAAATAGAGGAAAACAGTAGAATGGGAAAGACTAGAGATCTCTTCAAGAAAATTAGAGATACCAAGGGAACATTTCATGCAAAGATGGGCACGTAAAGGACAGAAACAGTAGATAAAATAGAAGCAGAAGATATTAAGAAGAGGTGACAAGAATGCACAGAAGAACTATACAAAATGATTTTATTGATCCAGATAACCATGGTGGTGTGATCACATAGACATCCTGGAATGTGAAGTCAAGTGGGCCTTAGGAAGGATCACTATTAACAAAGCTAGTAGATGTGATGGAATTCCAGCTGAACTATTTCAAATCCTGAAAGATGATGCTGTGAAAGTGCTGCACTCAGTATGCCAGCAAATTTGAAAAACTCAGCAGTGGCCACAAGACTGGAAAACATCAGTTTTCATTCTAATCCCAAAGAAAGGCAATGCCAAGAATGTTCAACCTACTGCACAATTGTGCTCAACTCACACGCTAGTAAAGTAATGTTCAAAATTCTCCAAGCCAGGCTTCAGCAACACATGAACCGTGAACCTGCAGATGTTCAAGCTGAATTTAGGAAAGGCAGAAGAACCAGAGATCAGATTGCCAACATCTGTTGAATCATAGGAAAAACAAGAGAATTCCAGAAAAAACATTGACTTCACTAAAGTCTTTGACTGTGAATCACAACAACTGTGGAAAATTGGTAAAGAGATAGGAATACTAGACCACCTTACTTGCCTCCTGAGAAATCTGTATGCAGGTCAAGAAGCAACAGTTGAACCAGAACATGGAACAATGGGCTGGTTCCAAATTGGGAAAGGAGTACGTCAAGGCTGTACTTGCTTATTTGACTTCTATGCAAAGTACATCATGTGAAATGCTGGACTGGATGAAGCACAAGCTGGAATCAATATTGCAGGGAGAAATGTCAATAATCTCAGATATGCAGATGATACCACCCTTATGGCTGAAAGTGAAGAGGAACTAAAGAGCCTCTTGAAGGTGAAAGAGGAGAGTGAAAAAGCTGGCTTAAACTCAATATTCAAAAAACAAAGATCATGGCATCCAGTCCCATCACTTCATGTCAAATAATAGGTGAAGAAACAATGGAAATAGTGACAGAATTTATTTTCTTGGGTTCCAAAATCACTTCAGCTTGTGACTGCAGCCGTGAAATTAAAAGACACGTGTTCCTCGGAAGAAAAGTTATGACCAACCTAGACAGTATATTAAAAGCAGAGACATTACTTTGCTGACAAAGGTCCATCTAGTCAAAGTTATGATTTTTCCAGTAGTCATGTGTGGATGGGTGAGTTGGACCATAAGAATTGATGCTTTTGAACTGTGGTGTTGGAGAAGACTGTTGAGAGTCCCTTGGATAGCAAGGAGATCCAACCAGTCCATCCTAAAGGAAATCAGTCCTGAATATTCATTGGAAGGACTGATGCTGAAGCTGAAACTCCTTTGGCCACCTGATGCAAAGAACTGACTCATTAAAAAGACCCTGATACTGGGAAAGATTGAAGGCAGGAGGAGAAGGGGAAGACAGGATGAGATGGATGGATGGCATCACCGACTCAGACATGAGTTTGAATAAGCTCTGGGAGTTGGTGATGGACAGGGAAGCCTGGCATGCTGCAGGCCCAGGGGATTGCAGAAAGTCGGAAACACCTGAGCGGCTCAACTAACAAACTGACTGACCATCTGTTTGTCTTCTTTTGAAAAATGTCTCTTCTGATCCTCTGCCCATTTTTCATTCAGATTATTTTTTTTAATTGAGTTGTATGTACAATGTGTTGTTCTTGAATTATATTCAGCTCTAAAAGTTTCATGTAAGTTTCAGCTTACATATATAATCCTCCTTTTTAAATTTTTTTTTAGAGAAACATCTTGGTGTCTTTTCCTTAATGAAATTAAGGAACTACAAATGCATTCTAGATAATACATTGAATTTCTGCAACTATAACCTAAAACCCTAAGTTAATATTTATCTTGCCTTACTTTTCAGGTGCAAAAATGAAACCAAATTCAAAACAGAAGAAGTGTTTTGGGCTTACAATTTCTGCCCAACTCCATACTCCTGGACTGCACTTCTGGGCCTTATTTTATATCTTATTTTCTTCGCACCTGGTAAACAAAGACTCTGTTGTTATTATTGTTATTTTAATTAAATTGTCTCTATTTAGAGAACACAAGCTACTCTTTTAAATTCCTTACATGCTACTTTACTGAAATTCTTCATTTTGTACTTCTCAGGTATGGGACCAATGCCTTGGACTGTGAATTCTGAAATATATCCCCTTTGGGCAAGAAGCACAGGAAATGCATGTTCATCTGGAATAAACTGGATTTTCAATGTTCTGGTGTCACTGACATTTTTACACACAGCAGAGTATCTTACATACTATGGTAAGAGAATATAGTTTCATTTTTACTTTAAACTCTTGTTTTTGACTGAAAAACTAAATGGTTATATTTTGCTATTATAAATATCTCTGTAAGGCTGTCTTATTCCCCAGAATCCTTGGAAATGTTTCTGGGAAAGATAAGAGGAACTGTCCTTAGCTTTCATCCACCCACTTACACTTCAAACCCAAACACCTCCCAGCTATCCCTCAGTTGGAAGTCTTCACAACAAGGCCTTTAGTTTAATGGAAAAACATAAACAACAGAGAATTATAGAAAGATCCTGGAATCTAGGGGTAATGCTTGAAAATGTCTCTTAACTCGGATGGATTGTATCCAAGAGTAGAATCAAGGAGGGTCAAAGTAGCTCCCCCAGATGTTGTGCTGTGTGCTGTGCCTTCCACTCTATCATATCTGCTGTTCAGACCAAAGTATTTCAGGATCCACTGAGACCAGCACTTACCATGCTGAAACTATAAACATAGCAGAGGTGTTCATGTAAAGTGTAGAGAGACCATAACTTGAAGAAAACAATCTTGAGAAGTGACTGAGTTAGGAAAAAGACTTTGGGAAGCTACTTCAGGTTTATCTTTACTAAAATGAAAAGGCGTCTATTTAGCAAGAGAATTTCTTCATTGTCTGTATGAGTTTATAGGCTGTGAATGGATTCTAAATGATGAAATAGGGTTTTCATGCTAATCTCCTGAGCCTCTGTGATTATATACTGAATGTCTATTGCTTAGAACACCCCCCCATTGCCCCTGTTCGCCATCCCCCCTTCATGGATCACATTTCCTGGGGAAGGGGCTTGCATGACTCAATGAAGGTATGAGCCATAATGTACAGGGCAACCCAAGTTGGATGGTTCATGGTGAAGAGTTCTTAGAAAATGTGGTCCACTAGAGGAGGAGATGGCAAACTACTCCAGTAACCTTGCCTGGAGTACCCCATGTACAGTAAGAAAGGCAAAAGATATGACACCAGAAGATGAGCCCACCAGGTCAGAAGGTGTCCAATATTCTACTGGGGAAGAACAGAGGACAATTACAAATAGCTCCAGAAAGAATGAAGAGGATGGGCCAAAGTGGAAACAGTTGCAAATGTGTCTAGAGTGAAAGTAAAATTTGATACTGTAAAGAACAATATTGCATAGGAACTTGGAATGTTAGGTCCATGAATCAAGGTGAATTGGACATGGTCCAGAAGGAGATGGCGAGATTGAACATCAAAATCTTAGGAATCAGGGAACTAAAAGGGAAGAGAATGGGTGAATTTAACTCAAATGAGCATTATATCTGTTACTGTAGGCAAGAATCCTGTAGAAGAAATGGAGTAGCCCTCATAGTCAACAAAAGAGTCTGAAATGCAGTACTTGGGTGCAGGCTTAAAAAACAACAGAATGATCTTGGTTTCTTTCCAAGGCAAACCATTGAACCTCTGAGTAATCCAATCCAAGTGTGTCCCAACCACTGATGCCAAAGAAGCTGCAGTTATTGCTAGTGGTAAAGAGCCTGCCTGCCAATGCAAGAGACATAAGAGACTCGGGTTTGATCCTTGGGTCAAAAGATCCGCTGGAGGAGGAAGTGGCAACCCACTCCAGTATTCGTGCCTGGAAAATCCCATGGACAGTGGAGCCTGGCAGGCTATAGTACACGCGGTTGTAAAGAGTTAGATATGACTGAAGCAACATAGCATGCACACATGCTTGCCCCAACCACTGATGCCGAAGAAGCTGATGTTGATGGGTTCTATTAAGACCTACAAGACCTTCCAGAACAACATCCAAAAAAAAAAAATGTCCTTTTCATCTTAGGGGATTGTAATTTAAAAATAGGAAATCAAGAGATACCTGGAAAAACAGGCAAATTTTGCCTTGAAGTACAAAGTGAAGCAGGACAAAGGCTAATTTGTTGGCGAACACACTGATTATATATAGTGAACAACCTTTTCCAAAACACAACAGACAACTCTAAAATGGATATCACCAGATGCTTAGTAACAAAATCAGATTGATTATGGTCTTTGCAGCCAAAGATGGAGACGCTCTATCATTTCATTTCAGTTCAGTTCATTCACTCAGTCGTGTCCGACTATATGTGACCCCATGAATCGCAGCATGCCAGGCCTCCCTGTTCATCACCATCTCCCGGAGTTCACTCAGACTCATGTCCATAGAGTCCATGATGCCATCCAGCCATCTCGTCCTTTGTTGTCCCCTTCTCCTCCTGCCCCCAATCCCTCCCAGCATCAGAGTCTTTTCCAATGAGTCAACTCTTTGCATGAGGTGGCCAAAGTACTGGAGTTTCAGCTTTAGCATCATTCCTTCCAAAGAAATCCCAGGGTTGATCTCCTTCCAGAATGGACTGGTTGGATCTCCTTGCAGTCCAAGGGACTCTCAAGAGTCTTCTCCAACACCACAGTACAAAAGCATCAATTCTTCAGTGCTCAGCTTTCTTCACAGTCCAACTCTCACATCCATACATGACTACTGGAAAAATGATAGCCTTGACTAGACAGACCTTAGTCGGCAAAGTAATGTCTCTGCTTTTGAATATACTATCTAGGCTGGTCATAACTTTTCTTCTAAAGAGTAGGCGTCTTTTAATTTCATGGCTGCAGTCACCATCTGCAGTGACTTGAGCCTCAAAAAATAAAGTCTGACACTGTTTCCCCATCTATTTCCCATGAAGTGATGGGACCAGATGCCATGATCTTCGTTTTCTGAATGTTGAGCTTTAAGCCAACATTTTTGCTCTCCTCTCACTTTCATCAAGAGGCTTTTTAGTTCTTCTTCACTTTCTGCCATAAGGGTGATGTTATCTGCATATCTGAGGTTATTGATATTTCTCCTGGAAATCTTGATTCCAGCTTGTATTTCTTCCAGTCCAGCGTTTCTCATGATGTACTCTGCATATAAGCTAAATAAGCAGGGTGACAATATACAGCCTTGATGTACTCCTTTTCCTATTTGGAACCAGTCTGTTGTTCCATGTACAGTTCTAACTCTTGCCTCCTGACCTACATTTAGGTTTCTCAAGAGGCAGGTCAGGTGGTCTGGTATTCCCATCTCTTTCAGAATTTTCCACAGTTTATTGTGATCCACACAGTCAAAGGCTTTAGCATAGTCAATAAAGCAGAAGTAGATGTTTTTCTAGAAATTTCTTGCCTTTTCCATGATCCAGTGGATGTTGGCAATTTGATCTCTGGTTCCTCTGCCTTTTCTAAAACCAGCTTGAACATCAAGGAGTTCATGGTTCACGTATTGCTGAAGCCTGGCTTGGAGAATTTTGAGCATTACTTTACTAGCATGTGAGATGAGTGCAATTTTGTGGTAGTTTGAGCATTCTTTTCATTGCCTTTCTTTGGGATTGGGATGAAAACTGACCTTTTCAGTCCTGTGGCCACTGCTGAGTTTTCCAAATTTGCTGGCATATTGAGTGCAGCACTTTCACAGCATCATCTTTCAGGATTTGAAATAGCTCAACTGGAACTCCATCACCTCCACTAGCTTTGTTCAGAGTGATGTTTTCTAAGGCCCACTTGACTTCACATTCCAAGAGGTCTGGCTCTAGATGAGTGATCACATCATCATGATTATCTGGGTCTTGAAGATCTTTTTGTACAGTTCTTCTGTGTATTCTTGCCACCTCTTAATATCCTCTGCTTCTGTTAGGTCCATACCATTTCTGTCCTTTATTGAGCCCATCTTTGAATGAAATGTTCCCTTGGTATCTCTAATTTTTTTGAAGAGATCTCTAGTCTTTCCCATTCTGTTGTTTTCCTCTATTTCTTTGCATTGATCACTGAAGAAGGCTTTCTTATCTCTTCTTGCTATTCTTTGGAACTCTGCATTCAGATGCTTATATCTTTCCTTGTCTCCTTTGCTTTTCACCTCTCTTCTTTTCACAGCTATTTGTAAGGCCTCCCCAGACAGCCATTTTGCTTTTTGTATTTCTTTTCCATGGGGATGGTCTTGATCCCTGTCTCCCATACAGTGTCACGAACCTCCCCATCCATAGTTAATCAGGCACTCTATCTATCAGATCTAGGCCCTTCAATCTATTTCTCACTTCCACTGTATAATCAAAAGGATTTGATTTAGGTCATACCTGAATGGTCTATGGGTTTTCCTTACTTTCTTCTGTTTAAGTCTGAATTTGGTAATAACGAGTTCATGATCTGAGCCACAGTCAGTTCCTGGTCTTGTTTTTGTTGACATGCAAAATGCACATGAGTGAACACTGGGCTGGATGAAGCACAAGTTGGGGTCAAGATTGCTGGGAGAAATATCAACAACCTCAGATACACAGATGATACTACCCTTATGGCAGAAAGCAAAGAGGAACTAAAGAGCCTCTTGATGAAGGTGAAAGAGGAGAGTGAAAAGACTGACTTGGAACTCAACATTCATAAATCTAAGATCATAGCATCCAGTCCCATCACCTCATGCCAAATAGAAGGGGGAGAAGTGGAAGCAGCAACACATTTTATTTTCTTGGGCTCCAAAATCACTGGGGATGGTGACTGCAGTCATGAAATTCAAAGATGCTTGTCCCTGGAAGGAAAGCTATGATGAACCTGGACAGCATATTAAAGAATAGAGACCTCACTTTGCCCACAAAGGTCCATATAGTCAAAGCCATGATTTTTCCAGTAGTCATGTATGGATATGAGAGTTGGACCATAAAGAAGACTGAGTGATGAAAAATTGATGCTTTCAGATTGTGATGCTGAAGAGTCTTGAGAGTCCCTTGGACTTCAAGAGATCAAACCAGTCAATGCTAAAGGAAATCAACCCTAAATATTCATTGGAAGGACTGATGGTAAAGCTGAAGCGCCAAGTACATTGGCCACCTGATGCAAAGAGCCAAGTCACTGAGGAAGATGCTGATGTGGGGGAAAGATTGAAGGCAGATGAGGAAGGGCACAGCAGAGCATGAGATGGTTAGATATCATCACTGACTCAGTGGACATGAATTCACGGAAACTGGGGGATATTGGAGAACCCAGGAGCCTGATGTGTTGCAGTCTGTGATGTCCCTAGTTGGACAGGAGTTAGCAACTGAACAATAAATGCTTAGACCATTCTCAGATCCTCTCCCCCATTCATCACTGCATTTCACCTCGTCTCACCTCATCCCATATTCTGGCTACTTATAATTTTTTTTTGTAAGAACAAATTTATTTGTCAGTTCCTCTATCTACCCTCTCATTGCTGCACCTTGAGCTTAGGCCAGGATTATACTTTGTTCACCAATATATTCCCCATGCTTTCCAGGGCATCCTATTAAGCACTCAGAAGTGTTTGTCAAATGAATAAATACATAGGTGAACTTTTAAATGAATGATGAATATGTGGAAACATCATATGTCTCTTCCTCCTCTCTTATGAACATTATGATTTGGTATTTAGTTTTATTTAAAACTATTTATCTGATGCTTTTTTTCCTAATCTTTATGAAACTCCTCTCTCTCCCAAACACAATTTAAAACATTTAGAAATATTTATTTTTTGGAAAGGAAAAGCACTGGCATTTTAAACTGGATGTATATTTAGTATGTTCAGCTTTATCCCATTTGGCAATTAGAATGTTTTACATAAATTTGTAAGCTTAACTTCCTAACAGCATTAATATAAACACAATAAATATTTACCCATATTTTCTGATCCTGGAGAATACTAAAATATTTAAATATGGACTTATTTATTGAGAAAGCATTTTTTAATGGAAAGTCATAGACTATTAAAATAATAAAAGTCTACATGGTAAGACTTTTGATAGCAAAGCTCCTCTTCTTGAATCAGTTCTGTCAGGAAAACATGAGGCCACAGAAGTAAAATTTAAATAGGGCATAGCCAGGCTTCTTTCAAAAATATCTCAGTAGAAGAAGCTTTTTGTTTCGCATTAAGCCAGACTTCTTTCTTGTCAGCACACTGTCCATTAGGTTTTCACTAGTGGAACAATATCTCAGCTCAGGTTAGAGTTTTTCTGTTTATTGCCCTATATTTTAACCTAGAGGTTACTGATTGTTGTAAGCTATATGTTTATATTCCTGACAACGAATAGGCACCATAATGATGTATTTCTCTGGAAATATTCATGTCTTCTTTTACTTTTTATTGTTTCATAAGACCTCAAGTCTTGATTCCTTCCTAAACTACACTGCCTAGAAAGGTCTGGGCCCCATTCAGTAATGTTTATTACAAAAAATTATCATTAAAATGTCACCAGTATATCACTTTATTTATAGGACATGTGACTAAATAGATCCCTTGTTGAGCATTATTAAAGTTCTGTGTTGAATCTTTAATTCATTTTGTGTAATTCAATTAAATATGTTTTAATCTGATGCTTAATATAAGGACTCTAATAAGATTTATTTCCTTTAGAATAAAATTGCACTGTTTAACAATCCTAACAGATTTGCTTCAGACATCTTTTTCATTTTCATCCTAATAATTAAGAAAATGAGTTACATAATTGACTTGCCCGTTACATGAAGCGGATCACAGCCTCCCAGGCCTGCCTGCACTTCTGCTGGCTTAACCACAGGTCGCACCAGTGAAGCCTATATACACAGTTGTAGCATTTGCTGTCTTTAGATTATTCAGATTTTTATAGCTGTATCTTGCTTTTTAATAGAATTTTCTTTATGTTCTTTGGCTTTGGGAATCTTGTTCACACACACAAGAAATTGTATAGCCTTTAAGAATGTCAGTAATCCATCTAATTGCTTTTACCTGTAAGAGTTTAGTATGAAAAGATTTGATTTGTTACTTCCAATCATGCCATTGTACTTAAATTGAGAAAGATGATGAATATTTTCTAAGTATTATATTTTATAAAGGCAGACTATATTTACTCCTTTAGATATTTTAGAGTTTAGCATCCCAGTTTAGTCTAAAATGTTTTATCATCTGCACCTATTGTTTTACCTCCACAATTTTCCTTATCTGTATTTAGAATATAAGACTTCACCTCTGTCATTTTTTTGCTCAAAATTCCACATCCTCCAAGAGCCAGCTTGTCATAGCACCCCTTAGATGAAAACATTCTTGATTTATTAGCCATGCTGATCTTACTAGTCACTGTTCTTCCCTAGTCACTTAGTGTAATTTGATAATGTCTATCACTTTTGGGGGCAACTAACATCCAAAATTCTTTCTAGTCTATGCAGTTTATAGCGAGGAAGGATTTATTTTCCCTGTCAGATCAGGAAACTAAAATCAAGACAATTCAAGAAACTACACAAAGATTCAGCCTGTGTAGCTTTCTGACTTTCAGACCCACAGTGTCTACAGAGCCTTCCTCTCACTGTAGCACTCTGATATGCATGCCAGATGACCTAGTATTATGTTTTAATTTTTTATCAAGTATGATGTAAAAATATATAACTTGTAGTATAATGTAGACCAAACTGAAATGAAGTAAAGGAGCCTTGTATTTATAAATGCAATTTTATTTTTATTAAAGAAAAAATTTGATTTATACGGGTCCAGCTCCTTAAGAATTATATAGCTTCTGATGATTTAAGCTAACAAATTATGTCTTGATTTATCAGTCCTTTTATATATATGTTTTAATATCTCATAGTTTACCTCTGCTTCCCTTTTATTTTCTCATGGCTGCTCATTCAATGGAGCAGATTCTTTGCAGTAGCCAGTTCAGCAGCATTTTCCTCTGTAGTTTTACTTGAGTCTTCCCAAGAAGTGTTTATATGGATAGTACTGAAATGGTTACTTCTAGACCTGTCCTAAAGAAAGTAGTCTTAATAATGTCTTTCCACGTTCTGTAGTGACAACAAACTGAGAAATATTTTTCAGTTCTTTAACTGCTGTACTTTTCAGCTTCAAGCTTGACTTTCAAATATATAGTCATGTTGTCTGGTTTAGGCCTTTATTTCAAATCTCCTACCCAATGTATTCCATCTAGCAGTCAACAAGAGAATATTCATTCTCTAAACTCTCCAATGAATCAGCACTGTGCTAGGAACCCAGAGACAAGCCATAGACTCTGGGCTTGAGGAGACCACTTTTGCTGGTCTCCTCCTCAAGCATACCATTACCACCTCTCCTATACCTGGTCCTACTGGGCTGTAAAACTTACAGAATTACAATTTAAACCATAAATTTAAATAGGAACTGATAAATTATCTTATTTTACTTAATGAGGAAACTGAGGTCCAAGGAGGAGGTTAAATGACTGTCTAGAATTGACATGTTGTTTTTGTTGCTCAGTTGCTCAGCCGTGTCTGACTCTTTGTGACCTCATGGACTGCACCATGCCAGGCTTCCCTGTCCTTCACCATCTCCCAGAACATGCTCAAACTCATGTCTATTGAGTAGGTGATTCCATCCAACCATCTCATCTTCTGTCATCCCCATCTCCTCCTGCCTTCTATCTCTCCCAACATCTGATATTGGGTCTTTTCTAATGAGTCATCTCTTTGCATCAGGTGGCCAAATCATTGGAGTTACAGCTTCAGCATTAGTCCTTCCAATAAATATTCAGGGTTGATTGCCTTTAAGATTGACTAATTTGATCTCAAGAGTCTTATCCAACACCACAGTTCAAAAGCATCAATTCTTTGGCGCTCAGCCTTCTTTATGGTCCAACTCTCACATCCATACATGACTACTGGAAAAACCATAGCTTTGACTAGATGAACCTTTGTCAACAGATTAGTGTCTCTGCTTTTTGATATGCTATCTAGGTTGGTCATAGCTTTTCTTCCAAGGAGCAAGCATCTTTTAATTTCATGGATTCAGTCACCACCTGCAGTGATTTTGGAGCCCAAGAAAGTAAAGTCTGTCACTGTTTCCATTGTCTCCCCATCTATTTGCCATAAAGTGATGGGACCGGATGCCATGATCTTAGTTTTTTGAATGTTAAGTTTGAAGCTAGCTTTTTCACTCTCCTCTTTCACCTTAATCAAGAAGGTGTTAGTTCTAGAAGGTCTTGTAGATCTACACAAAACCATTCAACTTCAGCTCCTTCAGCATTAGTGGTTGGAGCATAGACTTAGATTAATGTGATATTGAATGGTTTGCCTTGGAGAGGAACTGAGATCATTCTGTTTTTGAGATTGCATCCAAGTACTGCATTTCAGAGTCTTTTGTTGACCATGATGGCTACTCCATTTCTTCTAAGGAATTCTTGCCCACAGTAGTAGATATAATGATCATCTGAATTAAATCTATTCATTCCTATCCATCTTAGTTAGCTGATTCCTAAAATGACAATGTTTACTCTTGCCATCTCCTGTTTGACCACTTCCAATTTGCCTTTATTCATGGACCTAACATTCCAGGTTCCTATGCAACATTGCTCTTTACAGCATCAGAATTTACTTTCACCACCTCATGCATCTACAACTGGGTATTGTTTCCCCTTTTGCTCAGCCTCTTTATTTCTTCTGGAGCTATTTCTCAACTTTCTCCAGTAGGATACTGGACAGCTACTGAGCTGGGAGGTTCATCTTTCATTGTCATACCTTTTGCCTTTTCATATTGTTCATGGGGTTCTGTAAGGCAAGAATACTGAAGTGGTTTGTGATTCCCTTTTCCAGTGGACCACATTTTGTCAGAACTCTCCACCATGACCCATTCATCTTGGGTGGCCCTATACAGCATGGTACATAGTTTCGTTGAGTTAGAATGTAGCCCATCATGTCCCTCTGTCCATGGAGTTTTCCTGGCAAGAATACTGGAACAATGTGCCATTTCCTCCTCCAGAGGATCTTCCTGACCCAGGGATTGAACCCACGTCTTGCTTCTCCTCCATTGGCAGGAGGATTCTTTACCACTGAGAAGCCCCAAGTGCTATGGACACACATACAAAAATGGACTGTAGGAGCCTCAGAGAATGAATGGGACACTAGTTAAGAAACTCTTACAGTACTGCAGGTAAAGAGGAAGGCTTTTAAATCAGAGATGTCTAGAAATGGCAAAAAGTGGTCATCTTTGGATTGTATGTGAGAGTAGATCCAACAGGATTTTCTAAGAGTGGATATTGGTTGGGAGAGTAAGAGAAAACTCTGTTGACTCCTAAACTTTGAGCTTTGATTCAAGAAATCAGCAGTGTCATCACTGAATGTGGTTCTGGAAGCACTACACTCAAAATAAATGAGAAGAAAATTTCTTCCTGAAAGTGCCTTCAGTCTAGTGGCTAACACAAATATATTCACATAATTATAATGCTACTTTGTTGTTATATACCACTCTGCCTCAGCAAAGTGTTGTCAAAGCACAACTCTAACCAGGGAAGTGAGGACAGATTTCAAAATAGAAGTTATTCTGAGCCTGGGCTATCATTCTTCTTGAGTTTGGTATTACATAACTTGAGTTTAGAAAGACAAACTATTATATTCACAGAATTAAAAAACAATTAGAGTAAACCAAATAACTAAGCTGTAAGCAAATTTTTGGTTCCATTTCAGACCACAGTCATGCATTACTGACCAGAAACAGAAGTTAAAATCAAGTCCCCTTTCCAATGTAAGCCTTTACATATATAGTATTTTCCATTGCAGGAGCCTTCTTCCTTTATGCCGGATTCGCTCGATGGGTCTCCTTTTCATCTACGGCTGTCTTCCTGAGACCAAAGGGAAAAATTAGAGGAAATTGAATCACTGTTTGACAACAGGCTATGTACATGTGGTGCTTCAGATTCTGATGAAGGGAGATATATTGAATATATTCGGGTAAAGGGAAGTAACTACCATCTTTCTGACAACGATGCTTCTGATGTGGAATAATTATCAGCTGCTTATATATTTAGTCATTTAAACAAACTTGGGAGAGAAGAACAGCAATTGGTGACCTCACTGCCCTGCTTTTAATCTGGTTCTTTCAACAGTCTAGTTTTGAATGACTTCATATCCTAGAATATTTGATTCCAAGGAAGATACCATTACAATGACATTTTTTTTCACATACAACGATGTAAAAAAATTTACAGAGATTTTAAAATAATAATTAATGGACAAATGTGTGTAATTCCTTCCTGAAATAGTTTAAAATGAATATTGTACCCAGTGACTTCAGTGATATCCTCTTTTCCTAAGACTATATATAATTATTAGTGGCAATTGAGTCAGTGCTAATCCAGCCAAATCATATATGTATGATATACTTATGACAAAGGATGCTAAAATATGGTCCAAAGGTATTTTCTGTCAAAGCATGGTCTGTTGGCCCTAATTTTTCCTAACAATGAGGCACTTATCTGTGATCAGATATTAGAAAAAAATTACATTTAAGCTTTCATCAACAAATTCAAAAGTGTCTCCTACAAGGGCACAGCTGTCCTTATATCCTTTGTATTCTACATTTTCATTTCTCTCTCCAATTCAAATCTTGAAAATTCTTCAGCAGCTGACTCTGTACAGAATCTTTTGAACATTATAAAAAGCAGGTCTTTTTAGGTTTATTTTCCTACATATTTTTTGCATCAGTTAAGAAGTATACATTTGCACAGATTAGCTAGCAAGTTTTGATAAGTATATTTTATTGCTAGAAAGAAAGAAAAGATTTTTATGGACCTTAAAGATTTTTAACCCTGAGTTAGTCACTTAAGTGTGCAGCTGTAAACACAAAATAGCACTAGATCAACTGTATTTCAGGGTCAGTTGTTGTTCAAGCCAAAATCCCCTGTATTCACAACTTCAGCCATCAACTTTGGATTCCTACTATTTGTGCCTTTTTTGTGTTACATAAATAGCTTCTAGCAGACTAGTTTTCCCCTCTTTTAATCAAATAATTTCTGAAACAAAAAAGGAAGAAAGAAAATCAGCAGCAGAAATAACCCTACTGTTATTTATGTTTGTTTTATTAAGTAATGAGACTTCTATTTTTCTTAAGTTTTCATTAACTTTTCCTAAGGGAATTGTCACATTTTATTACATAATGGTACTTGTCTTTTTTTTTTCCTTTTTAATTCTAAGAGTATAAACTGGTTTTTATGTTGCACACTTTCTCATTTTCTCTGACATTCTCTTAAAAATGGATACATAGATTTGTCTGTGGGTGTATCCTTTTTCTTATGCTTGACTTGGATTTTTTTTCCTTCTTGTCTAAAAACTGGGATTTTCCATTGGAACAGATTAATGGTTCTTATATGTGTCTTTAAGAAATGTTGACTTACTATTATTTCTGCAGTATTTTTTCAAAGTATTCATTAGTTTCTATGTTCATTCATCAGTGAATTCCAATTTTTGCTCATATATTAAGAACTACATAGTATGTACAAAATCACTCACAAAATTACTCAGTTCCAGTGAAAATATGAATGAGTCTTCTGAAGTCAGTTAAGAGTGCAAACATTTGATGCATTTTAATGTGTCTCTAAACATCTAATAACGTATTCTTTGGAGTGAAAGAGTGACTCTAAATTCAGTGTATTTCTGCCAGTCTCCAAGATGGTTTGGTCTCTCTCAAAATCTGGCTTTAAGAATGTCATAAGAACATTATGACAATTATGACAGCTGAGAATGTAGCCAAGGAGGTTCATTCTCTAAGTTAAAAATCCTTCCACCAAAAAAGAGTTTTCTCCTTTTGATCATTTCGTGTAATTAAACAAATATATATTTTTGAGAGCTTTTTTTCCTTGACTTAGGTTCTCTGACAACTGATCTCTAAGGGGATATTAATTTTGATATTCCCCAGAAAAGCAGATGTGCTTTAACAGAGAAAGTTATTATTTTATTGATATTTCTTATCCCATAAGAAATTTCTTATTTGTATAATATTTCATACAGGTAAAATGAAATGGAAAATGAATTATTATGTGATAAAATCAGAATATAATGTGGAGAAAAAGTATTTAAACCCATAAAGTGATCTCTTTAGAAGTTTGTTTTCCTGATTTATCTAAATAATTCCCACAATTATTCTGCTTATTGTATACATGGCCTTAACTATATGCTTATACTCAGCTAAGCTGAATGCACAGTAACTTTATTAAAGTAGCAACTGAGCTCATTATTTCCTATAGCATAACATGGCCTGTTCTCTCTGACATAAGTAAATAGTGTTTTCAGCTTTATATCCATAAATGCACATAATAGGGAAAAATAGCCACAGTTCTTGTCTTCTATTCTCAATTCCTTCTATAAAGGACTACTAGTTATTTATATAGTGATAAAGATAATATTACATATCTTTGAAGTACAAGACAGAGAGGCACAGTATAGGAATTATTTATAATTTTTTAATGACAACTACTTGAAAAGGAACCTTATAAAATTAGGGTATTATTTTTAGATTCAGTGAGCATTTATAGTATATTAAAAACTGAGTATTTGAATTTTGCAGTTTTTTAATAATATGCACCTTCTAAGTTATCAGCATCTTTGGCTACCACTGTCAACTTGAAAACATTCCATTTGAAATATCATCAAATATATATTTATAGGAAAATTTATATATGGTATGATTTGATCTATCATATTAAAACACATTAAGCATCACACTTTTAGCTGAAATATGTTTCCTTCTAAACATGCTACAAATTTAATAGAAGTATGTTGTGATTTAGGAAAATATAGGGAAGATGGTCATAACCTCTGTTGAGGCCTAGCTGGATGGCTGGTAAAATATGCACTAGACTTAAGAGAGTTTAACATTTCATTGCAACTGAACTCATAGGGCCGAATGTTAAAATCAGGTAGATTTTAAAGATTAGGTATTAATATTTTTCTTAAATATAAAATTCCTAATAATTTTGATTGTTGCACCTTAGTCAATAATTACCCAAAACATGATTTTAGTATATATATAAAAGATCTAAACTAAAATTAGATTTAAAAGGTATTATTTTCGTTTGAAATTTTATCACCAGTAATATGCAGTAGTTAGTTCCCAGATGGAAAATGCTGAGAGTAGTGTTATCCAGTACTTTTCATATTTTTATTTTACCACTGAACCATTTTAGTGTGTAAGAGTCTTAATATTATTTCTTAAGTTATTCACTCTAAAATGGGAAATCTGTTAAATTAGAGAATTTAGAAACTGTTTACTATAATTTCAAAATCAGTTATCCAAAGGAAGAATTAACAGGGAAAAAGATAAGCTGACAACTTATCCTTTTGCATTTATGTCAGAAAGTAGAATTGAAATGCATTATAATATTCCATAGATCTTGGGGGAAGGGTATTCTATAAAATACTCTTCATGGCAGCTAAGAAAATCTCACTAGTCTCATTAACTTAATGACACTAATATATTTTTAAAATGCTGTAATACAGTAAGAAGGGTGGGAGGATTCTTTTGACTTTCTTTCATCAGTAACTAAGAACAATAAAATTAATAAGGTGTTTTGTTATAATTAATTTATTTTACTATTCTCCTAGTTATGAAATCATAAATTACACTAAGCACCTAACAACTAACATTTATATAGTTGTTTTTATCAGTTTTAAGTTGCCACATTCAGACATTTTCAGTAACTACAAATAAAAGAATTATATACCATGCCAGAAGCAGAGAATTTATAATATGTACATTATACCAAAATGTATTGAGTTTTAGATAAATTTTACAACTTATGTGTAGCTTCTGTCTATTGAGAGACTCAGAATTGTTCTCTGGATTAATTTTAGCATCCTGTTTTCTGTCGCTTTCTGTTTTCATAGCCTTACGTACAATAATGTTAACCTAATTTGATGAAGTGATCCAGGTTGTAGCAGCATATCAATTTCAGTATCTTCAGTCCTTCTGGGTGAGCAATATTGCTGCTATTTTCTAGAAATAGAAATCATTTTAAAATGCCAACAGCTAACTTCTCCCAACTCTCTTAAAGATCATCTCTTAGAGAAGGAGATTTTTGTGTGCCAGTAATCATCAGAGAGAGATTTTGTAAGTGTTAATGATGTTCAGAAATACATGAAAGAATTTTATCTTATAATTTGCTTGTGAATGT
This sequence comes from Nanger dama, assembly GCA_917880005.1. Taxonomy (NCBI): domain Eukaryota; kingdom Metazoa; phylum Chordata; class Mammalia; order Artiodactyla; family Bovidae; genus Nanger; species Nanger dama. The sequence continues at coordinate 41,568,397 of CAKJTW010000002.1, forward strand.
AAAACAATACAATTCTCATAAGTCTTTACTTTATATGTATAAAACAGTCTGTTACACTTGCGTGATTTGGTCTGTGGAATGTTAAATATATATTTTCATTTAGCAGCAATATTCAGCTTTTGATTTTAGACAGTTAAGCCCATGCATTTGATTTTACCATATCAATATAATGAGAAAAAGAAACATAGCTTACAACTACTAAAAATTAAAAACTACAAATATTTTGTAAAATTTTAGCAAATTTACCATTATTCCATCTCATTTGAAGGTTAAAAAATGAGACTCAGCTCTCGCCAAAGTAGAAATTTATGTTCTACATGTCCAAACTGGTTTCTAATAGCTTTTGGACTATATTTCACTTGATGTTATAGTATCTTTTATTTGTACTAACTGTTCAAATTTCTATTTAAAAGCTCTGATATACATCTAGATTAAATGGAAACACAGTTTTGTGCTTTTAAAATATGTTTTCAAAATGTATATTTTAATTTCCAAGAGTGCATGTCATATCGTGTTTAATTCATGTCTTAACAAATCCAATATAAATATTTATTCCTACATGTGATATGAGATATCTCTTAAATATTTGAATATGTATCATTTCCTTCAAAGTCATTCTAGCTATAGTTGTATCAAAGTATTGTATATTTTATGGAGATTTAATGATGTATATGTAAATGTTTTTAAGTTATTTTATTGAAGTTCAATCTTTACATAAAATTAAATCTTTTTTTTAAAGTGTCAGTGCCAGAACTGTAAATGAAAATAATCAAATAAAAGTTAAGACAATTCACTACTAATTTATCTTCCTTGTAGGTTTATATTTTAACCAATTATCTTCTTTGGATTTTAGAATCTGGGTTACATAGTAAAAGCATCCACAATATTCATTTTAATGATATTTTAACTTTAAAAATATTTTAATACCGAAAAGTTATTGCAAGGAATTATTCTGAATAGTAAATATAAAGCTCTGAAATGAAGTACTCAGAAATCCTTGAAGAAATTTCTTACTGTTGTCAGAACCAGACATTGACATGAACCATTGTGTCAGGTTGACAAAAATTATTTGAGGCTGTTGCTTTGCAAATGAAAAAAATACCTACTGGATGACCAATTGACAGTTCTTTTTGGAATTATGTATGCCATTCTCCATTACCATTCTCCCCCTCTGTAGCTTTTATTGGTAAGCATTATATTATTGTTTGATCTGTGTAGCCATTAGACTTACCTCTCCATAGTTTGGGTGTGCCATCTTAAGTCCAACTGTAGAACAGGTTTGAGGAGATCCTCTGGAGACCCTAGATCCACTGTCACTCAATGGCTTACAGTGGAGTTGCATCTTAAGCAAGGATTCTAATGTCAACAGGTAAGAGAAAACTCCTACAGTTAAAAAGAACCTTGAAAAGCCCCTAAGTTATGCATAAAGTGTCCACACATCTTAACACCTGCATAGCGCATTTCATATCTGTATCAGTGATCAGCAAAGTGTTCATTTAATTGTCCAGTCTTATTGGAATGCTGTCATCCTTTTATGGGTACTAAAACAAGTTCAGAACATTTTGGTGACTTGCCCAAGATCAAACACTAGGAAGTATGTACAAAATTTTTCTGCGCAGTGATTACTCTACAGTCTTTCTCTCTTGGTCCTCATTTGGAATGTCTTCTTGTCAGATCAAGGCAGAAAGACTGAAAAATAGACATTGTGTTTTTCCTGTATTAGAATTGAAAGGATGTGAAGGAAAAGAATCAGATACCCCATTTTAACCTGGACTATAGACACAAATCTTCAAAACTTTTGATCTGGGGATTCTTTTCCAAATATGAAGCTGTATACAAATGGTCCCCAAGTTAAAGAGGTTCAAGTTAATTTTTCAACTATAAGAAGATGTGAAAATGATTCATATTAAGTAAAAATTATACTTTGAATTTTTAATTTTGATATTTTCCTGGGCTAGCCAGATCTGGTACGATAGTCTCTCCTGTGATGCTAGACAGGACAGCAGCCAGAGCTCCCAATCAGCCATGAAATCACCAGCCTAGAAAACTGATACACTTACAACCATCACATAACCACAGAGCCATTCTGTTTTCACTTTCAAAATAGTATTCAATAAATTACATGAGATAATACTTTATTATAATATAGGCTTTGTGTTAAATGATTGTGCCCAACTATAGGCTAATGAGCCTAATTCTGAACACATTTCAGGTAGGCTGGGCTAAGCTACAATTTCACTAGGTTAGTATTAAATACATTTTCAACTTAGAATTGGTTTGTCAGGGTGTAACCCCATCAGAAGTTGAGGAATATCTATATAGTATATTGTTTAGGAGATCAGGCTGATGCAAATTGCCTAGGTTTGGATCCCAGCTTTTCCACTTACTGCCTGGTAACCTAAATTACTGAGTTACTTCTGTTTCACTTTCCTATATCTATAAATGACGATGTTACTAACTCCCCCTTATATGTGGCAGGGAGGGGTCACATCAGTTAATCATGTAAAGCACTTAGAGGAGTGGGACATTCCTTAGGGATTGGCTGTTCTTAGTATCATCATCCATATGCTATCCCTAATTCTGCTAAGACCATGATATGCCTATAAATTCCCTTCCTTGGGAACAACTATTAGGGGCAGGAGCACGTGGGCTTCTTTGACATGTATCATGCAGGCTGTGTGAGTGCAGCAACCAGAATTCTGCTGACCAGAATGGTTTAAGCTGACTTTGCTGACTAGCCTGATACCCCTCTTCCTTTCTCTATCTCTTCCGTGAACATCCACGTGAATGGCATAGTGGATGAGAATTACAGCCTCCTCATATTCTCCAGATTAACAGGATGTAACAGGCAATTGCTATTTATGTGATCTCCCAGCCATGAAAAAAATTTAAATCTCTCAGTTAATTATCATTTAAATTCCTTTCAGCTTTTAAAATATAATTTTGAAATCTTCTCCAGCTGACAATAGGCACTAACCCTTCACCAATAGGCTATAGTGAAATTAAGCTCATATTATTACTGTTGCTGTTAATTTAATATGGAACATTGAACGTATTTTTACCTCTAATATTTTATGTACTTTTCCACTAAAGTTACAAAAATTTATTCCAGATGGTCACCATGCAGAGGAAGTAATTTTTTTACATGAAAGAAAATATCAGAATTTAAATGTTAAACCCAAAAGATGGATTTTATAGAGCAGCATCTCTCAAAGTGTTGTCCCTGGGCTAGTAGTTTTGGCATCACCAGTGAATTTATTAAAAACGCAAATCTGTGGGCCTCATCCAACCTACTGAATCAGAATCTCCGGAGATGTAGCCCAGGAAACTTTTTAAAAATATAATTGACATATATAACACTGTGTAAGTTTAAGGTATACAAGGTATTGATTTGATACATTTATACATTTACACAATGCAATAGAATTACCACCGTAGCCTTATCTACTACATCTATTATATCACATAACTATCATTTCTTTTTTGTTGTGAAACAAGATCCAGTCTCTTAGCAACTTTGAATTTATAATACAACACTGTTGTCTGGAAAGCTCACCAGGACTTATCTGTTTGTACCAAATTTGTACTCTTAATCATCTCCCCAGTTCCTCCAACCCCCAGCCTGCTAACTGCTATTCTACTCTCTATTTTTACAAGCTCTTTTAGACAAGGAAACTATATTTTAACAAACTCTCCAGGCAATTCTTAAGAATATGATGTGGGAACCATTGAATTAGAATTTTGAAATTGTCACTTTTAAAAGGAGTCAATAGTATGTTCTTTCAAATAGCAAGCTCATCTACTGAAAATTGAACTGATTGAGTGGATTTATCTTCAAGTTACTTAGGAATTCATAAAGCTAAGTCACTTCCACCTCAGGGGTGTTGAAAACGGTGTTACCTTTGCCTGGTCACCCTGTTTGTGTGCCTGTTTCTTTTTGTTATTCAAATATCAGCTCAAAGTCATCTCAGTGGCCTACCTTGATTATGCAACTTAATTACTCCCTTCCTCCCCCAGTATATTACCAGATAACCTTGTTTTATTTTCTTTCTAGTACTATCACTACTTGAAAATTATTTTTATTCCTTGTCTGTTTCTCCCACTAAAATATATACAACATGAGAGCAGAGGATTTTTATTATTCACTGCTGACTCTCCAGACCTCATATAATGCCAACCATATAGTATGTGCTTCCCTGGGGGCTTCCCTGGTGGGGCTTCTCTTGGGCTTCCCTGGTGGGTCAGAGGTTAAAGCACCTGCCTTCGATGCAGGAGACCCGGGTTCAGTCCCTGGGTCGGGAAGATCCCCTGGAGAAGGAAATGACAATCCACTCCAGTATTCTTGCCTGGAGAATCCCATGAACAGAGAAGCCTAGTAGGTTACAGTTCGTGGGGTCACAAAGAGTTGGACACGACTGAGCGACTTCACCTCACCTCATATAGTATGTGCTCAATAAATATTTGAAGAATAAATGGATGCATGCATCACAGGTGCTTCTGTGGTCCATGAAGGAAGAGAGGAAAATTTTATAGGCTAAAAAAATGGTTAAAATGATACCATGACAGCAGACCAATTTCAAAAGCATGCTTTGAAGACAAACTTTTGTATACGAAAGTTATTTTAACCAAACAGCAAATTCCATGTGGTATATGAATGTATATGTATTCACATAAACACACTTGGATGATACATTCTGTTATAATTCCCATTAAAAAGGATAAATCTAATAACAAAAGTTATTAAATATTAGGATAGTAAGCTTAGAGTGGAATTTGCATGATTTATAATAAATTAATCTACTTATACATTTTGTTCATATATAACAACTCACTATATGCCAGATACTTTATAAATACATCATTGTATTCTATCTTCACAGAGGTCCTATACAAAAAGACTGTTATTACCACTACTTTGTAGATGAGGAAATAGTTGAGTTACAGGAAGTATAGTGACATATTCAGTAGCATAATTTGTAGAGTCTGAACTTAGACCCAGGTCAATTTCTGTCACTATTGTGTTTTGTTTTTTACAATGAGCTTTATCATGGAAAAATTGAAACCTGCCACTAAATGAATTTTTTTGTACTATTTTCTTCCTACAGGGCCACTAGTTATGAATTTATAAATTAAAACTTAACCAAAGGGTAAATCCTAACAGTATAATTAGAATCAGATGTGAAAGGATTCCCCAGTGATACAGTGGTAAAGAATCCACCTGCAACACAGGGAAAGGCTACCCACTCCAGTATTCTTGCCTGGATAATTCCATGGACAGAGGAGCCTGGCAGGCTAAGTCCATCGGGTCACAAAGAGTTGGAAACGACTGAGCAACTTTCATTTTCACTTAAGTAAAAAATGGTCATGTTTCTGAAAACATGCCTGAATTTACATTTATGAATTAACCATGAGAATCCTAGTAAGTTTCCTTGCTCTAAAGTCTTCTCTGTCTGAAATGAACATAGCTACTCCAACTTTTTAATTAGTGTTTTAGCTTGTTATATCTTGCTCTGTCTCTTTATATATTTTATATTTAAAGTAGGTTTCTTGAAGGCAGTGCATAGTTGGATATTGTTTTATGATCCACTGTGACAATCCATTTTTTAATTGGTGTATTTTTTTTTTAATTTTAAAATTTATTTATTTTTTTTTTTAATTACAATACTGTATTTGTTTTGCCATACATTGACACGAATCAGCCATAGGTGAACACAATCTCCCAATGCCGAAGCCCCCTCCCACCTCCCACCCCACATCCTCTACTTGAATCATCCCATGCATCAGCCCCATGCATCCTGCATCCTACATTGAACATAGATTAGTGCTTCGTTTCTTACAGGAAAATATACATGTTTCATTGCCATTCTCCCAAACCATCCCACCCTTTCCCTCTCCCTCAGAGTACAAAAGTCCACTCTATAACTCTGTGTCTCTTTGTTGTCTCACATATAGGGTCATCACCACTGTCTTCTAAATTCCATATATATGTGTCAGTATACTGTATTGGTGTTTTTCTTTCTGGCTTACTTCACTCTGTATAATCGGTTCCAATTTCATCCATCTCATTAGAACTGAGTCGAATTTATTCTTTTTAAGGGCTGAGTAGTATTCCATAGTGTATATGTACCACAGCTTTCTTATCCATTCATCTGCTGATGGACATCTAGGTTGCTTCCATGTCCTGGCTATTATAAACAGCGCTGCAATGAACATTGGGGTACATGTGTCTCTTTCAATTCTGGTTTCCTCAGTGTGTATGCCCAGCAGTGGGATTGCTGGGTCATAAGGCAGTTCTATTTGCAATTTTTTAAGGAATCTCCACACTGTTTTCCATAATGGCTGTACTAGTTTGCATTCCCACCAGCAGTGTAAGAGGGTTCCCTTTTCTCCACATCCTCTCCAGCATTTATTGCTTGTAGACTTTTGGATCGCAGCTATTCTGACTGGTGTGAAATGGTACCTCATTGTGGTCTTGATTTGCATTTCTCTGATAATGAGTGATGTTGAACATCTTTTCATGTGTTTGTTAGCCATCCGTATGTCTTCTTTGGAGAAATGCCTATTTAATTCTTTGGCCCATTTTTTTATTGGATCATTTATTTTTCTGGAGTTGAGCTGCATAAGTTGCTTATATATCTTTGAGATTAGTTGTTTGTCAGTTGTTTCATTTGCTATTGTTTTCTCCCATTCAGAAGGCTGTCTTTTCACCTTGCTTGTAGTTTCCTTTGTTGTGCAGAAGCTTTTAATTTTAATTAGATCCCATTTGTGTATTTAGACCATTGACATTTAAAGTGATGTAGTATCTATCATATTTGTTACTCTTTTCTATTTGTTGCCTTTATTCTGTATTCCTATATTTTCCACTTTTTTCTGCCCTTTCTGATTTTAATTGAACATATTACATATATGATTCCATTCCTTTTTATATAAGTGTACCAATTATATTTTTTTCTCATTCTTTAAAGTGATTTCCCTAGAGTTTCCAATATGTATATGCAACTAATACAAGTCCACTTTAAATAACACTATACTCCTTCACAAGTAATACAAGTACCATATACTAACAAAATATTCCTAATTCCTCAGTTCTGTTCCTTCTATCTCTGCTTTCATTCCTTTCATTGCTACATAAGCTATTCATTGGATGCAATGTTTCTATTACTATTTTGAGTAAACGGTTTAAACAGTTATGGATAAGAAAAATAGAAGTTTTTATTTACCTTCACTTATTCCTTTTATGTTGTCCTCATACAGACCCACGATTCTGACATACATAATATTCTTTCTCTCTGAAGAGCTTCTTTTAACATTTCTTGCAAGTTAGGTCATATAGCAACAAATTTCCTCAATTTTCATCTGAGAAAGTCTTTCTTTTTCACTTTTGAAGGAAAATTTTACAAGACCTAGAATTCAAGGTTGGTATTTTTTCTTTTTCTCTCAATACTTTAAACATTACCACTCCACTCTCTTCCTGCTTACCTAGTTTCTAAGATATCAGATGTAATTCTAATATTTGCTCCTCTATAAATAAGGCGTTTTTTTTTCTTCTGGCTTTCTTTGAGATTTTTTCTTTATTTTGTATTTTCTGCAGTTTGAATATACCTGCTTAAGTGTAGGATTTTCTGGCATTTATCTGAGCTTCCTAGATAATTGGTCTGTTATCCAATGTAAATTTAAGAAAGTTTCAATCATAATTGCTTCAGTATTTCTTCTGTTTCTTTCTTCTACTTCTGATATTTCCCTTACATGAATATTACACCTTTTGAAATCGTTCCACCATTCTTGGAATTCCCAGGTAGCTCAGTGATAAAAAAAAAATCCACCAATGCAGCAGATGCACAATTCTTGGATATTCTGTTCATTTTTAAGCACCTTTCCCTCTTTGATTTAGTTTTGAAAGTTTCCATTGACATAATCTGAAGTTCAAGGATTTTTTTTTCTGAGCAGTGTCCAGTCCATTAGTGAACCCATCAAAGTCAGTCTTTATTTCTGTTAAAATGGTTTTGGTCTTTAGTGTTTCTTTTAGAACTCTCTGCTCTCTGCTTAGCATTACTCCTCTGCTCTTACATGTTGTCTGCTTTTTCCATTAGAGCCTTTAGCATATTAATTATAGTCAAAACAAATTATCCCTTTGATAATTTCAACATCTTGGCATATCTTAATCTAATTCAGATGCTTGTTCTGTCTCTTCAAACTGTGCTTTTTGCCCTGTAATAACGCCTTGTAATTTTTTTGTTGAAAGCTGGGCATGATGAACTAGATAAAAGGAACTCCAGTAAATAAGCCTGTAGTGATACAGTAATAGGGTGTGGGTAGAAAGAAAGTGTTCTATAGTCCTATGATCAGATCTTACTATTTAGTGAACCTGTGCCCCTGGTCTATGAATTGTTCTTCACAATTCTTCTCAGTTTTTTTCTTCCCTTAGGTGAAACAAAATGTCTATAGGAAACTGCTGCTGCTGCTGCTAAGTCGCTGTGTGACCCCATAGATGGCAGCCCACCAGGCTCTCCCATCCCTGGGATTCTCCAGGCAAGAACACTGGAGTGGGTTGCCATTTCCTTCTCCAATGCCTGAAAGTGAAAGTGAAGACACTCAGTTATATCTGACTCTTAGCGACCCAATGGACTGCACCCTACCAGGCTCCTCCATCCGTGGGATGGTCCAGGCAAGAGTACTGGAGTGGGTTGCCATTGCCTTCTCCCTATAGGGAACTAGCGAGGGCTATTTCCCTTCTTCCAGATCAGTTAGACTCCAATAAAGTCCTAGCAGATAGTAATTTTCTATTGACCTTGTTAAGAACAGAATGCCCTGGCCTATTTCAAAATGATTCCTTTTTCTTCCTCCTGTCAGAAGCCTGAGAGAATGTTTCCCAATCTCCACTGTCAGAACTTGGTAGAACTCTTAGAAATAAAGCTCAAAAAAATTGTATGGGTGCCTCCGTATGACTGTTACCTCCTGTAATTTTTAATTCTTGAACTTTTCCACACTGAGCTTCCATAAATTACAATTTAGTTTTGTCACCCTGGCACCTGTTTCCATAGAGGTTTCTGTCTTGACTTTCTGCTTAGTTAGTTGTGATTCTCTGCATCCTCCTGTATCCAGTTTTCTTGTTGTTCAGTTGCCCGGTTGTGTCCAACTCTTTGTGACCCCATGGACTGCAGCATATCAGGCCTCCCTGTCCCTCACCTGTCTCTAGCTCAGGGGGCAGCAATTTGTCCTATGGCTTCCTGATGGCTTGGTGGGTAAAGAACCCACCTACAATGCAGGAGACACAGGTTTGATCCCTTAGTCAGGAAGATCTCCTGAGGTAGGAAATGGCAACCCATTCCAATATTCTTGCCTGAAAAATCCCATGGACAGAGGAGGCTGGTGGGCTAAAGTCCATGGAGTCATAAAGAGCTGGACACGACTGAGTGCTCATGCTGCTACTGCTGCTGCTAAGTCACTTTAGCTGTGTCCCACTCTGGGCAACCCCATAGATGGCAGCCCACCAGGCTCCCCCACCCCTGGGATTCTCCAGGCAAGAACACTGGAATGGGTTGCCATTTCCTTCTCCATTGCATGCACGTGTGCTTAGTCACTTCAGTCGTATCTGACTCTGTGCGACCCTATGGACAGCAGCCCACCAGGCTCCTCCGTCCACAGGATTCTCTAGGCAAGAATATTGGAATGGGTTGCCATTTCTTTCTCCAGGAGATCTTCCGACCCAGGGATTGAACCCAGGTCTCCCACATTGTAGGCAGGCGCTTTACCGTGTGAGCCACCAGGGAAGTCCTTACATGCCAGACTATAAGCCTAATAAGCTTTCTCAGCTCTGTAATATACAATTAGGAAAACTCCAGCTGACTTAGACACAATAACTTTTTATATACTCTAAGAGACCTGTTTTATATGAGGAGGAACCACTGGACAAGTGACCAGAAGATACTGAAGCATCATCAGGGGTGGTCACAGGCAGGGAACTCCCTGAACTCCCAGACAACTATAATTTTAGAAACCAAAAATAAGTATATTAACTCTATTTTTGAGGTTTAATCAGAAATCTCAGGTAACCTGAAGGTGTCAACAGAGAAGACCTCAAATTACTAGATGATGGAACTCATTTATGAATGCACTTGATAAACATAGTATAGATATAACTTCCAGTTACATGACCTCTTTATCTGTATCAAAAAAAAAAAAAAGATGTTTAACTGTGGGAAGAAACCCAAGAAAGTAGCCTATTATGAAAAAGCATCTAGCTAGACACAAAAAGGAAACATACAGTCACTGTACTATATACCATCTCTCCATACCCCAAGAGCTACGAAATGAATCGTGACAGAATTCCTCTATCCTCATTGATACTAGTTCTTCTCAGTAAAATGAAGATATAACATTCTAATATTCCCCAATAAGATGGTGATTAATCATTTGAATTCCACCCATGAGAAGCTTAAAGTCCAGTTGGAATGACAGAAAAGGAGGCATGTAAATCCAATGAAAATTCTAAAGGCATAAGAAAAATAATTTTCCAGGGAGAGCTATAGAAATTAATTCTAATTAAGAAAACTTGAAGAGCTTTCTATAAATTAAAGATGTTTAAAAATATAAAGGAGCATGCTAACAACTATTAAAGGGGAAATTGATGGTAACACAATGACAGTGGAGGACTTTAATACCCCACTCACACCAATGGACAGATCATCCAGAAAGAAAATTAACAAGGAAACGAGCTTTATTTGATACATTGGACTAGTTAGACCTAATTGATATCTACAGGGCATTTCACCCAAAAATGATGGATTTCACCTTTTTTTCAAGTGCATATGGAACATTCTCCAGGATAGATCACATCCTGGGCCACAAATCAAGCCTAGGCAAATTGTAAAAATCGAAATCATTTCAAGCAACTTTTCTAATCACAATGGAGTAAGATTAGATATAAACTACAGGAAAAAAATTATAAAAATACAAACATATGGAAGCTAAACAACATGCGTGCTTCTGAATGACCAACAGATCACCAAAGAAATCAAAAGAAAATCAAAATATGCATAAAAATGAATAATAATGAAAACCTGACAGTCCAAGACCTATGGGATTGAGTAAAAGTAGTGCTAAGAGGGAAGTTCATAGCAATAAAGCCTACCTCAAGAAACAAGAAAAACATCAAAACCTAACCATACACCTAAAGCAAATAGGAAAATAAGAACAACAACAACAAAAAAAAAGTTAGAAGAAATAAATCATAAAAATCAAAGCAGAAATAAGTGAAAAACAAATGAAGGGGATGATAGCAAAGATCCATAAAACTAAAAGCTGATTCTTTGAGAAGGTAAATAAAACAGAAAAACTCTTAGCCTAACTCACCAAGGAAAAAAAGGAGGAGATTCAAATCAATAAAATTAGAAATGAAAATGGAGAAATTATAATAGACAACACAGAAATACAAACAATCATAAGAGACTACTATGAGCAACAATATGCCAATAAAATGGACAACTTGGAAGAAATGGACAAGTTCCTAGAAAAGTATAACCTTCCAAAACTGAACCAGGAGGAAATAGAAATTTTGAACAGACCAATCACAAGCATGGAAATTAAAACTGTAATCAAAAATCTTCCAACAAAAAAATCCTAGGAGATGGCTTCACAGGTGAATTCTACCAAAAATTTAGAGAAGAGCTAATACCTATCCTACTTTACTCTTTCAGAAAACTGCATAGGAAATAAAACTTCTAAACTCATTCTATGAGACCACCATCACCCCAATACCAAAACCAGACAAAGATGCCACCAAAAAATAGAAACTACAGGCGAATATCACTGATGAACACAGATGCAAAAATTCTAAACAAAATTCTAGCAGAAAGAATCCAACAACATATTAAAAAGATCAAACATCATGATCAAGTGGGCTTTATTCCAGAGATGCAAGGATCCTTCAATATTAGCAAATGAATCAATGTGATCAAACCTGGGTCTACTGCATTGCAGGCAGATTCTTTATGAACTGAGCTACTAGGGAAGCCAGCTTAATCAACGTGATACACCATGTTAACAAACTGAAAGATTAAAACCATATGATTATTTCAATAGATGCAGAGAAAGCCTTTGACAAAATTTAACTCCAATTTATGGTAAAAACTCTCTAGAAAGTAGGCATAGAAGGAATATACCTCAACATAATAAAAGCCATATATGACAAACCCAAAGCAAACATTATCCTCAATGAAGAAAAATTGAAAGCATTTCCTCTAAAATTAGGAAGGGCTAATTTTGAAGGTTCCCACTCTCACCACTACTATTGAGCACAGTTTTGGAAGTCCTAGCCACAGCAATAAGAGTAGAAAAAAACAAAAAAGAAATCCAGATTGGAAAAGAAGTAAAACTCTCACTGATTGCAGATGTCTGATCCTCTACCTAGAAAACCCTAAAGATGCCACCAGAAAATTACTAACCAATGAATGTAGTAAAGTCATGGGATACAAAATTAACAAATAGAAATCCTTTGCATTCCAATATGCTAACAATGAAAAATCAGAAAGACAAATTAAGGAAACAACCACATTCACTATTGCAATGAAAAAAAAGGAATAAATTTACCTAAACAAACAAAAGACCTGTATACAGAAAACTATAAAACACCAATGAAAGAAATCAAAGATGACACAGATAGACGAGAAATATACCATGTTCTTGGGTTGGAAGAATCAATATAGTGAAAATGAGCATACTACCAAAGCAATCTATATATTCAATGCAATTCCTATCAAACTACCAATGGTATTTTTGACAGGAGAACAAATAATTTCACAATTTGTATGGAAACACAAAAGACCCTGAATAGCCAAAGAATCTTGAGAAATAAGAATAGAACTGGAGGAATCAACCTTCCCTACTTCAGACTATACTACAAGAGTATAGTCATCAAGACAGTATGATACTGGCACAAGGAAATATAGATCAATGGAACAAAATAGAAAGCCCAGAGATAAATCCACACACCTATGGATACCATAACTTTTACAAAGGAGTCAAAAACATACTATGTAGAAAAGACAATCTCTTAAACAAGTGATGCTGGAAAATTGGTCAACTCCATGTCAAAGAATGAAACTAGAACATTTTGTAACACCATACACAAAAATAAAGTAGAATAAAGACCTAATTGTAAGACCAGAAAATATAAAACTCTTAGAGGAAGACATAGGCAGAACACTCTCCAGCATAAAGCACAGCAAGATCCTCTATGACCCACATCCCAGAGTAGTGGAAATAAAAACAAAAGTAAATAAATAAGACTTAATTAAACTTATAAGCTTTTGCACAACAAAGGAAACTATAAACAAGGTGAAAAGACATCCCTCAGAATGGGAGAAAATAATAGCAAATAAAACAACCAATGAAGAATTAATCTCCAAAATATACAAACAGCTCATGCACCTCAATACCAGAAAAATGAGCAAACCAAGTGGGCAAAAGATCTAAACAGACATTTCTCCAAAGAAGACATACAGATGGCTAACAAATACATGAAAAGATGCTCAGCATCACTCATTATTAAAAAATGCAAATCAAAACCACAGTGAGGTATCAGCTCACACCAGCCAGAATGGCCTCCAACAAGTCTACAAAGAATAAATGCTGGAGAGTGTGTGGAGAAAATGGAACCCTCTTACACTGTTGGTAGGAATGCAAACTGGTACAGTCACTATGGAAAATAGTATGGAAATTCCTTAAAAATTGGTAATAGAACTGCCATCAATTCAGTTCAGTCACTCAGTCATGTCCGACTCTTTGCGACCCCATGAATCGCAGCATGCCAGGCCTCCCTGTCCATCACCAACTCCCAGAGTTCACCCAGATTCACATCCATCGAGTCAGTGATATGACCCCGAAATACCACTGGTGAGCATATAATCCGAGGAAACCAAAACTGAAAGAAATACAGGAACCAATGCTCATTGTAGCACTTTTACTATAATTAGAACATGGAAATATTCTATACATTCATCAGCATATGAATGAATAAGGAAGTTTGGGTACATATACACAATGTATATGTATATACACAGCTATAAAAAAGAATACAATTTGAATCATTTCTAATGATGTGGATGAACCTGGAACCTATTATACAGAATGAGTTAAGTCAGAAAGAGAAAGACAAATATTTTATATCAATGCATATATATGAAATTTAGAAAGATAGTACAGGCTATCCTACATGCACGGCAGCAACAAAGACACACACTGAAGAACAGACTTTTGGACTCAGTGGGAGAAGGTGAGGGTGGGATGATCTGAGAGAATAGCATTGAAATATATATATTACCATACGTGAAATAGATGACTGGTGTTAAGTTCGATGCTTGAAGCAGGGCACGCAAAGGAAATGCTCTGGGACAACCTAGAGGGACGGGAAAGGGAGAGAGGTGGGAGAGGGGTTCAAGATGCAAGAGAAAATGTTTACCTATGGGCAACTCATGGTGAGGTAAGGCAAAAACCATCACAAGATTGTAATTATCCTCCAATTAAAAATCCATTTTTAAAAAAATGTAAAGAGGCCCTTCTGTTCATGAAATAACTACTTATGTTACATTAAGATTTTAGTTCATTCAGACAACACAAATCAGACTTTTTAAAACACGGCTTTAATTTTATCATAAAACAATCAGTGAATAGTGAATTTTAACCATTATCACTTAGCTTGAAGGAAGCTAAAAAATTTATTTTCTGAGAACGGAAAATCACTTCAGTTCAGTTGCTAAGTCATCTCAGGCTCTTTGCGAACCAACAAAACGCAGCACGCCAGGCCTCCCTGTCCATTACCAGGACAGAGTTCACTCCAGAGTTCACTAAGACTCAGGTCCATCATGTCAGTGATGCCATCCAGCCATCTCATCCTCTGTCGTCCCCTTCTCCTACCCCCAATCCCTCCAAGCATCAGAGTTTTTTCCAATGAGTTAACTCTTCCCATGAGGGGGCCAAAGTACTGGAGTTTCAGCCTCAGCATCGTTCCTTTCAAAGAAATCCCAGGACTGATCGCCTTCAGAATGGACCAGTTGTATCCCCTGTAGTCCAAGGGACTCTCAAGAATCTTCTCCAACACCACAGTTCAAAAGCATCAATTCTTCAGTGCTCAGCCTTCTTCACAGTCCAACTCTCAAATCCATACATGACTACTGGAAAAACCATAGCCTTGAAAGACGGATCTTAGTCAGCAAAGTAATGTCTCTGCTTTTGAATATACTATCTAGGTTGGTCATAACTTTTCTTCCAAGGAGTAAGTGTCTTTTAATTTCATGGCTAAGGTCACCATCTGCAGTGATTTTGGAGCCCAGAAAAATAGAGTCTGACGCTGTTTCCACTGTTTCCCCATCTATTTCCCATGAACTGATGGGACCAGATGCCATGATCTTTGTTTTCTGAATGTCGAGCTTTAAGTCAACTTTTTCACTCTCCTCTTTCACTTTCATCAAGAGGCTTTTTAGTTCCTATTCACTTTCTAACATAAAGGTGGTGTCATCTGCATATCAGGTTATTGATATTTTTTCCAGCAATCTTGATTCCAGCCTGTGTGTCTTACAGTCCAGCGTTTCTCATGATGTACTCTGCATATAAGTTAAATAAACAGGGTGACAATATATAGCCTTGACGTACTCCTTTTCCTATTTGGAGCCAGTCTGTTGTTCCATGTCCAGTTCTAACTGTGGCTTCCTGACCTGCATACAGATTTCTCAAGAGGCAGGTTAGGTGGTCTGGTATTTTATCTCTCTCAAAATTTTCCACATTTACTGTGATCCACACAGGCAAAGACTTTGGCATATTCAATAAAGCCGAAATAAATGTTTTTCTGGAACTCTCCTGCTTTTTCCATGATCCAGCAGATGTTGGCAATTTGATCTCTGGTCCCTCTGCCTTTTCTAAAACCAGCTTGAAAATCTGAAAGTTCATGGTTGACGTATTGCTGAAGCCTGGCTTGGAGAATTTTGAGCATTACTTTACTAGCATGTGAGATGACTGCAATTGTGCCATAGTTTGAGCATTCTTTGGCATTGCCTTTCTTTGGAATTGGAATGAAAACTGACCTATTCCAGTCCTGTGGCCACTGCTGAGTTTTCCAAATTTGCTGGTATATAGAGTGCAGCACATTCACAGCATCAACTTTCAGGATTTGAAATAGCTCAACTGGGATTCCATCACCTCCACTAGCTTTGTTCATAGTGATGCTTTCTAAGGCCCTCTTGACTTTACATTCCAGGATGTCTGGCTCTAGATGAGTGATCACACTATCGTGAGTATCCGGGTCATGAAGATCTTTTTGTACAGTTCTGTGTATTCTTGCCACCTCTTCTTAATATCTTCTGCTACTGTTAGGTCCATACCATTTCTGTCCTTTGTTAAGGCCATCTTTGCATGAAATGTTCCCTTGGTATCTCTAACTTTCTTGAAGGGATCTCTAGTCTTTCCCATTCTGTTGTTTGCCTCTATTTCTTTGCATTGATCGTTGAAGAAGGCTTTCTTATCTCTTCTTGCTAGTCTTTGGAACTCTGCATTCAGATGCTTATATCTTTCCTTTTCTCCTTTGCTTTTCACCTCTCTTCTTTTCACAGCTATTTGTAAGGCCTCCCAAGACAGCCAGGTTGCTTTTTTGCCTTTCTTTTCCAAGCAGATAGTCTTGATCCCTGTCTCCTGTACAATGTCACGAACCTCCATCCATAGTTCATCAGGTACTCTATCTATCAGATTTAGGCCCTTAAATCTATTTCTCACTTCCACTGTACAATCATAAGGGATTTTATTTAGGTCATACTTGAATGGTCTAGAAGTTTTCCCTACTTTCTTCAATTTAAGTCTGAATTTGTCACTAAGGAGTAGTTCATGATCTGAGCCACAGTCAGCTCCTGGTCTTGTTTTTGTTGACTGTATAGAGCTTCTCCATCTTTGGCTGCATAGAATATAATCAATCTGATTTTGGTGTTGACCATCTGGTGATGTCCATGTGTAGAATCTTCTCCTGTGTTGTTGGAAGAGGGTGTTTGCTATGACCAGTGCATCTCTTGGCAAAACCTATTAGTCTTTGCCCTGCTTCATTCCACATTCCCAGGCCAAATTTGCCTGTTACTCCAGGTGTTTCTTGACTTCTTCCTTTTGCATTCCAGTCCTCTATAATGAAAAGGACATCTTTTTGGGTGTTAGTTCTAAAAGATCTTGTAGGTCTTCTTAGAACTGTTCAACTTCCGCTTTTTCAGCATTACTGGTTGGGGCATAGACTTGGGTTACAGTGATATTGAATGGTTTGCATTGGAAACAAACAAAGATCCTTCTGTCGATTTTGAGGTTTCGTCCAAACAATGCTTAAACTACCACACAACTGCACTCATCTCACACGCTAGTAAAGTAATGCTCAAAATTCTCGAAGCTAGGCTTCAGCAATACATGAACCGTGAACTTCCTGATGTTCAAGCTGGTTTTAGAAAAGGCAGAGGAACCAGAGATCAAATTGCCAACATCTGCTGGATCATGGAAAAAGCAAGAGAGTGCCAGAAAAACGTCTATTTCTGCTTTATTGACTATACCAAAGCCTTTGACTGCGTGGATCACAATAAACTGTGAAAAATTCTGAAAGAGATGGGAATACCAGACCATCTGACCTGCTTCTTGAGAAACCTATAAGGAGGCCAGGAAGCAACAGTTATAACTGGACATGGAACAACAGACTGGTTCCATAAAGGAAAAGAAGTACGTCAAGGCTGTATATTGTCACCCTGATTATTTAACTTCTATGCAGAGTATCATGAGAAATGCTGGAAGAAACACAAGCTGGAATCAAAATTGTTGGGAGAAATATCAATAACTTCAGATATGCAGATGACACCACCATTGTGGCAGAAAGTGAAGAGTAGCTAAAAGCCTCTTGATGAAAGTGAAAGAGGAGAGTGGAAAACTTGGCTTAAAGCTCAACATTCAGAAAACAAAGATCATGGCATCTAGTCCCATCACTTCATGGGAAATAGATGGGGAAACAGTGTAAACAGTGTCAGACCTTATTTTGGGGGCTTCAAATTCACTGTAGATGGTGATTGCAGCCATGAAATTAAAAGACACTAGAGTACATCACGAGAAACGCTGGACTGGAAGAAACACAAGCTGGAATCCAGATGCTGGGAGAAATATCAATAACCTCAGATATGCAGATGACACCACCCTTATGGCAGAAAGTGAAGAGGAACTAAAAAGCCTCTTGATGAAAGTGAAAGAGGAGAGTGAAAAAGTTGGCTTAAAGCTCAGCATTCAGAAAATGAAGATCATGGCATCTGGTCCCATCACTTCATTGGAAATAGATGGGGAAGCAGTGGAAACAGTGTCAGACTTTATTTTGGGGGCCCCAAAATCACTGCAGATGGTGACTGCAGCCATGAAATTAAAAGACGCTTGCTCCTTGGAAGAAAAGTTATGACCAACCTAGATAGTATATTCAAAAGCAGAGACATTACTTTGCTGACTAAGGTCTGTCTAGCCAAGGCTATGGCTTTTCCTGTGGTCATGTATGGATGTGAGTTGGACCGTGAAGAAGGCTGAGCACCAAAGAATTGATGCTTTTGGACTGTGGTGTTGGAGAAGACTTTTGAGAGTCCCTTGGACTGCAAGGAGATCCAGCCAGTCCATTCTGAAGGAGATCAACCCTGGGATTTCTTTGGAAGGAATGATGCTAAAGTTGAAACCCCCGTACTTTGGCCACCTCATGCAAAGAGTTGACTCATTGGAAAAGACTCTGATGCTGGGAGGGAATAGGGGCAGGAGAAGAAGGGGACGACCAAGGATGAGATGGCTGGATAGCATCATGGACTTGATGGACGTGTGTCTGAGTGAACTCCGAGAGATGGTGATGAACAGGGAGGCCTGGCATGCTGCGATACATGGGATCACAAAGAGTCAGACACGACTGAGCGACTGAACTGTACTGAACTCCTTGGAAGAAAAGTTATGACCAACCTAGATAGTATATTCAAAAGCAGAGACATTACTTTGCCAACTAAGGTCCGTCTAGTCAAGGTTATGGTTTTTCCAGTAGTCATGTATGGATGTGAGAGTTGGAATGTGAAGAAGGCCGAGTGCCAAAGAATTGATTATTTTGAACTGTGGTGTTTGAGAAGACTCTTGAGAGTGCCTTGGACTGCAAGGAGATCCACCAGTCCATTCTGAAGGAGATCAACCCTGGGATTTCTTTGGAAGGAATGATGCTGAAGCTGAAACTCCAGTACTTTGGCCATCTCATGTGAAGAGTTGACTAATTGGAAAAGACTTTGATGCTGGGAGGGACTGGGGGCAGGACAAGTAGATGACCAAGGATGAGATGGCTGGATGGCATCACTGACTTGATGGACATGAGTCTGAGTGAACTCAAGGAATTGGTGATGCACAGGGAGGCCTGGCGTGCTGTGATTCATGGGATTGCATAGAGTCAGACTCGACTGAGTGACTGAATTGAACTGAAACACATTTTGGATTCTTTTGTTGACCATGATGGCTAATCCATTCTTTCTGGAGTTATTTCTCCACTGATCTCCAGTAGCATATTGGGCACCTACTGACCTGGGGATTTTTCTCTTTCAGTAACCTATCATTCTGCCTTTTCATACTGTTCATAGGGTTTTCAAAGCAAGAATACTGAAGATGTTTGCCATTCCCTTTTCCAGTGTACCACATTCTGTGAGACCTCTCCACCATGACCCTCCCATCTTGGGTTGCCCCATGGGCATGGCTTAGTTTCATTGAGTTAGACAAGGCTGTGGTCCTAGTGTGATTAGATTGATTAGTTTTCTGTGAGTATGATTTCAGTGTGTCTGTCCTCTGATGCCCTCTTGCAATACCTACCATCTTACCTGGGTTTCTCTTACCTTGGGTGTGGGGTATCTCTTCACAGCTGCTCCACCAAAGCACAGCCACTGTTCCTTACTTTGGATGAGGGTTATCTCCTCACCACCGCCCTTCCTGACCTTCCACATGGATGGCTCCTCTATGCCTTCCTGCACCCTCTCTGCCACCAGTCTTTGGACGTGGGGTTGATCCTCCCGGCTGCCAGCCCCGGCCTCTGGTGTGGGGTGGCTCCTCTCGGCTGTCGCCCCTGACCTCGGACACAGGGTTGCTCCTCTTGGCCGTTCCTGCATCGTCACAGCCTGGCACTCTCGGCTGCTGCCCCTGACCTCAGATGTGGGGTAACTCCTCTTGGCCACCGCCCTTCATGAATGGGGTCCTCCCGGCTTCTGTCCCTGACTTTGGACATGGGGTAGCTTCTCTCGGCTGCACTTAGTGCACCAGTCGCAGCCGCCTGCGCTTAGTGTGCTGGTCACAGCCGCCTGCGAACAGAAAATACAACCTTTAAAAATACAAGGAAATTGAAGTGGGGGGACAGTCATAAGATGGGAGAGGAATAGGATGGGGAGGAATAGGACAGGGAGACCACTTTATCTCCCACAAATCCATTGAAAGATCATATGAAGGCTGAGCAAATTCCACAAAACAACTTCTGAATGCTGGTGGAGGACACTAGGCACCCAGAAAGGCAGCCCACTGTCTTCAAAAGAAAGTAGGACAAAATATAAAACATCAAAAGAGAGACAGAAGAGTTAGGGATGGAGACCCGTCCTGGGGAGGGAATCATGAAGCAGGAGAAGTTTCCAAACATCAGGAAACCCTCTCACTAGTGGGTCTGGAGGGAGTTTTGGAATCTCAGATGGCAACATAACTGGGAGGGGGGAAAAGCCCACAGATTACGTGCCTAACCATAACTCCCAGCAGAGAAGTAGCCCAGATGCTCACGTCCATGACCAGCAAGCAGGGGCTGAACAGGGAGGTGCAGGCTGCATTGCTTAGGTTAAGGAATGGGCCTGAATGCCCTGAGTATAATCTGAGGGAGCTAACGTGAGATAGCAACCCAAACTGTGGGATAGCCAGAGAGAGAGAAAAAGGAGAGAGAGAGAATTTTCCCCAAAATAGCTCTAATCTAAGGCACCTCTGGGCCACTCACAGAACAAAGGACTGAGAGAAGACTAGAGGAGAGCTAGCCAGCTGTGAACTGGCCCATCCTCCTGCAGAGACAGAGAGGCAGATGGGGGAGAGCCAGAGCTGGAGGGTGAGGGGCAATCTCAGCCCCAGAGATGGCATCCTCTGTCAAAGAGTGCACAGGCTCTCATTTGCTAAACAAGTATGCCTGGGATCCTGGGAGTTGAAATCTGCCAGGAGGATTGCAGCCAGAAATCAGCTCCCAAGAGGAGACACACAGCACACCTGAGATGGCACTCCCACTGCACACCAGGAAACTGAGCAGCTGGGACCGGGAAGGTGATAAGATGTACCGCCCACCTGGAGAGAGTGTGCTTGCCAAGCACCTGGTCACCTGAGCTGCTCGGACCTGGGAAGGGCACAAAACTCAGGCCCGACTGAGTCTGTGTCTTTGTGGAGTACCCGAGAACCTGAACCTGAGTGGCTTAGACGTGGAAAGTGAATGCAACCCAGGGCCTGCTTTAGTCAGTTCCCCTGCAGAGCAACCTGGAGCCTGATCAATGTAGACTAGGAGCACACACATGCCTTGAGCAGGGGCAAACCCAGTGTGGCCCAGACACTGCAAGCACTCCTCACAGATGCAAGTGATATTGGTTTGCAGTGTTCCTCCTTCCCCACAGCACAACCGTACAAGCGAGCCTAAATAAGTGACCAGTTTTGCCCACTTGTGTCAGGGCAGAAATTGGGCGGAAATTAGACACTGAAGAGACTTGCAAATAGAGGAAGCCAATATAAACAAAGAAGAGGGAACTGCTTTGGAAGTGACAGGTGCAACAGATTACAACCCTATAGTTAGCACCGACTACATTGGGAGGGGCCTGTAGACACTGAGAAGTTTAAGCTGGAACGAAGAAGTATCTGAAACTGAACTGACCCCACACTGCCCTCCACAGCTCCAGAGAAATTCCTAGATATATTTTAGTATTATCATTTTTAAATATTTTTAATTATTTCATTTCTATGTTCTTTATTACTCATTTAATTTTCATTTTTATAACCTACTATTACTTGAACAAAAAGATCCTATGTTTAAAACAAATTTCATATATATTTTAAATAATTTTTGTGATTTTGTTTTTTTAATATATTTTTGAGAGTCTAACCTCTACCCTAGAGTTTTAATCTTTGCTTTTTGGTATTTGTTATCAATTTTTACCTTTCAGAATTCAATCTTCAGTACCCATTTTCACTTAAGAATGTGATTACTGGCTTTATTACCCTCTCCCCCTTTTAACTCTCCTTTTCCTCCCCCAGGTCACCTCTATCTCCTACCTTCTGCTTCTCTTCTCTACCCAACTCTGTGAATCTCCTTGGGTGTTCTGGGCTGTGGAGAAAACTTAGGGAACTGATTACTGGCTAGATCTGTCTCTCTCCTTTTGATACCCCTCTTCTCCTGGTCACCTCTACTCTCTCCTCCCTCTTCTCTTCTCCATGAATCTCTGTGAACCTCTCTGGATGTTCCAGACTGGTGGGAGCACATAGGGAATTGATTACTGGCTAGATTGCTCTCTCCTCTTTTGATTCTCTCTTCTCTCCTCCATGAACCTCTGCGAACCTCTCTGGGTGTCCCTCACTGTGGAGAATTTTTTCTCCATTAACCTAAATGTTTTATCATTGGTGAGGTATGGATGGAGAAGTCTTGAGGCTACTGTAAGAATAAGACTGAAAACCAGAGGCAGGAGGCTTAAATCCAAAACTTGAGAACTTCAGAAAACTCCTATGGGAATATTAATCGACAAGAGCTCATCCAAAAGCCTCCATACCTACACTGAAACCAATCTTTACCCAAGAGACAAAAAGTTTCAGAGCAAGACATACCAACCTAATTCTCCAACAACAGAGGAACATAACCCTAAGCATTAAAATACAGGTGGTAAAGAGTCGCACCAAACCCACAGACACCTCAAAACTCACTTCTGGACACTTCATTGCACTCCAGAGAGAACAGATCCAGCTACACCCACAAGAACACCGACACAAGCTTCCCTAACCAGGAAACCTTGACAAGCCACCCGTACAACCACACTCACAGGGAGGAACCTCCATAATAAAGGGGAACCACAAACTTCCAGCATTCAGAAAAGCCACCCCAAACACAGAAACCTAAACAAGATGAAAAGACAGAGAAATATTCAGCAGGTAAAGGAACATGATAAATGCCCACAAAACCAAACAAAAGAGGAGATAGAGAGTCTACCTGAAAAAAATTCAGAATAATGATAGTAAAAATGATCCAAAATCTTGAAAACAAAATGGAGTTACAGATAAATAGTCTGGAGACAAGGATTGAGAAGATGCAAGAAATGTTTAACAAAGACCTAGAAGCAATAAAGAGTCAATCAATAATAAATAATGCAATAACTGAGACCAAAAACATTCTGGAGGGAACAAATAGTAGAATAACTGAGGCAAAAGATAGGATAAGTGAGATGGAAGATAGAATGGTAGAAATAAATGAAGCAGACAGGAAAAAGAAAAAGAAAAGAAATGAGGACAACCTCAGAGACCTCTGGGACAACGTCAAATGCCCCAACATTCGAATCATAGGAGTCTCAAAAGAAGACAGAAAATCCATGAGTAAATACTTGAGGAGATAATAGTTGAAAACGTCCCTACATGGAGAAGGAAATAGCCACCCAAGCCCAAGAAACCCAAAGACTCCCAAACAGGATAAACCCAAGGCAAAACACCCCAAGACACATATTAATCAAATTAATGAATATTAAAGACAAAGAACAAATATCAAAAGCAGCAAGGGAAAAACAACAAACACACAAGGGGATGACCCTAAAGATAACAGCTGACCTTACAATAGAAACTCTTTTCAGGCCAGAAGGGAATGGCAGGACATACTTAAAGTGATGAAAGAGAAAAGCTACAACCCAGATTACTGTACTGGGCAAGGATCTAATTCAAATATGAAGGAGCAATCAAAAACTTTACAGACAAGCAAAAGCAGAGAGAACTCAGCACCACCAAACCATCTCTTCATTAAATGCTAAAGGATCTTAAACTCGAACCTCAAATGACAAAGTAAATGGCAATGGGATCATCCTTATCAATAATTATCTTAAATGTAAATGGGATGAACACCCCAAACTAAAGACAAAGACTGGATGAACGGATACAAAAACAATACGCCTATATATACTGTCTACAAGAGACCCACCTCAAAACAAGGGACACATACAGACTGAAAGTGAAGGGCTGGAAAAAGATGTTTCATGCAAACGGAGACCAAAGAAAGCAGGAGTAGCATTACTCATATCAGGTAAAACAGACTTTGAAATAAAAGCTGTGAAAAGAGACAAAGAAGGACACCACAATGATCAAATGAATCCAAGAAGTTATAATATTATAAATATATATTTATCCAACATATATAATTAGTATATATAATATTCTAAAGAATAGCAAGGAGAGATAAGAAAGCCTTCTTCAGTGATCAGTGCAAAGAAATAGAGGAAAACAACAGAATGGGAAAGACTAGAAATCTCTTCAAGAAAACTAGAGATACCAAGGGAACATTTCATGCAAAGATGGCCTTAACAAAGGACAGAAATGGTATGGACCTAACAGAAGCAGAAGATATTAAGAAGAAGTGGCAAGAATACACAGAAGAACTGTACAAAAAGATCTTCATGACCCAGATAATCATGATGATGTGATCACTAATCTAGAGCCAGACATCTTGGAATGTGAAGTCAAGTGGGCCTTAGAAAGCATCACTAGGAACAAAGATATTCAAAATGTGTAATTTCAGTTGAGCTATTTCAAATCCTGGAAGATGATGGTGTGAAAGTGCTGCACTCAATATGTCAGCAAACTTGGAAAACTCAGCAGTGGCCATAGGACTGAAAAGGTCAGTTTTCATCCAATCCCAAAGAAAGGCAATGCCAAAGAATGCTCAAACTACCACACAATTGCACTCATCTCACACGCTAATAAAATAATGCTCAAAATTCTCCAAGCCAGGCTTCAGCAATACATGAACCATGAAATTCCAGATGTTCAAGTTGGTTTTAGAAAAGGCAGAGGAACGAGAGATCAAATTGCCAACATCCACTGGATCATGGAAAAGCAAGAGAGTTCCAGAAAAACATCTATTTCTGCTTTATTGACTATGCCAAAGCCTTTGACTGTGTGGATCACAATAAACTGTGGAAAATTCTGAAAGAGATGGGAATACCAGACCACCTGATCTGCCTCTTGAGAAACCTAAATGTAGGTCAGGAGGCAAGAGTTAGAACTGGACATGGAACAACAGACTGGTTCCAAATAGGAAAAGGAGTACGTCAAGGCTGTATATTGTCACCCTGCTTATTTAACTTCTATGCAGAGTACATCATGAGAAACGCTGGACTCGAAGAAACACAAGCTGGAATTAACATTACCCAGAGAAATATCAATAACCTCAGATATGCAGATGACACCACCCTTATAGCAGAAAGTGAAGAGGAACCAAAGAGCCTTTTGATGAAAGTGGAAGTGAAGAGTTAAAAGTTGGCTTAAGCTCAACATTCAGAAAATTAAAATCATGGCATCTGGTCCCATCATTTCATGGGAAAACAATGGGGAAACAGTGGAAACAGTGGCAGCCTTTATTTTGGGGGGCTCCAAAATCACTGAAGATGGTGATTGCAGCCATGAAATTAAAAGACTTATTCCTTGGAAGGAAAGTTATGACCAACCTAGATAGCTTATTGAAAAGCAGAGACATTACTTTGCTGACTAAGGTCCATCTAGTCAAGGCTATGGTTTTTCCAGTGGTCATGTATGGATGTGAAATTTGGACTGTGAAGAAAACTGAGCGCCAAAGAAATGATGCTTTTGAACTGTGGTGTTGGAGAACTCTTGAGAGTCCCTTGGACTGCAAGGAGATCCAACCAGTCAGTTCTAAAGGTAATCAATCCTGGGTGTTCTTTGGAAGGACTGATGCTGAAGCTGAAACTCCAATACTTTGGCCACCTCATGTGAAGAGTTGACTCATTGGAAAAGACTCTGCTGCTGGGAGGGGTGGGGGGGCAGGAGGAGAAGGGGACGACAGAGGATGAGATGGCTGGATGGCTTCACTGACTCGAAGGACATGAGTTTTGGTAAACTCGGGAGCTGGTGATGGACAGGGAGGCCTGGCATGCTGCGATTCATGGGGTCGCAAAGAGTCGGACACAGCTGAGCGACTGAACTGAAGTGATGCATTCAACATAGGAGCACGACAATATGTAAGGCAAATGCTAACAAGTATGAAAGGGGAAATTAGCAGTAACACAATAATAGTGGGAGACTTTAATACCCCATTCACACCTATGGCTAGATCAAAACAGAAAAGTAGCAAGGAAACACAAACCTTATATGATACAGTGGACAAGTTAGACCTAATTGATATCTATAGGACATTCCACCCCAAAACAATGAATTTCAGCTTTTTCTCAAGTGCTCACAGAACCTTCTCAGGATAGATCACATCCTGGGCCATAAATCTAATCTTGGTAAAATCAAAAAAATTGAAATCATTCCAAGCATCTTTTCTGATCACAATGTGTTAAGATTAGATGCCAACTACAAGAAGAAAACTATTAAAAATACAAACATATGGAGCTAAACAACATACTTCTGAATAACCAACAAGTCACAGCAAAAATAAAAAATACATCAAAATATGCACAGAAATGAATCAAAATGAAAACAACCCAAAGCCCATGGGATTCAGTAAAAGCATTGCTAAGGAGAAGGTTCGTAGCAATACAAGCCCACCTCAAGAAACAAGAGAAAAACCAAATAACCTAACTCTATACTTAATGCAACTAGATAAAGAAGAAATGAAGAACCCTAGGGTTAGTAGATGAAAAGAAATCATAAAAATTAGGGCAGAAATAAATGAAAAAGAAACAAAGGAGACAATAGCAAAGATCAACAAAGTGAAAAGCTGGTTCTTTGTAAACATAAATAAAACAGACAAACCATTAGCCAGACTCATCAAGAAAAAAAAGAAGAATCAAATCAACATAATTAGAAATGAAAATTGAGAAATTACAACAGACAACACAGAAATACAAAGAATCATAAGAGACTACTGTCAGCAACTATATGCCAAAAAAATGGACAGATTGGAAGAAATGGACAAACTCTTTGAAAAGTACAACTTTCCAAAACTGAACCAGGAAGAAACAGAAAATCTTAGACTCATCACAAGCATGAAAATTGAAACTGTAATCATAAATCTTACAGCAAACAAAAGCCCAGGACCAGACAGCTTCACAGCTGAATTCTACAAAAATTTAGAGGAGAGCTAACACCTATCCTACTCAAACTCTTCCAGAAAGCTCCAGAGGAAAGTAAACTTCCTAACTCATTCTATGAGGCTGCCATCACCCTAAAAGAAACACCAGACAAAGCTGCCACAAAAAAGAAAACTATAGGCCAATATCACTGATGAACATAGATGCAAAAATCCTTAGCAAAATTCTAACAGAATCCAACAGCATATTAAAAAGATAATACACCATGACCAAGTGGGCTTTATCTGAGGGATGCAAGGATTCTTCAATTTTCACAAATCAATCAATGTAACAGACCACATTAACAAATTGAAAGATAAAAACCATATGATTATCTCAATAGATGCAGAGAAAGCCTTTGACAAAATTCAACATCCATTTATGATAAAAACCCTCCAGAGAGCCGGCATAGAAGGAACATGCCTCAACATAATAAAAGCCATATATGACAAACCCACAGCAAACATTATCCTCAATGGTGAAAAATTGAAAGCGTTTCCCCTTAAATCAGGAACAAGACAAGTGTGCCAACTCTCACCACAACTATTCAACATAGTTTTGGAAGTTTTAGCCAAAGCAATCAGAGAAAAAGGAAATAAAAGAAATCCAGATTGGAAAAGAAGAAGTAAAACTGGCACTGTTTGCAGATAATATGATCCACTACATAGAAAACCCTAAAGACTCTACCAGATAATTACTAGAGCTAACCAATGAATATAGTAAAGTTGCAGGATATAAAATCAACACACAGAAATCCCTTGCATTCCTATATACTAACAATGAGAAAACAGAAAGAAAAATTAAGGAAAATTAAGGAAATAATTCCATTCACCATTACAATGAAAAGAATAAAATACTTAGGAATAAATTTATCTAGAGAAACAAAATACCTATATATAGAAAACTATAAAACACTGATGAAAGAAATCAAAGAGGACACAAATAGATGAAGAAATATACCATGTTCATGGATTGGAAGAATCAATATAGTGAAAATGAGTATACTACCCAAAGCAATCTATAGATTCAATGCAATCCCTATCAAGCTACCAATGATATTTCTCAGACAACTAGAACAAGTCATTTCACAATTTGTATGGAAATAGGTGCTGGGACAACTGGTCAACCACTTCTAAAAGAATGAAACTAGAACACTTTCTAACACCATACACAAAAATAAACTCAAAATGGATTAAAGATCTAAACGTAAGACCAAAACCTATAAAACTCCCAGAGGAAAACATAGGCAAAACACTCTCTGACATAAATCACAGCAAGATCCTCTATGATCCACCTCCCAGAGTAATGGAAATAAAAGCAAAAATAAACTAATGGGACCTAATTAAACTTAAAAGCTTTTGCACAACAAAGGAAGCAAGGTGAAAAGATAGCCTTCAGAATGGAATAAATAATAGCAAACAAAGCAACTGACGAAGAATTAATCTCAAAATATACAAGCAGCTCATGCAGCTCAATTCCAGAAAAATAAAAGACCCAATCAAAAAATGGGCCAAAGAACTAAACAGACATTTCTTCAAAGAACACTTATAGATGGCTAACAAACACATGAAAAGATGCTCAGCGTCACTCATTATCAGAGAAATGCAAATCAAAACCACAGTGAGGTACCATCTCACACCAGTCAGAATGGCTGCTATCAAAAAGTCTAAAAGCATAAATATTGGAGAGGATGCAGAGAAAAGGAAACCCTCTTACACTGTGGGAATGCAAACTAGTACAACCACTATGGAGAACAGTGTGGAGGTTCCTTAAAAAACTGGAAGTAGAACTGCCATACGACCCAGCAATCCCACTGCTGGGCATACACACCAAGGAAACCAGAACTGAAAGAGACACGTGTACCACAATGTTCATCACAGCACTGTTTACAATAGCCAGGACATGGAAGCAAACTAGACGTCCATCAGCAGATGGACAGATAAGAAAGCTGTGGTACATATACACAATGGAATATTATTCAGCCATTAAAAAGAATACATTTTAATCAGTTCTAATGAGGTGGAGGAAACTGGAGCCTGTTATACAGTGAAGTAAGTCAGAAAGAAAAACACCAATACAGTATACTAATGCATATATATGGAATTTAGGAAGATGGTAACAATGACCCTATATGTGAAACGGCAAAAGAGACAGAGGTGTACAGAACAGAATTTTGGACTGTGGGAAAAGGCAAGGGTGCGATGATTTGAGAGAATAGCATTGAAATATGTATATTATCATATGTGAAACAGATTGCCAGCCTAGGTTAAATGCATGAGACAGGGTGCTCAGGGCTGGTGTACTGGGATGACCCAGAGGGATGGGATGGGGAGAGAGGTGGGAGGGGTGTTCAGGATGGGGAACACATGTACACCCATGGCTGAGTCATGTCAATGTATGGCAAAAACCATTACAATACTGTAAAGTAATTATCTCCAATTAAATAAATAAAAAACAAAGAAAATTGTGTTTTCTTAGTAGATATACCTACTTCCACTCCAAATCTCACGTTTTTTTCTTTTTACTATAGCATTTCTACAGGAAAATAACAGCCTCAATTATTCTATCTGGCAGTTTTTATTGCTGACCACAAGTTATCTTTGCAAGTGAACCCATTATGCAAACTTAAGAAAATATTAATATTTTCACTTTTGCTTGACAAAGTACCCTTCCTCAAAAGAAAAATAAAGCTAACAGCCCAAAAAAGTCATTAAAAATTACAACACATTGTTTTAGTGAAAGATGAATACCTATCTCCTATTAATTTGATACATTTTGAAAAGCTATAGTTCACCTATATTGTCATTCCAAATCCAATTTCACCATATGAAATCTACCATAGGAAATCACTATAAGAAATAAAATTGGCAGAAAAATTATTTAAAGCAATTTTGGCTGAAAACACTCCTAATCTGTAAAGGTAAAAGATATCTAGGTCCAGGAAGCAAACAAAATTTCAAGCAAGATGAAACAAATGAAATTCACACCTAAAAGCATAATTATAATGTTGAGAATTAAAGCTAAAGGAAAAATCTAAGCACAGCAAGAGAGAGAAAAAAAAAAACAGTTGTGTACAAGAGAACCACCATAAGACTTATTAGCTGAGATTTTTTCAGCAGGAACTTCACAGGACAAAAGACAGAAAGGAAAAACTTCAACCAAGAATACTCTATACAACTAGGTTGTCACACAGGTTGAATGAAAGAAAGACAGAGTTTTCCAGACAAGCAAAACCTAAAGGAGTTCATTACCACAAAACCAGACTTAAAAGAAATGTCAAAGGGACTTCTGTAAGCTACAACAAAAGACTGTAACTAGTTATAAGAAATTATACGGATGAAAAAAACTGTAAATAGTAAATGCAGATATACTAAATGTAGTGAATTAATGCATCAAAAATTGTTCCACATATTGCAGTGAAATTCAATAAAACTTTCTCAGTTCAGTTCAGTCACTTACTCGTGTCTGACTCTTTGAGGCCACATGGACTACAGCACACCAGGCTTCCCTGTCCATCACCAATACCCAGAGCTTGCTCAAATCATGTCCATCAAGTCCATGATGCCATCCAACCATCTCATCTTATGCTGTCCCCTTCTCCTCCTGCTGTCAATCTGTCCCAGCATTAGGGTTGTTCTCAATGAGTCAGCTTGCATCAGGTGGCCAAAGTATTGGAGTTTCAGCTTCATCATCATTCCTTCCAATGAATATTCAGGACTGATTTACCTTAGGATTGACTGGTTTGATCTTGCAGTCCAGGGGACTCTCAAGAGTCTTCTCCAATACCACCATTTAAAATCATCAAGTCTTTGGTGCTCAGTTTTCTTTATGATCCAACTCTCACATCCATACGTGACTACTGGAAAAACCTTAGCTTTGACTATATGGACCTTTGTCCGCAAAATACTGTCTCTGCTTTTTAATATGCTGTCTAGGCTTATCATAGCTTTTCTTGCAAGAAGCAAGCATCTTTTAATTTCATGGCTGCAGTCACTATCTGCAGTGAGTTTGGAGCCCAAGAAAATAGTCTTTCACTGTTTCCACTGTTCCCTTATCTATTTGCCATGAAGTGATGGGACTGGATGCCGTGATCTTAGTTTTCTGAACGTTAAGTTTTAAGCCAGCTTTTCACTATCCTCTTTCACTTTCATTCTGAGGCTCTTTATTTCCTCTTCACCTTCTGCCATAAGGGTGGTGTCATATGCATATCTTAGGTTATTTATATTTCTCCCAGAAATCTTGATTCCAGCTTGTGAGTCATCCAGCCTGGCATTTTGTCTGATGTACTCAGCATATAAGTTAAATAAACAAGGTGATGATATACAGCCTTGACATAGTCCATTCCCAATTAGGAACCAGTCTGTTGTTCCATGTCCAGTTCTAACTGTTGCTTCTTAACCTGCACACAGATTTCTCAAGAGGCAGGTAAGGTCATTTGGTATTCTCATCTCTTTAAGAATTTTCCACACTTGGTTGTGATCCACACAGTCAAAGGTTTTAGCAAAGTCAATGAAGCAGAAATAGATTTTTCCTGGAATTCTCTTGCTTTTTCTATGAACCAACAGATATTGGCAATTTGATCTCTGTTTCCTCTACCATTTTAAATTCCAGCTTAAACTTCTGGAAGTTCTCACTTCATAGACTGTTGAAGCCTTGCTTGGAGAATTTTGAGTATTACTTTGCTAGTGTGTGAGATGAGTGCAATTGTGCAGTAGTTTGAACATTCTTTGGCATTGCCTTTCTTTGGGACTTGAATGAAAGCTGAACTTTTCCAATCTATGGCCACTGCTGAGTTTTCCAAACTTGCTGGCATATTGAGTGCAGCACTTTCACAGCATCATCTGTTAGGATTTGAAAGAGCTCAGCTGGAATTCCATCATCTCCACTAACTTTCCTTAGGCCCACTTGATTTCACATTCCAGGATGTCTGGCTCTAGGTGAGTGATCACACCATCATGGTTATCTGGGTCATTAGACCTTTTGCATAGTTCTTCTGTGTATGCTTGCCACTTGTTCTCAATATCTTCTGCTTCTGTTAGGTCCACACCATTTCTGCCCTTTATTGTGCCCATCTTTGCATGAAATATTCCCTTGGTACGTCTAATTTTCTTGAAGAGATCTCTAGTCTTTCCCATTCTATTGTTTTCCTATACTTCTTTTCTTGATCATTTAGGAAGGTTTTCTTATCTCTCCTTGCTTTCTTTGGAACTCTGCATTCAGATGGGTATATCTTTCCTGTTCTCCTTTGCCGTTAGCTTCAATTCTTTCTTCTCCTATTTATAAGACCTCCTCAGACAAACATTTTGCCTTTTTGCATTTCTTCATCTTGGGGATGGTTTTGACCACTGCCTCCTATATAATGTTACAAAACTCTGTCCATGGTTCTTCAGGCACTCTATCTATAAGATATAATCCATTGATTCTATTTATAATTTCCACTGTATAATTGTAAGGGATTTAATTTAGGTCAAACCTGAATGGTCTAATGGTTTTCCCTACTTTCTTCAATTTATGTCTGAATTTGGCAATAAGGAGTTCACGATCTGAGCCACAGTCAGCTCCTGGTCTTGTTTTTATTGACTGTATAGAGCTTCTCCATCTTCAGCAGCAAAGAATATAATCAATCTGATTTTGGTATTGGCCATCTGGTGATGTCCTTCTCTAGAGTCTTATCTTGTATTGTCGGAAGAGGGTATTTGCTATGATCCATGTGCTCTTTTGGCAAAGCTCTGTTAGATTTTACCCTACTTCATTTTGTACTCATGGCCAAACTTGCCTGTTACTCTAGGTATCTCTTGACTTCAAACTTGCATACCAGTCCCCTATGAGGAAAAGGATATCTTGTGTGTGTGTGTGTGTGTGTGTGTGTGTGTGTGTGTTAGATCTAGAAGGTCTTGTAGGTATTGACCAAATAAATCAGTACTCAGAGATCTTATGAAATAATTTAGGAAATATCATTTAATTTTTTGTGGGTGTCACTTTCTGTGAAGTCAGATGAATTAATTTCAAGTAAAGGCAGCTCAGGAAAATAATAATGTTTGGATCTGATCTTACCTAAAATGAAGTAGTTCCCTATTACCAATTATTAAAGATAGATTAGAACTGACTAATATGAAACATAATGAAGTTTCAGTATAATTAGGTTATGATAAGAAAGGAACATTTTTTTTTTGGTACTTCTTTTCTGGTCTACATTCTTACCTCATCTCAATTTTTAAACAATTGCTTTCTCTCTAACTCATAAATAATATATCATTAAAGGTCCTTAATACAACAGATGAGTCAAAAATATTGTTCACACTGAACATGTTCAGTGAAACCAGAAGTATTACTGAGAACCAAATGACCAAAAGCAACTCAAAGAATTAGCTATTATGGTGACATCTAACAACAACAAAAATAGTTTTTTAATATGAGCATGATTGCACCTGAATAGAAAAACTAGCATTTACTGACATATTAATAAGACTTAAAATGTCTAAAACTGTGAAATAGAATATCAGAAAGAATTTCTGCAACTTTCTCCATTCTCTTTAATTTTTTATTGGCTATAGTTGATTTATAATGTTGTGTTAGTTTCTGTTGTATAGCAAAGCGAAGCAGTGATACATAAACATATATTTACTCTTTTTAAGATTCTTTTTCCATATAGGTCATTACAGAGTATTTAGAGATCCCTGTGCTATACTGTAAGCCCTTATCACTTATCAGTTTTATATATAGCAGTGTGTATATGTCAATCCCAATCTGCCAATTTATCCCTCTTCCTCCTTTCCACCTCGATAATGACGTTTATTGTTCTACATTTGTGACTCTGTTTCTGTTTTGTAAATAAATTCATTTGTAACTTTTTTTTAGATTCCACATATAAATGATACCCTATATCTTTCTCTGTCTGACTTACTTCACTCTGTATGACAGTCTCTAGGTCCATCCATGTTTCCGCAGGTGGCATTATTTTTAGGGATGATGGAACCTGGACCAGAATGATGTCCTTGGGCATAAGGCAGGATGTGGTGACTGTCGGATGAGGTTGAGTGAGGAAGGAGGACTCCATATGAAACTATACCCAGCATAGAAGTTAATCTTGGAAGTATATAAACTGGATTGTGTACTGACTTTATTTTTTGGGCTCCAAAATCACTGCAGATGGTGACTGAAGCCATGAAATTAAAAGATGCTTAATCCTTGGAAAGAAAGTTATGACCAACCTAGACAGCATATTAAAAAGCAGAGACATTATTTTGTCAACAAAGGTCCATCTAGTCAAGGCTATGGTTTTTCCAGTGGTCATGTATGGATGTGAGAGTTAGACTATAAAGAAAGCTGAGTGCCAAAGAATTGATGCTTTTGAACTGCTGTGTTGGAAAAGACTCTTGAGAGTCCCTTGAACAGCAAGGAGATCCAACTAGTCCATCCTAAAGGAGATCAGTCCTTGGTGTTCATTGAAAGGACTAATGTTGAAGCTGAAACTCCAGTACTTTGGCCACCTGATGCAAAGAGCTGACTCATTTGAAAAGACCCTGATTCTGGGAAAGATTGAGGGCAGGAGGTGAAGGGAACGACAGAGGATGAGATGGTTCAATGGCATCGCTGACTCAACGGACATGGGTTTGGTTAGAGCCCAGGAGTTGGTGATGGACAGGGAGGCCTGGTGTGCTGTGGTTCATGGTGTTGCAAAGAGTCAGACACGACTTAGTGACTGAACTGGAACTGAACATCTAGAGGCTTCAGTGGTTTCCTTCTGAAGGTAGAAGGATCCCTTCCCTGCCCATCTGGCCTTGGGGCTGCCACTCCTGCTTTGGAATCTCCCACCTTCAAAGTCAAAGCTACAGTTTTTCATAGTTAAAGCTATGGTTTTTCCAGTAGTCATGTATGGATTTGAGAGTTGGACTACAAAGAAAGTTGGACTATAAAGAAAACTGAGTGCTGAAGAATTGATGCTTTTGAACTGTGGTGTTGGAGAAGACTCTTGAGAGTCCCTTGAACAGCAAGGAGATACAACCAGGCTGTTGTAAGGGAAAAGAGTCCTGAATATTCATTGGAAGGACTGATGCTGAAGCTGAAACTCCAATACTTTGGCCACCTGCTGTGAACTGACTCATTGGGAAAGATCCTAATGCTGGGAAAACTGAAGGCAAGAGGAGAAGGGGACAACAGGAGGAGAAGAGGATGAGATGGTTGGATGGCATCATGGACTCGATAGACATGAGTTTGAGCAAGCTCTGGGTGTTGGTGATGGACAGGGAAGCCTGGTGTGCTGCAGTCCATGTGGTTGCAAAGAGTCAGACACAATTGAGCAACTGAACTGAACTAAACTAAACTGAAAGCAGAGTCATAAGGGACATAGGCTTTCAAGTTAGACCTTTGATTTGAATTTTGTCTCCACTGTTGACCATACTACTTTAGAGAAGTCACTTCACCAATTTAAACTTAAATTTCCTTATTTATAAATTAAGGACAATAATCCTCATAATGTTGCAAGGATTAAATCAGGTGGTATATATAAGTTACTCTTCTTTCTGTTTCACATAGTTAAGGTCAGTCGACACATGATTACTGATTTGTACTATGTACTATGCACTCTTGCATGGATACAGCGGCTCTTCACCTGTAAAACTTGCAGGAAATATGCTATGCACAGGCCTGTACAGTAGTTAACAGGACGCCTTTGAAAAATAACAATGACTTTCTCATCACCCGCAGGCAAAGGGCTGGGAGCAGTAAAAGTACATCGTAGAAAAACATCTTGAAAACAAGATGTTGAAGTACTGATGTGACTGATGGAAAACCATTAGTGACTGTTCTCGTAACCAGAGTCCTGAGGGAGTTGCTGAGAAAGGTCATCACTAGCTGAAGGGCTCGCAGAAGGAAATGGCAACCCACTCCAGTATTCTTGCCTGGAGAATCCCAGGGACAGAGGAGCCTAGTTGGTTGCCATCTATGGGGTCGCACAGAGTTGGACACGACTGAAGTGACTTAGCAGCAGCAGCAGCCCCTGAAGGGCTAAACAGAGTCATGAAAGGCCTGAAGGTTTGACATTGAGGACTGTGCACTGTATATCTTTATCCTTTATCTGAGATTGTAAAAAAACAGTTATTTCTAGAGCACGTACAAGGAAGTAGATGTTAGCAATAAAAAGCATGCAAAATTAGGATCTGGGCTTTTGTCTGCGAACAGCATCAGCCCCTGATCCCCACCTTATTTCTGAGTCTTATTTTTCCTTATTCTTCTGCAGCACCACTCCCTCAGATCAGTTCATTGTTGGGCTGGTCCCAACAAAACTTACATATAACTTAATGTATTGTTAGAGTTATCATCAACATCAGGCCATGAAGGAGTCAGAGATGAAGTAAAAGAGATATCAGAGTTATGAACTGGAGCCAAAGTCAGAAAGGAACTAAGGTAAACAAATAAACAAGATGAAAGTTTCAAAAGGGAAATGTGAAATAATAAGACTATATTGTTAAATGAAGCTGCTTTAAAAGAGCCAAGTGCATGTAGTCTGTGTTATGCTTCAATTCATTTAAGAATATCACGTAGATTTACTGAGTACCTACTGTGTGAAAAGAACTATTTTGGGTTATATATTTTAAAAAATAGTACAAAACAGTGTTATAACTCTCAATATTAAATGTAACAATGAGAAGAATAAGACATGTAAACATAAACTGTTCTAGTAATCTAATGTGTAACAAAAACCTCAAAACCTAATACATTTTGATCATATTCAGTCTAAGCAGGGCTAGCAGGGACAGCTTATTTCTACACATCTTTGTCTGGGGCTTCTTGAAAACAGGGGTCTAGTGCCTGGGTTGAGAAACTTGGGAAAAGCTGGGAGTGAGAAAACTGGGGTTCCTCATGCATCTTACTAAAAGGACAAGTTGTAGGTCTTGCACATGCCAACATATCATAGTGAAAGAGGCATAAAAATGTCACTTTAGACTTTTGCATTAAAAGCTACGGGTGGGGAATAAAAATGGCAAACAGCAGCCATTAGTCCATACATAATTTTGAATACTAGCCAGGAACACACTGATGGTTTCTTGACTCAGGCCTGATGCCTGGGTATACAGAACAAAAGTATATAGGTCTTAGCTCTATTCACCAGGCTTATGGTTCTACTCCCTTATTCATCCTTTTCCATAAAAATATTCTGATATTTTCAGATTACTTTTATCAGCTTGTTTCCTGCCAGTGGAAATGTCAAAAGTCCAAAGGTCTATTTTCATGTTGTACTGTCTCTGTCCCTTAGTAGTGTTCTTGCAACAATGCTTCTCTTAAAATTGTGGATTTCTTGTGAATAAATTAAAAGACACTTACTCCTTGGAAGGAAAGTTTATGACCAACCTAGACAGCATAACAAAAGCAGAGACATTACTTTGCAAACAAAGGTCCATCTAGTCAAGGCTATGGTTTTTCCGGTGGTCTTGTATGGATGTGAGAGTTGGACTGTGAAGAAAACTGGGCACCGAAGAATTGATGCTTTTGAACTGTGGTGTTGGAGAAGACTCTTGAGAGTCCCTTGGACTGCAAGGAGATCCAACCAGTCCATTCTGAAGGAGATCAGCCCTGGGATTTCTTTGGAAGGAATGATGCTAAAGCTCAAACTCCAGTGCTTTGGCTACCTCATGTGAGGAGGTGACTCATTGGAAAAGACCCTGATGCTGGGAGGGATGGGGAGCAGGAGGAGAAGGGGACAACAGAGGATGAGATGGCTGGATGGCATCACTGACTCAGTGGACATGAGTTTGAGTGAACTCCAGGAGTTGGTGATGGACAGGGAGGCCTGGCGTGCTGAAGTTCATGGGGTCGCAAAAAGTCAGACACGACTGAGTGAATGAACTGAACTGAACTGAGGGTTCACCCTAATAGTCAAGAGCTAAACACACAAATTTCATCATAATAATACTTTCGCTATCCTTGGCTGCTTTAAGGAAAATCTTTAGTATTCTTAAAAGCCCTATTGTTGAACAGAAGCAATTTTCAATACATGCTTTTAAACTCCTTAGAGATATATCTATTTGAGATACCACCTTAAATTTTTCTTAAGTATTTTCAAGGAGTTGTAGTGTAACACCCTTGATATCATCTTTATTATCTATTTTCCTGAGAGTGTCCTGGAATGATTTTTGTTCAAAAGCCTTTTCATAATTTCAGCATCATTTGCCATCTGAATAAACTGAGATGAAAACCAACTTTATTTTTATTTCAGTAAGTCCTGGATCCATTATATAGAAAGACATTTCTTTCACTTAATATTCTCATCACATTTTACTACCAGTAGCTAGAAGAAGCCAGGTGGCATCTTCAACACTCTCCTTTGAAATCTCAGTTAATTTTGTACTACTTTGTTCTATTTTCCACATTACTTCAGTTCATAGTGTTGCTTAATTTTCTGCCACCACATAATTAATGTACCTGTCCTTCCAACTTTCAGTAACACTATCCTCAATTTCTTTTCAACTCACCAATACACCACCAAAACTTTCTTCAAAGGCCATTAGACTTTAATAATATTCTCAAGATCTTTCCAGCTTCAGCCTGCCACTCAATCCCAGAGCCACATTTTCAGTTCCTGTTATGGCAGTAACTCACTTCCAGGTACTAAAGTGGGTTTCAATGATCAATTACTGGAAAACAAACCCTACAAATGTACTGTCCAAAAACATTTATTTTGTTCATGAAGCTTCAGTCTAGGCAAAATCTTGGTATAAGAAATTAAAGAAAACTTAATTAAGTGGACAGATATATTAATTGATTATAAAACTCACTATTATGAAGATGGCAGTTCCCCGTTACTATAGAGATTCAGCACAATGCATATCAAAATTGAAGTAAATTTTTTCTCATAGAAATTGACAAGCTGAGGCCAAAATTCAAATGGAAATATACACAAAGCCAAAACTATTGTTTAAAAACAGGTAGTAATACTACATGAATTTTTCAAAACTTTCTATGACACTGCATTAATCAAGACAGTGTGTTATTTCTATAAAAGATATGAATATATAGATCAATGGAATGTAATAAACAATTCAAATCCACACTTCATGATCAACTAATTTTTGACAGGGGTACAAAGTTAATTCAACAAGGGAAATCTGTCTTTTAAAAAAGGCTACTGGATCAATTGCATATCTATCTACATAAAAACAACAACAACAAACTCTTACAACATTTTTGTTGTTGTTCAGTTGCTCAGTTATGTCTGACTCTTTGTGACCCCATGGATTGTAGCATGCCAGGTTTCCCTGTCCACCATCGCCCGGAGTTTGCTCAAACTCATGTCCATTGAGTCAGTGATGCCATCCAACCATCTCATCCTCTGTCACCCTCTTCTTCCCCTGCCTTCAATCTTTCCTAGAATCAGGGTCTTTTCCAATGAGTTGCATCAGGTGGCCAAAGTATTGGTGCTCCAGTTTCGACATCAGTCCTGCCAATGATGGTAAAGAATCTGCCTGCAATGCTGGATACCTGGGTCAAAAAGATCCCCTGGAGAAGGGAATGGCAACCCACTCCAGTATTCTTGCCTGGAGAATTCCATGGAGAGAGAAGCCTGGCAGGCTACAGTTTTTGGGGTGGCAAAGAGTCAGACACAACAGAGACTTTAAATTATACCAAAAAGTTTGGCTGGAAATGAATTATAAATCTAAACGTAAGAACTTAAAATATAAAAGTTCTAGAAAGAAACAGAAAATTTTACTGACCATGATTTTTCAAAAGGGTAAATTGGATTTTATTAAAATTTAAAACTTTTGCTCTCCAAAAGACACCATTAAGAAAATAAAGGACACTACAGTCTGGGGAAAATAGAGTCAGTTTTTCTAAAACAATTATTTTGAGAAGGTTGCCACATGATATATTAAGGAATATTTTGAGAATGACAGACATTTTTTTTTTTTTTTAATTCCAGTTTTATTGAGATGTAACTGACATTAAAGTGAAAGTGAAGTCGCTCAGCCGTGCCCAGCTATGTGACCCCATGGACGGTAGCCTACCAGGCTCCGCGGTCCATGGGATTTTTCGGCAAGAATACTGGAGTAGGCTGCCATTTCCTTCTCCAGGGGATCTTCCCAACCCAGGGATCAAACCCGGGTCTCCTGCATTCCAGGCAGATGCTTTAACCTCTGAGCCACTAGAGCACTACATATGATATGAGTTACAGACTTCATGAAACAATTATCACAATAAGTTTAGTGAACATCCATCTTGTATAGATACAAAATTATAGAAATAAAAATTTTCCTTGTGATGAAACCTCTTAGAATTTACTCTATTAACTTTCATATGTAACATACAGCAGTGATAACTATGTTTATCATGTTGTATATTAGATCCCTAGTAGTTTTCAATCTTATAATAGCAAGTTTGTACCATTAAACTGTCTTCATCCAACTCCTCCTCACCCAACCCCAGCCTCTGATAACCATTAAGCTAATCTCTTTCCTATGAACTTGTTTTTGACACTATGTTAGTTCTTATTATACAACATAATGATTTAATATTTCTATATATTTCAAGATGGTCATCATAATAAATCAATTTACATTAGGTCACCATATAAAGAGACTACATCAGTTCAGTTCAGTCGCTCAGTCCTGTCCGACTCTGCGACCCCATGACTCGCAGCATGCCAGGCCTTGCTGTCCATCCTCGCTATCCCAGAGTTCACTCAGACCCACATTCATCTAGTCCGTAATGCCATCCAGCCATCTCATCCTCTATCCTCCCCTTCTCCTCCTGCCCCCAACCCCTCCCAGCATCAAAGTC
This sequence comes from Nanger dama, assembly GCA_917880005.1. Lineage (NCBI taxonomy): Eukaryota > Metazoa > Chordata > Mammalia > Artiodactyla > Bovidae > Nanger > Nanger dama. The sequence continues at coordinate 41,609,502 of CAKJTW010000002.1, forward strand.
TCTTCCAATGAGTTAACTCTTCCCATGAGGTGGCCAAAGTACTGGAGTTTCAGCTTTAGCATTGTTCCTTCCAAAGAAATTCCAATGCCTGATCTCCTTCAGAATGGACTGGTTGGATCTCCTTGCAGTCCAAGGGACTCTCAAGAGTCTTCTCCAAAACAACGTTCAAAGGCACCAATTTTTCGACGCTCAGCCTTCTTCACAGTCCAACTCTCACATCCATACATGACCACAGGAAAAACCATAGCCTTGACTAGACGGACCTTAGTCGGCAAACTAATGTCTCCGATTTTGAATATACTATCTAGGTTGGTCATAACTTTTCTTCCAAGGAGTAAGCGTCTTTTAATTTCATGGCTGCAGTCACCATCTGCAGTGATTTTGGAGCCCCCCAAAATAAAGTCTGACACTGTTTCCATTGTTTCCCCATCTATTTCCCATAAAGTGATGAGACTGGATGCCATGATCTTTGTTTTCTTAATGTTGAGCTTTAAGCCAACTTTTTCACTCTCCTCTTTCACTTTCATCAAGAGGCTTTTTAGCTACTCTTCACTTTCTGCCATAAGGGTGGTATCATCTGCATATCTGAGATTATTGATATTTCTCCCGGAAATCTTGATTCCAGCTTGTGTTTCTTCCAGTCCAGCATTTCTCATGATGTAGTCTGCATAGAAGTAAAATAAGCAGGGTGACACTATACAGCCTTGACGTACTCCTTTTCCTATTTGGAACCAATCTGTTGTTCCATGTCCAGTTCTAACTGTGGCTTCCTGACCTGCATACAGATTTCTCAAGAGGTAGGTTAGGTGGTCTGGTATTCCCATCTCTTTCAGAATTTTCCACAGTTTATTGTGATCCACACAGTCAAAGGCTTTGGCATAGTCAATAAAGCAGAAGTAGATGATTTTCTGGAACTCTACTGCTTTTTCCATGATCCAGTGGATGTTGGAAATTTGATCTCTGGTTCCTCTGCCTTTTCTAAAACCAGCTTGAACATCAGGGAGTTCATGGTTCACGTATTGCTGAACCCTGGCTTGGAGAATTTTGAGCATTACTTTACTAGCATGTGAGATGAGTGCAACTGTGCGGTAGTTTGAGCCTTCTTTGGCATTGCCTTTCTTTGGGATTGGAATGAAAACTGACCTTTTCCAATCCTCTGGCCACTGCTGAGTTTTCCAAATTTGCTGGCATATTGAGTGCAGCACTTTCACAGCATCATCTTTCAGGATTTGAAACAGCTCCACTGGAATTCCATCACCTCCACTAGCTTTGTTCGTAGTGATGTTTTCTAAGGCCCACTTGACTTCACATTCCAAGATGTCTGGCTCTAGATTTGTGATCACATCATCATGATTATCTGGGTCATGAAGATCTTTTTGTACAGTTCTTCTGTGTATTCTTGCCACCTCTTCTTAATATCTTCTGCTTCTGTTAGGTCCAGACCATTTCTGTCCTTTATCAAGCCCATCTTTGCATGAAATGTTCCCTTGGTATCTCTAATTTTCTTGAAGAGATCTCTAGTCTTTCTCATTCTCTTCTTTTCCTCTATTTCTTTGCACTATCTTCTCCATCTTTACATTTTATACATATGACTCATATTTTGCACCTGGAAATTTGTACCTCTTGATCTCCAACACCTGTTCCCTCCTCTTTGCACCCAGTTCCCCTCTGACAGCCACAAGTTCTTTGCTGTTTTGTTACATTTGTTTTTTAGGTGCCACACATAAGTAAAATAATACAGTATTTGTCTTTCTCTATTTTCATTTAGCATAATACTGTCTAGGTCCATTTATGCTGTTGCAAAGGGTGAGATTACATTATTTTTTATGGCTGATAATATTCCATAGTACATACTATGTCTTCTATGTTGATCTATCTATTGATGTGTACCAAGTTTGCTTGTATATCCTGACTATTGTAAGTAATATCATAAAGAAAAAAGGCCTATATACATCTTTTATAATTATTATTCTCATTTTCTTCAACTAAATACTCAGGAGTGGAGTAGCTGCATAACATGGTAGTTCTATTTTTAATTTTTAAGGATTCTTTATACTATTTTCCAAAGTGGCTGCACAATTTACATTCCCTTTAACAATGCACTAGTGTTCCCTTTTTGACACATTTTTGCCAACCCTTGCTATTTATCTTTTTTAATAAGCATTATGACATAATTGAGGAAATAACTCATTGTGGTTTTGATTTGCATTTCCAGGATGATGAGTGATATCAAGCATCTTTTTAAAAATTATTTTGTTGAAGTATATGTGTTAATTTCTACTGTACATCAAAGGGATAGAGTTATACATACATATATATGTATATATATTCTTTGTTGTATTCTTTTCTATTACAGTTTATCATAGAGTATTGAATCCAGTTCCCTGTGCTATATAGTAGGACCTTGCTTTTCATCCATTATCTATATAATAGTTTACATCTGCTAATGCCAAATTCCCAGTACACCCATTCTGTACCCCACTATCCACTTAGCAACCACAAATCTGTTCTCTATGTCTGCAAATCTGTTTCTGCTCATAAGTAAATTAATTTGTGTCATAATTTAGATGCATGTAGCACCTAAGTGATATTATCTGGTAGTTGTCTTCCTCTTTTTGACTTACTTCACTTAGTATGATCATCTCTAGGTCCATTCATTTCACAGCAAATGACATTATTTCATTCTTTACATGGCTGAGTAATAGCCCATTACATATATGTATAGATATACATATATATAATTTCTTCTTTATCCATTCATCTGTCTATGGATATTTAGGTGGTTTTACTATTTTGGTTATTGTAAATAGTGTTGCAATGAACATTGGGGGTGCATGAATATTTTTAAACTATAATTTTCTTGAGATATATGCCCAGGAGTGGGATTGCTGGTTCATATGGGAACTCTATTTTAGCTTTTTTGAAGAATCTCCATATTGTTTTCTATAGTAGCTGCACCAATTTACATTCCCACCAATTTACATTCCTTCCAGTGTAGGAGGGTTCCCTTTTCTCCACATCCTCTCCAATATTTGCATTTGTGAACTTTTTAATGATGGCCATTCTCGTTGTCAAGTATCTTTTAATGTGCATGTTGGCCATCCGTATGTCTTCCTTGAAAAAAATTTCTAACAGATCCTTTGTCCATTTTAAAATTACTTTTTTCAAATAACTGGTAGGCAAATGCCAGTTTAAATTTTCTTATTAAGGTATAAATGATTTACACTATTATATTCGTTTCAAGTGTACAACATAGCTTATACTACACTCACAGTTATTATAAAGTATTGGCTATATTCCATGTTCTATACAATATATCCTCCCTTGTAGCTATTTTATACATGATAGTTTGTACCTCTTCATTCCCTATCTCTTATTACCTCTCCCTTCTTCCCTTTCCTAATTTGTTCTCTATATCTAAGAGTCTGTTTCTTTTTGTTATATTCACTAGTTTTACTTTTTATATTTTACATATAAAATATGTACAGTAATTGTCTTTTTCTGACTTGTTTCACTACACATAATAACCTCCAGGCCCATCCATGTTGCAAATGGCAAATTTTCATTCTTTCTTATAGCTGAATAGTATTCCATTGTATTCAGTTCAATTCAGTTCAGTCGCTCAGTCGTGTCCGACTCTTTGTGACCCCATGAATCGCAGCAAGCCAGGGCTCCCTGTCCATCACCATCTCCCAGAGTTCACTAAAACTCACATCCATCGAGTAAGTGATGCAATCCTGCCATCTCATGTTCTGTCATCCCCTTTTCCTCCTGCCCTCAATCCCTCCCAGCATCAGAGTCTTTTCCAATGAGTCAACTCTTTGCGTGAGGTGGCCAAAGTACTGGAGTTTCAGCTTTAGCATCATTCTTTCCAAAGAACACCTAGGATTGATCTCCTTTAGAATAGACTGGTTGGATCTCCTTGCAGTCCAAGGGGCTCTCAAGAGTCTTCTCCAACACTACAGTTCAAAGCAGCAATTAGGATACACACACACGTGTATGTTCAGTTCCTAAGTTGCATCTGACTCTTTGCAACCCCATGAACTGCAGCACTCCAAGCTTCCCTATCCTTCACTACCTCCTGAAGTTTGCTCAGATTGATGTCTATTGAGTCAGTGATGCTATCTACTCATCTCATCTTCTGCCACCCCCTTCTTTTTTGCCTTCAATCTTTCCCCACCATCAGAGTCTTTTCTAATGAGTCAGCTTTTCACAACATGTGGCCAAAGTATTGGAACTTCAGCTTCAGCACTGGAACTTCAGCTTCAGCATCAGTCCTTCCAATGAATATTCAGGACTGATTTCCTTTAGGATTGACTGGTTTGATTTCCTAGCTATCCAAGGGACTCTCAAGAGTCTTCTCCAGCACCACAGTTCAAAAGTATCAGTTCTTCAGCACTCAGACTTCTTTGTGGTCAAATCTCACATCCATACACGACTACTGGAAAAACCATAGCTTTTAGTATATGGGCCTCTGTTGGCAAAGTGATGCTTTTTAACACACTGTCTAGATTTGCCATAGCTTTCCTTCCAAGAAGCGAGTGTCTTTTAATTTTGTAGCTGCAATCACAGTCTGCACTGGTTGGAGCCCAAGAAAATAAAATGTGTCACTGCTTTCACTTTTTCTACTTCTATTTGCCATGAAAGAGATGGGACCAGATGCCATGATCTTAATTTTTGAATGCTGAGATATATATGTATCTCACATCCTCTGTATCCACTCATCTGTTGATGGATACTTAAGTTGCTTCCCTATCTTTGCTATTATAAATAATGATTCTATGAACATTGTGGTGCATGTACCTTTTCAAATTAGTGTTTTCATTTTCTTCACATATATACCCAGGAATGATCATATGGATCATAGGGGAGTTCTGTTTTTAGTTTTTGAGAAACCTCCCTACTATTTTTCCATAGTGACTGCACCAAATTTACTGTCCCAATATAGTATATAAACGTTCCCTTTTTTCTGTGTTCCCTCCAAAATTTATTTGTAGACTCTATGATGATAGCCTTTTGACAGATGTGAGGTGATACTTCATTGTGGCTTCGCTTTGCATTTCTCAGATGATTAGCAATGCTGAGCATGTTTTCACTTGCCTATTGAGTATCTGTATGTCTTCTTTGCAAAAATGTTTGTTTAGGTCTTCTTCCCATTTTTTTGATACTGTTGTTTTTTTGATATTGAATTGTATAAACTATTTTTACCTTTTAGATATTAATGACTTATCATCACATCATCTGCAAATATTACTCTCCATTCCATAGATTGTCTTTTTGTTGTTGATGATGGTTTCCTTTGCTGTTTAAAAACTTTTAGTTTGATTAGGTCCCACAATGAAGATCAGGAACAGTGGTGGTAAGGAGATACCCCTCGTTCAAGGTAAGGAGCAGTGGCTGTGCTTTGGTGGAGCAGCTGTGAAGAGATACCCTACGCTCAAGGTAAGAGAAACCCAAGTAAGATGGTATGTGTTGCAAGAGGGCATCAGAGAGAAGACACACTGAAATCATACTCACAGAAAACTAGTCAAGAAAATCATACTAGGACCACAGCCTTGTCTAACTCAGTGAAACCAAGCCATGCCTGCAGTGCAACCCAAGACGGGTGGGTCCTAGTGGAGAGGGCTGACAGAATGTGGTCCACTGGAGAAGGGAATGGCAAGCCAATGTCAATATTTTTGCCTTGAGAACCCCATGAACAGTATGAAAAGGCAAAATGATAGGATACCAAAAGAGAAACTCCCAGGTCATTAGGTGCTCAATATGCTACTGGAGATCAGTGGAGAAATAACTCCAAAAAGAATGAAGGGATGAGGCAAAGCAAAAATAATACCCAGTTGTGGATATGACTGGTGATAGAAGCAAGATCCGATGCTGTAAAGAGCAATACTGCATAAGAACCTGGAATGTCAGGTCCATGAATCAAGGCAAATTGGAAGTGGTCAAACAAGAGATGGCAAGAGTGAATGTCGACCTTCTAGGAATCAGCGAACTAAAATGGACTGGAATGGGTGAATTTAACTCAGATGACCATTATATCTACTACTGTGAGCAGGAATCCCTCAGAAGAAATGGAGTAGTCAGCATGGTCAACAAGAGACTCTGAAATGAAGTACTTGGATGCAATCTCAAAAACGACAGAATGATCTCTGTTTGTTTCCAAGGCAAACCATTCAATATCACAGTTATCGGAGTCTATGCTCCAACCAGTAATGCTGAAGAAGCTGAAGTTAAACGGTTTTATGAAGACCTACAAGACCTTTTAGAACTAACACCCCAAGAAGATGTCCTTTTCATTATAGGGGACTGGAATGCAAAAGTAGGAAGTCAAGAAACACCTGGAGTAACAGGCAAATGTGGCCTTGGAATATGGAATGAAGCAGGGCAAAGACTAATAGAGCTTTGCTAAAAATACACTGGTCATAGCAAATACCCTCTTCCAACAACACAAGAGAAGACTCTACACATGGACATCACCAGATGGTCAACACCAAAATCAGACTGATTATATTCTATGCAGCCAAAAATGGAGAAGCTCTATACTGTCAACAAAAACAAGACCAGGAGCTGACTGTGGCTCAGATTATGAACTCCTTATTACCAAATTCAGACTTAAACTGAAGAAAGTAGGGAAAACCACTAGACTATTCAGGTATGACTTAAATCAAATCCCTTATGATTAAACAGTGGAAGTGAGAAATAGATTTAAGGGCCTAGATATGATAGACAGAGTGCCTGATGAACTATGGACTGAAGTTTGTGACACTGTATGGGAGACAGGGATCAAGACCATCCCCATGGAAAAGAAATGCAAAAAGCAAAATGGCTGTCTGGGGAGGCCTTACAAATAGCTGTGAAAAGAAGAGAGGTGAAAAGCAAAGGAGAAAAGGAAAGATATAAGCATCTGAATGCAGAATTCCAAAGAATAGCAAGAGATAAGAAAGCCTTCTTCAGTGATCAATGCAAAGAAACAGAGGAAAAGAACAGAATGAGAAAGACTACAGATCTCTTCAAGAAAATTAGAGATACCAAGGGAACATTTCAGGCAAAGATGAGCTCGATAAAGGACAGGAATGGTCTGGACCTAACAGAAGCAGAAGATATTAAGAAGAGGTGGCAAGAATACACAGAAGAACTGTACAAAAAGATCTTCATGACCCAGATAATCATGATGATGTGATCACTCATCTAGAGCCAGACCTCTTGGAATGTGAAGTCAAGTGGGCCTTAGAAAACATCACTATGAACAAAGCTAGTGGAGGTGATGGAGTTCCAGTTGAGCTATTTCAAATCCTGAAAGATGATGCTGTGAAAGTGCTGCACTCAATATGCCAGCAAATTTGGAAAACTCAGCAGTGGCCAGAGGATTGGAAAGGTCAGTTTTCATTCCAATCCCAAAGAAAGGCAATGCCAAAGAAGGCTCAAACTACCGCACAGTTGCACTCATCTCACATGCTAGTAAAGTAATGCTCAAAATTCTCCAAGCCAGGGTTCAGCAATACGTGAACCATGAACTCCCTGATGTTCAAGCTGGTTTTAGAAAAGGCAGAGGAACCAGAGAATAAATTGCCAACATCCGCTGGATCATGAAAAAAAGCGGGAGTTCCAGAAAAACATCTACTTCTGCTTTATTGACTATGCCAAAGCCTTTGACTGTGTGGATCACAATAAACTGTGGAAAATTCTGAAAGAGATAGGAATACCCGACCACCTAACCTGCCTCTTGAGAAATCTGTATGCAGGTCAGGAAGCCACAGTTAGAACTGGACAAGGAACAACAGACTGGTTGCAAATAGGAAAAGGAGTACGTCAAGGCTGTATAGTGTCACCCTGCTTATTTTACTTATATGCAGAATACATCATGAGAAACGCTGGACTGGAAGAAACACAAGCTGGAATCAAGATTTCCGGGAGAAATATCAATAACCTCAGATATGCAGATGACACCACCCTTATGGCAGAAAGTGAAGAGTAGCTAAAAAGCCTCTTGATGAAAGTGAAAGAGGAGAGTGAAAAAGTTGGCTTAAAGCTCGACATTCAGAAAACGAAGATCATGGCATCTGGTCCCATCACTTTATGGGAAATAGATGGGGAAACAGTGGAAACAGTGTCAGACTTTTATTTTGGGGGCTCCAAAATCACTGCAGATGGTGACTGCTGCCATGAAATTAAAATACACTTACTCTTTGGAAGAAAAGTTATGACCAATCTAGAGAGTATATTCAAAAGCAGAGACATTAGTTTGCCGACTAAGGTCCGTCTAGTCAAGGCTATGGTTTTTCCTGTGGTCATGTATGGATGTGAGAGTTGGACTGTGAAGAAGGCTGAGCACCAAAGAATTGATGCTTTTAAACTGTGGTGTTGGAAAAGACTCTTGCGAGTCCCTTGAACTGCAAGGAGAGCCAACTAGTCCATTCTGAAAGAGATCAACCCTGGGATTTCTTCTTCTTCTTCTTTTTTTTTTTTAATACTTTATTCTACTTTACAATACTGTATTGGTTTTGCCATACATTGACATGAATCAGCCACATGTGTACACGATCTCCCAATGCCGAAGCCCCCTCTCACCTCCCACCCCACACAGTCTCCCCCGGATCATCCCGTACACCAGCCCCCAAGCATCCTGTATCCTGTATTGAACATAGACTGCCACTTCATTTCTTATATGATAGTATACATGTTTCAGTGTCATTCTCCCCAAATCATCCCACCTTCTCCCTCTCCCTCTCCCTCTCCCTCAGAGGCCAAAAAGTCCGTTCGATACCTCTGTGTCTCTTTTGTTGTCTCACATACAGGGTCATTGTTACTATCTTTCTAAATTCCATATATATGTGTCAGTATACTGTATTGGTGTTTTTCTTTCTAGCTTACTTCACTCTGTATAATCGGATCCAGTTTCATCCATCTCATTAGAACTGAGTTAAATTTATTCTTTTTAAGGGCTGAGTAATACTCCATTGTGTATAAGTACCACAGCTTTCTTATCCATTCATCTGCTGATGGACATCTAGGTTGTTTCCATATCCTGGCAATTATAAACAATGCTGCAATGAACATTGCAACCCTGGGATCTCTTTGGAAGGAATGCTACAGGTGAAACTCCAGTACTTTGGCCACATCATGCGAAGAGTTTACTCATTGGAAAATACTCTGATGCTGGGAGGGATTGGGGGCAGGAGGAGAAGGGGATGACAGAGGATGAGATGGCTGGATGGCATCACGAACTCGATGAACGTAAGTCTGAGTGAACTCTGAGATGGTAATGAACAGGGAGGCCTGGCGTGCTGCAATTCATGGGGTCGCAAAGAGTTGGACACGACTGAATGACTGTACTAAACTGAGGTCTCATTTATTTATGTTTGCTTTTATTTCTTTTGAAATGGAAGACTGATCTAAGAAAATATTGTTACAATTTATGTCAGAGAATATTTTCCCTGTGTTCTCTTCTGGGATTTTTATGGTGTCATGTCTCCACTTTAGGTCTTTAAGCCACATTGAGCTTATTTATACATAATGGTGTGAGGGAGTTTTCTAATTTCACTGATTGACATGTAGCTTTCCAACTTTATGAGCACCACTTGCTAAAGAAACTGTTTTTTTCCCATCTTATATTCTAGATTTATCTAGATTATCTAGATAATCTAGTTCATCTAGATTGACTATAGGTATATGGATTTATTGCTTATGCTCTCTATTCTGCTCCATTGATCCATACATCTGTTTTCATGCCACTACCATTCTACAGTGATTATGGTAGCTTTGTAGTGTTGTCTAAAGACTGTGAGAGTTATGCCTCCCGATTTGTTCTTTTTCTCAGGATTGCTTTGGCTATTCTGGGTCTTTTGTGATTCCATATAAATTTTATTTATTCTAGTTCTTTGAAAAATTTCATGGGTATTTTCACAGGGAGAACATCAAATGTGTAGATTGTTTGGGTAATGTGGTCATTTTAACAGTATTAATTCTTTCAATTCAAAAAAATAGGATATCTTACCATTTATTTGAATCATCTTCAGTTTTGTTTTTTTAATCAATGTTATATAGTGTTCAGTGTAGAGGTCTTTCAACTCCTTGATTAAGTTACTCTAGGTTGTTTTTGTTTTTTTTTTTAAGTGGGATTTTAAACTGAATTATTTTTTTTCTTTTTTGATATTTCATTGTTAGTGAAAAGAAATGGAAGAGATTTCTTTATTTTAATATCTTGAATTGATCTATCACTTTTTATGTGGAGTCTTTAAGGTTCTCTCTATAGAGAATATGGAGAAGGTAATGGCAACCCACTCCAGTACTCTTGCCTGGAAAATCCCATGGACGGAGGAGCCTGCAGTACATGGAGTAGCTAAGAGTCAGACACGATTGAGCTACTTCACTTTCACTTTTCACTTTTGCATTGGAGAAGGAAATGGTAACCCACTCCAGTGTTCTTGCCTGGAGAATCCCAGGGACAGAGGAGCCTGGTGGGCTGCCGTCTATGGGGTCACACAGAGTCGGACACGACTGAAGAGACTTAGCAGCAGCAGCAGCAGCATATAGAGAATAATGCCAGCTGCAAATAGTGACAGACTTACTTCTTCCCTTCCAATTTGGATACGTTTATTTCTCTTTCTTGTTTCAATGCTGTGAACTGGACTTCCAATACTATGCTGAATAGAAATGGTAGGAGTGGGCATTCTAATCTTATTCCTGAATTTAGCAGTAAGGCTATCATCTTTCCACCATTGAGTATAAGTTGACTGTGGTTTGCTGTAAATAGCTTTTCTTATGTTGAACTATGTCATCTCCATACTTTTTAGTGAGAGTTTGAGTTTTTTTTTTTTAATCATAAATGGATGTTGAATTTTATCAAATGTGTTTTCTGAGCCCATTGAAATGACTGTGTTTTTGTTAATGTGGTTTGTATCACATTGATTGATTAGTTTATGTGGAACCATTATTGTGACCCTGGAATGAATTCAACTTGGTGATGGTATATGATCTTTTCCAACTATTGCTAGATCTGGCTTGCTAATGTTTTGTTGAGGACTTTTGCATCTATATTCATCAAAGATATTGGGATATAATTTTTGGTAGAGTCTTTTTCTGGTTTTGTTGTCAGGGTGATGGTGGTTTCATAAAATGAATGAGACTGTTTTCTCCTCTTCATTTTTTTGGGGGAGGGGGAATTGTTTGAGCAAAACAGGTATAAATTATTTGCATGCTTGGTATAACTCCCTAGCTTCATTCACTTCTCTTAGCTTCACTGATCTTTTCAAATTTTAGTCTGTATTTTATTTCTGCTCTGATATTTATGATTTCTTTCCCTCTACTAATTTTAGATTTCCTTTGTTCTTTTTCTAGTCCCTCTGGGTATATATATGGTTAGGTTTTCTATTTGAGATTTTTTTCTGTTTCTTGAGGTAGGCTTGTATCACTGTTTATAAACTTCTCTCTTAGAACCACTTTGCTGGTGTCTCATAGATTTTGGACCACTGTGTTTTCATTTTCATATGTCTCCAATATTCTTTTATTTCTTCTTTCATTTCTTCAATGATCCATTGGTATAGTATAGCTTTCATGTGTTTATGTTTTTGCAGACCTTTTCTTGTAGTTGACTTCTAGTCATAGTTTTTGTGGGTAGAAAAGTTGCTTGATATTGTCTCAGATTTCTTAAATTTAGTGAGACTTGTTCTGTGGCCTATCATGTAATATATCCTGGAGAATTCTCAATGTCCCTTTGAAAAGAATGTGTAATCTGCTGATTTTGGGTGGAATGTTCTATATATAAATATATGAAATTCACCTGGACTTAATGTGCCATTTAAGGCCAGTATTTCCTTATTGATTTTCTGTCTGATGATCTGTCCATTGAAGTCAGTGAGGCTTAAAGCCCCTATTATTACAAGAAACACCTGGAAAAACAAGCAAATTTGGCCTTGGAGTAGAGAATGTGGCTGGGCAAAAGCTAATAGAGTTTTGCCAAGAGAATGCACTGGTCACAGCAAACACCCTCTTCCAACAACACAAGAGATGACTCCACACATGGATATCACCAGATGCCCAACACCAAAATCAGATTGATTATATTCTTTTCAGGTAAAGATGGATAGGCTCTATACAGTCAGCAAAAACAAGACCAGGAGCTGACTGTGGCTCAATTCATGAATTCCTTATTGCCAAATTCAGACTTAAACTGAAGAAAGTGGGAAAAAACCATTAGACCATTCAGGTATGACCTAAATCAAATTCCTTATGATTGTACAGTGGAAGTGAGAAATATATTTAAGGGACTAGATCTGATAGAGTGCCTGATGAACTATGGATGGAGATTCATGACACTGTACAGGAGACAAGGTAAAGACCATCCCCAAGAAAAAAAAAGAAAAAAGCAAAATGGCTGTCTGAGGAGGCCTTACAAATAGCTGTGAAAAGAGGAGAAGTGAAAAGCAAAGGAAAAAGGAAAGATATACCCATTTGAATGCAGAGTTTCAAAGAATAGCAAGGAGAGATAATAAAGCCTTCCTCAGTGATCAATGCAAAGAAATAGAGGAAAGCAATAAAATGGAAAGACTAGAGCTCTCTTCAAGAAAATTAGAGATACCAAAGAAACATTTCATGCAAAGAAGGGCATAATAAAGGACAGAAATTGTATGGAACTAACAGAAGCAGAATATATTAAGAGGTGGCAAGAATACACAGAAGAACTGTACAAAAAGATCTTTAAGATGCAAATAATCACAATGGTATGATCACTCACCTAAAACCAGACATTCTGGAAGTTGAAGTCAAGTGGGCCTTAGGAAGCATGACTGTGAACAAAGCTAGTGGAGGTGATGGAATTCCAATGGAACTATTTCAAATCCTAAAAGATGATGCTGTGAAAGCGCAGCACTCAATATGCCAGCAAATTTGGAAAACTAAGCAGTGGCCATAGGACTGGAAAAGTTCAGTATTCATTCCAATCCCAAAGAAAGGCAATGCCAAAGAAGGCTCAAACTACCATACAACTGCACTCATCTCACATGCTAGTAAAGTAATGCTCAAAATTCTTCAAGCCAGGCTTCAGCAATATTGAACCGTGAACTTCCTGATGTTCAAGCTGGTTTTAGAAAAGGCAGAGTAACCAGTGATCAAATTGCCAACATCCGTTGGATCATTGAAAAAGCAAGAAAGTGCCAGAGAAATGTTTATTTCTGCTTTATTGACTATGCAAAAGCCTCTGACTGTGTGTATCACAATAAACTGTGGAAAATTCTGAAAGAGATGGGAATACCAGACCACCTGACCTACCTCTTGAGAAATCTGTATGCAGGTCAGGAAGCCACAGTTAGAACTGGACATGGAACAAAAGACTGGTTCCAAATAGGAAATGGAGTGTGTCAAGGCTGTATAGTGTCACCCTGCTTATTTAACTTTATATGCAGAGTACATCATGAGAAACGCTGGACTGGAAGAAGCACAAGCTGGAATCATGATTGCTGGGAGAAATATCAATAACCTCAGATATGCAGATGACACCACCCTTATGGCAGAAAGTAAAGAAGAACTAAAGAGTCTCTTGATGAAAGTGAAAGAGGAAAGTGAAAAAGTTGGCTTAAAACTCAACTTTTAGAAAATTAAGATCATAGCATCTGGTCCCTCACTTCATGGAAAATAAATAGAGGAAACAGTGGCTGACTTTATTTGGGGGGGCTCCAAAATCAGTGCAGTTGGTGACTGCAGCCCTGACATTAAAAGACGCTTACTCCTTGGAAGGAAAGCTATGACCCACCTAGACAACATATTAAAAAGCAGAGACATTACTTTTTCAACAAGGGCCCGTCTAGTCAAGGCTTTGGTTTTCCAGTAGTTATGTATGGATGTGAGAGTTGGACTCTATAAAGAAAGCTGAGCACCAAAGAATTGATGCTTTTGAACTGTGGTGTTGGAGAAGACTCTTGAGTCCCTTGGACTGCAAGGAGATCCAACCGGTCCATCCTAAAGGAGACCAATCCTAGGTGTTCATTGGAAGGACTGACGTTGAAGCTGAAACGCCAATACTTTGGCCACGTGCTGTGAATTGACTTATTGGAAAAGATCCTAATGCTCGGAAAGATTGAAGGCAGGAGGAGAACGGGACGGAGAGAGGATGAGATGGTTGGATGGCATCACTGACTCAATGGACATGAGTTTGGGTGAACTCTGGAAGTTGGTGATGGACAGGGAGGCCTGGCGTGCTGCAGTTCATGGGGTTGCAAGAGTTGGACACGACTGAGACTGAACTGAAGTGTTTGTCTTATATATTGAGGTGGTCCTATGTTGGGTACATATATATTTGCTATAGTTATATCTTATTGGATTTATTTCTTTATCATTATGCAATATCCTTCTTTGTTACTTCCTATAGTCTTTGTTTCAAAGTCTATTTTATCTGATCTAAGTATTGACACACCAACTTTCTTTTAAGTTCCATTTAAATGAAATATCTGTTTCCATTCTTTCAATTTCAGTCTGTGTGTAGCTTTAAAGTCAGTCTCTTATAAGCAAATATATATGAGTCTTATTTTTGTATCCATTCAGTCAGTCTATATCTTTGGATTAGAGTATAGTGTCCATGTAGTGAAGTCACTCAGTTGTGTCCGACTCTTTGTGACCCCATGGACTGTAGCCTACCAGGCTCCCTCCCTCCATGGGATTCTCCAGGCAAGAGTACTGGAGTGGGTTGTCATTTCTTTCTCCAGGGGATCTTCCCTGACCCAGGGATCGAACCCAGGTCTCCTGCATTCCAGGCAGACGCTTTAACCTCTGAGCCACCAGGGAATCCAATTTATAATAATTATTGATATGTATGTACATATGGCCAGCGTATTGTTTTGTGTTGTTTTTGTAGTTTTTGTTATTTTGCCACTTCTTTAATGATTAGATTATTATGTTAGTGTTGTAACTGGATTCTTTTCTTCTTTGTGTGTGTTTATATATTACAGATTTTGAGGGGGATGTCACATATAATTAAATTGATTATCTCTCAAGTTCAAATGGATTTTAACAAACTTGCATTCTATCCTCCCACAACGCCTGTTTTTAATATCAAATTTAACATTTTTAAATGTATGTGTGTTAGTCACTCAGTCGTGTCCAACTCTTTGCGACCCCACAGACTGTAGCCCGCCAGGCTTCTCTGTCCATGGAATTCTCTAGGCAAGAATACTGGAGTGGATTGCCATTCCCTTCTCCAGAGGAACTTCCTAACCCAGGGATTGAACCCTAGTCTTCTGCCTCACAGGCAGATTCTTTACCATTTGAGCTACAGGGAAGTCTTTTTATGTATACATTAACTGAATATTGTGGATATATATATTTGATTGACTGCTTTCATCTTTTAACCTTCTTACCAAGTTATATGGGCTTCCCCCATGGCTCAATGGTAAAGAATCCACCTGTAATGCTTGAGCCACAGGAGACGTGGGTTTGTTCCTTGGGTTAGAAAGATAATACACTGGAGGAGGGCATGGGAAACCACTTCAAGTATTCTTGCCTGGAAAATCCCATGGACAGAGGAGCCTGGTGAGCTATAGTCCATAGAGTTGGACATGACTGAAGTAACATAGCACACATGCACATACTAGCTAATATGTGGTTGATCTGCACCTTTTATACCTATTACCTTTACCAATGAGATTTTGTTCTTTTGTAATTTTCCTGTTTCTAGTTATGGCATTTTCCTTTTCCTATATATATATATATAATTGAATTATAATTTTTAAATATTATAATTAAAATCATATACATATAATCTCTTAGTGTATATATAAATAATTGAATTACAATGTTTCAGGTTCACAGCAGGTGATTCAGTTATACATATACACATATATTATTTTTCAGATTATTTTCCATTATAGGTTATTACAAAATATTGACTTTAGTTCCGTGTTAAACAGTAAATCTTTGATGCTTGTTGCCTATTTTTTAATTAGAAATCTAGCATTTTATTTATACTAAGTCAAAGAAGTGAAATCAACATTTCATATGTTTTTAGTTTTCAAAAATTCATAAGCTTTCTAAAATATATATAGTATGCATATTTATATATATGTATACAAAAACTTTTCAAAATGCTTGATAAAGGCTTCAGAAAGAACAGTAAAAAGAAGAGATGGAGAAATTGGAAAACATAACTGAACGAAATGAAAGAACTAGAAAAAGTGAAACAAACTAGATAAAAGATCATCATAGAGTCCAGTTGTTTTAAAACATGACTGCTCATTAGAAACCTATCAGGAGCTCTGGGGGAAAAAAAGCAATACCTGAGCATTTTTAGTTTTTAAAAGCTTCAAAGGTAATTCTGGTATGTATCTGGATTTTAGAAAATGATTACAGTGTTTTCTCTTAAATCCTAGTTTTGGTGATACAGAGTTGTATTATTTTTCTGTTGACCAATCATTATACAATGGTATTAAGTGAGTAGTAGCTACATAATCAAGGGCTTCCCTGGTGGTTCAGAGGGTAAAGCATCTACCTGCAAAGCAGGAGACCAAGGTTCGATCCCTAGGTCAGGAAGATCCCCTGGAGAAGGAAATGGCAACCCACTCCAGTATTCTTGCCTGGGGAGTCTGGCAGGCTACAGTCCTTGGGGTCGCAAAGAGTCACACATGACTGAGAGACTTCACTTTCTTTCTTTCACTAGCTACATAATCACAAGAGTAAATGATGTTCATCAGTTTTCCACAATATCCAGACAAAAGTAAAAGATAATTACAGTTGAAGCCATATGGGAACATGATTCATAATACAAAATAATTACATACAATTTAGGGGGTCAATTACCCACTCCAATGTTCTTGCCTGGAGAACCCCAGGGTCGGCATTGCCTGGTGGGCGGCTGTCTATGGGGTATCACAAAGTCAGACATGACTGAAGTGACTTAGCAGCAGCAACAGGGGGTCAAGTAGAGTGATGTGGTAAGTGGAAGTGCATACATGCACATGTTCTCATCCACCCAGCCAGTCTGTCTTTTGGTTGCTGCAGTTAATCCTTTTACATTTAAGGTAATTATTGATATGTATGATCAGGTTACTGTTTTCTTAATTGTTTTGGGTTTATTTTCTGTGGGTCTTTTTTTTCTCTTGTGTTTCCTGCCTAGAGAAGTTCCTTTAGCATTCATTGGTGGTGCTGCATTGTCTTAGCTTAGCTTGTCTGGCAAGCTTTTGATTTCTCCATCAAATCTGAATCAAGATACTTAGATAGGTTTTGAATGTTGATATTTATATATCTATTTATATAGATATACACAAATGTGACAACTTAAAATATAATATGGGCTTCCCTCATAGCTCAGTTGGTAAATCATCTGCCTGGAATGCAGGAGACCTGGGTTCGGTTCCTGGATTGGGAAGATCCCCTGGAGAAGGAAATGGCAACTCACTCCAGTATTCTTGCCTGGAGAATCCCACAGACAGAGGAGCCTGACAGGCTACAGTCCATGGGATTGCAAGAGTCGGACACGACTTGGTGACTAAACCACGACTAAACCACAACCACAAAATACAATACAGTGAATTGAGGCAACTGCTGAGTTTTTGATGGATGTATGTTCATTTTGTATATACATATGTGACTCAGTTTAAATGGGTAGTTTTGTACATTCACCTAGTATTTCTTGTGGATGCAATTGAACATCAGTCAGTGAGAAAGTCACACAATGCTCCCCTGGATCTGGGTCTTGGGTCCACCTGCCAATAGGCCAGCACAATCTTCAGGACCTCCTGGGCCTTGGCCTGCCTACCAGCAAATTGACATCAGTTCCAAGACACATCAGACCACTCCAAAATCCATACCAGGATTCAGGCCCACTTACAAGTGGACTGACACCAGCTTTAGGATTTCCTGGACTTTGAAGTAAGCCATGTCAGAACCAGTCCTGCCTACTAGCAGATTGATACTAGATTCAGGAACCCCCAGGCTCACAGCCACCTACCCCCAGAGCATAGCTACCTAGCTACCCACCCATCTACCAATAGGCCAATGCTTGCCCTGGGACCACCTTAGGCTCCAGAGCCAGCCATCTCATGACCTAGCCCCACTCACCAGAGGCAAGCAGACTGCACAAGTTAAATTACAGCCATCATATGGACTGGGAGCCAGCCACAAGTGCTAGAGGGTTGATAGTAGTCAGCCCACAACAATAGGACACATACAGCCCACATAGGGGGACACCCCTAGAGCATATAGCTCTGGATACCAGATGAGAGTGCACTCCAGGGAAGCATAGGATATCTCCTACAAAATGTCACTTCTCCAAGACTGGCAAATGTAACCAACCTACCAAATACATTGGGAGAAAAAAAAAAAAAAAAGCAAATAAGGTGACAGAGGAATAAGTTCCCTGCCTCCCCACCAAAAGTAAAAAGATAAAACCCCAGAGGAGAAACTAAGTATAGTGGAGCTAAGCAATCTACCTAATAAACAGTAATGACTGTAAAGATGTACAAAAACTTAGGAGAATATTGGAAGAATA
This sequence comes from Nanger dama, assembly GCA_917880005.1. Lineage (NCBI taxonomy): Eukaryota > Metazoa > Chordata > Mammalia > Artiodactyla > Bovidae > Nanger > Nanger dama. The sequence continues at coordinate 41,627,974 of CAKJTW010000002.1, forward strand.
GTTGGAAGTCTTCAACAAATAGAAAATGCAGAGAAGAACCAGAGATGAAGAAAACAATATCTGCAATTTTAAAATACACTAGAAGGAATCAATATTGGATTAAATGATACAGAGAAACAGATCTGTGAGCTGGAAGACAGAATAATGGAAATGACTGAAGCTGACTCGAAAAAAGAATGAATAGAAAGAAATGAGGATAGTTTACTATCATTCACATTATAGGAGAAGGGTCCCAGAAGGAGAAGACACAAAGTAGAGGCAGAGAATATATCTGAAGATGTAAAAGATGAATATGTCTCTAAAATGGAAGAGGAAGCAAACATCCAGATTAAGGAAGAACTGTGTTCCAAAAAGATCAACCAAAAGAGTAACAGACCAAGACACATCATAGTTAAAATGTCAAAAATTAAAGAGGGAGTGGGACTTCCCTGGTGGTCCAATGGTTGAGAGTCTGCTTTGCAGTTCAGAAGATATGGGTTTGATGCTTGATTGGGGAGCTAGGATCCCATATGCCACAGGGCAACTAAATCCATCCACATGCCACAACTAGCACCACAATGAAAGACGCCACATGATGCCACAACTGGGACTTGACTCGGCCAAATAAATACTACAAAAAAGAGGGAGTACTAAAAAGTAACAAGGGAAAAGCAGTAAGTTGCATGAAAGGAAATTCCCATAAAGTTATCTGCTGACTTTTAAGCAGAGGTTGTACAGGTGAGAAGGGAGTGGCACTACATATTTAATGACAGGAAAGGAAGAAAGCTACAACCAAGCTACAACACACACCCACCAAGGCTTTCATTCAGATTTCATTCAAACTCATTGTCCACCAAAAGAAGTTTTATAGACAAGTAAAAGCTAAAAGGGCTTCCCTGGTGGCTCAGAGGTTAAAGCATCTGCCTTCAATGCAAGAGACCTGGGTTAAATCCCTGGGTCAGGAAGATGCCCTGGAGAAGGAAATGGTAACCCATCCAGTACTCTTGCCTGGAGAATCCCATGGACAGAGGAGCCTGGCAGGCTACAGTCCACGGGGTCACAGAGTCGGACACGACTGAGAGACTTCACTTCTTAAAAGCTAAGAGTTCAGCACCACCAAAACAGTTTTACAACAAATGTTAAAGAGACTTCTCTAAGAAAAAGCCATAGCTTCTGGTTTGAGATGGCAGAGTAGAAGGATGTGTACTCATCTTCTCCTGTGAGAGTGCTAAAGTCTCAACTAGCTGTTGAACAACCATTAACAGGAGGACACTAGAACCTACCAAAAAAAAAAAAAAATCCTATGTCCAAAGACAAAGAAGCCACAGTGAGATGGTAGGGGCTGTAATCGTGATAAAATAAAATTCCATACCCACCTGGTGGGCAACCCACAAACTGTAGAAAAATACCAAGGAAGTTCTCCAACTGCTGTGAAGGTTCTGAACCCCAAGTCAGGCTTCCTAGCCTGGGGATCCGACAAAGAGACTGGGAATCCCCAGGGAATCTGACCATGAAGTCCAGTGTATTTGATTACGATTACAGCACTTTCAAAGAGTAGGGGAAACATAGAATCCAGTTTTAGAAGGAACACACAAAATCTTTGCACACCAACACCCAGAGGAAAGAAGTAGTAACTCCACAGGTGACTGAACCAAAACTACCTGCTAGTGTTGGAGGGTCTCTTATGGAGGCATGGGTTAGCAGGGGTTCACCCGGGGATAAGGGCCCTGGCAGCACATCTGGGAAGGTACCCTTGGTCCTCTTGGAGGTTGCCATTAACCTTACCAGAGAGACTGTAGACCCAGGGCTGGGATGCCTCAGGCCAAACAACTACCAGGGAGGGAGCCCAACCCCTCCCATCAGCAGAGAATTGGATTAAAGCTTTACTGAGCAAGGCCCTGCCCACCAGAACAAGAACCAGTTTTTCCCACTGCCAGTCCCTCCCATCAGGAAGCTTACGCAAGCCTCTTAGCCTTATTCACCAGAGAGCAGACAGAAGAAGCAAGAAGACCAATAGTCCCATAGCAGCTAAAACAAAAACCACATTACAGAAAGTTAATCAGAATGAAAAAGCAGAAAGTTATGTCTCAGATGGAAGTACAAAATAAAACCTCAGAAAAATAACTAAATGAAGTGGAGATAAGCAACCTTCCAGAAAAAAAAAGAATTCAGAATAATGATAGTGAAGATAATCTAGGATCTCAGTAAAGCACTGGAGAAGATATAATACTTACTTAAAACCTAGAAGAAAAAAGAACAAACAAAAGATGAATACACTGTGCTGAGCTGTGCTTAGTTGCTCAGTAATGTTGGACTCTTTGTGACCCCATGGACTGTAGCCAAGAAGGCTCTTCTGTTACTGGGATATCCAGGCAAAATGCTGGAGTGGGTTGCCATGTCCTCCTCCAGGAGATCTTATCTTCCCAACCCAGGAATTGAACCCAGGTCTACCCACATTGCAGGCAGATTCTTCACCATCTGAGCCACCAGGGAAGCCCAATACTACTGGAGTGTGTAGCCAATCCCTTCTCCAGGGGATCTTCCCAACCCAGGAATTGAATCAGATGGAAACAGTGTCAGACTTTATTTTGGGGGCTCCAAAAACACTGCAGATGCTGACAGCAGCCATGAAATTAAAAGACACTTACTCCTTGGAAGAAAAGTTATGACCAACCTAGATAGTATATTCAAAAGCAGAGACATTACTCTGCCAACTAAGGTCCATCTAGTCAAGGCTATGGTTTTCCCAGTGGTCATGTATGGATATGAGAATTGGGCTGTGAAGAAGGCTGAGCATCGAAGAATTGATGCTTTTGAACTGTGGTGTTGGAGAAAACTCTTGAGAGTCCCTTGGACTGCAAGGAGATCCAACCAGTCCATTCTGAAGATCAACCCTGGGATTTCTTTGGAAGGAATGATGCTGAAGCTGAAGCTCCAGTACTTTGGCCACCTCAGGCAAAGAGTTGACTCATTGGAAAAAGACTCTGATGCTGGGAAGGATTGGGGACAGGAGAAGGGGACGACAGAGGATGAGATGGCTGGACGGCATCACTGACTTGATGAACGTGAGTCTGAGTGAACTCTGGGAGATGGTGATGGACAGGGAGACCTGGCAAGCTGCAGTTCATGGGGTTGCGGAGAGTCAGACACGACTGAGTGACTGAACTGAACTGAATATAGTATTTATGAAAATCTTATGTAATATTAAAATAGTCAACATAAATAACTTTCTAATGTTGAATAATTCTTTTACAAAAGCGTTGAAACATTTCTTTTACTCTTGAAGAGAAAAAAACATTCCTTTGAATTAATATAAGTACCAACAAAAATTTTTCTCCAAATTAGAAAAATATTTTATCTAAAAATGCCAGAATTTTTAACAACAGTATAATGTTTAAGATAAGTTGCTAAGGAAATCTTATAATTAGGCTATAATACATATTTGTATTATTTAGTATTATTTTCTGTCAAATTCTTGGAAGAGAATATTTTTGTAAAACATGTAACTGTACTAAATTTTAAATAAATGTAACAAAGAATTGTCAACTAAAAAATACAGTCACAACCTGAAAGTAGACACATTTTATTTGGTGGGAATGTTTAGGACTCTGAGCCCTGGAGACAGCATCTCAGTAGCTCTGAGAAAAGTGCTCCCAAGAGGGCAAGAGGGGAAGTCAGACTGTATACAAGTGCGACAGAGGGAGCAGGCAGTTTGAACATCAAAGATCAGTATCAAGTTAAGGAATGTGGCATTCTATGTATGGGAAGATGCAAGTCTCTGGAATCACTGAATTCATTCCTTTCATATGCACCTCAGCTACCTGGGGCCAATCCTATTTCCTTGTTCATTTTGCTTCTTGTATTACCCCAGCTCCTCAGCAATCACCATGGGGAGTGGCAGCATCCACTGGATCCCAGTTTTGGGAGCCTTCATTCACAATTGGAGGTCAGAAAATGCTGATGACGGTGACATTTCTTGTTTATTAACATGACAGGAGATATTTTCATTTCACAGAAGTAATAGTTAAGCATTTTGAATCCATAAACAGCAGCATTTCATAATATAATAAATAATCAGCATAAGGATAATAGTAAATGTACATATATATTATTTTCTAAAAAATTTTAAGACATACTAAAGCTATTAAAAATACCTATGGGAAATTAAAGCATAAATTAGTAATACTAAAAATAAATACATCTTCTGAATACTTTCATCTAGCTGCTTAGCTACAAAAATATTCTTTATTATGTTAGTGAGATTCAAACATTAAAACAAATGCAAAATCTCAGGTTAAGGTTTTAGAATATTAGTTGTTTCTAAGGATTTCCTGCCCTCCAGTGGTATCTGCCTTAACATTTTCATTGTACCTTTCATCATTACAAAAAGAAGACACCTCATTTCTACACTTACATTTTGAAATTATATCACATTGTATGGCAGCGTCTAATTTTTTCCTCCATTATAAGTTCAGTCTCTGTTTGTACCAATGCATTGCACCTTGCAACCTGTAGAATGCAGTTATTACTGGTTTTGCTTTCCAATATGTGTGCTGAATTACACTGAGACTCTGGGAACTGATGTGTATTATTATTCACTGAGAACTGGTTAAAATTCTCATTTTGTTTATGAAATTTGGCATTGTTATTAATAACCTTATCACATGGAAATTTTTCCATGTTTTCTAAATAAAAATTATTAGTTGTTTCTTTGGTTTTGATGGATCTCCTATTTGAATCTTCAGTTTGATCTTCATCTTCAGATGGCTAAAAGAAATTAGTAATTTTGCTGTTAATGATGCTTACATTAAAAAAATTATTCAATCACTTCAAAGGGGACATTCTTAAAATTCACATTATAGAAATTTTAAAAAAGAAAAGACTTTGATAGGTGGCAAATCACCCTAATTTTTTTTTTTAATCAAGCTTATAGATTTTAAAATAGTATGACATAACATTAAGAATCCTTATGTTAAAGGGCTTCCCTGGTAGCTCAGCTAGTAAAGAATTTGACTGCAATTCAGGAGACCTGGATTTGATTCTTGGGTTGGGAAGATCCCCTGGAGAAGGGATAGGCTACCCACTCCTAGTATTCTTGGGCTTCCCTGGAGTCTCAGCTGGTAAAGAATCTACCTACAATGTGGGAGACCTGGGTTCAATCAGGTGGGAAAATCAAGTGGCAGAATTAAGACCTGGGTTCAATCAATGTGGGAAAAGGGATAGACTACCCACTCTAGTATTCTTGGGCTTCTGTGGTAGCTTAGCTGGTAAAGAATCCACCTGCAATGTGGGAAACGTGGGTTCAATCCCTGGCTTGGGAAGATTCCCTGGAGAAGGTAACACTACCCACTCCAGTATACTGGCCTGGAGTCCATGGGGTTGCAAACAGTCAGACACAACTGAACAACTTTCATTTTTCACTTAAAGATGGAAAAGCACTAAAAAGAGAAGACTTTTGTCTCTTATTAGTCCCCATAATCATAGGTGACATTATCCTACCTTTTCACAGAGATGAAATGATATAGAACATATATTCTTCAACTACTTTAAAAGTAAAGTAGAACTTTGAATTAAAAAGCTAACACATACAGTTTAGTATTCACTCCCTGACTCTCTAAGTCAAAAAAAAATCTATATTGTATTTTTCATGGACTCAGTCTCAAGAAGACTTACTAAGAATAGCATCGGCTAACAGAAAACCAAATATACAAAGAAAAGTTAAATAGTAATAAATATAACAATCATTAGATTAAAAAGTCAAATGTTAAGAATTTTTAATAGGCCTAGATTCAATTTAGTAACTTTAATTTTTCAACTTCAAGAAAAATCTATCTTAATTACTAAACAAAATACTCTTTTTAATAAAAAAATCCTATATAAAATACTATTTTAGCTAAAAATAAAAAGCAAAGTTAACATTAAAAAACCTAAAATGAAATATAAGCCTTAGCTGATTGGCACTAAAATAGGAAAAGTAAGCCAAATAAATAGTATTAAAACTGACAGGGCACAAATTAGAGAAAATAAAGATCAATACACTTATTCAAGAAATAAATATTGAGTTAGCATCTGCAATGTGAGTGAAGCAGACATGACTGCTGCCCTCTACATCACACACCTCAACAGAAGAATGTTGGATCCCATCAAAAAAAGATAACCCACATCCAAGGGCAAAGGAGAAACCACAGCAAGATGGTAGGGAAGGGCAAAATCACATTCAGAATCACACCCCCTACCAACCAGAGATGTCAGAGGGCTCAAACAAACTTTGTGTCCACCAGGACCCAGAGACACCACAGAAACTGAGCCAAAACTGTGTTAGAGTGTCTCCTGCAGAGGTCAGCAGTAGACTGTTGGAGGAGCAGGGGCTCTGGGTGCAACAGACCTGGATATGGCATAAGCCCTCTTGAAGGAGGTCACCATTAACCCCACCATAGATCCATCAGAGCTTACAGGGGACTGGGAAACAGAGTGTTGGAGGGCACAAACAAAACCTTGTGCACACCAGGACCCAGGAGAAAGGAGCAGTGACCCCACAAGAGACTGACCCAGATTTGGTCGTGAGTGTCCCGGAGCCTCCAGCAGAGGCAGGAGTCAGCAGTGGCCTAGCTTCAGGGTTGGAGGTACTGAGTGCAGCAGTTTCTGCATGGGACCTTTTGAAGGGGGTCTCCATTATCTTCATTACCTCCACCACAGTTTGGCCTCAGGTCAAGCAACAGGGAGGGAACACAGCTCCACCCATCAACAGAAAATTGGATTAAAGATTTACTGAGCATAGCCCACCCTTCAGAACAAGACACAGTTTCCCTCTCAGTCAGTCTCTACCATCAGGAAGCCTCCATAAGCCTCTTATCCTTCTCCACCAGAGGCAGTGCAATGCAGTTCAGTCTCAGTCTTGTCCAACTCTTCGTGACCCCATGAATCACAGCAGGACAGGCCTCCCTGTCCATCACCAACTCTCAGAGTACACTCAGACTGAGGTTCATTGAGGTGGTGATGCCATCCAGACATCTCATCCTCTGTCGTCCCCTTTTCCTCCTGCATTCAATCCCTCCCAGCATCAGAGTCTTTTCCAATGAGTCAACTCTTCGCATGAGGTGGCCAAAGTACTGGAGTTTCAGCTTTAGCATCATTCCTTCCAAAGAAATCCCAAGGCTGATCTCCTTCAGAATGGACTGGTTGGATCTCCTTGCAGTCCAAGGGACTCTCAAGAGTCTTCTCCAACACCACAGTTCAAAAGCATCAATTCTTCGGCACTCGGCCTTCTTGACAGTCCAACTCTCACATCCATACATGACCACAGCAAAAACCATAGCCTTGACTAGATGGACCTTTGTTGGCAAAGTAATGTCTCTGCTTTTGAATATGCTATCCAGGTCGGTCATAACTTTTCTTCCAAGGAGTAAGCGTCTTTTAATTTCATGGCTGCAGTCACCATCTGCAGTGATTTTGGAGCCCCCAAAATAAAGTCTGACACTGTTTCCACTGTTTCCCCATCTATTTCCCATGAAGTGATGGGACCGGATGCCATGATCTTTGTTTTCTTAATGTTGAGCTTTAAGCCAACTTTTTCACTCTCCTTTTTCACTTTCATCAAGAGGCTCTTTACCTCTTCGTCGCTTTCTGCCATAAGGGTGGTGTCATCTGCATTATCTGAGGATACTGATATTTCTCCCGGCAATCATGATTCCAGCTTGTGCTTCTTCCAGTCCAGCGTTTCCCATGATGTACTCTGCATATAAGTTAAATAAGCAGAATGACAATATACAGCTTTGACGTACTCCTTTTCCTATTTGGAACCAGTCTGTTGTTCCATGTCCAGTTCTAACTGTTGCTTCCTGGCCTGCATACAGGTTTCTCAAGAGGCAGGTCAGGTGGTCTGGTATTCCCATCTCTTTCAGAATTTTCCACAGTTTATTGTGATCCACACAGGCAAAGGCTTTGGTATAGTCAATAAAGCAGAAATATGTTTTTCTGGAACTCTCTTGCTTTTTCCATGATCCAGCAGATGTTGGCAATTTGATCTCTGGTTCCTCTGCCTTTTCTAAAACCTGCTTGAATATCTGGAAGTTCACAGTTCACGTATTGCTGAAGCTTGGCTTGGAGAATTTTGAGCATTACTTTACTAGCGTGTGAGATGAGTGCAACTGTGCAGTAGTTTGAGCATTCTTTGGCATGGCCTTTCTTTGGGATTGGAATGAAAACTGACCTTTTCCAGTCCTGTGGCCACTGCTGAGTTTTCCAAATTTGCTGGCATATTGAGTGCAGACTGAAAACCACAATCATAGAAAACTAAGCAATCTAATCACATGGACTGCAGCCTTGTCTAGCTCAGTGAACCTAAGAGCCATGCCGTGTAGGGTCATCCAAGACAGACAGGGCATGGTGCAGAGTTCTGACACAACGTGGTCCACTGGAGACCGGAACTCTAAACCATTTCAGTATTCTTGCCTTGAGACCCCATGAATAGTATGAAAAGGCCAAAAGATAGGACACTCCCCAGGTCGATAGGTGCTGAGTATGCTACTGGAGATCAGTGGACAAATAACTGTAGAAAGAATGAAGAGATGAAGTCAAAACAAAAACAACACCAGTTGTGGATGTGACTGGTGATGGAAGTAAGTCCGATGCTGTAAAGAGCAATACTGCATAGGAATCTGGAGTGTTAGGTCAATGAATCAAGGCAAATTAGGAGTGGTCAAACAAGAGATTGCAAGAGTGAACACTGAGATTTTAATAATCAGCAAACTAAAATAGACTGGAATGGGTGAATTTAACTCAGATGACCATTATATCTACTACTGTGGGCAAGAATCTTTTAGAAGAAATCGAGTAGCCATTACAGTCAACAAGAGTCTGAAATGCAGTTCTTGGATATAGTCTCAAAAACGACGAATGATCTCTGTTCGTTTTCAAGGCATTAAAAATCATTCAACCATTCAAAATCACATTAAATCAAGTCTATGCCCTTGAAATTAAAATACGCTTACTCCTCTAACTCTATGACCAAGTTAGACAGCATATTAAAAAGCAGAGATATTACTTTGCCAACAAAGGTCCATCTAGTCAAGGCTATGGTTATTCCAGTGGTCATGTATGGATGTGAGAGTTGGACTGTGAAGAAAGCTGAGCACCGAAGAATTGATGCTTTTGAACTTTGGTGTTGGAGAAGCCTCTTGAGAGTCCCTTGGACTGCAAGGAGATCCAATCAGTCCATCCTAAAGGAGACCAATCCTGGGTGTTCTTTGGAAGGAATGATGCTGAGGCTGAAACTCCAATACTTTGGCCACCTCACGTGAAGAGTTGACTCATCGGAAAAGACCCTGATGCTGGGAGGGATTGGGGGCAGGAGAAGGGAACGACAGAGGATGAGATGGCTGGATGGCATTACTGACTCAATGCACATGAGTTTGGGTGAACTCCAGGAGTTGGTGATGGACAGGGAGGGCTGGAGTGCTGCATTTCATGGGGTCGCAAAGAGTCAGACACGACTGAGCAACTGAATTGAACTGAACTGAACTGATGCCCTAACAAGTAATGTTGAAGAAGTTGAAGTTGAACAGTTCTATGAAGACCTACAAGACCTTCTAGAACTAACACCCCAAAAGATGCCCTTTTCATTATATGGGACTGGAATGCAAAAGTATGAAGTCCAGAGATACCTGGAGTAAGAGGCACATTTGTCCTGGAAGTACAAAATGAAGCAGGGCAAAGAGAATGAACTGGTCATAGCAATCACCCTCTTCCAACACAAAAGAAGACTCTACACACGGACATCACTAGATGGTCATTACTGAAAGCAGAGTGATTATATTCTTTGTAGCCAAAAATGGAGAAGCTCTATACAGTCAGCAAAAACAGGACAGGGAGCTGACTATGGCTCAGATAATGGACTACTTATTGCAAAATTCAGATTTAAATTGAAGAAAGTAGGGAAAAGCACTAGACCATTCTGCTATGACCTACATAAAATACATTACAATTATACAATGGAAGTGACAAATAGAGTCAAGGGATTAGATTTGATAGAGTACCTGAAGAACTATGGACAAAGGTTTGTGACATTGTACAGGAGGCAGTGATCAAGACCATCCCCATGAAAAAGAAATGCAAAAAAGCAAATGGTTGTCTGAGGAGCTGAGAAAAGAAGAGATGTGAAAGGCAAAGGAGAAAAGGAAAGATATACCCATTTGAAAGCAGAGTTGCAAAGAATAGCAAGGAGGCAGGGATCCTTGCTTCCTCAGGAATCAATGCAAAGAAATAGAGGAAAACAACACAATGGGAAAGATTAGAGATCTCTTCAAGAAAACCTAGGGAACATTTCATGCAAAGATGGGCACAAAAAGGACAGAAATGGTATGGACCTAAGAGAAGATATTAAGAAGAGGTAGCAAGAATACACAGAAGAACTATACGAAAAGATCTTCGTGACCCAGATAACCACCATGGTATTCTTTTGGCAAAACTCTGTTAGCCTTTGACCTGCTTCATTTTGTAGTCCAAGGCCAAACTTGTCTGTACCTCCAAGGACCTCTTGACTTCCTACTTTTGTATTCTAGTCCCCTATGATGAAAGGACATTTGTGTTTTTTTTTTGGTGTTAGTTCTAGAAGAATAGCAAGGAGAGAGAAGAAAGCCTTCCTAAATCATCAATGTAAAGAAATAGAAGAAAATAATAGAATGGGAATAATTGGAGATCTCTTCAAGAAAATTAGAGATACTAAGGAAATATTTCATGCAAAGATGGGCACAATAAAGGACAGAAATGGTATGGCCCTAACAAACAGAAGGTGTTAAGAAAAGGTGGCAAGAATACACAGAAGAACTATACAAAAATGATCTGAATGATGCAGCTAACCATGATGGTTTGATCACTTACCTAGAGCTCCACATCCTGGAATGTGAAGTCAAGTGGGCCAGAGGAAGCATCACTATGAACAAAGCTAGTGGAGGTGAAGGAATTCCAGTGGAGCTATTTCAAATCCTAAAAGATGATGCTGTGAAAGTGCTGCACTCAATATGTCAGCAAATTTGGAAAACTCAGCAGTCCCCATAGGACTGGAAAAGGTCAGTTTTCATTCCAATCCCAAAAAAGGCAATGCCAAAGAATGCTTAAACTACCACAAAACTGCACCCATATCACATGCTAGCAAAGTAATGCTCAAAATTCTCCAAGCCAGGCTTCAGCAATACCTGAACTGTGAACTTCCAGATGTTCAAGCTGGTTTTAGAAAAGGCAGAGGAACCAGAGATCAAATTGCCAACATCTGTTGGATCATCAAAAAAAGCAAGAGAGTTCCAGAAAAACATCTACTTCCGCTTTATTGACTATGCCAAAGCTTTTGCCTGTGTGGATCACAACAAACTATGGAAAATTCTTCAAGAAATGGCAATACCAGACCACCTGACCTGCCTCCTGAGAAATCTGTATGCAGGTCAAGAGGCAACAATCAGAACTGGACATGGAACAACAGACTGGCTCCAAATCAGGAAGAGTATGTCAAGGCTGTATACTGTCACACTGCTTACTTAACTTATATGCAGAATACATCATGTGAAATGCTGGGCTGGATAAACCACAAGCTGGAATCAAGATTGTCGGGAGAAATATCAATAATCTCAGATATGCAGATGATACCACCCTTATGGCTGAAAACAAAGAAGAGCTAAAGAGCCTCTTGATGAAAGTGAAAGAGGTGAGCAGAAAAAGTTGGCTTAAAACTCAACATTCAGAGAACTGAGATCATGCATCAAGTCCCATCACTTCATGGCAAATAGACGTGGAAACAATGGAAACACTGCTAGACTTTTCTTGAGCTCCATAATCACTGCAGATGGTGACCGCCACCATGAAATTAAAAGATGCTTGCTCCTTTGAAGAAAAGCTATCATCAACCTAGACAGCATATTAAAAAGCAGAGACATTATTTTGCCGGCAAAAGTCTGTCTAGTCAAAGCTAAGGTTTTTCCATTAGTCATGTATGGATGTGAGACTTGGACTATAAAGAAAGCTGAGCACTGAAGAACTGATGCTTTTGAACTGTGGTGTTATTGGAGAAGACTCCTGAGGGTCCCTTGGACTGCAAGGGAGATATAACCAGTTCATCGTAAGGAAATCAGTCTTTAATCCCACTAGAAGGATTGATGCTGAAGCTGAAACTCCAATCCTTTGGCCACCTGATGCAAAGAAATGACTTACTGGAAAAGACCCTGATGCTGGGAAAGAATGAAGGCAGGAGGAGAATGGGATGACAGAGGATGAAATGGTTGGTTGGCATCATCAACTTGATGGACTTGAGTTTGAGTAAGCTCTGGGAGTTGGTGATGAACAGGGAACCTGGTATGCTTCAGTCCATGGAGTTACAGAGTTGGACACTATTGAGCAACTGAACTAACTGACAGCACGCACTCTTATATGTGGAAAGGATGTTCATCACATAATTACAATTGTAAGTTGAAAAAAGCATTATGAAGAGCAAGTATGAAGTATTATAAGAACATAACTAAGGGGCCTTATTTAGATTGAAAAGTCAAGGAGGAGCTTCAAAAGCACTGACATATTAAAGCTGATGCCTAACAGAATATATTAATATAAATGTCCTGAAGCAGAAAAGAGACCAGTCAGCTAAGGAAGTCACATGTCAATGTGTGGTGAGAGAGGAACACTAGAAGTTGGAAATGTAGGCAGAAGCTATATCACACAGGGCCTGAGGCCACTGTAAGTAGTTTAGATTCTAAAGCAAAAGAGGAATCCACTGAATAATCAAACACAGGAATAACATCATTCAATTTAAGCTTTCAAAAGATCATAATGATTGCTAACTGGAAAAAAGTGGGGCAAGAGTAGAAGTAGATCTCTTGGGCAACAACCATAATAATTTAAGAAAAGATGATGAAACCTTAGACTAGTGTACTGACACTTAGTAGGTGACAGAAGTAGATAAATACGCAAGTTTTTTTGCAGGCAGAATTGATTGGATAAAGTGATGAAATGAATATGGTTAGGGAGGCAGGTGAGACTGAAATGCCAAACTAAAGTTTTGGTAACAACTGCCTGCATAGAAAACTACCCACTCAGTTCTGTTCAGTCGCTCAGGCGTGTCCCACTACTGATCTAATATGAGAACTATCAGGAAAACTGATATAAGGAGATTAGGGAGTGTTCAGCTTTTCATGAAATATCTAAGAAGATATCCAATAAGAAATTGGATACTTAATTAAGGATCTCAGCTGAATTCATAAAGTTGAGAATTATCAACCAGGTAATAGTATAAAAACTTACTGGAATATATAACATCATCTAGAGTTTGGAGTGTAGATTAAGAGAAGAGAAGGGTCTGAAGCAAACCCTAAATTACAATTTGTATACAGGGAAAGGTGGAATAGAAGTGGGCAAAGGCATAAAGTGGCATACAAAGAGGTATGAACGAAACTAAGATAGTGTGCAACACAAAAGCAAAGAGAAGAAAATGTTTCAAGAAAAGGGAATAATTATTTCTATTAATATGGCTAGAAATTCTTGTAAAATAAAAACTGAAAACTGCCCAATGAATTTGGCACCATTAGAGGTCACTAGTGTCCTTCCTTGGCAAGAGCAGTTTGGATAGCAAGCTAGAGATAAAAGGTAGATGAAAAGAAGGAAAAATTAATGGAGAACTCCATTTAAACATGTGATTTGTGAGAAATCCACTCAGAATATGATCAACTGCAATTATTCAGATTATAGTTCCCACTCAGCACTAAACATGTCACTCCCATTATTCAGATTATATTTTATAGTTTTCTTTATATAAGCCTTGAGACTTTCTCGGTTTTCAATTATTGTGAATGGGTTTCTTCTAAAAACTCTTCTAAAAGAAACACACATTTACTATATATATATATACACACAAACACATCTTTATATGAATGTGTTTTGTAAATAACAATGAACATGTTATAAACATGAATGTATGATGCTTCATAAACTTGAATGAATGATGCTCACATTTTAATTTACATTATTAATATTTTCACATGTTTATTTACATTTATATTCACTATTATCTCAACTTTTTTCACAATGAAAAGGTAAACTATAAGAAATACAAATTATTCTAAATTAGTACAGCTTATGTTAACAAGCAAAAAAGAACATAACTTACCATCTCTGAACTAGAATTGAAACAACTACTATCTGTTGGCCTTGGAGAGTAACTGGAAGACTGACTACTCTGTGAATAATCAAGATCTGAAAAAAGATTTAATTTGCCAAGTTTATTAAGGTACCATATATTTGCTAATTTCTGAAGACTAGTATGCATTAATATATACACAGGCAGAAAATAGCTGCTGGTGAATAAGTTCAGTTAACATACTATGGAACATTTTAAAAGTTAAAATTTTGGATATGTGGCAGCTTGCATTTTTGACAGGGTATTTTGGATTTATTCTCCATGTATCTGCCTTCCAATGCAAGACATGTGGGTTCTATCATTGAGTTAGGAAGATCCTCTAGTGAAGGAAATGACAACCCATTTCAGTATTCTTGTTTGGGACATCCTATGGATAAAGGAACCTGGCGGGCTATGGTACATGGGGTCGCAAGAGAGTTGGACACGACTTAGTGACTCAAACAACAACATTAACAACAAAACGTGTATTTACAAGTAAAACAAGGGGAGGAAATATAAGGGAAGAAATGAGAACAGAGAAACTGAAATTTTTTTTCCCAATATAATGAACCTTTATGAACAAACAAATGTCAGTCCACAGGAAGAAGGATAAGCCAAGGTATCAGACATTTGGTAATTTAGTAAATGAAACTTCATCATACAACTGAAACAATATTTAACCTATGGTTTCATAGCTGTAGAATGTAAAGCTATTTGTGAATTCAAAATTAATATAAAAATATATCTTTTGACATTTGATGACTGTAACACTTAAATTTATTTTTTTTAACTGTATTTCAAAAATTAACTCAAAGCACCTGGTATGTTATTCATTATCTGCTTAATATGTTCTCTTATAATTCCAAGAAAGTTTAAAAATGGGCCTCATAAGTAGGTCATGACTCCCTAGAACGCATAAATAAAATGCTATATATAGATGAGCAGTAGGTTCAACCATTCCTCTTCTTGCTTGTAAAAGTGATTTTGCTATTAAAAAAAGCAAAAGGTAATGGAATGTGGTGCAACAACATAAATAAATCACATGCCCTCCTATATACAGCAGACCATGAGTATTAGTCATACCTCAGATTGGATTTGGTACCTTCTGTAACAGAACCTGTCAGTCAGCTGAGAGGTAGAGAGAACTTAGGTAAATTCAGTTACCTTCAGTTCATCATTCTAGAAGGAATGCATATCCTCACAAAGGTTCTTCTTAACAGTGGAAAGCAGAGAGCAGAGAGAACAGTAGGATTTTACTAACAACATGAACTAAGGGTATTCCCCACAATAAGGTCCATCCAATTCATAAGTACAGTAAAACCACAGTTATTAGTAGAGAAGATAAATGTCTATTAAATGAATGTAGATTAAAATGTAAATTCAAGACTTGAGTTATTAAGGAATTGTAATAGTTTTTAGGAATACATGGCCATAATGCTCAAAGGACTCAGCATTTTGAAATGAGGAAAAACACAGTTTTTAAAACTAGTCACAAAGTTAGGTGCAGCAATAAAAGTGATAGAAGATACAAAAGCAATAGAGACCTAATTGTGATGAGTTCTAAGAAAAGAGATTTGGTGGCTCAGAGGTTAAAGTGTCTGCCTGGAATGCAGGAGACCCGGGTTCGATCCCTGGGTTGGGAAGATCCCCTGGAGAAGGAAATGGCAACCCACTCCAGTACTCTTGCCTAGAGAATCTCATGGAGGGAGGAGCCTGGTAGGCTACAGTCCATGGGGTCGCAAAGAGTCGGACACGACTGAGCGACTTCATTTCACTTCACTTCATTTCAATAAAGAAAGCACAAGATAAAGAATAGGTTTTATAAGATGAATAAGCAAGTTCCCAAAAGACAAGATGAAAAATAGTATATGTGATGGAGGAAAAGAAAGTGTAGAAATGCACTTTAATACTAAGGAAATTTTAGACTGTCTACCAAGGCATCTAACTGGGGATTAATTAAACAAGGGTAAAATGTATGAAAACATAAATCATTGGGAGATTAACTCAACAACAAGTTATGAGGTGATGAAGATCTGCAATAAAACAATGAGAGTTGGTTGAAGAGGCAAGTGATTCAAATTTCAAGACAGTTTTTAAATACCCTCAATTTTTATTATAAACTTAAAAAACTCTGGCAATCTGATAGAACATTAATTCCAAAATGTGAGAAAAATTACACATGCACACACACACACACATACACATATATTATATAAGCCAATCTCACCAACAGCATCAATGCAAAAATTGTATATGAGTTAAAATTTTAAAACATAAAATTAAAAAGAAGAGTAAACTTAATCATAAATCATCAATATTTGGTGGGATTTATTTTAGGAATGTTAGGATGGTCCATATCACAAAATCCTTTGGCAAAATTCACTATCTTAAAAGACCTACACAACAATTATATATCACCTCACACCCATTAAAATGGCCAATTATGGAAAAAATGAAAATAATAAGCATTGGTACAGATTTCAAGAATTTGGAACCCTGGTGCATTATTGCTGGGAATGCACAAAGGTATAGCTGATATGGAAAACAGAAGACTCCATGCTTCCACTATAGAGGGCACAGGTTCAGTCCCTGGTTGGGGAATTAAAATCCCACTTGCCACGTGGTCTCTTTTCCCCAAGAAGACCCTTTTCCTTGGAGTTACACAGTTGATTTTAAAGTTATATATAAAAATAATCAAAACTAACCAGAAAAATCTTTTAAAAGTGCAAAGGGAGGTGTAACTCTTAGAAATTAAACATTGTTGTGGCTGTCTAATTGCTCAGTTGTGTCTGATTCTTTTGCAGCCCCATGGACTGTAGCCCACTAGGCTCCTCTGTCCATGGGATTTCCCAGAAAGAATACTGGAGTGGATTGCCATTTCTTTCACAGTATAAAGTAATTATAATAAAAATAATGTGATATTAGCACACGTGAGATAGGAAGCTCGATGGAATGGTAAAGCCCCAGAACAGACTAAGTATATATGGAAAATTGACACGAGAAGGTAGTATTACAAATACCTAGGGGAAAGATGCATTTTTAAAAAACTTGAATCAGGATAAACTCCTAAATCAGGATAAATTCTCAGTGCAAAAAATACAATATCATACCAATACTAGAAGAAAATATAAGTGAATTCAATTGTAACCAGGGAGTGTGATGAGTCTAATTAAATCCAAAAGTATAAAAGATAAGATTGATAACATTAACCACATGAAAAAATGTTTAGCCTTTTGCAAGGCAGGAGATACCATAAGCAAAGTAAAAACAAACAAATCAAAAATTAATAATAAACTAGGTGAAAATATTTGTGACACATCACAAAGAGCTAAATCTCTTTAATATATAAAGAACTCTTAAATCAAGAAAAACATGTAAAAACTCAATGCTCCTAAGGACGCAAATAACATTCACAGAAAAAAAAATCACAAATAACCATTACACATTTTTAAAAGATGCTAAACTTCACTCAAGAAAAGGAAGTACAAACCGAAACTTCCATCTCTCTATTTTTATAAGATTCACAAAAATTCCTAAGCTGGACTACAATCACTATTAGTGAGGCTGTGGAATAAAAAATCACATTTATGATAGGATTGCAAAATGATGCAATGGGGAATTCAGCAAACTCTACCAAAAACAGATTTTGGCAATAACTACCAAAAAAAAAAAAAAAGCCACCAAAACTCCTCTTTCATTCAGCAATTCCATTTCTAGAAATTATCCTGAAAATGCACCTCTACAATTAAGAAATGTGTGCTCAGAGTTGTTCACTGAACACTGTAAAAATGAGACATCAGAATCAATTCAAATGCCCAGCAACAGGGCACTGTCTGAGTAAACTATAGATCATCCACATAATGGATTACTAAATGGACATAAATAAAGGGTTAATAAATGCCTAATACTAATATAAGGAAACCTACAGAAAATTTATTAAATAAATCCATTTATGTATAAAATACACTGTATTAAGATATCCTACATTACATTTAGAGTGAGAAGGGCAGGGAAATAAGGCACACATATATGTGCATTTATACACTTTTAAGCTTTATTTTGGGCTTCCCTGGTAGCTTGGCTGGTAAACAGTCCACCTGCAAAGCAGGAGACTCTGGTTCAATTCCTGGGTCAGAAGATCCCATTGACAAGGGATAGGTTACCCACTCCAGTATTCCTGGGCTTCCCTGGTGGCTCAGACAGTAAAGAATCCCCCTGCAATGTTGGAGACCTGGATTCAATCCCTGGGTTGGGAAGATCCCCTGGAGGAGCCATGACAACCTACTCCAGTATTCTTGCCTGGAGAATCCCAATGGACAGAAGAGCCTGGCAGGCTACAGTCCATGGGACTGCAGACAGCTGGACATGACTGAGTGACTAAGCATAGCAGAGTACATACCATGAACTAGCCAATTCTACTTCTAGAAATAAATCCTAGAAGAAGTTTTTATATATGTGTGCCAGGAGAACTGTCAAGATTTGCTAAAGTAGCATTGTTTATCATAGCAAAATATTCAAAACGACTTAAATAATCGTTGCCAAAAGATGTATAAATTGTGTTACATTCACACAGTAGAGGGCTTCCCTTGTGGCTCAGCTGGTAAAGAACCTGCTTGCAATGTGGGAGACCTGGGTTCAATACCTGGGTTGGGAAGATCCCCTGGAGAAGGGAAAGGCTACCCACCCAGTATCCTGGCCTGAAGAATTCCATGGACTGTACAGTTCATGGAATCACAAAGAGTCAGACATGACTGAGTGACTTTCACATAGAGTAGAAGGCTATATAGCAGAAAATAAATGATGAAATGTATTGAAGTCACAAGTGTCAGTGTGACTGAATCTCAAAACTTATTTCTAGGTGAACACACACACACAAAAGTAAGTTACAGAAAAATATAGATATCTTGCCTCAATTTGTCATAGAAAGCTCCAAACCAAGCAATCGGAAAAGTCTACATGCTAAGTCACTTCAGTCGTGTCTGACTCTGTGCGACCCCATAGACGGCAGCCCACCAGGCTCCCCCTTCCCCGGGATTCTCCAGGCAAGAACATTGGAGTGGGTTGCCATTTCCTTTTCCAATGCATGAAAGTGAAAAGTGAAAGTGAAGTCACTCAGTCGTGTCCAACTCTTAGGGACCCCATGGACCGCAGCCTACCAGGCTCCTCCATCCGTGGGATTTTTCAGGCAGGAGTACTGGAGTTGGGTGCCATTGCCTTCTCCGAAAGTCTACCTGTGCTATCACAAAAACCAAATTCAGGATAATAGTTGCCTCTAGAGGGCAGGATAGGAAATACAACAGAGAAGGTATGCAAAAGTATTATGTATTACTTTCTTAAAAATATAAATTTATTTATTTTAATTGGAGGCTCGTTACTTTACAATGTTGTATTGGTTTTGCCATACATCATCATGAATCCACCACGGGTGTACACGTGTTCCCCATCCTGAACTCCTCTCTCTCCTCCCTCCCCATACCATCCCTCTGGGTCATCCCAGTGCACCAGCTCCAAGCATCCTGTATCCTGCATCGAACCTGGACTGGCGATTCGTTTATGATTGTTAAATATCATTTATGATATTATACATATTTCAATGCCATTCTCCCAAATCATCCCATCCTCTCCCTCTCCCACAAACAAGGGAATAAAAAGGTATCTTTTTAAAAATCATTCATAAGCAGTACATATTATGTTATACATACTCATCTTGTATAACATTTTATAAAAGATGAAGTTAATTTTAAGGGGCCAATTATGCAATATATTCTAAGATACTTATAAAATACATATGCTGGGAAAACTCTAAGAAAAAAACAAAACTTAAAGTTTAATTGATTTCTGGGGATTTCCTCTTGGTAGTCTGGTGACTGAGTCCAGACTCACAGTGCAGGGGGTCTGGGTTTGGTCAGGGAACTAGATACCACATGCCACACTAAAAGATCCTGTGTGCTACAACTAATTCTGGAACACCCAAATTAAAAAAAAAAAAAGATTCAAAATTTAACTGATTTCTATTAAAATGTTATTTTTAAAAGAATAAAATTCACTTGTAGTTACACTGACAGGTTTTCCTAGTAGATGTTGTCCCATCTTTGAAAGAACACATTCCTCCTTCTTCTATCAGAATCTAGAAGAAAAACAAAATTTTAACAGCTCTCAAGTATATATCATAATATCTACTTATAGCTACCTTTTAACCACACCAATTCAACTTATAGCACTCATCTTTCATATTACTTTAACAAAGATGATTATAAAACCATAAAGAAAAATTTACCTGCGATGAACAGTAATTGAAACAAAATTTAAATTGGTTTAGAAACAGAAAGCAACAGAACAGACATTTGCCAAGAAATAAATTACTGACAAAAAGGAGAGAATCTGGGTAATCTTAGTAAATGCGGTTGAAAAAAGACGAAGATATTAAAGCAATTTGGATATCTATTCCATTATTCTCTTTTTCATTTCTTAAGTTGGATATCAGTTCATTTAATTTCAGATTTTTTTAAATAATAAAAGCTCTTAAAGGTATAAATTTTCTGTAGAATACACCACTAGTTTTGATTTTCATCAGTTTTTGTATTTGCATTTTTTTCTTTTTCTTTGTTAACTCCCAGTATTTCTTAATTTCCAACAAGGTAAGCAAGGTTAGGGCTTCCCTGATGATGGCTCAGTGGTAAAAAAAAATTCACCTTCAAGGCAGGAGACAAGGGTTTGATCCCTGGGTCAGGAAGATCCTCTGGAGAAGAAAATGGCAACCCACTTCAGTATTCTTGCCTGGGAAATCCCATGGACAGAGGAGTCTGGAAGGCTACAGTCCATGGGGTCGCTAAAGAGTTGGACATGACTTAATAACTGAACAGCAACAACAAGAAGGGAAGTTAAGCACCTTTTGTTGTTGCTGTTCATCTCTACTTAAATGAATTTTTATTAGAGAATGTGGCTATGAATCTTCAAAGATGAGGATCTTACGGTTTTTTATGGCTTACTACATGAATTATGTTTGTTAAGTATACCATGGACTTACAGAAAATAAACATTCTCTGTTGGTAGGATATAGTATTTTAGATAGATAGGTAGTAAAAAGAGAAACTGTCTAGCTGCTCACTGAACCTTAGGCATACAGCTAAACTCTCTTAGGCATACAGCTAAACTTCATTTTTAGCCTTCCTTGGAGTTGATTAGAATGTGCTATTTAAGTTCTGGTTATGGGCAAAAGTGGTGCACACCACTACCAGTCTCGGTTATAAAATTTTTCTCCATAATCCTCCATTTTCTTTCCCCTGTGATATCAACATACAGTGCAAACATGGACACTTACCAGTTAAAGACAGCAGACTCCCTACCAGCTCAGGGTCCTGAATAACTTTATAGAGCACAGCCTCTTCTCTAACCCTATTATTCAACCATTTTAAAAAGTCTTGTATATTCAGTTCTTAACATATTCAAGCTCCAAATGTGCACCAGAAACCCACAAGATGAAAAAATTACAGAGACCCAAGAGTAGGCATATACTCCTATACAAACTTCAGATCTTTTGATAGAGAATAATAGAAAAGAAGATCAGAACAAATAGAAAAACAAAACAAAACACTTAAATAGTCAAGGAATTTCCCCCATCTTCCAGTTCAGCAAATGTCCATAATTGGAATGGATCAGTAAGTTTCTGTCTCCTCTTCTCTTTTCCAAATGGGCATTTTAGTGCATTTATACTGTCTTTGCCCTACTACAATTTCCTTCATATATATATATATGTATATCTTTTCCTGTCATTTTATTTTCAACCTTTATTATTATCATCGACATGTTTCCTGAAAAATATGTAGATTTTTTCCTCTCAATTTGATATTCCTTGAATCTTGATAAGAAAAATCAGCCTTTTTATAAAATTTAATGTATTAATTACTAAGCAGGATTCATTCCTTACCTTTACTGTTTATGTAGAAATGTTATTTCACTTTTTTCCCACCTTGTTCTACTGTGACATCCCCACTCTTTTATATTCTGACGTTCTTCCATCTGTCTCCATTTCTCCAGTGATTATCTTCCCATTTTAAACAAACATATTTAAACTGTATTCCTCCACTATTTCAAAGTTTCATAGGCTGCAGTTAAAGATGGCAATGTAGGAGGATCCTGAACTTCCTTCCTTCCATGGATACATTGAATCTAAGTTACATACAAAACAATTTCTTCCAGCCCCACCCCCTCATTCCCACCCCCGCCCTCCACCAAAGAACAACTACTTCAGTTCAGTTGCTTAGTTGTATTTGACTCTTTGCGATCCTGTGGACTGCAGCATGCCAGTCTTCCCTGTCCATCACCAACTCCCAGAGCTTACTCAAACTCATGTCCATCAAGCTGGTGATGCCATCCAATCATCTCATCTTCTGTTATGCCCTTCTCCTCCTGCCTTCAGTCTTTCCCAGCATCAGGGTCTTTTCCAATGAGTCAGTTCTTCACATCAGGTGGCCACAGTATTAGAGCTTCCGCTTCATCATCCATCATTCCAATGAAAATTCAGGACTGATTTCCTTTAGGATTGACTGGTTGGATCTCCATATAGTCCAAGGGACTCTCAAGAGTCTTCTCCAACATTACAGTTCAAAAGCATAAATTCTTTGGCGCTCAGCTTTCTTTATAGTCCCAACTCTCACATCCATACATGACTACTGGAAAACCCATAGCTTTGAATATATAGACCTTTGTCGGCAAAGTGAGTGAATGAGTGAAAGTCGTTCAGTCATATCTGACTCTTTGCAGCCCCATGGACTATACACTCCATGGAATTCTCCAGGCCAGATTACTAGAGTGGGTAGCCTTTCCCTTCTCCAGGGGATCTTTCTAATCCAAGGATTGAACCCAGGTATCCCACATTGCAGGCAGATTCTTTACCAGCTGAGCCACAAGAGAAGCCTAAGAATACTGGAGTGGGTAGCCTATCCCTTCTCCAGCAGATCTTCCCAACCCAGGAATCGAACCAGGGTCTCCTGCATTGCAGGCGGATTTTTACCAACTGAACTATCAGGCATGCCTTGGCAAAGTGATGCCTCTGAATTTTTCTAGGTCTCTAAAATCACTACAGATGGTGACTGCAGCCATGAAATAAAAAGATGATTCCTTCTTGGATGAATAGCTATGACCAATCTAGAAAGCATATTTTCATCCAAGGAGCCAACATCTTTTAATTTCACAGCTGCAGTCATCATTTGCAGTGATTTTGGAGCCCCAAAATAAAATCTCACACTATTTCCATTGTTACCCCATCTTTTCACTATGAAGTGATGGGACTGGATGCAATGATCTTTGTGTTTTGAATGTTGTGTTTTAAGCCAACATTTTCATTTTCCTCTTTCACTTTCATCAAGAGGCTCTTTAGCTTTTCTTCGCTTTCTGCCATAAGAGTGGTGTCATCTGCGTACCTGAGGTTACTGATATTCCTCCCAGAAATCTTGATTTCATCTGGTGCTTTATTCAGCCCAGCATTTCACATGATGTTCTCTGCATATAAGTTAAATAATCAGAGTGATAATATACAACTTGGATGTACTCCTTTCCCAATTTGGAAACAGTCCGTTGTTCCATGACCGGTTCTAACTATTGCCTCTTGACCTGCATACAGGTTTCTCAGGAAGCAGGTCAGGTGGTCTGGTATTCCCATGTCTTGAAGAATTTTCCACAGTTTGTTGTGATCCACACAGTCAAAGGCTTTGGCATAGTCAATAAAGCAGAAGTAGATGATTTTTCTGGAACTCTCTTGCTTTTTAGATGATCTAACGGATGTTGGCAATTTGATCTCTGGTTCCTCTACCTTTTCTAAATCCAGCTTGAACATCTGGAAGTTCCCAGTTCACATACTGTTGAAACCTGGCTTGGAAAAATTTGAGCATTACTTTGCTAGCATGTGAGAAGAGTGCAGTTGTGTAGTAGTTTGAGCATTCTTTGGCTTTGCCTTTCTTTGGGATTGGAATGAAAACTGACCTTTTCCAGTCCTATGGCCACTGCTGAGTTTTCCAAATTTGTTGGCCTATTGAGTGCTGTACTTTCACAGTATCATCTTTTAGGACTTTAAATAGCTCTACTCGAATTCCATCACCTCCACTAGCTTTGTTCACAGTGATGCTTCCTCTGGCCCACGTGACTTCACATTCCAAGATGTGGAGCTCTAGGTGAGTGATCAAACCGTCTTATCTGGGTCATTCAGATCATTTTTGTATAGTGTATTCTTGCTACCTCTTAGCCTCTGTTTATGTTAGGTCCATACCATTTCTATCCTTTATTGTGCCCATCTTTGCATGAAATGTTCCCTCGATATCTCTAATTTTCTTGAAGAGATCTCTAATTTTTCCCATTCTACAGTTTTCCTCTATTTCTTTGCACTAATCACTTAGGAAGCTTTTCTTATCTCTCTTTGCTATTCTTCTAGAACTAACATCAAAAAAAAAATGTCCTTTTCATCATAGGGACTAGAATAAAAAGTAGGAAGTCAAGAGTTACCTGGAGGTACAGGCAGGTTTGGCCGTGGAGTACAAAATGAAGCACATAAAAGGCTAACAGAGTTTTTCCAAAACAACATGCGCGTCACAGCAAACACCCTCTTTCAACAACACAAGAGATGATTCTACACATGGATATCACCAGATGGTGTAAACCAAAATCCAATTGATTATATTCTTTGCTGCTAAAGATGGAGAAGCTCTATACAGTCAGCAAAAATAAGACCAAGAGCTGATTGTGGCTCAGATCATGAACTCCTTTATTGCAAAATTCAGACTTAAATGAAGAAAGTAGGGAAAACCACTATACCATTAATGAATGAACTTAATCAAATCCCTTATCATTATACATTGGAAGTGACAGATTTAAGAGATTAGATCTAGTAGACTGAGTGCCTGAAGAACTATGGATGGAGGTTCGTGACATTGTACAGGAGGCAGTGATCAAGTCCATTCCCAAGAAAAAGAAGTGCAGAAAATGCACAATGGTTGTCTGAGCATGCCTTACAAATCACTAAGGAAGGAAAAGAAGCAAAAAGTAATGGAGAAAAGGAAATATATACCCATCTGAAAGAAACAACTAGCTAAGAGCCAAACTGAGGAAATGTAAACATATTGGACTGGAAGAAACACAAGCTAGAATCAAGATTGCCGGGAGAAATATCAATAACCTCAGATATACAGATGACACCAACCTTATGGCAGAAAGTGAAGAGGAACTAAAAAGCCTCTTGATGAAAATGAAAGAGGAGAGTGAAAAAGTTGGCTTAAAGCTCAACATTCAGAAAACAAAGATCATGGCATCGGATCCCATCACTTCATGGGAAATAGATGGGGAAACAGTGGAAACAATGTCAGACTTTATTTTGGGAGGCTCCAAAATCACTGCAGACGGTGACTGCAGCCATGAAATTAAAAGATGCTTACTCCTTAGAAGAAAAGTTATGACCAATCTAGAGAGTATATTCAAAAGCAGAGACATTACTTTGCCGACTAAGGTCCGTCTAGTCAAGGCTATGGTTTTTCCTGTGGTCATGTATGGATGTGAGAGTTGGACTGTCAAGAAGGCTGAGCGCTGAAGAATTGATGCTTTTGAACTGTGGTGTTGGAGAAGACTCTTGAGAGTCCCTTGGACTGCAAGAAGATCCAACCAGTCCATCCTGAAGGAGATCAGCCCTGGGATTTCTTTGGAAGAAATGATGCTAAAGCTGAAACTCCAGTACTTTGGCCACCTCATGAGAAGAGTTGACTCATTGGAAAAGAGTCTGATGCTGGGAGGGATTGGGGGCAGGAGCAGAAGGGGAAAACAGAGGATGAGATGGCTGGATGGCATCACTGACTCGATGGACGTTGAGTCTGAGTGAACTCCGGGGAGTTGGTGATGGACAGGGAGGCCTGGCGTGCTGCAATTCATGGGGTTGCAAAGAGTCGGACATGACTGAGTGACTAAACTGAACTGAACTGAAACGTATTGACTAGATTAGAAAAAAAAAAAATCTCACATTGAGGCAGGTAGAACAGACTGAGATCAAGCTTAGATTACTCTGAGACACCATAAACTTCACCCCAGGTGCAGCAACCCACAATCAGGAAGGAACCTACAACTGAACGTGTTTTCATTAAGAGCTAATGGTTTGAACCTTATATTTGATTCCTGAGAGATGAGCCTCCTAAATATCAAGCTTTGAAAGCCAGTAAAGTTTGTGTCCATGAGATCCAGTTCTCAAAGGGTTTACACAAGCTCCATGTGACTACTGTCTAGGGCTTAGAATAAAGGCAGCCCACTGACACACTCAATCTTTCTGTGAAAGAAGCCTGTTAGATTATCTTCATAGATGTGGCCTTAATGGAAGGCTTCTGATTAAACTCACATCTAAGGGCAGGCTGTAATTCTCTCCAGGGACCTCAAGAGTCTAGGCATTATCTTCATGCTTCTTCTGCTTTGATCTAGGTCACCAGTATCTCCCAGAGATGAGATTATACACATAGCTGGTACCCTAGCCTTTGTGGCTTCTATCCTTTGTCTGCCTGGACCTGGTAGCCAATGCATCTTATACTCAGAGGTCCTGCAGCACTGTAACAAATGGAGAAATAGTTCTCAGATAGTCATTCCCCTCAGAGCACAGCACAGAGGCAGCAGACTGAAACATAACCTCAAATCTTTCTGTGAAACAGGCTTACTTGTTTATCTTAAATCTTCAGCCTCAGGCACAGGATTCTTATTTGACACACTTTTAGAGGCATACTGAAATACTTTTCAGAGACTACAGAACTCAGCAGGTGCCATCTTTGCCTTTTCCTTCTGCCAGATTCTAAGCTGTCACAAAGACTATTACCTGTCGTATCAGTCAACAAAGGATGTTGCAGCCATTAAGACATCAACTAGTACAGCCGCTTCTGCCCCCTCCACCTATGGGTGCACCCTGATGGGATTCAGAATGAGAGAAAACAGGATACTGGACTTAGATAGTTAAGGTATATATCAAAGGAATTATTTTAAGAAGCCCAGCACTTGCTTCTTCTCACACATAGAAAAGTGCTATATTCATTAACTTGAGATGTCCGGTTTTTCTCTAATTCACAGTAATCCTTTGATGCTCAGACTGTTTGCTGCTTTTGTAAAAACACCTGTATATCCTGGATCCTCCCTTACCTTGAAGGAACAGTTCCTTGGAGATATCTGAGAGACTGTCCCTTGGGCAAAAGACCCTAGTATACCTGCTGAAAAAAAAAAACACAAAAACCCACAAAAACCAAAATTCTCAACTTTCAGGATGTGATTTTTTTTTTCACCTGACACTGGTAGCACACATCTGGTACCCTGATTTTTGAGGCTGATGCCCAAAGGACACGTCCTTGATATCCTGGCTCCAGTGGCCAGTATGGTTTGTGTTCACAGGTTTAACAGGTTGTTGGTTGTTGGTATAGTCACTAAGTCGTGTTCAACTCTTGTGACCCCATAGACTGGAGCCTGCTAGCCTCCTCTGTCCATGAGATTTTCCAAGCAAGAATACTGCAGTGGGTTGCCATTTCCTTCTCCAGGGTTCAACAAGGTGTTTGAGAATCATTTCTTTGTTCAACAGGGTGGTAGCAAATAAAGAAAAACTCTCAACTGGTTATCACACCAGGTCTCAGTATAGAGGGGACAAACAGAAATCTACATCTCAAAGTCTTCTCATGAAGGAAGTATATTTACATACCTTATAAGCTACTGGCTGAGGGCCCAGCTTCAAATAAGATTAAACCTATATTTTGACTGGCAGGTTCTGGCACACCCACAACTAGGAGCCACTTATAGTAAACTAAGATGCTTGGACAATCACAGAGATTTGAGAGACAACCAAGACCTAGGGCAAGGTTGAAACATAGTGATCATCACTTACATGAAGCCACTCCTTCAAGACTATGAGAGGCAACTTTCTTATCTAATGCATGAAAACCAAGTGTTAGGAAAATGAAGAAACAGAAGAATATTTTCCAGATGAAAGAAATAAGATAAAACCTCAGAAAAAGACCTTAATGAAATGGAGGTCTGATTTACCTTAAACCTTACAAAATAACGGTCAAAATAATTGATCACTGAAGTCAGGAGATCAACACATGAAAAAAGTGAGAATTTCAACAAAGAAACATAAAGGAAAATACCAAACAGAAATCAGAGCCTAAGATAACTGGACCTAAAAATACAATATAAAGTTTCAACAGAAGACCAGATTAAGATGAAGAAATAATCAGAAGACTGAAAATAGGGAAAGGAACCTATCCAATCAGCGTAGCAAAAGAAGACAAAGGAATGAAAAAGAGTGAAAATACAAAAATAAAGGACTTATGAGACACTATCAAGTGGACCAATATTCCACATTACAGGAGTCCAAAAAGAACAGAAAAATTAAAAAGGGCAGAAAAATGATTTAAAAAAAAAAAAAAAAGCGCCAGTAACTTCCCTAACATGTGAAAGGAAACAGCCTTCCAAACACAAGACGACAATACAGTTCCAAGTAAGATGAATCCAGAGACTTATCAAGACATTAACTTATCAAAAGTTAAAAACAAGGAGAGAATCTTTAAAGCAGCAAGAGAAAAACAACTTGTTACGTACAAAGGAACCCTCATAAGACCAGCAGCAGGTTTTTCACCATAAACTTTTCAGTCCAGTTCAGTGCCGTGATCTTAGTTTTCTGAATGTTAAATTTTAAGCCAACTTTTTCACTCTCCGCTTTCACTTTCATCAACAGGCTCTTTAGTTCTTCTTCACTTTCTGCCATAGGGGTGGTGTCATCTGCATATCTGAGGTTATTGTTATTTCCCCTGGCAATTTTCATTCCAGCTTGTACTTCATCCAGCCTGGCATTTCATATGATGTACTCTGCATATAAGTTAAATAAGCAGGGTGACAATATACAGACTTGATGTACTCCTTTCCAATTTGGAACCAGTCCGTTGTTCCATGTCTGGCTTTCATTGTTGCTTCTTGACCTGCATACAGGTTTCCCAGGAGACAGATAAAATGGTCTGATATTCCCATCCCTTTTAGAATTTTCCACAGTTGATTGTGAACTATAGTCAAAGGCTTTAGTGTACTCAATAAAGCAGAAGTAGATGTTTTTCTGGAATTCCCTTGCCTTCTCTATGATCTAGCAAATGTTGGCAATTTGATCCCTGGTTCCTCTGCCTTTTCTAAATTCAGCTTGTACAACTTGAAGTTCTAAGTTCACCTACTGCTGAAGCCTAGCTTGAAGGATTTTGAACATTACTTTGCTAGCATGTGACATGAATGCAACTGTATGGTAGTTTGAACATTCTTCTAGGTGGTAGGTTGGGTTTTGGGGGTTTTTTTGAAAATTTTCTTGCTTCCTGATGAAGTCCTGTATTGCTGTAAATTTCCCTCTTAGAACTGACATTTTAATTATATGTCTTACTACGGGTTTGTTTGGATGCATGTTATTTGGAATCCTATTTGCTTCCTGTCTCTGAACATCTATTTCCTTCTTTAGTTTTGGGGATTTTTCAGCCATCGTATCTTCAAATACATTTTCATTAACCTTCTCTCTCTCCTCTCCTGGCAGCCCTATGATGTGAATGTTGACACCCTTAATGTTATCCTAGAGATCTCATAGATTACATTCATTTTTCTTCATTTGTCTTTCTGTTGTTCTGATTTAGTGATTTCCATTATACTAAATTCCAGATCGTTTATGCATTCTCCATCATTTAGTCTGCTATTCATTCCTTCTAGTCTGTTTTTTTAAATCTCAGATACTGAATTATCTTTTTTATTGCATTTTAAAATATTTTCTAGATCCTTGTTAAAATGACCCAATGTTTAGGTTATTTTCCCTAATTCAGTTAATAGTTTTATTACTGGTATTTTGAATTATTTATCTGGTAAATTGTTTGTTTCATTAGTTTCTCAGAGGCTTTCTCTTGCTCTTTCAATTGAGACTAGTTTCTCTGCCTTTGTATTTCATTTAACTGTCTATGCCTCTATGAATTTAGGTGAAATATTTGCCTACTGTGGTCTTGAAGGGGTATTTCTTATGTGGGAGCATTCATATGCAGAGTGCATGTGCCCAATGTCTTTGGTGGGATGACTGGATTTGATGTGGAGGCTAGGCATGTCTTTCTTCAGGTTGTGCTGGTAGTGATCACCTTGGAAGGGGGTAGTCTTAAAGACAGAGGCACTAGAGCCTGCTCAGGGTTCTAGTGCCTGGACTTCCTCTCTGAAGCAGGACTTCCTCTCAGCTCAGTGGCCATCACTGCCATGTCAGGGGCAGGGTCTGGTCCCAAGCTGCTACAGTAGAAGCTCTGGAGGTTATTTTTTCATTGTCATTTATGTCAAGCTAACTTCTTAACTTCTTTTTGATTTCACCATCAGCTCATTGGTTATTTAGAGGCACATTAAAAAAAAATTTTTAATTGAAGGATAGTTGGTTTACAGCGTTAATTTCTTTAGTGCAACCATGTAAATCAGCCCTAAATATATATATATATATATATATATATATCCACTCCCCCCCTGTTTTTCCTCCCACTCCTTCATCCCACTCCTCTAAGTCATCACAGAGCACTAGGCTGGACTCCCTGTATTATATAGAGCACATGTTTCAGTCTAAATGTAATCATTTTTCTCATCATTCTTTCTGTGATTTCTCAATTTGTAATGTTGTGTACTGAAAAGATGTTTGAAATATTAATAATTATTATATTGTTACATTTATTAAGGCTGGTTTCATGTTTTAGTATATGGTCTATCCTAGAGAATGTTCCACACACTCTTGAATAGAAAGTGTATTCTTTCAAGAATGAATGATTCATACAGCCTTTTAATGAGCAGGTATTATGACTTAAATAACCAATGTTTATATAAGTTTCAGTATTCTTAAATAGATAACTATACTCACCTGTAGCACATTTAAACCTGTAATTTCATCTTGGAATAAATTTTATAGGATGTACAGAAAGAACATTAAATTCATCTATATTGGTTTGAAATAAGGCACATTACAGTTTCTAAAATGTTAATTTTATTTCTAGATCCAAGCAATAATTTTCCCAAAGTAAAAAAAAAAAAAGTAAAAAGGTTACCCTAAACAAAAATTTTTCACAAAGAGCTAACCAAAATTAATTTCAAATACTAAGATATGACATGATAATACAACTCACTTAACTGGAAAGAAAATATAAGATTGTACTTTACCTCACCAACTCCAAAGTCCCGTGATTGCTCAGAATGCAATTCTTCCAAAGGGATATTACCCCTAAGGGTTATAAATAAGACAGTATTAGAATGTGCTTTAATCCCTCTGAAATTACTGTTCTAAATTATGACTCACAAAGTTGATTAAAGGTCAGAATTATGAGGAAAAGTGAAGTCACTCAGTCGTGTCCAACTCTTTGTGACCCTATGGACTGTAGCCTGCTAGGCTGCTCTGTCCATGGGATTCTCCAGGCAAGAATACTGGAGTGGGTTGCCATTCCCTTCTCTAGATTATAAGGGAAGTTTTTAAAACAAGGATTTACAAGCTCTGTCTTAATGAGTCTATATGTAGGTCAAACTTGATATTTTCTATTTTAAAAACACCCTCAAGTGATAAGTATCTGCAAATAGGGTTGGGAGCCATATTCTAAATCATTTTCATAAAGTATATTTTAAAATTCAAGTTTTAACATTCTATTTTTCATTCATGAGACTAAATATTTGGAAGTTTTTACAATGAAGAACCTGTTGATTTTATTAAATAAATGGTGAATCTCTTTTAAAATTAATTTAGTGCCAGTCCCATAAAAATGGCATCTAATATTATTTGTATTAATAGATATTTTACATATTTCTTAAGAAAGTATTCTCAAAATAAAAATCTATTCTAATTCATGATTTTCAATTACCAAGAATGAAAATAAATAAATAAATCATAACTATTATCAAGAAAGTTAAGTTTATTCTGAACCAAGTTTTAATTATCTATAATATCAGTCCTATAAATTGATAATGTTGTTTATGCTATTAACCTTTGACTTCTATTACTCCCTCATTCTGAGTCATATTAACCAAGCAAATTTCTCATGGAGAGCAGCCAAAATGTAGAAAATATGCTTCTCATGCCAGTCAGCATTCCTATATATGTCATCCTTCTATTTATAATTATAAATTAATAAATTGACGTAATGGAGGGTAAATAAACTTGCTGAACACATAAATCAGGTTTTTTTCAAATCAACTAACGCTACAAGGAGTTAAATAGCACAACAAACACTAGAAGGAGATCCAGCCAGTCCATCCTAAAGGACATCAGTCCTGAATATTCATTGAAGGACTGATGCTGAAGCTGAAACTCCAATTCTTTGGCCACCTGATGTGAAGAACTGACTCATTAGAAAAGACCCTGATGCTGGGAAAGATTGAAGGCAGGAGGAGAAGGGGATGACAGAGGATGAGATGGTTGGATGGCATCACTGACTTGATGGACAGGAGTTTGAGTAAGCTCCGGGAGTTGGTGATGGACAGGGAAGCCTGGCGTGCTGCAGTCACAAAGAGTCGGGACAAGACTGAGCGACTGAACTGAACTGAACACTAAGACTTCGATTATTTTTGCACTGGTTAATATGAGGACCAAATTATCAACTAGGGTGATATTACCAAGGTTCTGACAACTGATTTTTAAAAAATATTTATTTATTTGGCTGCACCAGGTCTTTAGCTGCAGCAAGCAAACTCTTAGTTGTTGTATGTGGGATCTAGTTCCCTGAGGAGGAATTGAATCCGGACCCCCTGCATTGGGAGCATTCAATCTTAGCCACTAGACCACCAAGGAAGTCCCTGACAATTGATTTCTGAGTCCAGTCAGCCCACCTTAAGGCAGCAATATGTCTACTTCACTTTGTATCCTTCAAAGTGCATTATTTTAGACCCCAACTGGCATTCTTCAGATTTTTCTAAAAACTTACATATGATTCACTGAATATTTCTGTATTTTTTCCTGGTATATCTTCTCTTGGTAATCACTTTCAAATTTACCTTTAAAAATAAAATTATGCATTGAAATAAAACTTTAGTATGACCCATATGAAGGGATGCCATTGGTCTACAATGTCATATAATGTCATCCTATTTTTAATTTCATATTCCTTCAAACACACACACATACACACACATATATTCATTAAAACTAAAAACAAAAAAAAATCCAACAGGTAATTACATTTTTCATATATAATACCAACCTTTTTATTAGAGCTGGCTGAATAAAAATCTTTCTCAAAAAATGTACTAAAATTATTTTTTCATTGTTCTTGTACTCTTTTTGGCAAATCTTGTTTGGCTGACACTTTTCTGAACAACTTGATATTTTAAAAGTAGAATTATTAAAACCCAACTCTAGATTGGTAAAAATACTTTTAATGTGGCTATCAGTGAAATGGTTATCAGAATCAATGACTGCACACGTATCTCGTGTATTATCATAACCATAATTGTCAAAGGTTTCCTTTATCTTTTGTTGGTCTATGTTTAATAAATTGATCATATTTTCACTAATAAAAGAGTCATAATTATCTGATAGAATGCTGGAGGTTTGCTGGTTCATATCTTCATTTGAAAACTTTTTTCTATTTTCTTTCCAAATATGTTGTAATGAGTTATTTTCAGTAATGAAGTGTGACTGTCTTCTCTCATCCATGCTTCCACAATCTTCACCCACAGCTACAGTAGGTGTCCTTGTAAGGAAGTTTCTATTTCCTGGACTTTAGGATAAATAAAAACATATTTAGCAAGAAAAGAGCAGGGCATTCTCATTCAGAAATACCTGAAGCTAAATTCTTAGAGAACATATTGAGTAGCTATTAACACTTAAACAGGCCATGTTTACATGTTTAAAATTTAAATAAATGATATTGCCTTAAGTGGAAATTTGTTTAATATGCTATCCTAGTATCTTAGTGAGTATAAAAATAATCTACACTTAATTTTGTAATTTAGTTCAACTTACATTATATTAACAAAACAAAAGATGACTAATCCCATAATAATGTCTATGGAATAATCTAGACAAACTCTGAAAATAAATGCTGCTTCATTTAAATAAAGAAGATATTAAAATAAAGATATCTTCATTTAAATAAAGACAGATATTTTGAAGACTATGCAAGGAAGAAAATTATCCCTAGTGTTAAAATGTCAAATAAAATTGTTATAAGAACCTTCTACAAGATATTTTTCAATCTAACAAGGACCTCAACCTAACAAAACCTCTCTCAAGTTCCCAAGGAAGAGCAATCAATATACATACAAATGTATACATAAGTATTGATAATAAACCCAAGAGAAAAGATGTATTAGAAAAAAAGGTCTAAGTACCTTACAAATTCCCTTCTAATGCAGAAATCATAATTCTAAACTATGTCCAATTTATATAAAAGAATCAAAACTATAATGGAAAGTAACTGGAAATTAAGATATTCTGAATTTGGTTGCCTTTGAGTAGCTACAAATTTACATAGGACTGGTTTTTTCCCAGAGATTAGAGATACCAATTAAAACTATTGAGTTCCAATTTTATTTTTAATTAACGCAATATTCTGTTCTAGGCAGTGAGCATGTCATGTATTGTGGACAGAGAGATAAAATATTTCAGTATTAAGGCATTAAGGAGAGAGAGATGTTTGGTCCATGAATGCTGACAGGACATGATCCTACATTATTTCTCAATATGGGTCTTACTAGTATTTGGGGTAGTGAACTTCCTGATGTTCAAGCTGCTTTTAGAAAAGGCAGAGGAACCAGAGATCAAGTTGCCAACATCCACTGGATCATCAAAAAAGCAAGAGAGTTCCAGAAAAACATCTATTTCTGCTTTATTGACTATGCCAAAGCCTTTGCCTGTGTGGATCACAACTGGAAAATTCTGAAAGAGATGGGAATACCAGACCACCTGACCTGCCTCTTGAGAAAACTACATGCAGGTCAGGAAGCAACAGTTAGAACTGGACATCGAACAACAGACTGGTTGCAAATAGAAAAAGGAGTATGTCAAGATTGTATATTGTCACTCTGCTTATTTAACTTCTACACAGAGTACATCATGAGAAACGCTGGACTGGAAGAAACACAAGCTGGAATCAAGATTGCCGGGAGAAATACTGATAATCTCAGATATGCAGATGACACCACCCTTATGGCAGAAAGTGAAGAGGAACTAAAAAGCCTCTTGATGAAAGTGAAAGAGGAGAGTGAAAAAGTTGGCTTAAAGCTCAACATTCAGAAAACAAAGATCACGGCATCCAATCCCATCACTTCATGGGAAATAGATGGGGAAACAGTGGAAACAATGGCAGCATTTATTCTTTTGGCTCCAAAATCACTGCAGATGGTGACTGCAGCCATGAAATTAAAAGACGCTTACTCCTTGGAAGAAAAGTTATGACCAACCTAGATAGTATATTCAAAAGCAGAGACATTACTTTGCCGACGAAGGTCCGTCTACTCAAGGCTATGGTTTTTCCTGTGGTCATGTATGGATGTGAGAGTTGGACTGTCAAGAAGGCTGAGCTCCAAAGAATTGATGCCTTTGAACTGTGGTGTTGGAGAAGACTCTTGAAAGTCCCTTGGACTGCAAGGAGATCCAACCAGTCCATTCTGAAGGAGATCAGCCCTGGGATTTCTTTGGAAGGAATGATGCTAAAGCTGAAAACTCTAGTACTTCAGCCACCTCACGCGAAGAGTTGACTCATTGGAAAAGAGTCTGATGCTGGGAGGGATTGGCGGCAGGAAGAGAAGGGGACAACAGAGGATGAGATGGTTGGATGGCATCACTGACTCGATGGACGTGAGTCTGAGTCCGGGAGTTGGTGATGGACAGGGAGGCCTGGTGTGCTGCGATTCATGGGGTCGCAAAGAGTCGGACACGACTGAGTGACTGAACTGAACTGAATGTCATTCTGTTATACCAAAAGACATAAAATATAGTATGCAATAATATACACTATCAACACCAGAGAAAATTCTGTTACTCTAAATGAGAAAATAAACTTAAAAGCACTGCATAAGTTAGAAAGCATACTACAAATGTAAATCATCATTCTAAACATTTGCAAAATGTGCCAGAATTGAGAGAGACACATGTACCCCAATGTTCATCACAGCAATGTTTATAATAGCCAGGACATGGCAGCAACCTAGATGTCCATCAGCAGACAAATGGATATATATACACAATGGAATATTACTCAGTCATTAAAAATAACACATTTGAATCAGTTCTAATGAGGTGGATGAAACTCGAACCTATTATACAGAGTGAAGTCAGAAAGAAAAACACCAATACAGTATACTGACACATATATATGAAATTTAGAAAGATGGTACCAATAACCCTATATGTGAGACAGCAAAAGAGACACAAATGTATGGAATAGTCTTTTGGATTCTGTGGGAGAAGGCGAAAGTGGGATGATCTGAGAGAATTGCTGGGAGCCAGTTTGAGGAATCCCGCCCGTGACAGGGTCATGTGGAAGGAAGTCTGGCATACACAGGGCATAATCAAACTTCAGGGGTTCCCCACGGCATTTCCTGAGCATCCACCCCCCAAAAATAAGAATCTGCCTGCCTCTGCACTCTGCTTTTCCACTCTTCTGATATTCTCTGGGAAAAAGTCATCTCAAGGCTTTAGTCTTCTGCATTTGAAAGGGTGTTTCAATCCAAAACCCTCTGAAGGCTTTCTAGCCTGCCTGCAAGACTCGTACAGATGCACATGTGACCGCGGGAGGCACAGGAAGCTTAAAACATCCTAGGAATGTAGGAGCTTCTGAGGAGTCAAAATCATTAGAATAGGACTGATTAAAGGTTTCATTTGTTGAGCCAATACTTGCTGCCAAATTTTTATATCTTTTATTTGTTGATATAGTTGGTATATAGAGAAACCAAGTAGCAACATTAGATCTTTGAGTTAACTACCTTCTTTGTTATAACCCACTGTGCCTTTGTTCCATAGAGATGTAACTTTAGCGTGCTTTAAGGAGATGCAGATTAAAGAAAAACACTTCAGGGGAAACGAGATTAACATTCATTAAGAAATAGAGCCAAAAAAGTGTTAGCAAGCCTCCTGGTCAGAAGATAATGTAAATCACCTGAGACCTTTTGTATACAAGAAGATATACAGAAAGGGTCAGGACTGCTGCCCCCACATAACTCTGCATATTCCATTATGTACAACTTGGGGTATATAAGCTGATTTTGAAAAATAGTTTTGGAGTCTTGCACCGATGCTGGGCTTCCCCACATCATTCTTCTCTCCCCTTTTGGCTGAATTCCCTTGGAACGTTGAGGCTCACCAAGTCTACTTACTTGTCCCAGCTTCTAAGATCCATAAGAGAGCCCAAGGCGGGGCACTCTCCAATATTCAAACGGGCACTGGTAGCCCTATGTAGAGTTCCTTTATTGGCTTTCCATGTAACCAAGTTATTCAGCCTCTTTTCTCTGCCTAAATTTCCTACTATACTATTTCTTCCTGATCTAATCTTATATTAATAAATAAATAAGTCTTTCCTTGCCAACGCCATCCCTGCTTTGAATTCCCTGGACCCACCAGGGCTGGATCCCAGCAGAGAACAGCATTGAAACATGTATATTTTCATATGTGAAACAGATCTCCAGTCCAGATTTGATGCATGAGACAGGGTGCTCAGGGCTGGTGCACTGGGATGATCCAGAGGGATGGGATGTGGAGGGAGCTGGGAAGGGGGTTCAGGATGTGGAACACATGTACACCCATGGATGATTCATGTCAATGTATGGCAAAACCAACTATAATACTGTAAAGTAATTAGCCTCCAATTAAAATAAGTTAAAAAAAATAAGGTATTTATAGTAGTAATCTATAGGGAGTGAAATTGTGATTTTTTAAAAATTTGTTTTTGGTTGTATTAATTTTTTAAAAAGGTACATGTACTGTTTCTATAATACAATATTTTAAATAAACTAAATAAAAAATTAAATGCAAAACAATTTGCAAAAATGTAGGCAATAGAAAAGTGTATAGTAAACAGTTGTTTTTCACAAGAAATAGACTAGAAGATGAAAAAAATTAGAAAGTGAAAAGAGCTATCCTATAGCCAATTACTACCATAGTAAATAGAGAGAAGAAATTATTTTGATTGAGAAAAATCAGGCAGGTGGCATCTGAGTTGGGGACCAAATGTTGGGAAGAATTGCTACTTATACAAATGGAAGAAAAGAAATGATGGTAAACATATAAAAGACATATTAAGACAATACAGTTTAACAATTTATTTTTCCTAGAGATAAATATAAAATTCATCAAAATTATATACCAAATAGGGATAAAGTTATTATCTGAATAAATAGTATTCAACAGATAATTAATTTAAGCCTGCTGTTTCCAAGTTGCTTCAGTTCTGTCCAACTCTTTGTGACCCAATGGACCACAGCCCACCAGACTTTTCCGTCCCTGGGATTCTCCAGGCAAGAATACTGGAGTGGGTTGCCGTGCCCTCTTCCAGGGGATCTTCCTGACTCAGGGACTGAAATCGTATCTCTTGTCTCCTGCATTGGCAGGGACTTCTTTACCACTAGTGCCACCGGGCAAGCCCAATGTATGCCTACTATGTAGTAAGGAGACAGTAGAGTTTACATTCTAGTGAAAATATATATTAAACAAATAAATAAGATAATTAACAATTATTAAGTACAATGAATGGAAAAAATTAAACAAATAAAAAGATACTAACAGCTCCTTTAGACATGATACAGGATCACAAGATGGAATAACATGCTGAGGTCCTAATTCAGATAGTTTGATCAGGAAAGTCCCTAATAAGGAACTGATAAGTAAACTAAAGGTACAGAATAGTTACACATGTGAAGAAAGGAGTAAATACACCTCTGGAGGGATGGACTAATAAGCACAAATGCAAAATCTACACCATGTTTGAGAAATAAAAAGAGGAGGAATAAGACCAGATTATAATCAGTAGAAGAAAACTTATGACTTAAGATTTAAGCACAAAAGGGTCAAAATTATGCAGAGCTTTATTTCTGAAAAGAGTAATAAGAAATACTTTAAGATTCTAAACACAAAAGCAAAATCGACTACTTTCTGCCTTGGAAAATATCAGTCGGATTGCTGGGTAGATACGAATTTCAGGACTTTTGACTGCCCACATGAAGTAAAAGAGACCAGATTAACCCTCCCAACTGACACAATTAAAACACTAGACATGAGATAATGATTTTCAGACACTGCCCATCAGGTATAACAGGATAATGATTCCTGAGAGAGAGAGAAAGCAAATTAAATGAACCCCATAACTGCCCCTAGTTTGCTGCTTTGAGACTGTCTGTATCCATGCCAAGGAATACTTGAAGGAGAAACCTAGTCAGAGTCCTAAAAATCCCCTTCTTGAGGAAACAGAGCTGAGGGTTCAGGGAGACTACAGAAAATAGAATTCACAGGGCAGAGTACCATGAAGGAGGATGTTTCAAAATAAAAAAGCAAACTCTGGAGATCTACAGAGACTTATCAAGTTTTTAACCAAGTCAGTCAGTTCAGTAGCTCAGTCATGTCTGACTCTTTGTGACCTAATGAATCATAGCACACCAGGCCTCCGTGTCCACCACCAACTCCCGGAGTTCACTCAGACTCACGTCCATCGAGTCAGTGATGCCATCCAGCCATCTCATCCTCTGTCATCCCCTTCTCCTCCTGCCCCCAATCCCTCCCAGCATCAGACTCTTTTCCAATGAGTCAACTGTTCGCATGAGGTGGCCAAAGTACTGGAGTTTCAGCTTTAGCATCATTCCTTCCGAAGAAATCCCAGGGCTGATCTCCTTCAGAATGGACTGGTTGGATCTCCTTGCAGTCCAAGGGACTCTCAAGAGAGTCTTCTCCAAAACCAAGTACTCACCAGCAAATGCATATGAAGCAATTACTCAAGACTGGGAAAAGAACCCCAACACGAGAAGATGGAACAATTTCAGGAACTCAAAGACAGGAAAATTTTGTGTTTCCATCAACCAGAGTGAAAAATCTTGTAATCAAAGAAAACTAGAAAAGACTCAGAAGACTATTGCCTCAGCAGAGGGCACAGTAGCCACAGACTGAATGAAGGTGTACCTGGTGCTGCTTAACAAATTCTAAAGCAAGTTTCAAAAGAATCATGTTACTTCCGAGCAACTAAACTGTATCCCAGAAAAAAGCTTAGGATGATCTATAGGAATATGAGATTTCCAGAAACTAAAAAGATGATTTACAAGGTGTAGAATCTAAACAAAATTATCAAGACTGCAAAGAAGCAGAAAGTTGCTGTCTTTAATAAGGAGGAAAATCAGTTAGACTAAGAAATGACACAAAATGATATACTTTATACACAAGGACATTAAAAGATTTATTCTAACTATATGCCTTATTTTGAGAAGCTAGACAAAAGATTAAGCATGTTGAATAGACATCTGGAAAATACACAGATCAGCTAAATCAAACTTCTAGAGACAAAAATGCACTGATTGGATACCAAAAAGATACAATTAGTAAATTTGAAATTCTAACAAAATCTATATAAAATGAAAGGAGAGGAAAAAATTTTAAAATAAATAGAGCATCAGTAAACTGTTATACAACTTCAGTTGGACAACTTGACATATTATTTAGATTCCTAAAGAAGAGGGGAGAGGAATCAGAAAAAATATTTGAAAAGTTAATGACTGAATTTTTTTCAAATTTTGTAAAAACAGTAAGTCCACAAATTCCAAAAAAATCAACACATCCCAAACACAAGAAATAGAAAACAAACATATTAATCCTAATGGAGAGAAATCTATAGTAGAAAATTTGTAGTAGAGAATCCATAATAAAAAAAAAGCAAATTTAAAAAGAGAAAAATACATATTATATACACAAATATTTAGATATTTAGCAAACTTCTAGTTGGAAACAATGCCACTCAAATGTCGTTGAAAAATGGCACTCATCCCTGACCAAATGTGAGGTCTTATATTCAAGATGTCTACCCAAAACAACCCCCAGCTCATCATTGACTGACCTCTGAGCACGGCTTTTCAGCTGTAAATATCTATGTTGAAAGAAAGATATCAAATCACTAAGTTAAACTTACATCTTAAAACAAAAAAAAGAGCAAACTAAATCCAAAGTAAGTAGAAAAAGGAAATCATAAACATCATTGGAAGTACAGAGTCTTGAACACTGGACCATGAAGGAAGTCCCCCTTTATATTTTAAACATGTAAGTTGTTTCATTTTCTTGAAGTGATATTCTTGCTTTTTAAAAATCTATCTGTGAATAATTTTGGAAGCCTTCCATAAAAATTTTAAAAATTATTAGCAGTTGATTTAGTGCATTTATGGAACACGGAAGATTTCAATGTATCATCACATTGATTTTTCCATATAACCCTGAAGAAAAGATGCTATCACAAGTCTAGATGAGGTAGACAAAATGCCAAAAGATATAAATAGGTTAGCTACAGTCTCATGACTAATAAATAAGAGATCTACTTTTCAAAATAAGTTTGACATTAAGGTATAATATCTGTATTTTTAACAATTTATTTTAAAATCTATATTTGCAACCAAAGCACATCTCAGCTAAACTGTCTCTAGTTGAGTAAGTCAGATGAAGGGGAGTCATCACCTTGTCAGTTCTGTCTCTTTTAATTGTCACAATTTCTCTTAAATATTGACCAAGGAATGTACTTTTTAACATTTCTCTAGGTTCTTCAGAGTTATCTACAGAAGAACTCTGGAAAAAATTGACCTTATGCTTCTTTTGCACCCAGTATTTGGAGATGATTTAGACTAAACTTCAGTCATTACCATTTAGACTAAAACGTAAAATACCCAGTTCTGGATAATTTCTTCTTCCATGAGAAGGTTTCTAGGCTCTGTCAGTTCAGTTCAGTTGCTCAGTTGTGTACAACTCTTTGTGACCCCCATGGACTGCAACATGCTAGGGCTTCCCTCTCCATTACCAAATGCCAGAGCTTATTCAAACTTATGTTCATCAAGTCAGGGATGTCACCCAACAATGTCATCCTCTGTGATCTCCTTCTCCTCCTGCCATCAGTCTTTACCAGCATCAAGGTCTTTTCAAATGAGTCCATTCTTCACATCAGGTGGCCAAAGTATTGGTGTTTCAGCTTCAGCATCAGTCCTTCCAATGAATATTCAGGATTGATTTCCTTTAGGATCGACTGGCTTGATCTCCACACAGTCCAAGGGACTCTCAAGAGTCTTCTTCAACACCACAGTTCAAAAGCATCAATTTTTTGACACAGCGTTCTCTGTAGTCCAACTCTCACATCTGTACATGATTACTGGAAAAACCATAGCTTTAACTAGACGAACATTTATGGGCAAAGTAAT
Organism: Nanger dama; assembly: GCA_917880005.1. Taxonomy (NCBI): domain Eukaryota; kingdom Metazoa; phylum Chordata; class Mammalia; order Artiodactyla; family Bovidae; genus Nanger; species Nanger dama. The sequence continues at coordinate 41,670,491 of CAKJTW010000002.1, forward strand.
GCCTTTGCTTTTTAGGTCCATGAATCAAGGTAAACTGGAAGTGGTCAAATAGGAAATGGAAAGAGTGAACATCAACATTTTAGCAATCAGTAAATTAAAATGGATGGGAATGGGCAAATTTAACAGTTCAGTTCAGTTCAGTCGCTCAGTCATGTCCAACTCTTTGCGACCCCATGAATCGCAGCACACCAGGCCTCCCTGTCCATCACCATCTCCTGGAGTTCACTCAGACTCATGTCCATTGAGTCAATAATGCCATCCAGTCATCTCATCCTCTATCGTCCCCTTCTCCTCCTGCTCCAAATCCTTCCCAGCATCAGTCTTTTCCAATGAGTCAACCTTTCGAATGAGATGGCCAAAGTACTGGAGTTTCAGCTTTAGCATCGTTCCTTCCAAAGAAATCCCAGGGCTGATCTCCTTCAGAATGGACTGGTTGGATCTCCTTGCAGTCCAAGGGACTCTCAAGAGTCTTCTCCAACACCACAGTTCAAAGGCATCAATTCTTTGGGGCTCAGCCTTCTTCACAGTCCAACTCTCACATCCATACATGGACCACAGGAAAAACCATAGCCTTAACTAGACAGACCTTAGTTGGCAAAGTAATGTCTCTGCTTTTGAATATACTATCTAGGTTGGTCATAACTTTTCTTCCAGGGAGTAAGCGTCTTTTAATTTCATGGCTGCAGTCACCATCTGCAGTGATTTTGGAGCCCCCAAAAATAAAGTCTCACACTGTTTCCACTGTTTCCCTAGCTATTTCCCATGAAGTGATGGGATTGGATGCCATCTTCGTTTTCTGAATGCTGAGCTTTAAGCCAACTTTTTCACTCTCCTCTATCACTTTCATCAAGAGGCTTTTTAGCTACTCTTCACTTTCTGCCACAATGGCGGTGTCATCTGCATATCTGAGGTTATTGATATTTCTCCTGGCAATTTTGATTCCAGCTTGTGTTTCTTCCAGTCCAGCGTTTCTCATGATGTACTCTGCATAGAAGTTAAATAAGCAGAGTGACAATATACAGCCTTGACGGACTCCTTTTCCTATTTGGAATCAGTCTGTTGTTCCATGTCCAGTTCTAACTGTGGCTTCCTGACCTGCATACAGATTTCTGAAGAGGCAGGTTAGGTGGTCTGGTATTCCCATCTCTTTCAGAATTTTCCAGTTTGTTGTGATCCACACAGTCAAAGGCTTTGGTATAGTCAATAAAGCAGAAATAGATGTTTTTCTGGAACTCTCTTGCTTTTTTGATGATCCAGTGGATGTTGGCAACTTGATCTCTGGTTTCTCTGCCTTTTCTAAAACCAGCTTGAACATCAGGGAGATCACGGTTCACGTACTGCTGAAGCCTGGCTTGGAGAATTTTGAGCATTACTTTACCAGTGTGTGAAATGAGTGCAATTGTGTGGTAGTTTGAGCATTCTTTTGCATTGCCTTTCTTTGGGATTGGAATGAAAACTGACCTTTTCCAGTCCTGTGGACACTGCTGAGTTTTCCAAATTTGCTGGCATATTGAGTGCAGCACTTTCACACCATCATCTTTCAGGATTTGAAACAGCTCCACTGGAATTCCATCACCTCCACTAGCTTTGTTCATAGTGATGCTTTCTAAGGCCCACTTGACTTCACATTCCAAGATGTCTGGCTCTAGATGAGTGATCACATCATCATGATTATCTGGGTCATGAAGATCTTTTTGTACAGTTCTTCTGTGTATTCTTGCCACCTCTTCTTAATATCTTCTGCTTCTGTTAGGTCCATACCATTTCTGTCCTTTATCGAGCCCATCTTTGCATGAAATGTTCCCTTGGTATCTCTAATTTTCTTGAAGAGATCTCTAGTTTTTCCCATTCTGTTCTTTTCCTCTATTTCTTTGCACTGATCACTAAAGAATGGCCATTATATCTACTACTGTGGGCAAGAAGAAATGGAGTATCCCTCACAGTCAACAAAGAGTCCAAAATGCAGTACTTAGCTGCAATCTCAAAAATGGCAGAGTGATCTCTCTTTGTTTCCAAGGCAAACCATTCAGGATTACAGTAATCCAAGTCTATGCCCCAACCAGTAATGCTGAAGAAGCTGAAGTTGAACCGTTCTATGAAGACCTATTAAGACCTGGAACTTACACCCAAAAGATGTCCTTTTCATTATAGGGAACTGGAATGCAAAAGTAAGAAGACAGGAGATACCTGGAACAATAGGCAAATTTGGCCTTGGAGTACAAAATGAAGCAGGGCAAAGGCTAACAGAGTTTTGCCAGAAAGTGCACTGTTTGTCAACAAAGAGCAAGCACTTTCTTCCAACAACATGAAATGACTCCACACATGGACATCACCAGGTGGTCAACACCAAAATCATACTGATTATATTCTTTGCAGCCAAAGATGGAGAAACTAAACAGTCAGCAAAAACAAGACCGGGAGCTGACTGTGACTCAGATCATGAACTCCTGATTGCAAAATTTAGACTGAAATGGGCGAAAATATGGAAAACCACTAGACCATTCAGATATGACCTAAATCAAATCCCTTATGATTATACAGTGGAAGTGACAAATAGAATTAAGGGAATAGATCTGATACAGTGCCTGAAGAACTATGAATGTAAGTTCATGACAGTGTACAGTAGGTGCTGATCAAAACCAACCACAAGAAAAAGAAATGAAAAAGGCAAAATGGTTGTCTGAGGAGGCCTTACAAATAGCTGAAAAAAGCAGATAAGCATTCGTACCCATGTGAATGCAGAGTTCCAAAGAATAGCAAGGAGAGATAAGAAAGCCTTCCTCAGTGATCAGTGCAAAGAAATAGAGGAAAACAATAGAATGGGAAAGATTAGAGATCTCTTCAAGAAAATTAGAGATACCTAGGGAACATTTCATGCAAAGATGGGCACAATAAAGGACAGAAATGGTATGGACCTAATAGAAGCAGAGGATATTTAGAAGAGGTAGCAAGAATACACAGAAGAACTACACAAAAAGATCTTCATGACCCAGATAATCACAATGGTGTGATCATTCACCTACAACTAGACATTCTAGGATGCAAAGTCAAGTGGGCCTTAGGAAGAAGCATCGCTATGAACAAAGCTAGTGGAGGTGATGGAATTCCAGTTGATCTATTTCAAATCCTAAAAGGTGATGGTGTGAAAGTGCTGCACTCAATATGCCAGCAAATTTGGAAAACTCAGCAGTGGCCACAGGACTGGAAAAGGTCAGTTTTCATTCCAGTCCCAAAGAAAGGCCTTGCCAAAGAATGCTCAAACTGGTCACTGTAACACAATAATAGAAGCTCTATTTACACATTTTTGAGGCTTCCCAGGTGGCACTGGAAAAAAAAAAAAAAAGATCTTCTTCACTGACTGCAGTAAAGCCTTTGACTGTCTGGATCACAACAAAATGTGGAAAATTAATAAAGTGATAGGGATACCAGACACCACCTTACCTGACTCCTGAGAAACCTGTATGCAGGACAGAAAGCAACAATTAAAACAGCACATGGAAAAACAAACCAGTTCAAAATTGGGAAGGAGTATGTCAAGGCTGTATACTGTCATCCTGCTTATTTAACTTACATGCATAGTAGTACATCACATGAAATGCTGGGCTGGGGGACTGATAGGCTGGAATCAAGGTTGCCTGGAGAAGTATCAACAATCTCAGATATGCATATTAACCCACGTTAATGGGAGATAGTGAAGAAGAACTAAAGAGCCTCTTGATGAAGGTGAAAGTGGAAAGTGGAAATGCTGGCTTAAAAGTCAACATTAAAACATGAAGATCATGGCATCCAGTCCTATCACTTCATGGCAAATAGATATGGAAAAAATAGAAACAGTGTCAGATTTCATTTTCCTGGGCTCCAAAATCAAGCAGATAGTGACTGCAGCCACGGAATTAAAAGATGCTTGCTCCTTGGAAAAAAACCTATGACAAATCTAGATAGTATATTGAAAACCAGAGACATCACTTTGCCAAGAAAGTCAGTCTAGTAAAAGTTATGGTTTTTCCAGTAGTCATGTATGAATGTGAAAACTGGGCCATAAAGGAAGCTGAGTGCCAAAGAATTGATGCTTTCGAACTGTAGTGCTAGAGAGGACTCCTGATAGTCCTTTGGTCTGTAAGGAAATTAAACCAGTCAGTTCTAAAGGAAATCAATCCTGAATATTTATTGGAAAGACTGGTGCTTACACTGATGGTCCAATACTTTGGCCACCTGATGCAAGGAGCCAACTCATTGGAAAAGACCCTAATGTTGGGAAAGACTGAGGGCAAGAGCAAAAGGGGACAGAAGAAAATGAGTGGATTTGATGTCATTACTGACTCAATGGATCTGAGTCTAAGCAAACTCTGGGAGACAGTGTAGGACAAGGAAGCCTGGGGTGCTGCAGTTCATGGGGTCGCAAATAGTCGGACACGACTTGGCAACTGAGCAACAACAACCACAAGGTGGCGCTAGTGGTAAAGACTCCGCCTGCTCGTGTCCAACTCTGCGACTGCGTGTACTGTAACCTACTAGGCTTCTCCGTCTATGGGATTCTCCAGGCAAGAATACTGGAGTGGATTGCCATTTCCTTTCCAGGGGATCTTCCCAACCCAGGTATCCAAACCAGGTCTCCCGCATTGGAGGCAGACACTTTAACCTCTGAGCCACCAGGGAAGCCTGCCAGTATAGGAGACATGAGAAATGTGGGTTCGGTCCCTGGGGGTGGTGGAGGGGAGGAGATCCCCTGGAGGAGGAAATGGCACCCCACTCCAGTACTTTTACTGAAAGAATCCCACTAACAGAGGAGCCTGGCAAGCTACAGTCTATGGGATCACAAAAGTCAGACGGGACTAAGTATTTGAGTAAACATCAGGGCAGATATCAGAGGAATAGAAAGCAAACAAAAACAATAATAGAGAAAATTGATAAAACTGAAAATTTAGCAAATAAAATTAACAAAAATTTAGGTATACTAATCAAGGAAAGAAGTAGAAAAGACACATATCTGGAATTAAGGGATATCAACACTTTTACAGAAATTGAACTGTGAACAACTATATAATAACAAATAATATAACTTAGACGAAATGGATGAAATCCTATAAAAACACACATTATGACACAGAAATTAAAAGGAAATTTAAAAATCTGAGTAAATCTGTAACACATAAAAAGAATTCTTAGTTAAAAGTTTTATAAGAAAAGCCTAGGTGCAGAAACAATTAAAGAAAAAAATAACCAAACCCCAGTGGCTCAGTGGTAAATAATCTGCCTGTAATTCAGGAGATGCAGGAGACCTGGGCTGATCCCTGGGTTGGGAAGATTCCCTGGGAGAGGACATGGCAACCCACCCCAGTATTCTCGTCTGGACAGTCCCATGGACAGAGGAGCCTGGCAGGGCATAGTCCATAGTTCACAAAGAGTCGGACAAGACTGAAGTGACTTAGCATGCACACAACCAGCCTCCACAAATTTGTCCATTAAATAGAGGAAGAAACATTTTCTAACTTGTGCTATGAAGCCAGTATCATTACTCTGGTACCAAAGCCAGACAAAGACATTATAAGTAAAGAAAAATTCAGACCAATATTACTCATGAAATAGATGCAAGCAGAACTGACATACATATATTATCATGTATAAGCACAGGGAGCTCAGCTCGGTGATCTGTGATAACCTAGAGGAGTGGAATGATGGGAATGGGAAGGAGGCTACAGAGGGAGGAGATATATGTATGCATAGAGCTGACTCATGCTGTTGTACAGGCAAAACTAACACAGCATTGAAAAACAAATATACTCCAATTAAAAAAAAATTCTATGATAAACCTTAATAGAAATGAATATGAAAAAAACAGATTCTATATATATGCATAACTAAGTTACTGTGCTGTACAGCAGAATTAACTATAATAAAATAAATCTCTCTACATATTTTTAAAAATCATCAACAAAATATTACCCCCAAAAATCCAGCACTTTATGAAATGGGTTATAGAACATGACTAAGTAGCCTTTATGCCAGGAAGGCAAGGTGGTTTAACATTTGAAAGTAAGGTAATATACATATTAATAGAATAAAAACAAACTACGTGATAAATCTCAAAGGACATATAATGAGCATTTGACCAAATCAGTGATAAAAACCTTCAATAAACTAGGAATAGAAATGCAGCCTGACAAAGGGCACCTACAAAAACCTAAATCTAACATTATAGTTGGCCTTCTCAGCTAGTACAGTAGTAAAGAATTTTCCTGCCAAGCAGGAAACATGGGTTTGATCTCTGGGCTTGGAAGATCCCCTGGAGAAGGATATGCAAACCCATTACACTATTCTTACCTGAGGAAATGACATGGACAAAGAGTAATTAAATATGATATTGAATTTGTTTAGTCACTAAGATGTGTTCAATTCTTTTGAGACCCCATGGACTGTAGCCCGTCAGGCTATCCAAAAATTGCAGGTAGATTCTTTACCAGCTGAGCTACATGGGAAGCCCATCCAAAAATAAAATTAAGAAAATAACTGCAGGTCAAACAAGTGGACTCAAAATGTCATAAATTTTTAAGTTAGGCAAAAATTCTTAAGTTTTCTAAAATATATACATTATACATATTATAACATGTTGATTCCACTTGTTTGACTTAGTATGGATCAGTTCAGTCAGTCATGTCCGACTGTTTGTGACCCATGGACTGGAGCACACCAAGCTTTCCTGTCCATCATCAATTTCCAGAGCTTACTCAAACTCATGGCCATTGAGTTGGTGATGCCATCCAACCATTTCATCGTCTGTCATCTCCTTCTCTTCCTGCCTTCAATCTTTCCCAGCATCATGGTCTTCTCAAATGAGTCCATTCTTCACATCAGGTGGCCAAAGTACTGGAGTTGCAGCTTCAGCATCAGTCCTTCCAATGAATATTCAGAACTGATTTCCTTTAGGATGGACTAGTTGGATCTCCTTGTAGTCCAAGGGACTCTCAACAGTCTTCTCCAACACCACAGTTCAGAAGCATCAATTCTTCAGTGCTCAGCTTTCTTTACAGTCCAACTCTCACATCCATACATGACTACTGGAAAAACCATAGTTTCAACAGATGGACCTTTTTGGCAAAATAATATCTCTGCTTTTTAATTCGTGTCTAGGTTGATCATAGCTTTTCTTCCAAGGAGCAACTGTATTTTAATTTCAAGGCTGCAGTCACTATCTGCAGTGATTTTGGAGCCCAAGAAAACAAAGCCTGTCACTGTTTCCATTGTTTCCCCATCCATTTGCCATGAAGTGACAGGACCAGATGCCATTATCTTTGTTTTCAGAATGTTGAGTTTTAAGCCAGTTTTTTCACACTTCTCTTTAACTTTCATCAAGAGGCCTTTTAGTTCTTCTTTGCTTTCTGTCATACAGGTGGTGTCATCTGCATATCTGAGGTTACTGATATTTCTCCTGGCAATCTTGATTCCAGCTTATGCTTCATTCAGTCTGACATTTCACATGATGTACTCTGAATAGAAGTTAAATAAGCAGGGTGACAATATATAGCCTTGACATACTCCTTTCCAGATTTGGAACCAGTCTGTTGTTCCATGCTCAGTTCTAACTGTTGCCTCTTGACCTGCATACAGATTTCTCAGGAGGCAGGTCAGGTGGTCTAGTATTCCCATCTCTTTAAGAATTTTCTGCAGGTTGTTGTGATCCACATAGTTAAAGGGTTTGGCATAGTCAATAAAGCAGATGTTTTTCTGGAATTCTCTTGCTTTTTTGATGATCCAGCATATGTTGGCAATTTGATCTCTGGTTCCTCTGTCTTTCCAGCTTGAACATCTGGAAGTTCATACTGTTGAAACCTGGTTTGGAGAATTTTGAGCATTACTTTGATAGCGTGTAATGTGCTATTAGTGTAATGAGTGCAATTGTGCGGTAGTTTGAGCATTCTTTGGCATTGCTTTTCTTCGGGATTGGAAAGAAAACTGACCTTTTCCAGTCTCTTTTAAGATTTGTAAAGAAACAACTCAGATTTTATTTTGTTCATAAACATGTCTCAATCAGGATCCTTTTCAATAAAACAAAACAATTTTAAGAAAATAAAATAATTGCAAGGATGTTGGCCTGTAATTTTCTTTCTTGGTGGTATCTTTGTCTGGTTTTGGTATCAGATTGATGGTGGCTTCATAGAATGTCTTTGGGAGTATTCCTTCTTCTTCAATTTTTGGAAAAGTTTGAAAAGAATCGGTATAATTTTTTTCTTTGTATGTTTGGTAAAATTCACCTGTGGAGCCACTTGGTCCTGGACTTATGTTTGTAGGGGCTTTTATTATTAAAGATTCTATTTTATTTCTAGCAATTGGCCAGTTAAATTTATCTATTTCTTCTTTATTCGGTTTTGGCAAGCTGTTATGTTTCTAGAAAATTGTCCATTTTTTAGGTTATCAAATTTGTTGGCAAATAATTATTTACAGTAATTTCTTAACCTTTTTTTGTATTTCTGCAGTATCAATTATGATTTATCCTTTTATTTCTTACTTTCCTTTTCTGTGGTCTCTCTCTTCTCTTCCTTGTAAGCCTGCCAAAGGTTTGTTAATTTTGTTTACCTTTTCAATGAAGTAACTCGGTTATATTGAGTTTTTCTACTGTTTTTAATCTCTATTTTATTTCCCCTGATCTTCATTATCTGCTTCCTTTGGCTGACTTTAGGTTTTGTTTGTTCTTTGTCTAATTCTTTTTAGGTGGTGGGTTGTGTTAAGATTTTTCTTCTTTCTTAAGGAAGGCCTGTATTGCTATGAACTTTCCTCTAAGAACACCTTTTGCTTATCCCATAAATTTTGTAAGGTTATGCTTTGCCATTTGCCTCAAGGTATTTTTTTAATTAATTAATGTTTGGCTGAGCTTGGTCTTCACTGCTGTGCAGGCTTTTCCCTAGTTGTGGCGAGCCAGAGGTACTCTTCTTTGCAGTGCATGGGCTTCTCATTGTGGTGGCTTCTCTTGTTGTGGAGCACAGGCTCTAGGGCATGCAGGCTTCAGTACTGAGTCCATATTGAAGCATATGGACTCAAGAGTTGCACTTCCTGGACTCTAGAGCACCAGCTCAGTAGTTGTGGCACATGGGCTTAGCTGTTCCATGACATGTGGGATCTTCCTGGACCAGGGATCAAACCTGTGTCTCCTGCAGTAACAAGCAGATTATTTAACACTGAGCCACCAGAGAACCCAACCTAAAGGTATTTTCTAAAATTTTTCTTTGATTTCACTACTGACCCACTGCTTTTTCAGTAAGAAGAAAATTACAGGCCAATATCTTTGATGAACATAGATGCAGAAATTCTCAACAAAACATTAGGAAATCAAATGCAACAATACATAAAAAGACCATACACCATTACCAAGTTGGAGTCATCCCACAATTACAAGAATGTTCAACATATACAAATCAATGTAATATATCAACAAAAGAAAAGGTAAAAACCAAATGATACTGAAAAAAATTTGATAAAATTCAACATCAATTCATGACCCTTATGAAAGGGTAGAGAGGGAATATATTTCAACATAATACAAAATATTTATGTCAAACTCATAGTTATATAATACTCAATAGTGAAAAGCTAAAATCCTTTCTGCTAAAATCTGGAACCAAACAAGGATACCCACTCTCATCACGTAACTTCAACATAGTATTGGGAGTCGCAGCCATAGCAATCAGAAAAGAAAAAGAAATAAAAGATATTTGAACTGGTAGGGAAGTCAACTTACCACTTAATGGTAAGATAACATGATATATATAGAAATCACTAAAGACTCCATACAAAAATTATTATGATGAATAAATTCAGCAAAGTAGCAGGATACAAGATTAATATACAGAAATTGGTTCCATTTCTTTACATTAACAATAAAATAAGAGAAAGGGAACATGAAAAAATCATTATCTTGCAAAACTGCATCAAAAAATGCTTGGGAATAAACCTCTCTAAGGAAGTGAAAGACATATCTGAAAACTACAAAACATTAACAGTAGAAATTGAAGATAATTCAAAGAAATGGAAAGATATCCCATGTTCTTGGGTTGGAAGAATCCATACTATTACAATGGCCATACTATCCAAAGCAATCTACAGATTTAATGTGATCCTTATTAAATTACCCATGATGTTCTTTCACAGAACAAGAATGAATAATCCTAAAACTTTTATGGAACTACAGAAGACCCAGAATTGCCAAAGTATCCTGAGGAAAAGAAAAGAGCAGTAGTCATAACTCTCCTAGACTTCAGATAATACTACACAGCTGTAGAAATCAAAGCAGCATGTGATTGGCACAAAAACAGCACATGTGGATCAAAACAACAGAGTAGACAGCCTAGAAATAAACCTGTGCAACTGCAGACAGTTAATCTTTGACAAAGGAGGCAAGAATACACAATGGGGGAAGGATAGTTTCTTCAGCAAGTAGTACTGGGAAAGTTAGACAGCTACATAGAAATCAATGAAGTTAAGATTAAGAGCATACCCTTCCAAATTATACAAAAATAAACTCAAAAGGGCCTAAAGACTTAAATGTAAGACAAGACACTGTAAAATTACTAGTAGAGAACACAGGCAAAACATTCTTTGACATAAACTGTATCAAGTATTTTCTTAGGTCAGTCTCCAAAGGCAACAGAAATAAAAGCAAAGATAAACAAATGAGATCTAATCAAACTTGCAAGCTTTGCACAGCAAAAGAAATGATAAGCAAAATGAAAAGACAACCTACAGACTGCGAGGAAACATTTGCAAATGATACAACTAACAAGGGATTAATTTCCCAAATAGAGAAACAGCTCTTACAATTCAGAAACAAAGAAATAAGCCAATTGAAAAATGGGCAGAAGACCTAAATAGACAATTCTCCAAAGATGACATATGTATGGCCAATAGGTGCATGAAAAGTTTCTCTATTAGAGAAATGCAAATCAAAACTTCTGACCTCGTACCAGTCAGAATGGTCACTATTAAAACATCTACAAATAAATGCTGGAGAAGGTGTGGAGTAAAAGGAACCCTCCTTTGCTACTGGAAGAAATATAATTTGGTACAGCACTATGGAAAACAGTATGGAAGGGCTCCTTTAAAAGCTAAAAATAGAACTACCACATGATCCAGCAATCTCATTTCTGGGCATATACCCAGATAAAACTATAATTCAAAAGATATATGTACCTCTATATTTGAAGCAGTACTGTTTACAATAGCCAAGACATGGACATAACCTAAATGTCCACTGACAGGAATGGATAAAATGATATATATTAAATATAGGTGATAGAATATTACTCAGCCATAAAAAAGAACATAATAATGCCATCTGCAGCAACATGGATGGACCTAGAGGTTATCACACTAAGCAAAGTCAGTCAGAAAGAGGAAGACAAATACTATATGGTATCATTTATATGTAGAATCTAAAATATGACACAAACATACCTATCTATGAAACAGACTTGTGGACATAGAGAACAGACTTGTGGTTGCCAAGTGGGGTTTGGAGGAGAGGAGGATTAGGAGTTTTGGATTAGCAGATGCAAGCTATTATATATAGGATGGATAAACAAAGTCCTACTGTATAGCACAGGGAACTATATTCAATAACCAGTGATAAACCATAGTGGAAAAGAATATGAAAAAGAAATATATATGTTTAACTGTGTCACTTTGCTATACAGCAGAAATTAACAAGTATAAATCAACTATACCTCAAAAAATTTAAAAAAAAATGAAAATAATTCCATTCATAACAGCATAAAAAGAATAAAATACTTATTTAACAATATAAACATGAGGCTTATTGAAAGCTATGGAAATTAATTTCATTACATAGAAAACTACTGTAATTATTGAGAAAAAATGAAAGGATGTTAAATAAGATGGAATATTATTTATCCCTAAAAATAAAAATTCTCCTATTTATGACAACATGAATGAACAGGAAGGATATTATGCTAAGTGAAATAAACAGACACAGAAAAATACTGTAAGATCTCACTTAAATGTAGAATCTCAAATTAAAAATGCAGAGGGTACTATCATGGTTGCTAGGGGCTGAGGAAGTGGGGGGAAATGGAGAGAAATTGGTCCAAGTGTACAAATTTCCAGTCACAAGATGAATAAGCTCTGGGGATCTAATGTACAACATGGTGACTATAGTCTTATGCTACATTTACTCTTGAAATTTGTTAACAGAATAGATCTTAAATGGTCTCACCATACATATAATAATGGTAACTATGTGAGGTGATCGATGTGTCAATTAGCTTGATTATGGTAATCATTTGAATATGTGTATGCCTATTAAATCACCAGAGCAGACAACTTAAGTACCTACCATTTTTATTCATCAGATTATAGGTCAGTAAAGCTGAGGAGAAAGAAAAGCTCACTTCAAGTACACTGGAAAGTTCTCTCTTGCTCTCTAAGTTCACACCTCCCTAAAGTAACCATTATTTGCTTGCTGTCTGAACATCATATAAATTAAATTATACAATGATTCTATTTTTGTGTTGAGATTTATGCATATTCTTGTTTGCTATGCATATATTAGCAGCTCACATTTTTCATTTCTGTGTACTATTCCATTATATGAATATTACATAATATTCTATTCTTAATGGACATCTGGGTTAGTTCAAGTTTGGGGCTATTAAGAATAAAGCTCTTATGACATACATATGACAAAAATTGACTAGGAGAAACATTTCATGTTCATGGATTAGAAGAGCCACTATTGTTAAAATGTTAAAATTTTCCCAAAATTGGTCTAAAGAGTCAAAACAATCCCTATAAAAATCAAATTAAACTTCCTTTTCCCCAGAAATGGACAGGCTGATCCTAAAAGTCATAGGATCACTAAAGGACTGATTTTCAAAGGACTGAAAATGCAAAGGACTAAGACAAGCTAAAACATTTTTGAAAAAGAATAAATTGGAGGACTAATACAATTCCCAACTTCAAAACTTACAATAAAGCTTTAGTAGTTGAGACAGTGTGACAACCATAAAAACAGACATGATTTTTCAACAGAACATAACTGAGATTACAGGGGGAAATAATTTATACTTTTGTCAATTAATTTTCAACAAACGTCTCAAAGCACTCAATGGGGTAAAGATATTCTTTTCTTTCCATAAATGCAAATGATGAAATTAGTTCCTTATTTCATCACACCGTATCCTAATGATCCTTACACCATACATAAAAAATTAACTCAAAGTGGAAAATGTTATAGTGAAAACCACAAGACAGAAGTAAACATAACAGAAAATCTTTATAAGCTTGCCTCAGGCAAAGATTTGTTAACTTTGACACCATATGCATGATTCATAAATAAAAAATTAACCAACTGCATTTCATCAAAATTAAAACATTTGTTAAAAAAAAAAAAAGGTTAGTGTCAAGAAGACACCATTAAGAAAATGAAAAGGCTAAGCATTTCACGAAAGATACATAAGTGATTAGTAAGCACATGAAAAGATGCCAACATCATTAAAACCCCAATAAGATACAATTACATGTTGACTATAGTAGCATAAATTTTAAAAGACTAACCACACCAAGTGTTGTCAAGGATGTACTGCAAATGGAATTCTCATTCTTTCCTGATGGGAATGTAGAAATGACACAAATCACTTGGGAAACAAGTCTGCCAGTTTCTTAAAATGTTAAACATACACTAGCCATTCCATATGTAGATATTTGGTGGTGGTTTAGTCGCTAAGTCGTGTCTGACTCTTGGGCAAACCCATGGACTGTAGCCTGCCAGGCTCTGTGGTCCATGGGATTCTCCAGGAAAGAATATGGAGTTGGTTGTCATTTCCTTCTCCACGGAATCTTCCCAACCCAGGACTCAAACCCAGGTCTCCTGCATTGCAGGCAGATTCTTCACCAACTGAGCTATGAGGGAAGCCTTGTAGATATTTACTCAACAGAAATGAAAGCATATATTCAAACAAGATTTCAACATCAATGTTCATAGCAGCTTTATTTTGTAATAGCCAAAACTGGGAGGAAAAAAATCAACTGTCCATCAACAGATGAATAAATTTTGCTATATTCATATAAGGGAAAACTACTCAGCAATAAAAAGAAATGGACTTACTGATACACACAATAAACAACAAAGATGAAGCTCAAAAGTAATTATGCCGAGTGGAAAAAAAAAAAATGAGAAAACATACAGTATGATGCCACTTACAGACTAATTGATAGTAACAGAAATCACATAAACAGTTGCCTTGGGGTGGGAGTAAGTGATGTGAAATGACCAGAAGAATGGATTTACAAAGGTGCCCAAGAAACTACAGGAGATGATGAATAAGTTCATTATTTTTAAAATATGCCAAAACTTACCAAAGTGCACATTTTAGGTAAGTTCAGTTTGTTGTATGTTGATTATACATTAATAAAGTTGTTTTTTAAAAATCTCAGAACAAAGAGAAAAAAGTTAGAGATGAGAACACAAGTAAATAATATTAAGGTTTCTTAGAATGCAGAAATGACAGTACTTTGTTGGTGAAATGTATACTGAGAGATGAAGAAAAGGAAGAAATCAAGGACAACTTTTATTTTGGCTTAAGCAACTGAGTAAATATGAAGACTTGGATAGGATTACAGAGTCGAGGTTTCTCATCACAATTAACAAGAAATAATTCAAATTGGTTTGACAATTTCAATGGATTAAAAAAAGAACTAGGATTTATATACAGACATCTAGAAAATAAAAACAGGGCACTGACCAACTACCAGATATGAAAAAGAAGTTAATACGATATGACACAGTAAAGGAAACTAGTAATGCATGGAAATTATAGAACAGGTGCAAAACACCTTGGTCCCAGATATTTTTAAAATTAATTAGTTAACATGGAAGCAACCTAGATGTCCATCAGCAGATGAATGGATAAGAAAGCTGTGGTACTTATACACAATGGAGTATTACTCAGCCCTTAAAAAGAATACATGTGAATCAGTTCTAATGAGGTGGATGAAACTGGAGCCAATTATACAGAGTGAAGTAAGCCAGAAAGAAAAACACCAATACAGTATACTAACACATATATATGGAATTTAGAAAGATGGTAACAATAACCCTGCATGTGAGAAAACAAAAGAGACACAGATGTATAGAACAGTCTTTTGGACTCTGTGGAAGAGGGAGACGGTGGGATGATTTGGGAGAATGGCATTGAAACATGTATATCATATAAGAAACGAATCGCCAGTCTAGGTTCGATGCAGGATATAGGATGCTTGGGGCTGGTACACTGGGATGACCCAGAGAGACAGTATGGGGAATGAGGTGGGAGGGGGGGTTCAGGATTAGGAACACGTGTACACCCATGGTGGATTCATGCTGATGTATGGCAAAACCAATACAGTATTGTAAAGTAAAATAAAGTAAAATTTAAAAAAATAAGTAAACAAAAATAAAATAAAATTAGTTAAAGGTCAATTTGACAATAATTATTTTAAAGTGATTTAATGAAATACTGTATTTTATTGATAGTGTTTTTTTCTAGCAGTAATATTTAGGTCTGTTTACATCTCTAACTAAAAATAGTTATGTTGTTAAGAGCAAATTAATAATTTAAGAAACAAATGCTACAGGCTCTTTATTACCTTCAAAATCTTTGCTTACCTGTTTAATCTTTCAAATAATGGTCCAGATTGTGCTGTTTCATATGATGGATTGAAAGTATCTTCATTTTCATTTAATTTAGAAACCAACGAATGAGAATTAACATTACTAAGCTGAAAAAGAAAGGAAGAGCTGCCAAAATGGTAATGTACAGATACACAATTTAAATTATCATAAAATGCCATTTGAGTGAATACACATATATTCAAAAAATGTATTATTTTAATCTAAAAGAAAATAATTGCATCTTAATTGAAAATCAAATAATATGCAGAGTACATCATGAGAAACGTTGGACTGGAAGAAACACAAGCTGGAATCAAGATTGCTGGGAGAAATGTCAATAACCTCAGATATGCAGATGACAACACCATTATGGCAGAAAGTGAAGAGGAACTAAAAAGCCTCTTGGTGAAAGTGAAAGTGGAGAGTGAAAAAGTTGGCTTAAAGCTCAACACTCAAAAAACGAAGATCATGGCATCCGGTCCCATCACTTCATGGGAAATAGATGGGGAAACAGTGGAAACAGTGTCAGACTTTATTTTTGGGGGCTCCAAAATCACTGCAGATGGTGACTGCAGCCATGAAATTAAAAGACACTCCTTGGAAGAAACGTTATGACCAACCTAGATAGCATATTCAAAAGTAGAGACATTATTTGCCGACTAAAGTCCGCCTAGTAAAGGCTATGGTTTTTCCTGTGGTCATGTATGGATGTGAGAGTTGGACTGTGAAGAAGGCTGAGCGCCAAGGAGTTGATGCTTTTGAACTGTGGTGTTGGAGAAGACTCTTGAGAGTCCCTTGGACTGCAAGGAGATCCAACCAGTCCATTCTGAAGGAGATCAGCCCTGGGATTTCTTTGGAGGGAATGATGCTAAAGCTGAAACTCCAGTACTTTGGCCACCTCATGCTAAGAACTGACTCATTGGAAAAGACTCTGATGCTGGGAGTGGTTGGGGGTAGGAGGAGAAGGGGACGACAGAGGATGAGATGGCTGGATGGCATCACTGACTCGATGGACGTGAGTCTGAGTGAACTCCGGGAGATGGTGATGGACAGGGAGGCCTGGCATGCTGCGATTCATGGGGTTGCAGAGTCAGACAGGACTGAGTGACTGAACTGAACAATGAAAGCATATCAGTATTTGACTGATGATTAAAATAATACAGTTGATACTATGGTGAGCTAAATATTTTACACTGGTTAAAAAATACCCAGAACATCAGGATCTTGAGTAAATGAAAGTTAAATTTCTCTCATGGAAATCACATAATCTCTTCAAGAAAACAGCTGTATTTAACTCAGTTTTTCCATCTACTGAGTAAAATTTTATACTGCTACTTTAATATTGATGAATATCAATATCATTGAGTGCAAAATTCAGAAAGGATTGGAAGACTATTGAGAAAACCAATTGAAATAATCACTTTATTAATGTGGAAAGATATTTTATTGGCTCAATATTAATCTATCCAGCAATAATGATTTACATCTAGAGTATGTATTTTTCTGTAAGCCATGTAACATAGAGATAAGTCCAAAGAAAATCAATGACAGAAAAGAAGAGAGAGGGAGACAAAAGAAATACTGAAAGGCTTCAAAAATACATAAAGGTCTAAAGTTAGGGAAAGTTGAAAATAAAGTCTGATAATACATCTCAGTGTCAGACAGACAGTGACAGAAGCACAGAGACAAATTCATTCCTCAGAGTGAGTAACACACAAACAAATCAAAAGAGAAGGGAATATTATACATTGGCTCAAATATTAACTTCTCAAGGGCAGTGAGAAGTGAGTCTTAGACCAAATTTTTTTCTTTTTTTCAATTAATTTTCCTTTGTATCTTATAATTTCATCTGTTATTCTCACTTTTCTTCAAATCCTTCCAAATAAACTATTAAATACTTCACTAAAACTTCACAATGTGACAATAAGCCTTAGGTACAAAAGACTCTTGTTGCTGTCTTCTGCTCTATTAAGTATTGCATTGTTTACCCTTCTGCAAATAATGACTAATCTATAATCTATAAGTAGGAGATTATTTAAATAGATCACAGGGCATTTCATTCTCTAGCCAATAAATTATTTAAAAGAATAAGCATGAGTTTTAAGCAGATCTAGGATGGAAGTTTTAGCCTTGTAAATACAAACCAAAAGGATAATGAAATAGTTTTCACTGCATCCTTCAAAAATTATTGGGTTCTTAAATTAATAAGGCTAACACATGTCATTGAAACATAATATCAGTACTTCAACTTTTCTGAAAAACAGAAAACATACTTTAATAAAAGTGAATCCTGATGTATATTATATAGCTATAAAATATCATAACTATAATAAATTTATAATTGCAAATTAATTCATAAATAATAGACAAATATGGCATAAACCACTGCATGCTAAAATTGGGATGAATTCAAAATAAACATTCCTGCTAATAAGACACAGGATTTAAATAACCATTTTCCTCACTATCTTTACATATTATTACAATAATCCCTGATGGCTCAGCAGGTAAAGAATCTGCCAGGAATGCAGGAGACACAAGAGACACAGGTTCAGTCTCTGGTCAGGAAGATCCCCTAGAGGATGACATGGCAACCCACTCCAGTATTCTTGCCTGGAAAATACTATGGGCAGAGAAGCCTGGTGGGCTACAGTCCATGGGGTCACAAAAAGTCAGACATGACTGAGTGACTAAGCACAAGCACACACACAGTAATCTTTAATAATCTCATTTTTAAAATCTATGTAAATTTAATAAAAAAATCACTTCTTGGCATTTTCTATGGAAGATATATTTCAGGATTTTAAATTTTGAATTTTTAGTATTCTTAACCTTAGTGCATAAAATAATTAAACATTTTAGCATTACACATCTCAACATATTTGTGTAATTATAATTTAAATGCATATGACGAGTTGGCATCTGTCAGATCATGAAAATAATCAAGTCATGACAATTCATCTTAATAGCCTACTATGATATCACTGAGGTTATATATTGCTATTCACAGGACCCTTTTTATAACACATCTACTGGGCTACCATAACATCAACAACTATTCATTTACTGTGATTACAGTCATCATACTATTATGTAACACACTGAACGATTTTCAGTTTCACTATCAATTTTACCAAAAAATGATTTTTTCAAAGATTTTTAAACATTTCAGTTTTTGAATTCATAATTTCCTACAGTGCAGAAAATTAAGTTTTTGCCCTAAGAGGAACTGTATACGTAATTTATATCCTATTGTGACTCTATCTACAGCAAGTTACAATGTTTTAAAATCTATAAATATGAAAAGAACATATCATAAAATATAATGGTATCAAAATCCTAAGAGCCTTCTAGTCAAAGACACTTATTCATCCTGCCTCTTTTTATATGCAACTTTCTGAAGACTAGGTACGATTCTGGGAATGAAATTTTGTTTTGTAGTATTTCCACTGGAAGATACTTCTGCTGAAAAAGATAGTGGCGTGAAAATGCAGTTTTCTGTTCTGTTGAACTGAGGTTAAACATTCTATATGAGCCCATGACTTGTGATAACTACAGGAAAGACACAATCATTTGACTTGCCAAAATGTATAAACGAGAGATGAGAAAAGTGAAAAATAGAAGCAAAAAAGGTCATGAGCTGCAGAAAAAGTTCCAAGGAAAGGAAGGCAAGTAAATCAGCAATTGATAAGACTTATTAAGACCAGAGAGTTTATCAGCTAAGATTATACTGAAGAGCTCCTTTTCACTGGACTTTATCATTCTTGGTCCTCTACACCCTCAAGTCTCATTCTACTACATGACATCTCCTAAAAAATGGAAAGCCTCAGTTTCATTAATACACAGCACAGCTGATAAGACTTTCAAGAGATTTTAGTACCATTGTTTCTACCTTTATGTAGTTTAACTCTAGCAATTTAAAGAAAATAAACATTACTATAGCCTTAGATCTTAATATTTCAAACTTTAATCACAATCTGTTCATTTTCTAATTGAACAGAATTTTATTTGCTAAAAGTAGCTCTAAGAGGGAAGTTTCCGATCAGTTCAGTTGCTCAGTCGTGTCTGACTCTTTGTGACCCCTTGAATCGCACGCAGCACGCCAGGCCTCCCCTGTTCATCACCATCTCTCGGAGTTGACTCAGACTCACGTCCGTCGAGTCCGTGATGCCATCCAGCCATCTCATCCTTGGTCATCCCCTTCTCCCCCTGCCCCCAATCCCTCCCAGCATCAGAGTCTTTTCCAATGAGTCAACTCTTCACATGAGGTGGCCAAAGTATTGGAGTTTCAGCCTCAGCATCATTCCTTCCAAAGAAATCCCAGGGCTGATCTCCTTCAGAACGGACTGGTTGGATCTCCTTGCAGTCCAAGGGACTCTCAAGAGTCTTCTCCAACACCACAGTTCTAAAGCATCAACTCTTCGGCGCTCAGCCTTCTTCACAGTCCAACTCTCACATCCATACATGACTACAGGAAAAACCATAGCCTTGACTAGAGGAACCTTAGTCGGCAAAGTAATGTCTCTGCTTTTGAATATACTATCTAGGTTGGTCGTAATTTTTCTTCCAAGGAGTAAGTGTCTTTTAATTTCATGGCTGCAGTCACCATCTGCAGTGATTTTAGAGCCCCCCAAAATAAAGTCTGACACTGTTTCCACTGTTTCCCCATCTATTTCCCATGAAGTGATGGGATCGGATGCTATGATCTTTGTTTTCTGAATGTTGAGCTTTAAGCCAACTTTTTCGCTCTCCTCTGTCACTTTCATCAAGAGGCTTTATAGTTCCTCTTCACTTTCTGCCATAAGGGTGGTGTCATCTGCATATCTCAGGTTATTGATACTTCGCCCAGCAATCTTGATTCCAGCTTGTGTTTCTTCCAGTCCAGCGTTTCTCATGATGTACTCTGCACAGAATTTAAATAAGCAGGGTGACAATATACAGCCTTGACGTACTCCTTTTAATTTTATTTGCTAAAAGTAGCTCTAAGAGGGAAGTTTACAGGGATATAAATTTACGTCATCAAACAAGGAAAATCTCAAATGAACAATCTAACTTATACCTAAAGCAACTAGAGAGATAAGAATAAACAAAACCCAAAATTTGTAGAAGGAAAGAATTCACAAGTCTCAGAGAAGAAAATACATGAAGTAGAGACTAAAAAACAACAGAAAATCAAAAAATTAAGTTAGTTCTTTGAAAAAATAAACAAAGTTGATAAACCTTTACTCAGAATCATCAAGGAAAAAGGGAAAGGGTCCAAATCAGTAAAGTGAAAGTGTCAGTCACTCAGCTGTGTTTGACTCTTTGTGACCTCATGGACTGTAGCTTGTCAGACTACTCTGTCCATAGAATTCTCCAGGCAAGTATACTGGTGTGAGTAGCCACTCCCTTCTCCAGGGGATCTTCCTGATCCAGGAATCAAACCAGGGTCTGTAGGCAGATTTGTTACTGTTTGAGCCACCAGGGAAGCCCCAAATCAATAAAATTAGCAATGAAAAAGAAGTTATAACCAACACGACAGAAATACAAAGGATCACAAGAAACTGCTGGGTTTTCCTGGTGGCTCAGATGGTAAAGAATTTGCCTACAAAGCAGGAGACCCAGGTTTATAAATCCTTAAAAGGTACAATCTCTCAAGAATGAACAAGGAAGAAATAGAAAATATGACAGATGAATTCTAAGGACTGAAATTGAACCTGTAACTTTAAAACTTTCAACAAACAAAAGTCCAGGACCAGAAGACTTAGCACATGAATTTTACCAAACATTTGGAGAAAAGTTAACATCTATCCTTCTGAAACTATTTCAAAAACTGCAATGAAAGGTACACTTCCAAACTCATGGTATGAAGCCACCGTCACCCTAATATAGAAAATAGACAAAGGTACTCCCCAAAAGAAAATTACAGGCCAATATCACTGATGAAAAATCCTCAACAGAATATTAGCAAACTGAATCCAACGATTCATTAAAAGGATCATATACCAGTAGTCATGTATGGATGTGAGAGCTGGACCATAAAGAAGGTTGAGTGTTGAAGAATTGATGCTTTGGAATTGTGGTCCTGGAGAAAACTCTTTAGAGTCCCTTGGACCGCAAGATCAAACCAGGAAATGAACCCTGACTATTCACTGTAAGGACAGATGCTGAAGCCAAAGCTTCAATACTTCAGCCACCTGATGCAAAGAACTGACTGAAAAGACCCTGATGCTGGGGAAGATTGAAGGCAGGAGGAGAAGGGGGTGATAGAAGATGAGATGGCTGGATGACATCACAGTCTCAGTGGACATGAGTTTGAGCAAACTCCGGGAAATAGTGAAGGACAAGGGAAGCGTGGCATACTGCAATTCATGGAATGCGGAATCAAATGCGACTTAGTGACTGAACAACAAATGCCATGATCGAGTGGTATTTATCCCAGGGATACAAAGATTTTTCAATATCCACAAGTTAATCAGTATAATATATACCACATTCACAAACTGAAGAATGAAAGTCATATGACCATATCAATAAATGCAGAAAAAGCTTTTGATAAAAATTAACATCCATTTATGATAAAAACTCTCCAGAAAGTGCAAATAGAGGGAACATATCTCAACATAATACAGGCCATTTATGACAAACCCACAGTAAACATCATACTCAACACATTTCCTCTAAGATCAGGTACAAGACAAAGATGTCCACACTTACCACTTTTACTCAGTGCAGTTTTGGAAGTCCTGGCCATAGCAGTCAAAAAAGAAAGAGAAATTAAAAAAAAATTCAAATTGGAAAAGAAGAGGTAAAACTGTCACCATTTGCAGATGACATGACACTATATTTGCTTCCCTGGTGGTTCAGCTGGTAAAAATTTGCCCACAATGTGGGAGACCTGTTTGATCGCTGGGTTGGGAAAATCCCCTGGAGAAGGGAACAGCTACTCACCCAGTATTCTTCCAGGAGAATTCCATGGACTATATAGTCCATGAGGTCACAAAGAGTCAGACATGACTGAGAGACTTTCACATTCATACATAGAAAACCCTAAAGATGCTAACAGAAAACTTCTAGAGCACATCAGTGAATGTGCTAAAAGTTGTAGGATGCAAAATTAACACACAGAAATCTATTGCATTTCCATACATTCACAATGGAAGTTCAAAAGATAAATTAAGGAAACAATTTCACTTACCATCACATCACAAAGATGAAAATATCTAGGAAGAGACTTAAGGAGGCAAACGACCTATATTCTGAAAATGGTAAGATACTGATGAAAGAAACTCAAGATGACACAAACAGGTGGAAAGATATACCACGTTGCTGAACTGGAAGAATTAATGTTAAAACAACTCCCTAACCAAGGCAATTTACAGATTCACTTTGGAGTATAGTATGAAGGTTCCTTAAAAACTAAAAATAGAGCTATCATATGCTCCTGCAATCCCTCTCATGGGCATTTATCTGAAGAAAACCATAATTTGAAAAGATACATGCATCCCAATGTTCATCACAGCACTATTTACAACAGCTAAGACATGGAAGCAACCTAAATGTCCACCAACAGATGAATGGATAAAGAATATGTTGTATATATATATATTTACTCAGTTTAAAAAAAAAGAATAAAATAATGCCACTTGCAGCAACATGGATAGACATAGAGATAACCATACTAAGAAAAGTAACCCAGACAGAGAAAGACAAATAGCACAGGATATCACTTATAAGTGGATTCTAAAAAAAATAGGATACAAATGAACTTATCTACAAAACAGAAACAGACCCACAGACACAGAAAACAAACTTACAGTTACCAAAGTTGATAGTGGGGAGTGATAAATAAGGAAGTTGGGATTAACATATACACACTACTATATGCTTCCCAAGTGGCTCAGGGTAAAGAATCTAGCTGCTAATGCAGGAGCCAAAGGAAACATGGGTTCAATCCCTGGGTCAGAAAGATCCCCTGGAGGAGGAAATGGCAACCCACTCCAGTACTCTTGCCTGGAAAATTCCATGGATAGAGGAGTCTGGTGGGCTACAGTCCATGTGGGTCACAAAGAATCAGACGGATATGACTGAGTGACTGAGCAACCATGCACTACTCTATACAAAGTGAATAACCCATAAGAACCTACTGGATAGCCCAGAGAACTATACTCAATACTTTGTAATAACTGGAACTTCCCTGGTAGTCCAGGGGTTAAGAATCCACCTTGCAGTGCAGGAGATATGGGTCTGATCCCTGGTCTGGGAACTAAGGTTGCATAAGCTGTAGAGCAACTAACCCTGCATGCTGCTACTACTGAGTGTGTGTGTTCCAGAGACCATATGAAGAACACACATGCCACAACTAGAGAGTCCATGGCCTCAATGAAAGATCCCACATGACTCAGTGAAGATCTTGTGTGCTGCAAGTAAGAGCTGATGCTTTCAAATAAATATATAAACAAATACTTTAAATATATATATTTTATAATAACCCGTAAAGAAAAACATTAGAAGAAAATGGCAACCCATTCCAGTGTTCTTGCCTGGAGAATTCCAGGGACTGAAGCCTGGTGAGCTGCTGTCTATGGGGTCACAAAGAGTCAGACACGCCTGAAGTGACTTACCAGCAGCAGCAGCAGCAGCAGCATAAAGAAAAACATTAAAAAAACTAATGCCATCACTTCATGACAAATAGATGGGAAAAAATAGGAAACAATGACAGACTTCCTTTTCTTGAGCTCTAAAATCACCGTAGACAGTGACTGCAGCCATGAAATTAAAAGATGCTTGGTTGGATGGCACTACTGACACAATGGACTAGAGTTTGAGCAAACTCTGGGAAATAGTGAAAGACAGCAAAGCCTGGTGTGCTGCAGTCCATGGGATCACAAAGAGCTGGAGAGGACTGAGCTACTGAACAACAATAATAAAGGAAAAAAATTTAAATACATATATATAATTAAGCCACTATGTTGTATACCTGAAACACAACATTGTAAATCAACTATACTTCAATTAAAAAATAAGTATAAATAAAATTTTTAAAATTAAAATTTGCTAAAAAAATAATCATTTGCAATACTTTGAAAAATAATCCTAGGATCAACAAGACTATCGAAAATCACAATTTCATATGAAATCAAATAATCTGATCACTGTGTGAAGAGATGAATTACTCAATGATCACATGAACCAAAAACAGGAATCTCCAAATGAACTATCCTTTACAGTTTGTCAGTAACAAGCAGAAGCAAATATTATGCACACATAGGCCTCATCTACTTTATCAGAACTCCAAAATGTTTCTCGTAAGCAATTGGTTAAAATATCTTAAGGTGTAGGCTCCTTATATTAAAAACTTTTAAAAGAATAATTATAAATACTGTTTTTCCAGTATTTGAAAAATTTATATCATTTGTTGGCATATCACAACTATCAAAATAATAAAATTTAATTTAAAAACCTCACCTGAACTGGATCAAGTTCTTCCTTGGAGTCTAGTCTTTGACAGTATATACTAACAAAAATAAAATTTTAAGGTTAAAAATATAGATGGCATTAAATTGACCTTCTTTATATATCTATTTAAAATTCATACTGTTATATACAAATATATGAAAACATATGGAACTCTAAGTAACTCTATTCATTCCAGATCATAATATTATTGAGTTTTCTAAAAATTATATTGTTATAAGAGAGAGATTTTATGATAAAGTCAAACTATGTGTACAAAAAAATTAGTATGGACATTTGGTCATTTGATAAATGTCTTAATATTATAATGATATTATAGCAGCTGAACAAACAAAAACTGGAGCTATTATAGAAGAATAAATCCTCTGTATATCTTCCAGTGAGTAAAACAGTAAAACAATAATGACCATTTAAATAATATATAATGATATATGATGTTATAATATATATTATATATTAATGTAATATACATCAGATAGGTACGTTAATATAACCTAGCTAAAACCTACTTGTTTTCTATATCATCAATGCAGAGTTTAGATGGTACAGAGTTAGGTGACATTGGAAGTTCTATATCATGCTTTCTTAGGGGCATTTTTATGTCTTTATTCATATTCACGTGCATTGGTTTTCTCACAGTTTCTAGAATAAAAAAATATAATTTATAAAAAATTATAAGAAAAATAAAATCTTTTTAAAGCATCATTTGATATACTATGTTCATTAAAGAAATGCCCATTTTAGAAATTTACTGAAACTACCTGTATTCTATGTATGCTAGAAAACATTACAATACTGTCTCAGATATTTTGAATCATTCTTTTTACTTTATCATCTTATATACTCCTCTTGAAAGGGGTTCTACTAAATCCCTTCTACTTTTTTTTTCCTCTAATACTTCCTTGAAACCCAGACCATATCAGATATTGTCTTACACATTCTCATAGCACTATATAGGTTCTCTATTAATACACTTACCATCCTTTATTGTTTGTGATTAACTCTATTTCCCTCACTAGATTTTTTAAATTTATAGAAACAGAATCTTTGTGTCTCTTTAGGAAAAAGTCTCTTTTTGTCTGTTTAGTACTTGTAACAACTTTTCTTTCCTGGGAAATGTTTTTACATAGGCATCAACTATACAGTTCTAGTGGAGACTTTCCACCATCTTATAAAACCCTGCCTTTCAGTAAAAATAATTGGTGAAGGGGCAGACATCTAACCCAAGAAGAATTAAGAACTGTTCCCTCTGGTCAGGAGTAATTGTTCCAGTGCTAAGACCTGGGGTAAGGCAGTGCTCCTTTAGTGGAAATTTCAGAAGTTCAGGACCAGTGAAACATCCCTCAGTATTTCTCTAATGGCAAAACTAGGAGAGATGAGCAATGTTAGTTTTTTAAAGTAATGTTTTAAGCCCCAATAATGAAGGCAGTCTGAGAGAATGAAGCTAATATCCCAAGTGAGAAAAAAATCTTGATTGAATTCAAAGCCTCTGATTCAAGCAGCTTCTGAAGCCTAGCTGCACCACTGCCCTTCCTGTTAGTTAAGTACCTTGGTCCTTTCAAGGCTGTTAATAGACATAGACTGGGTGGATTATGAACAGCAGAAATTTATTTCTCAGTCTGGAGGCTGAGATGTCCAAGATGAAGATGCTGGCAAATCTGGTGTCTGGTGAGGGCCTGCTTCCTGTTTCTCAGACAACCATCTTCTCCCTGTGCTCTCAGATGGTAGAAAGGGAGAAAGAGCTCTCTGGGGTTTCGTTGTCATTGTTGTTCAGTCATTAAGTTGTGTTCAGCTCTTTGCAACCCCATGGATTGCAGCATGCCAAGCTTCTCTGTCCTTCACTATCTCAGACTTTGATCAGATTCATGTCCATTGAGTCAGTGATGCTATCTAACCATCTCATCCTCTGCTGTCTTTTTCTCCTTTTTCCCTCAATCTTTCCCAGCATCAATGTCTTTTCCAATGACTTGGTTCTTCACAAAGTACTAGAGCTTCAGTTACAACATCAGTCCTTCCAAAGAATATTCAGGATTGATTTCCATTAGGACTGACTTATTTGAATGTATCAATTCTCTGGCACTCCACACTCTTTACATCCAGCTCTCACATAAGCACATGACTACTGAAAAAACCATAGCTTTGACTATATACATACTTTGTCGGTAAAGTGACACGTCTGCTTTTTAATATGCTATCTAGGCTTCTCATAGCTTTCCTTCCAAGGAGCAATGCCTGGAGCCAGCGTGAGGAATTCTGCCTGTGGCAAAGGTCATGAGGAAGGAGGCTCAGCATACGCAAGGCGGGATCGAGCCTCAGGAGACCCCCTGTTCCTGAGCACTTACCCCCAAAACCAGAGTCTGCCTGCTTTACTGTGTTATGCTTTCTACCTACTCTTCTGACATTAACCAGGGGCTGTCCCCCACCACCTTTTCTGGAAAAAGTTAATTTAGAGCTTTTAGATAATAAATCTCCTGGGCATAATACAAGTGTTTCAATCCAGAAACTCCTCTGATAGCTTTTTAGCCTGCCTGCCAGACTCTTACAACTGTTCATTTGATTGTTTGCGGCCTCCCAACCACGAGAGACACAGGAAGCTTAAAACATCCTAGGAATGTAGGGGCTTCCAAGGAGTCAAAATCATTAGAATAGGACGGATTAAGGGTTTCAATTGTTGAGCCAATACTTGCTGCCAAGTTTTCGTATCTTTTATTTGTAGATATAGTTGGTATATAGAAAAAAACAGGCAGTAGCCCTGGTATTAGCAACATTAGATCTTTAAGTTAAGTACTTTCTTTGTTATAACCCACTGCACCTTTGTTCTACAGGAATGTAACTTTATTTAGTACTTTGAGGGTGATGCAGATTAAAGAAAAGACCACTTCAAGGGAGAACGAGTTTTCTGGTTGATAGACATTTATCTAGGAAGAGAGCCATAAAAATGTTAACAGGCCTCTTGGCCAGAAGATAATGTAAACCACCTGAGACCTTTTGTATACAGGAAGGTATGCAAAAAGAAAGCCTGGTCTCAATAAGGGTCAGGACTGCTGCCCCTGCGTAACTCTGCATATTCCATTATTTCTTTATGTACAACTTGGGGTATATAAGCTAATTTCGAAAATAAAGTTGTAGGTCTGGCACTGATGCTTGGCTCCCCCATGTCGTTCTTTTCTCCCTTTTCTGGCTGAATTCACATCTGGAGCATGGAGGCTCACTGTGTCTACTTATTTGCCCTGGCTTCTAAGACCCAGGCGAGAGGGAGCCCTAGGCGGGGCACCCTCTGCTATTTAAGTGGGCGTTGGTGGCCTACATAGACGGTGCAAGTTCCTTGTCTTGGAACTTTATTGGTTTTCCACGTAAAGCAAGTTATTCAGCCCCTTTTCTCCACTAATTTTCCTACTACACTATTCTTTCCTAATCTCTCTTTATATTTCTAAATAAGCTTTTCCTCACTGACTTCATCCCCGCTTCAAATTACCCTGGATCTCCCAGGGCTGGACCCCGGCAGAGGAAGTGTCTTTTAATTTCATGGCTGCAGTCACTGTCCACAGTGATTTTGGAGCCCAAGAAAAGAAAATCTGTCACTGCGTCTACTTTCTGCCCTTCTATTCGCCATGAAGTGATGGAACGGTGTGCCGTGAATTTCATTTTTTGAATGTTGAGGTTTAAGCCAGCTTTTACACTCTCCTCTTTCACCCTCATCAAGAGAATCTTTAGTTCCTCTTCACTTTCTACCATTAGAGTGGTATCATCTGCATATCTAAGGTTGTTGATATTTCTTTAATAAGAGTACAATTGTATTCATGAGAGTTCCACCCTCATGACCTAATTGCTTCCTAAAAGTCCCTCCTGAACCATTACAAGTTGGAATTTCAATTCATGAATTTGGATGGGAGGACACAAACATTCACTTCATAACATTATTTGAATGTCTGTTAGTTGAGCCTTACT
The DNA here is from genome assembly GCA_917880005.1 of Nanger dama. Classification (NCBI taxonomy): domain Eukaryota; kingdom Metazoa; phylum Chordata; class Mammalia; order Artiodactyla; family Bovidae; genus Nanger; species Nanger dama. The sequence continues at coordinate 41,699,550 of CAKJTW010000002.1, forward strand.
TATAAAGTATTTTTTTTAAGAAGAGTAAAAATACCTCTGTCCTCTACCTTTCGATACTCCCAACTGGGGCTCCTGTGACAAAAGATGGATTAACAAGAGGAAAGCACACAAACTTTATTTAATATAAGTTTTACATAGAAAATGTCATAAGAAAATGAAGACCCAAAGAAGTGTTTAAACCTGAGTATTTTTACATTAGGTTTGATGAAGAATGGAAAAGTTATGGAAAATGTGATAGGACAAAAAAGGAGTATGAGCACAGTGTGTAGTAAATTGGGGAAAACAGCAGTCCTGTTCATTTAGATTCTTCTCAGTGTCCCTCTGTCTTTGAGATAAAGATGTTCCCTGGTTGAGGAACTAAGATCCTGCAAGCTGCATATGGCCCAAGGGGGAAAATAAAACATAGTAAAAACCGTTTGACTCAAAATATAAACTCTTAAAAGGAAATATAGCAAACATAAAGGGTAAGCTCTCTGTTCTCCATTTTGGTAATTTTTTGCATTTTACATCAAAACAAAGGTAACTAAAGCAAAAATAAACAACTGAGACTACATTCAACTAAAAGCTACTGCACAGCAGAAGAAATCATTAACAAAATGAAAAGACAACCTAAGGAACGGGAGAAAGTATTTGCAAATCACACATCTGATAACAGCTTAACATCCACAATATATAAAGAATTCACATAACTCATTAGCAAAACAAAACACTAATTTAAATATGGGCAAAGGACTTGAATAGATATTTTTCCAAAAAGACATACAAATGGCAAGGGGTACTCAATATTAGTAATCATCAGGAAAATGCAAAGCAAAACTACAATAAGACATCTTCTCAAACCTGTCAGAAGGAATTATCAAAAGATAAGGGATAACAAGTGCTGGCAAGAATGTGGAGAAAAGGAAACACTTGTGCACTGTTGATGGAAATGTAAATTGGTTCAGCCACTACAGAGAACAGAATGGAGGTTCCTCAAAAAATAAAAAGTAGACTAACACAGGTTCAGCAATACCCCTTCTGGCTATATAACCAAAAGAAATGAAAAAGGATCTTGAAGACAAATCTGCACTCTCCTATTCACTGAAGTATTATTCACAATAACCAAGATATGGAAGCAACCTAAGTGTCTTTCAACAGATGAACAGATGTGGTGTATACATAAAATAGTATTCAGCCCTGAGAAAGAAGAAAATCCTGCCAATTATGACAACATGGATGGACCCTGAAAATATTATGCTAAGTGAAATAAGCACAGAAAAAGACAAATATGGCATGGTATCACTTATATGCGGAACCTTGGAAAAAAAAAGGTCAAACTCATAGAAACACAGAGTAGAAAAGTGGTTTCCAGGGGCTGAGGATGAGAGAGAAGGGGAAACAGGCAGAGGCTGGCAAAAGGGCACAAACTTTGAGCTGTATGATTAAGATCTGAAGATCTAATATAAAATGTGAGTATAGTTGATAACAATATTATATAAGTGAAGAAAGTAAAATCAGATTTACAACAAAAACTTCTATTCCTGAAGTCCATGAATTACGTATTTACTTTCACTACAGTAAAAGTTTTTTACTTGTGTAAACTGTTCTGTGGAGGGAGAAACAAAAATGACAGAGAAAGGAAAAGAGGGGATATTAAGAATATTATAATCAATTTCCATCTATCATTTATGAACTCTTTTAAGCTCTCATTTTAGCACTTGTTTTAAAAATTAAGTATCAGACAAAGGTCCCTTGAGATAGAAAAAAAATGGTGTGATTAAACTTTTTTATTTACTTAAAGAATCAAAGTGCAAGCCAAAATGAACTTTATTTTGAAGTATTAAGACTACTATAATTAACATCCCAAGAATGCCTGAGAAATTATTAAAGTTGTGAGACAGGAAACTAATCATTGAGACAAAAATCTTTTCAGCTCTTCCTTTTTAAATAGATTCTCTAAAATAGTATAAGATAATAAATACATTAATTTCCTGCTCTCTAGCTGAACTTTGGTAACTAACTGCCATGACAGAATAATGTAATAACTGAAACAGCTGCACTGTAATAAGTCTAACCATGCTTTATAAAATTAATTTTATATAACATTTATACAAACTAAAAATAAATGGATTAAGGAATAAGACATTTTAAGCAAAAATTAACAAATTTTCTTATTTAAGCAGGCAAAAAAATTTAAAAACTTTTCAGTTTTAAGTTTCCTTTCCACATCCTTTGAGTTCTAAAATTACACTTATTAAAAAATTAAATCTTATAATCACATTGAAATTTAAAAAATGGTATTAGAAAAATTTACTTACCATATGTTTTCTTCTGGCAAGATATCTGATTTACCACATAGAGGTTAAGGAGGTCTAAACTGACAGTAGAATTTTTGACAGGGGATGGAACTCCCAGTAATTTCATTTTTGATTTTAACCTTTTCTTTTCAAAATATTCCTAAAATAATTAAAAAGTTACTGCAGCAACTTCTATGGGTTCAGGCAGAATAATTAATAATAAAAGCAATAATGCAATCAAATAAATGACAATATTTTTATATTCCTGTGACACACTTTATATGTTTACAAATGAATTAAAGTCAACCATGCAACTAGCAGTTTGCCTATAGAGTCTAAATTTCACAGCCTCCTATACTACTGGTAGTAGAAATGTGAGATAATTCTCATCTGATAGCTTTCCATTGAAATATGAGACAAGGTCATCTAATTAGTATGAAGAAAAAAAGAACAGTGTTGAGGAAGAGAGGCTTGAGGAGACAAAGGACGGTATGAAATTTTCAAAGAGTAAGAAAGGAACATGACTAGAGATCAATCCTTTAGCAAAGTGCTGTGACTCTTTTCTTATAAATGTTCAAAGAATAATCCAAATACTTTTAAGATTTTTTAAAAAATAGTCTGGGGACAGACTACATTCTAGATTATTTAGTATCAAGTGCCTATGTTACACACAATTCTAGGCATAGGAGATAACAGAGTGATTAAAAGTGGTAAGATCCTTTTTATGAATATATATTAATGGGGTGGGAGAGGAGAACAGAATCAATAAATTTATAAGAAAATACCAGACTTTGAAAAGAGTGATAAATAAAAGGGAATCTGAAGTAAGAGTAACTGGAGGGTGGGGAGCTATTTAGATGTAGCGATCAGAGAAAGTCAATCTAACACATACTTTAGCTGAGACCCAAATATTGACAAGCCAGACACAAAATATCTCAAGGGAGACTATTCCAGAGAAAGGCCAGAAGAGTGGCAGAAAGAAGGTCATTGTGGTTGAAATACAATGAACAATAGGGTGAGCAGTAAAACATAAGGTCAGAGAAGCAGGCAGGATGCAGACCCTTTAGGTCCTTTTAGGCTATGGTTGCATGCGTGCTGCTCAGCCATGTCTGACTCTTTGTGATCCCATGTGTGGCCCACCTGGCTCCTCTGTCCATGGAAGGACAAGAAAAAAATTTCTCAGGTAAGAATAATGTAGTGAGTTGCCATTTCCTACTCCAGGGGATCTTCCCATCCCAGGGATTGAATCCACATCTTCTGCATTGGCAGCCAGATTCTTCACCGCTATACCACCTGGGATTGTCAAGCTATGGTTAAATCAGATTTATTCTAAAAGCAATGAAAAGCAATTGAGGCTTTTAAGGAAATGATAAATTCTGGCTTGTGTTTTTCTTTAAAAATATAAATCACGCTAACAACTGTGTGAAGAACAGAATACAAAAAAATAAAAGAGCAAAAAATTTTTGATAAATTCAATGACATTAAAAGTGAGAACTTTCCTTCAAAGATATCATTAAGAAAGTAAACATAAAAGCTATTGAGTACACATATAACTGACAAAGAATTCCTAGGTATATAAAAACACATAAGAAAAAGACAAACAACCCAAATAAAAAATGAAAGAAATACTTGGAAATGTATCTCATGAAGCAGAAAATCTGAATGAAAAGATAGCCTCAGTAGTAATCAAGGAAAAAAAGGTTAAATTTACAATAAAGCATCATTTCACTGAGGTAACAAATAGCCTACTTTCATTACAATCATTCCCTTAACTTTTCTTTAAATTTTACTACCTCCAAGGCTTCCCTGGTAGCTCAGTTGGTAAAGAATCCACCTGCAATGCAAGAGACCCCAGTTCAATTCCTGGGTCAGGAAGACCCGCTGGAGAAGGGATAGGCTTCCCACTCCAGTATTCTTGGGTTTCCCTGGTGGCTCAGCTGGTAAAGAATCCATCTGCAATGTGGGAGACCTGGGTTCAATCCTTGGGTTGGGAGGATCCCCTGGAGAAGGGAAAGGCTAACCACTCCAGCATTCTGGCCTGGAGAATTCCATGGACTATGTAGCCCATGGGCTTGCAAAGAGTCAGACACTACTGAGCAACTTTCACTTTCACCTCTGAACATATTTTTACTATTTTAGGACATTTTGTAAATGAAATCTCACTGCTTGTATTTTTCTGTGAGTTTCTTCATTTGCTCAACATTCTGGTTTTGAGATTTATCTACAATAATTACATGCAGATGATGCATTTTCACTGCTATACCTTGGGTATACAACAAGTTGCTTAACCATTCTACTGCTCCTGGACATTTATTTGGTGCTCCCTTTTCTCTCCCCTGTACCCTGTCCTACTTCTTCCTCTCTTTCTTCTTCTATTTTGTTTGCTATTTAACAACAACAAAGATCCAAAGAAGCATGTACATATCTCAAGCTGCACATATGGAAGTTTCCTTAGGATATGTATCACTTTTTTCAAGATACACGCTCAACTTTATTATGTAATACAATCAATGTAATTATTTTTTTAAAATACTAAAAAGTAGGAGATAGGTTATAAGGTCACTATACTACCCTGGGCAACAAATGATTTGGATAAGGGGGCTAATAGTATTAACTGTGAGAAGTGATCAGACTTGGGATATATTGGAACTAGATGACAACAAGAATCAACAATACTCCATAATTCTGTGCCTGAGAAAAATGGGTAGCTAATTAAGGTATCTGTAAGAATGGAGAAACTAAAATGGTCCTCCAGTTTCACTCAGGTGAATTTATTAACCTTGGAAAAATGCTCCAAAATATCACTGTTCTTGTAACACTGTGAGACACAATAAAAATATATTTTCTTTACCTTCTGCTTTCTCCTTTCCTGCTTGATCAGAACCCTCGTCCTGAAAAGGGAAGCAGGATTATTTTATAATGATTAAATAAATGGTCTCCAAAACAACTGCCATTTTATCTGAATTGAAGACTTGGAATTAAAATCTAAAAGTAGCAATAATTATTTTCTGAGAAGAAACTATAAAAATGTTCTCAAATTATTTATAAAATATATACTGTTTCACAAAATTTTCCTGGATAAAAACCCAAGAACTAATAAAACAGACTCTAGACCTATGGTGAATAATTAAGAATAAAATAAATCAGTTATAAAAACCAAGATAAGCAGAGAAATCAGTGCATGGAAAGAATGTATCACTGAAGCACTCTTATCTGATAGCAATATTCTAGGTCAAACACTGCTATTTTCTTTGCCTTTCCTTGTAATTCAATATTCTACTAAAATTAACACAGAACAGAGAGAAGATAAAAATCTATATAAGATCTAACGAAATGTTAAGTTTATTATTAGAGCAACTTCAGTTACATTAGCTACGCGTATCTGAAACCTCAGAACTTCTTCAAAACACTGCTAGTCATTATGGATGTACTTCAGGCCACATAACCTTCATGCCAAAAACTGCACTGAATCCCAATGATAATGCAGCATTTAAGAGGTATAAAATATATGCTCTATTAATAATAGTGAAATGCTATAAAACATTTATTGATAATATAAGCAAATATGCACAATGTATCTTTTGGACATACATGAATTATGGTCTCAAATTCAATATTTAAGAATTATAAATAAAATAACAAAATGTATTCTAGTTATATGATATTATGCAATAACATGAAAATAAAATTGCTAATAATGAGTACCATATATCTTGCATCATTCTAGATACTCCAGAATCTTTACATGTAAAAACTCATTTAATCTTCATAGCAACTCTATAAGTTAAGTTCTATTTTTACTCCCACTTTACTGATGAAGAAACTAGACACAGAGAGGTTAATTAATTTGTCCAAGGTCACACTGCTAATAAGTGATAGAGCCAGGATTCAAATTCAAGAATGTCAAGAATGCTAGCTTTGAAATTTTAAATCAGTGTCTTTTAATTCCGTCTAAGCATGCTAACTGTGAATAAAGAAAGCAGTTCATTTTTCCAAATGATTTTCATAAACTACATGAAGGACAGTTCTGAATATCCCTAGACTCTGCTGCTTACTGAACTTATTATTTAACATATTTCCCCACAGATGTCTTAAATTGATCACTTTGAGGTCACTGAAAAATAAATCCAATCTACCATGCTCCATGCTGCATCGTAAGAATACTGCTGGCATTCAAACTTTAGGAAAAAAGGAAATAAATTACATTTCATTAACTCATCAAATGCTAAGGCTAGAATGGACCTTTGAGATTAGTTTATTCTCCATCATTTCAAAACTTAAAAAACTATGGTACAGAAAATGAAGTGACTTTTCAAAGTTCAGAAATATAAAAAGATGCTGTAATAAAACTTAACAATTCAGATTATAAAGAGAAAATATAAACATCAATTTTATAAGTAGTTCCACATTGTAAAGATCAATATAATTAGGGAAAAGTCAAAAACTAAATATAGTCTTCTTATGTATAAAAAAATTGAACTTATTCCAGGATGATTTTCCATTATCCAAGACATTATCTTATGGCTTTTACCAAATTCTTCTATTTGCCTAAGAAAAAAATAATTAGGAATTCAAGACCAATTGCTAGGTCAGCCTATTATCACTAAACCACAACGAAAGTGAAAATGGATCCTGATATATAAGTCAAAGGTAATTTCTTAAACTAAACATTTTAGACTATTATTAAGGCAACAATGTTACCCTAAGCAGTACTCTATGTCTAAATGTTTTACTGAATACAGTCATTTTTAACTACCTACATTAAAAAGAATATCAGTTAGGATTCATAATTACAAGAAAGGAAAGCATCTTTGGTTAATTTAAATAGAAAGTAGTTAAAAGGAAGTTGGATAACCAGCAGATCTGCCAAAGGGCTGAGCAAGCATGTTTGGCAATTGGCAGGAACAAGGAAGACGAAGCAGCTGTGGTGTCACAGTCAAAATTACACCATGATTAGTCTCAAAAGGATACCACTGCTAGCACTTGTGAACACTGGACTCCATTGACTGCAGCATTTCTACTTCTAAACCATGAACAACCACCTCTTCTAGCTTCTTCTAGCGTTACTACCCCTGAAAATTCAATCCTGTTACAGCTCCTGCAGCTGCTTACTAGAATAGGCACCTTGCAGGCCTTATTTCTTTGGATTACTAACTTGATTCAAGGTAAAGGATAAGTGCATCAGTCCGAGCTTAGATCATATGCCAATTCACTAGTAGCAAAACAAGGCTGAAAGAGGTATGTTGTTGTTGTTGTTGTTGTTTTTAATTTCTAGATTGTACAAAAGTAAGTAGGCTGTGCTGTGTTGTGCATGCTAAGTCACTTCAGTTGTGTCTGACTCTTTGTGACCCTATGGACCATAGCCTGTCAGACTACTCTGTTCTTGGGATTCCCAGGCAAGAATACTGAGGTGGGCTGTGCCTATTATCAAAATTCATAAGGTGAGAAACACCTCAGAAGTAGACAAGCTCAGATACTAGGCTGTCAAAGAGTGTAAATACTCACTAAAGAGGAAAAAAAGTGAAAGTGAGAGTGGCTCAGTTGTGTTCGACTTTTGTGACCCCATGGACTATGCAGTCCATGGAATTCTTCAGGCCAGAATACTGGAGTGGGTGGAGCCGTCCTTCTCCAGGGGATCTTCCTAACCCAGGGATTGAACCCAGGTCTTCCTCATTGCAGGTGGATTCTTTACCAGCTGAGCCACCAAGGAAGTCCAAGAATATTGGAGTAGGAAGCCTATCCCTTTTCCAGCAGATCTTCTTGATCCAGGAATTGAACCAGGCTCTCCTGCATTGCAGGCAGACTCTTTACCAGCTGAGCTACCAGTGAAGCCCCATTAAAGAGATGTACAGTTAAAATAATTAACAATCCAGAAGTGTTTTTTTAATTTGGCTACATCAGGTATGTACTTATGTGTGCATGTTGGGAAGGCTCTTGTCTCTTTATATATACATGTTCCTAACAGCTGCTTCTAATGGTTTCACTTAGATTAACATTAAAATAAGACAACAAAGTTGTTTCTTTCTCCCAAGGGTTAACCAAGATTGTGTCAGACAGAAAAAAATTTTCATCTGCCCTTCTAGGTTCTTCTGACTGGTCTAAGAATTAAGTTGACATGAGACACATTAACAGGAGAAAGGCAAACAAAAGTTTAATAACATGTATGCATGAAAGTGGTGGTTTAGTCACTCATCGTGTCTGACGCTTTGCAACCCCATGGACTGCTACTCTCTCCATGGGGATTTTCCAGGCAAGAATACAGAAGTGGATTGCCATTTCCCTTTCCAGGGGAACTTCCTGACCTAGGGATCGAACCCTGGTTTCCTATACTGCAGGCAGTCTCCTGCACTGTAGGCATATTCCTTATTGACTAAGCCACCAGGGATCCAGGGAAGCCCCTCTAAGTTAGTCAGTCATGTCTGACTCTTTGCAACCCCATGGACTATAACCAACCAGGCTCTTCTGTTCATGGCATTTTTCTGGTAAGAATATTGGAGTAGGTTGCCATTTCCTTCTCCAATCATGAAAGAGACCAAGGAAAACTGAGTAATTAACCAAAATGGCTGAAGTCCTCACCTGAAATACCATCTTCACCTAAAGACAAAAAGGATATTGGGAATAGTGGTTTGGGACTTCACAGGGGAGAAAGGCAATTCATATGGAAATGGAAAGCAAATGTTTGGTACATAAATGTTTAATGGGCCATGCAGACAATGGGACACAGGTTGGATTCTGATCTGCAGGCCCTGCCAGGTTTCCCACACCACACCCAATCCATATTTACAGATACCTCTGATGACAGCTCTGTTCTGAGAACAGACTCCCTATAAGAAATATTTGCATATCTTATGTCTGACAAGGAATCAATATCTAAAATATGTAAGGAGCTAGGAATTCATATTACTCCATAACAAAAATGCAAATTACCCAATTTAAAAATTGGCAAAGGACCTAAATAGACATTTTTCCCAAAAAAGACATACAAATGGCCAACAGGTACATGAAAACATGCTCAACATAACTATCAGGAAAATGCAGATTAAAACCACTATGATTTATCATCACATACCAGTTAGGATTACTTTTATCAGAAAGAAAAAAAATAAATGCTAGTAGTACTTCCCTGGTGGTCTGGTGCCTAAGACTCCTATTCCCAACGCAGGGACCCTGGGTTCAATCTCTGGTCAGGTAAATAGATCCCACATGCATCAACTAAGAGTTTGCATGCTGCAACTTAAGATGCTGCATGCTGCAGTGAAGATCAAAGATCCTAAGTGCTGCAACTAAGGCAGGGTACAGCCAAATAAATAAATATATAAATAAATGTCTTTTTAAAAAGAAAGAAATGCTGGGAAGAGGAAAAGAGGGAACCCCTGTATACTGTTGCTAGCAACGTAAATTGATGCTGCCACTATGGAAAACTGGAGAAGGCAACAGCAACCCACTCCAGTACTCTTGCCTGGAAAATCCCATGGATGGAGGAGCCTGGTAGGCTGCAGTACATGAGGTCACGAAAAGTCGGACATGACTGAGCAACTTCACTTTCACTTTTCACTTTCATGCATTGGAGAAGGAAATGGCAACCCACTCCAGTGTTCTTGCCTGGAGAATCCCAGGGTCGGGGGAGCCTGGTGGGCTGCCATCTATGGGGTCGCACAGAGTCGGACACGACTGAAGCAACTTGCAGCAGCAGCAGCTACGGAAAACAGTATGGAACTTCCTCAAGAAATTAAAAACAGAGCTACAACATACATGATTCAGCAATCCCACTTCTGGGTATGTATTTAAGAGAAATCAATATCTCAGAGACAGTTCTAGTCACATGTTCATAGCAGCATTATTCCATAAATAAAAACAATCTAAGTGTTCACAACCATAGTTAGAGATGAATAGATCAAGAAAATGCAGTACATTTCCATATACACAATGGAATGTCAATGAGCTTTTAAAATGAATGAAATCAGGGACTTTCTTGGCAGTCCAGTGGTTAAGATTATGTGCTTCCAATGCAAATGGTGGAGAACTAGGATCTCACATGTGGTATAATGTGGCCAAAAAAATTAAAAAGAAAGAAAAAAAGGTGTTTAACGAAATGAAATTATGTCATTTGCAATAATATGGATGAACTTGGAGGCCATTATCATAAGCAAAATAATCCAGGCAGAGAACAACAAATATCACATGGTAACAGTTATATGCGGAATCTGAAAAGGAAAAAAAAATCAAACTCAGATTCGGAGAATAGAAAAATGTTTCCTGAAGGGTGGAGAAATAGGGAGGGAAAGCTCTGTAAAAAAGGATAAAAATTTTCAGTTCAGATGACTAAGGTCTGAGGATCTAATGTATATATACCATGGTAACTACAGTAGATAATGTTGTATTGTATAATTGAAATTTCCTAGGAGAGGAGAACTTAAATGTTCTCACCAAAAAATAAATCTGTGAGGTGACGGATATAGTAATTAACTTGATGAGAGGAATATTTTCACAATATACACATATATCAAATCATCATGTAGTATACTTTAAATGCCATGTCTTTTTACTTGTCAATTATACCTCAATAAAACTTGAGAGAAATAAAGTAAGATAGCAATCTTACCGTGTTTTCCAATACCCTTAAATAATAGCAGAAATGATGGATTTCATATCTGACGAAGAAAGATGTCTACATAATTAAAACAGCCTGCCATTAAAAAAAATATGAATCCTCAGAAGTCATCTGCTTAGTTTTGCTGTTGTCCAGTCGGTAAACCATGTCTGACTCTGCAACCCCATGGACGTCAGCACACCAGGCTTCTCTGTTCTTCACTATCTCCTGGAGTTTGCACAAATGCGTGTCAGTTGAGCCGATGATGCCATCCAACCACTTCATTCTCTGTTGCCCTCTTTTCCTGCTGCCCTCAGTCTTTCCCAGCATCAGCATCATTTCCAATAAGTTGGCTTTTAGCATCAGGTGGCCAAAGTATTGGAGCTTCAGCTTTAGCATCAGTCCTTCCAGTGAATATTCAGGGTTGATTTCCTTTAGGATTGACTGGTTCAATCTCCTTGCAGTCCAAGGGAATCTCAAGAGTCTTCTCCAACACCACATATTGAAAGTATAGATTCTTCCGCACTCAACCTTCTTTATGGTCCAACTGTGACATCTGCATGACTTCTGGAAAAACCATAGCTTTGACTATATGGACCTTTGCTGGCAAAGTGATAGCACTGCTTTTTAATATGCTGTCTAGGATTGTCATAGTTTTCCTTCCAAGGAGCAAGTGTCTTCTAATTTCATGGCTGCAGTCACCATCCACAATGATTTTGGAGCCCAAAGGAATAAAAATATGTCATTGTTTCTACTTTTTTCATTTCTATTTGCCATGAAGTGATGGGACCAGATGCCATGATCTTAATTTTTTGAATGTTGAGTTTTAAGTGAGTTTTTACACTCTCTTCTTTCACCTTAACCAAGAGGCTCTTTAGTTCCTCTTTGCTTTCTGCCATTAGGGTGGTATCATTTGCATATCTAAGGTTGTGGATATTGCTCCCAGAAATCTTGATTCCAGCTTGAAATTCATCCAGCCCAGCATTTGGCATGATGTACTCTGTATAGAAGTTAAATAAATAGGGTGACAATATACAGCCTTGACTTACTCCTTTCCAAATTTTGAACCAGTCCATTAATCCACATCTGGTTCTAACTGTTGTTTCTTGAGCTGCATACTAGTTTCATAGGAAACAGGTAAGGGAATACTGATATTCCCATCTTTTTAAAGAATTTTCCATAGTTTGCTGTGATCCACACAAAGGCTTTTTCATAGTCAATGAAGCAAAAGTAGATGTTGTCCTGGAACTTCTTTGCTATTGCTATAATTCAACGAATGTTGGCAATTTGATCCCTGGCTTCTCTGTGTTTTTTAAACCCAGCTTGTACATCTGAACTTTCTCAGTTCACACACTGCCTAGTTTGACTACAGTGATATTAAATATGTAACTAACAGCCATGATTATATTTTAAAGTCTCCTCAAGTTTACGTAAATATTCTCCAACATATTTTACTACAAAGTACACTAAAACACAGCACTGATTCTTAGGAATACTTAGGAGCATAACTTCCATAGCCTGTCCATCATTCAGATTTCAACCTTGTTTTCCATCCCTTCACTTCATATATTCTAACACTCAACTAAATTAAAATATACATTTCTCTTTTTCATATATAGATACTTCTCTCACCATATTTTTGTACTCAAAACTTTTAATACTTTATGGCTTCATTCAAATGACAGTTTTGTCATGAAATTTATATGTACTTAACATAAAATAACTTTAAGAGTATTTCTAACATTGTCTTGAAATTTTAACTACCAGGTAACTGGGAGTGGTAAAGTGGAAATGAGGCTCATTCTTCTAACGATTATTATGCTATTCGGGAAAATGGATTTTTAAAAACACATACTGCAACTATATCTTTCAATAAAAAGTTTTAATGAACAATATTAGTTGCCATTATAACACATAATAAAAAGAACATCAGTAGGTCATAATATCTTCATAAAACACTACAAGTTATCAATTCTAAGAAGCAGGAATATAGATATTTGTTACATTATTTTTGTTAAGAAAAAACTAGAACAGGTGTAAAGAGGTTAATGGAGGGAAAGTGGGGAAAGAAGGGAATAAAAGTAAAGGAGCAAGTAAGGGAGGGGCAGAGAGAGACAGAAAGAAAAACTATGCTAAGTACAGAAATATATCAGGGCATTCTGCCCCTTGCTAGTCTTTCTAACAAGGAAATATTTAAAGCAAAATGTTAAAGAAATATTTTCTTTGGGGAAAAAAAAAGACACAAAGGCAATAAAGTTGTCAAAGAAATATAAAACACAATACTAAGGTACATTTTACATAGAAATGCAGGAGATACTGAAACAATTGGTTTGGCCAAAATGTGCCTTCTTTGTTAACCCAATTGAACTTTTTGGCCAACCCAATACATTAGGGGTTTAAAATTGTAACTGTCATATGCCTTAATTATCAGTTAGTCTTGAATTATTCTTTTTGTTTCTTTTGTTTTCTAATTTGCTTATTTTTTAGTGCCATGGTGCCATGCAAAAGAAACTGTTTCCAGCTTCTTAAAATCATATAATAATACCTTAAGTTTGATTAAAAGTGAAAAATATAAATAAAATAATAGTGTAATAACTAACAAATGAAAGATAATATTTTAAGGCTCATGTTACACTGAAATTAATATTAACTTAAAACATCAAAATCTAGCACTGTTAGCTAACAGACTTATTAAGATTCAGGGCAGTAACTAGCCTAGAAAAAGTACTTACATTGGCTTTCCTTAAAACTAAAGCCGGTCTACCCGATGTGTTAGGAATACTAATGATATATTTTAGATTACTACAATTTTAAATAAATTCTTCTCTTATAATACCAGAGAAAAGTTTTAAAATATGTACAATACCACAAAAGGCAAAGTATTGTAAAAAAAATTTGGCAAATCAATATGGCAGAAACATATCTATTAATAATACTCAGAATACAGAGCCTCATTAAAATAAGTTCTTAGATACTTAATTCTTAAGAGTAGTTTCACAGAGAAAACAATTTTTATAGTTACAGGCTGCAATGATAAACATGAGCAGCCATCTCTTGAATCACACAGTGGAAGAGATTTTAGAATGTGAATGATACCCCAACATAGGTGTATATGTCAGTATATTCACAATGAATTTTTAAAAACATTATTTTCAATAATTGTAATTCACTAAAACATTCAACAGCTGACATTATTTCATTTCATTCAGGGAATATTTTGAGTAAAGATTTCCAACTGTTCTTGAACAAAATGTCATCAAAATTTAGAGGACAGGCTTACAAAAATGTTCAATAACAATGCATGACAGACTGATTTATAAAGCAATTCTTTTTGGCTGTTCAGTCACTCACGTGTCTGACTCTTTATGACCCCATGGACCGCAGCATGCCTGGCTTCCCAATCGCTCACCATCTCCTGGAAACTTGCTCAGACTCATGTCCACTGAGTCAGTGAATGACAGGCAGCAAAGACAGAAAGCTTATGACATGCGGAAGTATTTATTTGTATTCAACATTAGTACTGTCTCAAAGACTTTGTAAATCAGATACATTAACTGTGCATCTATAAAATTATTTGAAATTTTTATAACTTCAGTTTTTCTGTTTGATAAAATATCAAGCCTCTGTGGATGAACTATGAAATATCTGTAAACTACAACCAATTCCATGTATATCTTGGTTATATAGTATACATAATTTAGTAAGAATCCTGTTTTATCCATAATGCCATGATCCACCAATCTGTGTCCATATTATCTTTGTAGAAATAATTTTATCTTTAATGTTCTGCAGTTCCATGTATCAAATTACTGTCTGAAACTATAATCTCCTTAAAATAACTATAAATCTGAAAGTAAATCCTATGCTTTTTCAGTAGATTTATGTCTTCAGATTTTTCTGTGGTCAATGATAAAGCCATGAGAAGTGATACATGCTGGCACACACCATGTATACAAGTTAGAGATTCATACTGTGATCAATGATAAAGCCATGAGAGGTGATACATGCTGGCACACACCATGTATACAAGTTACAGATTCATATCAACTTTAATGAAAAACAAAATGTTAGAACTTAATTTATCATTAAGCATTAGATTTTCTTTATTTGAGCTCCATGCTGCCAAAAAAATTCACAAAAGTTTTACCAAAAAATATAACAAAAGAAAGTAGTTGTTGACAGAAGCACTATAGCAACAACATTTCAACTACCCTTTGTATGTTCTCTGACAGGTCTGACGTGCCTCTATTCCTCATAGATATTTCACTGACACCTAATCTAAAATCTTTTACGTTTCTTATTGGTCCCAACCCCAGGCATGGTGGCTGTACACCTCTCCAACCTTAGCATCAATGGTACAACTAGCTATTACAACAGTGGCCAGCTGGGATTGTTGTTTTATTAGTCACTAAGTTCTGTCCAACTCCTTTGCAACCCATGGACTGTAGCCCACCAGGTTCCTCTATTCATGGGATTTCCCAGGTAAGAATACTGAAGTGGGTAGCCATTTCCTTCTTCAAGGAAACTTCCTGAGCCGGGGATAAAAACCCATGTCTCCTGCATTGGCAAGCAGATTCTTTGCCACTAAGCCACCGCCCTCCAGCAAGCATAGCAGCACTAAATATTTCATCTACCCCAACAAGTTAGGTATTGTGAGCCACTCATATCCCAGCACACTTTATTTAACAGCATGTGCTGATAAATATCAACAAAGTCCTACTGTACAGCACAGGGAATCATATTCAATATTCCACAAATATGAAAAACAGTATGTATATATATATATATATGTGTAACCGAATCACTTTGCTACATACCAGAAACTAATACAACTTTGTAAAGCATCTATTCTTCATTTAAAAATAAAAATAAAGGACTTCCCTGGTGGTCTAGTGGTTAAGTATCCACCTGCCAATGCAGGGGACATGGGTTCAATTCCTGATCCTAGAATATTCCACATGCCATGGGGCAACTAAGCCTGTGTGCCACCACTATTGAGACTGCACTCTAGAGCCTGTGAGCTACAACTACTGAAGCCTTCATGCCTAGAGCCCACGCTCCACAACAAGAGAAGCCACTGCAATGAGAAACCTATGCACCACAACTAGAGAACAGCTGCTGCTTTCTACAACTAGAGACTGAAAACTCAGCACAACCAAAAATAAAATAAATAAATAAAATTTAAAAATTTTACAAAAAGAATAAAAATAACCCCCCACACTCCCCAAAACCCTCCAAGGCAAAAGCTGAACTGGACATGCTACTAGGGCTACAAGCATAAACCATGACTGTCCCAAGCAACTGAGATGACCTTCACTGCATGGTGGTGGTGTAGTCGCTAAGTCATGTCTGACTCTTATGACCCCATGGACCGTAGCCCACCAGGAACATCTGTCCATGGGATTTTTCGGGCAAGAATACTGAAGTGGGTTGCCATTTCCTTCTCCAGAGGATCTTCCTGATACAAGGATCAAACCCTGGTCTCCTAAACTGCAAGTGGAGTCTTTACCAACAGATGAATAAAGAGATGTAGAGAGACAGCGGCTAATTTCCTGTAAAGAGAATTTACCATAAAGCTTAAGTTTCAGGGCCCTTCACTTGAATATGCATGCCCCTTCCAAATCCTATATATAATTTTGTAATCACAATTTTGAATTTTTTACATAAAGTGGGCTCCTTACAACTTAGATCTGCCCTTGTACAGAGAGGTTTAATAATCAGCCCAAATTCACATACCCTGCAATAATACCCAAAAGGAGTTAGCACTAGTACCGATTTCATTTAGAGAATATATAGTCATATTAGAAAATTAAAAAACAGTATTAGTTGTTTTTAGTTCCCCAAGCAGAATTCTAACTGGTATATCTTGGGAGTCTTGCTGTATTCCAACCTACACACTACTAACACCACAAATCATCATAAAATGCCACTTTCATTATATTACTTCTGAATTTGAATGAGTCTTCAATAACAGATCAAATTTCCACTTTTCACTCTTTCACTTCACTATCAAGCAGACACCACACGCATTTTTAAATATTTAAATGTATAATCTTATCTCAGATTACTTATGTAGTATTTATTTTCTTGCTGTCTTTTTCCATATGAAGTTTCAGTTTTGTTTCTAATTTGCCAAATCCTATCTAAAACTATCCTATGTTTTACTATTATTCACAGTATCTATTTTTTAAATTACTTATTTTAGCCTCTGAACTTAAACATTTTCAAGCTTAATGGTATATCATACTCCCCCCACCCCCAATAAACTATTAACTATAGAGTCAAATCTATCATTGACTAAATTTCAATTATTTTGTACCCCCACCTGGCACAACACCTGATGCATAGTATGAAACAAACGTTTTGCACAAATGAATGTTTTAGGCCTACATTTAGAACTACAAACCTCTCCATCATCTAAATATAAATAAGATTTTATATGTGTCATTCTTATAACACTGGTTACATTCTTTAATCTAAGTTATAAAAAGTTGATCTCATTCTGAATTGCATATGGTGGCCCAAACTGGTTACATCTTTATATTCTACCTCCTTCTCCTCTATCCTACCACCTTAATTTCTGAGTAGCTATGAATTTGGTGAAAGAAGTCACCGGTCAATAAACAAGGAAAATAAAAGAGAATATTTTCCAAATTTAAAGAATCAGAGCTTATACCTGACTTATCTCAAATTTACACATTAACCTGAGTAGAAAAATATAGGGTCTCAGTGGTGACTTATAAAAATACAAAACAAAAATTAGAGTTCTAGGTCAAAATTCCCAAATAAGTAAAAAAAATTTTAATTGGTAACAGTGACAAATTACTAATATTTTTATTTTGTCTGGATTAGACTGGAAAGGGTATTTTATAATTTAAAAAAAAGGTAAGAGAAATATAATTTTAGGAAAGTCTATTAAATTGAAAAATCTGACATTATCACTGATTACCAAATTTCAGGGACAGAGATATATAAATTAGTTTCAACTTAGATAAAATATCTTTACCCTAAATGAGATTTTGCTTGAAATGAAATGTTATGACATTTTACAAAGATGTCCGAGGCATAACACTAAAGAAAACACAAGTAGTTTAAAAAGGAATATAAGGGAACCTTACTTCTTTCATGGCCCTTTCCTAACAACAAAAGACATGTATAACTAACTGGTAGAGTCCTAAATTGAAAAGCAGCAAAAAGTCAAATGCCAAGTTTATTTTATGCCAAGGAAAACTGTAAAGACCTTTGCAACTGTAAAGATCCTCCTATTTAGATGATTCTGCAATTAAACTTAATATATATCAGGTTCCTATAATATACAAGAATATTCTGCTTCAATTTAATGCATGCAATCAAGTTGCTAAGACCAAAACAAACTTGCTATAGCCTGCTTCATTCATTCCCTTGACAAAAATGTATAGGTCCCATAAGTGTTTTTCTGTCTTTATCCAGACCCCTTACTATCTGTTGAATAATTCTTCAAAGTACTTTAATACCCCCCCCTCCACCCAACTCTTCTAGGAACTACTGCTAAAGATTAGGTCTCCAATTTGATTATTTATCTTACATCCTTTTCAACTTTTAAGAACCTATATTTCATTGCTTTTTCATGGTGTTTGTTCTGTGCAGTACTGTTGTCCTTCAAGGCTTAATATAATTTCCTGCTTCTCAGTTCTCTAAATATCCACAGCCCTTTATTTATTTATCCACAGGCCACTTTTATAAGACTCATCTTTGAGAACCTGCCTGCCGAAGTAGGAGACATAAGAAATGCTGGTTTGATCCCTGGGTTGGGAAGATACCCTTGAGGAGGAAATGGCAACCTACTTCAGTAGTCTTGCATGGAGAATCCCATGGAGAGAGGAGCCTGGTGGGCTACAGTTCACAGGGTCACAAAGAGTTAGACATGACTGAAGCAACTTAGCACGCACAGTGGTTAAGCACAGTGTTCTCAAGACCTAACTCTGCCACTGACTAGCTAGGTGATCTTGGGCAAGTCATTTAACATTAGTGGTTTCCCCATCATTAAAATGAGGGTACATTTGTACATACCTCAAAGGGTTCTTGTTAAGAAAAAATGAGCTAATATACAAAAAGAACAGTGCTTGTTAGATATTAAGTGCTATTTATCCACTATTAGAGTCATTTACCTAATTCTAATCTCACCATTCTACCACATATTCTTGTTGTGGGCCAAAATTATATCCTTTTATATCTGAATCCCCCTATACAGACTAACAGTGCCTTAAATAGGACATATTTGCTGAATACTTATGTTGAATATTATGACAAAGCAGTTGTTCTGACGGAACATGGTAAATGTTCTCCAGTTAATTCCTTTGTCTGTATTTTAAGTTCCTAATAGTTCTCAAAATTTTCAACTGCAGAACAATCCTAACATCAGAGGAGAATAAATAAGTACTCCAGGATGGTCTAGTAAAACAAAACTTCTATAGTAGCACCAATCAGCTGTTAGTGATTACTAAGCCTTTTCTGGGACTCTGAGGCCCTTTAGGGTCTCAAGATGAGACACCATGATCAACTAATCTTGTCGACAGTATTAATAGAAAGTGGAAATACTCATTGTTTCATTACCAATCTGGGTTTGACCCTAAGGAGCCCATTCACCCCTTCCATCCTCACCATGCACGAGAACATTTATTTTAAAATTGCGTATTTTATCTTAAAATTTCACAAGAGTTTTGCAATTTGCTCTATAATGTATCCAAGATAGTATAAATTTTCAAATATTATTTTTCTCTCATCTCTGAGTAAAACTGATGCTCCAAAGAGATGTGTCTGTCATGTTTTTTCTGTGGTTTCTTAAGTGCCCTGGTAACTAACAATTCTAGGTACAGTACTATCTCACTTCTTTGAGAAACACAGTCTTTGACTACAGATTTCTTGTGGTATGCTTTAGTCAAATCCTTGAATAATCAGATATTTGAGATATATGACAGAGTAAGAATAGCACCAACATTTTCAGGCTTAAGATGTAATACATTTTTAAATGCTTCAGCATTTGTGAATCGACTTATTTAACAGTCCCATTTTAAAGAATATTATAATCAAGTTGTATGAAATTATAGTCATATATCAAGTAAATCTTGCAAAGCCTGTATGAGAATTTTCACTTTTCTCAAAGTGTAAGTTTGATGTTATAACTTACTTTCTAGCCAGAAATAATGAAGATAAATTTCTAAAATAAAATGCTAACATTCTTCAACAGGATAAATGCATCTGCTAAAATTACTGGGCACAGTTAACAATATTTGGTGAATGCAAAAGATGTCTTTCCTCTTATAAAATTCATTAGAATTTAAATGTGTTATTTTACATCCATATACTATTCCCCTGGTCTACTTGTTTAAAAAAATGTATTTAATGGCTCAGTTCCAATCACAACAATTTTTTTTTCATCAAGGAATTTGATCAAATTAAATTCTGGTGCTACATAATTTCCATCCTGTGGACTTCAAGGTCAACAGCAATGAACAGGTTATATAAAAACTAAATTTCCAACCTATTATGTTTTACTCCTAAATACAAAATACATTGTAAATTCGCTGTAAATTAGTAAAGTAAAAATTTATTCTACCTTCGTTGGAAACAAACTATACTGGATTTTTATGGTTGATGCTGATCCCGCCTCCTATTAAAGGATTTAAGGGCAGCAACTTCCTCCATAATACTTTTCAAGTTCATGCAAAGAGTACGTATTGACCCAAAGAAACCCCTCCCAAGGAAGAAGGGCAGGACAGAAAGAAGGCAGAAAAGGGATCAGGTGCTGAGAGGCCTCATTAGAGCAGGACGCAGGACAGAGAGCAGGTACAGACCTCATGGAATGTGGCTCCATGTGTGAAGCCTTGGGAAACAGCGGGGAAAAAACGGATTGCTTCTGGTTTAGGAATAGAGACTTCGCGGTATGCCGTCCCATGTTGCTGCTGCTGCTAAGTCGCTTCAGTCTGATTCCGTGCGACCCCATAGACGGCAGCCCACTAGGCTCCTCCGTCCCTGGGACTCTCCAGGCAAGAACACTGGAGTGGGTTGCCATTTCCTTCTCCAATGCATGAAAGTGAAAAGTGAAAGTGAAGACACTCAGTTGGATAACGATTAAAAACCCACTCCTAGCAAGTTATTTCCAGTTAAGTCTGTGCACTCCCCTTCAGGGCCTAGGAAAGAGGCGCCATTATGGGAATGAATATCCAGGGACTCAAGGGCCACAATCTCAAGCGCCAGCAACACCTTACCGGGAACCCCGACCCAATTCATCTCCTCAAAACTTCGGAGCGAAGAGACACTAGGGTCTTGACTGCCGGTGCTCCGGCGTCTTCGTTGCTGCGCAGAGCGACAAGTTCCTTGGCCTCAGATGGCTCCTTCCCGCCTCCGGGCAGTATGGCCCAGCCTCCCGACAGCCCCCGCGGCCTGGGGTAGGCGGCTTCCGGCCTCCGGGCAGCGCGTGTTGTTTGTGCAGGGAACCTATCCTGACAGAGCCGGAAGCGAAGCTGTGGGAAAGCAATTAGTCCCCGTCAAGAAGGAAGAAGACAACAGTTTTAACCGCTCAGACGGGGAAACCTAAGTAAATGAAATACCGGACTGTGGCCACAGGGTTAGTGTTTCAAACCACCTACACTGTAATTTTATTTAGTTCTCTTGCTGAAGAAAAAGAAAGCGAGGACAAAGTTACAGATCCATAATCCTAAAAATAGTTCCATTCCCACATACCGATTCTCCAAATCCTTTAAAATCTTTCATTTTTAGTTTAATATTCAGTAAACATTTGTCTATTTTAGAAACATTGCACTATAGTAATTGAAAAGTCTGTGTATTTTGTAATTTTTTGAGAACGCCACATCAGACCTTGATTTAGCTATAAAAGCCCAAAGACTTTAAACTCTTTACTGGAAAAAAAACTCAAAACAAAATTGAGTTTTACTGTTCGTTTCTGTGTTATATTTGAATATCCTTACAAAAATGTATCTTACAAACTGTTTGATTATATTTTGATTAGAAACTAGAAATCTCTTGTCCCAAACAAATGCACAAAGTACTTTCCTTCCCTCAAATGTCATGATCGTTTTTCATATATTAACCTGGAGAATATATCATAATTTCAAATATAATACATTTTCTGTTCAGTCATTAGGAAATAGTACCTAAAATAGGATAATGTCCCAGAGCAGGCATCTTGTATAATCATGGGCTAAGTTGTTTCCGTTATGTCCAACTCTGTGCGGCCCCATGGACTGTAGCCTGCCAGGCTCACCTGTTCATGGGATTCTCCAGGCAAGAACACTAGAGTGGGTTGCCATTCCCTTCTCCATATATAATCAGATAAGTACTGATTTTTATAACAAAAATTCAGTGAAGTACATCTATCATTGGTTTGAATTAGACTAGATATTAAGTATTATTTGTAACAACTGAAATGTTGACCTAAGATTTCATTGTCAATGTTATGTCTCGCATGAAAAAGGCTAGCACAACTGATAGATAATGAGTCAAATACTGAGTTATTTTGGGCCAGAGGACAACTAAGTAATCTCTTGGGTCAGAAAACAGTTCAAGAAAAAAATATAGCACTGCTAAAATATTATTTAGCATTTGTTGGAAAAATCCATCCAAAATTCTTAAATCTTAATTTATCATTATTATTAAAAATCATTTATTTTCTGATGACTTACTATCTAAAGACATAAGTATGCATTATCTACATGATATATTTTTATTTATATACTAGTAAATGTATATCTGGCACCCCACTCCAGTACTCTTGCCTGGAAAATCCCATGGACGGAGGAGCATGGAAGGCTGCAGTCCATGAGGTCACTAAGAGTCAGTCACGCCTGAGCGACTTCACTTTCACTTTTCACTTTCATGCATTGGAGAAGGAAATGGCAACCCACTCCAGTGTTCTTGCCTGGAGAATCCCAGGGACGGGGAAGCCTGGTAGGCTGCCGTCTATAGGGTCGCACAGAGTCAGACACAACTGAAGTGACTCAGCAGCAGCAGCAAATGTATATCAGTTTATTATAAAAATTATTTCTGATGTTTTACAGTTTATAAATAATATACTTTTTCTAATATATGTATATATTCTGTATCATTTATAAAGTGTATTTAATTCTGCTCTTCAATGAACATTGGTAATGTCCACTTTGACATGGACATTGAGAGTATCGCACTTAACAGACTAATTTAATAATTATTGCTTATTTTTAATTTTTACTTACCTTCAATATCTTTTCTAAGATTATTGCTCCCCTATTAAGAAAATTTTACTTTTCCACATAAAAACATGTAAACTTGACAAGCTATGTTTGCTATAGTAAGCAGTGATTCTTTTTCACCTCCCTTTTCTCTAGTTTCAAACACAAACTAAATTAACATTGTTGTTGCTTAAATTGCATTATGAAAGAAGGATCTTGACATTCTTAGTTTCTTATTTAAATGGCATATGTTTCCAAATGGAATTATCTATATGGTTTTCTACCATCTCTGCCTTTCCTGAAGGCTTGAGTCTCAGGAGCTCAAATCAATACTAGCCTTTGGGAGCAGAGTGGGGTTACAGGGGGTTGTGGAATATAAGTGGTGATAGTTAGGTCTGTACTTTAATGGTTTTACAACAGATTAAACTTTATATTGACCTTTTCCCAGTTCTAGTAACTGAACTTCAACTTTCCTTGTACCACATTTCTGGCAACCAAATTTCTATCTTGATTATTTTCTTTATACCCATTTCTTCATTCTAATAAGTCTTTCATTTTAGGGTTTAAAAGCTTTTCCTGTACCTGAGTTTCACTTTCAGTTGATAAACTGACCTGCCTATGTATTTTAGGTCTCTAATTTTCTTAGCTTGTAGATTTCCCACTGCCCTGCTTCTTCCCTCATCTTGCCCTACACCAGTGGTGCAAGCCACTTCCCTTGACTGCCAACTGCTTTCGGATCCATGCATCCCTCTGTGTATCATGTTTTGCCAACTGAACATCCTCCTATACCCCAAGTTCCATTTATCCTGATCCTCCACATGTCCTGTCATGGTCAGTAGATGCGACATAAAGAATTCAATTTTATAAATGTAAGGCAGCTTTATTGTGACACTGAAAGGCATGGGATTAGGAACAAAAATTTTTTTGAAAATAAAAATGGTACTGTGATCTCTATGTACAGACTTAGAAAGTCTTAATGGAATGATAGATTATGCTGCTAATATGGCCAACTACCTGAGTCTTGCATGAATTTGCCAGTTATGTATTAGTAAATCTGCTGAATTGAATGCAAACAAATGAAGAGAACTATGATGATTCTTGGAAGTCATATAAGTATTTGGAAAAGGAGGAATGTTTTTGGTTACTTACAAAATTTACAATAGTTCTTTAGTCACAGTCAACTGAATAGTGAAGTTCATTCGACAATGAGACAGGTTTAATATTCTAGCACAGGGACTGACAAACTTCCTTAGAGGGCCAGGTAATGATTATTTTGAGCTCTATTTCATCTACCTGATTCTGTCTCTGTGCTCTATTTCATCTACCTAATTGTCTCTATTGCCACAGACAATAAGTAAATATATGGGTGTGGCTGTGTTCCAATAAATTTTTATTTATGGACACAAAAATTTCATATAATTTTCACGTCACAAAATATTATTCTTCTTTTGGTGTATTTTCAGCCAGAGTTTTGGAGAAGGCAATGGCACCCCACTCCAGTACTCTTGTCTGGAAAATCCACAGAAGGAGGAGCCTGGCAGGCTGCAGTCCATGAGGTCACTAAGAGTCAGTCACGCCTGAGCGACTTCACTTTCACTTTTCACTTTCATGCATTGGAGAAGGAAATGGCAACCCACTCCAGTGTTCTGGCCTGGAGAATCCCAGGGACAGGGAAGCCTGGTGGGCTGCCGTCTATGGGGTCACACAGAGTCGGACACGACTGAAGTGACTTAGCAGCAGCTGCAGCAGCCAGAGTTTACATGTAAAAACTATTCCCAGGTGGCACTAATGGTAAAGAACACACGTTCAATCCCTGGATCGGAATATCCCCTGGAGGAGAGCATGGCAACCCACTCCAGTATTCTTGCTTGGAGAATCCCAAGGACAGAGGAGCCTGGCTGGCTACAGTACATAGGGTCACACGGAGTTGGACACAACTGAAGCTACTAAGCTCATAGGCTACATAAAAGTTGGTGGGACAAATGTGGCCCACTGGTTGGGTTGTAATTTGCCAGCTTCCATTCTCATTTAATGGACATCTTCCCAAGATTCCAGTTGACTAGAAATGTGTGTGTGTGTTGTGTGTGGAGCAGGGAGGTCATGAGGGGTGGAGAAGCAAAAATGTTTTTGCATTTTTGAGAATAACTCATCTTTGCCTAAAAACATGTCTGTTACATTTTTAAAATATGCACAATTTTGCTTGATTGTTTACAGTTTAGTCCTCCATTAGAGATGCTGAGAATATTTTTGAACACTTGATTTTTATCAGATAATCAAAATGGAGATGGGAAGTAGATTACCTCTAAACCTAAACAAAACAAACAAAACATAAGCTTACAAAAGACAAGGAACTCTTGCAAAATGAAGTAAGATGGTAGAGAAGCTATTTCTATCATCTAATTCCCTTTGACTCTCAAATGGTTAACTTTTGAATATAAAGGCACATACCTCCAAGTATCAACTCTCTAAAGGACACAGAGGTGGTAGAAGTGAAACACTGCTCTCATTAATTTAATAGTCACTTTGTAAATAATCACCAGTGTATCAGATCTCCATTGTTAAGAATAGCAGTTATGGGGCTTGAAGATTTTTATTATAAGGACAAGTAAAGTTTGGAATGAAGTCACAGCAAAGAATTATTTTCTATTATACTGAAGACTTATCTCCCATTTATTTACAAAACAATAGCCTCATACAACTTGTTTGATAGGTTCTGAGATTTCATGTGAAATCACAGACACTAAAAGAAAAAAAAATGGGCGAGGGGGAGTGCTGAAAAACAAATCTGAATATTTGATACTTTGTTTTTTCCAGTGCCCCTCCCATATGCTACTTTCTTCTCCCTTTCAGATTCATTCCATACCCTTTATCTGTTGATCCTCTCCTCCGTCATCTCCCCGGTTGCTTCTCCGTCGTTGGAAATCTCCCTTTTTAGCTCTTGGAAATCTCCCTTTCTTTTGCTCTTCCTCTGTGGTATCTACTAAAACGTTTAAGTGATGTATTTTCTGAAACTTCTGTGGGTTTCTAAGTGACGCTGAGCATGCTCAGTCGCCTAGGCAGGTTTTGTCGCCAGCAGCTGCCCTGATTCGACCTCTCCAAAAATAGACATTTAACTCTCTGAACTGTTTAAGGATATAATTCGTTTTGCTTCTCTTCATTTTCGAGGTTCAAAGGAAAGCAGCGAGGATTCCAAGGGTCTCTTCGTCCTTACAGCCAATGAGGGGGCTGAGAGGGAGGAGCTTGGGGCTGCTCCGTGCAGCTTGAGCTTCTGAGGGAGTCATCCCCAGTAGACGCGGTGGAGCCTGAGCTCTGAAGCATCTGTCACAGAACAAAATTTTTAAAAATAAAAACAATAACAGAAGAGGAGAAACGCTGCAAACTATGGAACGCTGTAAAACTTTCTGAAACATTTGCTGGGAATTCCTGTGGAGCATGATATTTTAAACCAATTCTTTTTGAAGCCGGTTTGGGTAACTGGGAAAATGATACATATGCTAAATGCAGCAGCTGATCGAGTGAAATGGACCAGATCAAGGGCTGCTAAAAGGGCTGCCTGTGTGGTAGCGGCAGCATATGCTCTGAAAACCCTCTATCCCATCATTGGCAAGCATTTAAAGCAATCTGGCCACAGGAAGAAAAAAGGCGCTTACCCGGCTGCGGAGAACAGACAAATACTGCATTGCACCGAGGCCACTTGTAAAAACCTTCACCTGGAGTGAATGCAGATTTTTTCAAACAGCTACTAGAACTTCGGAAAATTCTCTTTCCAAAACTTGTGACCACTGAAACAGGATGGCTCTGCCTCCACTCGGTAGCTCTAATTTCAAGAACCTTCCTGTCTATTTATGTAGCAGGTTTGGATGGAAAAATTGTGAAAAGCATTGTGGAAAAGAAGCCTCGGACTTTCATCATCAAGTTAATCAAGTGGCTTATGATTGCCATCCCTGCCACCTTTGTCAACAGTGCAATAAGGTACTTGGAGGGCAAATTGGCCTTGGCCTTCAGAACTCGCCTAGTAGACCATGCCTATGAGACCTATTTTGCAAATCAGACTTATTATAAGGTAATCAACATGGATGGGAGGCTGGCAAACCCAGACCAGTCTCTTACTGAGGATATTATGATGTTTGCTCAGTCGGTGGCTCACTTGTACTCCAATCTGACCAAACCTATTTTAGATGTGATCCTGACCTCCTATACACTTATCCAGACTGCTACATCCAGAGGAGCAAGCCCAATTGGGCCCACTGTTTTAGCAGGGCTTGTGGTATATGCCACTGCTAAAGTGTTAAAAGCCTGCTCTCCCAAATTTGGTAAATTGGTGGCTGAAGAAGCTCATAGAAAAGGCTATTTGCGGTACGTGCACTCCAGAATCATAGCCAACGTTGAAGAAATTGCCTTTTACAGAGGACATAAGGTAAGAAAGAAATTAAGATGATGGGTGAAATGTGAGATTGTTCAAACTGCCACTGCAGTGCTGGATACCATCTGTTGTATTGTTTTTGTGCTCATTTCTTTAGCATTTTGGATTCTTAAGACATTTAAACCTGTATTAAAATATATGCTTTGTTACCCTTTTTAATCATAAGCTGTTAAAGAATTATATGCTAAGTGAAAACTTTTCTAAAGTTTCATGAGAATAACATTTTCACCACTCTAAAAACTCTACTTATCCAAACATGCTCAGAATTATCTCCAAAGGATTTTCTTAAAACTAACTAAGTAGATGGTCCTAGAACACTGAAGAAAAATATGTTTAGAAGCTAAGTAAACATGCTTCCACTGAGACAGAAAATTTAGGATGGTATTGTTTGTTTGTTTACTTTTCAAGAGAAAAAAAGTGCTTTCATATAAGAAGACAAGTGTGACAATTTTGCATGACTAGTCAATGATGGACTTCCTTAGTTCTAAGAAGTATAGGAGAGTGACTTACAAATGGCATTTTCATTGCTTATCATCTTTTAAGACAAATAAAAAAGATAATGAAATGAAATTTGCCTAGTTTTGAGGGAAAAGTGAAGATTAGAGATGAAGAAGGAAAAAGGAGTTCCAGAATATTTTTGTATATTAAAGATTTTCGACATTTAGCAGGTCCCTAGAATAGTTAACCTAATTACATAAACTTGAAGTCCATTTAAGTATATTAAATATGATAGGAATCTTTAAATCTTAATACAAATGACCTGGCAAATTAAAAAGTAAATTATTCTAAAGTTAAAATGGCATTATGATTATGAAGCAGAATTAATTTTCAAAACCATCAATTATTTTAAAAAATTGTATAGTAGTGCCATTTTGAAAAAGAAAATTTAAAGCAGATTTAAGACTTATATTCCCACTTGAAAACTGGCCTCATACATTGTATAAATCATATTTATTTTGAATCATTGAACTCAGTGATATAAATTATAACATGCTGTAGGCTTTTTGCATTTAGACATAACATAGTAAATTGAGTGCTCAAAAGTGGAGTTAATTACACGTATACATGTCATGTGTTTATTTTCACTTATTTTTGATGTGATCAAGGACAAGGTTCTAGCTGTTTATTCATGGATTATCATTTACTGTTAACATCTTATACAGATAAGTTTGAAACCGTAAGTATAAATCACTTGTCTGTATTTATATTTAACATTATATATACTAAATATCAGATATTTTTAAAATAATTTAGATATGATTAAAACTGAAATAATGGCTAATTCTGACATAATCTGTATTTATTGGTTGTTAGAATCACAGATAAGAGTATACTAAGAAAGAGAAAATATGAAATTATCTTTAAAGGAAGTCCTCAAACATACATTATTTATTTTTATAGTTTATACTAGGTTAATTCTTATCTCTTTTTCTCTCCATAGGTAGAAATGAACCAACTCCAGAAAAGTTACAAAGCTTTAGCAAATCAGATGAACCTCATTTTATCCAAACGTTTATGGTACATCATGATAGAGCAGTTCTTGATGAAGTATGTTTGGAGCAGCAGTGGACTAATTATGGTGGCTGTACCTATTATCACTGCAACTGGCTTTGCAGATGGTGGTAATGACGTTTACACTTAATATTAAGTATATGCTTCAGATTAATTCTTTTTAAAGTGTCTCTGCTGGAGTTGTGTGAGTAAATTGTGTAGCCATCATTCTATAGTCCTTAATGGTCAGAAACAATGGGAAACTTTGAAACATCCAATAATAAGACCAACTGTTTAAAAGAAGTGACTCAAAAGATCTTTCCAACTCTGCAGTATTTCAGAAACCTCTGATGTAGTGTTTTGGGGGCTAATCTTGAGCAATTTCAGTTATACTGCCTAATAAAAAATGAGTCTCTAGTTTATATTTAAACTCAACACAAAGTAATACCTTCAAAAAGAGTATAATAGTTCTTACCATGTATTATACATTTCAGTTCTGCACATAACATGCGTTTAGTCTATAAAGATTCTATAACTGGATCTGCCGTGATTGTAATTTGAAGAGTTGGTTGACTACCTTAAACAATCAATAATACTGTTTAAAGAGTGCTTCATTCCATGGAACAGGGTTTCCTCTACTTGTAGGTAGTATATTAGATAACTTCCTATTTGGTGGTATTGAGGGGATAAGGGCTGTAAAGTTGCACATGTCTAATTCTATCTTATCACTGTTTCAGTGTTTTGTGGTTTTTTTTTTCAACATTTTTCATCCTTTGGGACAACTAAGAAACGTAAGGACAAGGAGGACAATATTAAAATGTTATGTAATATTTGAGATGAGAGTTTGTGTCTTAACTGGCAGGACAGATGTTACGAATTAAAAAAGAAGAATTTTCCTCTGTCTTTCCAAAGTAAAACGCTCACCTTCCTCTTTAAAAACCATTTGACCAAACTTGGTGTTAGTATTGAAGGAACTAGACAAAAACATTGGCTTTGTGGTGAGACAGAGCTTTGTTCAACTCTGCTTTTCCTCTTGCCTGTGTCCTGTTAGTTAAGATAATTAAACTGTCTAAACCTCAGTTTCCTCGTCTGTATCAGATGTATTCCTTTCTGTATCAGAAAGACTACTTCAGAATGCTGTGGTGAGGAATTAGGAGAATAATGTATCAAGAACATCAGTGTTCTTAATACATAGTGATAATTATTGCCTAGAAAACAAATGGCAACACTAAGAAAAATGTAACAGAATTCACACTATTTACAGTTATTTTGGGTATAGAATTAAGTATTAATAGTTGTTTGTTTGAAGCCATCCAATAAAAACAAACCAATTACCATGTGCTTTAACATTTTAAAACAGTGCTTTAATGCTTTACCAATTCTTACAAGAACACTTGTCAAATTTGAGTCATTCTCAACTAAACTTATTCATTTCGGTAAAGTAGAATTTGTCAGTCCCTTGTGATAAGTGATATATATACCAAGTGTACTCTACAGCTCAACTGTCTAATCGAGAATGTATTCAGACCATGAGGAAAACTGAATTTTACCTGTTCATTTAATGCTTTCAAAATTTGTTTTAATCATTTTAAAAGTTTATATTGAAAAAGGCATTGTTAGTATTTTAGATTTAATCTTTTCATAATAAAATAAAATAAATTGCTTTTTCAAAAGAGTATTAGAGAAAAAAAGACACAAAACTGTATGGTCTTAAGATTAGTTCTACTAAGAAATTTAGCAAAATTGTCAAATATTTATATTGAATATGTACAAGTTTATGGATATTTTAAAGGTTTCTGTATAATATATATTAGAAACTACCCCAATAACAAAATTATGATGTTGTTTTGTTAGTCTTTGGAAGAACTGATCTTATTAGAAAACCTTGGAGTATTCAACATAGAGCAGAGAAAATGTAGCTATTAATGGTGACAAATTAACACCACAGAGACCAATGTGAAGTAAACAATGTATGCAAAAAATCTAACAGTCTTACTTCTGTAGATGATGTAATAAAATATTTAAAAATAAATACTATGAATCTAGAAAGTACCATAGTAACCTGAAAAACAGCATTAAAATTTTAGATTGAAATTGTGATAATAGTCCCGTTGATACAAGTGAAACAAAATAATTCTTAAAACTTCATTTCAAAAAAGCTTTATGAAAGAAAAGCAATATAATAATTTCATAGAAGAATAAAGTAAATTCATATGATGATATTTTTATGAAAGTATGCTTCAATATTGTAATTTCTAAGATTACTGTATATATCCTTATAATATTTGTGTGTATATTTTTACTAAATATATTTGATTTATAATGATATAATACATGAAAATATTAAGTTATCATTTTACTCAGATAAAATAATTAATTTTTTTTGATAATGACATTATTTTTGAGGCTTTGGGTCTTGGAATTAAATACTATCTATTCTAATCTAGTCTTCAGTCTTAATTTATGCTTAAGCCCTGAGTTGTCTCTTACATTAGAGACAAATAAAGTGCATGATACTATATATTTTAATGCAAAATAGATCAGGAAAATGGGTGAGTAAGAGAACAATAGCAAAGAGAAAAAGGAGAAAAGGTAGAAAAGAGGAAAGAAAGAGAATAAAGAAAGAAACAGGCTACTGTTCATATCTTGATTGCTATTTTATTCATCCTTGAGAAAGTTATAGAAACTGTATATGCCTAAATTTTCCTTTCTTAACTGTAGGAATAATAATGTATATTAAGAATTGTTAAGAAATTATATATAATATATTTAATGTGCCTTGAAACAGTCCATGGCAAATAGTAAGAATTTAGGTGGAAGCAATGGTTACTGTTTATTATATTCTTACACTGTGGGCTCTGGTGTCAGATTGCCTGGGTTCAAATCTGGCTTTTTCATTTATTAGGCTGTGATACAGGACAACTCATTAAACCTTTTGTGCTTCAGTTTCCACATTCTAAACTGGGAGTAATTATAGCAGAGTTGTTATGAAGATTAAAGAAAATCACATGTGTAAAATTTAGAACAATGCCTGCATCATAGAAATTGTTCAACAGATGTTTGCTGGTCTGATTATTATTGTTAAAAGGGCAAAACATTTGAAAGTGATTAGAAAGTCGGTGGTAAAGATGAAGATAGGAGGAATAGCCTACATAATTTTGCAGAGAGGAGAAAAGAAAAATAATTGTGCAGTAGATTTATTATACTATATAGCTACAATGTTTAAAATCTTGTGGTAAGAACAAGATCACACGTATTAATATATTGAGGTTTGCATTGCAAAATTGCATATATTGTCATGTCATTTTCACATCAGAAGAGGAGTTTATAAGTGATCTAGTCAAGAGCCCGAAATCTGCCTAAGGTCACACAAATGGTTAGTGAAAGCACTAAGGATAGAAGACTATATATAATTCCTTGTGCAATGCTTTTTTCTCCTTCACTGTGCTGTCTTTATATTAACTATATTAGAGCTTACTCTATAGGGGACTTACTTGAGACCAAGTAATCATGGGAGCAAATCATTGAAAAAGAGGGATTATTATTAATTATATGTAATCTGTTATTTTTATGGAATACAGTACTCCTTTATTTGCTTCTCATTAAGAGAAAGACTGAAATTATGTGAAGGAAATAGTTACCTGGGGGCTATAATCTCAATTGTTTTAATGTTATTGACCACTTCTATTCATATCAAGAGCAATTCTGAAAAAGGCTAGGAAAAGCTACTTATAAGTCTCTCCTGCCAGACCTTATTACAGGCACCTAACAAGCAAGGAAGAGAGCATCTAAGCCACTGGTGCTGCCAATATTGGTAATCTGATAGTGTAAGGTGCACATCAGAAGTAGCAACTGAGAGATACTGCTCTTAGGAATAGAACTAAGTTCTCCCCAACACCCTAGTAACATGGGTGATGTTTTTATTCTCCAAAGTGTACCTGCAACAAGACTATAGGCTCCTGCTACATTAGTATGTCTCATATTCTAATGTCAAATTATTGAAATAAAATATTATATTGTAGGTCAATTTAGATATAATAGATGGAAGGTATACAAAGAAGAGCTATACAAAAAGATCTTCATGACCCAGATAACCATGATGGTGTGATCACTCAGCTAGAGCCATACATCCTGGAATGCAAAGTCAAGTGGGCCTTAGGAAGCATCACTATGAACAAAGCTAGTGGAGGTGATGAAATTCCAGCTGAGCTATTTAAATCCTGAAAGATGATGCTGTGAAAATGCTGCACTCAATGTGCCAGCACATTTGGAAAACTCAGCAATGGCCACAGGACTGGAAAAGGTCCGTTTTCATCCCAATCCCAAAGAAAGACAATGCCAAAGAATGCTCAGACTACCACATAATTGCCCTCATCTGACATGCTAGCAAAGTAATGCTCAAAATTCTCCAAGTGAAGCTTCAATAGTACGTGAACCAAGAACTTCCAGATATTTAAGTTGGGTTTAGAAAAGGCAGAGGAACCAGAGATCAAATTACCAACATCCATTGGATCATAGAAAAAGCAAGAGAGTTCCAGAAAAAGCATCTAATTCTGCTTTATTGACTATGCCAAAGCTTTTAACTCTGTGGATACAAACAAGCTATGAAAAATGCTTCAAGAGATGGGAACACCAGACGTCCTTACCTGCCTCTTGAGAAATCTGTATGCAGGTCAAGAAGCAACAGTTAGAACTGGAGGTGGAACAACAGACTGGTTCCAAATTGGAAAAGGATTACATTAAGGCTATGTATTGTTCCCTGCTTAACTTATATGCAGAGTACATCATGCAAAATGCCAGGCTGGATGAAGCATAAGCTGGAATCAAGATTGATGGGAGAAATATCAATAGCCTCAGATATGCAGATGACACCAGCCATATGGCAGAAAGTGAAAAGGAACTGAAGAGCCTCATTATGAAAGTGAACGAGGAGAGTGAGAACATAGTATCTGGTCCCATCACTTCATGGCAAACAGATAGGGAAGCAATGGAAACAGTGACAGATTTTATTTTCTTGGGCTCCAAATTCACTGCAGATAGTGATTGCAGCCATGAAATTAAAAGATACTTGCTCCTTGGAAGGAAAGTTATGACCAACCTAGGCAGCATATTAAAAAGCAGAGACAATACTTTGCCAACAAAGGTCTGTCTAGTCAAAGCTATGGTTTTTCCAATAGTCATGTATGGATGTGAGAGTCGGACCATAAAGAAAGGTGACTGCCAAAGAACTGATGCTTTTGAACTGTGGTATTGGAGAAGACTCTTGAAGAGTCCTTGCACTGCTAGGAGAACAGATCAGTCAATCTTGGAAATCAGTCCTGAATATTCATTGGAAGGACTGATGCTGAAGGTGAAACTCCAAGACTTTGGCCACCTGTGTAAAGAACCACCTCATTGGAAAAGACCTTGAAGCTGGGAAAGCTTGAAGACGGGAGGAGAAGGGGACAACAGAGGATGAGATGGTTGGATGGCATCACCAACTCGCTACACATGAGTTTGAGCAAGCTCCAAGAGTTGGTGATGGACAGGAAAGCCTGGCATGCTGCAGCCCATGGGCTCACAGAGTTGGACATGGCTTAGTGACTGAACTGAACTGTCCTGTTGACCAATTTTCATAACATCAATTATCAATATATATCAGACATACTTTTAGCTGTTAGTAGCTATGGATCTAAGTAGTTACACTTGTAGAGTATAATACATATGTCAACAGGACATAGTCATTAGTGTAACACTCAATGACTTGTCATAAAGTTAACTCATATACATAATCACCACTCAGAAGAAATAGAAGCTTACCTTCATCCCAGAAGTCCCTATACCCTTTCCCAGCCCTATCCTCATCCTAAGGCTCCCACCCCTATCCCTACTTACTCCTACCCCTCCCATGCCTCATCAAAGGTAATTATTTTACTGACCATTTATTAGTAGTAGACCATTTATTTGCTGGTTTTGGACTCTTCCATAAGTAACCTTGTATAGTATGTGTAAGCATTCTAGTTGTTCCATTCTTTGTCAATGTTTGATGTCAGTCTTTTTCACTCAGGTATTTTTCATTTTAGGCATATGTTAAGTTTGTAGTGATACTTCATTGTGGTCTTTTCATTTCTTTGTTGACAAATGAGATTAAGCACTTTTTTTCATTTGCTGGCCATTTGGATAGCCATTCTTATGAAGTGCTGATAATTTTTTTGATTAATTTTAGATTGTTTTTAAATGTGTTTTTTCTCACTGATTTGTAAAAGCTTTTATGTATTCTGTAGTAAGTCTTTAGTCAGACA
Organism: Nanger dama; assembly: GCA_917880005.1. Classification (NCBI taxonomy): domain Eukaryota; kingdom Metazoa; phylum Chordata; class Mammalia; order Artiodactyla; family Bovidae; genus Nanger; species Nanger dama. Next base: position 41,734,817 of record CAKJTW010000002.1, read on the forward strand.
CAGGCACAAAATGTCCAATATTTTTCCCAGTTGATTCTTCCTTTTTCAGTCTCTTAACAGCTTGTCTAAGAAAAGTAATCATTTTAATATAATTCAATTTGTCAATTAATTCTTTGTGGTGGGATTCGATCCCTGGGTTGGGAAGATCCCTTGGAGAAGGAAATGGCAATCCACTCCAGTATTCTTGCCTGGAGAATCCCATGGACAGAGAAGCCTAGTAGGTTACAGTCCATGGGGTTGCAAAGAGTCGGACACGACTGAGCAACTTCATCTCACCTCAGTGGCTTTATGTCCTGTTTAAGAAATATTTGTCTAACCCAAGGTCATAAGATATTGTTCAATTTTATCTCTTAGAAATTAATTGTTTTTCATTTCACATCAGTCTACTCAAAGTTGATATGTGGTATGAGGTTGGATAAGGCTATAAGTTTCTGCTGAGATTTTTCAAGATGTCAAAGGTAAAATATAAATAAGAAAGAAACTGAAATATAAATCAAAGAGTAGAAGTACAAAAGAAGAGCCTACTTTTTCAACTTTTATAAAATTAACAGACAATTTTCTTAGAACAGTTTTAGGTTTATGAGAGAATTTATCAGAAAGTAGTGTACCTACCAGAGTTTCCCCTCTTATTTACATCTTATGTTAGTGTCGTACGTTCATTACAACTAATAAAGCATTATTTATACATTGTTAACTGAAGTCCATAGTTTACATTAGGGTTCACTCTTTGCATGTACAGTTCTATAGGATTTGAGAAATTATGACATAACCTTCATTTTAAAACCCTTTTTCATCGTTTCTGTGAAATAGCAACTGATGTGACTATGTTTCAATATATACTTATTATTATCAGGCCTGAAAAGTACTAATAAGATGAGAATATAATGCTATTAAATCCTTAAATGCAGACCTTTTGAAAGAATATTGAAAATATTTGGTGAGGAAAATGAAATGTTTCTACCTAGCATACAAAATAGGTGAGGGCTTTAGGTTGTGAGTTTATATGTCTAACAGACACTAAGAAATCTGACCTTGTCATAGAAGTCACATAGTTCCCTACTGTGTGCATGATAAAATATTCCTGCACTGCTCTTAAACCACCTGCTAAAGAACAATTAGTAGAATAAAAATGTCAAATGAAATCTTTCCGGAGCTATTTTTAATTTTGTTACAAATTTGCAGGTTTAAAAGCTTGGAGAAAACCCAGTAGGTGTTAGTCTGCCAAAGTAGTATAGAAAGTACCATCCTATTCCAAACAGCAGTCTGTCTGTGCTAGTGTTCTCTTTTAATACAGACTGTCAGTGAAAGCTGTTATTTAAACCCCTTTTAACCCAAATTGATAAAATCCCATAATTATTTTAGCCAGATTCTCTGAGTCAAAACTATTCTTAGCACTTTAACTGATATAGCAATCACTATTTTGGTAGTTTGCTGAGAGTCCTTTGTTAATTTTTTTGTGGCTGTCTAAATTTTGCCACACATTTAAATGTTCTTAAGTATATGAAGATTCTGTTCCCAGTTTATCCAATCATGTCTTTCTTTCCTTACTTACACTAGCTCTTATAGCCTTTCTTTGTACAACTAATTTCAAAGGAAACAAAAATAATTCTCTAAAGTAGTGCTCAATAGCCAAACCAGGAGGTTCCCATGAACTCATGGTTATTCTGATTCTCAAAATAAAGTCAGTGCTTGACACCAGTACTGTAACTTGACCAAGTTATTTATTCAATTGGCATTGCTGAAATTTCTCTTCTCCGAGATATTGCTTATGCTGTACTTGTGATCTTTCAAAATCGTATGCAGTCTTCAAGCCATCCCTCACAGTCTATTTCTCCATGAAGCACTTTCTGTCTTTTGCATCAAGAAATTATTTTCATCTCTTTCAAATGCATCACACTAACTCTCCTCATAGGTTGCCCTGCATTGTTATTTGGGAACTTGTTTTCTCTCCTACCAAACTATAAGCTCCCTAAGGAAAAAGTTTGAAAAGCACATTTAATCCTTGCATGTCCTGTAGCACCTTGCCTAATTTCTTGTAAATCTTGCTGTTCAGTAAATATCTGCTGAATGAATTTACCATCTATTATGCATGGATCCCTTTCAAACTCAGCTGAGCTGTCTATGAGCAAGTAAAGGTGAAAGTATCTGAAAATTATATCAGGGCACATGTTAAATATTTGCATTGTCAGGGAAAAAAAAAGCTCTTTTTTGCTGAGATAAATCCAGGTGAAATAAATATCAAAGTGGCTATGATATATGGCTATATTATTCTAATTTCCTTCATTAATTTATAGCTTTCAATTTAGAACTTTGGTGATAGTCTGTAGAAAGACTGGATAGAGAATAAAATTGATGGCAAGATAAAAGTAATGACCTTGAGAGAATTAATTTTGAAGAGCAAGATTAAACTGAATAGATATAAAATAGCAACACTTACAGAAAATAATAATGCCTAACATTTAAGACGGAGAAGGCAATGGCACCCCACTCCAGTACTCTTTCCTGGAAAATCCCATGGATGGAGGAGCCTGGTAGGCTGCAGTCCATGAGGTCGCTAAGAGTCGGACACTGAGCGACTTCACTTTCACTTTTCACTTTCATGCATCGGAGAAGGAAATGACAACCCACTCCAGTGTTCTTGCCTGGAGAATCCCAGGGACGGGGGGAGCCTGGTGGGCTGCCATCTATGGAGTCGCACAGAGTCAGACACAACTGAAGTGACTTAGCAGCAGCAGCAGCAACATTTAAGAGCAATTATTATAAGCTACAGATTAGGCTAGCATGGAATAGTAGGTTCTAAACACTCTGGTGAGTATTGCCCCTTAAATAACTTATAGTCCACTGGCAAAGCCAGACAAGGATTTCCAGGGAAGCCTGTATTAAATAGTTAACTTTAAGAAAGAGCTCGGCAAAAAGGAAAGTATATTAAAATCAGGAGAAATTATATATGCAAATACTACAGAGTAAACGGAATTTTACCTGATTAGGTGTTGCTGAACTGTAGGGTGAAAGTTGAAACAAGTAGACAGAGGTAGATTATGATGGTCAGCTACTTTGCATTTCTTTTAAAAGAAATCACACTAGAAATATTTGCTTAGATTCCAGTTAGTGGCTTTTTATTGACCGAATCAGTAGTGTTTTATTACCTGGCTGTAATAGAGTAGGGAGTTGAATTTGGTATGGGTTAAAAGAATGCTAAATGAAAATTGTCTTAATACCTATAGATTTAATTCTTCTAACTCTTCTAGAAAAAATAAGACAAAGGAAAATCTGAATAAAATCTGGTACAAATACTGTGTTTGTAATAATTCATTAATTTCTAGGAAATCCTGATACTAATGAGAAGTTCACATATGATTGAGTCACAGCTTGAATCAAAACTCAGTATAAAATAAAACATTTAGTTACTTAAAAGATTCAATAGTTTTTAATTTGCTTTTAGATCTAGAGGATGGTCAGAAACAAGCTATGGTTAGTGAACGGACAGAAGCCTTTACCACTGCTCGAAATTTGTTGGCTTCTGGAGCTGATGCTATTGAAAGGATTATGTCTTCATACAAAGAGGTACTTGCATTTCTTGTCAGTTTGATTTAAATAAGATGTATGAAAATCAAGCAAAAATGTAAATTACTACATATGTTTATTATTTTGGAAACACCTATTCTCTAGCAAAAACTGCTAAGAGTATAATCAAGATAAAGGACAAGTCCCAAGTGTGTTATCTTTCAGTTTTTATACTCTGAATTGTCAACTCCTCTTTTTCATTTTTAGTATAACATATTTGTTTTTAAATTTTACTAAGAGGGCTTTTGGTATGCATTCTTAAGTGAGAATGTCTAAATTGAAATTCTTGCTCCAGTGTTTGCAAATTACTTGAACTCAACCTGTTTGTGTCTATTTCTTCATCTGTAAAATAGGGATAATGAAGGTGATGACTTTGTAGAGTTATGATGGTAAGCACTTTTATAAATGTTAGCCAATAATATTACTTATATACCTTACAAACTTCTACTTTTCCTTCAAGTCGGCCACATGTAAGAAACCCTTTTGTGAATCCACTTTCTTTCTGAAGCCTGGATCTTCCTTCTGTGTGCTCATAGTACATCTGGTGCTTTACCACGTTATAATTGTGTATTTCCTGCTTGAGACCCTGAGTGGAAGGCAGGAATTATCTTATTCATCTTTACATTCTTAATATCTATTTTAATGTTTGGAATATTGTATATGGTCAGTAAATGTTTCCTGAAAGAATGGTAGTACGATCTACAGATAGACCTACAGATATCACAGGGTTAAGATTAAAAGTCACATATTTCAATTCAGATATTAAATAATATTCCCATGGATAGTCATTCTTGCTGTTAATGACTCCTGTGGCTTTTGTATCAATATAGATTGCCAGAGCATCATTATAAATTTATCTGCCTATTAAATCATCCTTAAATAAATTATATAAGATAGTTGCAAAGTTTGTGACTTGCTGACAGAAATTTTCAGTCTCTTTCAACAACTGATTTATTGAATTTTTTTTTAAAGATAAAACCAGTTGTTTAGGGCCATAAAGCAAAACAGCTCAAAAATCTTTTTCAAATAGTAATTTTGATAAACTGGAGACAAAGCTTTGAGGGTAGGTTTTTTGATCTAATAAATTTCTTATTAAAATTAAATGACAAATCAAAATTTTATACAACTCACATTCAAATACTTGGCTAAGTCACAGAGAGAATACCAGTTTGTTTTTCTAGATTGTCTCCAACATAGGAAATGATTCCATTTTGTTTCATTTTGACTGTATGTGCATTAAATCATAGAATTTTCACTTCTAAAGGATCTTATTATTGCTGTGAAAGCACATGAAAGGATCATGATTTTCCACTATCTCTGAAGGGAACAAGATAGAGAAACCTCCTTTTCTTATATCTTGAAGTAATTTGTTAGCAATCACATTCCTAATTTTTTCTTTTAACACTCTTGGCCCATTCAACTCTGCATCCTGGTATACTAATTCAGTGCCTCCTGCCTTTTCCAGTTGACCTCCAAATATGTTTAGATTTGTTTTACACAAATACATTTTCCTATATTTCTTTTGGATCCATATTTTGTTAATTCTTAGCCCTGTTTACCTCTACTTGGGAACTCAAAAAATTCTTCTAGGAAATATTTTAGAAACTATCCTATATAATAAGTATAATATTACTATACAGAAATGAAATACTCATCTAATTATAGACCTCTCACATGGTAGAGACAAGTGGCAGAAGGCTTTTAACAATAATACCTGTTCATTCCCTGCTTTAGTTTTGTACTCACAAAAATCTTACACAAATATTGGTATTATACTAGTCCACAGTATACTGTTTAAGAGACATTTATTAGTGACATTGCCTTGCTTATTGATACCAATATCCTACTAAACAGTTCTATAGGGAATGTTTTTCATTGCATCCTTTACACTGAGAAAGATGGTCTAAACAGGACATGAGTCACCTTGATAACGAAGTGTTCTTTTAATAGAAAAGTAGCCAAGATTCAACCTAAATTGGACAACTGGCAGAATAGGGGCAAGACACCATTTTATTGAGTCTTTTAACTAAAACAAAGATTTATCTCATAATCTCATCTAGAAAAAAGTCATATTTAATATTTCTCTTTGGGCCTATACATCATATTTGGCTTGAAAAGAAACTGAATCTTGGGATTTGGACTGAAAAGAATTTGAAGTTTTTCACTGAGCTGACTCAATGTTGATATCTTCTAGCAGGGGTAAATTTAGGAATTTTGCGCCTAATTTAGGAATTTTGATAACCACTTTGACTTAGAAACATTATTTCTTAACAAGAAAAAAATGCACTTTTAAAAAATCTTCTATTTTAAATTGAAAAAGCATTAAAATAATTTCATTGAATGAATTTAAGCTTTATACAAAACTTCTAATTCCTGGAAATCAAGTGTTCATGTAAATGGAGCCAAATCAAAAAATCGATTGAAAGACTTTGGAAGATTTTTAAGTCTCACTAATATTCTGTAATCTTTACGTGTCACTCTGAATCCTGACTTGAATAAATAATTTTGATGAGTTTTGTAATTCTAATCAAGCTTAAACTGTCAACTTGCTATACTGCTACTTGGTAAGCTTTTTAGTGCTACTAGTTTTAGTTATCAGATATGCTTACCTACTTTTCACATAATAAAATAAGACCTTTAACATTAAATCAAGAATCCTATATGATTGCATATTTGTTTAAAAGTCTGTCTTGAGTATATTAACTATTTTATATCACTGTATTGGTTTTAGATAACTGAATTAGCAGGCTATACTGCTCGAGTATACAACATGTTTTGGGTTTTTGATGAAGTAAAAAGAGGCATTTATAAGAGAACTGTTGTCTTGCAAGAGTGTGAAAATCATAGCAAGGGTGGAACTAACGTAGAATCACCCCTCAGTGAAACGTTGGAAATCAAAGGTATTAAACTCAAATGTTTTTGTACATCTGTATGTTAAATGTTTATCAGCAGAACCAAGGTATTTTAGAAGATAGCTAAGGAACCAACATTTAGTTATTTAAACGGTTATTCCTAAAGTTAGTGCTGTATTTTGAGGAGTAGTGACTAAAATTATCATAAAAAATACTATGCTACTTTTATTTAGAACAAAATGTGTAGAATAATTCCTGGAAACTGTACATATGGCAGAATGATTTTTTTTTTTTGCTTTTAAAATTCAAATAATAGAATTAATGTTATATTATTCTCCTCTATTCTATCATTTGATTTGGTTATTATAGTTTTAAAGATTGTATTTTTCTATGTCTTTGTTTCTGTGGCATTTTTTTTCTGTAGGAAAGTTTAATTTATAGAAATAAGTAGTTATAAACAATGTAGCTGATACCAGATAGAGTTTATCTTTGCTTTCATTTTGATGTTAGCATCATATTATTGTAGAATGATATTTCTGAGAAAGATAGTCCAAATAGATACATCAAAATGTGCAAGTTTACATTAGGCTTTGTTTTAGATATAGATATCTATATTTACAATTCTTCCTATGATTTATTACTGTGAATTATCTTTATAGTAAATGTATCTGTTATGTTGCATTATACTTTAAGTTATTTAATTAGCAATAACACGTGATACCTTTTGAAATGTAAACTGTTCCTTAACTTATAGGAAAAGTTATTGATGTGGAGCATGGAATTATTTGTGAAAATGTTCCCATAATTACACCAACGGGAGAAGTGGTGGCCTCCAGACTAAACTTCAAAGTAAGATGATATTCAAGAATCTTCTGATTTTTGCCAGCACACTAATACAAAAGAACTCAGAATTCTTGTACCTTATATTAAATACTTGGAGGAAGCATATGGAAAGGAGGGGAAATCAAGAAAGGTAGGCATAGTGATTCAATTACAGAAGCAGTTACTTCTTCAGAAAGCAGAAAGAGAAATTTAATTTCTACTGCTTTATTGCCTGGTTGAAAATCAAAATTACAGTACCCTGAGAACCTAAACAAGGTAACTTTGGGGAGTAATAGGAAATTTCCTCAGAAATTAATATCTGGAAATGAATTCTAATTTTTTTCCTTATAAGAATTACTCAAGTAATATAAGCCTATATTGTTACATATTTACTAAAATATGAAAGAGGAGGTAATCAGCAAGTTTACATTAAATTTATAAGTTTATATTTTCAATAACTACATCTTCTATTAGGAAAAACAGAAGATTCACAAATTTGAATTTAGTTCTTAATTCTGTTGAGAATAATAGTTATTTATTGTTTAATACTCTGTCTTGACTATAAAAACTAAGGTGTAAAAATAGCTAATAAATCTGAGACCCTGATTTAAAACATTATAAAATTCGAATATGCATTTTGGAATTCAAATGCAAAATAATTGACTGATAAGTAGAATGAAGTTATCTGTGCTTAGTTCAAACAATGACATTATTAGACCTAATAACAGAATTAGAAATATGACCATATATGTACATTTAATGATTTTAATGTGGACCTTAGTCTAGGTTTAATTATTTAAGCTGCTGGAAGAGGATGAGAAGTACTAAACAGGGGGAAATTTTGTGTTAATAAATGTGAGAGAAATTGTGTTTTAACTGTAATTTGGTTGGGCTCTGTTTTTCAATTTATAGACCTTTAGAGCAGCAATAAGGGGTCTCCCCGTGGCTCAGTGGTAAAGAAACCTCCTGCATTGCAGGAGATGCAGGAGATAGGGGTTCAATCCCTGTGTTGAGAAAATCCCCTGGAGTAAGGCAAGGCAACCTACTGCAGTATTCTTGCCTGGAGAATCCCATGGACAAGAGGAGTCTGCTGGGCTACAGTCCATACGGTTGCAAAGAGTCGGACATGACTGAAGCGACTGAGTCACAGAGCAGTGATAAGTGAGAATGATACAGCATAGTCTTAAATAGATTTAAAATAAAGCCTTTGAAGAGTCCTACATTGCATATTTAGCTATTTATCAATACATTAGAAATTTATATTTTGTGACTTTTGCATAGAGGTTTTCATCAGGTTTCATAATATCAATTCTGGTTGCTCCATTTATTAAATAGAGGAAGTCTTGAATTCTGCCACCTAATAACTACATTACTGTGGACACATCACACTCTTTCTGTGAAAAAATACAGAACTCAGTATATTTTTATATAAAATGAAGTTTTAAATAATCTAGTGAAAGTGTCATGAATTTGGAGGTCATGCAAAGGTATATATTAGTATAGTATACTTTTATGATAATTGTTTATTTCTAAGTCAGGCAGTTTTATTTAAAGTCTCAGGTTGCTAAAGGATAATAGAAAATTCTGTTCCCTCTGTATGGATGAATAAATAAACAGGTTTCTAGAGGAAAATGTGCTCTTTCTTATGTTTGCCTTTTGGAATTGAAAAACCATTTGAAGAAGAAAATTTTGGTAAATGTAGGAATTCTTTTGCCTAACACTCACTGTTTACTACCATCAAAAACTTTTGCTAAAAATAATATGAATGTAGAAAAGTCTCCTATTAGACTCAAAATGTGTTAAATTTCTGAGAATTCCCAGTAGAGAATGATTCTATTAAATATTTTGCATACATACCTTTAGTAATGGCTGCTGCTGCTGCTGCTGCTGCTGCTAAGTTGCTTCAGTTGTGTCTGACTCTGTGAGACCCCATAGACAGCAGCCCACCAGGCTCTCCAGTCCCTGAGATTCTCCAGGCAAGAACACTGGAGTGGGTTGTCATTTCCTTCTCCAATGAATGAAAGTGAAAAGTGAAAGTTAAGTCACTCAGTCGTGTCCAACTCTTAACGACCCCATGGACTGCAGCCCACCAGGCTCCTCCATCCATGGGATTTTCCAGGAAAGAGTACTGGAGTGGGGTACCATTGCCTTCTCCGTTTGTCATGGCACATACCTTTAAAAATCACTTAAAAGTATATATGCTTCTACAAAGTTAAACTTCCTTAATCCTCTTTCTATTGAAAGAGCAGTGCAAATTACAAAAATAATTGTTTTGGGTTTTTTTCCAGGATATTTTGTAAACTTTATTCTATCAAAATAGCATTTCAGTTTGACTACAACTCAGTTCAGTTCAGTTCAGTTCAGTCACTCAGTCGTGTCCGATTCTTTGTGACCCCATGAATCGCAGTATGCCAGGCCTCCCTGTACATCACCAACTCCTGAAGTTTACCCAAACTCATGTCCATCGAGTTGATGATGCCATCCAGCCATCTCATGCTCTGTCGTCCCCTTCTCCTCCTGCCCCCAATCCCTCCCAGAATCAGGGTATTTTCCAGTGAGTCAACTCTTTGCATGAAGTGGCCAAAGTATTGGAGTTTCAGCTTCAGCATCAGTGCTTCCAATGAACACCCAGGGTTGATCTCCTTTAGAATGGACTGGTTGGATCTCCTTGCAGTCCAAGGGACTCTCAAGAGTCTTCTCCAACAACACAGTTCAAAAGCATCAATTCTTCTGCACTCAGCCTTCTTCACAGTCCAACTCTCACATCCATACATGACCACTGGAAAACCATAGCCTCCTTGACTAGACAGACCTTAGTTGACAAAGTAATGTCTCTGGTTTTGAATATGCTATCTAGGTTGGTCATAACTTTCCTTCCAAGGCTACAATAGGGAGAAAAAATATCTGCAGTCAGATTTTATAGACTCAAGCTTGCTCCTGTCTTATGTCCTTGTATTGCTGCTGCTGCTAAGTCGCTTCAGTTGTGTCCGACTCTGTGTGACCTCCATAGACGGCAGCGCACCAGGCTCCCCCGTCCCTGGGATTCTCCAGGCAAGAACACTGGAGTGGGTTACCATTTCCTTCTCCACTGCATGAAAGTGAAAAGTGAAAGTGAAGTCGTGTCCGATTCTTTGCAACCCCATCCACTGCAGTCTACCAGGGTCCTCCATCCATGGGATTTTCCAGGCAAGAGTACTGGAGTGGATTGCCATTGACTTAGCTATCTTTATTGCCTGGAATGCTCTTCACTGGTTGCTTGTTGTCACAGGCTAAACCAAAATGTTACCCCCTCAAAGAGGACTTCTGTGAAGCACCTAATCAAAAGAAGCCCCACCCCACCCCACCAGCTTCACAATACCACCATGTTTCCCTAATGCATCATCCTTTTTGCTGTCACAATAGCATTTATAACTAGTTAACTTTTTGCTGTGTTTATTGTAATCTTTGCCATTGAAATGCAAGCTACACAAGAATAGAGACTTTGTCTTGGGCAGCACTATATCCTCTGTACCCAGAAGAGTGTCAAGCACATGTCAATATCTACTAGGGAAATGTCTAATTACTTAGAATATGAATTTGAACCATTTTTGCTTTACATGTACTTATTACATACATTCTTAGTTATTTTATCTAACCTTCATATCAACCCTTTTTCCTTCCCATCTTCCCTTTCTCTCCCCACTACCTTCTTTCAACAAAAAGATTTTAGCTTATATTATACACAGCAAATAGTTAATGGATATATATGGAGCTGGTTCCTGATACTGACATTATACAAGTAATATGACGCTCTTTTTTTTTTGAGTATTAAACATGATATATTCTATATCATGGACACTTAGATATTTGTATCTATACTGTATGAAGCTACATCTACAGACATACTGTAAATTGATGCCTCTTGTATATTCATGCTATATTCATTTTTAATCTATTTTTTAATGTATATTTTATTGAAGTACAGTTGACTTTCAATGTTTCAGGGGCACAGCAAAGTGATTCAGTTATACATATACACATATATTATTTTTGAAATTATTTTCTATGATAGGTTATTACAAGATATTAACTAAGTTCCCTCTGAAAAGAAAGTGAACGTTGATCAGTCTCATCTGACTCTTTGTGACCCCAGGCACTGTACAATCCATGGAATTCTCCAGGCCAGAATACTGGAGTGGGTAGCCTTTCCCTTCTCCAGGGGATCTTCCCAACCCAGGAATCGAACCCAGGTCTCCTGCATTGCAGGCGGATTCTTTACCAACTGAGCCCCAAGGGAAGCCTAAGAATACTGGAGTGGGTAGCCTATTCCCTTTCCAGCAGATCTTCCCAACCCAGGAATCCAACCCGGGTCTCCTGTGTTGTAGTTGGATTCTTTACCAACTGAGCTATGAGGGTAGCCCATACTATATAGCATAGTTCCCTTTGCTATATGGTAAACCTTTGTTGCTTATTGTATATCTATTTTTTAATTAGAAATCTAGCATTCTATCCATACTAAGTCAAAGAAGTGGAATCAAAATGTTATAAACTTTTAGTTAGGCAAAAATTTGTAAGTTTTAAAAAATATATATATTATACATAGTATATATATATATATATACACACACACACACAAAAGCTTTTCTACTATGCTTAATAAAGGCTTGAGAAAAAAAATCAAGAAAAAATAGACATGGAAAAGTGATAAACATAAACTAAATGAAATAGGAGCACTGAATATGAAATAGAAAAAATGAAACAAACTAGATAAAAGTAAAATATCATCATATAGTCCAGTTGGTTTTAAACATGACTGCTCATTAGAAACATATCTGGAGATCTGGATTTAAAAAGTAGTGCAATACCTGGGCATTTGTAATATTCAAAAGATTTTAAGATAATTCTGATATGCATCTGGATTTTAAAAAGTGATTGCAGGTGTTTTCTATTAAATCCTAACTTTGGTGATATAGAATTTCATTATTTTTCTGTTGACCTATCGTGATATAATGGTATTAAGTGAGTAATGGTTACATAGTCACAATAATAAAAGATAATTATCAGTTTTCATGATAAATATCCAGACAAAAAGTAAAAGATAATTACAATTGCAAGTCATAATGGGAACATGAATAACAACAATAAAAAAAAATTTTGTTCAAATGGGGGGGGTCAAGCAGAGTGAGTGATAAATGAAGGTGCATACATGCACATGTTTTCATCTGCCCAACCAGTCTATGTCTTTTGGTTGGTGCATTTAATCCAGTTACAAAAGTAATTTTTGATATGTATGATCCTATTACCATTTTCTCAATTTTTTTTTCTTTTCTGTAGGTCTTTTCCTCCTTTTATTTCCTGCCTAGAGAAGTTCCTTTAGCATTCATTTTAAAGCTGGTTTTGTGATGCTGAATTCTCTTAGATTTGCTTGTTGGGAAAGCTTTTGATTTCTCCATCAAATCTGAATGAGAGTCTTGCTGGGTAGAGTAATCTGGTCTGTTGGCTCTTCCCTTTCATCACTTTAAATATATCATGCCATTCCCTTCTGGCTTGTAGTGTTTTCATTGAGAAATCAGCTGATAGCATGATGGGAGTTCCCTTGTATGTTACTTGTCGTTTTTCTCTGCTGATTTGAATATTTTTTTCTTTGTCTTTAGTACATTTTTGACAGCTTGATTACTGTATGTCTCGGTGTGTTCCTCCTTGGATTTATTCTATGTGGGATTCTCTGTGCTTCCTGGACTTGGTTGACTATTTCCTTTCCCATATTAAGGAAATTTTCAGCTATTATCTCTTCAAATATTTTCTCAGATCTTGTCTCTCTTCTTCTGGGACCCCTATAATGTGAATCCTGATCTGTTTAATGTTGTCCCTGAGTCTCTTAGGCTACCTTCATTTCTTTTCATTCTTTTATCTATATTCTGTTCTGTGACACTGATTTCTACAATTCTGTCCTCCAGGTTGTTTATCTGTTCTTCTGCCTATTATTCTGCTATTAATTCCTTCTATTATATTATTCATCTCTGTTTACCCTTTAGTTCTTGTAGGTCTTTGGTAAATATTTCTTGCATCTTTGCCAGTGTTTCCCTGAGATCTTCGATCATCTTCTGTATCATTATTCTGAATTCTTTTCTGAAAGTTTGCCTATCTCAACTTAATTTAGTGGGTTTTGTGGGGCTTTAATCTTGTCCCTTCATCTGGGACATAACTTTCTGCTTTTTCATCTCGATTAACTTTCTGTAAGGTGGTTTTTGTTTAGCTGCTGTGGGATTGCTGCTTCTTGCTTCTTCTGCCCTCTGATGGATGAGGTTAAGAGGCTTGTGTAAGCTTCCTGATGGGAGGGATTAGCAGTGGGAAAAACTGGGTCTTGCTCTGGTGGACAGGGCCTTGCTCAGTAAAGCTTTAATCTAATTATCTGCTGACAGGAGGGGTTGGTCCCCCTCCCTGATAGTTGTTGGCTATAGGTGATCTAGCCCTGGGGTCTATGGTCTCTCTGATAGGGTTAAACTTGAAGAGGGCTTACGCCAAGGGAGACCTTCCTAGCCTGCTGCTACCAGTGCCCTCGCCCTTGTAGTGAGTCCCTGCTGACCCGGGCCTCCACAGGAGGCCCTGCCTCTAGCAAGTAGTTTTGGTTCAGTCTCCTGTGGGGTCACTACTCCTGTTCTCTGGGTATTGGTGTGCACAAGACTTTGTTTATGTCCTCCATTTCTGGAGTTTTTGTTTCCCTCAGTCATGTAGAAGTCCTATAGTCAAATTCTGCTGGCCTTCAAGGCCAGATTCCTGGGGATTCCCAGTCCCTTTGCCAGATTCCCCAGGCTAGGAAGCCTGATGTCGTATTCAGAACCTTCTTAACAGTTGGGGAACTTCCTTGGTATTATTGTTCTCCAGTTTCTGGGTCACCCACCTGGCAGGTATGGGATCTGATTTTATCATGATTGAGCCCTGCCTCCTACTGTCTTGCTGTGGCTTCTTCTTTGTCTTTAGATGTGGGGTATCTTTTTTGGTGAGTTTCAGCATCCTTCTCTCGATAGTTGTTCAACAGCTAGTTGCAATTTTGATGCTCTCATAGAAGGAAATGAGCACATGCCTTTCTACTCTGCCATTTTGAACCAGAAGCCTATAGTAATTTTTTAATCACTGATTATAAAAATCATTTATTCTAAAAAGTAAATCAAATTTTTGAATGATATTTCTTTTTCTTGATCTTCACAATACTTTTTAAATACCAGATTGATAACTTCTTGATTCTATTGGGTGGAATGGGAGCTCGTGAAATTTAGCTGTTTAAATTTAAATGATAAATAAGATGAAAGAGTCTAAGAAAAGTATTCAATCAACGTGGATATGTTGTTTGTTTATGTGTGTGTATGTATATGTATATATATATATACACATATATATATATTTGTTTTAATTCATCCGTAGGCATTAGACTACATTATAGTCCTCATGCTTATTTCTGTCTTAATTTGGTAAACCTGTTTTCTCTCTTTGTGAATAAAGAAAAATTAGGTTCATTTTATATCTCTCATTATGTTCTTTTATAATTTCTATAACATTTCAGACTGCTGAATTAAATAACCCAGCTAGCTCTTAGAAAAACTAGTTTGTAGCTAGTTAACTTCAACTTACAAATACAGCAAAGTTGTATTTTAATTAAAATAAGTTTCATCAAATATTAATATTAAATAAATTTATTCTAATTTAAATTAAATTTTTACAGTTTCTTATCCCACATGATAATGTTCCTTCATATCTGTATAGTGTGTGATGACAAAACCACAATGAAAATTTTGGGAAGTGAGTGCTCATTTCAAGGAGATCCATCATCTTTGAAACTTGACTTTTTTTTGAGGGGGACACTGACATAAAGAGTTTCAGTTTTCTTTTTCTTTTTATTTAAATTTATTTATTTTAATTGTATGCTAATTACTTTACAATATTATATTGGTTCTGCCACAAATCAACATGAATCCACCATGGACGTACATGTACTCCCCGTCCTGAACCCCCCTACCACCTCCCTCCCCGTACCATCCCTCTGGGTCATCCCAGTGCACCAGCCCCAAGGATCCTGTATCGAACCTGGACTGGCAATTCGTTTCTTATATGATATTATACATGTTTCCATGCCATTCCCCCAAATCATCCCACCCTGTCCCTCTCCCACAGAGTCCAAAAAGACTGTTTTATGATGCTTTTAGCATTAGAGCCAAATTTTATATTCTCAATCCTGATATATTTATCTTTGATGTCTTTTCTTAGGTTATCATGTGTTTAAAATTTTTTAAAAATCACTTTTAAATGCTGACAGATGAAATAATTTTTAAATATTGTAATTCCTAATTTTATTTCTTATTGTAGGTAGAAGAAGGAATGCATCTTTTGATAACTGGTCCCAATGGTTGTGGGAAAAGTTCTCTCTTCAGAATTTTAAGTGGGCTCTGGCCTGTGTATGAAGGAGTCCTATATAAACCACCTCCGCAACATATGTTCTATATTCCACAAAGGTGGGTAAAGTTTTTATATCACAAGGAAAAATTTTCTTTTGCTTTTGAATTATCTTTATTCCTTAAGCTCTTCTGCAAGTAATCTTTGAGGCATTTTTTGAGAGAAACTATTAAGGAAATAAATATTATCCTAAAAACTTTTGTTACTACTTTGACTATAATAGTTTCCAGGAAAATACCAATTCTTTTCATTTTCAATTCTCATTGTAATGAACACTTAAAAGACTATAGATGTTAGCCTCAAGAAATAGTAGGCTAGTCCAAAGAATAATTATATTGCTTTAGATATAATCTCTATTATCTCTTCTCACAAAAATGAATAGTACTTGAATAGTATAGTCTTTTCATAAAGCTGCATATATTTATATGTTCTGAAATTGTTCACTTATGTTTTCAGAGCCTCTGTATAGTAATCTATCACAGGTCTATGTAATTAATTAATTCATTCATTTCAGTTCGGTTCAGTTCAGTCACTCAGTCATGTCTGACTCTTTGCAACACCATGAATTGCAGCACTCCAGGCCTCCCTGTCCATCACCATGAATTAGAACTACCTTAATTAAAAATATTTTACTTTAAGAGTGAGTGTAAAAATAAGCATAGAAATATTTAAAAGTAAAATTGTTTCATCTGAAATTTTTAGCTATCTTCCTTTGTAACAATGTACAGCTGTTTAAACAGAAACTAATACCTAAAAATTTAAAATATTCATTATGGATGAGACAGTTAAATTTAAAGAAGAAACATCTCATGTTCATCTAACCCAGTAATTTTTCCCACCTTAGGTTAGGTTGACATCATAAAAGTACTTCTACTGTGCTAGAGGTCTATTCTGTGGGGCCTAATCAAGCCCCTATGCTGGAATTATAGTACAAGAACAAATATAAAAGTTCCATTAAGTGTGTGCTATCATGTCTCTTTTGTTCCTTTTCCTTTGTCAGAAAGTGTTTGCACCATCCTGCCCACTGGACTAATTTTTTAGATCTTATATTACAGCTATGCAAATGAGTTTTTGTGACTTTTTCCCTAAAGTAAAACCTATGATAGTAGTATTAAGCTATCTGAAGTGTAGAATGATGAACTGTATTAGCAGTAAGAAATGTTGAATGTGAGCAATGTTGTGAATACTTGTGTTTAACACAAAGTAGATGGCATCTGTGATACCAGAATTATTGAATCTTTCTGTCTGTGCTTTAGATTTCTTTTGGGAAACCTTCTGGATCTGAGAACTAAATAGTAGTGCCAAAGTTTAAGTTTCAGGTATTAATACATTAAGTAGACTGATTTTGACTTTCTATTTACATTATAAAGCATAAAATTGTGAGGAAAATATTCTGTTATAGCATAGAATCAACTCCTATAATGCAAATAGAATTATATACATAAATTTTATATTTTGAGCTATTTTAGATTTCATTTGTAATATAAAAACAGTTCTTGAATATAGCTATAATATAACCTGAGCAATAAAAGACATTTCCAAGACTTAAAAAGTGCCTAATTAGCAAAGTCATCCTTCAGAAATGAAGGAAAAAGACTTTCCCAGACAAATAAAAGAGGACGGACTTCATCTTCATTAGATCTGCCTTACAGGAAATGATAAAAAGAGTTTTTCAAATTGAAATGATGCTAATTAGTAGCATGAAAACACATAAAAATATACAATATTCAGTTTAGTTCAGTTCAGTCGCTCAGTTGTGTCCGACTTTTTGCAACCCTATGAACCGCAACACGCCAGGTCTCCCTGTCCATCACCATCTCCCGGAGTTCACTCAGACTCACGTCCATCGAGTCAGTGGTGCCATCCAGCTATCTCATCCACTGTCGTCCCCTTCTCCTCCTGCCCCCAATCCCTCCCAGCATCAGAGTCTTTTCCAATGAGTAGTCTTCTCATGACGTGGCCAAAGTACTGGAGTTTCAGCTTTAGCATCGTTCCTTCCAAAGAAATCCCAGGGTTGATCTCCTTCAGAATGGACTGGTTGGATCTCCTTGCAGTCCAAGGGACTCTCAAGAGTCTTCTCCAACACCACAGTTGAAAAGCATCAACTCTTCAGCTTTCAGCTTTCTTCACAGTCCAACTCTCACATCCGTACATGACTACTGGTAAAACCAGTCTTGACCAGATGGACCTTAGTTGCCAAAGTAATGTCTCTGCTTTTGAATATGCTATCTAGGTTGGTCATAACTTTCCTTCCAAGGAGTAAGTGTCTTTTAATACAATATTAGTAAGTGTAAAAATATACTCAAATTCATAATACTCTAATACTGTATTGTGATGGTATAACTTTTAGTATGAATATTAAAGGATAAGAGTATTAAAATTACTATAGCTAGCATAATTTATTAATGAACACAATGTAAAAAGAGGCAAATTGTGATGTTATAAACATAAAAGGGGGAGAGTAAAAGGCTAGAGGTTTTATATACAATTGAAGTAGTTAATATAAAACTTGTAAAGTGTTTTATATATGCTTCATAGGAACCACCAGGGTTTTCCCAGTGGCTCAGCAGGTGAAGAATCATTCTGCAGTGTAGGAGACACAGGGGACTGAGTTCAGTCCATGGGGTTGGAAAGATCCTCTGCAGAAAGAAATGGCAACCCACTCCAATATTCTTATGTGGAGAATCCCATGCACAGAGGAGCCTGGCAGGCTGCAATCCATGGGGTCACAGAGTCAGACATGAGTGAGCATGCACAAATGCATAGGAACCAAAAGTAAAAACCTAAAGTAGATTTACAATAGATAAAGATAAGGGAATTAGAGCATACCACTATAGAAATCACCAATTCACAAGGAAAGGCTACATGAGAGGAAGAAAGGAACAAGGGACAAAGCAGCCAGAAAGCAATAACATGCCATTAGTAAGTCCTTATTTGTCAATGATTAGTTTAATTGTAAATATACTGACTTATACTGACATAAATGGCTAGAAGATATACTTTACACTGATTACAAGACAACCAGTTCAGCTTTAAAGACACACATAGACTGAAAATGAAGGGATGGAAACAAGGTATTCCATCTAAATGGAAACCAAAGGAGAACGAGGGTGGCTACACTTATACTAGAAAAATTAAATTTTAAGCCAAAAGTGCTAAAAAGTGATAAAGAAGATCAGTATATAATGACAGTGGGATCAATTCATCAAGAAGATAAAACAGTTGTAATATATATGGACTCTATATCAGAACACCTTAATATATTAGGCAAATACCAACAGATCTGAAAGGAGATAAAACAATACATTAATAGTTGCGAACATCAGTACCCCACTTTTGATGGTGGGTAAGTTAGCATATTCAAAAGCAGAGACATTACTTTGCTGACTAAGGTCCGTCTAGTCAAGGCTATGGTTTTTCTAGTGGTCGTGTATGGATGTGAGAGTTGGACTGTGAGGAAGGCTAAGTGCTGAAGAATTGATGCTTTAGAACTGTGGCATTGGAGAAGACTCCTGAGCATCCCTTGGAATGCAGGAAGATCCTACTAGTCCATTCTGAAGGAGATTAGCCCTGGGATTTCTTTGGAGGGAATGATGCTAAAGCTGAAACTCCAGGACTTTGGCCACCTCATGCTAAGAGTTGACTCACTGGAAAAGACTCTGATCTGGGAGGAATTGGGGGCAGGAGGAGAAGGGGACGACAGAGGATGAGATGGCTGGATGGCATCACTGACTCGATGGACATGAGTCTGAGTGAACTCCAGGAGTTGGTGATGGATAGGGAGTCCTGGCATGCTGCGATTTATGGGGTCGCAAAGAGTCGGACACTACTGAGCACCTGAACTGAACTGAACTGAACTGAGGTCATCCAGACAGAAAATCAACAGAGAAATAGTGGACTTGAACCATATTTTAGACCAAATGAACTTAACAGACAAATATAGACATTCTATTCAACAGCAGTAGAATACACTTCTCAATCATGTACAGAACATTCTCTAGCATATTTTACGATATGATACAAAATAAATCTTAGCCAGTTTAAGAAGACTGAAGTCATACCACGTATTTTTTCCCATGATAATGCTATGAAACAAAACCTATAAGAGAAGGAAGGCTGAAATTTTTACAAGTATGTGGAAATTAAAACACTCCTGAGCATCCAGCGAGTCAAAGAAGGAATCAAAAAGAAATTAAGAAATATATTGGAAAAAAACGAAAATGGAAACACAATATATGAATATCTATGGAATGTGGCAATAGCAGTTCTAAGAAGGATGCTTATAGAAATAAATGTCTAAATTAAGAAAAAGGAGATCTCAAGTAAACCTAACATTTCAAGGATCTAGAAAAAGGGTAACAAAGTCCAAAGTTTGAAAGAGGAAGGAAATAACAAAAAGGAAGAAATAAATGAAATAGAGACCAGAAAACAAAAGGAAAAGATCAACTAAAAAATCAATAAATAAATGAAATAGAGACCAGAAAACCAATAGAAAAGGTCAATAGAAACTAAGAAATAATTATTTGTAAAAATAATATTAGTGAATCTTTAGCTGGACAAACAGGCAAAAAGAATAAATAAAATCAGAAAGAAAAGATGAGAGTATTACCACAGAAATGCATAGGATCATTAGACTACTATAATAATATGAATAATAATATGCCACAAACTAGAAACCAAGAAGTGAAGTGAAAGTGAAAGTGAAGTTGCTCAGTCGTGTCCGACTCTTTGCAACCCATAGACTGTAGCCCACTATGCTCCTCAGTCCGTGAGATTCTCCAGGCAAGGATACTGGAGTGGGTTGCCATTTCCTTCTCCAGGGGATCTTCTTAACCCAGGGATCGAACCCAGGTCTCCCACATTGCAGGCAGACGCTTTAACCTCTGCCCCACCAGGGAAGCCCTTAAATACAAGGATACAGTCTCTCAGAAAACCTCCTATAGAGACACAAAACTTCAGATCCAAGTACTGAAATCAAAGATTTCAAGGGAGGAAAGGAAGCCATGTTGAAAGAAGAAAGGGGAGGAGACGGGAGAAGGGAGGCGAAGTGGGTGGCCTTACAAATGTCTCCTGCCACCTACAGATACCCAGGCATTATGGGACTTTTCCCTGGGCCTCCAGAGAAGGGAGGACTGGAACTTGGCTCTACCAAAAATCAGACCAGACCAGAACCAGAATTTGAGTTCTCTGCCAAGAGGAGGTGATCAGTCTCCAATCCTCAGCTCAGGCTGAGGGCCCTTCGACCAGATTCCTGCATCCAGGACCGGGGAACTAGAAAAACAGTGAAGGATAGGAACGGTTAAGGAGAGGAAAGAGAGAATCAATATAGTCTCTTGTTCCTTACCGGTTGGGGCACTCTGGCCAGTTGTCCGCATCAGGAGGAGACCAGGGACAAAAGGGTCCCAGTTGTGGCCTCTGGGTCTAGTCCATTGGCAGGCAAGCTGGCCCCTGAGTACCCCGAGTGGTCAGGATATCAGTCTCTGTGAAGAAGAGTCCTGCCAGAGTTGCCAAAGTCCTAGAAGAAATAGTAAATGCTATAAAATTTACCAAAACTGAATCATGAAGATGTAAAAAATATCAGTAACAAGTACAGAAATTGAATCTCCCCAAAACAAAAACCAGTTGGTTTCTAATGGTTGGTTGTTGTTCAGTTGTTAAATCGTGTCTGACTCTTCGCAACCCTATGGACTGTAGCATGCCAGGCCTCCCTATCTCCCAGAGTTTGCTCAATCTCATGAGCAAACTCTCATGTCCATTCAGTGAGTGGTTGCCATCCAACCATCTCATCCTCTGTCACCCACTTCTCCTCTTGCCCTCAATCATTCCCAGTGTGAGGGTCTCTTCCAGTGAGTCAGCTCTTGGCATCAGGTGGCCAAAGTATTGGAGCTTCAGCATCATTTCTTCAAATAAATATTCAGAGTTGATTTCTTTTAGAATTGACTGGTTTGATCTCCTTGCAGTCCAAGGGACTCTCAAGAGTCTTCTCCAGCACCACAGATAGAAAACCTCAATACTTCTGCACTCATCATTCTTTATGTTCCAGCTCTCACATTGGTACACAACTACTGGAAAAACCATGGTTTTGACTGTATGGATCTTTGTCAGAAAAGTGATGCCTATGCTTTTTAATATGCTGTCTAGGTTTGTCATAACTTTTCTTCCAAGGAGCAAGCATTTTTACTTTCAGGGCTGCAGTCACCATCAGCAGTGATTTTGGAGCCCAAGAAAGTGAAATCTGCCACTGTTTCCATTTTTCTCCATTTATTTTCCATGAAGTATGGGAATAGATGCCGTATTCTTAGTTTTTTGAATGATGAGTTTTAATTCAGCTTTTTACTCTCCTCTTTCATCTCTATCAAGAGACTCTGGTTCCTCTTCACTTTCTGCCATTAGGATGGTATCATCTGCATATCTGAGGTTGTTATTTCTCCCAGCAATCTTGATTCCAGCTTGTGATTCATCTATCCTGGCATTCTGCATGATGTATTCTGCATATAAGTTAAATAAACAGGGTGACTATGTACAATCTTGACCTATTGCCTCCAAAATTTTAACCAGTCCTTTGTTCCATGTCTGGTTCTAACTGTTGCTTCTTGGCCTATATGCAGGTTTCTCAGGAGACAAGTACGGTGGTCTGGTATTCCCATCTGTTTATGATTTTCCCACAGTTTGTCATGATCCACACAGTGAAAGGCTTTAGCGAGGTCAGTTAGGTAGAAATATATGTTTTTCTGGAATTCTCTTGCTTTTGCTATGATACAATGGGCACTGGCAATTAAGACCTGGTTTCTCTGCCTTTCCTAAATCCAGCTTGTACATCTGGAAGTTTCTGGTTCAAATATTGTTGAAGTCTAGTTTGTAGGATTTTGAACATTGACTTACCAGCATGTGAAATGAGTGCAATTGTATGGTAGTTTGAACATTCTCTGGCTTTGCCCTTTGGGATAGGAATGAAAACTGATTCTTTTCCAGTCCTGAAGCCACTGATGAGTTTTCCAAATTTGCTGGCATACTGAGTGCAGCACTTCCACAGCATCATCTTTTGGATTTGAAATAGCTCCTTGGAATTCCATCACCTCAACTAATTTTATTCATAGTAATGTTTCCTAAGGCCCACTTGACTTCATACTCCAGGATATCTGGCTCTAGGTGACCATACTTCATCATCTGGGTCATTAAGACCTTTTTGTATAGTTCTGTGTATTCTTGCCACCTCTTCTCAATCTCTTCTGCTTCTGTTATGTCCTTGCTTTTTCTCTCCTTTATTGTATCCATATTTGCATGAAATGTCCCCTGGGTATCTCTAATTTTCTTGCAAAG
Organism: Nanger dama; assembly: GCA_917880005.1. Lineage (NCBI taxonomy): Eukaryota > Metazoa > Chordata > Mammalia > Artiodactyla > Bovidae > Nanger > Nanger dama. Next base: position 41,757,802 of record CAKJTW010000002.1, read on the forward strand.
CTCTCTTGTCTTTCCCATTTTAATTTTTTTCCTCTATTTCTTTAAATTGTTTATTTAAGAAGGCTGTCTTATGTTTTCTTGCTATTCTTTGGAATGCTGCATTCAGTTGCGTATATCTCCTTTTCTCCTTTGCATTTCACTTCTCTTCTTTTCACAGCTATTTGTAACGCCTCCTCAGACAACCATTTTGCCTTCTTGCATTTCTTCTTTGGGATAGTTGTGGTCACTGCCTCCTGTACAGTGTTATGAATGTCATCCATAGTTCTTTGGGCACTCTATCAAATCTAATCCCTTGAATCTATTTGTCACTTCCACTCTGCAATCATAAGGGATTTGATTTAGATCATACCTGAATGGCCTAGTGGTTTTCCCTACTTTCTTCAATTTAAGCCTGAATTTTGCAATAGGAGGTATGTTCTGAACCACTGTTAGCTCCCAGTCTTGTTTTTGCTGGCTGTATACAGCTTCTCCATCTTTGACTGCAAAGAATATAATCAATGCGATTTTGATATTGAGTATCTGGTGATGTTCATGTGTAGAATCATCTCTTTTGTCATTGGAAGAGGATTTTTACTATGACCAGTGTGTTCTATTGGCAAAACTCTGTTAGCCTTGCCCTGCTTCATGTTGTACTCCATGTCCAAACTTGCCTGTTACTTCAGGTATTTCTTGACTTTCTACTTTTTCATTCTAATCCTCTATGATGGTTTCACTGGTGAATTCTAACAAACATTTAAAGAGAAATTAATAATAATCTCCTCAAATTCTTCAAAAAATTGAAGAGAAGGGAATACTCCCAAACCCATTTTATGAGGCCAGCATTACCTTGTTACCAAACCCAGTTAAGGACATTGCAAGAAAAGAAAGCCACAGACCAATATCCATGATGAATACAGATGCAAAACTTCTCAGCAAAACATTAGAAAACTGAATTTAACAACCATTAAAAGGAACATACCCTGTTCAACTGGATTTATCACTGGGATGCACAGGTAGTTTAACATTGCAAATAAAGAAATATGCTACTAGAATGAAAGACAAATATCATATGTGGCAGAAAAAGCATTTGACAAAATATACATTCTCTCATAATAAAAATTCTCAACAAACTGTGTATAGAAGGAACATACTTCAACATAATAAAGGCCACATATGACAGACTCAGAGATTATATCACATTCAATGGTGAAAGATTGAAAGCTTTCCCTCTAAGATCAGGAACGAGACTAGGGTGCCTACTCTGACCATTCTCATTCGACAAAGTACTGGAAGCTTATAGCAATCAGGCAAGACAAAGAAAAGGCATTCAAATCAGAAAGAAAAGGTAAAATTATCTGTGTTTGCAAATAATATGATCTTACATATAGAAAGTCATAAAGATTTCACCAGAAACATTTAGAACAAGTCAATGAATTCAATAAAAATTGAAGGATACAAAATCAGCATACAGAAATCAATTGTCCATGTCCCATGTTCATGAATTGAAATGATGTTATCAAAATATCCATACTGCACTAGATCATCTATAGATTCAGCATGATTCCTATAGAAATTCCAATGGCATTTTCCACAGAAATAGGAAAAACTATACTAAAATTTTTGTGGATGCATTCAGTTCGGTTCAATCGCTCAGTCATGTCCGACTCTTTGTGACCCCATGAACTTCAGCATGCCAGGACTCCCTGTCCATCACCAACTCCTGAAGTTCACTCAGACTCATGTCCATAGAGTCAGTGATGCCATCCAGCCATCTCATCCTCTGTCGTCCCCTTCTCCTCCTGCCCCCAATCCCTCCCAGCATCAGAGTCTTTTCCAATGAGTCAACTCTTCACATGGGGTGTCAGCTTTAGCATCATTCCTTCCAAAGAAATCCCAAGGCTGATCTTCAGAATGGACTGGTTGGATCTCCTTGCAGTCCAAGGGACTCTCAAGAGTCTTCTCCAACACCACAGTTCTAAAGCATCAATTCTTCAGCACTCAGCCTTCCTCACAGTCCAACTCTCACATCCATACACGACCATTAGAAAAACCATAGCCTTGACTAGATGGACCTTTGTTGGCAAACTAATGTCTCTGCTTTTGAATATGCTATCTAGTTTGGTTATAACTTTTCTTCGAAGGAGTAAGTGTCTTTTAATTTCATGGCTGCAGTCAGCATCTGCAGTGATTTTGGAGCCCCAAAAATAAAGTCTGCCACTGTTTCCACTGTTTCCCCATCTATTTTCCATGAAGTGATGGGACCAGATGCCATGATCTTTGTTTTCTGAATATTGAGCATAAAAGACCCCAAATAGCCAAAGCAATCATGAGAAAGGAAAAGATGGCTGGAAACCTAACACTGCCTGTTTTCAAACGCTGTTAGAAAGCTACAGTCATGAAAACAGTATGGTACTAGTATAAAAATAGACATAGACCAATGAAACAGAATGAAGGACCCAGAGACAAATGCCTACATATGGTCAATTATTATTTGCCAAGACAGTAAAGACTATTCAAGGATAGTCTCTTCAATAAATTGTATTGACAAAATAACTATATGCAGAAAATGAAATTGTACTTCTTCCTTACACCACTCACAAAAATGAACTTGAAATGGATTAAATACCTAAATGTAAGGCCAGAAATCATAAAACTCTTAGAAGAAAACATTGAAAAAACTCTTTGACATTGATCTGGCAATGATTTTTAATATGACACCAAAAGTGCAAGCAATAAAAGCAAAAGTCAATAAGTAGAACTACTTCAAATTAATAGTCTACACAGTGAAGGAAACCATCAACAAAATTAAAACCAACCTATGGAATAGGAGGAAATATTTGCAAATCATATCTGGTAAGCTGTCAATATCCACAATATGTAAGGAGCTCATCCAACACAAATGGGGAAAAATGTAGTTTAAAAATGGACAAAGGTTTTGAATAGACCTTTTCCCAAAGAAGATGCACAGTTTATCCAACAGGTACATGAAAATGTACTCAATCTTACTAATCATCAGAGAAATGCAAGTCAGAACCACAGTGAGATATAATCTCACACGTGTCAGAATGGCTCATCTCAAAAGATAAGAAATAACAAGTGTTGGCAGGGATGTGGAGAAAAGGAAACCTCTATCCACTCCTAGTGAGAATGTAAATTGGTGGAGCCACTATGGAGAATAGTATGGAGATTCTTCAGAAAATTAAAACTAGAACTACTATGTGATCTGCACTCCCACGTTCACGGAGGCATTATTCACAATAGCCAAAACATGAAACAACGTAAGTGTCTATTAACAGATGAATGGAAAGATATGGTATGTATTTACATAGAGTGGAATATACTTAGGCCATGAAAAAGGAAATCCTGCCACTTGTGACAATGTAATGGCATGAGTCTGACAGAGAAAGATAAATACTATATTGATATCATCTATGTATGGAATCTAAAACAGCTAAACTTGTATAAACAGAGTAGAATGGCGGTTACCAGGGGCTGGAGAGTTTGGGGGATGGGGAGATATTGGTTCAAAGTACAGACTTACAGTTAGAAGTTGAATAAGTTCAGGAAATTTGACTGACATCATCGTGATTAGAGTTAATTGTAACAAATTATATACTGGAAGTTGTTAAATAGTAGGCCTTTAATATTCTCACCACAAATAGAAGTGGCAATTATGTGAGTCAGATAATGCTACAGTGATAATTATTTTGCTGTATGTAAGTGTATGAAATCAACAGGTTTATAACTTGAACTTACATAAAGTTGTATGTCAATTTTGTCTCAATAAACATGGAAAAATGCCACTGAGCTGTACAATTAAAAATGGTTCATATGGTAAATTTTATTTTATGTGTATTTTATTGCAGTTTTTAAAAGTGGGAAAAAAAGAGAAAATAGTACTTAAATTCCAGTCTTTGGTCTCAGGATAACTAACTATGTTATTCTGCAACAAACATAAATTACTAGGAAACTTTTTCTTAGTTATGAAATTTACTGTTCCCTAGGGAAAAATCAACTACAACTTAGTTAGACCAAATGAGAATGAAGTCTATTTCATAAGGTTAAAATTTTCAAATAATGTTAAAATTAGTTTTACCTTGATTATAGAGTTTCTAGAAACTTGAGAATTTGTATTTATGTTTAGAATTCTATAGAACCAATATCTTGCAAAAGAGCATAGAATTTATTTAAATGTATATGTAAATAAGAGGGCCTAAACGTAGTATTTACATCTAGTATTCTAAAAGCTACTGATTTTTCAAAAAAGTTTCAAAATAATCTTATGAATCTTTATGATTTAAGAGAAAGCTGCTACAACCTATTTAAAAATATTTGTCAATAGATAATCTTTTCTTGTTAGGATATTTTCATTAATGAATATTGTCTAGTATCTTATTGCATAGACACTATATAATTTATAGCAATAGAATGTAGCTTAAGTACTGCTGCTGCTGCTGCTGCTAAGTGGCTTCAGTCATGTCCGACTCTGTACGACCCCATAGACAGCAGCCCTCCAGGCTCCCCCATCTCGTCCCTGGGATTCTCCAGGCAAGAACACTGGAGTGGGTTGCCATTTCCTTCTCCAGTGCATGAAAGTGAAAAGTGAAAAGTGAAAGTGAAGTCGCTCAGTCGTGTCTGACTCTTAGCAACCCCATGGACTGCAGCCTACCAGGCTCCTCTGCCCATGGGGTTTTCCAGGCAAGAGTATGGGGTGGGTTACCATTGCCTTCTCCAAGCTTAAGTACTAATTTGGCAGAAAAAAAAAAACCAAAACCTGTAAATTAAACATAAAGTTAAGTCTTATGTACCCACTGAACAAATTTCATAAGTCACAAACAGACCTTTGCAATGATCCCCCCCACCATTTTCACTTTTTGTGATTTAGACTTCTTGGTAGAGGATCAGTCTCCTTATACAATGATCAAACATAAATTCGTTGTTATTTTCGTGCATAAAAGAGTGAGTTTTGTTAAAGTGGATTTCTAGTAATGCCATGTAATGGGAAAAAAGTAAATGGTAAAAAATATTCAGACTATTTATTTTTGTAATGAAATTTTCAGAGAACTTGAAGAGCTTCTGTGGGTCAGTTTTCAAGTTGGAAGACCTGAATTCCTAAGAAACTATGAAATCAGCTCAATATTTTCCCAATTAATATCTTCTGATACTTCAGCAATGTTAATAATAAGAGCCAGATAAAGGAAATCAGGGCCATTTTTTTTAATAAAAAAAATTATACTAGGTAAATTAGTTTCAAAGCAGTTTTTTCTTATCCCATAATCATCAATGATTGGATATGAAAACTGTTAGAGCATTTGATACACTTTGGCAAAGAACATTTCCTCTATAGTGTAGATTTAGCCACTTTAAATCTGTGGAATGATGGGTAATAAAATGCCTAGTTTTGCTCAGATAGTACTTAAACTATTTTGGCAATTTTAGGCTCTTTGAGGGGCTTTCTGGGTAGCTCAGCTGAAGAATCCACCTGCAATGCAGGAGACCCTAGTTTGACTCCTGGGTTGGGAAATTCCCCTGAAGAAGGGATAGTCTACTGACTCCAATATTATTGGGCTTCCTGGTGTCTCAGATGGTAAAAAAATCTTCCTGCAATTCAGGAAACTTGAGTTTGATCCCTGGGTTGGGAAGATTACCTGGAGGAGGGCATACTAGAGGGCAACCCACTCTAGTATTCTTGCCTAGAGAATCCTCATGGACAGAGGAGCCTGGCAGACTACAGTTCATGGGTTGCAAAGAGTTGGAAATGACTGAGCCACTAAGCACAGCACAGGCTGTTTGAGACTGAATTTCCTGATCAGTGTGACTGTCCTCTTTAGATTGTTAATTGAAACTCATTGTTCCCCACTGTATTAGCCATCTGACTCCCAGGAAAATTCTTACACTTGCATATAGATCCTGAATTTCTTTGTCAGTTCTTGAGGCACTTTCACTGTCTTCTCACCACTTAAAGGCTAATTTATCAGCTCTTTACCAGCTGAGTTATCAGAGAAATTATCAAGGCTTCCCTAGTGGCTCAGTTGGTAAAGAATCTGCCTGCAATGCAGAAGACCCAAGTTCGATCCCTGGGTCAGGAAGATCCCTGGAGAAGAAAACGGCAACTCACTCCAGTACTCTTACCTAGAGAATTCCATGGACAGAGGAGCGGGACAGGCTGCAGTCCATGGAATACCAAAATTCAGGCATGACTGTGCAACTAACTTTTACTTTTATGATCTCTTGCTTTCACTAATCTACAATTTCATGGCTTATTAGTTACTTAGTAATTCCCTAGTATCTCTCTGTCTTCAGCCATTAAAGACTCTGAAGCCCAACCTTCATTTGTTTAGTTCACTTGCTAACGAAATACTATTATATACTAACACTTACCAAAATGGAAAATTGAAACATTTGATAGGGGTTAGGGAAACAGTGGGTGAAGGAGAGGAAGGAGGGAAGAAGGAAAGTAGGAAGACAGAGATGGAGGATGGAAGGGAGTGCAGGAAGCAAGACAAAAAATAATAGGTGTTTACTAACGAAAGCCTTGGGTTCCTTTGTACTACTTTTTTCCCCCATTTACTAGGGTATCAGTTTTATGCATCACATATTTCTCCCCAGCAACAGTCTCCAGTTTGGCAACAACCCACCATGTAATTCTGTTCCCAAAGCTCCTGCTGTCACTGCCCTTTCTCGTTAGAAGTATCCAGGGAGAGAAATGTTGACCATGATCTTCATGCTATTGTAAACTTTATGCTGAAATACACACTAAGGCCAAAAGAGTTAAAATAGATTCAGACTTCCCACAGATTTTGCATGAAATTTGTACAAATTTGTACAAATTTCTGCCCGTACCTCACTTTGGAGTCTAAATGAAAGATTATAAGAATTGAATTAAACTTGACTAAACATTTTTAAAAGAAAAGAGAAAAAGAAAAATGAGGGTGGAATAGTAGGAGTATCGTACTACATATCTTGGGAAAATTATTGTGCTATATTCTTTGTGAATGCTATACACTTTTTTTTTAAATCAGCGTTTATTAAAGCCCTGCTTTAGATGTTAGTGTTAACTAACTTTAGATGTTAGTAAGATGCTTTAGAGGTTAGTGAATAAAGAAAGACACAGTCATTCTCACCATATGCTCGTGCCTAATTTGGTTATAAGGTAAAACATGCAACTAATTCCTATCAAAGCCAGAATAAATGCCTCAAGAAAGACAAGAAGTGCTATAGCAATATTCAAAATGAGAAAAAAAATATTGTAGAACAGTGTGTATTTTGACCTGGGTCTTCAAAGTTAGAATTTTATCAATTGTCATAAATTGGATGTTTTGCAAATGTCTAAGTAGATCAGGAATGTCATAGATTCAAATAAGCATGAGTTTTTTTTCCTTTAGTTTTTGGATACTTTTAAGCAGAGCTGTCCTATCCACTGTCCTAATACACCAATCTGAAGAAAGCAAATATTTATTAGACTCATCTCTATTAATATTATGTTATTGGTACATACTGAAAATAATAGCATCCATCCCCTAGGTCCTTAACCATTGCTAAGATGTTCTTTCCATTAAAGTTCTTTGAATTACTTTTTAAAATTCTCTAGTGCTTTGGGTCTGCCATTTCCTTTTAATTTCCACCTAAGAAGATCATCTCCTCTTTTTGAATAAATACATAGTGCTAACGTTAGATTAAATTTTAGTCTTTTAGTGCTTCCTGAAAACAGAAAAAGAAGTACCTTATTTCTATACAACTCTCATTTCTTTTTGTCAGAGATATTCTCAAATTATAAATAACATTATATATCCACTCAGTATTTGTTTACTATTTCAATCACAATATAGTCAAGTATCATGTTACTTACTCTTTTAAATGTAAATGTGGCTTAATAAAGTAGTTATGAATCATGGTTTTAAATGAAATACACATTAAAATCCTAAATTTGGTTGTTCACAGGAATAATAGCATGACTAATTAGATTAATTAGATTGTGCAGAGAATTCAATATAGATAATGTTGCATCTATCTTTTAAGTATGAACAGTACCTATTGATCATGCTCTGCATAAATCATACTAAATAGAATATTTTAAATGATTAAAATTCAAAGGGGCTATAAACTTTAGTAGAGTTGCACAGCAGTTTAAAGCCAGGGTCAGAATTCACCAAATCTTTGGATACAAATCATCTGTACTCACTGCCTCTTATTTAGGATTAGTAAAATAGTCATATTAAAAATATCTACCTCTGATTGAAAAAAGAAAAAGCTACTATTTGATCTTAAATATTTTCTCAGAGAAAATGAATATATTTTCTCTTAATAAAATAAGAGGCTTCTCTAGCACAGTCCCAAATTTATGGGGAATAACAAACTATTATTCTTTTATAGTTTGCATTCACTTTAAAAATTTTCTATATTCTTCAACTGCTTTTCTTAGAAGAGACTGAGACATGAAATCCCATCTTTTAGAAGTGCCAACATTTAATTCATGTTTTCTTTGATGGCATTTCCTTTCATCCCTTTAATGATATAGTTTTTGTATTTTTAAAATAAAGCAAGTTACTATTGATTTTGGATCATCTAATGACCTCCTGAGATAATTGGTGAATTTTAAGGCATCTTGAGCAAGGGCTGATCATCTCTAGGCTATTACTGTTAACACAATGTAATGCTATGTATTAGTCACTGTTCTACACATATTACGTGTTTCTAATTTTTGTATATGACAACCCATAAAGTTGTTGTTAGTATCCCTATTTTATAGATGAGAAAACTTGAAGAGATTGCAGTCATTCCATTGATAAATTTTGGAGCCAGCATTTGAACTTAGGCATGTCTGACTCTAAAGTCACTTTGTCCTGCTTATTGCCAGCAGCAGGGGACATGTTTCTGAAAAATTGCTACTCTCCTGCCTGCCCTTGAAAGTGAGTATTGCCAGTTAAGGTTGTTTGCTCGGTATGCTGAAACTGTACTAATATCAACTACTGTTTGGAAGCAGAAGTCCTTATAATGTTTGGAATACAGGGCAATCCAAGTCAATTTTACCATAAAGGTCAGCACAGATACTCGGCTATCATTTATGTTAATGTGAAAGAAGCTATATTCTTTTATAAAAGTGAAATCCATTTAAACTGTGTTCATATCACTTTCAAAATAGAATATGTTCTCTATTCTTTCCTATTCTAAAATCCATTTCTTTATAAAATATAATCTCTCAAAAATATGCTGTTAGTTTTAAATCAGACTTCTTGCAAAAGTATAAAAGAAACAAATCTTAATTTTCATGATGCATTATGGTATAAAAATTATTATTTACCCTTTTATTGTCAAAAGATGACATTATCTTATGCATCAGAGCAGACTGTGTTATGTTTTAGGAACTCAGCAGAATGTACAAAATACTTAAATAATATCAGTAGTCTAATAAAATGATAAATAAAACAAAGTTGACTTTTAAGAAGTTTGCATTCTTCTTAGTTTGGGAGTACTTTGATTATTACACTAACAGTATTCTTGTTTCTGCTTGAAATAAACACTATCCCTCCTGCACATGTCTCCTGTAGTACCTAGAAGTATCTTTTCTTAGAAATGTAATTTCAGTTAAGTATATATTTTCAGTTGAATATTTCTTTTTTGCTGCATATTTAAGAATAATGTGAATGACATGCATTGAGGACTCAAACTTGCTTCTTGCTGTTCAAGAAAAAAGTCTGATGATATGATTGGTCCCAAAATGTACATTTATATGAATTATTAATAGCTAGATTTTATGGCTTTCAGATTGCTAACTTATTACTATGGCAACACAGCAGAACTTAGCTGTACCTTATTCTTAAACTTATCATACTTTAAATACATGAGTACTGCTATAAAATTTTGATTAGTATAGTTCACAATTAAATTTTATATGGCTATCCATGGTGGTTGAGACGGTAAAGAATCTACCTCCAATGCAGGAGACTCGGGTTTGTTCCTGGGTCAGGAAGATTCCTTGGCTAAGGGAATAATAACCCACTCCAGTAATCTTACCTGGAGAATTCCGCGGACAGAGGAGCCTGGAGGGCTACATTCCATGGGGGTTGCAAAGAGTAAGACATTAACTGAGCAACTAATACACATGAAACATTTAACATTTTGGGTGATCATTCCAGAGACTTCAAGCTCAGAGCTACCGTTTCTCAATCTTTTTTTTTTCCATTCTACTTTGTCTTCTTTAAAGAGAAAAATAGGGAATGGTATAAAGATGAGTATGCTGCTGCTGCTGCTAAGTCGCTTCAGTTGTGACCGACTCTGTGCGACCCCATAGATGGTAGCCCACCAGGCTCCCCCATCCCTGGGATTCTCCAGGCAAGAACACTGGAGTGGGTTGCCATTTCCTTCTCCAATGCACGAAAGTGAGAAGTGAAAGTGAAGTCGCCTAGTTGTGTCCGACTCAGCAACCGCATGGACTGTAGCCTACCAGGCTCCTCAGCCCATGAGATTTTCCAGGCAAGAGTACTGGAGTATGGTGCCATTACCTTCTCCAAAAGATGAGTATAAACCTTAATAAGTGTCAAATCAGTTCAGTTCAGTCATTCAGTCGTGTCCGACTCTTTGTGACCCCATGGACTTTGGCATGCCAAGTTTCCCTGTCCATCACCAACCCCCAGAGCCTGCTCAAACTCAAGTCCATTGAGTCGGTGATGCCTACCAAATATCTCATCCTCTGTCATCCCCTTCTCTTTCTGCCTTCAATCTTTCCCAGCATCGGGGTCTTTTCCAATGAGTCAGTGTCCAAACAACTTCAGCTTCAGAATCAGTCCTTCCAATGACTATTCAGGACTGATTTCCTCAGTCTAAGGGACTCTCAAGAGTCTTCTCCAACACCACAGTTCAAAAACATCACTTCTTCCTTCAGCCCTCAGCTTTCTTTATGGTCCAACTCTCACATCCATACATGACTACTGGAAAAACCATAGCTTTGACTAGATGGATCCTTGTTGGCAAAGTAATGTCTCTGCCTTTTAATACGCTGTCTAGGTTGGTCATAGCTTTTCTTCCAAGGAGCAAATATCTTTTAATTTAATGGCTACAGTCACCATCTGCAGTGATTTTGGAGCCCAAGAAAATAAAGTCTCTGTTTCCATTGTTTCCCTATCTATTTGCCGTGAAATGATGGGATCAGATGCCATGATCTTAGTTTTTTGAATGTTGAGTTTTAAGTTAGCTTTTTCACTCTCCTCTTTCACTTTCATCAAGAGCCTCTTTAGTTTCTCTTCAGTTTATGCTGTAAGGGTGCTGTCATCTGCATATATGAAGTTATTAGTATTTCTCCTGGCAATCTTGATTCCAGCTTGTGCTTTACCCAGCCCAGCATTTTGCATGATGTACTCTGCATATAAGTTAAATAAGCAGGGTGACAATATACAGCCTTGATGTACTCCTTTCCCAATTTGGAGTCAGTCTGTTGTTCCATGTCCAGTTCTAACTGTTGCTTCTTGACCAGCATACAGATTTCTCAGGAGGCAGGTAAAGTGGTCTGGTATTCCCATCTCTTGAAGAATTTCCCCCAGTTTGTTGTGATCCACACAGTCAAAGGGTTTGACATAGTCAATAAAGCAGAAGTAGATGCTTGTCTGGAATTCTCTTGCTTTTTCTATGATCCAACTGATGTTGGCAATTTGATCTCTGATTCCTCTATCATTTTAAAATCCAACTTGAACATCTGGAAGTTCAAGGTTCAGGTACTGTTGAAGCCTGGCTAGGAGAATTTTGAGCATTACTTTGCTAGCGTGTGAATAAATGTCAATACATTTCCCCAAAAGTCATGTATTGTCAAATATTTAATATAGGAAAGTAGAAAGTATAATACAAATTTTAAAAGTAACTTGAAACATTTGTAATATAAATATAAAAAGCCATAATCCCTGGATGTGGATTTGATCTCTAATAATTCTACTTTTAATTTACTATTATAATAACAGTAATATTTATTATAATAATTATAATAACAGCATCTATATTTAAAAATTAACAGTTTTAAATATAGATGCATTCCAAGTAATTTCATTTAATAAAGGAAATTTTGATAATTGCTTAATTCATGATAATAATTTAAATTATACTGGTAGTAGTACTCCTAGGTGGTGCTGGTGGTAAGAACCCGCCTGCCAATGCAGGAGATAAGAGACGTGGGTTCAATTCCTTGGTGGGGAAGATTCCTGGAAGAGGACATGGCAATCCACTCCAGTGTTCTTGCCTGGAGAATCCCATGGACAAAGCAGCCTAGCAGGCTATAGTTCATGGGGTCTCACAAAGTGGAACATGACTGTAGCATCTTAGCACAGCACAGCACAGCACATGATACCTATAGATTTATTCCAAAATCTTTCCCACAAGAAGTAGAGTTAATTCTGGATTTTACTTAGGGAAAGTAAATTGAAACTAGATGGTGTTTCCTTTTTAATATCTACTAATTATATCTATTTCTTTTGTTGTTTGTACAAGGTATATTGCCTGATATACTTTCTGTTCTGTTGGGCCAGAGCATACAACCTAATAACTTTCTGACATGGTAATTGACCTACCTGAAATATTTAGAAGTTAGTCTGAATAAGTCTATATATCTAGAGAAGGAAGTTTAGTAAAGAAGACTTTAAGTGCATATCACTTATGTATAATTGTCATCAGTTCAGTTCAGTTCAGTTCAGTTGCTCAGTCATGTCCGACTCTTTGCGACCCCATGAATCGCAGCACGCCAGGCCTCCCTGTCCATCACGATCTCTCGGAGTTCACTCAGACACACATCCATCGAGTCTGTGATGCCATCCAGCCATCTCATCCTCTGTCATCCCCTTCTCCTCCTGCCCTCAACCCTCCAAGCATCAGAGTCTTTTAAAATGAGTCAACTCTTCATATAAGGTGGCCAAAATACTGGAGCTTCAGCTTCAGCATCATTCCTTCCAAAGAAATCCCAGGGTTGATTTCCTTCAGAAAGGACTGGTTGGATCTCCTTGCAGTCCGAGGGACTCTCAAGAGTCTTCTCCAACACCACAGTTCAAAAGCATCAATTCATTGGGGCTCAGCCTTCTTCACAGTCCAACTCTCACATCCATACATGACCACAGGAAAAACCATAGCCTTGACTAGACGGACCTTAGTCAGCAAAGTAATGTCTCTGCTTTTGAATATACTATCTAGGTTGGTCATAACTTTTCTTCCAAGGAGTAAGCATCTTCTAATTTCATGGCTGCAGTCACCATCTGCAGTGATTTTAGAGCCCCTCAAAATAAAGTCTGATACTATTTCCACTGTTTCCCCATCTATTTCCCATGAAGTGATGGGACCGGATGCCATGATCTTCGGTTTCTGAATGTTGAGCTTTAAGCCAGCTTTTTCACTCTCCTCTTTCACTTTCATCAAGAAGCTTTTTAGCTCCTCTTCACTTTCTGCCACAATGATGGTGTCATCTGCATATCTGAGGTGATTTTGATTTTTCCCAGCAATCTTGATTTCAGCTTGTGTTTCTTCTAGTCCAGAGTTTCTCATGATGTACTCTGCATAGAAGTTAAATAAGCAGGGTGACAATATACAGCCTTGACGTATTCCTTTTCCTATTCTGAACCAGTTTGTTGTTCCATGTCCAGTTCTAACTGTTGCATCCTGACCTGCATACAGATTTCTCAAGAGGCAGGTTAGGTGGTCTGGTATTCCCATCTCTTTCAGAATTTTCCACAGTTTATTGTGATCCACACAGTCAAAGGCTTTGGCACAGTCAATAAAGCAGAAATAGATGTTTTTCTGGAACTCTCTTGCTTTTTCCATGATCCATCGGATGTTGGCAATTTGATCTCTGGTTCCTCTGCCTTTTCTAAAACCAGCTTGAACATTAGGGAGATCATGGTTCAGGTATTGCCAAAGCCTGGCTTGGAGAATTTTGAGCATTACTTTACTAGCATGTGAGATAAGTGCAATTGTGTGGTAGTTTGAGCATTCTTTAGCATTGCCTTTCTTTGGAATTGGAATGAAAACTGACCTTTTCCAGTCCTGTGGACACTGCTGAGTTTTCCAAATTTGCTGGCATATTGAGTGCAGCACTTTCACACCATCATCTTTCAGGATTTGAAACAGCTCCACTGGAATTCCATCACCTCCACTAGCTTTGTTCATAGTGATGCTTTCTAAGGCCCACTTGACTTCACATTCCAAGATGTCTGGCTCTAGATGAGTGATCACATCATCATGATTATCTGGGTCTTGAAGATCTTTTTGTACAGTTCTTCTGTGTATTCTTGCCACCTCTTCTTAATATCTTCTGCTTCTGTTAGGTCCATACCATTTCTGTCCTTTGTCGAGCCCTTCTTTGCATGAAATGTTCCCCTGGTATCTCTAATTTTCTTGAAGAGATCTCTAGTCTTTCCCATTCTATTCTTTTCCTCTATTTCTTTGCATTGATCGATAGAGAAGGCTTTCTTATCTCTTCTTGCTATTCTTTGGAAGTCTGCATTCAGATGCTTATTTTGGGGGCTCCAAAGTCACTTTATTTTTTTGGACTCCAAAATCACTTCAGATGGTGACTGCAGCCATGAAATTAGAAGATGCTTACTCCTTGGAAGAAAAGTTATGACCAACCTAGATAGCATATTCAAAAGCAGAGACATTACTTTGGCGACTAAGGTCCATCTAGTCAAGGCTATGGTTTTTCCTGTGGTCATGTATGGATGTGAGAGTTGAACCGTGAAGAAGGCTGAGCGCCGAAGAATTGATGCTTTTGAACTGTGGTGTTAGAGAAGACTCTTGAGAGTCCCTTGGACTGCAAGGAGATCCAACCAGTCCATTCTGAAGGAGATCAACCCTGGGATTTCTTTGGAAAGAATGATGCTAAAGCTGAAACTCAAGTACTTTGGCCACCTCATGCGAAGAGTTGACTCATTGGAAAAGACTCTGATGCTTGGAGGGACTGGGGGCAGGAGGAGAAGGGGATGACAGAGGATGAGATGGCTGGATGGCATCACTGACTCGATGGACGTGAGTCTGAGTCAACTCTGATAGATGGTAATGAACAGGGAGGCCTGGCATATTGTGATTCATGGGGTCTCAAAGAGTCGGACACGGCTGAGTGACTGAACTGATATGGTGGTGAAAAGTGAAATTGATGTCACTCAATCGTGTCTGACTCTTTGCGACCCAATGGACTGTAGCCTACCAGGCTCCTCTGTCCATGGGATTTTCCAGGCAATAGTCCTGGAGTGGATTGCCGTTTCCTTCTCCAGGGGATTTTCCCTGACCCAGGGATCAAGTCCAGGTCTTCCACATTGTAGACAGAGGCTTTACCGTCTAAGCCACCAGGGAAGTCTGGTATAAGGTGGTACCTCATCATAATTTTGATTGTGTCTCTCTAATAATTACTGATTTTGAGCATCTTTTCATGTGCCTATTGGCCATCTATATATCTTAATTGGAGAAATGTCTATTTAGGTATCTGGTCATTTTTGGATGGATTGTTTTGTTTTGTTTTGTTTTTGAATTGAATGAGCACTAGGCCATTCATGTGTGACCTAAATAAAATTCCTTATTATTATACAGTGGAAGTGACAAAGAGATTCAAGTGATTAGATCTGATAGAGTGCCCGAAGAACTATGGATGGAGGTTCATGACATTGTAGAAAGGACAGTGATCAAGACCATCCCCAAGAAAAAAAGAAATACAAAAAGGCAAAAGGGTTGTCAGAGGAGGCCTTACAAATAGCTGTGAAAAGAAGATAAGCTAAAGGCAAAGGAGAAAAGAAAAGATACATGCATTTGAATTCAGAGTTCCAAAGAATATCAAGGAAAGATAAGAAAGTCTTCCTCAGTGATCAATTCAAAGAAATAGAGGAAAATAATAGAATGGGAGAGACTACAGTTCTCTTCAAGAAAATTACAGATACCATGAGAACATTTCATGCAAAGATGGACACAACAAAGGACAGAAATGGCATGGACCTATTAAAAGCAGAAGATATTAAAAGGTGACAAGAATACATAGAAGAACTATACAAAAAGATCTTCATGACCCAGATAACCATGATGGTGTGATCACTCAAGTAGAGCCAGACATCCTGGAATGTAAAGTCAAGTGGGCCTTAGGAAGCATCACTACAAACAAATCTGGCGAGGTGATGGAATTCCAGCTGAACTATTTCAAACACTAAAAGATGATGCGGTGAAAGTGCTGCACTCAATATGCCACCAAATCTGGAAAACTCAGCTGTGGCCACAGCACTGGAAAAGTTCAGTTTTCATTCCAATCCCAAAGAAAGGAAATGCCAAAGAATGTTCAAACTACCACACAATTGTACTCATCTCACATGCTAGCAAAGTAATACTCAAAATTCTCCAAGCCAGGCTTCAACAGTACCTGAACCGTGAACTTCCAGATGTTCAAGCTGGATTTAAAAAGGCAGAGGAACCAGAGATCAAATTTCTAACACCTATTGCGTCATCAAAAAAGCGAGAGAGTCCCCTCAAAACATCTTCTTTATTGACTACACCAAAGACTTTGACTGTGTGTATCACAACAAAATGTGGAAAAGTCTGAAAGAGATGGGAATACCAGACCACCTGACCTGCCTTCTGAGAAATCTGTATGCTGGTCAAGAAGCAACAGTTAGAACTGGACATGGAACAACAGATTGGCTCCAAACTGAAAAATGAGTACATCAAGGCTGTATATTGTCACCTGCTTATTTAACTTACATGCAGAATGTATCATGTGAAATGCTGGGCTGGATGAAGCACATGCTGGAATGAAGATTGCCAGGGGAAATATCAGTCACCTCAGATCGGCAGATGACACTGTCCTTATGGCAGAAAGTGAAGAAGAACTAAAGAACCTCTTGAGGAAAGTGAAAGAAGAGAGTGAAAAGTTGGCTTACAACTCAACATTCAGAAAACTAAGATCATGGCATCTGGTCCCATCACTTCACAGCAAATAGACAGGGAAACAATGGAAGCAGTGAGAGACTTCATTTTTTAGGCTCCAAGACGGAAAGCGTCTGTCTACAATGTGGGAGACCTGGGTTTGATCCCTGGGTTGGGAAGTTCCCTGGAGAAGGAACCCACTCCAGTACTTTTGCCTAGAAAATCCCCTGGACAGAGGAGTCTGGTGTCCATGGGGTCGCAAAGAGTTGGACACGACTGAGCGACTTCCCTTTTCTTTTCTTAAAGTTACTACAGATAGTGACTGCAGCCATGAAATTAAAAATACTTGCTCCTTGGAAGAAAAGCTATGACCAAACTAGACAGAATAGGCTTTTGTTGGCAAAGAAGCCTGTCTAGTCAAAGCTATGGCTTTTCCTGCGGTCATGTATGGATGTGAGTGTTGGAATATAAAGAAAGCTGTGTGCTGAAGAATTGGTGCTTTGAATTGCGGTGTTGGAGAAGACTCTTGAGAGTCCCTTGAACTGCAAGGAGATCGAACCAATCAATCCTAAGAAAATGAGTCCTGAATAGTCATTAAAGGACTGATGCTGAAGCTGAAACTCCAATACTTTGGCCACCTGATGTGAAAAACTTACTCACTGGAAAAGACCATGATGCTGGGAAAGTTTGAAGGCAGGAAGAGAAGGGGATGACAGAACATGAGATGGTTGGATGGCATCACTGACTCTATGAACATGAGTTTGAGTAAACTCTGGGTGTTGGTGGTGGACAGGGATGATGGGTGTGCTGCAGTCCATGGGGTCACAAAGTATTGGACATGACTGAGGGATCAACTGTTTTATTTTGTTTTTGAGTTGAGTGAGCAGTTTGTATATTTTGGAAATTAAGCCCTTGTCAGTTGCATCACTTGGAAATATTGTCTCCCATTGTTTGGTTTGTTTTCTGTTTTGTTTATGGTTTCTTTTGCTGTGCAAAAGCTTATAAGTTTGACTAAGTGCAATTTGTTTAGTTTTGTTTTTATTTCTATTACCTTGGGAAATTGACCTAAGAAAACATTAGCACAATTTATGTCAGAGGGTGTTTTATCTATGTTATCTTTTAGGAGTTTTATGGTATAATGTCATGTTTAAGCCTTTAAGCCATTTTGAGAGTTTTTTCGTGTGTATAGTGAGAAGTTATATCCTATCTTCATTGATTTACCTATGGCTGTCCAATTTTCCCAACACTGCTTGCTAAAAAGACTGTCTTTTTTTCACTGTTTGTTCTTGCCTCCTTTGTTGAACCTCAATTGACCATAAGTGTGTGATGTATTCTTTTCCACCCTCCAGTAAAGGTTGTGACAAGATATTTAATATAGTTCCCTGTGCTATCCTGCTTAATAGTTAAATAGTATATAACATTACTGTTTGTCAATTTTATATACTATAGATTCTATGTTCTAATTTCAAACTCCTAATGCATCCCTCCCCTTCCTCTTCCACTTTTGGTAACCATCAGTTTGTTTTCAAATGAACTCTCAACTTTCAATTGAACTTTTCTGTTACAAAATAGACTCAGACACAGAAAACAAACTTAAGTTCTTTTTTAAAATATTTCCTTTTTAATGAACTTTTTTTCTCTCCATAATGGTTTATTGAGTGCCTACTGTGTGTCTGTCATACTGTACTATGTTGCTTCATGTAAGAGTGTTAATCACCCAATCCTGCCCAACTCTTTGTAGCATTGACCCAGTATACTGTAGCCTGCTAGGCTTCTCTGTCCATAGAATTCTCCAGACAAAAATACTGGAGTAGGTAGCCATTCCTTTCTCCAGGGGGTCTTCTTGACCTAAGGATCAAACCCGGGTCTCCTGCATTGCAGGCAGATTCTTCACTGTCTGTCCTCTGGCTATATTGTTTTATAAAAACCCACTCCTTCATTTTATCCTCATTACAAATTCAATAAGTAAGTTACTTTACAAATGAGATAAGTGTAGCTCAGGATCTGGGTCACATTGCTAGTAAATGGCCAGATCGAGATTCTAGTCCAGAACTCTCTCTCCAAAACCCATTATCACATCCATGTCTCTGTATTGTCTTCCCTGAAATGTAGATATAAAATGCATCAAATATTGCTGGTTAATCAGATCTTATAGTGGAATCCTGTAGAAAAACCTTTGAAATGAATGTTCAGATGTATTTTAATCATTGTAGTCTCAGTTATGTATTGTCATGGCTATTCTGTGGATTGAATTTATTTGGGTTTTATACTGAGGATATCTGTGCCTCTGATTTACATTAAATTGGAACAGACATTGCTTTGTAAGTTAACAAATGTACTGACTCTTAATATTTCCTTGTATTTCTTCTTAGTCTCAGGGTACCAACTAAAAACTGTTTCCTGGCCCTGAGGTCCACTGTATATTTTATGCTACTGTTGTTATTATGAGAAAATATCACATTATATAAATGCTTAAAATGATGGAAATAAGTAACATTGTATCCTAATTCTGTTTTTTTTTTTTTTTTAACATGGTTAAACTAGAGAGGGAAGATAAAGCAGAGACCAGAAAGAGAAGACATAGGAAATACAAGAAGTGAAAATGTTAGTCTTTCAGTTATGTCTAAATCTTTGTGACCCCATGGACTGTAGCCTGCCAGTCTCCTCTGTCCATGGAATTCTCCAGACAAGAATTCTGGAGTGGGTAAGCCAAGGTAGAAGAAAAGTGACTAGAAATGATGCAGCCCTTGGGAAAAACAATTGACCAGCTCCTAAAAATAATTAAACAGAGTTGACATATGCACCACTCCAAGATGTGTGCCCACTGTTCATAATAGCCAAAGAATGAAACCAACTGAAATATCCAGGTTACCCAAACGTGGTGTATCTATACAGTGGAATTTAATTCAGACATAGGAAAGAATGAAATAGCGCAACCTACTACAACAAAGAATAGCCTGAAGACTTTATGCTGAGAGAGAGAAGACTACATATTGTGTGATTCCATACATATGAAATCTCCAGAATAAACAAATCCACAGAGACAGAAAGTAGGTCAGTGACTGCCAGGGAGGAAGGAAGAACCAGGAGTATCTGCTGAGTTTCTTTTGGGGATAAAGGAAGTGTTTTAGAATTAGATAGTGGTAATATTTACATGAGCTTGTGAATATACTAAAAATCATTGAATTTTACACTTTAACAGTACAAATTTTATAATGTAAATATATCTCAATTTAAAAGATATCACTAGAGATTCCTTATCAGAGGAGACGATGGCACCCTACTCTAGTACTCTTGCCTGGAAAATCCCATGGATGGAGGAGCCTGGTAAGCTGTAGTCCATGGGGTTGCTAAGAGTCGGGCACGACTCAGCGACTTCACTTTCACCTTTCACTTTCATGCATTGGAGAAGGAAATGGCAACCCACTCCAGTCAGTGTTCTTGCCTGGAGAATCCCAGGGACAGAGGAGCCTGGTGGGCTGCCGTCTATGGGGTCACACAGAGTCGGACACGACTGAAACAACTTAGCAGCAGCAGCAGCAGAGATTCCTTATATTGCAAAGACTCCATTGAGAATCTTATTATATAAATGCATACATGTATAATTGAAATATAAATTATTTTTATTTTCAAGTATTAGTTAAATCTGTTATAACCTCATGGTATCTATCCTTAAACTAAATCATTTTAATGGTATAGGAGTATGGGTAGATAATTGATCTACAAAACACATTTTGTATTTCAAACTTTTAATTCTGTCTCTGTGTACACTAAAATCTTTGATTCTTTCCCTCTTTCCTTGTCCATGCTTCCCTGGTGGCTCAGACGGTAAAGCATCTGCCTGCAATGCAGGAGACCCGGGTTCGATTCCTGGGTTGGGAAGTTCCCCCTGGAGAAGGAAATGGTAATCCACTCCAGCACTCTTGCCTGGGAAAATCCCATGGACGGAGGAGCCTGATAGGCTACAGTCCATGGGGTCACAAAGAGTCAGACACAACTGAGCAACTTCACTTTCTTTGTACACATACACACCTTATTATTATTTTAAATAAGTTGTGGTAAATAAATCTTCAAGCATAACTTTTTAGTGTATGCAGTTGACCCTTGAGCAATACAAAAGTTAGAGGAGCTGATCCTCCGAGCATTTGAAAATCCATGTCTAATTTATAATTAGTTAACTACAAATAATGAAGTACTGTAATATTTCCTATAAAAATTTATATAATTTTAAAAGCCGATATAGTATTATCTGAACATACTTTTATTGTTTTTCATACTGTCCCTCATACACAGAGGGCAAGAAGAGACCAGAGAAAGGCAGACCCCTCTAGACTGGTGGGTGGCAGATTTAATAAGCAAGGGAAGTTACATCTGAGGCTTGTGATGGGCAGCCTCAAGATGAGTAGATCTCTAATTCCATCTATCAGAATCATAAAAATTTGTACAGACTTTAGTGGAATTCAGTCATGTATACCATCCAGATGGTCTCAACAGCACATTGCTCTCTCAGGCAGTCTCCTTTTAAAATTCTTGGTGGCTGTGGGAACTGTGGGTTGAACATAGGCCAGAGGAGAGGGTCAGGAGCATCAGATTGCCTGAGTCCAACTCATTGGACAACTGGCAGTGAAGTCCTCCTGATAATGTCCAACAACTTTCTACATTGAAATGTTGCCAGTCAATACAATAATATTCTTTATAATAACATTTTTCTCAGTCTAGCATCATACATTGCATTTTAGTTGCCATGTTGCTCTAGTTTCTTTAAACCAGAATGAATTCCTCAGCTTTTTTTTTTTATGACATTGATATTTGTAATGAGTGCAAAACTATTGTTGGTTATTCATAAAGTCCCTCAGTTTGGTTAATCAGATAGTTTCTTCATGATATTTTTGTTTAAAAAATATGAATTCATGGTGATACTCATTAAACACTGCAGTTTTTTCTTTTTTTGCTTTTCCTCCCACATTTCATATTTATATCTTCTTTCTTCCATAATGAGAACCTTACCTTGTGACATATTAAAATTTACTTACTTTGTCTTTCCTACAACATAGTTTCAAAATTTCTACACCTGCAGCAATAAGAAACATGAACAGTTAGTTTCAAAGTTGCTTTGTGGTTCTTTTGGTTTTCAACTGAAATTATGTAGCCAAATTTGAAAGTTACTTAGATCAGTCTCTCTTCCCCTTTCAATGTGGTTACCTTATTCATTTGATATACTTAACAGTTTATTTTTTTCTGTTTGTATTCAATTTTAGGGTTTCTTCCTTCATCTTTATTAGTTATTTAAAATAATATTATTTAACATGAGTCTAAGAGTTAAAATACATAGAGAGGATATTTAGAGTGGTCTTTCCCTTCCTATCTATTCTGCTTTGTTCCTCCCACCTCCTATAGATAAGTGATTTCAATAGTTTCTGATATACTGTATTTCCTTTTGTAAATATCAGCAGATAAATTTATGATTTCTTATTTTGCTTTCATTTTACATGAAAGTAGTATATTGCACATTGGTGGGTCTATCAAATGGAGACAGTTTTGTCCCCTGGAGGATAATATTTGAAAACTATTTTTGTCTCTGCCACAGTGGATGCTACTAACATCTAGTCATCTAGTGGGTAGAGACCAAATGTGCTATTAAACGTCCTATAATACACAAGATGTACCTCAGTAACAAAGAATTATCTGGTTTAATATATCCATAATACCACTGTTGAGAAATTCTGCTATATATCTACTTTGTATTTTGTCTTTCAACTTAATATATCATAGAAATCACTATATCAATTCATAGAGATCTTCCACATCCAGTTTTATAGCTGAATGGTACAGGTACTATTGTTTATTTAATCAGTCTCTTTTGTATATGCATTTAGGTTTTCTCAGTATTTTGCAATTTCAAATAATGCTGTAACGGATAACTTTACATACTTTTTTGTTCTTGGTGGTACACTTTTGAAAGTATATTTTTAGAATAAAGTCCTAGAGGTACATCAAACACCAGATGATATATTGGTTTGCCAAATCCTCCCCAAAGGCTTGTACCATTTTGCATTTTCATGATTGTAAGAAAGTACCTGTCTCTCCATAGACTTGCCAGTTGAGTAAATTGTCAAGTTTTTGAACTTCTACTAATCTGATAAGTAAGAAGCTAAGTATATTGTTAATTTGCATTTCTCTTATTTTGAGTATCTTTTAAATGTTTTGTTTGTTCATAATGTCAAAGCCTCAAATTTTATAATTTTTAACCCAAATAGTTTTAGATGAAATACAGAAGCAACATTTATAAAATATAACAGAACACATAGAAACTTACAATACCATATGTAAAATCGATAGCCAATGGGAATTTGCTGTATGACCCAGGGAGCTCAAACAGGGGCTCTGTGACAATCTAGAAGCGTGGGATGGGGAGGGAAATTAAGGAGGGAGGAGATATGAATGTACCTATGGCTGATGTTTGAAAGAAAATAACAAAACTCTGTAAAGCAATTATCCTTCAGTTAAAAAGTAAATAAAGTGGCAAATAATAATAATATATCTTATAGTACTATCCTACAGGTATGTCTTTATAGAGACATAAATCTTATTTGGATGGAATAATCAAAATGTGCTGGGAAACTGTTACCCAAGTTTTTCACTGATTGAATCAGATCCCCTAAACAGAATCCTTGTCCTCTTGGAAAGGACTTGCCTTTTCAAAGTATTTTGAAGAATTAAATTCAGAGTATAAAACAAACAAACAAAAAAAAGCCAGAACAAGCATGTATTTCTGTGCTGAAAATATCCAAGTATTTCTTGTAGAAACTTTTCTTGTGGCATGTCTCAATATGTTTTTTCACATGAATAAAACATCATATTGTCCTGCCACATCTGAGAGAGAATACTTATCACCAGGTAATAAATATAATCCTAGATATAGAGTATTTAAAGACTTCTTTAGAGTTTTCAGGGTACTAGGATGTCACAATAAGTAAACTAAACTGATTTTGCCTCGGATTCTTGTGTTTTACAGGCCATACATGTCTCTTGGAAGTCTTCGAGATCAAGTAATTTATCCAGATTCAGTGGATGACATGCATGATAAAGGCTATACAGACCATGATCTAGATTGTATTCTACACAGTGTTCATCTCTATCATATAGTTCAAAGAGAAGGAGGTAAAGTCTATAATTCATGGCTTTTTTTCATGTATTTAACATAACTTACAAAAATTAAGTTGGGTTTAATTTTGATATATGCTGTTGTTGGAACATAAGCACACAAGCAAAGATGGAGTTTATAGCTTTTCTTGCTTTTACATTGTTAACTTGCTGTTTTCTGTTTATGCTATATTTCGTGCAGCAAACTAAGCTTTTTCCTAAGTCCACAGCTAGCATTTGAAGATTTTTTTCATATTTGGATGAACATGTGTTCCTGAAGCCATAGTCAATCTAAATGTATGTAAGGTTCATGACAGAAATATTCTCCTGTTAATCCCTCAGCTTACATTAAATATAATAACTTGAGAAGTAGGTGTCACAGAACTTTTTATTTTCAGACCAACAGTCTTACAATACATTTTTCTTTCTCTACAGCAACACATAGAGAATTAGATAAAACATAAAAACTTCTGTTTGGTAGTTTTTCAGCATAAAACATACTTTGAAAAGGTAAGAATAAGAGTTATACATATCAGCTCAAGAAAGAATTACTTTCAGAACACAGAAATAACTTGATAACATATAATTTGATAGCCTAAGAAAATTACTGAAATAGCAAGCTAGAATTCTAGGTTTAATTTTTGCATGTGTTTTATGTTTTACTTTTCTAGTCCACTTACATAATCAAAAGAAGCAGGGTAGTACAGTAATTAAGAATGTAGGCTTTGAAATCAGAATTCTGGAGTCAAATCTTTAATAACTCTGTTCTCTGTACCTTTGTATCTTCACCTGTAAAATGGAAATAAATACCTTAATACCTTATAAAGATGCTGTGAAGATTTAATAAGATTTTATTTAAACTATTTAGAACAGTGATACATAGTAAATTCACAGTAATCAGTTACTAAAGGTAATAGAGCTAGGTGTAATATTGATACAAAGATATTTTATCTTTGTGTGATGGTGCTTGATATTTTACATATTTTGTATCTATTATTTCATTTGATACAATAAAAAAACAATGTAGGGAAAAGAGGTAATATTACATTATTGTATTTATATATGATATATATCATTTTAGAATATAATACATATTCATAAATATGTATAATATTTATACATATATCATAATATCATAATTCATAAGTGCTATAAATATGGAAAGCAGGTTGTCTTTTTGTGTCATATGGTCAACTTCTTCTCAGTTTTAAAACAGTATGGCAAAATAGCAACTACCTATTAATTTGGGGTAAGTTATTTGGATAAGTTTGAAATCTAACAATCTGAATAGAAATTTATAATAATTTTTGACATATTCTATTCTTTTAGACGTTATCAAGAAATTCTAGAACTAGTTTTAAGAATTTTTCAACCTTAAAAATATATGATAGTAGTTGTTTTAGTTCATTGAGTGCTCACTCTGCAGAATATAACGTGTTACTCAGTTTACACTATTATCTTATTTAATATTTGTAGCTGCCCAATGATGTGGATTTTACTAACCCCACTTTTACAGATGAAAATCAGAAGTTTAGCAGTTTCCCCAGGGGCCCTCAGCAAGTGGTGGAACAAGGATTCCAACACAGATGAGACTTGGATGTCAGTGTTCTATATAAGATATGCAACTGTGCTATGCTATCTCAACATCTTAGCTACTAATAAGGCTTGTTATATCCTTATACATAAAAACGCTAAGGAAATCCACTTTACTTGCCTAGTCCTTAAAACATGAAACATTTTTAAGCAAAGCAAGAAAACAAATTTGCAAGGACATCACTTACTCTGGAAGAAGCCTGATGAAGTTCTAGTAAGACTATTAATGATTTGAAGCAACACTAGTTCCAACACTTAAAAGAAATTTGCTTAGAGAAATTCTTTACTTTAGTATAAGCTTCCCTGGTGGCTCAGAAGTTAAAGCATCTGCCTCCGATACAGGAGACCCGGGTTCAATCCCTGGGTCGGGGGTCGGGAAGATCCCCTGGAGAAGGAAATGGTAACCCACTCCAGTATTCTTGCCTAGAGAATCCCATGGACAAAGAAGCCTGGTAGGCTACAGTCCACGGGGTCGCAAAGAGTCGGACTTGACTGAGCGACTTCACTTCACTAGTATAAGATAGATTTTAAAACTACGTTTTATTCTGTCAAATTACAAAATAGAAAGATGTAGAATTGTTAACAAATAGATGTGAGCTAAAGCAGTTTGTACGTCTTCAGGAAGCAAGAAAACTTCACTTCTTAGCTGACTTAGTCTCACTGTTTCAGCATCAGAAGAAGTATGATGACTCAGAGTTTTGATTTGTATGTTCTGTGATCAAGATAGATTGCCTGTTAAAGCTTTTGGGTTTATTGAAACAATGAACATAATTTATTTGAATACATAAAATTTAAGGATTTTTTGACCCAAATACTTTTGTCTTGTGCCTTCTTATTTCAAGGAAGGAGCTATTTTTTTAAGCCCAGAATATTTCTCCTCTATGTAGCACTCTAAACCTATTTTTTCAAATCCTCACTTATGTTTCATAAATGTTATAAAAGTCATAGAGGAAATTTTATTTCAACAGTTTTCACTAGAAGCAAGAACTTTGAGTCACATTGGCACTTAAAGATTTTTTTCCCTAATATAAAATTATGTTTCTAAATAGATGGAAAATTCCTGGAAGTTTGCCCAGAAATGAACACTGGTCCCTTTTGGGGAGCATCATTGGGAAATAGGGAAAGTCTTTTCAATCCAGTGCACAAGAAATAATGAAATTCTAGTTCTCATTTCCTTTCCCTTTGACCAAGTTTATTTAGAAATTTTAGTAAAGTTGAAAATTCAGTTGAGAAATAATAAAGAAAGCAAAGGGCCTGGATTTTTTCCAAATGGGAAAATTAAACCTGGACTACTTGGGATTTGGTAATGTCCTAAGGGTGTATGTGTGTGTTTGTGCATGTGTATATTTGTGTGTGTGTGAGTACGTGTGAGAAAGTTTTGATAGCCATTTTCTTCTTTGAAAATCAGGATTTGCTTAGTCCACTCTGTTTTATGATATTCTCACTTTAGAAAAATATTTGATATGGCTGCCTTCCTAAGAGACCCAATGATTTTGTTTCTAAGTGACTTTTTTTTCTTATTACAAAATTAAGACGGGCCATACAGATAATATAAAGATAGTAATTTTTCAAATATTATAAAAATGTACATCTTAGAAAATAAAAGCCTCATAATTCTTTCCCAGAGATGAATAGGTTTATTTATAGAAATGCAATTATAATTTATAGGGCTTCCCAGGTGGCGCTAGTGGTAAAGAATCCACCTACCAATCCTGGAGACATAAGAGACACAAGTTTGATCCCTGGGTTGGGAAGATCCCTGGAGGAGAAAATGGCAACCCACTACAGTGCTCTTGCCTGAAAAATTCCATGGACCGAGAAGCCTGATGGGCTACAGTCCATGAGGTCACAAAGAATCAGACACAACTGACAACTGAGTACAATTATAATTTATATACATTTATGTGTTCTTACTTCTAATAAAAACTGTTGCAAAAAATTTTCTCTGTGACTTAATTTTATAACATTTGTGAAACATAAATGAGGTTTTGAAAAATAGGTTAAGAGTGCTACACAATGGAGAAATGTTCTGGACTTAAAAAATTTCCCCTTACTAGCTAAGAAGGCAAAAGAGAAAAGTATTCGGGTCAAAGGCAGCTTTAACTTTACATATTTAAATAAACTGTGTCCTTTTGTTCCACTGAACTCAAAGGTTTTAGCAAGCAATTGAAAATCTGCAGAAGTGCCTCATATCCCTGGTTCTTTCATATCTGCTGTTCTGCAGTTGTGTGTTAAACCAACCACAAACTATATAGTACCATAGTATTTACTATTGAAAAAAACATGTGTGTAAGTATTTTTCAGTTCAAATTTATGTTGTTTAAGGATGATCTGTATACAAACACACGATTTTGCAATATGGTTTTTCATATTAAAAACATTCTAGGTACATTTTTATCTCAGTATGTATTTTTTAAAAACTTTTATTGAAGTATAGTTGCTTTGGACATCCCAAGTGGTGTGAATTGTAAAGAACCTTCCTGTCAATCCAGGAGACATAAGAGACACAGGTTCGATCCCTGGGTTAGGAAGATCCCTGGAGGAGGGCATGGCAATCCACTCCAGTATTCTTGCCTAGAGAATCCCTTGGGCAGAGGAGCCTGGTGAGCTACAGTCCATAGGGTTGCAAAGAGTTGGATACAACTGAAGTAACTTAGCATGCATGCATGCATAGTTGCTTTACAATATTGTGTTTCTGCAAAGTGAATCATCTATATGTATACATATGTCTTTTTAGATTTCCTTCCCATACAGACTCACAGAACATTGACTTCCCTGTGCTACACAGTAGGTTCTCATTTTATACATAGTAATGTGCATATGTCAATCCCAACCCCAATCTCCCAGTTCATCCTGCCCTCCTTTCCCCCACTGATATCCATAAGATTGTTCTCTACATCTGTGTCCCCATTTCTGCTTTGCAAATAAGTTCATCTGTACCATTTTTCTAGATTCCACCTATAAGTGATATTACACGATATGTATTTTTCTCTTTCCAACTTACTTCATCGTATATGGCGGTCTCTAGGTCTCTTCACATCTCTGCAAATGGCACTGCTTTGTTCCTTTTTAAGACTACTATCCCATTGTAAATATGTGCAAGAATGTATCCATTCCTCTGTTGATGGACATTTAGGTTCCTTCCATGTCTTGGCTTTTGTAAATAGTGCTGCAATAAATACTAGGGTGCGTGTATCAATTTGAATTATAGTTTTCTCCAGATAAATGACTGGAGTGAGATTTCTTGGTCATATGGTAATTCTATTTTTATTTTTTTGAAAAACCTCCATATTGTTCTCCATAGTAGTTGTACCAATTTACTTTCCCACCAACGGTGTAGGAAGGTTTCTTTTTTCTCCATACCCTCTCTAGCATTTATTGTTTATAAATGTTTTCATGATGGTCTTTCTGATAAGTAATTATGATTTTTATTTCTCTAATAATTAGTGATGTTGAGTATCTTTTTATGTGCTTTTTGGCCATCTGTAGGTCTTCTTTGAAAAATGTCTATTTAGGTCTTCTACCCATTTTTTCATTGGATTGTTTCTTTTTATTATTGAGCTACATGAGCTATTTGTATATTTTGGAGATGAACCCCTTGTTGGTTGTTTTGTTTGCAAATATTTTCTCCTATTCTGAAGGTTGTCTTTTTGTTTTCTTTGTTGTTTCATTTACTGTGCAAAAGGTTATAAGTTTAATTAGATCTCATTTTGCTTATTTTTGTTTTTAGTTTCACTATTCTGGGAGATGGGTCCAAAAGATCTTTCTATGATTTATGTTAGAGAGTGTTCTGCTTATGATTTTCTCTAAGAGTTGTAAGTGCCCAGCCTTACATCTAGATCTTTTATCTATTTTGAGTTTATTTTTGTGTGTGGTATTAGGAAGTGTTCTCATTTCATTCTTTTACAGATAGCTGCCCAGTTTTCTCAGCACCACTTATTGAAGAGACTGTCTTTTTTCCATTGTATATTCTTGCCTCCTTTGTCATAAATTAGGTGAACATAGGTGTCTGGATTTATCTTTGGGCTTTATATCTTGTTACATTGATCCATATGTCTTTTTTGCCCCAGTACCATACTGTCTTGATTACTGTAGCTTTGGCGTATAGTCTGAAGTCAGAGAGCCTGATTCCTCCAGCTCTGTTTTTATTTTTTAAGATTGCTTTGGCTATTTGGGGTATTTTGTGTTTCCATACAAATTAAAACCTATTTTAATCTGATTCTGTGGAATAATATCATTGGTTATTTGATGGGGATTGCATTGAATCTGTGGATTGCTTTGGGTAGTATAATTATTTTTACAGTGTTGATTCTTCCAATCCAAGAACATGGCATATCTCTCCATCCATTTGTGTAATATTTGTTTCCTTTCATCAGTATCCTATAGTTTTCTGAATCAAGGTATTTTTCCTTCCTAGTTAGTTTTATCCCTAGATAGTTTCATCTTCATGATGCAGTGGTAAATGGAATTATTTTCTTAATTTCTCTTTCTGATCTTCTGTTAATGTATTGGAATGAAAGAGATTCCTGTGTGTTAATTTTGTCTGGTTTTGGTATCAGGGTGATAGTGGCCTCATAAAATTAGCTTGGGAGTGTCCCTCCCTCTGCAGTTTTTGGAAGAATTTGAGAAGGACGTGTTAGCTGGTCTCTAAAATAGAATTCACCTGTGATGTCATCTAGTCCTGGACTTTTGTTCCTTGGAAGATTTTAATCGCAGTTTCATTTCAATTGCATTACTCATGACTGGCCTGTTCATATTTTTGTTCAGTTAAAACATTTTTTAATATATTTATTTACTTATAGGGCTGCATTAGGTTTTAGCTGTGGCATGTAGGTTCTTTGCTGTGGTATATGGGTTTCTCTCTAGTTGTAGCGAGTGGGCTTAGTTCCTCTCTGGCTTGTGGGAATCATAGTTCTCCAAGGATCAATCCTGTATTCTCTGCTCTGGGGGAGATTTTTAACCACTGGATCACCAGGGAAATCTCTTTTCATATTTTCCATTTCTTCCTAGTTCAGTCTTAGAAAGTTATACCTTTCTAGAATTTGTCCATTTCTTCCAGGTTGTCCATTTTATTGGCATACATTGAGCTGGTCAAAAGTTCACTCAAATTCTTTCAGAAGATGTTACAGAAAGAGCCAAACAAACATTTTGGTCAACTTAGTAACTGCTTGTAGTAATCTCTTATGATCTTTTGTATTTCTTTGGTGTCAGCTGTAACATCTCCTTTTCCATGTCTGATTTTATTGATTTGAGTCCTCTCCCTTTTTTTTTCTTAAGGAGTCTGGCTAATGGTTTAAATCAATTTTGCTTATCTTCTCAAAGAACCAATTTTTAGTTTCATTGGTTTTTGCTATTCTCTGTTTTATAATATTTCATTTATTTTTGCTCTGATTTTTATTATTTCTTTCCTTCTACTTGCGGAGGGCGCTCCGCAGAAAGAGCGGAGGCAGTGGAACTTCCCTCAGCAAAGCCAAGGGGTTCCTGAGGAGAGGTGAGCCTGCTGTCCGCCAACCCAGCCCCTCAGCGAGCGAGAGACAATCAGACACGACAGGGGTTCCGTCGAAGCAGTTCCGCTTTATTGTTGCAAACTCCCAACTTATATAGACAAACAGGAGGGTTTTAGGAGGGACTTTCCATAGTTGCACCGATCACATTAAAGGTCAAATTGTCACCTTCATTATAACAGGAGTCTATAGAGATCACACACTGTCTATGTGCACAGAAATCAAGAGAGCCAATTAAAAACTTAGGTTTTCGACCGCAAAGCTAGCCCCTTTGTTTTTAAGGTTTCCCATTTAGGGCCCCACACTACTAACTTTTGGTTTTGTTTGTTCTTATTTCTCTAGTTGTATTTGGTACAAGTTGTGTTACTTGATATTTTTCTTGAGATGGATTGTATTGCTATAAACTTCCCTCTTAGAACTGTGCTGCTTTCCATAGGCTTTGGGTCATCATGTTTAGTTTTCAACTGTTTCTAGATATTTTTTTATTTCCTTTTGATTTCTCCAGTTATCATAGGTTGTTTAGTAGCACATTGTTTAGCCTCCACTTGTTTGTGTTTTTTATAGTTCCTCCCCCCATATTTGCTTTCTAACCTCATAGCATTGTTTCAGAAAAGATACCTGATACAGTATCAGTTTTCTTAACTTTACTGAAGCTTGATTTGTGACCCAAGATGTGATCTATCCTAGAGAATGTTCCATGTGTTCTTAAAAAGAAAGTATATTCTGCTGTTTTCTGATGGAGTGTCCTGTATATATCAATTAAATCTATCTGGTCTAATGTTTCATTTAAGACTTATGTTTTCTTGTTCATTTTTTGTCTGGATGATCCATCCATTGGTATTAATCGTGTTCCTGTCAATTTCCCATTATATGGCTGTTAGCATTTGCTTTATGTATTGAGCTTCCTCTAGGTTGAGTGCATATTTACAATTGCTTTATCTTCTTCTTGGATTGATCCCTTGATTATTAGATAGCATCTTTCCTTGTCTTATTAACAGTCTTTGTTTTAAAGTCTATTTTGTCTGATGCGAGTATTGCTA
Organism: Nanger dama; assembly: GCA_917880005.1. Lineage (NCBI taxonomy): Eukaryota > Metazoa > Chordata > Mammalia > Artiodactyla > Bovidae > Nanger > Nanger dama. The sequence continues at coordinate 41,789,927 of CAKJTW010000002.1, forward strand.
CTTCAGCTTTTCTTTGCTTTCCATTTTTATGGAATATCTTTTTCCATCTCCTCACTTTCAGTCTGTATGTATCCCTAGGTCTGAAGTGGGTCTCTTGTAGATAGCAAATATATGGGTCTTGTTGTTTTATCCATTCAGCCAGTCTGTTTCTTCTGGTTGGAACATTATTCCATTTACATTTCAGATAATTATCAATATATATGTTCCTATTGCCATTTTCTTAATTGTTTGGGGTGTGGTTTTTTTTTTTTTTGTATGTCTTTTTCCTCTTTCCCTTCCTTTTTTGTTCTCCTTTCTAGTGTTTTTGCCTATAGAAGTTCCTTTAGCAGTTGTAAAGCTGGTTTGGAGGTGCTGAATGCTCTTAGCTTTTGTGTATCTGTAAAACTTTTGATGCTCTGTCAAATCTGAATGAGAGCTTCACTGGTTAGAGTATTCTTGGTTATAGGCTTTTCCTTTTTATCATTTTTAATATATCTTGCCACTCCCTTCTGACCTGCAGAGTTTCTGCTGAAAAATCAGCGGATAACTTTTTGGGGTTTCCTTGTATGTTATTTGTTGCTTTCCCTTGTTGCTTTTAATATTTTTTGTACTTAATTTTTGTTACTTTAATAATATGTCTCTCAGAGTGTTTCTCCTTGGGTTTATCCTTTATGCAACTCTTTTTGCTTTCTAGGGTTGGGTGACTATTGTGTCCCATGTTAGAAAAGTTCTTTACTGTGATCTCTTGAAATATTTTCTCAGACCCTTTTTCTTCTTCTTCTGGGACCTCTATAATTCAAATGTTCATGCATTTAATGTTGTTCCAGATGTCTCTGAGTTTATTCACATTTCTTTTCATTTTTTTATTATTATTATTAATTATTATTATTCTGTTCTACAGCAGAGATTTCTACCACTCTGTCTTCCAGGTCACTTATCCATTCTTTTGCCTCAGTTATTCTGTTATTGATTTATTCTAATGTATTTTTCATTTTCAGTTCCTGTCTTGTTCATTTCTGTTTATTTGTGTTTTAGTTCTTCTAGGGCTTTGCTAAACTTTTCTTATATCTTTTCAATCCATGCCTCCAGTCTGTTTCTAAGATCTTGGATCATCTTTACTATCATAATCTGAATTCTCTTTCAGATAGATTGCTGATCTCCTCTTCATTTAATTGTTCTTGTAGGTTTTAATCTTGCTCCTTCATCTGCAACATATCTCTTTGTTACCTCTCTTGTTTTCCCCCAAAGTTTTGTGTTTGTGATCTGCTCTGCAGTTCCTCTTGCTTCTGGTGTCTGTCCCCTGGTCGGTGAGGCTGATCCAGAGACTTATGCTGTTATCCTCTTAATGAGGGTTAGACTATTGTGGTGACCAGAGCCTGCCCTGGATATTGAGTGGGGCCTCCCCTTTGCTCTTTAGTTGTGACTGCCCTGTCATAGGTGGAGTCGGCTTCCTAGTTGTTTTAGCAGAAGCCCCAGGATTTGCTTCTTAGCTGTGTTTCTGATCTATGGTGCAAAGTAGGCAGGGTTGGAGCACTCCGTGCTGGGAGGGAAGCTACTGAGTATCCCTCCTTTAGAGCTACTCTTCTGTGGTGTACTCTGCTGTGTGATCTTTCACCCATTGTGCAGACCCTCCGATTATACTGATATTAGCATTGCCATGCTAGCATTTGACCCTGGTGTCTCTTAGAGACTTCTTTCACCAGGCCATCAGAGTAGATCCACTGAAGTCCAGCCCCAGGATTGCAGTAATCATGGATCTGGACCAGTTGTGGGTAGTAGGTGCTCAGTCGTGCTCAGTCATGTCTGTCTCTTTGTGACCCCATGGACTGTAGTCCACCAGGTTCTGCTGTCCATGGAATTTTTATGCAAGAATATGGAAGTAGATTGCTATTTCCTACTCCAGGGATCTTCCTGAGCAAGGGGCTAAACCCTCATCTCTTGCATCTCCTGCATTGGTAAGTAATTTCTTTATCAATGCACCATCTAGGAAGCTACCATGTGTTATAGGGGTAGCTCAGACTTTAGCCTGGCACAAGCTACCAAGTGTACATGCATGTTCAGTCACTTCAGTTGTGCCTGACTCTTGCAACCCTATGGACTATAGCCTGCTAGGCTCCTTTGTCCATGGAACTCTCCAGATAACACTACTGGAGTGGATTGTCCTGCTTCCAGGGGATCTTCTCAACCCAGGGATTGAACCCACTTTTATGTCTCCTGTATTGGCAGGTGGGTTCTTTACCACTAGTGCTGCACCTGCTAAAACTAGGTCTGTCTTGGCTGTGGGAGCACTTATCTGTTCAGATGTTTTGTAGGTTCTGAGTTTTTACCAAGCTATTTGTGACAGTTTCAATTTGTGCATCTGCAAGAAAAAAATTTTACCTTTTCTTCTTAAATTGAATGGCCCATGGGACTTAGCTGTGGTTTTAGCTCCACCTCTGAATGTAAGTTGCACACAGGGATCTACTCCCAAGGCTGCCCTGGAACACTTTGGTCTGCCCCAGTGAGGACAGGGCCCAGAGGTGGCACAGCTGCCAGCATCATGGGAGGCAACAGGTGCAAGAGGTCGGAAGTTGTAAGAGATCTGGCCCAGTCACAGGTTCACAGCGAACCTAATGGCCATGATGTGGGAGATCCAGCCCTGGTGGGAGCCTTTCTTACCATCTGGTGGCAGGCACATGAGGGTTAGCCCTGGGTGATCTTTCCAAGCAATCAGCAGGGGCCTTTCCTAGTTCCTAGCAGCAGGTTAGCTGGGGCCAGCCCTGGCAGGGACTTTTCCTAGCATTTGGCCACAGGTACAAAAGAATTAGCCCTGGTAGGAGCCTTTTCTAGTGCCTAGTGGCAGGCATGAGACAGCTGACTCTGGCTGGGTATAAGTAGGGGCTGACAGGAGAGAGGCTGCAGACAGCTCCACTCCCTACATGTCACTTAACAATGACTCCTTGCTTCTGTGGTAGTCCAGGTTTCCTCCACAAGTATTCCCAGTTGTGGTTTTTCTCATTCCCATCCCTTCAGGCTGTCCTGTCTACTTGCATCCAGCAGCAGTTCTCTCCTCAGCTTTTCTCTCATTGCCTATGTTCCAGCACCCAATGCCCATGCACACTGACAGACACAATTTCAGGCTCGGAGGTACAGGGCTGTGGCATAGGCCATCTATGTAGGTCTCACTTTGTCCTGCCTGCCATAGACCAGCTGTTTCACTCCCCTCCGACAGGCCCAGATGATTTCCTTCTGTCCCAACCAATCTGCCCCTCCACAAGGGGGATTCCCTGCATGCAGGAACTTCTCAGCTTCTTCAGATCTCCCACCTAGAAGCAGATCCTATCCCACTTCCTGTCATCTTCTTTTTCCCTTCTTTCTTTTGTCTTACATGTTTCCACATGGATCTTTCTTGTCCTTTCCAGTGTCCAAGGTCTTCTCCTAGTGTTCAGCCAGTGCTCTGTGAGAACTGTTCCATCTATAGCTGTATTCTTGATGCATCTATGGGGAGAGATGAACTCCTTGTCCTCCTACTTCTCTGCCATCTTGCTTTTCCCTATACTAGTATGTATTGATCTAACCTTTTTGTAATCTAACCTATTTTTTTAGAAAACAGAAGACTTGCTTTTGAATAAATAACCAACAGAAAGTATTTACGATGTTACAGCTACATATAAATCCTAGCTCTAATATATAATTGTATAAATTTTGATATATGAATTTCAGTTTATCTACTTATAAAATAACACTAATAATAGACACCTCATAAGGTTGTGAAATATGCAATGAAAATTGTGAAAAATACAACTCATATAAAGTGCCAGGCTGATGGAAGCCATTTAAATAAGCTCCTTTCATATCTTTTGTAGACTTTGTAATGTGCGTGTGTGCTCAGTCACTTCAGTTATATCCTACTCTTTGCAACCCCGTGGACTGTATCCTGCTAAGCTCTTTTGTCCATGGGATTCTCAGGCAAGAATACTGGAATAGGTTGCCATCCCCTCTTCCAGGGGATCTTCCAGACCCAGGGATCAAACCTTGGTCTCTTGCACTGCAGGCAGATTCTTTACCCACTGAGCCACCCCGGAAGCCCAGACTTTGTAATAGACCTATGCAAATTTGTTGGCCTTTTTCCCATCCCCCTGCAAAAGAAGTCTAAGTATACCAACTCTTTGGAGACATTAAAAATAAACACCTTTTCAAAGTGTCAATATTTAGAATTTTTAGAATATGTTCTGTCAATATAAGTAATTATTACCATTAAAAATATCAAATCTAAGACCAAGTGCTTAAACATAAGGCACTCTGGTATATCCAGGCATATGTTTTGTGAAATAGCAAGTTCTTTGTGAAATAGCTTAAACTTGCTAGGAATCACTTGTCTAGGTAAAAACTGTAAAAGATGCTTTATAAAATATGTATTTTTATATATTTTAAAGGATGGGATGCTATTATGGACTGGAAAGATGTCTTATCAGGAGGGGAAAAGCAAAGAATGGGCATGGCTCGCATGTTTTATCATAGGTAAGTGTATTATACTCAAGTTATGATTGATACTATTCTATTGTTGTAATAAAAAATGTTCAGATAGGATCCCTTGTTCTCATTTGGTTTAAAAATATATTTCTGAAAAGCTAGTGTTTAGAATTTATAGTATTTAAATTTCTTAGGTTGTTTTTTAATATGACAGAAATCTCTAAGTATTTGTTCTATTTATTTTATGTTAAGTAATGTTAGATGACAAAATTAAATTTTTATGTGTGCTAAGTTTGAAAGTGGGATTATTACTAATTTTAAAATGTGAAGAATAGATAACCACTATTATGCTGTTGTGAACACAGTAGGTAGACATTCAGTGAAAGTGAAAGTCATTCAGTTGTGTCCAACTCTTTGCAACCCCATAGACTGTAGCCCTCCAGGCTCCTCGGTCTGTGGAATTCTCCAGGCCAGAATACTGGAGTAGGTAACTGTTCTCCTCTTCAGGGGATCTTCCCAACCCAGGGATCGGACCCAGATCTTCTGCATTGCAGGCAGATTCTTTACTATTTGAGCCATCAGGGAAGCCCAGATATTCAGTAATACTTCTCAATTAAATTATTAAATTAAAACTAAATTAAATTTCTAATCAGTCAGTGGCCATTAAAGCTTAGTAGTGTTCTTGAGAGGAGGCATATCTAATGGAAAAAGGAACCAACCAGCATAAGTCTTAATGGACTGAGAAATAAAGAGATGCAGGAAATAATTTATCTTGATAAAACTTTTCTATTTCTAACCAGCTTCATAGCCTTTTGGTTCAAAGTATCAAGCACAAGACACTGGAAAGAAATATTGAAACTATTATAATGTGTTTCTTTTTTTTATCCTATTCTGTGAAAAATAAATTCCCATTTTAATATTAGGCTTCTGGCAATGAGAACCTAAGTTGTTACTTTCAATACTTATATCTTGGGCAATAAAGTTATGTACATGGATGGCTGAGTGGACCATAAGCTGGGGCACATGCAATACTCTTGAAGAAGTTGCAGTGGAAGCAATAAAACTTCTGTGGGGAACTTCTAAAAGCTGATAAAAATGCAAAAAAAAAGAGTAAGCCTCATTAAACACTTAGCTATCAATTTTTAGAAATCTTTTATTATGGGAAAGTCATTAAAAGTTCATCAAAAAGAGAATATTGTAAGATGAACCCTATATTCCCATCACACTGATTCAACAAGTCTAATATTTTTACAGCACTTGATTTATCTATTTTTTTATATAAAGCATTGTGAAACAAATCCAAAATCATGGCATTTTCCATGAAATATTTTGACATCAGTCTTTGAAATACTAGGATATTTTCTTACATTAGATACCATAATCATCATTATTGACAATAATCATTTAAAATTATTTCATACATGGTTCATATCCAATTTCCCTGATTGTCTCAAAATATCTTTTTATACTTGGTTTGTTCAAACCAAGATCCAAACAACTTTTATGTATTGAATTTTGTTGTTATATATCTCTTTTAATTTAAAGAGTTGTTTCTTCTCCCTGCCTCTGTGCCCCTCCCATCTTTTATGCTATTGACTTGTTGAAGAAACTTAGTCAGTTGTCCTTTAAGAATGTTGTCATTTCAAGATTGATCTGATTGATCCCTCTTGAGATTCCTTTACCTCTTTCCTCAATCTACTATTTTTCTTATAAACTGGAAATTAGAGCTAAAAACTTGATTATATTTAGGTTCAGCCTTTTTGGTAAGAATATAACATGTAATATTTATCACTGAAAAAATAATGTATAGTTTAAAAACTTTATTAAATATAAGTATGTGTTTATATTATAGAAGTAGAAAATTTAGATGAGTAAAAAGAAAAATTCTGTTTAACTACTTGTAGCACATAAAATTTTAGTATAGTTTTTTCTCTATTCTAGTATATAAAAGTTGGTTGTTATTTTTAACTTTTTAATATGTAACTATTTTCATAAAGTATAGTACATTTTATATACTTCTTTTTTTTTTTTTTGGCCATACCACGTGGCTTGTAGAATCTTAGTTCCCTGACCAGGGATTGAATGCAGGCCCCAGCAGTGAAAGCACTGAGTCCGAAAAACTGGACCACAAAACTGGACCACAACGGGGAATTCCCTGTATCCCTCTTTTTATTTCGTATCCTATTATGTGTATTACTATGTAATAGCTAGCCAAGGTTTGTTTATTATTATTATAATTATTATAATATTTATGTACCAAATACATAAATGTATTTCAGTATTCAATTCAATGAATTCTGATAAATGTATATAAATTTATAATCAATATCCCAATTAAGATAAAGAATGATTCTATCACCCCAGAAAGTCCCTCATGCCCCTTTCCAGTCAAATCTTTCCATAGACTATAATTTCTGTTTCCATTTCTAATGAATAAATTAGTTCTCTAGTTCTACAACTTCAGCAAGAGAGTTCCAGAAAAACATCTATTTCTGCTTTATTGACTATTCCAAAGCCTTTGACTGTGTGGATCACAATGAACAGTGGAAAATTCTGAAAGAGATGGGAATAACAGACCACCTAACCTGCCTCTTGAGAAATCTGTATGCAGGTCAGGAAGTAACAGTTAGAACTGGACATGGAACAACAGACTGGTTCCAAACAGGAAAAGGAGTACGTCAAGGCTGTATACTGTCACCCTGCTTATTTAACTTCTATGCAGAGTACATCATGAGAAACGCTGGACTGGAGGAAACGCAAGCTGGAATCAAGATTGCTGGGAGAAATCTCAATCACCTCAGATATGCAGATGACACCACCCTTATGGCAGAAAGTGAAGAGGAACTAAAAAGCCTCTTGATGAAAGTGAAAGAGGAGAGTGAAAAAGTTGGCCTAAAGCTCAACATTCAGAAAACAAAGATTATGGCATCCGGTCCCATCACTTCATGGGAAATAGATGGGGAAACAGTGGAAACAGTATCAGACTTTATTTTTTTGGGCTCCAAAATCACTGCAGATGGTGACTGCTGCCATGAAATTAAAAGACGCTTACTCCTTGGAAGAAAAGTTATGACCAACCTAGATAGTATATTCAAAAGCAGAGACATTACTTTGGCGACTAAGGTCCATCTAGTCAAGGCTATGGTTTTTCCTGTGGTCATGTATGGATGTGAGAGTTGGACTGTGAAGAAAGCTGAGCCCCAAAGAATTGATGCTTTTGAACTGTGGTGTTGGAGAAGACTCTTGGGAGTCCCTTGGACTGCAAGGAGATCCAACCAGTCCATTCTGAAGGAGATCAGCCCTGGGATTTCTTTTGAAGGAACGACGCTAAAGCTGAAACTCCAGTACTTTGGCCACGTCATGAGAAGATTGACTCATTGGAAAAGACTCTGATGCTGAGAGGGATTGGGGGTAGGAGGAGAAGGGGACAACAGAGGATGAGATAGCTGGATGGCATCACTGACTCAATGGACGTGAGTCTGAGTGAACTCCGGGAGATGGTGATGGACAGGGAGGCCTGGTGTGCTGCGATTCATGGTGTCGCAAAGAGTCGGACACGTCTGATCGACTGAACTGAACTGAACTGAACTACAACTTCATATAAATTAATCATATGTGTGTGTTTGTCGCTCAGTAATGTCCGACTCTTTGCAACCCCGTGGGCTGTAGCTCACTAGCCTCCTCTCTCCATGGAATTCTCCAGGCAAGAATCCTGGAGTGGGTTGCCATTCCATCCTTCAGGGGGTCTTCCCAACCCAGGGATCAAACCTAGGTCTCCCACATTGTGGGCAGATTCTTTACTGTCTGAGCCACCAGGGAAGCCCCCAAATTAAATCATACACTATGTATTATTTTATGTTATAGCTGGAGTTTATAAATGAGAAAAATGTTGTGTAATAAGATGGTATTCTAATAACATACATAGTTAGTTCAAGGATAAGGCAAACTAAAAATATAAACCAAAATTTTCAAACTCTGAATTTTTAGTGAAGTATATTTTACAATGACTGTTTTGAGATAATGTGATGAGATTCAAGAGTAAATTTTGTAGTATGAAATTTATGACTAGCTGTTAACCACTATTATCTTGAATCTGTTTGTGCCTTGTCCATAAATATTCACTAATATGATCCCCTGTATGATCCCATTTTCCTGTATGGAAAAGACTCTGATGCTGGGAGGGATTGGGGGCAGGAGGAGAAGGGGACGACAGAGGATAAGATGGCTGGATGGCATCACTGACTCAATGGATGTGAGTCTGAGTGAACTCTGGGAGTTGGTGATGGACAGGGAGGCCTGGTGTGCTGCAATTCATGGGGTCACAAAGAGTCGGACACAACTGAGCGACTGAACTGAACTGATAGTTGGTGAAATGTGACATGATGGTGGTTTTCTTCCTCAGTCCTGTCCGACTATTGCAATCCCATGGACTGTAACCTGCCAGGCCCCTCTGTCCATGGGATTTTCCAGGCAAGAATACTGGAGTGGGTTGCCATTTGCTTCTCTAGTTGAATCTTCCCAACCCAGGTCTCCTGCGTTGCAGGCAGTTTCTTTACCAACTGAACTACAATTGAAGCCTGAAATGTAAAATGATGGAACGTCATTTGTGGCTGTAAATTTCTCATTATGTCAGTATGTTAATAAGATAAAAAGCAAGTGGCATTAATAAAAGATGCTAACGTAAAGAGATTTTTAAGTGCTTATAATTAAATACTTGATAACTCTTGTATCTAAAATACTTTGGGTATAAAATGATACTCAATAAAAAATACTAAAGCCAGTGAAGGACCTCCACTGTTGGTGGAAATATAAGTTGGTGCAGCTACTGTGGAAAACAATGTGAACGTCCCTTAGAAAACTAAAACTAAAATTACCATATGGGCCAGCAATTGCACTGCTGGGCATATATATGTACAAAACTGATATGCAAAAAGACACACACCCCAGTATTCATAGCAGCGCTGGTCACAGTAACCCAGACATGGAAACAACCTAAATGTCCATCTACAGATGAAAGGATAAAGACTTCCCTGGTGGCTCAGATGGTAAAGTGTCTGCCTGCAATACGGGAAACCCAGGTTCAGTCCTTGGGTTGGGAAGATCTCCTGGAGAAGGAAATGGCAATCCACTCCAGTATTCCTGCTTGAAGAATCCCAGGGATGGAGGAGCCTGGTAGGCTACAGTCCATGGGGTTGCAAAGAGTTGGACATGACTGAGTTACTTCACTTCTTCACTTCACATCTATACAATGGAATACTTCTCAGCCATAAAAAAGAGAGAGAGAGAGAGAAATATGCCATTTGCAGCAACACAGATGCAACTAGAGGTTATCATACTAAATGAAGTAAGTCGGAAAGAGAAAGCAAATACCATATGAGGTCATTCATATGTGGAATCTAAAAGATGACACAAATAAACCAATCTATGAAGCAGAAACGTATTCATTAACAGAGAGAACAGATTAGTGCTTGCTAGGAGAGATTTGTGGGGACAGACTAAGTAAAAGGTGGGGGTTAGCAGATGTGAGCTTTTATACATATAATGGATAAACAAGAGGGTCCTACTGTGTGGCAAAAGGAACTATGTTCACTATCCTATGATAAGCCATAATGGAGAAGAATATAAAAAGAATATATGTATACTATTTTATTATAGTTGATTTACAATGTTATATTAATTACTCCTGTACAACAAAGTGATTCAGCTATATATGTATATCTACATGTATGTATATACGGATATATATGTATATCTACATGTATGTATATACGGATATATATGTATATCTACATGTATGTATATATACATATATCTGAATTATATATGTATAATATATTCAGATACATATATCTGAATATATATGTATCAATCCACTCCAGTATTCTTGCCTGGGAAATCCCATGGACAGAGGACCCTTGTTACAGTCCATGGGGTCACAAAGAGTCAGATATGACTAAGCAACTAAACACACACACATATATGTATATGTATATACATATATATGTCTGAATCACCTTGCTATATAGGAGTAATTAATGTAACATTGTAAATCAACTTAAAAAATTTAAAAACCCAGTGAAGGAAAAGCATAATAATGAAAAATTGTCTCCCTTCTTTCTCAAAGGATTAATAAGAAGATTTGAATTATAATGAGAAAGACTTGAGCTAACAACTAAAGTGGAGAACTTTAGCAAGGAGAATTATGTGTCAAAATCAGTCTTTTTGAGAGGATTTTAATTTTAATGTTTAAAAATGATTGGAAAAGTCCCATCTTATAGATCCTTCTTAAGCCTCCTCTTTTGATGATGCACCCAAAGAAAAATCTGAGAAACAGTGTTATCTAATGTTTTACTTAGTTATATCAGTTTCAGCTTACAGTCACTGCTTAATATATTTGCATGTGTGTACTCATGCATGCACGTGCACGCGCGCACACACACACACACACACACACACACACACACACACACACACACCACAAAACCAGCCCTACCAAGGAAACAAAATATCTTACATCTGCTAGGCTAGGAGCTTCTATGACAACAGAGTGTAAGAAATATACGTTTTTTCTAGTTCTAAAATGGCATCTCATCTGTCTACCTCAAAGCACTCTAAAAAATAAAACACAATGCAATAACTTATTACTAAAAATAGTTATACAAAAAAATAAAATTTTATCCCAAACCTCTCTGTTTTATACTTCCTTTTATCCTCTATCATTTTTACTTAAAAAATCATCCACAAACAGAAATAAACTCTGAGACAAATAATTCTTAATACTTTAACCTGAACAATAACCAAAAGCTAACCAGTTAAACCACTACTGTTGTCAAGGGAAATTGCAGTGATCTTTATTTCTTTGTGTGGAGAGCTGTTATTAAAATCAAATGTAGTGTTAAAGTTGGGTTTGACTCCTGTATCTCTTATCCTTACATTTAGTTATTTTTGGCTATGCGGGTCATTGGTGCTGCATGAGGGCTTTCCCTGGCTGTGGTGAGCAGGAGCTCCCTTTGTTGCAGTGCAGGGACTTCTCATTATGATGGCTGCTCTTGTTGCAGAGCACAGGCTCTAGGCACATGGGCTTCCGGAGTGCAGGCTCAGCAGTTGTGGCGTATGGGCTTGCTGCTCCATGGCATGTGGGAGCCTCCTGGACCAGGGATCAAACCAGTGTCCCTTGCATTGCAAGGTGGACTGTTAACCACTGGACCACCAGGGAAGCCCTCTATTATCCTTGACAGGCACCCCCTCTGCCCCACAATAGGAAACAGGATCTTATTAATAAACAGTCCATCAAATTACTAGGAAAACAGTTTGAAGTGCCAAATATTTTTGCTGAATGAGAAATTACTACTGGTTTCAATTTTTATCTTTTCTTTATCATTTTATTTTATTCTTTTACAGTGTATTTTTTCCTGAAGCATGGTTGATTTACAATGTTGTATTAATTACTCCTGTACAGCAAAATGATTCAGTTATACATAAATGTGTGTGTGTCTATATATATTCTATTTTTAAAAATTAATCTTCATTTTATGGTTTGTCATATGATACTGAATATAGTTCTCTTACTATACAGTAGAATCTTCTGTTTATCCTTTTCATGTATAACAGCTTACATCTGCTTAACCCCAACCTCTCACGTCGTCCCTCCCCCATCCTTCCCTTTGGCAACCATAAACAAGTTCTTTATGTCCATGAGTCTGTATTTCACAGATAGGTTCATGTTCCTATAAAATATAATAGCAAATAGTATTTGTCTTTCTCTGGCTGTCTTTACTTAGTATGATAATCTCTGGTTGCATCCATGTTGCTGAAAATAGCATTACTTCATTATTTTTTTATGGCTCAGTACTATTTCATTTTGTGGAACACACCAAATCTTCTTTATCCATTCATCTGTCGCTATTCATTTAGGTTGCTTCCATGTCTTGGATATTGTACATAGTGCTGCTTTGATCATAAGAGTGCATGTATCTTTTCAAATTATAGCTTTATCTAGGTATACGCCCAGGATTGGGATCACTGGATCATATGTGCTTCCCTGGTTGCTCAGACCATAAAAATCTGTCTGTAGTATGGGAGACCTGGGTTTGAGCCCTGGGTCAAGAAGATCCCGTGGAGAAGGGAATGGCAACCCACTCCAGTATTCTCGCCTGGAGAATTCCATGGACAGAAGAGCCTGGCAGGCTGCAGTCCATGAAATTGCAAAGAATCAAAAATGACTGAGCAACTAATACACATACACAGAAGCTCTAATTTTAGCTTTTGAGTAATCTTAATATTGTTTTCCATCGTCACTGTACCAGTTTACATTCCTACCAGCAGTATAAGTAAGATGTTTGCATTTTTCTTCACACTGTCTCCAGCATTTATTATTTGAAGACTTTTTCATGATAGCTATTCTGACTGATGTGAGTTGGTACCTCATCGCAGTTTTGACTTACATTTCTCTAATAATTAGAGATAATGAGCCTCTTTCCATGTACCTATTGACCGTGGGTATGTCTTCTTTGGAGAATTATCTGTTTATGTCTTCTGCCCATTTTTTGGTTGGGTTATTTTTTGTTATTGAATCATAGGAGTTGTTTGTGTGTTTTAGAAACTAAGCCTTTGTCAGTCGTATCATTTACAAAGACTTTTCTCCCAGTCCATAGATTGTCTTTTAATTTTGCTTATGTTTTCCTTTGCCATGCAAAAGCTTACAAGTTTGATCAGGTCTCATTTGTTTATTTTTGCTTTTATTTCTATTGTTTTGGGAGACTGACTTAAGAAAACATTGATTTATGTCAGAGAATGTTTTGTCTGTGTTCTCTACTAAAAGTTTTGTGGTGTCTTGTCTTGTATTTAACTCTTTAAGCCATTTTGAGTCTGTTTCTGCATGTGGTGTGAGGGTGTGTTCCAATTTTATTAATTTATGTATGGCTGTCCAACTTTCCCAATACCACTTGCTGAAGAGACTATATTTTCCCCATTGTGTATTTTTGCCACCTTTGTCAAAGATTATCCATAGATATGTGAGTTTATTTTTGGCTCTCTTCTGTTCCATTGACAGAAGGAAGACAGAAAGGAAAAAATGATAAAGAGCTAGAGGGTGAAAATGAAAGGAAGAGAGTAAACAGAAGTATATGGTGGCAAATGTCAGGTGCCTCTGATGGTAGTAGATAGTCATTTCCAGAGAATAATACTGAGCTAGTGAAAAAAACTGTTGAGTGCAATCAGAAAAATATATATAGATTTTTTTCCCAAAGAAAATAGTTGCAATGTTACCAGGTTAAGTGCCTGCTCTAAATTTGTCATATTAGCCATACTTACTTTTGCAGAGTCTTAGATCAACAAAATTCTATCAATAGTGATTAGGTATTTACATTACTGATAAAATTATCTCTTAATAAATGTTTGCAAACAGAATTGTGACATAATTGATAATTAGCTACTAAAATGTATTTTTCATGTAATTAGAACCTTGTCACCAAGAATGAACTGTCTTTTGCAGCAAGGTTCTTTCAGTGACCTGTCATCTTTCTTCTGCCTCATAGTCATGATTCACCAATCTGCAATAAGCTTATTGTATTATGAGCAAATATTTAAAAATCTATTTAAAATCTAAGAATGATATTAAATTCTATTACGAAGAAGGGGTAATGACCGCTTTTTTGCTTTATCATTTGTCATCTTAAACATGTCATTATTCTCTTTTCTCCTTTAAAGTTGTTAAGATTGCAGTTCATATTGCCAAATAAAGGTTTATAATTCAAAATGAAAATTATTAATTTATTTGTGCTTATTTTTAAGACCAAAATATGCATTGCTAGATGAATGCACCAGTGCTGTCAGCATTGATGTTGAAGGAAAGATATTTCAGGCTGCAAAAGAAGCTGGAATTTCCTTACTTTCTATAACACACAGGCCTTCACTTTGGTAAGTGTTTCCAATGCTCATTTATGATAAATGATTTTTCTTTTGTTTCTTAAGGAATGACTTTGCTAAACTTTTACCATAAAGCATAAGACATTTCAGTTATTTTCCACCTGCATTTCAGTTAAGGTTAAACTATGCCTAAGAGAGTGAAATCACTCTTAAGCTAAAAGTTGAAGTTCCTATACTTGATAACATATGACAGAAACTAGTGGTCTTTTCCATATGCTTTTCAAAATTGTATTTCTTTATTTTATTTCTGGCTGCACGAGGTCTTTGTTGTTGCACACGCGCTTTCCTTAGTTGCGGCAGGAGCTAAGCAGGGCCTACTTTCTAGTTGTGGTGTGCAGACTTCTCATTACAGTGGCTTCTGTTGTTGCAGAGCATGGGCTCCAAAGCGTGCGGGCTTCAGCAGCTGCTGCTCCCAAATCCAGTAATTGTGTGTGTGGCCTGCAGAGCACACAGGTTTAATTGTTCCACATCCTGTGCAATCTCTCTGGATCAGGAATTGAACCAGTATGCCCTGCATTAGCAGGTGGATTCTTAACCACTAGACAACCAAACAAGTCCTTTCGTATACTTTTGAGTAACTCTCTTTAGGTTTTAAGTTTCCAAAACTTTGACCTCCCAATGGGTGGGGGACCCTACCAACATTAAATTGAAAACTATGTCAAGGGAAAAATTAGAGTGTATAAATAGAGCTTTTTCTTTCCCCTTTGTTTTAAAAAAAAAAATGAACAGACATTTTTTGTAAATAATATTTCATAAAACCTAATGGAATTTTCTCTTTTAAAAAAAAGATCACCATTTTTATGTTTTTATTGATTCATCATCATCATAAGAGTCACTAATGTAGATTCAACACCTATTCTATTCCAAGCTTATTTTATTTAAGCCTAATAGCAACCTTATAGAGTATAGGTAGCCTAATTTTTCCCATTATACAGATGAAGAAACTGAGAGCTAGAAAATGAAGAACATAATTTTCTATGATCATATTCTCTATACCCTCCTCTATTGCACTACTTATAAGGAACTCAAAAGGTATCTCATGTATGATTCATAAAAAAATCTTTAATTCTCACTACATTCTACTGTCTACATTTGCATTTCTGTTTCATCAGTCAAAATCTTTTCCTTTGACATGTTAGTAGGTATATAGTGGACTACATGCTATGGCTTCCCTATTTCCCAAGGGACAGGCAGGATTCCTCCTCTCTCTCTGACTGGAGCATTCTCTAGCATGTGGCTGATCACATTTGTGCCGAAGCTGTCATTATGTACATGACTTCAAACCTAGACTAAATAGCAATCTTTAAGTTAATACTTAAAGCATTTCCAGCCCTTTACCTTATAGACAGTGTTTACTTTAAGACTGTGAGTAAGTTGAGTGTTCAGTTCAGATCAGATTTTATTTGTTCAAAGTTCTTTGAATTCTACTTTTGAGAGGATAATCTATTTCCTTTCAAATAGTAGATTTGAGAGGATAATCACTTTATTTAAACATTCAGACTTTTTATATTTTTCTTTCTCAAAGTTTACCTGAAAATAGAGAATTTCATGAAGTGATCTTTTCTATAGAATTTTGTAGTTTGTCTCTCTGTTGTTAAAAATATTAATCAGCATCTGGAGTGATAGGACCCTGATTTGCCAATCTCCCCAGAGGCAGTCTGGATCTGGTCCAGGATGAGTTAGAGTCCATGTTGATGAGTGATATCTATGACCTTCTCTTGGAGAGAACCAACAGGAATTGGTTTAATACGATTATGACATATGCCTGTGGAGCCAGACTTGTAGAACTCTTGAGTCCTTTCTAACACAGTCCTGGTGTTTTTCCAACCTCTATCAATGAGTTTATTATGCATTCTTGTCATTTAGTTCCTATTCAAGTAGCCTAAAGTGGCGTTGGAAGCATGTTTAGCTGGGGTTTTTTTTTTTTCATTTTAGAACAAAAAGGTTTTTGTTTTTGTTGTTTTTAAGACTTTTCTTTAAAACACAGTTTTAGATTCATAGGAAAATTCAACATACAGAAATATGCCCATACTCTCTGTTCCTGTACATGTATAGCCTCCTCCATGATCAACATCCCCTCCAGAGTGGTATAATTGTTACAATTGATGAACCGATATTGACACATTCTTAGCATCCAAAGTCCATAATTTTCCTTAGGATTCACTTACTGTTGTGCATTGTATAGGTCTGGACAGACTTATAAATACATGTGTCTACCATTATAGTCAAACACAACTGAGCCTGCACACTTTCAGGCTCAATTCAGTTTATTTTCAGTTCGATTCAGTCGCTCAGTCATGTCTGATTCTTCACAACCCCATGGATGCAACTGCATGCCAGATTTCCCTGTCCATCACCAGCAGCCAGAACTTACTCAAATTCATGTCCATTAGGTCAGTGGTGCAATCCAATCTCATCCTTTGTCATCTCCTTTTCCTCCTTCCTTCATTCTTTCCCAGCATCAAGGTCTTTTCCAATGAGTCAGTGTTTGCATCAGGTAGCCAAAGGACTGGAGTTTCAGCTTCAGCATCAGTTCAGTTCAATTCAGTTTAATCGCTCACTCATGTCTCACTCTGCGACTCCATGGACTACAGCACACCAGGCCTCCCTGTTCATCACCAACTCTCAGAGTTTACTCAAACTCGTGTCCGATGAGTTGGTGATGCCATCCAACCATCTCATCCTGTCATCCCGTTTTCCCACCTTCAATCTTTCCCGGCATCACGGTCTTATCGAATGCGTCAGTTCTTTGTATCAGATGGCCAAAGTATTGGGGTTTCAGCTTCAGCATCAGTCCTTCCAATGAATATTCACAACTGATTTTCTTTAGGATGGACTGATTGGATCTCCTTGCAGCTCAAGAGACTCTCAGGAGTCTTCTTCAACCCCACAGTTCAAAAGCATCAATTTTTCAGTGCTCACCTTTCTTTATAGCCCAACTCACATCCATATATGACTACTGGAAAAACCATAGCTTTGACTAGATGGACCTTTCTTGGCAAAGTAATGTCTCTGCTTTTAATACGCTGTCTAGGTTGGTCATAGCTTTTCTTCCAGCAAGCAAGCATCTTTTAATTTCATGGCTGCAATCACCATCTACAGTGATTTTGGAGCCAAAATAATAATGATGATAATAAAGTCTCACTGTTTTCATTGTTTCCTCATCAATTTGCCATGAATGGATGGCACCAGATGCCATGATGTCTGTTTTCTGAATGTTGAGTTTTAAGCCAGTTTTTTCACTCTCCTTAACTTTCATCAAGAGGCTTATTAGTTCTTTTTGCTTTCTGCCATAAAGGTGGTATCATCTGCATATCTGAGGTTATAGATAGTTCTCCTGGCAATCTTGATTCCAGCTTGTGCTTCCTCCAACCCAGCATTTTGCTTGACCATTCTGCATATAAGTTAAATAAGCAGGGTGACAATATATAGCCTTGACGTACTCTTTTCCCAATTTGTAACCAGTCTGTTGTCTGATGTCCAATTCTAACTGTTGTCTCTTGACCTGCATACAGATTTCTCAGGAGGCAGGTCAGGTGGTCTGGTATTCCTATCTCTTGAAGAATTTTCCACAATTTGTTGTGATCCACACAGTCAAAGACTTTGGCATAGTCAATAAATAGAAGTAGATGTTTTTTGGAATTCTCTTGTTTTTTCTGTGATCCAGCTGATGTTGGCAATTTGATCTGTGGTTCCTCTGCCTTTTCTAAACCCAGCTTGAACATCTAGAAGTCACAGTTCATGTACTGTTGAAGCCTGGCTTGGAGAATTTTGAGCATTATTTTGCTAGCATGTGAGATGAATTCAATTGTGCGGTAGTCTGAGCATTCTTTGGCATTGCCTTTCTTTGGGACTGGGATGGAAACTGACCTTTTCCAGTCTTGTGGCAACTGCTGAGTTTTCCAACTTTGCTGGTGTATTGAGTGCAGCACTTTCACAGCATCATCTTTTAGGATTTGAAATAGCTCATAGAGGACTGGAATGCAAAAGTAGGAAGTCAAGAGATACTTGAGGTAGCAGTCCAGTTTGGTCTTGGTGTACAAAATGAAGCAGGAGAAAGGCTAACATACCAAAAGAATAAACTGGTCATAGCAAACACCCTCTTCCAACAACACAAGAGAAGACTCTACACATGGACATCACCAGATGGTCAACACTGAAATCAGATTGATTATATTCTTTGCAGCCAAAGATGGAGAAGCTCTATACAGTCAGCAAAAACCAGACCAGGAGCTGACTGTGGCTCAGATCATGAACTCCTTATTGCCAAATTCAGACTCAAATTGAAGAAAGTAGGGAAAACCACTAGACCATAGATGTATGACCTAAATCAAATCCCTTATGATTATACAGTGGAAGTGAGAAATAGATTTAAGGGACTAGATCTAATAGAGTGCCTGATAAACTATGGATGGAGGTTTGTGACATTGTACAGGAGACAAGGATCAAGATCATCCCCAAGAAAAAGTAATGCAAAAAGGCAAAATGGTTGTCAGAGGGACCTTACAAATAGCGGAGAAAAGAAAAGAAGCTAAAGGCAAAGGAGAAAAGGAAAGATATACCCATTTCATTGCAGACTTCCAAAGAATAGAAAGGAGAGATAAGAAAGCCTTCTTCAGTGATCAGTGCAAAGAAAGAGAGGAAAACAATAGAATAGGAAAGACTAGAGGTCTTGTCAGGAAAATTAGAGATACTGAGGGAACATTTCGTGCAAAAATGGGCACAATAAAGGACAGAAATGGTATGGACCTAAGAGAAGCAGAAGATATTAAGAAGAGGTGGCAAGAATACACAGAAGAACTATACAGAAAAGATCTTAATGACCCCGATAATCATGATGGTGTGACCACTCACCTAGATCTAGACATCCTGGAATGTGAAGTCAAGTGGGCCTTAGGAAGCATTACAAAGAACAAAGCTAGTGGAGGTGATGGCATTCCAGTTGACTGTTTTAAGTCTTAAAAGATGATACTGTGAAAGTGCTGCACTCAATATGTCCTCAAATTTGAAAAATACATCCTTATATTATTATACAGAGTATTTTGATTGCTCTAAAAACCCTCTGTGCTCTGCCATTTTATCCCTCTCCTCAACCCATGGATCATGAGTTCCAATCCCACAACTTCATGACAAATAAAAAGGGAAAAAGTGGAAGCAAAACAGATTTTATTTTCTTGGGCTCCAAATCACTGCAGACGGTGACTGCAACCTTAAAAGACCTTTGTTCTTTGGAAGGAAAACTATTATAAACCTAGACAATGTATTAAAAAGTAGAGACATCACTTTGCCAACAAAGGTCCATCTAGTCAAAGCTCTGGTTTTTCCAGTAGTCATGTATGGATGTGAGAGTTGGACTATAAAGAAGCCTGAGCACTGAAGAACTGATGCTTTGAATTGTGGTGCTGGAGAAGACTCTTGAGAGTCCCTTAGGCTGCAAAGTGATCAAACTAGTCAACCCTGAATATTCATTAGAAGGACTGAGGCTGAAACTGAAATTCTAATATTTTGTTCACCTGATGCGAAGAATCAACTCATTAGAAAAGACCCTGATGCTGGGAAAGATTGAGGGCAGGAAGAGAAGGGGACCAGAAAGGATGAGATGGTTGGATAGCATCACTGGCTCAATGGTCATGGGTGAGCAAACTCTGGAGATAGTGAAGGACAGTGAAGCCTTGTGCACTGCAGTCCATGGGGTTGCAAAGAGTTGGACACAATTT
Organism: Nanger dama; assembly: GCA_917880005.1. NCBI lineage: Eukaryota > Metazoa > Chordata > Mammalia > Artiodactyla > Bovidae > Nanger > Nanger dama. The sequence goes on from CAKJTW010000002.1 coordinate 41,810,002, forward strand.
AGAGACTGAACAACAACAACGTCAACCCCAGAAGCCACTCGTCTGTAATGTGTCCACAGTTTTTCCTTTCCCAGAATATGGTACCTGGAACCATACAGTATGTAGCCTTTTCAGACTGGTTTCTTTAACTTAGTGATAATCATTTGTTTCCTCCATGTCTTTTCACAGCTTGATACCTCATTTCTTTTAGTGTTAAATAATATTTCATTGTGTCAGTGTACAGTTTGTTTATCCATTCACCTACTGAAGATAGGCTTGGTTGCCTCCAAGTGTTACCCATTATGAATAAAGATGTTATAAACATTCATATGCAGGTTTTTGTGTTGACATGCATTTTCTCAAGTCCTTTAAGTGTATATCAAGAAGTGAAGTTACTGGATTGTACTGGTAAGCCTATGTTTAGTTTTGTTTGAAACTACAAAACAGTATTCCAAAACAGCTATACCATTTTTCATTTCCACTAGCAATGAAAGCCCCTGGAGAAGGAAATGGCAACCCACTCCAGTATTCTTGCCTGGAGAATCTCATGGACAAAGGCGCCTAGCAGGCTACAGTCCATGGATTTGCAAGAGTGGGACACAACTTAGCGACTAAACCACCAAAAACAATAAGAGAGAGTTCCTGTTGGTCCACAGCTTTGTCAGCTTTTGAAGATGTCAGTGTTCTGGATTTTGGCCATGTCAAACAAGTGTGTAGTAGACAAATTTTTAAATAAATAATAAAATCTAATTTCATACTTTCGAACCAAAAAAAAACATTTTTTAACTGTAGCTACCCATAGTGTATTTCCCTGTAAACTAATAATCATGTTAGTTCTGATTTATGAGCTAGTTTAGTCATTTTAGGTTATAGAAATCTATCATTTCTGATTATCCTTTCTTCCTACATGAAATTCTTATTTTCCCTGAAAAGATTTCAGAAGAGGAAAAATATGTATTACATTTTCCTCCATACAACAAATGGGTAATTGTTGATTGTAAAGAGTAAAATCAATACTGTATCTGAGACATAAAAAATTATAGAAGCTTATTAAATTATTTGATTCCTGAATAGAATTACAGTTTTATAATTACCACTATCCAATGCTTTCTTTTATTTGTACAGAAAGTCTGCAGATTATTTCAATAAGCCTCTGTTAAAATAGTTTTCTTTTTCAATTCCTCTGACTAAAATAAACCCTGAAATAGTATTTTAGCACATAATATAGAACATAGGTCATGAAACATCAATATAGTTTCTTCCCCTGTGTAGAAACCAAATAATGTTGTAGGACTGGAATGATGAACCAAATCTTCAATATACACTGAAAATGGAAGTTGCTCAAGATCTGAACTACTGCATTCTGAAATTGCTCCTGGTTGAAGAGTCACGATTAGGAAAGTCCAAGAGAAGTTGACAATGAAATAAACAAAATGATAGTTTTTTTTCCTATTAATTCTCTTTCCTGTATCACTGTCCTTCTTTTGTTTTTTCATTACTTTTGTTTTAGCTCTCATATTTTAATAGCAATGTTGTCTTTAAAAACAAATTTCCCATGATGTAAGAACACATTGTTTTAAATTTAATTTTTGTTGGGAGGTCAAATTTTTGGAAAAGTTGAAACCCTAAAGATAGTTACTCAAAAGTATATGGAAAACATTAATATCTGTCATATGATATCAAACATATGAACATCAGCCTTCAGCTTAAGAGTGATATTTACTTTTAGACATAGTTTAATTAGTTTAATTTCCCCATCTTAATGGTAAAACCATCCAATAAAAATGTAATGAAACCCAAATTTCTATCAATTGATAAACAGACAAAATGTATACCATAAATGGAATATTATTCAGCCATAAAAATGAAGTACTAATACTACCACTTTTAGATCATTTGTTGGGTGGAAGAAGTCAGTAACAAAAAGCCGTTTTGTATAAGTCTGTATGTATGGAATATCCAGAATAGATAAATCTGCAGAGAGAAGCTTGGTAGCAGGCAGGGACTGAGCAGCAGAAGAAATGGAGATGGACTGCTAATGGGTATGAGGTTTCTTTTGGGAATGAAGAAATATTCTGGAATTGGATAGTGCTGATGGTTGCATGAGGGTGTGACTATACCAAAAATCACTGAATTTTGCTTTCTAAAAGAATGAATTTACAATATGTAAATCATATTTCAATTTTAGAAAGGAGGGTAAAGTGACCTGATATATCCACACTGAGCATAGTAACCAATAACAATGAGAACTTAAAAGAAATCAAGAAGTAAGAAAACCTGTAAGGTAAAGGCATAAAAACTGAAGACACATAAGAACATGTGCCACTTTAGCATAGTGTCAAGATGCAGTGGCTCAGCCATGTGAGGCCAGATCTGCCAGGACTACCTTCTTTAAACATACACCCCACAGTTTCCAAAGATTGGTAACCTTAACTTTCACTTAGGAAAAGTTTGTTTACCTCCTGTCTCATCAGTAAAAATCATCTCTATACCTCTCTGAAATTCCTAGTTATGAACCTGAACCATGAGAAAAAGAGAGCAAATTGTATGAAAGCATGAAATCCTTATAGAGGATTTCTATAAGTTCATTTTTAAAAACATTTTAAACTTTGATTTTTGAGAAATTTTTTTCTTATGTTGACTAACTCATTCCCAAAGGATAGTGTATTTCCTTTATTCTTCTTAGTTATTTTCTTAATAACCTTTAAAATTTTTACTTTCTTGCCTCTGCTTCCTCTTCTTATTCCCATTCTAGTTCAGTTCAGTTTAGTCACTCAGTCATGTCCGACTCTTTGTGACCCCATGGACTGCAGCACGTCAGGGTTCCCTGTCCATCACCAAGTCCCAGAGTTTATTCAAACTCATATCCATCAAGTTGGTGATGCCATCCAATCATCTCATCCTCTGTCGTTCCCTCCTCCTCCCACTTCAATCTTTCCCAGCATCAGGGTCTTTTCCAATGAGTTCATTCTTCTCATCAGGTGGCCAAAAGACTGGAGTTTCAGCTTCAGTATCAGTCCTTCCACTGAATATTCAGGACTGATTTCCTTTAGGATTGACTGGTTTGATCTCCCTGCAGTCCAAGGGACTCTCAAAAGAGTCTTCTCCAACACCACAGTTCAAAAGCATCAGTTCTTTGGCGCTCAGCTTTCTTTACAGTCCAGCTCTCTTTGTAGTCCAATTCTCACATCCATACATGACTACTGGAAAAACCATGGCTTTGACTAGATGGACCTTTGTTGGCAAAGTAATATCTCTGCTTTTAATACACCGTCTAGGTTGGTGATAACTTTTCTTCCAAGTAGCAAGGAACTCTTAATATCATGGCTGCAGTCACCATCTGCTGTGATTTTGAAGCCCCCAAAATAAAGTCTCACTGTTTCCACTGTTTCCTCATCTATTTGCCATGAAGTGATGGGACTGGATGCCATGATCTTAATTTTCTGAATGTTGAGTTTTAAGCCAACTTTTTCACTCTCCTCTTCCACTTTCATCAAAAGGCTCTTTAGTTCTTCTTCACTTTCTAAGTATTCTTATATTTATTCAGGAGCTATACTAGGTTGTGAATATAAATAAATGTAGTAGTGTCTCTTCCTTTGCAATTCACATATATTCAGAATATAAAATAAATTTAATACAAACAATAGAATTTTCTAGAGACTAATGATTTTGGGAGTGAAAACAATCACAATATTTTACCTCTTGAAGGATTCTTGAAAATCAAATGTAAAATAGACACCTTACTTAAAATTTGCCTTTGAATACCAATTAGAATAATAAATCTGTAAGTAAAATGGCTTTTTGTAATTATTGCTAATAATATGATTTCATTTTGATTATGCAGGAAATACCACACTCATTTATTACAGTTTGATGGTGAAGGAGGTTGGCGCTTTGAACAACTGGATACTGCTATTCGTTTAACACTAAGTGAAGAAAAACAAAAGCTAGAATCTCAGCTAGCCGGAATACCCAAAATGCAGCAGAGACTCAATGAACTATGTAAAATTTTGGGAGAAGACTCTGTGCTGAAAACAATAAAAATGAAGATGAAACATCCTAATTTATTCTGATATGTTTTGAATGTTAATTTTTAGTTAAAGGCTCAGAGACATGGTTGCAGTTCATGAATTGTGTTAAGCTAAGGACAGAGGGAAAAAAGGTAGCAAGAAATGTTTTATAAGATTTTAGCATCAAGGAAATGTATGAGCTGACTTTTCAGAAGAAAATAAACAAACGCATTATGTAAGTTAGTCATTATGGCTTATGCTAATTCCTAGTGAAAGACTAATTCACATGTAAAACAGGATTTTCTAGGTGAGTTAGCAAATTTGCTATGTATATGTGATGTGTCTGAAAGTCTTGACAAACATGAGACCTGTCTTGAGGATAGACAACTTAAGAACAATGTTTGCGTTGAAACCATGTGCATAAAAATAGAAGTCTGAGTTACATTTTTGTCCATTTATAGTTGTTAGATTTAACAGCTAGAATCTATGTTCCTTTATTGATAGTGGTCAACTAAACCTGTGTACACAGTAGTTTGATCAATAATTTCAACATGAAAAAATTCTTTTAATGACAGTGGTTGAAAGAAAGAAGCATGGCTATGCTTCTTTTATATGTAAAAATATCCTATTTTAAATTTTAAATTTTGAGCATCTCAATGTGGGCACATAACAAGTTCATTTTAATAAGAATCTTACTTATTTGTTAGTAAACTTTTTCATTCTAAAAGAGAATTGCCAATTTAGAAAAGGAGTATCCCAACAATGTTTGTCTCAGCCTGTTACTTTACTTGAAAGGATTATTTATTGCAAACTCTGCCCAGAAATACTTAGCTTGTTATTATGCTCAAAGGAGTCCACCACATTTTAAAAATAGCAGTGCTATAAGAATAGAGCGATTTTCAAAATCAGAGTAATATTATACATTGAAATAGTACTTTATAATTTGCAATTTATGATATAATTTATAATCCTCATTTACATCACTTCATTTTAATCCTTATGGCAAACTTTTGAGGCAAATATTATTTTTCCTAGTTTGCTTTTGAGAAAATTGACACTCATATTTGCCTTAATCATGCAAATTTATTTAAGAGCAAATCCCAGGCTCAAATAAAGTTTTCCTATTTCCCTGGTTCAGCGCTATTTTCACTATTATCCTTGAAATTCAACTGGGCTGTAATAGCAATAAAAGATGAGATGTTGTAAAGAGAATAAATTTGGTATTGCTAGTATTGTCATTATTTGATTATTGTCTATAAGATATGGAAATTAAGTTTAATGGAAAGGTCATTGGTCTGTGGCTTAAAATGGGGCAGGAATGTTAGAAAAATCTTTCAACAATATGCACACTTGCTCAATATTAGTGTACCCTTCACCTAGCAATCAAAGGGGGGAACTGTTATGTCAGCTTAATATTTATTGAACATAATGAGAAATAATCTGTATGGAATAGTCTTATGAGATAAATCTTACATATTCGATTGCCCTGGAGTTAGTATGAAGGCCAGGACTACCATTTTAATCTCCTACTGCCTGTGTGGCCATTGATAGGCCAGAAAATGTGGAAATACTCAGTTATTAGTGGTTTAGGATTTTATTTGCTTACTTAGACACAGCCATAATAGATGCTAACTCTCAGACTTTCTCAATTGGTAGAAGACCTGGATGTCAAGATGCCTGTAATAGAACACCATAACATTTCACATTTTCAATTATTTGATGCTGACATTTTTAATTATCAATAAATGTAACCACCTTACTTGAAATAATGTAATATAAAAATCAAAACCAGTACATCTAAGTTTTTCTGTTAGTATCATTAACTGCTCATTTATTCATTTGTCAGTTACTACTACTTCCTATTAGAAAAGCACTCATTTATTCTTTTGACAGTTACTACTACCTATTATTAGAAAGGTGAGGCAGGCATCAAAGGTTTTATAAAAATGCATGGAACTAAAACTTGAGAATATTATTCATTTATCTAAATTCTGTAATAGTAGTTATCCACTTTATACCACTGTAGGGAAAAGCCTGGGGTGGTTATCTGAAGTTAATTTTTAAAGGTAGAAGAAGAAAATTAAAAGTTCTCATTTTAAACGTGCATAATTTTTATGCCTTAATTTTTTAATTTAAAAATAAAGCATTTAGGACAAACTATATTGTGTTTGAAACTACGAAAAGAATGCCAAAGCAAATATTTGATTTTTAATTAGCCCTTATTTAATATATCCTACCAACTGGCTGAAGTAAAGAACTCATAATTTATAATGTATAGGATTCAAGGATTTTTAAAATTCTGTATTAAAAGCCGTACACACTGCAGTTTAAATGTTAAGGGTTCTAAAAGAAACATATTTTGCATGCACATTTTGTGTCCATTTATTTTCTGAATTTTCTTCCAGGACCAATATCCCCTAACTTGGAGGGAAAAACTGTATTTGAATTTGTATTTATGTTTCATTTAAGTGTTTACAAAATGGTCCAAAGACTATACCATGTTTTACTATTCTTATAGTTAAATTATGAGAAAAATGTAAGATTGGTAAATAAAATAGCCATCTTGAATATAGCCATCTTTGAATTATAGGTGAGGAATGGAAAAAGAAGGATATTTCAATTTTCAAATGAATCTATTTACCTAAATTATTTTGACATCTGTTTTGTTTTGGTCAAAAAAAAAACCTATGACTTTATAGATATTTATTTTTAAATGTGTTGTTTTTGGTTAACTTATAAACTTGGAAAGTAAGTTGCATTCTATGAAAATGTTGCATTATATTTCTACAGCATGTAATATAATGCCAAGCATGAGTCTAAAATAGTATGTGTTCTTGTAAACAAGATCATGTGTGAAAATCTCTCTCCATTAATCTCAAGGAGAATGATATATCTTGAAATTCAACTGGAGTTTACATTTGTTTCTGATAGGAATGGATTTCCCCTGATAATAGTTTAGTTTTTGTGTCAAATTTTGTTCTTTCAGTAAAGGTATAAATGACCATGTTAATTTTGTTTTGAGACTTTGACTCCAAGTATAATTTCATGTTTGGCAATGGTCTTAGCCTATTTTAATAGCTTTTAATCTGTTTGGAATAGTTTTTTGACTCAGTAAGCCTAGAAAAATTTGTTACATATTGGAACCCCTATCCAGAGAATGTTACATATTTCTGAGATATGCATAAAGTGGTAATCACTTTTATTAAAAGAGATATCTTTGATATAACTACTTTATGGCAAAATTATATTCATTTAGAGGTGTAAAATACTTTCACATAGCTCAGAGTATTTACCAGTCTGATGATGTAGGTAGGATTGAGAGGTAGGATTTAGATATAATTAAGAGTTATACTTGCAGCGTTTGCCACACGAGAGCTTTCAGATGGATGTAGAGAATATTTTCATAAAAAGAAAATTCCTTCTTCAGAATTGCTGATGCCTTTCCTGATTACCAAGTACAAAAGGCTTTACAGTTTTTGTTGTGAAATTTTGAAAACCAATTATCTACACTTATAAGCAAGCACTGTATATTAGTGGTTGTACTAATGAAAGCAAATGAGAAAAATTCCTTAATGGTAAAAATCACCATGTGGTTACTTAAAGCTACAATATGGCTATGGTGTGAATACACTGTAATATAGTCTCCATCTGATATACAGTTATTTGAGCTCAACATTCTTTTGAGTTCCTAAATTATCATAGAAAATCTTGACTAATCAAAGGAATTACCAGTCATTCCAGTAATAAAAAACATCCTATTTCTATATTATAAATGACTCTGTTGAGTGTTTTCATACACTTCAGTTACACGTTATATGATGTACCACACACAATAGACACCAAATAGTTGTTTAAATATTTATTTTCCTTATTAATTCAACACATTTATTTATTAAGTACCAGCCTATGCCAGATGCTGTGCTAGGCTCTAGGAATAAATAAAATATGGTCCCTGTCCCAAGAAGCTTGCAGTCCACTGAAAATTAGGAATATGAGTACCATCATTCAGAGAAAAATTCAATAGATACTATTTATTATTTATCAGGTAGCCACAAGAGCTTCCCAGATGGCTCAGTGGTGAAGAATCTGTCAATGCACAAGATGCAGGAGATGAAGATTCGACCCTTGGGTCAGGAAGATCCCGTGGAGAAGGAAATAGCAACCCACTCCAGTTTTCTTGCCTGGGATAATCCCATGGACAGAAGAGCCTGGCATGCCACAATCTGTGGGGTCGCAGAGAGTCAGACATGACTGGGAACAAAGGCACTACATGTAGGCACAAAACACTGTGTATACATTGACTCATTAAATCTGTACAAAACTCTAACTTAATAAAAGAAGAAAGTGAGAACAGAAGTCAAACAATTCACCCAACCAGATGCAGCTGTTAAACTGTAGAGCGGAAATTTGAGCCTAGCAGTATTTGATTACCAAGCCTTTGCAACTCCCCATTACCTTCCTTTTAATTAGTTTAGGTCATTTATCATTATTACAGTTTTTAACTCCAAAGTTGTAGTATATTTTTAACTGGCTAAGGGTTTCTGTTTAAGCAAAAAGAAGCATTTATTTTCCTCTAAAAGGAAATTTGTCACACAAATTATGTATTTCCTTGTTTTTATTGTAAATGAGAGATATATAGTTCTATGGAAGAAGGACGGCAAAAGGCAAGTTTTCAATTATTTTGAGGAAGAAATTCCAAACTGGTGAACATTTGTTAATTCAGTAAACAATGACACATTCAAGGTCAGTTACCATGCTAGGGATTCAGAAGTGAAGGAGGTAAACCTCATCTCAGCCCTCATGAAACCTTTTAGTACGTCAACACTAAACAACTTATCCTTCTTAGATGTGTTTCCATCTAAATAGAATGTTTGTTTTATAGAGTTTCTTAGTTCTTGTATTTCTTGCCTAAGTCCACTCTCTTGCAAAATCTAAGCAATAAGCATTTTTTTTCGCAGCAGGATTCCCTTGATGGTACACATAAGGGCTTCCTCATACTAAATTACAAGGCCCAATAAAACCAGTCTGTAGAACTATATCAGCTTTCACCAGTAGGTGCTCCCATACATTACTCTTGAAACCTGAGAAATAGCTTCTCAAGTTCAGATCATGTAAAGTGAGCCAGTTTTGCACAATGAAAAGCATCTCTCCTGTGTTAACACAAAACGCAGGTAACTATAGCAAAAAAGCTCTAAAAAGCGAAAAATAAACAACCAAAAAATGTCCAGTAATTATAAAAGTAAATAGACAAGGACTCCAGAATTAAACACATCTAAAATTATATATGCTGTATCTCAGAACTCATGTCCTAATGCAGGTGATATAGTGATTAAGTATTTACTTTATCTATTTTTATGTAATTTAGTATCTGTAAAATAGAAAATGCATCAAGAAACAATGAAATATTAAACAATAATATTCACTTGTCTCTATCATTTGATTGTAGTTTAATCTGTATAAAAGAGGAGACAATCATATATCCAAAATATTTAATTTTACATATTAAGCATATTAAATTTAACAATTAAAATATACTGGGTCTAGAGATTATGCAAATATATAAAGCTAGAAAAGTGTCCAAGAGCTCACACAGGGATGAGGCAAATGAGGTCCTATAATCATATGGCGTCTTATTGGGGAACTAATGGGACATTTTGCAACACACAGATATTGATAAAACAAGAGGAATAAAGACTGATGAAACAATAATCTACATCCCCTTGTTTAGGATAGCTTATTGATCAATATGGGAAAAATTTCCAAGATATACACAAGTGGGATTTAGATGAATGAGGTTAATGTAGATCCAAGCAGATACATATATTTTCCTGCCATGTAATACACACACACACATGCACACACACACTCCTTAGAAGTTTAATACAAAAACAGCATAACAATTTTGAATACTTAACTGAAGAATTTTTGTGTGTGTGTGATAAAAACATTTACTATCTTAGCTATTTTCAAATGTACTTCTCAGTAGTGTTAACTACATTCATATTGCTGGAATTTTTTCATGTTATAACATTTTATATCCTTGAAACAATGGCTCCTCTTTCTCCCCTCCCCTTAACTAATCCTTGGTAACTATCATTCTACTTTCATGAATTTGCCAATGTTAAATATATCATTTAAGAAAAATCACAAAGAATTTGTCTTTTTAAACACCTTATTTCATTTAGTATGACATCTTCAAGTTTCATCCATATTGTGGCACATGAAAGGATTTCCTTCCTTTTGAAGACTGAATAATATTCCATTGTATGTATATACCACACTTCATTCATCTTTTTATCTAATGAAGGAGTCGATTGCTTACTTCTCTTGGTTATTGTGCATAGTACTTCTATGAACTTGGGTGTGAAATATCTCAAGATCCTGCTTTCAAGTCTTTTGGATATATAGCCAGGAGTGAGATTGTTGTTTCATATGGTAATTCTGTTTTTAATTTTGAGAAACCTCCATCATATATTCCACAGTGGCTGTACCCATTTACATTCCTGCCAATAATACACTGGGGTTTCCTTTTCTCCACTCCCTAATCAACACTTGCTATCACTTGTTTTTGGTAACAGTTATTCTAACAGATGTAAAGTTGGGTGTCATCTGTGATTTTGATTTGCATCTCTCTGATTATTAGTGATGCTGAGCATTTTTCCACATGCTTCTTGGTCATTTGTATATCTTCTTTGGAGAAATGTCTATTCAAATACTTTGCCTGAAGAGTTTTTTAATTAGAATTTCTTTCAAGATGTTGAAGACCACAGTCTGTTTCTTCTGCTTCCAAAGGCTGTCTCCCCTACCTTTCCTCCATTCTTCTGCACCAAATTCCCTTGACTGAACATGGCAGGTGTTTCCTTTTATTTCTTCTCTTATTCGTTTTCTTTTCTCAAACCCAAAATGTCTTTATTTCACCATCTTCATCTACCAAAACTCTAACTTTAAGGATGCTTTAAATTCTGTCCAGTTATACATAATTATTTCTTTTTTTAATACAGAGCTCTTTATTTAAAATCCTATCATCATATTTATCACATGCTAACTTTTTATTATTTATGTGTGTGCCTTTCTTCTTTATTCATTCAATCATTTGTTCATTTGTCACATAATCTAAAATAACTCCCCAACCAGTTCCTCTCTATCACATCAGTCAGTTTTATTTATATAACTTCAGTTCACTTCAGTTCAGTTGCTCAGTCGTGTGCGACTCTTTGCGACCCCATGAATCGCAGCATGGCAGGCCTCCCTGTTCATCATCATCTCCCAGAGTTCACTCAGACTCACGTCCATCGAGTCCGTGATGCCATCCAGCCATCTCATCCTCTGTTGTTCCCTTCTCCTCTTGCCCCTAATCCCTCCCAGCATCAGAGTCTTTTCCAGTCAGTCAACTCTTCGCATGAGGTGGCCAAAATACTGGAGCTTCAGCTTCAGCATCATTTCTTCCAAAGAAATCCCAGGGTTGATCTCCTTCAGAATGGACTGGTTGGATCTCCTTGCAGTCCAAGGGACTCTCAAGAGTCTTCTCCAACACCACAGTTCAAAAGTATCAGTTCTTCGATGCTCAGCCTTCTTGACAGTCCAACTCTCACATCCATACATGACCACAGGAAAAACCATAGCCTTGACTAGACGGACCTTAGTCGGCAAAGTAATGTCTCTGCTTTTGAATATACTATCTAGGTTGGTCATAACTTTTCTTCCAAGGAGTAAGCATCTTTTAATTTCATGGCAACAGTCACCATCTGCAGTGATTTTGGAGCCCAAGAAAATAAAGTCTGACACTGTTTCCACTGTTTCCCCATCTATTTTCCATGAAGTGATGGGACCGGATGCCATGATTTTTGTTTTCTGAATGTTGAGCTTTAAGCCAACTTTTTGCTCTCCTCTTTCACTTTCATCAAGAGGCTCTTTAGCTCCTGTTCACTTTCTGCCATAAGGGTGGTGTCATCTGCATATCTGAGGTGATTGAGATTTCTCCCAGCAATCTTGATTCCAGCTTGTGTTTCTTCCAGTCCAGCATTTCTCATGATGTACTCTGCATAGAAGTTAAATAAGCAGGGTAACAATATACAGCCTTGACGTACTCCTTTTCCTATTTGGAACCAGTCTGTTGTTCCATGTCCAGTTCTAACTGTTGCTTCTTGACCTGCATACAGATTTCTCAAGAGGCAGATTAGGTGGTCTGGTATTCCCATCTCTTTCAGAATTTTCCACAGTTTATTGTGATCCACACAGTCAGCTTATTTCTCCATTTATTTGTTAGTTGTTTTGCTCTGCAAATGTCTGCTACATTTGCCCTCTTTAGACTGTAAACTCTGTGGACCAGGAATCTTTGCTTGTATTATTTATTGTGATATTCTTAGGACCACAACTCAATGAACAGGAGCTTGAGCAAACTCCAGGAGACAGTGAAAGACAGGGAAACCTGGTGCACTGCAGTCCTTGGGGTCACAAATACTTGGACACAACTGAGTGACTGAACAACAACATAGTACCTATAACAATACATGGCAGGTGGGAGACATTTAAAAAGTATTTGTTCAGTAGGTTCATAAATGGGTGAGTAAACAAATGAATAAAAATGGTGCAAAAGAACAAGTATATGAATGAAAGAATGAAAATGAATTAATGAGAATGAGTGAAATCACTGAGAAAGATATGAAAAAAGGGCACCTCTCTTTCATACCCTTGTAAATTAAACCCATACTATTAGGTAGAAATATAATGTGTATTCTTTTTTTCTCTGTTGAAAACAATTGAGCATCTTGAGACTTCACAATATTTACTTCACCCACCTTCTTTCCTTTTCTCTAGAATAAGTTAAGAAGTAATAAATTGGTCTCAATCTTCCCAACAGGATGCTGAATATAAAAGTTCTACATTTAGAATAAATTTATATTTTAAAAAGTTCTACAAACATTTATTCTAATTCACTGATTCAGTCAAAATTAGATATCACATTAACTGTCTAATTGGATCACCTAGCTCCATGTTTTCTTTCTTTCTGAGCTACCAGAAATGTATGTCCTTCCTCTTTCTACTTCTCTGGGTAGATCCCAATACCCTTCAAACAGGTAGAGGAGACCCAGAAATGTGTAGATCCTATAGCCTCATTATTATCAGTCCCAATGACCATGAGGTCTTTCCTCAAAAGAGACATGAATAGACTTTGCTTTCTTTAATGTTTACATAAAATTCAGTGGCAACTGAACATTTTAAAGACTCCTAATGGTAAGAACAAAAGGGTGACTTTATAGCAGAAAGCAGTTCAGTTCCAGTCCATAACAAGTCTATTAGAATGTAGCACTTCTTGCCTCATCACAATCCTAAGGCATAGACTGTCTTGGGCAATGATGAGCAAACAAAGCAAGACCCCTGTGGGGTCCAATTCAGTTCAGTCAGTCAGTTGTGTCTGACTCTTTGCGACCCCATGGACTGCAGCACACCAGGCCTCCCTGTCCATCACCAACTCCCAGAGCTTGTTCAAACTCATGTCCAGTGAGTTGGTGATGCCATTCAATCATCTCATCCTCTGCCGTCTCCTTTTCCTCCCCCCTTCAATATTTCCAGCATCACGGTCTTTTCCAACGAGTCAGTTCTTTGCATGAGGTGCCCAAAGTATTGCAGCTTCAGTTTCAGCATCAGTCCTTCCAATGAATATTCAGGACTGATTTCCTTTAGGATGGACTGGTTGGATCTCCCTGCAGTCCAAGGGACTTGCAAGAGTCTTCTCCAATACCACAGTTCAAAAGCATCAATTCTTCAGTGTTCACCTTTCTTTATACCCAACTCTCACATCCATACATGACTACTGGAAAAACCATAGCTTTGACTAGACAGACCTTTGTTGGCAAAGTCATGTCTCTGCTTTTAATATGCTGTCTAGGTTGGTCATAACTTTTCTTCCAAGTAGCAAGTGACTTGAATTACATGGCTGCAGTCATCATCTGCAGTGATTTTGGAGCCCAAGAAAATAAAGTCTCGCACTGTTTCCATTGTTTTGCCATCTATTTGTCTTGAAGTTATGGGACTAGATGCCATGATCTCTTTTTCTGAATGTTGAGTTTTAAGCCAACTTTCTCCACTCTCTTCTTTCACTTTCATCAAGAAGCTCTTTACTCTTCTTTGCTTTCTGCAATAAGGGTGGTGTCATCTGCATATCTGAGGTTATTGATATTTCTCCTGGCAATCTTGATTCCAGCTTGTGCTTCATCCAGCCCAGTGTTTCACATGATAGGTAAATAATCAGGGTGACAATATATAGCCTTGCCATAACCCATCCCGATTTGTAACCAGTCTGTTGTTTCATGTCCAGTTCTAACTGTTGCTTCCTGACCTACATACTGATTTCTCAGCAGGTCAGGTGGTCTGGTATTCTCATCTCTTGCAGAATTTCCCAAAGTTTGTTGTGATCCACATAGTCAAAGGCTTTGGCATAGTCAATAAAGCAGAAGTAGATGTTTTCCTGGAACTGTCTTGCTTTTCTGATGATCCAATGGGCATTGGCAATTTGATCTCGGGTTCCTCTGCCTTTTAAAAATCCATATTGAACATCTGGAAGTTCCCAGTTCACATACTGTTGAAGCCTGGCTTGGAGAATTTTGAGCATTACTTTGCTAGTATGTGAGATGAGTGCAATTGTGTGGTAGTTTAAGCATTCTTTGGCACTGGAATAAAAACTGACCTTTTCCAGTCCTGTGGCCACTGCTGAGTGTTCTAAATTTGTTGGCATATTGAGTGCAGCTCTTTCACTGCATCATCCTTTAGCATTTGAAATAGCTCAACTGGAATTCCTTCACCTCCACTAGCTTTGTTCATAGTGATACTTCTTAAGGCCCACTTGACTTTGGATTCCAGGATGTATGGCTCTAGGTGAATGATCAAACCATCATGATTATCTGGACTGTGAAAATCTTTTTGTACAGTTCTTCTGTGTATTCTTGCCACCTCTTCTTAGTATCCTCTGCTTCTGTTAGGTCCATACCATTTCTGTCCTGTATTGTGCCCCTCTTTGCATGAAATGTTCCCTTGGTATCTCTAATTTTTTTTTGAAGCAATCTGTAGTCTTTCCTATTCTATTGTTTTCCTTTATTTCTTTGCATTGATCTCTGAGGAATGCTTTCTTATCACTCCTTGCTATTCTTTGGAACTCTGCTTTCAAATGGGTATATCTTTCCTTTTCTCCTTTGCCTTTAGCTTCTCTTCTTTTCTCTGCTATTTGTAAGGCCTCCTCAGATAGCCATTTTGCCTTTTCCATTGCTTTTCCTTGGGGATGGTCTTGATCCCTGCATCCTGTACAATGTCTCGATCCTCCATCCATAGTTCTTCAGGCACTCTGTCTATCAGATCTAATTCCTTGAATCTATTTCTCACTTCCACTGTATAATCATAAGGGATTTGATTTAGGTCATACATCTATGGTCTAGTGGTTTTCCATACTTTCTTCTATTTCAGTCTGAATTTGGCAATAAGGAGTTCATGATCTGAGCTACAGTTAGCTCCTGGTCTTGCTTTTGCTGACTATATAGAGCTTCTCCATCTTTACCTGAAAAGAATATAATCAATCTGACTTCGGTGTTGACCATCTGGTAATGTCCATGTGTAGAGTCTTTTGTGTTGTTGGAAGAGGGTATTTGCTATGACCAGTGCGTTCTCCTGGAAGAACTTTATTAGCCTTTTCCCTGCTTCATTCTGTACTCCAAGGCCAAATTTGCCTGTTGCTGCTGCTACTGCTGCTAAGTCACTTCAGTTGCATCCAACTCTGTGTGACCCCATAGACGGCAGCCCACCAGGCTCCCCCATCCCTGGGATTCTCCAGGCAAGAACACGAGTGGGTTGCCATTTCCTTCTCCAATGCATGAAAGTGAAATCTGAAAATGAAGTCGCTCAGTCATGTCTGACTCTAAGCAAACCCATGGACTGAAGCCTACCAGGCTCCTCCACTCATGGGATTTTCCAGGCCAGAGTACTGTTACTCCAGGTATTTCTTGACTTCCTATTTTTGTCTTCCAGTCCCCTATAATGAAAAGAATATCTTCTTTGTGTGTTAGTTCTAGAAGGTCTTATAGGTCTTCATAGAACTGTTCAACTTCAGCTTCTTCAGCATTACTGGTTGCGGCATAGACTTGGAGTACTGTGATTCTGAGTGGTTTACCTCGAAACAAACAAAGATCATTCTGTTATTTTTGAGACTGCATCCTAGTACTGCATTTTGGACTCTTTTTCTGACTGTGAGGGCTATATGATTTCTTCTAAGGGGTTCTTGCCCACAGTAGTAGATATAATGGTAATCTGAATTAAATTCACTCATTCCAGCCCATTGTAGTTCACTGATTCCTAAAATGTCGATGTTCACTCTTGCCATCTCCTGTTTGACCACTTTCAATTTGCCTTGATTCATGGACCTGACATTCCAGGTTCCTATGACATATTGCTCTTGACAGCATCAGACTTTACTTCCATCACCAGTCACACCCACAACTGGGTGTTGTTTTTGCTTTGGCTCCATCTCTTCATTCTTTCTGGAGTTATTTCTCCAGTACCATATTGGGCACCTACCGACCTGGGCAGTTCATCTTTCGGTGTCCTCTCTTTTCGCCTTTTCATACTGTTCATGGGTTTCTCAAGGCAATAATACTGAAGTGGTTTGCCATTCCCTTCTCCAGTAGACCAAGTTTTGTGGTGCCCTCCCAGATATAAATTCTTTCTGTGTCCCCTGTATCTTGTCTGTAGGATATAAACTTTGTTCATCTTCCTTGACCTTCCACCAAGTCTCAAAGGGCAGATTCAAACAGTTGCTTACTGGAAACCTGAGGGAACTCAAAAACAAAAGAGAAGCAGTCAAGAAACAACAGTGCAGCTGTGGGGCAGGATCCTGGTTCCTCCTCAAGGAATATACATAACAGAATACTTTTGAATTCTTCTTTAGGAGCAAAGGCCCCCACCAAGGTGGAAGATGATAATTTTAGGCTGAGCACAAGAGTCCTGGAACACTGCTGTCTTACCTCAGCTCAGTTCAGTCACTCAGTCGTGTCTGACTCTTTGCAAGCCTATGGACTGCAGCACACCAGGCTTTCCTGTCCATCACCAACTCCTGGTGCCGGGAGCCAGCGTGAGGAATCCCACCTGTGACAAGGTCATGTGGCAGAGATGTGATGTACAAGGTCGATTCAGATCTCAGGTTTTCCCCCTGGTATTTCCTGAGCATTTACCCCCCAAAATAAGAATATGCCTGCCTTATTGTATTGTACTTTTCCACTCTCCTGACACACTCTGGAAAAAGTCATCTCAAGGCTTTAGTCTTCTGTATTTGAAAGGGTGTTTCAATTCAAAAACCCCTCTGATGGCTTTCTAGCCTGCCTGCAGGACTCGTACAGCTGCGAATGTGATTGTTTGAGGCCTCCTGACCTTGGGAGGCACAGGAAGCTTAAAACATCCTAGGCACGTAGGGGCTTCCAAGGAGTCAAAATCATTAGAATAAGACTGATTAAAAGTTTCATTTGTTGAGCCAATACTTGCTGCCAAATTTTCATATCTTTTATTTGTTGATATAGTTGGTATATAGAAAAAACAAGTAGCAACATTAGATCTTTGAATTAAGTACCTTCTTTGTTATAACCCACTGTGCCTTTGTTCCATAGAGATGTAACTTTAGTGCTTTAAGGAGATGCAGATTAAAGAAAAACATTTCAGGGGAAACGAGATTAACATTCATTAAGAAAGAGACCCAAAAAGTGTTAGCAAGCCTCCTGGCCAGAAGATAATGTAAATCACCTGAGACCTTTTGTATACAAGAAGATATACAGAAAGAGTCAGGACTGCTGCCCCTGCATAACTCTGCATATTCCATTATGTGCAACTTGGGGTACATAAGCTGATTTTGAAAAATAGTTTTTGGAGGCTTGCACCGATGCTGGGCTTCCCCATGTTGTTCTTTTCTCCCCCTTTTTCGGCTGAATTCCCTTGGAACGTGGAGGCTCACCGTGTCTACTTACTTGTCCCGGCTTCTAAGATCCGTAAGAAAGAGAACCCAAGGCGGGGCACTCTCTGACATTCAACATGGCCCAACGTAGATGGTGCAGGTTCTTCATGTGGAACTTTATTGGCTTTCCACATATACCAAATTATTCAGCCTCTTTTCCCCACTTAATTTTCCTACTACACTAATTCTTCCTAATCTAATATTAAAAAATAAATAAGTTTTTCTCGCCAATGCCATCCCCTCTTCGAATTCCCTGGATCCACCAGGGCTGGACCCCAGCATCCTGTAGCTTGCTCAAACTCATGTCCATCAAGCCAGTGATGCCATCCAGTTATCTCATCCTCTGTCTTCCCCTTCTCCTCCTGCCTTCAATCTTTTCCAATATCAGGGTCTTTTCCAATGAGTCAAGTCTTTGTATCCAGTGGCCAAAGTATTGGAGCTTCAGCTTCAGCATCAGTCCTTCCAATGAATATTCAGGACTGATTTCCTTTTAGGATTGACTGGTTTGATCTCCTTGCAGTCCAAGGAGTTCTCAAGAATCTTCCCCAACACCATAGTTTAAATGCATCAATTCTCTGATGCTCAGCTTTCATTATGATTCAACTCACACATCCATACATGACTACTGGAAAATCCATAGCTTTGACTAGACAGAACTTTGTCGGTAAAGTAATGTCTCTACTTTTTAATATACTGTCTAGGTTGGTCATAGCTTTTCTTCCTTATTGTCTCACCACCAACCAATCAGAAGAAAGTCTGCACACAGAGAAGATAACAATGACTCTAACCCACTTCCCAGATGATTATTCCTTTAAAAACTTTCATAGTCAAGCAGAATATTTGGAGTTGGTTTGGGAAATGAATTTACCTTCTTCTAAGATTGCTGTCCCTTGAATAAAGCTACTTTTCCTTTCCAAGAAGCATTCATCTCTTGAGTATTGGCTTCCAAGTGGTGAGCAGCTGAACCTGAGTTCAGCAATATAAGGAAAACAGACTTTGGATAAAGACTATTGTTCAGCCCTGACTTTGCCACCTTGCTGGTGAACATGTTAGTTAATCCCTCCACCCCTATGTTTCCTCATTTTTAAAGTGGAAATAATAATCTCCACTTATGAGTACTTATCTCATAGTGTGTTGTGAAGATAAAATGTATTCATACTTATAAAATTTTTAGAAGGGAATTTGGCATATGTTTATAGTTACTACCATATATGTATATATTGGTATGAGTTATTTAAATAAAAATCTAATTAACATTCCTCAGGAAATGGTTGGTTTTGATTGCATCATAGAAAAGAGGGTTAATTTAGGAGAGAATGCAGGTCCTTTTGGGTTAAAAGATTCCCCAAGTATGGCTTGTTAGGACACAACTGTCTTAGTGTCTGATGTATTATTATGCATCAATAGTTATTTAATATGTTTGTGGAATAAATAACTGAGCAACTGAATGAATATTAGCAAAAGAAAGAGAAAGAGAGATAGGTACATGACAAAAATAAAAATGCTTTCTTTTGCAATTTTGTCTAGTGCACAAATGCTAGTTGACATATCACTGAAGTTGTTTAGACTTTGCATTGGTCTTTGCAACAGGTCCCCTTGGTTTCTAAAGCCTAAAATTATATATAAACTGATGTGCCCAAAAATCTAAAACACTAATCTTCCTCTCAATTTAGTTTCTCCATTCCCAAGTCAATTTTTAGCAGGTACACTTCATTTATTTTTTTTCTATACAATCTCCTAAGGGGACTTGGAGAAAAGAAAAAGATAAGAAGGAAAAATGGTAATTTGTGATTGTGATTGCTTTGACAATGGAAAGTGCATTTAGGAGTAGTGATTCTGAAGACCTATGACTTTTATCACACTGTCTTCCTTCAGTTACTGTCTCAACTGAATTTCAGATTCCCAGGTGTTGCCAAAATCTCTGTGCACTGATACTGAACAGAAATACAGAGACAGAGTGATGGAGGAGAAAGAAAGAGTGGCACTATTTCTTTGCCAGGCAAAGGGGAACGCAGTAGGCTAGCACCTCATGAACTGTGTCCCTGCCTTCCTGGGGAATAGGAAGCAGTTATGTAGTCAGGAAGGGGTTTGTGATAAAGAACAAGACAGTAACAGTCTCTTTCTTCTTTCTTCTGCAAAGCTTCACAAGAGTGGGGTTACTGACAAGATTAGGGTGTGTGCAGGGTCTTAGGTGGTCTCCTAATCTTGATTTTCTCTGGTCCCTTTAATCTTGTCTCAGGTGGTTTTGTGGCTGCTCATCCTTTGATTAGTAGCTGCTCAAATATCCTCTTTGGAACTCGGGAAAGCTCATGGAGGCTGAAGTCCTACCTACAAGAAATGGGTGACAGACAGGCCTCCATGCCCAGAAGCCCTACATGGTCCTGCTCATCATCACAGGAAACTCTTGAATAGGTGCCCATTGAGATCCCCTTTCATTATGATGAGGATGGAAGGTTGAAATTTACCCCAACTCTTATTGATCTATTTGACTTATCGTATTACCCCAAAACTGTACTGATCACATCTGACAAAACTCCAAATATGTGTGATCCTAGTCACTAGTTCTCTTTTGCCTGGACAAGGGTAGCTGAGTCTTGATTGAACACGTCACTTTTCATGGTAAAATATTCACTATAAATTCATGATAATCAACTTAAAACATTTTTTTTTTCAGTACCTTTCTGCAATTCTATTATACTTCTTTAGTTCATTCACTCTCTCACTCTCCACAACTCTGTCTCTGTTCTCTGAACAAATGCAACACTACCTCCTACTCCTCTCCTCCATCTTTCCTGGTGGCTCAGATAGTAAAAGCATCTGCCTAAAATGTGGGAGAACTGAGTTTGATCCCTGGGTGAGGAAGATCCCCTGGAGAAGGAAATGGCAACCCACTCCAATACTCTTGCCTGGAAAATCTCATGGATGGAGAAGCCTGGTGGGCTACAATCCATGGGATTGCAAAGAGTCAGACACTACTGAGTGACTTCACTTTCTTTCTTGCTTTCTTTCTTTTCTCCTTTCTTCACAGCTCAGTCATTCTACCCCTTATCCCTTCTCACAAATAGAGGAATGCCTCTTTTGTTTCCTAAATCAGTTGCTCCAAGGAACACTCCTTGTTATTTCTTCATTCCTCATAGGCCATATCTAATTCATCACCAAATTCTGTTCATTTTGCCTCACAAATAATAGCTCTCAAACAAGTCTTCTTTCCATATTCAATTAGCAAGGTTCAAGGAGAAGTCATTTCTCCCCACTTGGACTACTGCCATTGCTTCCCAACCAGACTCATAGAGTCCATTCGTGCATGCTGCATGCTAAGTCACTTCAGTCATCTGACTCTTTACAGACTTATGGACTGTGGCCCACCAGGCTCCTCTGTCCATGGGATTCTCCAGGCAAGAATATTGGAGTGGGTAGCCATTCCCTTCTCCAGGGGATCGTCCCAACCCAGGGATCGAACCCAGGTGTCCTGTATTGCTGGCACATTCTTTTACCATCTGAATCATCAGATAAGTCCCAGTATCCATTCAATAACTCCTGATAATACAATCTATTCTTTTAAAAAGTTTTTAAATGTTTTTCATTGTTATATTGTATCACTGTACACCGAAAACTGCACAAAGTGTGAATATACAGTGAAATACATTATCACCCCTCTTCAACCACCAGCTAATAATTAGGACATTGACAACGCTGAAGCCACCTAATGCTCCCTTACTTTTCCCTTCTTTCTCATTCAGAGTAAGACCACTATCCTAACATCCAACACTATACCTTAGTCTTGCCTGCTTTTAACTTATGTACAAAGAATGATACTGTCTGTGTCTTTCTGGGTCTGGCTTCTTTATTTATTTAACATTACGTGCATCCATGTAGTAGTGTTCAGCCATAGGCTGTTCATTCTCCTTTCATTTAGAAACTCATTGTATACTTAAGTGACAATGTATTCACTCCACTCCTGATGAACGTTTGGTCTGTTTCTCCATTGGGGCCATTAAGAACAGTAAACTGCTATTTGTGTCGCATGCTACACATGCACAAAATTTCTCTTGGGCCCATTCATTCTAGCCACAATAAAGTGACTAATGCAGCTCTAATTCTACTGTTCTTCTCCCAATGACTTTCAATAACTTTTAATTTGGCCTACAAAACCCTGCATAATCTGGATTCTCTCCTTCCAGAGCCTCTTCTTGAATCATGCCTTCTTTGCTCCACATTCTTTTGTATTTTTTGAAATGGGAAGCATACCTTCCTGTCACAGGGTCTTTTACAGATCCTTCTTGCCCTCAGAGCTACTCTTCTGCCTTCTCCTCTAGCTTAGTCAGTTTTTGTTGTGATCTCAATTCTGTTCGCAGCCTTACAGGAAAGCTTTCTCTAATACTCATGTCCAGTTAATTTTCATAGCATCACAATTTTATTTTTATTGGCCTCACTGCATGGAATGTGGAATCTTAGTTCCCCAACCAGAAGTCAAACTTTTGCCCTCTGAAGTAGAAGCGTGAAGTCTTAACCATGGGACTGCCAGGGAGGTCCTGAAACTGACTTTCTTATCATTTTCACACAATTGTAATTTAGTCTTCTTTGATTAATATCTATATTCCCTCCCCAACACTAGATCATCAGTTTCAAGAGAACAAGGGCTGTGGAATTTGCTTCTGTTTGTCTGGGCTCTCGATTTTATCATAGCCTTCTGCTTGGACCATAATAACAGCTCAATGAATTACTCAATGAATCAAATTAAAATTGAGACCAAGTATCACAGAACCAGACTTAGAGTCAACTAAATCCGTTTCTGAGAGGCTTATCAAAACAAGGATAATAATAACATAGAACTCTCCTCCTCGTTTTTCTAATTTCAAGAATCTGTCACCATGCTCATTATATCACTTAAAATCAGGATTGGTTTGTTTTATATACATAATTTTTTATTGTGGTATAATTGACATATATTAGTTTCAAGTGTACAACATAATGATTAATATTTGTATACACAGTGAAATAATAACCACAATGTGTAGCTAACATCTATTACTATACAGTATTATAAGATTGTTTTCTTGTGATGAGAACTTTTGAGATTTAGCAACTTTCAAGTATGCAACACAATGCTATTGATGATAGTCACAATGCTGTACATAATATCCCCATGATTTATTATTTTGTAACAGGATGTTTGTACTTCTTGACTCACTTTACCCGTTTCACTCAACAACACCCCCATCCCCCAACAACTTCCCCTTGAGAAACCAATAATCTGTTCTATATATGAGTGTTACTTTGTTTTGCTTGTTTATCTTAATTTTTAGACTTCACATATAAATGAAATCATATGGTATTTGTATATCTTTGTCTCTATTTCATATAACATAATGCCCTTAAGTTTCATCCATGTTATTGAAAATAAGATTATTCTTTTTGTGGCTGAGCAGTACTCCATGTTATCTATAATCAAATATTCTTTATCTCTACATTCACTGATGGACAGTTAGGTTGTTTCCATATCCTAACTATTCCATATAAAACTGCAATGAACTTAAGGGTACATATATCCTTTTGAATTAGTGTTTTTGTTTTCTTCAGATATATAGCCAGAAGTGAAATTGCTGGATCATGTGGTAGTTTTATTTTTAGTTTTTTACAATGTTTTCCATAATGGCTGCATCCCAACAGGGCACAAAATTCCCTTTTCTCTACTTCCTTGCTATTACTTTCTACTTCTTATCTATTTGATAATGACAGTTCTGACAGGTGTGAGGTGACATTTCATTGTGGCTTTGATTTGCATTTCCTTAATTATTAATGATATTAAGCACCTTTTCATGAGCCTTACAGTCATCTGTATATTTTCTTTAGAAATATGTCTATTCCACTGCCCTCTTTAAATTGGATTTTTGTTTTTTCATTGTTGAATAGTATGACTTTTTATATGCTTTGGATATCAACCTCTTCGCAGATACATAACTGCAAAATTTTTCTCCCTTTCTGCTTTTTTGTTTTGTTGATGGTTTCATTTCCTCCACAGAAACTTTAGCTTTATATAATCTCACTTGTTTACTTTATTTTTGTTGCCTTTACATTTGGAGTCAGATTCCCCCAGAAAACATTGCCAAGATTGATGTCAAAGAGCGTACCACCTATGTATTCCTCTAGGACTTTTACGGTTTCAGATTCTATATTCAAGTCCTTAATCAACTTTGAGTGAACTTTTGTGTTTGTGTAAGACATCTATGCATGCATGCTCAGACGTTCAGTCATGTCTGACTCTATGCTACCCCATGGGCTGTTGCATGCCAGGCTCCTCTGTCCATGGTATTTTCCAGGCAAGAATATTGGAGTGGGTTGCAATTTCCTACACCAAGGTGTCTTTCCAACCCAGGGACTGAACCCACATTTCTTGCATTTCCTGCAATGGCAGATGGATTCTTTACCACTGTGCCATGGTAAGACAGTAGTCTAATTTTATTCTTCATAGGTAACTGTCCAGTTTTACCAACACCATTTAGTAAAAAACTATCCTTTACCCATTATACAATCTGCACACATTTGTCATAAATTAATTGACCATATATGCATGGGTTTCTTTGTGAATATTCATTGATCTATAAATCTGTTTTTATGTCAATGCCATATTGTTTGATGACTATAGGTTTGTAATGTCATGAAATCAAGAATTATAGTGCCTCCATCTTTGTTCTTACTCAGTACTGCCTTGGCGATTCAGAGTCTTTTGCAGTGTCATATAAATTTTAGGAGTGTTTTCTTTAATAGTCCTATGAAGAAAGACATTGGAATTTTGATAAGGTTTGCATTGAATATACAGATTTCTTTGAAAACTTTGGTCCATTCAATGATATCAGTTCTTCCAAGCCATAAGCACAGAATACCTTTCCATTTATTTTTGTCTTCTTTGATTCCTTTCATCAATGTCTTATAAATTTTAGTGTATAAGTGTTTTATTTATTAGTTAAAATTTTGGGGTAAATTTTTATGCAATTATAATTATTTATTTATTTATGACTTCACTGGATCTTTGTTGCTTTGTTCTGGCTTTCTTCAGTTGCCAAGAACTGGAATTGCTCTTCACTGAGGTGCACTGGCTTCTCATTGCGGTGGCTTCTCTTGTTGTGGAGCACAGGCTCTACGTGCACGGGTTTCAGTAGCTGCTGCATGCAGGCTAGGTAGTTGTGGCTAGCGGGCTTTACAGTGCAGGCTCAGTAGTGATACACAGGCTTTCTGCCCCGAGACATGTGGGATCTTCTCAGATCAGGGATCAAACCCATGCCCCCTGCCTTGGCAGGCAGATCCTTATCCACTGAGTCACCAGAAACGTCCATATGCAATTATAAATGGGATTGTTTTCTTCAGAGGAGCCTGGTGGGCTACAGTCCACAGGGACGCAAAGAGTTGGATATGACTGAGCAACTAAGCAGCAGTATCCATTCTATGTCTTTTGATGGAAGAATTTATTACATTTGCATTTAAAACAATTATTGATAGATATGTACTTAACAACATTTTATAACTGTTTAAAATGTTTAAATATTGCCAATTGCACATGATATTTTATTGGCAAATTTATGTGTCTTTTCTTAAAATATAACTTAAACATGAGAATATATTTGTATACTTCCCTCTTGATAACATGATAATCTTGGACCCTCAAACTATTTGGTCCTCTCCAGTACAGTTCTAAGCTAGAGACAGAATTCTCACTGCCAACAGTTTTCCTGTGGTAAAACTACAGGGCTTAGATCGTCCTCAAATTATCATAATAATATTTTTTTAGTGAGAGAATAATGAAAAAATAATGAACAGAAATATAAATTACCATCTCAGAAACAAGGCTCTAGTGTATGTGTGAAAAGTAAATAAATAAATATGAAGTGTATCTTCTGGGTTTGATATTTTATATGAATTTTTCATTTCTTTATTGTTTATATTTTTAGTTGATATTTTTAATCATATAAGATATTTGTTGAAAGTAATTTTTAATTATAGCATCATAGCTTCTATCAGCTTCTAGATAAATATAAATATTTTTGCATATTTTGCATATGTTTTAGAATGAGTGGATGTTCAAAGTTAAGAAATTACTTTAATTCTTGGGTTACTTAGATACCTAAGTGGAGACTAATTTTAATTATTAAATGTTAAGCAAAGTAAAAATTAAAACATAACTAAGATAAATCATATTTAGGGATGGTATTTTTTAATTTAAATTATATTTAATTTAACATATATGTGTATATATATACATATATATACCTGATTTTTATTTATATATATATATATATATATATATATATATATACTAGATCTTCTTTAAACATTTCTCTGTTGATGGACATTTAAGTTGCTTCCATGTCTTGGCTATTGTAAATAGTGCTGTAATAGACAGTGGTATGGATTTTTTTTTTTTAATGGTTTCTCTGGGCATATACCTAAAAGTGGGATTGCTGGTACTTACGGTAGTTCTATTTTTAGTTTTTAAGGAATTCCACACTGTTCTCCCTAGTGGCTGTACCAATTTACAGTTTCACAAAGTGTAAGAGGGTTCCTTTTTCTCCACACCCTCTCCAGCATTTATTCTTTGTAGATTTTTTTCATCATGGCCACTCTGATCAGTGTGAGATAATAACTCATTGTAACTTTGATTTGCATTTCTCTAATAATTAGTGATATTGAACATCTTTTCACGTGCTTTTTAACTATCTATATGTCTTTGCTGAAGAAATGTCTACTTAGATATTCCAATTTTTTATTCAGTTATTTGGTTTTTTATATTGAGTAACATGTATACTTTGGAGATTATTCTTGTCAGTTGCTTCATTTGCAGTTTTTCTCATTCTGAGGTTGTCTTTCTGTTTTATTTATGATTTACTTTGCTGTGCAATAGAGATTATACATAATTGAATACATGGATTTATTCTGAACTTTTAATTATTTGAGTTAAACAATCTACAAACTGGCTTTTTGCTAAAGGTTTTTTTGCCCTCTCATGTGACCTTTGTCTTTAATTTTTCCAGAAAATGGTTTAAAAATTAAGTTTTCAAGGAAAATAAAATTTATTTTTCAACTTCATATATTGTAGAGGTAATAATTTGAAAAATGCAAAGATTACCTGGATAACAGGTAATCCATCATCTTTAATATTATTTGTTGTATTAGATATTTTCTAATACCTCTTTAACATTCTATACTTATTTGATTCTTTTTATTTTTAGCCTCTGATCCTAATGAGATCAGGGTGAGTGAAATTGTATCTCAATATATATCCCTCTAGAGGAGGGGATGACAGCCCACTCTAGTATTATTGCCTGAAGAATCCCCAAGGAGAGAAGAACCTGGCAAGCTGCAGTCCATGGGGTTGCAAAGAGTTGGACATGACTTTGCGACTAAGCACATATATCCCTCTAGTGGCTAGAATTTAAAAGAAGTGCAATATAAAGAAAGAAAAAGAATCACAATTGTTCCAAAGAAAGAATATGCCTTTAGAAAAGGAAAAAGACCAAGAAGAACAGAAAGTAAGTGAACCAGTGAGTGAGGGAAAAATTAGATAAGAAGTTAGAAGGTAGAATCGGTAGATGAGAGGATCTAAGGATTCAGTCTTTTCCAAGCAGACATTGCACCAGGAACTTATCATGTATTTTCTCATTTAATGTTCATAAAGCTCCACAAAGAGGATACAGACAAAAAAGTTGAATCTTAGAGGGTAAAATAACATAATCAAATCATACTGTTAGAATAAACATTGATGATTAAGTAGATGGAAGTTTTCCTTTATTTCTTGTAAGGTGGCAATTTCCTGTTGATTCAACAACTGGATAAGCAGGAGTATGATAAATGAATGTAACAGGGCCACCACCCTAACACACACCTATCTACCTACTTATAGTTCTTGTAGAACTGGAAGTAAGGGGTGGAGGTCATTGATGACATCTAGGTTCTTTACTCCAAACATGAAGCTTAAATAGGAGGAGGAAAAAGAAGAAGAAGAAGGAAAAAAAAAAAAAAACCACAACCCAGCAACACCATGATGATTTGGGCTAAAAAAATAGTTTGTATATACCAGATCTATAAAATGCAGTATTCACATGCAGGAATTCTTCATAATCTTTGATTAAGAGAGATAAGAGTCTCATTTATCACATATGCCTGCTGTTTCTTATTTTTCTTTAGCTATTTTCATGACCTGTAATACTGTTTCTATAGCCAAAGGCTAGGGATGGGCTGTTTAGGAAAACAGTGCACAGGTTCCAGGCAATATCTAGACACTGTGAAGATTTTCAAAGACATGTCTTAGGCAATGAAATAAGACAAGTGCTAGGGAGTGCTTTTTAAATTCTGAAAACTGCTTGTAAAAATCTAGAGCTTATTGCTTTCTAAACTAATTTTTTTCTTTTAGTTTTTAAAGGAGCTCCTAGTACACATAAATTAAAAAAAAAATCCTATAAGGTAGATCTTGCTAGTACATCTTTGCTAGTCTAACTGAATGTCAAACAGGATT
The DNA here is from genome assembly GCA_917880005.1 of Nanger dama. Taxonomy (NCBI): domain Eukaryota; kingdom Metazoa; phylum Chordata; class Mammalia; order Artiodactyla; family Bovidae; genus Nanger; species Nanger dama. Next base: position 41,838,482 of record CAKJTW010000002.1, read on the forward strand.
TTGAATAGGTTGATTTTTTTTCTTTAAAATATCATTAGGTATGATAAAAAATTTATGGAGTTCTTTCCTTAGACTATGTCCTCAATGGATTATTTATTGATCTTTCAAGGCCAATCAACTGTTCTGCTTCTTGGTACTATTTGTATACTTCTTTTATCCTTTTATAAGATTTTAAATTCCTTTTGAAGGAATTTATTATGATACTTTTATTTTTAAAAGTAAAAGTAGTACTGACAAGTCAAAAAGTCAAAGTGTATAGGAAATGCACTCATAACCTCTATCTTCTCCCTTCAATCCTGTCCCAAAATATAACCCACGTGATCAAATTGGAGGGTAATCTTCAAAACTTTCTTTCTTTTCATACAAATATATACAGAATTTATTTTCTTTTTATTGCTTACTCCACATAGAATTTTGTAACTAAAACAAAAACAAAAACTTATTGTAGATATCTGCCCACAAATCACTTACATCTAACTTCTTCTTAGTAGGAGCATATTATTCCATACTATAGATGCTTTGTTGCTGGTATTGTTCAGTCACTAAATCATGTCCAACTCTGTGATCGTATGGGCTGCAACATGCCAGGCTTCTGGGTCCTTCACTGTCTCCCAGAGTTCACTCAAATTCATGTCCTCTGAGGTGGTAATGCTATCTAACCTTCTCATCCTCTGCCACCCCCTTTTCCTTTTGCCTTCAATATTTCCCAGATTCAGAGTCTTTTCCAATGAGTCGGATCTTTTCATCAGGTGGCCAAAGTATTGGAGCTTCAGCTTTAGCATCAATCCTTCCAAAGAATATTCCAGGGCTGATTTCCTTTAGGACTGACTGGTTTGATCTCCTTACAGTCCAGTGGGTGCTCAAGAGTCCTCCAGCACCACAATTCAAAACCTTCAATTCTTTGGTGCTCAGCCTTCTTTATGGTCCAACTCTCATATCCATACATGGCTACTGTGTGTAGCCATGTGTACCTTTGTTGGCAAAGTGATGTCTCTGCTCTAATACACTATCTAGGTTTGTCATCTCTTTCCTTCCAAGGAACAAATGTCTTTTAATTTCATGGTTGCAGTCTCTGTCCACAGTGATTTTGGAGACCAAGAAAAGAAAATCTGTCATTGCTTCCACTTTTACCCCCTCTATTTGCCATGAAGTGATGGGATTGGATACCATGATCTTACTTTTCGTAATAGTGAGTTTTAAGCTAGCTTTTTCTCTCTCATCTTTCACCCTCATCAAGAGGCTCTTGAGTTCCTCTTTACTTCCTGCCATTATAGTTGTATCATCTGCATGAAAAGTGAAAGTGAAAGTAAAGTCACTCAGTCGTGTCCGACTCTTTGTGACCCCATGGACTGTAGCCTATCAGGCTCCTCCGTCCATGGGATTTTCCAGGCAAGAGTTCTGGAGTGGATTACCATTTCCTTCTCCAGGGGCTCTTCCTGATCCAAGAATCGAACCAGGTCTCCCACATTGCAGAGAGACGCTTTACCGTCTGAGCCACCAGGGAAGCCTTATCATCTGCATACCTGAAGTTATTGATGTATCTCCCAGCAATCTTGATTCCAACTTATGATTCATCCAATCTGGCATTTCACATGATGTACTCTACATAGAAATTAAATAAGCAGCCTTGTCGTACCCCTTTCCCATTTTGAATCAGTCAATTACATGACACAAATAGATATCCCATGTTCTTGAGTTGTAAGGATTAATACTGTAAAAGCAGCCATACTACCCAAAACAAACTACAGATTCAACCCAACTTCTATCAAAATACTCAGTGACATTCTTCATAGAACTAGAACAAACAATCCCAAAGTTTGTAAAAAAATCACCGAATATACAAAGCATCTTGAGAAAGAACAATAAGAAAGAGATATCACATTCCTTGACTTCAAGTTATACTACAAAGGCACAGTCATCAAAACAATAGGGTGGTCAGTGGGTCTCGAGGCTGCAGCTGCAGAGGGAGCACCTTTGGAGGAGCTGCAAAGATGTTGTCCATGCTCACGGCCACGGCCACACCCACATGTTCCCTCTGTGAGCCGGCTGGTCTCCAAAAATGCTTTGAGATCATCCTTCATTGCTGCAAGGAACCTGCATGCCTCTAACTCTCATCTTCTGAAGATTGGCACTGCTGAGGTGTCCTCTGTTCTTGAAGAGCATATTCTTGGAGCTGATACCGCTGTTAACCTTGAAGAGACTGGGCATGTTTTAAGTATTGGTGATTATATTGCCAGGTACTTGGGCTAAGAAATGTTCAAGCAGAAGAAATGGTAGAATTTTCTTCAGGTTTAAAGGGTATGTCTCTGAACTTGGAGTCTGACAATGTTGGTGTTGTTGTGTTTGGAAATGATAAACTAATTAAGGAAGAAATATTGTGAAGAGACCTGGTGTATTGTAGATGTTCCAGTCAGGGAGGAGCTGCTGGGTTGTGTAGTCGATGCCCTTGGTAATGCTATTGATGGAAGTGTCCAATTGGTTCCAAGTCCCGAAGACAAGTTGGCTTGAAAGGCCCTGGGGATCATTCCTTGAATCTCTGTGCGGGAACTAAGGCAAACTGGCATAAAGGCTGTGGACAGCTTGATGCCAACTGGTCATGGTCAGTGTGATCTGGCTATTGGTGATTGACAGACTGGCAAAACACCAATTGCCAGAAACGTCATTAACCAGAAACGATTCAATGATGGAACTGATTAAAAGAAGAAGCTCTACTGTATCCATGTTGCTATTGGTCAAAAGAGATCCACTGTTGCGCAGTTGGTGAAGAGACTTACAGATGCAGATGCCATGAAGTTTATCTTTGGGGTTTCAGCTACTGATTCAGATGCTGCCCCACTTTAGTTCCTGGCTCCTTACTCTGGATGTTCATTGGGAAAATATTTTAGGGATAATGGCAAACATGCTTTGATCATTTATGACAACTTATCCAAACAGGCAGTTGCTTATCGTCAGATATCTATGCTGCTCTGCCGACTCCCAAGTCGTGAGGCCTATCCTCGTGACGTGTTCTACCCACACTCCCATATACTGGAGAGAGCAGCTAAAATGAACGATGCTTTTGATGGTGGCTCGTTAACTGCTCTACCAGTCATAGAAACACAAGCTGGTGATGTGTCTGCTTACATTCCAACAAATGTCATTTCCATCACTGACAGACAGATCATCTTGGAAACAGAATTGTTCTACAAAGGTATCCACCCTGCCATTAATGCTGGTTTGTCTGTGTCCCGTGTTGGATCTGCTGCACAAACCAGGGCCATGAAACAGGTGGCAGGTACCATGAAACTGGAGTTGGCTCAGAATCATGAGGTTGCTGCTTTTTGCCCAGTTCGATTCTGACCTTGATGCTGCCACTCAACAACTCTTGAGTTGTGGTGTGTGTTTAACTGATCTGCTAAGGCAAGGACAGTATTCTCCCATGGCTATTGAAGAGCAAGTGGCTGTTATCTGTGTGGGTGTCAGGGAGTATCTTGACAAGCTGGAGCCCAGCAAGATCACAAAATTTGAGAATGCTTTCTTGCCTCATGTTATCAGCCAACATCAAGCCTTGTTGGGCAAAACCAGGACAGATGGAAAGTTCTCAGAAAAGACAGATGCAAAGCTGAAAGAGACTGTAACAAACTTCTTGGCTAGATTTGAAGCTTAAACTCCTGGGGATTGACATCAAATGCCAGTTTGGTTTTGTCATTGTTTCTTCTACTTCGACCTTCTTAATACATATTGTGGAGATAACTGGACAACTACATGCAAAGAATAAAAATGGACCACTTTATCATATCATATATAAACATAAACTAAAAATGAATTAAATATTTAAAGGAGAGCATAAATCTCCCTAGAAGAAAATACAGGCAGTAACCTCTTTGACATCAATCTTAGTAACATTTTAAAAATTTGTCTCATCAGTCAAGGACAACAAAAAGCAAAAATAAACTAATAGGACTACATCAGACTAAAGGCTTTTTACAGAAGAGGAAGCCACCAGCAAAATGAAAAGGCAACCCACAGAATGGAAGCTATTTGTAAGTGATATCTCTGATAAGAGATTGATATCCAAAAATACAAAGAAATACATAAACTTAACATAAAGAAAGAAGGACATGGCAACCCACTCCAGTATTCTTGCCTAGAGAATCCCGTGGACAGAGGAGCCTGGTAAGCTGCTGTCCATGGGGTTGCACAGAGCTGGGCACGACTGAAGCGACTTAGCATGCATGCATGCATTGGAGAAGGAAATGGCGACCCGTTCCAATATTCTCGCCTGGAGAATCCCAGGGATGGAGGAGCCTGGTGGGCTGCTGTCTGTGGGGTCACACAGGGTCGGACACGACTGAAGCAACTTAGCAGCAGCAACATAAAGAAAACAATTAAAAATGGGCAGAGGATCTGAATAGTCACCAAAGAAGACACATAAGTGGTCAACAAGCACATGAAAAAGTGCTCAACATCACTAGTCATCAGGGAAACACACATCAAAACCGCACTGAGATACCATCCCACAACTGTCAGAATGACTTTTTATCAAAGAGGCATAAAACAACTGCTGAAGAGGATTCAGAGAAAAGGAAGTCTTTGTATGTGCTAGCACAATTATAAATTGATGCAAACCTTATGGAAACAGTATGAAGATCCTCAAGAAACTTAAGATGATAGATTATATATGATCCAGCAATTCCACTTTGGGAATTTACCTGAAGAAAACAAAAGCTCCACTAATTTGAATATATATACATTCAATATAATATATATTTAATATATATATATCTTTATATTCACTACAGAATTATTTATGATAGTCAAAATACTGAAATAACTTAAGTATCCATCAATGGATAAATCGATAAGGAAGATGTGATAGCTATAAATACACCACAATGGACAATTATTCTAGTATAAAAAAGAATAAAATCTTGCCTTTGAGGCAAGAGTGATAGATCTGGATACTAAGTAGTATACTAGAAAAACAAACAGTGTATGGTTTCACTTATATGTGGTGTTTAAAACAAAACAAACAGCTTTCTTTATGGTCCAGCTCTCACATCCATACATGACTACTGGAGAGACTATAGCTTTGAGTAGATGGACCTTTGTCAGCAATAAGCAAGAACACTTCAAAAAATGAAGCATTTGGAAAATTATGCCTCTTACTTTTCTTTGAGATGATAATGTATCCACATAGAATAATGCATCAGCAAGTATACTAATCTTTCTTCTCAAAATTAGGTAGAGGTTTTCTTCTGTCCTCAATTAGATAACTAGAAATTGCTTTTTATTCTAATACAGTTTAAGTTCTATTTACCAGGTCATCTCATTTTCACATGCCTTCATACCTTTGCTTCTATCCTGTTAAGACTAGTCACCATTTCCTGAATTTGGAGTGTGATTTCACCTTCTCTGTTTTTTGTCATACTGTTAATATTTTTTTTTTTTACTCATTCTATCAGCAGAAACATAGTCATTCTTCAAAACCCAACTTAACATTATGTTGTCCTAAACATTTTCTTGATTAACTATAATCAGAGTTATTTAGGGATTTTTAAAATTTCTACATTACATAATTTTATCTCTTCTATGGTTTTATTTAATTCTGTCCCATGTAGTTAGTTATATGTTTAATGTATGACTTTCACTAGATAGTAAACTTCTGGTGATCATAACTATCTCTTTTTCATATTTGAGTCTATGTCTTACAGGACACAGTACCATGCCTTGACTACATCTAAAATACCTGCCTTTTTATTTCTTTAACAATACAATACTCATCTCCCCCTTTGGAAATTATCACAGTCTGTAATTATTTGTTTTATTTATATACACATTCACTGCCTGAATCTTTACATGGAATGTAAATTCCATGAGGAAAGGGACCATGCTTAACCTAGTTATTATTGTTTCTCCAGATAAAAAAGTATCTAATCAATAACTGCTTGTTTTTCCCTAAATTCAGCCTCTAGATTGTCAGCTTTTTGATATTATGGAGTACACATTTAAATTTGGATTATTCTCTAATATTTAGTAAGTAAGTGCTAGTTAAAAACATACATGGAGAGAGGAAGTGGTCAATATGATAGAGTAGGAAGACACTAAATTCAGTTCCTCCCACAGACACACCAAAATTCCAAATACTTGCCCCTTCCCACAAAACACCCAAAACAAAAACAAAGTTACATTACTTAATGGAGTAACTAGCTATGAGAGTAACCTGAGAACAACTAGCTATGAGAGGAATCTTTATTCCAGTAAGATTTTCTACAAATAAAGATATGAGGAAGGAAGCACAGTTAGATTAAGTAGGTGGGATAGAGGCACAGTATAATTAAGACCCATACCCCTGGGTAGGCAATGCACAAACAGAAGAAGAATAAAAACTGCAGAAGCTCTCCCCAGGAAGCAAGGGGTTCAAGTCAGGTCTAGGAAGCAGAGAGTTCCAAACAAGATGAACCCAAAGAGGTCCACACCAAGACACATTATAACAAAAATGACAAAAATTAAAAAGAGAAAGTCTTAAAGGGAGCGAGGAAAAGAATCTTAAAAAGAAGCACAAAGGAACTGTCATAAGAACATCAGCTGGCTTTTCAGGTGAAACTGCAGACCAGAAGGATATAGTGTAATATAATGAAAGCAATGAAATGGAAAAACTCTATGATCAAGAATACTCTACCAGGCATATTTAACATTCATTTTGGAAGAGGAGAAGAAGTTTCACAGACAGCCAAAATGTAAAAGAATTTATCACCTGTATACCAGTTGTAAAAGAAATGTTAGAGGAATTTCTCTAAGCAGACAAGAAAATATCACAATTACAAACATAAAATGTATGAAGGGAAAAAATCACCTTCGTAAATAAAAACATAGTTAAAGTAACAGATCAATCACTTATAAAACCAGTGGGAGGGTAATATAATCATCAATGTTTATAAAAAAAGTTAAGGAATCCACAAAACAGAAAGATATAAAAATGTAGAGTGATTTGAATGTGTTCCAAATGAAGAGATCATCAACTTAAAATATATAACAAATATAAAAATAAAGAATAATCTTCAAATTACAAGGGTAGAAAGCAAAAGTAAAGAAGATGAAAGGAACAAAAGAGAACTACAAAACCAAAAACATGGCCATAGTACATACCCATCACTAATTAATTTAGATGTAAATATATTAAATGCTCCAATCAGAATATGTAGGGTAGCTGAATGGCTTAAAAAAAAAAAGAATCATATATATATATATATATATATATATATATATACACACACACACACACACACACAAATAGCTGATCGAAAGACATACATAGACTGAAAGTGAGGAGACACAAAAATATGTTCCATGCAAATGGAAATGAAAAAGCTAAGACAGCGATACTTAGATAAAACAAGCTTTATAACCCTGTATTAAGAGACAAAGAAAGGCATTACATAATAATAAAGAGATCAAGTTTTAGCAGAAAGATGTAACAATTATAAATATAGATATTCCCATCATAGGCACACCTAAATACATAAAACAAATAACAAATATAAAAGGAGAAATTTACAGTAATACAATAATAGTAGGGAACTTTAACATCCCAGATATATCAAAGGATAGGTCACTCAGAGAATCAGTTAAGGAAACACTAACCTTGAATAGCACATTAGCCCATAAGAAATTAATAGATTATATATAAAATATTTCATCAAAACCAGCAGAATATACTTTCAAGTGCATCTGGGCTATTCTTCAGCATAGATTAGATCTTACACTAGATCACAAAAGAAGTATCAATATATTTAAGAAGACTGAAATCATATCAAAAATCTTTTCCAACCACAAAGTATGAAATTAGAAATTACCTACATTAAAAAATATATAAAAAACACAAACACTTGGAGGCTACTAAACATTCTTCTACACAACCAAAATGGTCACTGAGGAAACTAAAGAGGAAATTTTAAAATACCTGAAGCTATAAAAATAGAAACACAATGTTCCAAAATCTATGGAATGTAGCAAAAGTTTTTCTAGAAGGTCATAGCAATAAGCTTACATCAAGAAACAACACAATCGTAAAGAAACAATCTAAACCTTATAGCTAAATGAACCATAAAAAACAAACAAACCTGAAGTTGGTAGAAGGAAACAAACAGTGAGTATCAAAGCAAGTATAAATAAAGACAAAATTAAAGTAGAAAGCATCAGTGAAACTAAGATGTCATTCTTTGGAAAGATAAAATTGGTCAACTTTTAACCATACTCATGAAGGAAAAAGGAAGATACAAATTAATACAATCAGAAATGAAACTGATGCCACTGAAATAAAAGGATCATAAGAGATTACTATGAAGAGTTATACACCAATAAAATGGAAAACTTAGAAGAAATGGATACATTTCTAGAAATGTAATCTCCCAAGATTAAATGAGGGAGAAATAGAAAATATGAACAGACCAATTACCGATAATGTATTTGAGTCAGTTAAAAAAAAAAAACCCACCACACAAAAATCCAGGATGAGACAAACTCACAAGTGAATTTTACTAAACTTTTAAAGAAGAAAAAACACTTGTTCTTCTCAAATGGTTTTTAAAAGTTGAATGTATAGTTACCCTAATATCAAAACTAGACAAAGACTATTTGAAAAAGAAAAATTACAAACCAATTTCACTGATGAGCAGATTCAAAAATCCTCAACAAAATATTAGCAAACCAATTAAATAGTAGTTTCAAAGAAGCATATGACATGGGATTTATCCTAGAGATATAAAGATGGTTTAATCAAACAAATCAAACAGTATGACTTCCCACATTAAGAACTTGATGAATAAAATATACCATCTCGATAGTTGCAGAAAAAGCTTCTGACAAAATTCAACATACATTTATGAGATAACCTCTCAACATAGTGGATATAGCCCAAATCATATTTAATGGTGAAAAATTGCAAGCATTTCCTTTAAGACTAGGAACAAAGATGTCCACTCTTGCCACTTTTATGCAGCATAGTATGGGAAGTCTAAGTCACAACAGTCAAAAAGAAAAAGAAATAAAAGGTATCTAAATTAGAAAGAAAAAAGGTAAAGGGTCATTGTTTCCAGATAACATGATAATATATATGAAAATTCTAAAAATGCTACCAAAAGTCTGTTAGAGCCTATAAATGAAATATGGGAAATTTCAAGATTCAAAATTAATATACAGAAATCTGTTGCACTACTAACAAACTAAAAATATAAGAAAACAATCTCATTTACAACTGCATTAAAAAGAATAAATACCTAGGGATAAATCTAATTAAGAACATTAGATTTTAACTCTGAAAATCATAAAACTTTGCTGAAAGAAATTGGAGATGACATAAACAAATGGCAAAACACACCATGGTCATGAATTAAGAGAAATTAATACCATTAAAATAACCATACTACTCAAAGTAACAGGTTCAGTGCAACGCCTATCAAAGTACCCATGACATTTTCACAAAACTGGAACAAATAATCCTAACATTTGTGTGGAAGGACCCCAGAGCAAAGCAATCTTGAGAAAGAACAAAACTAGAGATACCACGTTCTATGGTTTCAAACTATATTACAAAGCTACAGTAATCATAGCAGCATAAAACTTTCATTAAAGAAAAGTTACATAGATTATGGAAAGTTAATCTGTTGCCGAACTGGCAAGGTTATATACAATGGAAAAAAGACAGCATTTTCTTTCTTTTTTTTTTCTTAATCAATCTTTATTTTATTAAGCTTATTAGTGTCTAAAAGCTAAAGTACAATGCCTCATATCATTTTTCTATTCAGAAGCATCTCCATAAAACTTAGGTCTCCTATAGTCCTAAAACTGTTTTACAAGTATGATTGAGATAACTTTTTATAACATTAAGGCATTCTTTTTTTTTATTATTTTTATTTTTTAATACTTTATTCTACATTACAATACTGTATTTGTTTTGCCATACATTGACATGAATCAGCCACAGGTGTACACGATCTCCCAATGCCGAAGCCCCCTCCCACCTCCCACCCCATATCATCTCCCTGAATCATCCCGTGCACCAGCCCCATGCATCCTGCATCCTGTATTGAACATAGACTGACCCTTCGTTCTTACAAGATAGTATACATGTTTCAATGCCATTCTCCCAAATCATCCCACCCTCTCCCTCTCCCTCAGAGTCCAAAAGTCCGTTCTATACCTCTGAGTCTCTTTTGTTGTCTCACATAGAGGGTCATCATTACTATCCTTCTAAATTCCATATATATGTGTCAGTATACTGTATTGGTGTTTTTCTTTCTGGCTTACTTCACTCTGTATAATTGGCTCCAGTTTCATCCATCTCATTAGAACTGAGTCAAATTTATTCTTTTAAGGGCTGAGTAGTACTCCATTGTGTATATGTACCACAGCTTTCTTATCCATTCCTCTGCTGATGGACATCTAGGTTGCTTCCATGTCCTGGCTATTATAAACAGTGCTACAATGAACATTGGGGTACATGTGTCTCTTTCAATTCTGGTTTCTTCGGTGTGTATGCCCAGCAGGGGGATTGCTGGATCATAAGGCAGTTCTATTTGCAATTTTTAAAGGAATCTCCACACTGTTTTCCATAGTGGCTGTACTAGTTTGCATTCCCACCAGCAGTGTAAGAGGGTTCCCTTTTCTCCACATCCTCTCCAGCATTTATTGCTTGTAGACTTTTGGATCACAGCCATTCTGACTGGTGTGAAATGGTACCTCATTGTGGTCTTGATCTGCATTTCTCTGATAATAAGTGATGTTGAGCATCTTTTCATATGTTTGTTAGCCATCCGTATGTCTTCTTTGGAGAAATGCCTATTTAGTTCTTTGGCCCATTTTTTGATTGGTTTGTTTATTTTTCTGGAGTTGAGCTGTATAAGTTGCTTGTATATCTTTGAGATTAGTTGTTTGTCAGTTGTTTCATTTGCTATTGTTTTCTCCCATTCAGAAGGCTGTCTGTTCACCACAGCAATCAGAGCAGAAAAAGAAATAAAAGGAATCCAAATTGGAAAAGAAGAAGTAAAACTCTCACTGTTTGCAGACTACATGATCCTCTACATAGAAAATCCTAAAGACTCGACCAGAAAACTACTAGAGCTAATCAACGAATATAGTAAAGTTGCAGGATATAAAATCAACACTCAGAAATCCCTTGCATTCCTATACACTAATACTGAGAAAGTAGAAAAAGAAGTCAAGGAAACAATCCCATTCACCATTGCAACGAAAAGAATAAAATACTTAGGGATATACCTACCTAAAGAAACTAAAGACCTATATATCGAAAACTATAAAACACTGATGAAAGAAATCAAAGAGGACGCTAATAGATGGAGAAATATACCATGCTCATAGGTTGGAAGAGTCAATATAGTGAAAATGAGTATACTACCCAAAGCAATCTACAGATTCAATGCAATTCCTATCAAGCTACCAGCAGTATTTTTCACAGAACTAGATCAAATAATCTCAAGATTTGTGGAAATACAAAAAACCTCGAATAGCCAAAGCAATCTTGAGAAAGAAGAATGGAACTGGAGGAATCAACTTGCCTGACTTCAGGCTCTACTACAAAGCCACAGTCATTAAGACAGTATGGTACTGGCACAAAGACAGAAATACAGATCAATGGAACAAAATAGAAAGCCCTGAGATAAACCCACATGCCTATGGACACCTTATCTTCGACAAAGGAGGCAAGAATATACAATGGAGTAAAGACAGTCTCTTTAACAGGTGGTGCTGGGAAAACTGGTCAACCACTTGTAAAAGAATGAAACTAGACCTCTGTCTAACACCATACAGAAAAATAAACTCAAAATGGATTAAAGATCTAAATGTAAGACCAGAAACTATAAAATTCCTAGAGGAAAACATAGGCAAAACACTCTCTGACATAAATCACAGCAGGATCCTCTATGATCCACCTCCCAGTATACTGGAAATAAAAGCAAAAATAAACAAATGGGATCTAATTAAAATTAAAAGCTTCTGCACAACAAAGGACACTATAAGCAAGGTGAAAAGACAGCATTTTCAATAAATGGTTTTGGAAAAACTGGAAAGAATGCAAAAGAATGAAACCAGACTACTTTCTCACAGTGTATACAACAACAAAATCAACCTCAAAATGGATTAAAGACTTAACTGTAGTTGTTTTCGGTCACTAAGTGGTGTCTGACTCCTTGTGACACCCCAGACTGCTGCACATCAGGCTTCCCTGTCCTTCACTATCTCCCAAAATATGCTCAGATTCAGTCCAGTGAGTCAGTGATGCTATTTAACCATCTCATTCTCTGCTGCCTTCAATCTTTCCCACCATCAGAGTCTCTTCCAATGAGTCGGCTCTTCACATCAGGTGGCCAAAGTAGTGGAGCCTCAGCTTCAGCATCAGTCCTTCCAATGAATATTCAGGGTTGATTTCCTTTAGGGCTGACTGGTTTGATCTCCTTGCTGTCCAAGGAACTCTCAAGAGAGTAACTGTAAGACCTGATGTGCTAAAACTCCTAGAAGAAAATATAAACAGTACAGCCTTTGACATTGGTCTTACCAATATTTTTGTATATATCTTCTCAGGAAGACCTAAATCAAATGCTGTTGTTGCTGCTGCTGCTGCTGCTGCTGCTGCTGCTGCTAAGTCACTTCAGTCATGTCCGACTCTGTGAGACCCCATAGGCGGCAGCCCACCAGGATCCCCCGTCCCTGGGATTCTCTAGGCAAGAACACTGGAGTGGGTTGCCGTTTCCTTCTCCAGTGCATGAAAGTGAAAAATGAAAGTGAAGTCACTCAGTCGTGTCTGACTAGTAGTGACCGCATGGACTGCAGCCTACCAGGCTCCTCCATCCATGGGATTTTCCAGGCAAGAGTACTGGAGTGGGGTACCATTGCCTTCTCTGAATCAAATGCTAAAATGACCTAAATCAAATCCCTATATTATATGGTGGGAGTGACAAACAGATTTAATGGATTAGATCTGATAGAATGCCTGAAGAATTATGGACAAAGATTTGTGACATTGTACAGGAGGCAGTGATCAAGACCATTCCCAAGAAAAGGGAATGCAAAAAGGCAAAATGGTTGTCTGACAAGGCCTTAAAAACAGTTGAGAAAAGAAAAGAAGTTACAGGAAAAGGAGAAAAGGAAAGATATACCCATTTGAATGCAGAGTGCCAAAGAATAGCAAGGAGAGACAAGAAAGCCTTCTTCAGTGATCAATGAAAAGAAATAGAGGAAAACAATAGAATGGAAAAGACTAGAGATCTCTTTAAGAAAATTAGGGATACCAAGGGAACATTTCATGCAAAGATGGGCCCAATAAAGGACAGAAATGGTATGGACCTAACAGAAATAGAAGATATTAAGAAAAGGTGGCAAGAATAAACAGAAGAACTATACAAAAAAATCTTAATGACCCAAACAATCACAATTGTGTGATCACTCACCTAGAGGCAGACATCCTGGAGTCTGAAGTCAAGTGGGCCTTAAGAAGCATCACTAAGAACAAAGCTGGTAAAGAGGATGAAATTCAAGCTGATCTACTTCAAATACTAAAAGGTGATGCTGTGAAATTGCTGCAATCAATATGCCAGCAAATTTGGAAAACTCAGCAGTGGTCACAGGACTGGAAAAGGTCAGTTTTCACTCCAATTCCAAAGAAAGAGAATGGCAAACAGTGTTCAAACTACCACAAAATCACACCATCTCACATGCTAGCAAAGTAATAACCAAAGTTCTCCGAGAGGCTTCAACAGTACGTGAAATGAGAACTTCTAGATGTTCAACCTGGATTTGGAAAAAGCAGAGGAACCAGAGACCAAATTGCCAACATCAGTAGGATCACAGAAAAACCAAGAGAATTCCAGAAAACATCTACTTCTGCTTTATTGATTATGCCAAATCCTTTGACTGTGTGGACCACAACAAACTGTGGGAAATTTTTCAAGAGACGGGAATACCAGACAATCTTACCGGCCTCCTGTGAAATCTGTATGCAGCTCATGAAGCAACAGTTAGCACGGGACATGGAACAACAGAATGGTTCCAAATTGGGAAAAGGATATGTCAAGGCTGTATATTGTCACCCTGCTTATTTAATTTTTATGCAGAGTGCATCATGCGAAATGCCAGGCTGGGTGAAGCACAAGCTGGAATCAAGATTGCCAGGAGAAATATCATAACCTCAGATATGCAGATGACACCACCCTTATAACAGAAAGTGAAGAGAAACTAAAAAGCCTTTTGATGAAAGTGAAAGAGGAGAGTGAAAAGTGGGCTTAAAGCTCAACATTCAGAAAACGAAGATCATGGCATCCGGTCCCATCACTTCGTGGCAAATAGATGGGGAAACAGTGGACACAGTGGCTGACTTTATTTTGGGGGGCTCCAAAATCACTGCAGATGGTGACTGCAGCCATGAAATTAAAAGACGCTTACTCCTTGGAAGAAAAGTTATGACTAACCTAGATAGCATATTCAAAAGCAGAGACATTAATTTGCCGACGAAGGTCCGTCTACTCAAGGCTATGGTTTTCCCTGCAGTCATGTATGGATGTGAGAGTTGTACTGTGAAGAAGGCTGAGCGCTGAAGAATTGATGTTTTTGAACTGTGGTGTTGGAGAAGACTCTTGAGAGTCCCTTGGACTGCAAGGAGATCCAACTAGTCCATTCTGAAGGAGATCAGCCCTGGGATTTCTTTGGAAGGACTGATACTAAACTGAAACTCCAATACTTTGACCACCTCATGCGAAGAGTTGACTCATTGGAAAAGACCCTGATGTTGGGAGGGATTGGGGGCAGGAGGAGAAGAGGATGACAGAGGATGAGATGGCTGGATGGCATCACCGACTAGACGGACTTGAATTTCGGTGAACTCCAAAAGTTGGTGATGGACAGGGAGGTCTGGCATGCTGAAATTCATGGGGTTACAAAGAGTTGGACACAACTGAGTGACTGAACTGAACTGAACCTTGAACTTCGCTTTCCTCATCTGTAAAATGAGGATAGCTGATATATTTGCCACAAAGTGTTACTGTGAAAATCTAATGATTCAGTACATGTAGCTAAACCTGGTGCATAGCCATTGGTGTGAGTATTTGCTATTATTACTTTCTGTGAGTTTGAAACCTCTCACAATTTAAAAATAAATTTCTCCATTCATTCTGAAAATTGATGACAAAAGTTAATTTCTCTGAAAGTTTAAGAAAAGCATAGATATTTTTAAAATTAAGTAGAATGATTTATGTCTTGCATCTAGAAAATGCGTACTTCTACTAGAGGCTTAAATACTATACAGGTAAAATTGCATTCAAATTTACCTGAAAGAAAAGCTCCTTCTAAAAAGTCAAAGGAATTGCAGTGATTGCTTACTATTTTCTAATCAACTATCATAAGTATGATTTTGTATCTCTTTCGGTTTTTATTTACTTCGTGCCATTTTACCAAACACTCTATAGTCAATAATTAGATAATTAGTTTCATTCTACATATAACCAAAATGAATAGTCAAGGTGTTTTCCTAAACTTACATCATGTAACTAGGCCTAAATACCAGTTCTTTGAACTCCAAACCCAGTGTGCTTAAAATACATGCTGCTTTCTTTGGTTAGGTATCATAATCATAAAATTTTGCTGGAGCTAAAAGAGTATGCCAACAATGGAACAAAACTGTAACATTTACTTCAGGTTAAGGAAGCTGTTATCTCAAGTTCATATCTCCCCTTCAGCTCCCAGCAATTTCCATTTAAAATAGTTATTAGTATATTCCAAGAGACTTTATGGATTACCCAGGATATGCATGTGTATGTGTGTTTTCACCATCTAGCTTAAGTGTACACACACATATTTGTATATGTATATGTATCTTATAGTGTAAATCTCATTTGTTTTTAGGTCTCTCCTTTATTCTTCTTCGTACCTATCAGAGAAACAATGCATGGCTCTAGAATCATGACAGATAGCCTCATTAATATCTACCAAAATTTTAAAATTAGTCATAAGAAGCAAGCTATAAATGTTTTATAAAAATACTTGATCAGAGATGATAATTCTAAAATATAAAGATAATAGTCATACTACTTTGTAGGGAAGATGTTTGAACTGTCTAATTAGTGATTATACAGTATGATTATTATTGGATATGTTTCATTCAATGTAATTAATTCAATGAGAATTTATTATTACCCTTTTAATTTTAGAATTTTATTCTTTATACAAGAAACTGCAATATGATTTCTGTGCTCATTATGGTAACTTTCTTTTCCTAACTACCTGTTGAGAAAGAAATGTTGAAACCAATAAAATTTCTATGTGCACACAGAAGATACTATGAAACACTAAGAATTGTGATAAGAAACTATTTCCTAGTTGAGAGTTCAGTGAGTTAGTTCCTTGACTCAATTAGTAAAACATCTGTAAAGGAACTATCATACTTAATTTTATAATCAACACTGAATATAGGCTAGTATTTCCTTACTACATATGAGCTGTTATCATATAAACTTTTACAATGAAAATATTAGACTTGAAGTCGTGAACATCATTTAGTCACTAGAACATTGAAACTAAAGATCCAGTTCTAACAGTTAGTAGCTGCATATTTGGTAAGGTAATTAATTCTTTAATGTTGTTCTTTTTCCTTTTCTTTTGATTACAGAAATTAAACTAATTATTAAATCAAGGGTTCTCAAAATTCAAAGTATAAGAGAGTATTTATTTGCAAAGCCTTTTCTAAATTATAAAATGTTATACAAATGTTACATTACTGTTATTATTGTCTTGTCATTGATCCTCAGCAAAGGTGTTGCTGAAGGGTCATTGTCTATTTCCTGTCCATCTTCCAGAAGTCAAATTTATTCTTTCAAAATTATTTTTTTCCCTGACTGGTAAGCACGAATGTATTGCCATAGATAATGTTCCTATGTAGAATATATCAGGACATGTGACTGACTTGAGTCCAGAGAATACGAATTATTCCAAAAGTATCTGAAATAAATGCATTGCATGAAGTCAAGACTGGAAGCAAATGCATGGACTTTGAGAAATCTTCACAGTCATTTTTTAAAAATTAAGCAATTTCATTTGCTTTTATAGTCAAGTAAACATCCACTGGGTCATGGAAAAGGCAGGAGAATTCCAGAAAAACATCTATTTCTGCTTTATTGACTATGCCAAAGCCTTTGCCTGTGTGGATCACAATGAACTGTGGAAAATTCTGAAAGAGATGGGAATACCAGACCACCTGACCTGCCTCTTGAGAAACCTATGTGGAGGCCAGGAGGCAACAGTTAGAATTAGACATGGAACAACAGACTGGTTCCAAATAGGAAAAGGAGTACGTCAAGGCTGTATATTGTCACCCTGCTTATTTAACTTATATGCAGAGTACATCATGAGAAACGCTGAGTGCCAAAGAATTGATGCTTTTGAACTGTGGTGTTGGAGAAGACTCTTGAGAGTCCCTTGGACTGCAAAGAGATCCAACCAGTCCATTCTGAAGGAGATCAACCCTGGGAATTCTTTGGAAGGAATGATGCTAAAGTTGAAACTCCAGTACTTTGGCCACCTCATGCGAAGAGTTGACTCCTTGGAAAAGACTCTGATGCTGGGAGGGATTGGGGGCAGGAGGTGAAGGGGACGACCGAGGATGAGATGGCTGGATGGCATCACTGACTCGATGGACTCTGAGTGAACCCCGGGAGTTGATGATGGACAGGGTGGCCTGGCGTGCTGCGATTCATGGGGTTGCAAAGAGTTGAACACGACTGAGTGACTGAACTGAACTGAAACATTCATTGATAACTCTGAGTTTAGTCTTTTTTCCTCATCTTTATTGAGTAATAGACATATAGTATTGTATAGGAAGTCCTGATGGCTCAGCAGGTAAAGAATCTGCTGGCCGTCCACCGATTCAATCCCTGGGTCAGGAAGGTCTCCTGGAGGAAGACATGGCAACCCATTTCAGTAGTCTTGCCTGGAGAACACCATGGACATAGGAGCCAGGTGGGCTACATTCATAAGGTTGCAAAGAGTCAGACACGACTGAAGCAACTTACCCAACCCCCACCCCCCCACCACACACATATACATCATAATTCTATTGTTAATTTTTGAAGAAACCTTCATACTGTTTTCCATAGTAGCGGCACAAATTTACATTGTCACCAACAGTGAACAAAGGTCCTTTTTCTCCACAGCCTCACCAACACTTTTTATCCTCAGAGCTTGATCTTATTCACTAAGGATACAGAGAAGTGTCCATGGGTCCATTTTGTCTATCAGAGCATAGAACTATGGGGTCAGAATTAGGGTTGCAGCTCCATGGTAACAGTGAGCTTTCTGGAATAGTGCTAGAGGACAACCATCAGGAATACAAAGGAAAATAGGGTGTGTATTTAATCTATACGAATCAAATAACACAGAGACCAAATGGTGAATCTAGGATTTAAACCTTATCTGTCCAGCTCCAGGTTTTGCTCTTTAATGCCACTGCAGACTTGACTCTCTGCAGAAGTGTGACTGTTCAGCAGTCTGCTACCACCCTTCTTTTACTTCCATTTCCTCGCTTAAGAAACATGAACTCAGCTTCTCCAAGGAATTTTGTAAACAGAAGACATTTATTGAAAGTAATCTTTAAAATGCCTTCACCAAGAAAACTAACCAGAAAATCTTGAAAATAGATAGTTATTGAATTGACAAGATGTATTTTACTTTATTTCATTATTTCCACTGTCAGTCTACTCGAAGTCAGAATTTTCAGGTACACATTTCCTCGATTTTTCCAAATGTAATTGTTACATTAATTTGATGTGTATCTAAAAAGTCTCAAGGTATACACAGTGCTTTCATTCTGCATATTGTAATGTTGAAGCAAAAACAAAACAAAACAAAAACATTTTTCTTTATTAGTTCAGTTCAGTCACTCAGTCGTGTCTAACTCTTTGTGAACCCCATGGCCTCTCTGTCCCTCACCAACTCCTGGAGTCCACCCAAACCCATGTCCATAGAGTTGGTGATGCCATCCAACCATCTCATCCTCTGTCGTCCCCTTCACCTCTCGCCCTCAGTCTTTCCCAGCATCAAGGTCTTTTCAAATGAGTCAGCTCTTCTCATCAGGTGGCGAAAGTATTGGAGTTTCAGCTTCAATATCAGTCCTTCCAGTGAACATCCAGGACTGATCTTCAGAATGGACTGGTTGGATCTCCTTGCAGTCCAAGGGACTCTCAAGAATCTTCTCCAACACCAGAGTTCAAAGGCATCAATTCTTTGGTGCTTAGCTTTCTTCACAGTCCAACTCTTATATCCATACATGATCACTGGAAAAACCATAGCCTTGACTAGATGGACCTTTGTTGGCAAAGTAATGTCTCTGCTTTTTAATATGCTGCGTAGGTTGGTTATAACTTTCCTTCCAAGGAGCAAGTGTCTTTAATTTCATGGCTGCAATCACCATCTGCAGTGATTTTGGAGCCCCGAAAAATAAAGTCAGCCACTGTGTCCACTGTTTCCCCATCTATTTGCCATGGAGTGATGGGATCAGATGCCATGATCATAGTTTTCTGAACGTTGAGCTTTAAGCCAGCTTTTTCACTCTCCTCTTTCATCAAGAGGCTCTTTAGTTCTTCCTGATTTTCTGCCATAAGGGTGGTGTCATCTGCATAGCTGATAGGTTATTGATATTTCTCTTAGAAATCTTGATTACAAAAAAAATTTATTAACATTTTTGTTTACAAATGATACCAAAACTCAGATTCTTTGCTGATGAGAGTTATAGTAGAAGCGGCTAATACTATAAAAACTTAAATTATCAGAATCATGATTAAAGTTCAAATGTTAGTATAAGATTTTAACTAATCTGTTCTATTTGGCCTTAGAAGACTTAAACCTAATCTTAAAGGATTTTCCATTTAGCAAATTATAAGAAAAAGGTAATATGACAATTCCTAAAAGATTAGCTTCATCTTTCAGAATGAAAAATAAGAATACTTTTTAAAAAGTAGGCACACACACACTAATGATTACAAAATAAATACTTTTAAGTTTTCCTCCCTGTATAACACTTTAATGACTTGAATGTTTGGTTTTCATTATGGTCCTCTAATATGTGAGATCAACAGAATTCTTGAAGCAGTGGTGCAGCAAGTTTGAAGGCTGTGTTTATAAGGCCTATGTAATTAATGAAAACTTCATGACTTTCAGTTCTCCTTACTAAGCCTTTTATTCATTTAGTTAAAGGTATTTCTTGATCTCTATGTACCAAGTATTACATCAAATTATAATTTTGTATTATTTATCAAAATTAATTGGGTCAATACAAAAGTGAAAGCAACTTTGAAAGTTTTATTTTGTCTTTAATGTTTAAAGATTTTAATGAATGTAAAGGGGGTGTCAAATTTTAATTTTAATCATTTGTCCACATTTTAACTCTTACAATATTTCTTGTACACATGAACAGGATTCATTAATTAGTGTAAATTCAATAAAACTATCCAATATTAGTAGAACAAAAGATGAAAAAGTAATCATTCCAACAAATGTCAAAAGGAAGAGTTGTCTTGTGTCAAGGCATTCATCCTAGTCTTCAGTAGTTCATCTTTAAGACCTCATGCCAAATATCACTTTTACAAATAACTAAAAGTTAGTCAGTGGTTGCCTGCTTCAGGGTAGGAGGCACTGAATGCAGTAGTGCCTGTATATAACCTTTTGAAGGAGGTCATATCTTCGTTACCTCCACCATAGTTTGGCCTGAGGTCAAGCAACAGGGAGGGAACACAGCTCCATCCATTAACAGAAAATTGAATTAAAGATTTACTGAATATATTTCTGCCCATCAGAACAAGACCCAATACCCCCTCAGTCAGTTTCTCCCATCAGGAAGTTTCCATCAACCTTTATCCTTATCCATCAGAGAGCAGACAGAATAAAAACCATAATCACAGAAAACTAACCAAACTGATCACATGGACCACAGCTTTATCTAGCTCAATGAAACTATGAGCCATGCCCTTTAGGGCCACCCAAGATGGACAGGTCATAGCAGAGAGTTCTGACAAAATGTGGTCCTGTGGAGAAGGGAATGGCAAACAACTTCAGTATTCTTGCCTTGAGAACCCCAAGAACACTATGAAAAGGCAAAAATAGGGCACTGAGAGATGAACTCCCCAGGTCGATAGGTGCCCAATATGCTACTGGAGATCAGTGGAGAAATAACTCCAGAAAGATTGAAGAGATGGAGCCAAAGCAAAAACAACACCCAGTTGTGGATATGAACAGTGATAGAAGTAAATTCTGATGCTGTCAAGAGCAATAATTCATAAGAACCTAGAATGTTAGGTCCATAATTCATGGCAAATTGGAAGTGGTCAAACAAGTGATGGCAAGAGTGAACATCAACGTTTTAGGAATCAGTAAACCAAAATGGACTGGAATGGGTGAACTTAACTCAGATTACCATTATATCTGCTACTGTGGGCAAGAATCCCTAAGAAGAAATCAAATAGCCCTCATAGTCAGCAAAAGAGTCCAAAATGCAATACTAGGATATAATCTCAAAAATGACAAAATCATTTCTTTTCATTTCCAAGGTAAACCACTCAGAATCACAGTAATCCAAGTCTATGTCCCAACCAATAATGCTAAAGAAGCTGAAGTTGAAAGGTTCTATGAAGACCTACAAATCTTGTAGAACACCCAAAAAGATGTCTTCTTCCTTATAGAGGACTGGGATGCAAAAGTAGGAAGTCAGGAGATACCTGGAATAACAGGCAAATTTGGCCTTGGAGTACAAAATGAAGCAGGTCAAGGTTAACAATGTTTTGCCAAGAGAACACAGTGGTCACAGCAAACCCTCTTCCAACAACACAAGAGAAGACTTTAAACATGGACATCACCAGATGATCAATAGTGAAGTCAGATTGATTATATTCTTTTCAGCCATAGATGGAGAAGCTCTATACAGTCAGCAAAAACAAGACTGGGAGCTGACTGAAGCTCAGGTCATGAACTCCTTATTGCCAGTTTCAGACTTAAATTGAAGAAAGTAAGGAAAGTCACTACACCATTCAGGTATGACCTAAATCAAATCACTTATGATTATAGAGAGGAAGTGAAAAATAGATTCAAGGGATTAGATCTGAGAGACAGAGTGGCTGAAGAACTATGGATGGAGGTTCATGACATAGTACAGGAAGCAGTGATCAAGACCATCTCAAAGAAGAGAAATGCAAAAGGCAAAATGATTGTCTGATGAGGCCTTACAAATAGCTGTGAAAAAAGAGAAGCTAAAGACAAAGGAGAAAAGGAAAGATATACCCATTTGAATGCAGAGTGCCAAAGAATAGTAAGGAGAGATAAGAAAGGCTTCCTCAGTGATCAATGCAAAGAAATAGACAGAAACAATAGAATGGGAAAGACTAGAGAGCAATTCAAGAAAATTAGAGTTACCAAGGGAACATTTCATGCAAAAATGAGCACAATAAAGGGCAGAAATGGTATACACCTAACAGAAACAAAAGATGTTAAGAAAAGGTGGCAAGAATAAACAGAAGAACTATACAAGAAAGATCTTCATGAGCCAGATCATCATGATGGGGTGATCACTCACCTAGAGCCAGACATCATGGAATGTGAAGTCAAGTGGGCCTTAGGAAGCATCATTATGAACAAAGCTAGTGGAGGTGATGGAATTCCAGTAGAGCTATTTCAAATCCTAAAAGATAATGCTGTGAAAGTGCTGACTCAATATGCCACCAAATCTGGAAAACTCAGCCGTGGCCACAGCACTGGAAAAGGTCCGTTTTCATTCCAATCCCAAAGAAAGGCAATGCCAAAGAATGCTCAAACTACTACACAATTACACTCATCTCACGCGCTAGTAAAGTAATGCTCAAAATTCTCCAAGCCAGGCTTCAGCAATACATGAATCATGAACTTCCTGATGTACAAGCTGGTTTTAGAAAAGGCAGAGGAACCAGAGATCAAATTGCCAACATCCGCTGCATCACGGAAAAAGCAAGAGAGTTTCAGAAAAACATCTATTTCTGCTTTATTGACTATGCCAAAGCCTTTGACTGTGTGGATCACAATAAACTGTGGAAAATTCTGAAAGAGATGGGAATACCAGACCACCTAACCTGCCTCTTCAGAAATCTGTATGCAGGTCAGGAAGCGACAGTTAGAACTGGACATGGAACAACAGACTGGTTCCAAACAGGAAAAGGAGTAGGTCAAGGCTGTATACTGTCACCCTGCTTATTTACCTTATATGCAGAGTACATCATGAGAAATGCTGGACTGGAAGAAACACAAGCTGGAATCAAGATTGCTGGGAGAAATGTCAATAACCTCAGATATGCAGATGACACCACACTTATGGCAGAAAGTGAAGAGGAACTAAAAAGCCTCTTGATGAAAGTGAAAGAGGAGAGTGAAAAAGTTGGCCTAAAGCTCAACATTCAGAAAATGAAGATCATGGCATCCGGTCCCATCACTTCATGGGAAATAGATGGGGAAACAGTAGAAACAGTGTCAGACTTCATTTTTGGCTCCAAAATCACGGCAGATGGTGATTGCAGCCATGAAATTAAAAGACGCTTACTCCTTGGAAGAAAAGTTATAATCAACCTAGGTAGTATATTCAAAAGCAGAGACATTACTTTGTCGACTAAGGGCCGTCTAGTCAAGGCTATGGTTTTTCCTGTGGTCATGTATGGATGTGAAAGTTGGACTGTGAAGAAAGCTGAGCGCTGAAGAATTGATGCTTTTGAACTGTGGTGTTGGAGAAGACTCTTGAGAGTCCCTTGGACTGCAAGGAGATCCAACCAGTCCATTCTGAAGGAGATCAGCCATGGGTATTCTTTGGAAGGAATGATGCTCAAGCTGAAACTCCAGTACTTTGGCCACCTCATGTGAAAAGTTGACTCATTGGAAAAGACTCTGATGCTGGAAGGGATTGAGGGCAGGAGGAGAAGCGGACAACAGAGGTTGAGATGGCTGGATGGCATCACTGACTCGATGGACATGAGTCTGAGTGAACTCCAGGAGTTGGTGATGGACAGGGAGGCCTGGCGTGCTGCTATGCTTGGGGTCACAGAGAGTCGGACATGACTGAGCAACTGAACTGAACTGAACTGGGGAAGTAATGGAGAAGGCAATGGCACCCCCACTCCAGTACTCTTGCCTGGAATATCCCATGGACGGAGGAGCCTGGTAGGCTGCAGTCCATGGGGTCACAAAGAGTCGGACACGACCACAAATGCCATGGAGAAACAAGCCTGTACACCACAAAAGCCCAGGCACTCTGGAGCCTGAGTGCCACAACTAGAGATTATGCATGCTACATTAAAGATACCATGTGCCACAAAGAAGCCAAAAAAGTAAAAATAAATAAATAAATACTTAAAAAATTATTCCTAAAAAAGAATACATTTTACCACATGTCCCAATATACCCATAAATGACTGAAGTTAAAAAGTATCCTGAAATAATACCTTCCCTTATTAGGAAGGATAAACTCAAATGTTTTCTATTATATTCCATTTAATTTATTTTGTATTCAAGCCAAAATTTAATGAATTAATTTTATAAACATACCTTAAAAATAGTGGTCTTATGCATACAAATGCTTAGCAGAATGAATGTTTTGCCTTTTAGATATATTTTCAATATATATATTGAAAGATATCAAAAGATAGTAAGAACAAATTTAGTCTCTAAACTTAAATTTTAGACATCAATAAGCTTACTGCAAAGGCAATTTTGAGAACAAGGGAGAAATTTTATTAGTCTTAAATTCCCAATAAATAGTTAGTCACTTCGTTTGCCTGTTCTATTTTTTTAAATTAATGCTCTAGTTACAAAATAATATATTTTCAAATCAGAAACCTAGGGAAATGCCAAAGAACCACAAAGTCATTAGGTAAAGTTTCCTATAATCTTACCACCCAAATGTAACTACTGCTATCATTTTACTTTTATCCTTTGATGTTTTGTATGTGCATATTTACATGTGTAATAAAATAACTAAATAGCATGATTTTAAAAGAATATATGATAATCAGGTTTCATGTTAATAATAATGTTAATATCCCTTTACAACTTGATTTTTAGTTGAAGTTAGTCAATTGTACAGATGTATCATAATTTACTTAACAAGTGTCTAATGTATAACATTGCTCAGATTGTTTCTCATTTTTTATAAATAATGAGGAATCATTGTGAGCACGTTTCTGAATATTTCCTTAGGTGAAATTCCTAGAAATGAAATTCAGCAGTAAAGGATTTGCACACTTAAAATACTCATCCATAGGTATTGTCCTTACTCTGCGTGATCGGTGACACAGAACTTTCTGTAGCAGAAGGACCATCTTGAGTAGGAATCAGATTTCAGAACAAACAGTGCATTTGCTGATATTTAAAATGTGATTAATAAATGAATACTAACTGCTGTTTTAAAACTGAAAAGGGAAAAAAGTGAGAAGTCACTGATATGGGTGTGTGCAAAACAGTGTGGTTGCTGAATAACCATCCACAATCCAGGGCTATTTGCATGTTGACGAAGATGTGAGTTGCCTTTGGGGTTGCATTTAGAAGCTCCCATCTATTTTAGCATCAGCTAGTATTACACCTGGAGAAGGCAATGGCACCCCACTCCAGTACTCTTGCCTGGAAAATCCCAGGGACGGAGGAGCCTGGTAGGCTGCAGTCCATGGGATTGCTGAGAGTTGGACATGACTCAGCGACTTCACTTTCACTTTTCACTTTCATGCATTGGAGAAGGGAAAGGCAACCCACTCCAGTGTTCTTGCCTGGAGAATCCCAGGGACGGGGGAGCCTGGTGGGCTGCCGTCTATGGGGTCGCACAGAGTCGGACACGACTGAAGCGACAGCAGCAGCAGCAGCAGCAGCAGTATTACACCTCCTTCCTACTCTTCTTTCATTTCTTTTCCTGAGTTCCAGTCTAGCTTCCCCAACTTTGAAATGGTGTGCCCCTTTTCAATGTTCAAGCCGCAGATAATCT
Source organism: Nanger dama (assembly GCA_917880005.1). Lineage (NCBI taxonomy): Eukaryota > Metazoa > Chordata > Mammalia > Artiodactyla > Bovidae > Nanger > Nanger dama. The sequence continues at coordinate 41,864,496 of CAKJTW010000002.1, forward strand.
GTTAATAAAGAATGTTAGCTCTGCTTATAGATTGGAATTCTGATCATTTTCCCTAATAAGTATCAAAGAATTTATTGGGCCATGCACTTATTTATCTTGATATATAAGATCAGCATCTTCCAAAAGCCTTGCAGTTCCCTATAATCTCGGACCATAGAAGAAAAGTGACAGTTCCTTTTGAGGTAGAGATGAAGAAAGGAAACTGCAGTAGGGAAACGGCAAGGGAAAAATTATCACAGAAAAGAGAATTGGTCTTAGTTAATGTATAGTATCAATAGAATTATTTTTGTATGAGATTTGAAGTACATTCATTTCTTATTTATTCATTTATTTTATTTTTTTATGCTTTAAGTAGCATTTTAATTTCTGAGCATATTCTTACATCCATAATCAATCTGCATATGTTATTATTATTATTTTTAACAACAATGTATTTATTAACAAGATTTATTCTACTGAGTATATGCTTTTTTAAATTAATTAATTTATTTTACTTTACAATATTGTATTGGTTTTGCCATACATTGACTTGAATCTGCTATGAGTACATGTGTTCCCCATCCTGAACCCCCTTCCTACCTCCCTCCCCTTCCCATAAGCACCTTGTATCATGCATCAAACCTGGACTGGTGATTTGTTTCACATATGATATTTTACATGTTTCAATGCCATTCTCCCATATCATCCCATCCTTGCCCTCTCCCACAGAGTCCAAAAGACTGTTCAATACATCTGTGTCTCTTTTCCTATCTTGCATACAGGGTTATCATTACTTTCTAAATTCCATATATATGCATTAGTATAATGTATTAGTGTTTTTCTTTCTGGCTTACTTCACTCCGGCACAAAGACGGAAATATGATCCCCTGGAGAAGGAAATGGCAACCCACTCCAGTATTCTTGCCTGGAGAATCCCATGGATGGAGGAGCCTGGTGGACTACAGTCCACGGGGTCGCAAAGAGTCAGACACGACTGAGCGACTTCACTTTAACTTTAACTTTCACTTTCACTTTACTTCACTCTGGCACAAAGACAGAAATATAGATCCAATAGTCTCTACATGGAAAACAGGCTCCAATTTCATCCACCTGTTAGAACTGATTCAAACATTTTCTTTTTAATGGCTGAGTAATACTCCATTGTGTATAGGTACCTGTACCACAGCATTCTCATCCATTCATCTGCTTATGGACATCTAGCTTGCTTCCATGTCCTGGCTATTGTAAACAGTGCTGCGATGAACATTGGGGTACACATGTCTCTTTCAATTTTGGTTTCCTTGCTGTGCATGCCCAGCAGTGGGACTGCTGGGTCATACGGCAGTTCTATTTCCAGTTTTTTAAGGAATCTCCACACTGTTCTCCATAGTGGCTGTACTAGTTTGCATTTCCACCAACAGTGTAAGAGGGTTCCCTTTTTCTCCACACCCTCTCCAGCATTTATAGCTTGTAGGCTTTTTCGAGCCATTCTGACTGGCATGAAATGGTACCTCACTGTGGTTTTGATTTGCATTTCTCTGATAATGAGTGATGTTGAGCATCTTTTCATGTGTTTGTTAGCCATCTGTATGTCTTTTTGGAGAAATGTCTATTTAGTTCTTTGGCCCACTTTTGACTGGGTCTTTTATTTTTCTGAAATTGAGCTGCAGGAGTTGCTTGTATATTTTTGAGATTAATTCTTTGTCAGTTGCTTTGTTTGCTATTATTTTCTCTCATTCTGGAGGCTGTCTTTCCTTGCTTATAGTTCCCTTTGTTGTGCAAAAGCTTTAATTTTAATTAGGTCCCATTTGTTTATTTTTGCTTTTATTTCCAATATTCTGGGAGGTGGGTCATAGAGGATCCTGCTGTGATTTATGTCGGAGAGTGTTTGCCTATGTTCTCCTCTAGGAGTTTTATAGTTTCTGGTCTTACATTTAGATCTTTAATCCATTTTGAGTTTTTTTTTGTGTATGGTGTTAGAAAGTGTTCTAGTTTTATTCTTTTACAAGTGGTTGACCAATTTTCCCAGCAACACTTGTTAAGGAGATTGTCTTTTCTCCATTGTATACCCTTGCCTCCTTTGTCAAAGATAAGGTGTCCATAGGTGCGTGGATTTATCTTTGGGCTTTCTATTTTGTTCCATTGATCTGTATTTCTGTCTTTGTGCCAGTACCATACTGTCTTGATGACTGTGGCTTTGTAGTAGAAACTGATGTTAGACAGGTTGATTCCTCTAGTTCCATTCTTCTTTCTCAAGATTGCTTTGACTATTCAAGGTTTTTTTGTATTTCCATACAAATTGTGAAATTATTTGTTCTAGTTCTGTGAAAATACCGTTGTTATCTTGATAGGGATTGCATTGAATCTATAGATTGCTTTGGGTAGTATAATCATTTTCACTGTATTAATTCTTCCAATCCATGAACATGGTCTATTTCTCCATCTATTGGTGTCCTCTTTGATTTCTTTCACCAGTGTTTTATAGTTTTCTATATATAGGTCTTTTGTTTCTTTAGGTAGATATATTCCTAAGTATTTTATTCTTTTTCTTGCAATGGTGAATGGAATTGTTTCCTTAATTTCTCTTTCTGTTTTCTCACTGTTAGTGTATAGGAATGCAAGGGATTTATGTGTGTTAATTTTATATCCTGCAACTTTACTATATTCATTGATTAGCTCTAGTAATTTTCTGGTGGAGTCTTTAGGGTTTTCTATGTAGAGGATCATGTCATCTAAAAACAGTGAGAGTTTTACTTCTACTTTTCCAATTTGGATTCCTTTTATTTCTTTTTCTGCTCTGATCGCTGTGGCCAAAACTTTCAAAACTATGTTAAATAGTGGTGAGAGTGGGCACCCTTATCTTGTTGTTGACTTTAGGGGAAACGCTTTCAATTTTTCACTATTGAGGATAATGTTTGCTGAAGATCTGTCATATATAGCTTTTATTATGTTGAGGTATGTTCCTTCTATTCCTGCTTTATGGATGGTTTTTATCATAAATGGATGTTGAATTTTTTCAAAAGCTTTCTCTGCTTCTATTGAGATAATCATATGGTTATTTTTCAATTTGTTAATGTGATGTATTACATTGATTGATTTGCAGATATTGAAGAATCCTTGCATCCCTAGGATAAAGCCCACTTGGTCATGATGTATAATCTTTTTACTATGTTGTCGGATACTGCTTGTTAGAATTTTGTTAAGAATTTTTGCATCTATATTCATCAATGATATTGGCCTGTAGTTTTCTTTTTGTGTGGCATCTTTGTTAGGTTTTGGTATTAGGGTGATGGTGGCCTCATAGAATGAGTTTGGAAGTTTACCTTCCTCTGCAATTTTCTGGAAGAGTTTGAGTAGGATAGGTGTTAGCTCTTCTCTAAATTTTTGGTAGAATTTAGCTGTGAAGCTGGCTGGTCCTGGGCTTTTGTTTGTTGAAAGATTTCTGATTACAGTTTCAATTTCCATGCCTGTGATGGGTCTGTTAAGATTTTTTATTTCTCCCTGGTTCAATTTTTGGAAAGTTGCACTTCTCTAAGAATTTGTCCATTTCTTCCAAGTTGTCCATTTTATTTGCATATAGTTGCTGATAATAGTCTCTTATGATTCTTTGTATTTCTATGTTGTCTGTTGTGATCTCCCCATTTTCATTTTTAATTCTGTTGATTTGATTTTTCTCCCTTTGTTTCTTGATGAGTCTGGCTAATGCTTTGTCAATTTTATTTATCTTCTCAAAGAACCAACTTTTGGTTTTGTTGATTTTTGCTATGGTCTCTTTTGTTTCTTTTTCATTTATTTCTGCCCTAATTTTTAAGATTTCTTTCCTTCTACTAACCCTGGGGTTCATTTCTTCCTTTTCAAGTTGCTTTAGGTGTAGAGTTAGGTTATTTATTTGACTTTTTTCTTGTTTCTTGAAGTAAGCCTGTATTGTTATGAATCTTCCCCTTAGTACTGCTTTTACAGTGTCCCACAGGTTTTGGGTTGTTGGGTTTTGTTTTCATTCATTTCTATGCATATTTTGATTTCTTCTGTGATTTGTTGTTTATTCAGCAACGTGTTGTTTAGCCTCCATATGTTGGGATTTTTGATAGTTTTTTTCCTGTAATTGACATCTAATCTTACTGAATTGTGGTCAGGAATGATTTCAATTTCTTTGAATTTACCAAGGCTAGATTTATGGCCCAGGATATGATCTATCCTGGAGAAGGTTCTTTGTGTGCTTGAACAAAAGGTGAAATTCATTGTTTTGGGGTGAAATGTCCTATAGATATCAATTAAGTCTAACTGGTCTATTGTAGCATTTAAAGTTTGTGTTTCCTTGTTAATTTTCTGTTTAATTGATCTATCTATAGGTGTGAGTGGAGTATTAAAGTCTCCCACTATTACTGTGTTATTGTTAATTTCCCCTTTCATACTTGTTAGCATTTGTCTTACATATTGTGGTGCTCCTATGTTGGGTGCATATATATTTATGATTGTTATATCTTCTTCTTGGGTTGATCCTTTGATCATTATGTAGTGTCCTTCTTTGTCTCTTTTCACAGCCTTTGTTTTAAAGTCTATTTTATCTGATATGAGTATTGCTACACCTGCTTTCTTTTGGTCTCTACTTGCATGAAATATCTTTTTCCATCCCTTCTTTTTCAGTCTGTATGTGTCCCTTGTTTTGAGGTGGGTCTCTTGTAGACAACATATATAGGGTCTTGTTTTTGTATCCATTCAGCCAGTCTTTGTCTTTTGGTTGGGGCATTCAACCCATTTACATTTAAAGTAATTGCTGATAAGTATGATCCCGTTGCCATTTACTTTATTGTTTTGGGTTCAAGTTTATACACCCTTTCTGTATTTTCTATCTTGAGAAGATCTTTAGCATTTGTTGGAGAGCTGGGTTGGTGGTGCTGAATTCTCTGAGCTTTTGCTTATCTGTAAAGCTTTTGATTTCTCCTTCATATTTGAATGAGATCCTTGCTGGGTACAATAATCTGGGCTGTAGGTGATTTTCTTTCATCGCTTTAAGTGTGTCCTGTCATTCCCTTCTGGCCTGAAGAGTTTGTATTGAAAGATCAGCTGTTATCCTTATGGGAATCCGCTTGTGTGTTATTTGTTGCTTTTCCCTTGCTGCTTTTAATATTTGTTGTTTGTGGTTGATCTTTAATTTAATTAATATGTCTCTTGTGGTGTTTTGCCTTGGGTTTATTCTGTTTGGGACCCTCTGGGTTTTTGGACTTGGGTGATTATTTCCTTCCCCATTTTAGGGAAGTGTTCAACTATTATCTCCTCAAGTATTTTCTCATGGTGTTTATTTTTGTCTTCTTCTTCTGGGACTCCTATGATTCGAATGTTGGGGCATTTAAGATAGTCCCAGAGGTCTCTGAGGTTGTCCTCATTTCTTTTAATTCTTTTTTCCTTTCTGTTTCATTTATTTCTACCATTCTATCTTCTACTTCACTTACCCTATCTTCTGCCTCAGTTATTCTACTGATGGTTCCCTCCAGAATGTTTTCGATCTCATTTATTGCATTATTTATTATATATTGACTCTTTTAAATTTCTTCTAGGTCTTTGTTAAACCTTTCTTCCATCTTCTCGATCCTTGTCTCCAGATTATTTATCTGTAACTCCAATTTGTTTTCAAGATTTTGGATCATTTTCACTGTCATTATTTGGAATTCTTTATCAGGTAGCTTCCCTATCTTTTCCTCTTTTGTTTGTTTGGTGGGCATTTATCCTGTTCCTTTACCTGCTGGTTATTTCTCTGCTTTTTCATCTTGTTTATATTGCTGTGTTTGGGGTGGCCTATCTGTATTCTGGCAGTTGATGGTTCCTCTTTATTGTGGAGGTTCCTCGCTGTGGGTGGGGTTGGATGGGTGGCTTGTCAAGGTTTTCTGGTTAGGGAACGTTGTGTTGGTGTTCTGGTGGGTAGAGCTGGATTTCTTCTTTTGGAGTGCAATGAAGTGTCCAGTAATAAGTTTTGAGATGTCAGTGGGTTTGGTGTGACTTTGGTCAGCCTGTATATTGAGGTTCAGGGTTATGTTCCTGTGTTGCTGGGGAATTTGCCTGGTATGTCTTGCTCTGGAGCTTGTTGGCCCTTGGGTGGTGCTTGGTTTCAGTATAGGTAAGGAGGTGTTCAATGAGCTCCTATCAATTAATATTCCCTAGAGTCAGGAGTTCTCTGGTGTTCTAAGGATTTGGACTTAAGCCTCCTGCCTGTGGTTTTTAATCTTATTCTTACAGTAGCTTCAAGACTGCTCCATCTCCTTTCGAAGACAATGGGCTGCTTTTCTGGGTGACTAATGTCCTCTGCCAGCATTCAGAAGTTGTTCTGTGGAATTTGCTTGGTGCTGTAATGTTCTTTTGATGAATTTGTAGGGGAGAAAGTGGTCTCCCCATCCTATTCCTCTGCCATCTTAGGACCACCTCCTTGTTTTTTCATTTATTGACACATCATTTATTAAACACTGATAAAGTCTCAGGCTTTAGATACTGGGAAGTCAAAGTTAAATACTTTATGTTCTTTGTCCTTAAGGAACCTGCAGTCTGAAAGATGAGCATGCAGTGTTTGAGTTGTATCTAAATTTTAAACAAAGAAAAAAATGATATCTCTATTTTCCATTGTAAAGAGCTAGTTGGGACTGAAGAAGCAGCATGATCCAGAGAACAAGCTGGAGCTAAGTAATTTTTGTGGTGCCATTGGGTGCTCTGGATACTGGATAATCTGGATTTATGTATTGGAACTGAATTTGAGATGTACTCAACATATATGCTTACAGAGCTAGCACTTCATGGCCATCACAGATACATCCATTTAACTTAATGTTTATTATTAGTTCTTGACTAAATGCTTCAAAGTTCGATCCCTGGGTCAGGAAGATCCCCTGGAGAAGGAAATGGCAATCCACTCCAGTACTATTGCCTGGAAAATCCCATGGACAGAGAAGTCTGGTAGGCTACAGCCCATATGGTCACAAAGAGTCAGACACCACTGAGCGAATTACCTACCTAAGAATAATTATGCCTTGACTTCATGAAGTCTACTTCTAAATTATTTGAGCACCCAGGGAAGAGGAAAGAAAGAAAGTGAACGTCCCTCAGTTGTGACTCTTTGAGATCCCATGGACTATACAGACCATGGAAACCTGGGTCAAGAAGAAGAGCTACAAAAACAGAGAGTTAAGAGGCAATCATCTTAGATTAGCCAGTAATCTTCTTCAAGCTTCTCAGTAGTTCCTCTGGAGAAGCTGTACCAACTCCTTTAAAAACAAGATATATAATGTCAATACTAGAAAAAATAAATGTCAAATCAAGGGAAAATGCAACAGTTGAAATTGCATTGCAAAATTATGAAAAGAAACAAATTACCTAAAGGAGACGCCAAAGGAAAAATCCTGTGTCAGGGAAGCTTGTGAATGAGTATAGCACAAAATTAAATTTAAAAAACTCAATTAAATCCTATGATTCTCTTTGGCAGTGATCCCACCTCCAATTTTGTAATAACCCAACTATCCCCAACTATCTTAAAAGATGTCATAAAATTTTGTCAACAAATTAATTTATTAAGATAAATAGTTAGGAAATACACTCAACTACAATGCTAAATCCTTTTCTGGTTAGCCATAACTACTGTGAATTTGAGCAAATGAATTTTTTAACTCTCAATTTCTTCACTTTTGAGTTAGGAAATCTGACTGGATTATACAGTACTACATAATGGTATAATTTTGTCCTTTTGCACATCTTATGTCCCATATATGTGTGGAGATAGCGGGGAGTGGAGAATAGTATTAATTATTTGGAAATTAGTTTTCTACCTCTGTGAATCTGGGGATTCATTATTACATGCTAAAGAAACTCATACTTTCTTGGGACGAACGGGATGAAATGTTGTCTTAGAGCTGGTAAGACCGACAGAATACTCAACAGAGCATACGGAGAGGGAAGAGTAACATCAGAGGGCTGTGTCTGGTAGTGAAGACAGGAAATGGGTCAAAGAAACAAATAATGTGCCATGTTCTTACCTATTTTATTATTTAGTAGGAACCTCTGCTATGTTTTCATATTTCACACTAATGTCTGACTCAGGAAAGTGCCAGATTGTTCCTTTCCTGGAATCTTGTAATCCCTGAAGTCATGTCCCTAGTAGTTTTACTTTAGCCTTGGCAGAGTAGCAGGTACCCGACCCCTGAAATTACATGGTTTATAGCTGAACAGTCTTTTGTTTTCCCTTGCTCAGCTCTTAACAGGAAAGAACAATTGCTTTTATGTGTTTTGTTTTTCATTTGAAGGGATCATTCTGAGTTGTGGCTAACACCCATTCCAGGCATGTAGAGTCAAGTGTTTCATCCAGTCAACATCTCAGTGGATATAGGAAGGTGACTTTTGGGTCAGGTATTAACCATGGAGAGGCATACAGATACTTTCCTACTGGATTTTTAAAGAATTACTTGTGATGAAATACTTAAATATGAGACATTGTAGCAAGAAAGTGTATAAATGTTTAGACTGCCACCACTTCAAGTGGTTGCTCACAACACAACCAAGGTGTGGCATTTGTACCATGCAGGTCTTATCTTGCTGATTCTTTATGGTAATTATAAAGAGGTAAGCACATAGAGCAAGCTGGAAAAAATAAAGACATGAGAGTTGAGAGGGGAGAAGAAGGGAGGAGAGAGCAAGGGGTAGTGAATAAAAAGGTTAAGGTTCTATTTCTGAGACCTTAATGTCTGTTAATCATGAGATAGACACAGATTGCTAAAGTGCTAAAACTGCTAGAAATCTTGTTTTAAGCTTTTATTTCAGCTAATGCTTTTACAAAACTCTCATTAAGTATATATTAGACTTGTAAAGGAACTGTTTTCTAATTTAAAACAAAATTAAGTTGCCATTTCTTTAATCTGAATCTTGTGCTTATCAGACATGCTGGTGTATATGATAAAATCATTAGTTGATATTTAGACATTTTTATTATTCTCCTCCCACGCTGCTAGCATAGGCATCTAACATTTAAAAAACACACATTTCAAAAAGTTTCTTGTTTAGAATATTTAAAAACCTTTTATTCACATTATTTTGATTAAAAAAATAGAAGAATACTTTATATTCTGCTTGTTTATGACTTGTATTGGTATCTATACTTTAGCTATAGTGTTTATTTGAGAATTTATTAAACTGTCCAAGCTTCAGTCTTCTCAGTAATAAAGTGGGATTTGAATAATTCCTAAAGATTTCTGGAAGGATGAAATGAAATAATGTAGACAAATCATCTAGCACAAACTCTGACAGTTGTTAATAAATTAATGATGTATATTGTTAGCATGATAAACACAGTTGAGTCTTCAAAATGTTTATTGCATAGATATCAAATGGTCCAAAAATAATTTTTAGATGCAAATTTAGAGACCTTGAGAATTATATTGTTCAAAATTCTGCATCTATTCTTATCATTTATTTCTTATGGTTAAGGAAGGCTTCCTAGTATACCTGTGTTGTAAGATAAGATCTGTAGGATGCGTAGGAACCAGGCAGCTTGCCAAAGACAGGAGAGAATAAACAAAGTAGGGATAGAGATTGGGCCAGGGAGAGGAAGAAAACATAAGCAAAGATTTGCAGAGGTTTGAAAACTTGAATACACATCGGAATCATCTATAAAGTTTTAAAAGATGTATTGATGGAACTTCCTGGAAGTCTAGTGGTTAAAACTTTGCCTTCCAATGCAGGGGGTTGTGGGTTCAGTCCCTAGTTGGGGAGCTAAGACCCCACATGCCTTGCAGCCAAAACACCAGAAGATGAAACAGAAGCAATAATGTAACAAATTAGATGAAGACAAACAAAATGGTCACATAAAAAAAAAAATCTTAACAAATAAAACCCAAAACATATTGATTCCTGGCTGTCACCCCCAGAGGTTCTTATTTACTTGGCCTGGATGACCTGGGTGGTAGGATTTTTAAGACTTTTAAGGTGAGCTTTCTAATGTTCAGTGAAGGGCCAGAATCATTACTGTGGAGGCAAGATATCAGGGAGCTAAAAGAAAATAGAGGAAAAAGTTAACAGGGAAAGAGAATAAAGGGTAAGAAGGAAGAAGCTGGCAATTCATGGAATGCCTAGCTGACTGAGCAGTGCTACTCTTGAACTCCCAGGCTTTATTGTGAAGAGGTAATGGCTGCAAGAAAAGGATATGATGTCGTTTGCTACAGGGTTGAGAACTCATTCTAGAGAGCATGACTGGAAGCATGAGACGAGTTAGATGAGTTGTCCACACTAGAGAAGATGTAGCCTAAACTAGAGCAGTGACAGTGGACTGGAAAAAAGAGGGGTCATTTGAAAGGCCTTAAAGGAAGAACTGACAGGAGCTGGTGCCTGATTGGAAAGCAGAGTAAGGAAGAGTTGTCTGGAGATGCTATTAATTGAAATAAGCCAGAACAAGTACAAAAGAAGATAAATTCACTGTTGGAAACGCTGATTTAAAGTATCCATTATATGTCTAGATGAAGGCATTGGTAAGCAGTTGGACATGCAGATTGGGAGCTAGAAAAGGCAAGTTTGGTGGGGGCGGCAGGTGGGGTCTCCACAGGTCTCATGCAGGATTCCTTTCCCTTCTCTCATTGTTGGTCCTCAGGGCTGGTCTACTCTGACCCTGAATTTCAGAGCCTGTCACATAAATAATCTTTGAATTTAGCACATTGTATCAGTAAAGCACTGAAGTACAGGGGGAAAGTCAAGGGAGAATAACTTATTATAGAGAGATACCTTGTCACAACTCTTTCTACAGAGATGGTAAAAAACACTAGATAAGCACCAAAAGACAAAATCAAATAAGGAATAGGCTATGTGCCTCACCTCAGGTATTGGTTGTTGGCAGCCGTTTTTTGTGACCTGGACTCCTCTGTCAAACCTCATTGGACAAAATGTAGAACATGACTTCAGCTAGATCAGCCCAATACTCTCGGACGAATTTGACCTGAGACATAGTAATGACACAGATCTGGCTGTTGTTGTTTGTTGTATGCTTGTTAATGTTGCCTGACAGAGTTTGCAGAATGCTTGTGTGACTTTAGAGGAGAGTGAAAAAGTTGGCTTAAAGCTCAACATTCAGAAAATAAAGATCATGGGATCTGGTTCCATCACTTCATGCCAAATAGATGGGGAAACAGTGGAAACAGTGGCTGACTTTATTTTGGGGGCTCCAAAATCACTGGTGCTTGCAGATGGTAATAACAGTCATGAAATTAAAAGATGTTTACTTCCTTGAAGGAAATTAATGACCAACCTAGATAGCATATTAGAAAGCAGAGACATTACTTTGTCAACAAAGGTCCATCTAGTCAAGTCTACGGTTTTTCCAGTGGTCGTGTATGGATGTGAGAGTTGGACTATGAAGAAAGCTGAGCGCCGAAGAATTGATGTTTTTGAACTGTGGTGTTGGAGAAGACTCTTGAGAGTCCCTTGGACTGCAAGGAGATCCAACCAGTCCATCCTAAAGGAGATCAGTCCTGGGTGTTCATTGGAAGTACTGATGCTGGACCTGAAACTCCAATACATTGGCCACCTCATGCAAAGAGTTGATTCATTGGAAAAGACCCTGATGCTGGGAGGGATTGGGGACAGGAGGAGAAGGAGACGACAGAGGATGAGATGGCTGAATGGCATCACTGACTCAATGGACATGAGTTTGAGTAAGCTCTGGGAGTTGGTGATGGACAGGGAGGCCTGGCATGCTGTGATTCATCGGGCAACAAAGAGTCAGACACGACTGAGCAACTGAACAGAACTGAACTGTGTGACTTTTTCTTGAATTTTGCGTGTGATAGTTCCAGTACAATGTCCATAAAATCTTGTTAAAAACAATAAATATGCCATATTTCAAACCACATATTACAGCTATTACGAAATGAGGAATTTATTTAATTTACTTTTAAATAATGTCTTCAGAGAAGGCAATGGTACCCCCACTCCAGTACTCTTGCCTGGAAAATCCCATGGGTGGAGGAGCCTGGTAGGCTGCAGTCCATGGGGTCGCTAAGAGTCGGTCACTACTGAGTGACTTCACTTTCACTTTTCACTTTCATGCATTGGAGAAGGAAATGACAACCCCTCCAGTGTTCTTGCCTGGAGAATCCCAGGGACGGAGGAGTCTGGTGGGCAGCTGTCTATGGGGTCGCACAGAGTCGGACACGACTGAAGCGACTTAGCAGCAGCAATGTCTTGGAAAGTTGTTCATTAAAAAAAATTGGAAGAGCCATTTTCATGTGAAGAAAAATTTTTTCTTGGAAGTAGATATTCGTGAATATCCAAAGCCATATTTTTCTTTTATTGAAGGATAGTTGGCTTGCAATGTTACCTTAATTTTAGGTGTACAACACAGTAATTTGACATTAAAATACGTTACATAATATTGTTGTTGCTCAGTTCCTCAGTTGTGTCTGACTCTTTGCAACCCTATGGACTACAACGTGCCAGGCTTCCCTGTCCTTCACCATCTCCTGGAGTTTGCTCAGACTGATGTCAATTGAGTCGGTGATGCCATCCAACCATCTCATCCTCTGTTGTCCCCTTCTCCTCCTGCCTTCAATCTTTCCCAGCATCAGAGTCTTTTTCAATGACTCATTTCTTCAAATCAGGTGTTCAAAGTATTGGAGCTTCAGCTTTGGCATCAGTCCTTCCAATGAATATTCATGATTGATTTCTTTTAGGATTGACTGGTTTGATCTCCTTGCATAATGAGGCCCACAATAAGTCTAGCAAACATCTGTTACCATAAAAAGTTATTAATCTGTGACATTATGACTAGATGTTTGCACCTCTTAATTCCCTGCACCCTTTTTTCCCAAGTCCGTAACACCCTTCCCTCTGGCAATCTCCTATTTGTTCCTTGTCTCCATGTGTACGTTTCTGACTTGTTTGATTTGTTTCCTAGGTTCCACAAATAAGAAAAATAATATGGTATTTGTCTTTAACTTATTTCAGTTAAGTTCAATTCAGTTGCTCAGTCATGTCCAACTCTTTGCGACCCCATGGACTGCAGCACGCCAGGCCTCCCGTCCATCACCAACTCCCAGAGCTTACTCAAACTCATGTCCATCGAGTCAGTGATGCCATCCAACCATCTCATCCTCTGTCGTCCCCTTCTCCTCTTGCCTTCAATCTTTCCCAGCATCAGGGTCTTTTCTAATGAGTCAGCTCTTCACATCAGGTAGCCAAAGTATTGGAGTTTCAGCCTCAACATCAGTCCTTCCAATGAATATCAGGTCTGATTTCCTTTAGGATGGACTGGTTGGATATCCTTGCAGTCCAAGGACTCTCAAGAGTCTTCTCCAACACCACAATTCAAAAGCCTCAATTGTTTGGCATTCAGCTTTCTTTATAGTCCAATTCTCACATCCAAACATGACTACTGAAAAAACCATAGCCTTGACTAGATGGACTTTTGTTGGCAAAGTAATGTCTCTGCTTTTTAATATGCTGTCTAGGTTGGTCATAATTTCCTTCCAAGGAATAAGCATCTTTAATTTTAATAACTTAGCATAATACTCTTTTGGTCCATCCATGTTGCTGAAAATGACAAGATTTCAAACTTTTATGACTTAGTGATATTCCATTGTATATACATATATACACATCTTCTTTTTCCATTCATGTATCAACAGACACTTAGGTTGATCCCATATTTTGTTCTTTATAAATAGTGCTGCAATGAATACAATGGTACATTTATTCTTTCTATTTACTGTTTTTGCTTTCTCCAGAAGCAGATTTTTGGCTCATATGATAGTATAGTTCTAATTTTCAGTGTTTGAGGAAACTCCATACTGATTGTTATCATGGTTGTACCAATTAACATTCCCACCAACAGAACTCAATGGTTCCTTTTTCTCCATGTCTTCATCATTCCTGTTATTTGTTGTTTTTTTGATGACAGCCATCCTGACAGGGATGAGTGGTATCTCATTGTGGTTTTCACTTGAACTTCCTTGAAAATTGATTAGTGGTGCTGAACTTCTTTTTGTGTGACTGTTGTACAATTGTATGTCTCCTGGAAAAATGTCTACTCAGGCCTTTCACCTAGTTTTTAATCGAATTGTTTGTTTGATTGATTTTGAGTTGTATAAATGTTTAAAATAAATGTTAGATATTATTCCTTAACAGATATATCATTTACAAATATCTTCACCTATTCAGTGAAGGCTGCTTTTTATTATGTCCATGGTTTCCTTCACTGTGTAAAAGCCTTTTCTTTTTATCATAAATGGATGTGAGTTTTATAAATACTTCTGTATATCTAGATGATCATACAATTTGTTATCTTTCATTTTAATGTGGTTTATCACAGTGATTGATTTGCATATATTGAACCATCCTTGTGCCACTGGCAGAAATCTCATTTTACCATGGTGTATGCTATCTCTGAAATATTTTTGAGTTTGGTTTGCTATCATTTTCTTGAGAATTTTTGCATCTGTATTCATCAAGGATCAGTTCAGTTCAGTTCATTTCAGTCGCTCAGCCGTGTCTGACTCATTGCAACCCCCATGAATATTGGCCTATAATTTTCCTTTATCCTTTTGGATTTTGGATTCTGTAATATCTTTGTCTAATTTAGATATTAGGGGATTTGTGCCTTATGGTATTCCCTTATCTTTAACTTAAAAAAACTTTTTAACATTTAAAAATTTTTTTAACATTGGGGTATAGCTGATTAACAAAAATTGTTGGGTACAGCAGGTGTACAGCAAAAGGATTAAGTCATACTATACATGTATCCATTCTCCCCCAAAATCCCCTCTCATCCAAGATGCCACATAACATTGAGCAGAGTTCCATGTGTTATGTAGTATATCCTTGTAGGCTATCCATTTTAAATATAGCAGCATGTATATGTCTGTCCCAAACTCCATAACTATCCTTTCTCCTATCCTTCTCCTCAGCAACCATAAATTCATTCTCTAAGTCTGTGAGTCTTTTTACTTCGTAAGTTAATTTGCATCATTTCCTTTGAATTACATATATAAGGGATATCATATGACATTTCTTCTCTGTCTGACTTCACACAATATGACAATACCTAGGTCCATCCATGTTGCTGCAAATGGAATTATTTTATTCTCTTTAATGGCTGAGTAATATATCATTGTACATATGTACCATTTCTTCTTTATCCATTCCTCTGTCAATGGACATTTAGGTTGCTTTTATGTCTCGGCTATTGTAAACTGTGCTGCAGTGAATACTGAGTGTATGTAACCTTTTGGATCATGCTTTTCTCCAAATATATGACCAGGAGTTGGATTGCATGGTCATAAAGTAACTCTATTTTAGCTTTTTAAAGAGCCTCTATACTGTTCGACATAGAGGCTATACCAATTTACATTCACACTAACAGTGTAGAAGGGTTCTCTTCTCTCCACACCCTCTCCAGCATTTATTGATTGTGAATTCTATAATGATAGCCATTCTGGATTGTGTGAAGTGATGTCTGATTGCAGCTTTGGTTTGCATTTCTGTAGTAATTAGTGAATGGTCTAGCGGTTTTCCCTACTTTCTTCAACTTAAATTTGAATTTTGTAATACGGAGTTCATGATCTGAGCCACACTCAGTTCCTGGTCTTGTTTTTGCTGACTGTATAGAGGTTCTCCATCGTCGGCTGCAAATAATATAATCAATCTGATTTTGTATTGACCATCTGGTAATGTCCACGTGTAGAGTCATATCTTGTGTTGTAAGAAGAGGGTGTTTGCTATGATCAGTGTGTTCTTTTGGCAAAACTCTGTTAGCCTTTGTCCTGTTTCATTTTGTACTCCAAGGCCAAATTTGCCTGTTACTCCAGGTATCTCTTGACTTTCTACTTTTGGATTCCAGTCCCCTATGATGAAAAGGACACCTTTTTTTTGGTGTTAGTTCTAGAACTTCTTGTAGGTCCTCATAGCATGGCTCAACTTCAGCTTATTTGGCATTAGTGGTTGGGGCGTAGACTTGTATTACTGTGATACTGAATGATTTGGCTTGGAAAAAAACAGAGATCATTCTATCATTTTTGAGATTGTACCCAAGTACTGAATTCAGGCTCTCTTGTTGACTATGAGGACTACTCCATTTCTTCTAAGGAATTCTTGCCCACAGTAGCAGATATAGAGGAAAACAATAGAATGGGAAAGACTTGAGATCTCTTCAAGAAAATTAGAGATACCAAGGGAACATTTCATGTAAAGATGGACACAATAAAGGGCAGAAATGGTAAGGACCTAACAGAAGCAGAAGATATTAAGAAGAGGTGGCAAGAATACACAGAAGAACTGTACAAAAAGATCTTCAAGACCCAGATAATCGTGATGGTGTTATCACTCACCTAGAGCCAGACATCCTGGAATGTGAAGTCAAGTGGGCCTTAGGAAGTATCACTATGAACAAAACTAGTGGAGATGATGAATTCCAGTTGAGCTATTTCAAATCCTGAAAGATGATGCTGTGGAAGTGCTGCACTCAATATGCCACCAAATTTGGAAAACTCAGCAGTGGTCACAGGACTGGAAACGATCAGTTTTCATTCTAATCCCAAAGAAAGGCAATGCCAAAGAATGCTCAAACTACTGCACAATTGCAGTCATCTCACATGCTAGTAAAGTGATGCTTAAAATTCTCCAAGCCAGGCTTCAGCAATATGTACTGTGAACTTCCAAATGTTCAAGCTGGTTTTAGAAAAGGCAGAGGAACCAGAGATCAAATTTCCAAAGCCCGTTGAGCCATCAAAAAGTAAGAGAGTTTAAAAAAGAAAGAAAGAAAGAAAAACAACCATCTATTTCTGCTTTATTGACTGTGCCAAAGCCCTTGACTGTGTGGATCACAATAAACTGTGGAAAATTCTGAAAGAGAAGGGAATACCAGACCACCTGACCGGCCTCTTGAGAAACCTGTATGCAGGTCAGGAAGCCACAGTTAGAACTGGACATGGAACAACAGATTGGTTCCAAATAGGAAAAGGAGTATATCAAGGCTGTATATTGTCACCCTGCTGAGTTAACTTATATGCAGAGTACATCATGAGAAACACTGGCCTGGAAGAAGCACAAGCTGGAATAAAGATTGCCAGGAGAAATATCAATAACCTCAGATATGCAGATGACACCACCCTTATGGCAGAAAGTAAAGAACTGAAGATCCTCTTGATGAAAGTGAAAGTGGAGAGTGAAAAAGTTGGCTTAAAACTCAACATTCAGAAAACGAAGATCATAGCATCCGGTCTCATCATTTCATGGGAAATAGATGGGGATACAGTGGACACAGTGTCAGACTTTATTTTGGGGGCTCCAAAATCACTGCAGATGGTGATTGCAGCCATGAAATTAAAAGACACTTACTCCTTGGAAGGAAAGTTATGACCAACCTAGGCAGCATTTTAAAAAGCAGAGACATTAGTTTGTCAGCAAAGGTCCGTCTAGTCAAGGCTATGGTTTTTCCAGTGATCACGTATGGATGTGAGAGTTGGACTGTGAAGAAAGCTGAGCACCAAAGAATTGATGCTTTTGAATTATGGTGTTGGGGAAGACTCTTGAGAGTCCCTTGGACTGCAAGGAGATCCAGTCAGTCCATCCTAAAGGAGATTAGTCCTGAGTGTTCATTGGAAGGACTGATGTTGAAGCTGAAACTCCAATACTTTGGCCACCTGATGTGAAGAGCTGATTCATTTGAAAAGACCCTGATGCTGGGAAAGATTGAAGGCAAGAGGAGAAGGGGATGACAGAAGATGAGATGGTTGGATGGCATCACTGACTTGGTGGACACGGATCTGGGTGAACTCCAGGGGTTGGTGATGGATAGGGAGGCCTGACGTGCTGCGGTTTCATGGGGTCACAAAGAGTCGGACACTACTGAGCGACTGAACTGAACTTAGTTAAATTCGACCATTGCAGATCATTTTAGTTCGCTGATTCCTAAAATTGTCAATATTCACTCTTGCCATCGCCTATTTGACCACTTCCAATTTAACTTGATTCATAGACCAAACATTCCAGGTTCCTATGCAGTGTTGTTCTTTACAGCATCAGACTTTACTTTCATCACCAGTCACATCCACTCCTGGGTATTGTTTTCGCTTTGGCTCCATCTCTTCAATGATTCTGGAGTTATTTCTCCACTCTTCTCTAGTAGCATATTGGGCACCTACCGACCCAGGGAGTTCATCTTTCAGTGTCGTATCTTTTTGCCTTTTCATACTGTTCATGGGGTTCTCAAGGCAAGAATAATGAAGTGGTTTGTCATTCCCTTCTCCAGTGGAACACATGTTGTCAGAACTCTAATCCATCCATCTTGAGTTGTTCTACATGGCATGGCTCATAGTTTCATTGAGTTAGACAAGGCTGTGGTTTTTGTGATCACTTTGGTTAGTTTTCTGTGATTGTGTTTTTCATTCTGTATGCCCTCTGATGAATAAGTATAAGAGACTTATAGAAGTTTCCTGATGGGAGAGCCTGACTGAGGGGAGAATTGGCCCTTGTTCTGATGGGCGGAGCCATGTTCAGTAAATCTTTAGTTCAATTTTCTGTTTATGGGTGGGACTGTGTTCCCTCCCTGTTGTTTGACCTGAGGCCAAACTGTGGAGGCTCCTGGACACTCACTGGCAAGTCTGACTCAGTCTCTTATGGGGACAATACTCCCTTTCTCCTGGCTCCTGGTGCACACAAGGTTCTGTTTGTGCCCTCCAAGAGTCTATTTCCCCAGTCCTGTGAAAGTTCTGTAATCAAATCCCACTGGCCTCCAAAGTCAAATTCCTGGGATTTCTCAGTCCCTTTGCCAGATCTCCAGGTTGGGAAATCAGTTGTGGGTCCTAGAACTTTCTTAACAATGTGAGAACTTCTTTGGTATAATTGTTTTGCAGTCTGTGTGGCATCTGCTCAGTGGTTCTATGGTGGGTAACACTCTCTGACCCAGGTGTGCTGCAACCAGAGCCTCTGTCCCTACAACAAGCTGCTGCTGACCCACGCCTCCACAGGAGACACTCAAGCTCTTAAAGGCAGGTCAGGTCTGTATCAGTCTCTATGGGGCCTCTGGGTCCTGGTAAGCACAAGGTTTTGATTGAGCCCTCTAAGCATCTCTGGTGGGCATGGGGTTGTTTTCTAAATGTCTTTTAGAAAAAAACCACTAGACAATTAGGGAAAACCTCTAGACCATTTCAGTATGACCTAAATCTAATCCCCCATGATTATACAGTGGAAGTGACAAATATATTCAAGGAATTCAATCTGATAGACAGAATGCCTGAAGAACTATGGACAGAGATTGGTGACATTGTACAGGAGGCAGTGATCAAGACCACCACCAAGAAAAAGAAATGCAAAAAGGCAAAATGGTTGTCTAAGGAGGCTTTGCAGATAGTTGAGAAAAAAAGAGAAGCTAAAGACAAAGGAGAAAAGGAAGGATATACCCATCTGAATGCAGAGTTCCAAAGAACAGCAAGGAGAGATAAGAAATCCTTTCTTGGTGATCAATGCAAAGATATAGAGAAAAATACACAGATCTTCCTCACCCAGTAATCGAACCAAGGTCTCCTGCATTGCTGGTGGATTCTTGACCAACTGAGCTATCAGGGAAGCCCCAGAGTTTTCCTTCCCCAGCAACAAAATGGGAAAGACTAGAGATCTCTTCAAGAAGGTAATAGCTACCAAAGGAATATTTCATTCAAAGGTGGGCACAATAATGGACAGAAACAGTATGGACCTTACAGAAACAGAAGATATTAAGAAAAGGCAGAAAGAATACACTGAACTATAGAGAAAAATTTTAATGACTCAGATAAACATGAGGGTATGATCACTTACCTAGAGCTAGACATCCTGGAGTCTGAAGTCAAGTGGGCCTTAGGAAGCATCACTATGAACAAAGCTAGTGGAGGTGATAGAATTCCAGATGAGCTATTTCAAATCCTAAAAGATGATACTGTCAAAGTGCTGTACTCAATATGCCAGCATATTTGGGAAAGTCAGCAGTGGCCACAGGAGTGGGAAAAAAAGACAGGGAAGGTCAAAGAATTTTCCAACTGCCACACAATTGCTGCTGCGCCTTTCTAGGGGACCTGCATCCCTGTCTGGATACGTTTGGCTGCGACAAGGACTGTCTGATTTTCATTCCCTTTAAGCTGCCACCGATCAGCTGTGAAAGGTCAGGCCGACCGACATACGACCAAAAACGGACATCCAGCCAGCGCCGGCAGTTGGCCAATGGCCAAACAGGAACCGGAAGAGGACCAGGCCAACCCCCTGTAGCCTGGCCCACCCAGGTGCCGACACGGAGCCCTTGGACACCCACCGCCGCTGTAGCCCGCACTTCCTACCTTATGGGAGAACCTGGCTTGAGCGCCAGCCCTGGCTATAAAACCCCCTCCCCACCCCTCATACCTCGCAGACTCCTTTTGTCTCCTTCTCACCCCGTCCCCAGAAATTCTGCCCGAGAGCGACTGCCCAATAAAGGCATTCGTCAATGGTCCCTAGAGGTGGCTCTTTCTTCCCGCGGCGTTTCTTACAAGCTGCTTCACTCTCAACCTTAAATGTTTCGCCTCTGACCCAGACAATTGCCCTGATATGGGAATCGGACCCCCTGCTTCAGTTCCCTCACCTGCCGAGGGCAGGTCCAGTCTTACTAACACTCCTGGTTTTCCCCTACTCCTGTTTTTCCTTTGTCTTACAGTTTCATCTGGTTCTATATATTCTTTTCCCATGATCAGGTACTCCTGTCTGCTTTCAGCTGGTGCTGTGCAAGCACTTCTGTGTCTGAGGGTGTATCCTGATGTATCCATGGAGAAAGATATACTTCACATCCACCTACTCCTCTGCCATCTTGTCCCACCACCCCATTTCCTTTTAGATAGCAAACCCCTTATAGCCCTGGCTATAAAACCCCCCTCCCCACCGTTTATACCTCGCAGACTTCCTTTGTCTCCTTGCTCACCCATCCCCAGGAGTTCTGCCCAAGAGCAACCGCCCAATAAAGGCTTTCGTCAATGGTCCCTAGAGGTGGCTCTTTCTTCCTGTGGTGTTTCTTACATCTGGCTCCCAACGTGGGGCTCGAGGTGAGGGCCCCCAGAACTCACTGTTGAGGCCCCCTCGAGCTCCACTGCCACGGTAGCCCCGGACCCAGGCGGCTGACCAACCTCCAGGACGGCAGGATACGGGGTAAGTCCCTTTGTCTTTGGGGTCTGCCCTCCCTGGCGACCACTTCCTAGGGCCCCGTAACCAGTGCACACTTACTGGGCCCTCCCACGGCAGGTTCAGAACCTGCTTCCGGTTCTCGGCTCGTGAGGGAGACGTCCCAAGCGGCTGAGTAAACCTCTGGCTTAAGCCTTCTTCGGTCCCCAGCTCGTGAGGGAGATGTCCCAAATGGCTGCGGGGATCCCCGGCCTCTTCTGAGGCCCCACGCTGGCCTCCTGACACGCCCGAAGACGTTCGGACACGGCAGGGGTCGCCCCCACGTGGTCACTATGGGATCAGCGGTTTCCAAACCCGACCCTCACTATTCCACTCCCTGGAATGTCTGTTAGCCAACCTGCAGACCCTAAGACTAAAGGGATATATCCGCTCCAAACAGCTCAGTTTTTTGTGTTCACAGGCCTGGCCTCAGTATTCCCTAGATAATGGCTCACAATGGCCAGCCACAGGGACATTAGACTTTAACATCCTCCGTGATTTAGATAATTACTGCCGGAGAACAGGAAAATGGTCTGAGGTCCCCCTATGTTCAGGCTTTTGGGCATTGCACTCTCGCCCCACTCTGTGCACTATGTGCGCTCCCAGCCAAATTCTACTCACCATGGCTCCTTCAACTCCCCCTCCCTCAGCCAAGCTAATCCCTGCTCCTGAACTGTCTGCTTTCTCTATACCTCTGGAAGACTTGGCGGCCCCTCCTCCCTATACCTCTCCAACAGCTCCCATTCCTTCCACCCGGATCCTGCCCCCTCACCCTCCACTCTAGCCCCTCCTACCTCCGATCCTGCCCCCGAGACTCCACCGCTGGCCCGGATCCTCCAGCCCTAAACCCTATCTTGTATCCTCCTCTTCCCTCTGTCACGCCCCTCCCTCTCTCCGGTTAGCTCCCACACTCGCTCCCACAGCAACCCTCTGGGGGCCTCCCTCCCCTTCCCCCAGCCCCGCTACTCCCTCTTTGACAAGTAGCAGGAGCTGAGGGCCTAGCCCAAGTCCATGTCCCCTTTTCTCTCCAAGACTTAGCACAGATTGAGGCCAAGCTGGGTTCCTTCTCCTCCAACCCCACTCAGTACATTAAGCAGTTCACTAGTCTGACCCATGCCTATGCCTTAACAAGGCAGGACATATATGTCATCCTGGGGTCTACCACCACCCCTGAAGAGAGACAGGCCATTTGGACGGCAGCCAAAGCCCAGGCCAATCAACGACACTTTGCCAACCCCTCTCCCGAGCGCTCTCCGGGGGGCTCAGGCAGTTCCTGACACTGACCCTGATTGGAATTACCAGGAAGGGGTGGCGGCCAGCTCCGGGTATGCTATATAATAGAGTGTATCCTTGATGAGATGGAAGTGTCTTCTCATAAAGTTGTAAACTTCCTCAAATTAGATGAGGTGACTCAGGGGCCCGATGAAAACGCAGCCATGTTCCTCAATCGGCTGACTGAGGCTCTCGTCCGATACACCAGGCTGTCCCCTGAGTCCCCCATCGGGGCGGCCACCTTGGCCAGTTGTTTTATCTCCCAGGCTGCCCCCGACATCCGGAAAAAGCTGGCCAAGGCTGAGGACGACCCTCAGACCCCTATCTGAGACCTGGTAAAAATAGCCTTTAAGGTTTATAATGCCCGTGAGGAAACTGCTGAGGCCAGCCGAAAGGCAAGGCTCAAGCAAAGAGCCGAATTTCAGGCAAGCCTCCTAAACCAGCAAACCCAGGCCTTGGTAGCAGCCCTGCGGCCGGCGATGGGCTCGGGGCCCCAGAAACCCCCTCCGGGGGCCTGATTCAAGTGCGGCCAAGAAGGACACTGGGCCAGGATGTGCCCCAATCCATGGCCTCCCTCCAAGCCGTGCCCGATATGCAAACAACGAGGACACTGGGCTAGGATTGTCCCCAGGCCTCTCGGGCCCCGACCTCTAGGGGCCGGGGACCAGAGCACCCCAGGGAGGCCTCCTGCCCTACTCCGGCTTTGGAGCTGCTGAGCTTCAACGAGGACTGACGCTGCCCAGACTCGGGGACCCCGATAACCCAAGCCGAGCCCAGGGTAACGCTCCAGGTAGCGGGTAAGTCTATCAACTTCCTGGTTGATACGGGGGCTACCTATTCGGTCCTCCCCTCTTTTGGGGGCACTCTATGTCCTTCTCAGGTTTCGGTTATGGGCATTGATGGCCAACCCTCATGCCCGCTCCAAACCCAACCACTATCCTGCCAATTAGATTCCTGCCTCTTTACCCATTCCTTTTTAGTCATCCCCTCCTGCCCTACCCTTCTCTTGGGAAGAGATATACTTGCTAAGCTGAAGGCCACTCTTCACCTGACTCCAGAATCAGCTCCCACGTCAGGGGCCTTCCTTATGCTGCTTGCTGACCCTTCAACCTCTTTTGTTAGTCCTGAGGTCTGGGACACCCGAGTCCCGGTGGTGGCTCGGCACCACCCTCCAGTCCTCATCCGGCTAAGGGACCCCACCTGTTTCCCGGCTCGGCCCCAGTTCCCTTTGTCTGTTCGTAACCTCAGGGGGCTAAAGCCCATCATCGACCGTCTCATGGGACAGGGTCTCCTAATCCCCACGACTTCCCCCTGTAACACGCCCATCCTTCCTGTCCGGAAGGCTTCAGGAGACTACCGGCTGGTGCAAGATCTCTGCCTGATTAACGCGGCGGTGGTCCCTGCCCATCCACTTGTCCCTAATCCCTACACCCTCCTTTCCTCCATACCTCCTCAAACCTCTCATTTCACCATTATTGACCTCAAAGATGCCTTTTTTACCATCCCACTCCACCCTGACTGCCAATTCCTCTTTGCTTTCACCTGGACTGACCCCGACACCCAGCTGACCACACAGCTTACCTGGACTGTACTCCCTCAGGGGTTCAGAGACAATCCCCACTACTTTGGGCAGGCCCTGTCTCGAGACCTGGCCAGATGCTCATTTCGCCCTAGGACCCTCCTCCAATACGTAGACGACTTGCTCCTTTGCAGCCCCTCGGAAGAGACCTCGCGACAACACACTGCAACTCTCCTTAATTTCCTCAGTTCCCAGGGCTACAGAGCCTCGTAATCTAAGGCTCAACTAACTCAGACCTCTGTTGTCTATCTAGGTCTCCAAATCACTCCCACCACTAAGGCCCTGACAACAGACCGGTGTAGCCTCCTCCGGTCCATCTGCCCTCCTGCCAACTGAGACCAGATATTGTCCTTCTTAGGGCTGACAGGATTCTTCCGACACTGGGTCCCAAATTACGCCACCCTGGCCAAACCTCTGTATGCTGCAGCTAAAGAGACTCCCACAGGGCCGCTGTCTTCCCCCACCGAAGTGACCCAGGACTTCCACGCTCTACGCTCCACCCTATTGGCTGCACCCCCTCTCTTTCTCCCAAATCCCAACTATCTGCACCATCTATACACTGATGAAAAAAGGGGATAGCCTTTGGGGCCCTGGTGCAACCGATCGGCCCCGAACTGTTGCCCATTGCTTACATATCCAAACAACTTGACCCCACAGCCAGGGGACGGTTCCCCTGCCTGCGGGCATTGGCGGCAGCGACAACATTATACGCCGATGCAAAAAGCTGGCTCATGGCCAACCCCTGACCATCTTCTCACCTCACCGTCTTGGCGATCTTTTAGCCTCTAAATTCCTTTCTGACCTCAGTGAGTCTAGGCTCCAGCAATTTCACTTGGTATTTCTGGACAACCCGCAGGTTTCCGTGGGTCGTTCTCCACAACTAAATCCTCTCTGTCATTACCCTCTCTCCCCCCTCACCACAGAGCCCCCCAGCTCACTCATGCTCAGAGGTCCTTGAGTCCCTTATGCAAACATTGGACCAAGGGCTCTCCTCTCCTTTCTCAGCCCTATCTTTGCCCCTTGGCACCTCAGACAGGCCATATATGATGTTCACCGCTCCTGTTTGACTTGTGCTTCCACCTCTCCCCAGGGAGGACTTAGACCCCCCACAAACAACTCATCAACTTAGGGGACACTTGCCCGGGCAGGATTGGCAGATAGACTTCACCCACATGCCCAGACATTGGAGCCACCGCTATCTGCTGGTCTTGGTGGACACTTTTTCAGGATGGGTCGAGGCCTTCCCCACCGCCCAAGAGACGGCAGCGGCGGTGGTGGGAGGTCTTGACAACACATCTCATTCCCAGATTTGGGTTGCCAAACTCTCTCCAGTCTGACAATGGGCCTGCATTCATCTCGCAGATCTCCCAGCAGGTGGCCACAGCCCTGGGCATCACCTGGCATCTCCACATCCCCTATCGGCCTCAATCGTCAGGCAATTTAGAGCAGGTGAACGGCATCATCAAGACGCACCTGACCAAGCTTGCCTCGGAACTGAGACTGTCTTGGGTCGACCTCCTTCCTCTGGTGCTCACTCGTATTCGCACCACACCACACTCGAAAACAGGTTTTACCTCCTTCGAATTGCTTTACGGCAGGCCCTATCTCCTGACTCACCTCCCGGAGGGAGAGGCTCCTCCACTCGCGGGGTACCTCCCCCTCTTTTCCCTCCTACGATCCTTGCTGAGAGAACACGCTGACCGGGTCTTGCCGCAACCGACAGACGGTGAGGGGCCAACTCGGCCTCTGGCCCCAGGAGATCAGGTACTGCTAAAAGCCCTCAGGCCCCGCCCACTACAGCCTCGCTGGACGACACCCCATACGGTGATCCTCACCACTCCTACGGCAGCCAAACTCCTGGGACACGAGCCCTGGTACCACCTGACCCAATCTAAACCCACACCCCCAGGTCTCCCTGAAAGGGGGGTTCTTACCACTCCATCCTTACTGGGCCAACCAAACTGACTATTACCCGAATCCCTCTTTCACCGATTTCAGAATAATTGCGGCATCGCCTCCTACCAGGAACAGACACGTCTCAACCTGATGTTTGCCTGGTACCATCCGCTGTGGCTGCTGGCAATCACTGTTCGGCCATACTCTTTGCTATTGGATTGGCAGCCGCAGCCCCCCAAGACTGGTCATTTGCACTTTGGCTGTCGCTGGCCCTCACATACCTAGCCACCTGCTTCTTATTCCTATAGTGCTATTCCCTCGGGGCACCCTGACCTGGGTACCAGCTCCATCCTTATGAGACCCCTGAGGCTGGTTGCCCGCCACACCCCTTTCACCCCAACCTCGAAACAATGCGGAACTCTCTACTCTGGGTTACTCTGGGGGTACTGGGGGTCCTGGGAAGAGGGGGACATACCATCCAAAACCCCCACCAGCCACAGCAACTGACCTGGCAGGTACTCTCACAGGTGGGAAAAGTTGTCTGGAGTGTCTCTAAGGTGGCCCCCCAAACACCTGGTGGCCTGACCTTTCCTCCGATCTTTGTTGATTGGCAGTAGGGGCCCCTGCCAACTGGGACCTCGAGTCATATTCCGACTCCTCTTTCAAAGCGCCATTGACACCACTCCAACACGATAGATGGGGACTAGATCCCTGGGGAGGATGTGCTGCTAAAGACAGAAGGAGCATGCTAAGAACGCTTACCTTCTATGTATACCCAGGGTATCATGGGGGTCGGTCTCATTTGTGTGGCAGAAAAAATGAGTTTTTCTGCTGGCACAGGGGCTGTGAGACTACAGGTGATACCTATTGGAACCCCTCCTCTCAGTGGGATTATGTTACTGTTGTTTCTATGTAGACCACTCCAGAGTCATCACTGACTCCATGAATAAATTGAGAGAAAGATTAGCAAACAGACAACGAGAGAGGGAGAGCATCCAAGGGTGGTTTGAGTCATGGTTCAATAAGACCCCATGGTTCGCTACCTTAGTGTCTACCCTAATGGGACCACTCATCATCCTGCTGCTCCTGACTTTCGGGCCCTATATCCTAAATAAGCTCCTGGCCTTCATCAAACAATGGCTCAACACGGTCCAGCTGATGGTGCTGCGACAGCAGTACCAAGGGCTTCCGACAAATGACATGTGACCAACCTAACGGACGACCACCCCCTGTCATCCCGGCCACTCCCTACCCCTCATCACCCCCGTTCAGCAGGAAGTAGCCAGAGAGAAGCGGCGCCCCTTGTCCTATATCAAAAAGGCTGGGATGAAAGGTCGGGCCAACCGACATATGACCGAAAAAGGACATCCGGCCAGTGCCAGCAGTTGGCCAATGGCCAAACAGGAACCGGAAGCGGACCAGGCTTCTGGGGGCCAACCCCTGTAGCCTGGCCCACCCAGGTGCCGACACGGAGCCCTTGGACACCCACCGCCGCTGTAGCCCGCACTTCCTACCTTATGGGGAGAACCTGGCTTGAGCGCCAGCCCTGGCTATAAACCCCCCTCCCCACCCCTCATACCTCGCAGACTCCTTTTGTCTCCTTCTCACCCGTCCCCAGAAATTCTGCCCGAGAGCGACTGCCCAATAAAGGCATTCGTCAATGGTCCCTAGAGGTGGCTCTTTCTTCCCGCGGCGTTTCTTACAAGCTGCTTCACTCTCAACCTTAAATGTTTCGCCTCTGACCCAGACAATTGCCCTGATATGGGAATCGGACCCCCTGCTTCAGTTCCCTCACCTGCCGAGGGCAGGTCCAGTCTTACTAACACTCCTGGTTTTCCCCTACTCCTGTTTTTCCTTTGTCTTACAGTTTCATCTGGTTCTATATATTCTTTTCCCATGATCAGGTACTCCTGTCTGCTTTCAGCTGGTGCTGTGCAAGCACTTCTGTGTCTGAGGGTGTATCCTGATGTATCCATGGAGAAAGATATACTTCACATCCACCTACTCCTCTGCCATCTTGTCCCACCACCCCATTTCCTTTTAGATAGCAAACCCCTTATCTTTAATTTTTTGAAATAGTTGGAGAAGATAAACAGTAACTTTTACCAATGTTTGGTATATTTAACCTATCTAGCTGTTTGGTCCTGGGCTTTTGTTGTTGACTCATTGGAAAAGACTCTGATGCTGGGAGGAATTGGCGGCAGGAGGAGAAGGGGACGACAGAGGATGAGATGGCTGGATGGCATCACTGACTCGATGGACATTGAGTCTGAGTGAACTCCGGGAGTTGGTGATGGACAGGGAGGCCTGGCGTGCTGCGATTCATAGGGTAGCAAAGAGTTGGACATGACTGAGCGACTGAACTGAACTGAACTGAAATTTTAATTACTGATTCAATTTCATTACTAATGATTGGTCTGTTCAGATTTTTTATTTCTTCCTGATTCAGTCTTTAAAGATTGTATGCTTCTAGGAATTTACCCATTTCTTCTAAGTTATTCAATTTGTTTACATTTGATTATTCATGGAAATCCCTCATTACCTGTTATATTTCGGTGCTGTCAGTTGCAACTTCTCTTTCATTTCTGAATTTGTTCATTTGGACCCTCTCTTTTTCTTAATGAACATCGCTAAAGGTTTCACAATATAGTTTATATTTTCAAAGAACCAGATGTTAGTTTTAATTATTGATCCTTTCTGTTGTTTTATCCTCCTTATTTCACTCTTATTTTTAATAATTTTCTTTCTTCTACAAATGTTTAATTTTTAAAAAATTCCTTTTGATCTAAGTTTATATTGTTATTGGAGATGTTTCCTATTTTCTATGTTAGTCCTGTATTACATAGTTTCTTTCTAGAAAACTAGAAGTAGTGCTTTTGTTACATCTATAGATTTTGGAACATTGTGTTTCCATTTTAATTTGTCTCAAAGTATTTTTTTAGTTTCCTCAATGATGTGTTTAGTGGCTTCTTGGTTGTTTACTAGCAGCAAGTTGTTTATACTCCACATGATTATATTTTATCCTTTTCCCCCTGTATTTGATTTCTGATCTCATATTGTAGTGGTAAGATAAGGTGACTGATATTATTTCAGGTTTTTCAAATGTATTAAGCCTAGTTTAGTGACCTAAAGTGATTTCTTCTGAAGAAGGTTCCATATGCACTTGAAATGAATGTGTATCTTTCTGCTTAGGGATAGAATGTTCTATACATTTAAATTAAGTCCATATGCTCCAATGTGTTATAAAGGCCAATGTTACCTTGTTGATTTCCTGTCTGAATAACCTATAAATTGATGTAAGTGAGGTGTTAAAGTCTCCTACTGTTGTTTTATTCCTGTCCACTTCTTCCTTTACTGTTATTTTATTCCTGGCCATTTCTTCACTTTATGTATTTAGGTGCTCTTAAGATGGGTGCATATGTATTTATAAGTATTGATCCTTTTATCATTGGAGAAGGAAATGACAACTCACTCCAGTATTCTTGCCTGGAGAATTCCATGAACAGAGGAGCCGGCAGGCTGCAGTCCATGGGGTCACAAACAGTCAGACACGACTGAGTGACTGTCACATATCTTTCTATTGAATTGATCCTTTTATCATTATGTAATATCCTTCTTTATCTTCTTTATCTTACAATCTTTCTATCAAAGTCTATTTTATCTTAAATAAGTATTGTTAGTTACCCCAGCTTTACTTTTATCATTTGAATGAAATCTCTTTTTCCATCCCCTCACTCTCAGTATGTATGTGTCTTTAGCTCTGATGTGACTCTCTTGTAAGCAGCAAATAGATGGATCTTGTTTTATTAACCAATCAGCATATCTATGTCCTTCAATTGGAGCATTTAGTCCATTACA
The DNA here is from genome assembly GCA_917880005.1 of Nanger dama. Lineage (NCBI taxonomy): Eukaryota > Metazoa > Chordata > Mammalia > Artiodactyla > Bovidae > Nanger > Nanger dama. The sequence continues at coordinate 41,894,245 of CAKJTW010000002.1, forward strand.
TTTAATTATTGAAAGATATGTATTTATTAGGGCTTCCTTTGTGGCTCAGATGGTAAGGCTCTGCCTACCCTGCGGGCTACCTGGGTTCCATCCCTTGGTCAGGAAGATCCTCTGAGAAGGAAATGGCAACCCATTCCAGTAATCTAGCCTGGAAATTCCCATGGATGGAGGAGCCCGGTAGGCTACAGTCCATGGAGTACATTTTGCTACTTGATTTCTGGTAGCTTTTGCCATTCTTTGTTCTTTCCTTTTTTCTTGCTCTCTACTCTTTCAATTTGGTTCCTTTTGTTAATGCTATGTTTGGATTCCTTCCTCTTTAATTTTGCTTACCTAGTATTGATTTTTGGTTACAATGAAGGTCTTCTATAACAACCATGAACCTATTATTTTAAGTTTATGAGGTTTGAGTGAATTCTAAAAGCACTATATTCTTGCTCCTGCCATTATGTGCTATGTTTTTGATTTTATATTTTGCATATCCCTTAACTAATTATTGCAGATATAGATAATTGTGCTAGTTTTGTACTTGTAGTTGTGCAGGCATTTTACTACATTTGGCTTTATCAGTAAGACTTCTCTCTTTCAAACTTTTTTAAAATTTAGTTATGCTTTTTTCTTATTTTTAAGAGAAAAAAAGAATTTTCATTCAAACAAAACTAAGGATTAAAACCCTGGAAGCAGATACTTAAAGCTCTGAGAACAATTCTGTTAGAAGTCAAAAACAGTTTTTTTGAGACAAAAGATTATATATCAAAATGATGTAGAGGTAGTTTACCAAGGATACATTGTTCAGATAAGCAGTACAAAGCAAGCAGCAAATCACCATGATCCCTTACAGAGCTGGGAAAGAACATTATTCTTTTAAGATGTTTCACTGCTTCATTGCTAGTATCAAAAGCAAGGAAAAAAAAAAACTGATCTTTATGATTGAGCAGTCCCTCCCAAAGTTGAGATCTGATTAATGTGTAATAATACTGTACATTAAAGAGGGAGAAGGCCCAAACATAAAGAGAGATTTTTATCTTTAATTTTTTTCCTATTCTGCCTTGAAATATAAATTTTATTTAATCATGTTCAATTTCTCATCATTAAGTATAATATTATCTTTTTAAAGAATGAAAAACTATTTATTGCATAATTTCCAAGTCAAAATTCAAGAATATTAAATTGGCAGACAGTTAAAGATGGCATTAAGATTCTAAAATTTGAAAGCAAAAATAACCAGAACAAGAAGTCCAAATTGTTCTGAAGTGATGTAGCAGATCTTTTCAAACAAACCTTAATTTTACTTTGTTTTTGTAACAAAGATGAATATTATTAATGATAAAAAGTACAATTCACAAAGAAGATAGACAACATAAACCATTAGACACCTAACAACAAAGAAACAGAGATACATAAAGCAAAAATCAGAAGAAATAGAAGGGAAAATAAAAAAATATATATAACATAATGAGACATAATATTTCTCTGAGAATATTTTATCAAATACAGAAAAAATAAGAGTAGGAGCATCTTGAATGATGCCATTAATAATTTAAATATAATGAGGGTTTCTATTTATATTAATCTTATATCCTACACAAATATACTTAAAATTTTGTATCTCATATATTGTTATCAGATGTCTATAGGACAGTTAGAATAATTGGCAAAAGATGAACATTACTAACTTTCAAAAAAGTAGAATTCTTTTTGTGTGATTGTTATACATATACATATATATTATTTTTGAAAAATATTTTCCATTATAGGTCATTATAAGATATTGACTATAGTTCCCTTTGCTATGCAGTAAACCTTTCTAGCTTGTTGCATATCTGTTTTTTTTTAATTAAAAATCTAGCATCCTATTCATACTAAGTCATGCATATGGAATCAACTTTTTTCTCATAATTTTTGTATATCTTGTTATACCTTTTTCTTTTCAGTTTTAAGGAGTCCCTTTAACATTTCTTGTAGGTGGGGATGGTTTGTGGTGATCAACTTTTTAAGCTTCTGCTCATCTGGGAAACACTTTAAACTCTCCTTTGGTTCTGAATGATAACCTTGTTGGATAGAGTATTCTCTTTTGTGATTTTTATTCAGCACTTTGAAAATACTGTGTTCTCCCTTCTGGTGTATAAATTTTTACTTAAAAACAACTGATAGTGTTCTGATAGCTTCTCTTTACCATAATTATGTGGTTTTTTTTTCCTTTTAAGATATTCTCTTTAACTTTTGACATTTTAATTATATGCCTTGGTATGGATCTCTTTGAGTTCACCTTGTTGGTGACTTCTGTGCATCCTGATCTTGGATTTTTACTTCTTTTGTCAGGTTAGGAAAATTTTCTTCCAATAGATTTTCTCTCCCTTTCTCTCTTCTATTTGTGGGACTCCTATAATCTGAATGTTAGTTCACATGATGTTGTTCCAGCAGTCCTTAGGTTAGTTTTATTTTTCAAAAGTCTATCTTTTTTGTGCCATTCCACTTGGGTAATTTCCATTACCATGTCTTCCAGATTACTAACATGTTTTTCTTCATCACCTAATCTGCAGTTGATTCTAGTATATTTTTTGAATTTTAGTTATTTTATCCTTCAGCTGTCATTGATTCTTTTTCATATTTTCTGTCTCTTTGTTGAAGTTCTCACTGCTTTCCTTCATTCTCTTGAGTCCAGTCACTGAGTATTCTATGACCACTTAAAACTTTTTCTGGTAGGTTTCTTATTTTTGTCTTGTTTCTCTGAGGTTTTTAGCTTATTCTTTCTCTTGGAAATCGTTTCTGTCCTTACTTAACTCTGTGTGTGTGTGTGTGTGTGTGTGTGTGTGTGTGTGTGTGTGTGTGTGTGTGTGTTTCCTATATATTAGACGCTCGTGCTTGTGCTCAGATGCTCAGTCTTTGCAAGCCTATGGACTGTACCTTGCCAGGCACTTCTGTCCATGGTATTCTCCTGGTAAGAATACCAAAGTGAGGTGTCGTTTCTTCCTCCAGGAGACCTTTCTGACTCTGGGATCAAACATTCATCTCTTACATCTCCTGCATTGGCAGACAGATTCTTTGCCACAAGTGCAGTCAACTAGGTCACCCAGTGTGGAAGAAGTAGCTTTATGTGGGACCCAGTAGCATTCTATCCCTGGTCACTGGGGCCACCCACTCCAGACGTGTTCCCTGTTTGTTCTTTTTGTGACTGGGCCACAAAAACTAGACTTATGCCAGTGTTCAGGGATGGCCCCTCAGCATGATTGGCTGAATGGCCCAACCACAACTGTTGCAGGACTATGTCGGGTGGGAGACATATCTTCAAATTTTAATATTCAGTTCAGTTGCTCAGTCATGTCCGACTTTGGAACCCCATGAATCACAGCATGCCAGGCCTCCCTGTTCATCACCAACTCCCCGGAGTTCACTCAGACTCACGTCCATCAAGTCAATGATGCCATCCAGCCATCTCATCCTCTGTCGTCCCCTTCTCCTCCTGCCCCCAATCTCTCCCAGCATCAGAGTCTTTTCCAATGAGTCAACTCTTCGCATGAGGTGGTCAAAGTACTGGAGTTTCAGCTTTAGCATCATTCCTTCCAAAGAAATCCCAGGGCTGATCTCCTCTATTTACTTCTTATTTGGAATTGTACAGTAAGCATTTAATATCTCTTTTTCAAAGGGTGTTTTTTTTTTAAATTTACTTTTCTCCTAATCTAGCTTGAATTGATTTTTCAAGTGCAACCAAAAGAATCTTCACATAACAGTTAAAGGCATGGAAATACAAAAGATCAAGTATTGATAGGTTAATATTCATCAACTCATAGTGGAAAGTGGGGAGGAGCAAGGAATTAAGTTGGAAAGGTAGTTAGGCTCCAAATCCTAGTGGTTCTCATATATCTTTGTGTTCATCTCCTCATACATAGCAACCTCAAGTTATAGGAATGCATGTGTACATGCTAAGCTGCTTCAGTCGTGTCTGACTCTTTGCAACTCTATGGACTGCAGCCCACCAGGCTCCTCTGTCCATGGGATTCTCCAGGCAAGAATACTGGAGCTGGTTGCCCTGCCCTCCTCCAGGGGATCTTCCCAACCCAGGGATCAAACCCTTGTCTCTTAAGTCTCTTGCATTGTCAGGTGGGTTCTTTAGCACTAGCTCTACCTGGAAAGCCCTTATAAGAATAATGAATGCAAATCATCTTTCCTGTTATACAATTGGGCTTCCCAGGTGGCGCTGGTAGTAAAGAACCCACCTGCCAATATAGGAGACATAAGAGTCGTGGCTTTGATTCCTGGATCAGGAAGTTCCTCTGGAGAAGGGCATGGCAACCCACTCCAGTATTCTTGCCTGGAGAGTCCCATAGACAGAGGATCCTGACAGCCTACAGTCTATGGGGTCACAAAGAGTCAGATTCAACTGAAGAAACTTGGTACACACACACACTGTACAGTTGTCTTAGAAAGAAGCCTCTAGAGGCTTACGTTATAGAACAAGAATTTTTTTGAATATATGAAGTATTTTCAACTCAAAAATTTGAGTCTAATCTGGATTAAGTGATAGTAGAATTGTTGTGTTAACTTGTTCTTAATTCATGCTTCTACGATCAGTATCAACTTTTAAATTTATTAACACTACAATTAATCTTTTATTTGACATCTGGAAGAAAGTGACAGCAAGCTCTGTAGAGATATTTAAAACATTTAGAGACTTATAGAATAAAACTATGCCATCCAATTTATGTAAACCTCCAGGGAATAAGAAGTAACATTTGTTTAACATCACAAATCAATGGACATGAGTTTAGGCACTCTGGGAGATGGTGGACAAGGAGGCCTGGCATGCTGTAGTCCATGGAAACACAAAGAGTTGGACTCGACTTAGCAACTGAACAGAAACAACAACCATGATCTACTGCCAACAGTTTTTAAATGAAGGATTTCTTCTCACCACCAAAAGGCAACACTCTGTAAAATCTGTACATTGCCACATAGAATCCATGCAGTTATAAATAATTCCTCAGTGTATCAGCTAAAACTTACTTTATATCTTCAAAGTAGTAGGCCGATTCAAGTAACTGTGACAGTGATTTTCAGCCCATTTTATTGCAAAATAAAATGCTTTCAAGAGACTTTATAGAAAATCACAGATGTTGCCACCACACAGGTGGCAACTTACAAGCCCACACACATACGCTTTCTAGACTATGTTCTCCTCCCTCTGCCATAGGCGTAACCATTATTATGAGTTTATAATAATCACTTTCTTATTTTGCTATAGTTGTTTTTACCACCTATGTTTGCATCCCTTTCTGAACTTTATATAAATGGTATCTTAAATCTTTTGTTCAGTGTTACAATTACAAGGTTTATCCATATCTCCCTATTTTTGTGTACCTATAATTAATTCATTTTCATTGATGGGTGATATTCCAGTGTAAAAACATCAGATTTTTGTTTTTGTTCTGATTCTAATAGACAAAAAGTATACATCTTAAGACCTAAGAGAAAATAAAGCTGATTGTGAATCTAATAATTTTATCCAAAACTCTTATTTGCAACTATATTTTTATAAAATAAGAATCTCTCCAGAGCAATATTGTTCAATAGAACTTTCCGTGATGCTTGAAATGGCTCAAAATCACTTCCTCTCTCTGTTTTTCTTTCAGTTTTCCTGTAAAATTTTTTTCATTTTATAAGATCTTTTATAAAGTTATCCGATCTTTGGAAATCAGCTACACTTTATTGCTTTCCACAAATTAAAGATGAAAGACTGGAAGAATTTCTCACAGAAAAATTTACTGAAAATATTGTTAGCCTGATTGTCTCTTTTTTTTGCATGTGAATTCTTAAAACAGTCTAGTATTTGTGCCTCAATTTGAAGAAATAGCTACTGAGCATACTCCTTGCATGCTTTGTCCCTGTTAGGCTGTCACCACAGCTGGGCAACAGGTATAGAAACTTCTTTCTTTTCTTTTTAAAAGCAATTTCAATTTTTAAAATTAAATTTATTTATTTTTTTAATTACAATACTGTATTTGTTTTGCCATACATTGACACGAATCAGCCATAGGTGAACACAAAGAAAAAAAAATCAAATAAAAGCAATTTCAAATAGGCTTACTGTCTTCATCCAGTCAGTAGGTGGTCTTGAGCCTTAAACAAAACAAAGAACTGAGGAAATAATCTTCTTGTCACTGAATTCTACTTATTAGGTAGGAATGATTATTTGCCAGAATGATAGAAATGGTTATACCAAAATTATTTCTATCAATATATATAGCCAAATTATAGCTATTTTCTATCACTGCACAGTTGAAGCACATGATCTACTACTTGGCAAAAGTAAATGAATAAATGCTCAAAACTTAAAAAATATTTGTGTAATGTGTTATGAGAGCATTAATCAAACACTGGAGCAGGAAAACCATACAAACTTAGTGGCAATAAAATAAAACATGTTTGGTTACCTAAAAATGTTAAATCCCATATTAATGTATGGTGAAAATACAATAGTAAGCTATTCTCTAGCTTTTTATGTAAGGAGGAATTTTGTCATCAGTATATAAAAACACTAAATAATAAATGATCACAGAAAGTTCCCAAATTAGTGAATGCACCTAGTAAACAAATACCTCCTTATACAAGGTCCCTTTCCTGATTAAATTAGAAAAATCTTGGGTAAATCTTGCTGTTAGCCTGATTTGGTCCAATCACTACAACTAGAGGTGACTGAGTAGTAATTTCCAACTCCTACCACAAAAGGTGGACAGGGGAAATTTTCTACAGAAAAATATGGTACATTTACTAAAGGAAAGGAGGTTAGAGTGTTGGGTGTACAAAGTAATTTATATAGGAAAATTTGAGAGTAAATAAAATTTACATCAATTACTTTGCTTTTTAACAACAGAGTATATGGAAAACATGATGGGAAAAATGGGTCATTGACTAAAATATAACTTCCAAAACTTTGTGCCTCTACCATGTAAATTTCCTGTAACTATAAAATTTTGTTTCATCTTACTAGAAGAGAGTTCATGATTAATAGCATAAATTAAAATTTAAATTCAAATAAAAGTCTTTTGGTATGAAGATACAAAGTATGAAAAAAGTAAAAGAACACAGAACATAAAAATGAAGAGTATCAATTTATAGAAGAGTGAAAACTTTTATATTTAGATATCTAATGAGTCTTACATCCTAAGCTTCAATTGCACTGAAATATTTGGAAGTCATTCTCACTGAGCTAGCCAATTCCCCTTGTAGAGGATGAATAGAACCATCTCAGCTCTGATTGACTGGGCACAGTGATTTCCAAAACAGGAAACAATCTGCCTGGGACATAACAACCTCTGAAACAGCAATTTCTTTTTCTGAATGCATGTATTTGTATTAAACTGGAAAACATTTCTGAGCATGGCTTACAAGCTAGAAAACCATACTCTTGGTAAAGTCTCACATAGCATTAAATGAGAGGAAACATAAGTTTTCAAAACTCTATTTCAGAACAAACTTGTGGACACAGTGGGGGAAGGAGAAGATAGGACAACCTGAAAAAATAGCATTGATGTATATACAGTATCATGAGTAAAATAGATAACTAATGGGAAACTGCTATATAACACAGGGAACTCAGCCTGGTTATAGGGGTAGGATGAGAGAGGTGAGGGAGCCTCAAGAGGCAGGGGATATACATGTAATTATGACTGTTGTATAGCAGAAATCAACACAACGTTGTAAAGCAATTAAAAAGAAACTCGATTTCAACTTAATCCTTTTTTTCTCACTCTGAATATTTATGAATACTCAAGAAAAATGTTTATAATACAATCTATCTTAAATTTTATCACAAAGAAAAAAAGAGCCACAGGAACTCAGCATATTTGTTATTAAATATGTATCAATATATGATGTTGAAGCTGAAACTCCAAAACTTTGGCCACCTGATGTGAAGAGCTGACTCATTTGAAAAGACCCTGATGCTGGGAAAGATTGAGGGCAGGAGGAGGAGATGACAGAGGATAAGATGGTTGGATGGCATCACCAACTCAATGGGCATGGGTTTGGGTGGACTCTGAGAGTTGGTGATGGACAGGGAGGCCTGGTGTGCTGTGTTCATGGGGTCGTAAAAAGTTGGACATGACTGAGTGACTGAACTGAACTGAATATTATGAACTAAAATTGATTCTCTATTAGAATAGGTAATTCAGAACCTCCAAATTATTGAGCATGATTTTGAACTGGGCGATTTTCAGATTAAATCTCCTTATTCCAAACCTGAAGATATACATTTTAGAATGATTGACAAATTGTATAAAGCAAAAGTGTTCATCAAGCTGAAGATTTGAGGTAATAAATAGTGATGGTTGAACAGTACAATCTTTGGTTTAATTTTATATTTACTGCCTCCATTTAAAAAGTACATACTTAACAATAACTGAGTTTATACTGGGATAGAAAATATTTTTAATTATTGAGGAGCCCAAATTCTGAATACCAAGAAAATAATTTGTCGGTATTGTGTCTTCATAAGCAGTCTATATCATAGGATTAAATTTGGCTTTAACACAAAATTTACCTCAACAGTGTATTTTACATACACACACCTAGGTAATTATTATATGTTATATACATATTATACTTGATAGTTTTGATAGTTTTTCTATATTCAAATAACTTCTTTATTACTCTGACTAAATACATCAATTATTAAAACTTTAAATACATAATTTTATAGAGTGTTTATAAAGAATAATTCATTCTGGGCTTTGGCACAAAACTGTTTTATAAAAGTGAATCATATAAGCAATAATTATTTAAAGGGTATTTTTTTTCTTCCTTTCAACATTTGTGAGGAAACAAAAAAATCACTAAGTATTGAAGACTATGGAGATATTTCCGTTTATGTGCCAAGGGGAAATATATTGAAATTAGAGCCAGATTATTTATTATGCTGATGATCTTGAAAATTAGACAAAATTAAGTTACCTAATAAAACTAAATTGGATTTGATGAATATTAGATAGTTATTTCTAAGCAGAAAAACCCACACCGTAAATATTCGGTGGTTAAGGAATATAGACAAAGTGTTATTGCTATAGGAAAGCTAGGAGTAAGTGCAACTGTTCATTAGATTGACTTGCCATTCTTAGGTAGAGTGCCTGGCTTCCTTTTTCTGCAGTTAAAGTCAATGCAGAATTGTCTGTGAGTGTGCAGATGCAGCACATGGAAGTATAAGAAGGTGCTCCTGTCTCTAGGCAGTGTCTCGCTAAGTTATTGTTGAAACCCCACAGAAGAAGAAATTAGTCAATGGAAGCATTTTTTCAGTGTCACACAGGTCTGGTACTCTAACTTGTTGGCATCTACATCCAGATTTGCCACAGATTTGCCACTAAAACAACTCTCAGCTGGGCAGTTTAAAATAAAGGCAGCTTTGGTGCAAAAATGGTATCAGGGTTGTTGTTGTTGTTGTTGTTTTTAATTGAAATATAGTTGATTTGGGGCTTCCCAGGTGGCAACAGTGGTAAAGAACCTGCCTGTCAATACAGGGAGACATGAGACCTGGGTTCGATCCCTGGGTTGGGAAGATCTCCTGGAGGAGGACATGGCAACCCACTCCAGTATTCTTGCCTGGAAAATCCCATGGATGGAGGAGCCTGGCAGGCTACAGTCCATGAGGTCACAAAGAGTTGGACATGACTGATGTGACTTAGCAGCAATAGCAAGTAGTCTGCAATTCTTAATCCCCTTTACTCATTTCACCCAAAGTAAATGTACAGACATCAGTTGCATTTTTATACAGTAATAACTATGAGAAAGAGAAATTAAGAAAAATACACTTACAATTACATCAAAAAGAATAAAATACCTAAGGATAGATTTAACCAAGAAAGTGAAAGACCTATATCTTGAAAACTATAAGACATGGATGAGAGAACTGGAAGATGATACAAATAAATGGAAATATAGCCTGTGTTCTTGGATTGTAAAAATTAATATTGGGTAGATAATTTAATTTCTTAATTTTCCAAAGGAATTTACAGATTCAATGCCACTCCTATCAAAATACCCTTTGGCATTTTCCACAGAACTAGAATAAGCAATTATAAAATTTGTAATGGAACCACAAAATACCTCAAAAGCAATCTTGAGAAAGAAGAAAAACTGGAGGTATCACACTTTCTGACTTCAAGCTATATTACAAAGCTATAGTCATCAGAATAGTATGGTCATGGCACATAGACCAATGAAAAAGAATATAGAGCTCAGAAATAAACCCAAGCCCACATTGTCAATTAATTTATGACAAAGGAAGTAAGTTTAACTAATCTTCTGAAAAACTCCAAAATTCTTAGCTAAGTGGCTAAAAGAAAATTCTATACATAGTTTAGGATCCTGGTCTTACAGAGAGAGAAAGCACTAGGCTAAAAACTCTTACCATAATGAGCACATGCCAGAAATGGGGTACCTAAGTTTACATACAGAAATTTTAAAAAGGTAGAGGAGCCTAGAAAAACCTTGAGAAAATTGAAGAAAAAATAGTTGAGAAAATATGGCCAGCTAATTATGGTCACATTAGTTTTGGGTCATTTGAAATGTGAGGATCCTTAAGTGCTTCCCTGGTGGCTCAGATGGTAAAGAACCCGCCTGCAGTGTGGGAGGCCTGGGTTCAACCCCTGGCTTGAGAAGATCTCCTGGAGAAGGATGGCTACCCACTCCATTAGTCTTGCCTGGAGAATTCCATGGGCAGAGGAGCCTGGTGGCATGTAGTCCATAGGGTCACAAAGAGCTGGACACAACTGAGGGACTAAACACTTAAGTACCTGAAGATTTAGAGGCAGTGATGACTTGTTGTGTAAAGGGCAATGATATAAGTAGTACCGCTTATTCAGAACTAACTATATTTTAGAGATTTTCTGGAGGCAGATAATACATATTACTATATGTACATAGACTATGAAAGGTAGGTATTATTGTCTTTTAAACACATTAGTAAACTGAGGCATTGCAAAATTTCTTAATTTTCTCACAGTGACATAGCTATTTTAAGTGACAGAATCTACATTTAAACACAAGGCTGTTCTGACTCCAAACCCTAGAGTCATTACTCTAAGTTAAAGGGGGTTGATGTATAGTCTGGGTCTTGATACCGTTCTAAGGGAAGGACTTTTTGATAATGATAATAAAGAAAACAAAATTTCCCTGGGTACTTTAGCCAGTGAGATTTTTGTCTCTTGAGTTAAGGACTCAGACACTTTCATAATGGAAAAGCTCTACAAAATTCTGAGAGAAACAGAGTCATTTCAGTGGCTGTGCTTCCTAAAGCAGTTAAAAGCATATGACCCTCATGAATTTCATTCTATGAGAGTCACATAGAAAATATTTGACTCTATATGAACAATCTTAAGAATTTTAATGGCTAAGTCTTCACAGACCTGCATAAGAGAAATGAAATTATAATTTCAAATTATATTTGCATTGCTGGTATAGTCACTGGAAAAGAATGGGGTGTTAGCTTACTACACAATGAAATGGTTATGTGCGATGTTGTAAAAACATAGATATTCATCCATGTGCATATGTTTTACGCCTATTGTTGTTCAGTCACTAAGTCATGTCCAACTCTTTGCGATGCCATGGACTGCAACACTGATACCATCCAACCATCTCATCCTCTGTCGTCCCCTTTTCCTCCTGCCTTCAGTCTTTCCCAGCATCAGGGTCTTTTCGCACGAATCTGCTCTTCACATCAGGTGGTCAAAGTATTGGAGTTTCAGCTTCAGTCCTTCTAACGAATATTCAGGATTGATTTCCTTTAGGATTTACTGATTTGATCTCCTTGCTGTCCAAGGGGCTCTCAAGTCTTCTCCAACACCATAGTTTGAAAGCAGCAGTTCACGCTGCTCAGCCTCCTAATGGTCCAACACATCTATATGTGACAACTGGAAAACCATAGCTGTGACTATATGGACTTTGGCTGGCAAACTTTTTTTTGTCTCTGCTTTTTAAAACACTGTCTAGGTTTGACATAGTTATTCTTCCAAGAGCAAATGTCTTTTAATTTCATTGCTGCAGTCACCTCCACTGTGATTTTGGAGCCTAAGTTTTATACTTAAGTCTTGCTTTAAAATTTGGATTCTAGGCTTCATTCCCCAAATCAATAACTGACATTTCACCGAGTGGCACCAATTTGACATAGTTTTTGTACTTAAAAATACTTAAATGTAATAAATTTTTGGTGAAGGCAATGGCAATCCACTCCAGTACTCTTGCCTGGAAAATCCCATGGATGGAGGAGCCTGGTAGGCTGAAGTCCATGGGGGTCGCTAAGAGTCAGATATGAATAAGAGACTTCAATTTCACTTTTCACTTTTCACTTTCATGCATTGGAGAAGGAAATGGCAACCCATTCCAGTGTTCTTGCCTGGAGAATCCCAGGGATGGGGGAGCCTGGTGGGTTGCCATCTATGAGGTCGCACAGAGTCAGACACAACTGAGGTGACTTAGCAGCAGCAGCAGCAATAAATTTTTATCAAATGACAACTTATCTGAAAGAGAAAAAATTCTAATATTTTACATATTTTTAAAACTAAATAAATACTATAACATCAGGATATAAATATGAAATTGAACTTTTTATGTGGAAGCAATTGCTTGAAAAATACATCCTTAATTACTTTACAGAAGGAAAAGAATTTATTTATTTATTTAAGGTAAATAAACTCATGTATTTTTACATTAAATAAATAAGAATCAGTATTGGTCTAGTTCTTCCAGAAACTAGGCCCTAGATAAGTTTCAAACACAAGATGGTTGGATTTGGTGATCTCAAATGTTTTGTGGAGCTCAAAGGGTCGAAGTATCTCAATTTCCTAAGACCAAGATGAGTAGCTTACAAAATATTTTCTCAGGTAAGAGTAGAATCATTGCTACTTGAGTCATTAAAACAAGCTACTCCTGGAGGTACTATCTGGGAAGATTCTTTCTTGGCTCACAGAGTACAGCATGAGCTAATGTTTTAATAGGCCCCACCTTAGTCTGGTGGAATCACTTTATCAGTTGAGTTCTGAGTTGACAGCTCTAAAAGTATACTCAAAGTGGACTATATATGAGATTTAAAATTCTTTCATTATGCTTCATAAGGAATTTGGGAAAATCAGTATTCCAACTGTACTGAGAAGTTTAAAATATCACTGTTCCCACTTATGACACAGAGTTTGTGCTGTGTAACGCATGCAATTGTGCATCTAAAGGTTTATTTGGCAAGGAATTAACCATCAGTGAGTGGAGAAGAAGTTCTAATGAAGCTATAACTCTTATTAGCATACATTTACACAGTGAGTTTCTTTAAGGAAAGCTTCGTGAAACTTCTTCCAAGTAATGTGAAAAGACTGGCAAACAGCCATGGTGAAAGAATCATGTTTTCTAGGTGGATGGGGAAAGTTGTTTTGCTACAAGGACACCTGGAATATTCTTTCAATGTAATATAGGGTGAAATAAAATAAATAAAGACATTTCTCTGGCACTTCTTCCTCTCTCTTCCTGATCATCTCTTACTTTATCTATATTACTTTTAAAATGAGGAAGAAAAACATATCTAGACATGCAAGTATCCTTGCTTGGCTTTTGCTCAAATTTAAGTTTTCTTACTTTGAAGTTATAAGCCAATTTCTCCAGTTTTAAAGAGTTTGGAATTTAACTTTTAGTTTAGAAATATAGATCAAGTTATAGATTTCAATAGACCAAGTGTATTGTTTCCTCCCTATAGTCCTCCATCTAAGATATCAGGAAAAATGAAGAGTATTTATTCTCTATATTTCTCCCTGTAGATCATAGACACAGTTCAGTTCAATAAACATATACCAAAAACTATACTAGTGTGAAGCTGAAAAGATAATGATTGTCGTTATCACGGAGTTTATAGTTAAATAGATATATAATTATAATAGTAGTAATAACAATGATGTCTAACATTTATTGAGTGGTTCCTATAGTGTCAAGTTAGACTAAATGTTTTAGATGAATTATCTCATTTATCACCCCTTATAGCCTTCTGGATATAAATTACTGCTATCCCTGTTTTATAGATGAAGAAGTTAAACACTGGGAGAGGTTTAGTAACATGCTCAAAGTCACACTTGAGGTGAATGAAAAGCTGCTTTCAAACTTTCTTCTATCAACTTTGGAACCTCATCCCCTTAATCAGTAGCTTAAAGCCCTCTAGGAGCACATCTAACAAGAAAGGGAACAGAAGCAAAGTCATTTCACAGAGGGACCCTGCAGTAATCCATGGCTCTGAAGATGTTCAGTTAATTCTATAGAAGAGGTGGTGAAAGAAAATTAAAAGTAGTTTATGAATTCTAGGCCTTCACACAGAATCAGACTGAGTTTTGACCAAAATATAATATGTCCTTTTCCTTCACTTCAATTTCTAATTTAGATATTTACAGAGCTATGGATGAAATGCTAGAAATTCAACAGGGAAGAATATTTACCCCATCCTCATAGATCTTAATTCTAGCGATTCATACATAATCCAGAAACTTCAGATTTCCAAAATTTGTAAAAGCAAAAACAAACCAAAAAAATCCTGTAACTGTCCAGGTGAAATGATCACTTTTTAGTGTATACTTTATTTATTTCCTTATTTGAGGTATAATTGATTTATTGAGTTGGGGCTTTATCTGTATATCATTCATTATTATTATTTTCTGTAACATTATTATTTATTTGGGTTTTTCTGTAACATCTTATATACATTAATATCTTATATATCTTCTTCAGATTCTTTTCCATTACAGGTTATTACAAAATATTGAGTCTAGTTCCCTGTGCTATACAGTAATTCCTTGTTAGCTATCCATTTTATTCACAGAATATTATATATATGTCAATCCTAATCTCTTAGTTTATCCCTCTCTGCCTTTCTCTTTTGGTTTTCTATGCATATGGATCTTTGTTTTCTATGTGTATGGATCTATCTCTGTTTTGTAGATAAGTTTATCTGTATTTTTATTAGATTCTGTATATGTTACATTATATGAAATTTGTCTTTCTTTGACTTATTTCACTTAGCATGATAATCTTTATGTCCATCCATGTTGCTGTGAATGGCATTATTTAATAGTTTTTTATGGTTGAATAATATTTTATTATATATGTGTGTGTGTGTGTTTGTATTCCACATCTTCTTTCTTCTTTCATCTGTTGAGGTACACTTAGTTTTCTTTTACGTCTTGGCTATTGTAGATTGTGCTGCAATAAATATTGTGGTGTACATATCTTTTTGAATTATAATTTTCTCCAGATATACACCTGGAGAGTGGGATTGCAGGATCATATGGTAGGTCTATTTTTAGTTTTTGAAGGCCCATCTATAATGTTCTCCATAATGGTTGTGCCAGTGTATATTCCTACTAAGAGTGGAGGAAGATTTCTTTTTCACTACAACCTCTCCAGTGTTTATTATTTGTAGACTTCTTGATTATGCCCATTCTGATTGGTGTGAGGTGATATCTCATTGTAGTTTTATATTTCTCTAGTAATTAGCAATGTTGAGGATTCTTTTCATGCATGGAGGCATAATTTCTTGTTGCTGTCTTTATTGGAGTGTTCAAGCTCTTTGGAGGAAAAAATAACAGAGAATGTGGCTATATAGTGAAATGAAGATGTGAATTGCTATGTCTCAATACATCTTAACAGTTTCTATAGCATTTAAAAATAATATGTAATTAAGGTAGACCTATTGGAATTTAGCCAAAGAATGCATATTTTCAAAATTTTTATAAACTATAATTTTAAAAACTCTACTTTATACAAGATTTTCAAGATGTATCAACATTTTACTCAGAAGAATCTATTTTATGGGAAAAATTGACTGAGAAATTGTATTTTATTTTTATATGAGACACTAACAAGTGTGGTAATTCAAGGAAGGATATTTAAAGTTAAGAACCAAAAACAAAGAAAAGACCTATGAAAATTTTTTTCATTATTGTTTGCAACAGAATAGATAGTTTTATTTTTATGATAACTGCCAGTTAATTCAGAGAAGGCAATGGCACCCCACTCCAGTACTCTTGCCTGGAAAATCCCATGGACGGAGGAGCCTGGTAAGCTGCATTCCATGGTGTCGCTAAGGGTCGGACATGACTGAGCGACTTCACTTTCACATTTCACTTTTATGCATTGGAGAAGGAAATGGCAACCCACTCCAGTGTTCTTGCCTGGAGAATCCCAGGGACGGGGGAGCCTGGTGGGCTGCCGTCTATGGGGTCGCACAGAGTCGGACACGACTGAAGCGACTTAGCAGCAGCAGCAGCCAGTTAATTAGTGTTTCATAAATACTAGAGAAGAAAATTCAATTTTAACTATAGTTGTGAAGTTCACTAAAGTATTCTTTAATATTTGCTTTGAATTCAATTTGCTTTAATTTTTTATTATGCCCATAACCAAATCTAACAGATCAACTGTTCTTTATTGTCACAGACCACCTTGGGATGTATAAACAGAATGCATCTTCTTTTAAAATCTGTAAATAATGAAGTATGGCTATAAGATTGATTTTTTTAAATGACCCTATCAAAACAGAAACATTCTAGTATGTATTATTTTCTTTCATATGATCACTGTATATTATCAAGATTGATTACTTGATCTATTGAGTTTGCTGTGACAAATAATTTTAGAAATTCTCAGTTGAAAACAGCCTTCCAATTCTGAATTACATTTTTAAAAATTTATTATTTGTCAAACTTCACATTTTGAAAGTGGGTTTAATTTTGGAGTAAAGCTAAAATCATTGAGCCAAGTCTTATAAACAAGAAGGATTATTTGTAATCCAAAATGAGTTACATCTATCTTTAAAGTAATAAGACTGATTCTGATATGAGGCTATGGAAAGAGGAGGAGGATATGGAAAGATAGGAGAAGAATGTCGCAACAATGATTTGCTTGGTTAACAATGTTAAGTCATTGATAAACTAGATTATCAACCAAGAGTATAAGAGATTTGAGTAACATGTTCATGTTGAACTCAGCAGAACAAATAGAATACATAGTCAAGCTTTTATTTGAGGATATACTCACCTAGGTGGAGTAATCACTGCTTGTCTGGGCTGGACCAACCAAAATGACAAGTTTTAGAATGGAACAAAGAACAAAGAGAAATATAAGGGATTATGATAGTGAAGAGGAAAGTTCTTTTCATTTTTGATTAATGAATACGATAAATTTCATTGCTGACAAGTATGAGACCAAAAGCTTTCTATTAAAATTTAAATAGACAATTTACTCAATTATATATGTTAAATGATGATGAGAAGTAAAGGCTGGCACTGTTCTTCCTACTCCCTTTTAACCTTGGCCATTATATTGAAAGTCACAAAATAAGGAGCTAAAATAATTGTTCTTAAGCATCATTCTTCTATTTCCCTCATCTTCCCTTCTGAGACTGGAATTTCTGTCCAAAGAACTATTTACAGTGTTCGTGACAAGAATTTTAAAGAAATATATATTTTTCATTTATCAATTTAAAATACATACTTGAGATACATTTGGAATGATAACACCTTGAGTTGGCATAATCATTTTCCTAATCCTGTGGCATATTACCAGAAAAGGTGTATCAGTTAGAGTCTTCCAGAGAAACAGACTAATATAGGGTAGATGATAGATAGATAGATTTTAAAGACCTGACTTCTACAATTACGGGGATTGTCAAGCTTGAAATTTGTAAAACTGGCTTTTCATGTCTTGAGATAAAATTCTTTCTTTTCAATGAAACCTGGATTTTCACTCTTAAGACTTCTAATTTAAGATTGGATCATGTCCACCCACATATATAATGATATATCTCCTTTATTTAAAGACTAATAATTGTAAAATGCTGATCACATCTACAAAATACCCTCTTGGGCTTTTTACTCATTTGTTATGTGAGGAAACCAAGGTTTAGTAAAGTTAAGTAACCCAAGTAAATCATACAGGTATTGAGAGAAGCCACTTTAGATTTCATGTTCGACCTCCTAGACTAGGATTTCACCACTCCACTCTATTCAGTTCAGTCACTCAGTCGTGTCTGACCCTTACCAGCATACCAGGCCTCCCTGGTCATCACCAACTCCCGGAGTTTACTCAAACTCATGTCCTTTGGGACAGTGATGCCATCTAGCCATCTCGTTCTCTGTTGTCTCCTTCTTCTCCCACCTTCAATCTTTCCCAGCATCAAGGTCTTTTCAAATGAGTCAGTTCTTTGCATCAAGTGGACAAAGGATTGGAGTTTCAGCTTCAGCATCAGTCCTTCCAATGAATAGCCAGGACTGATTTCCTTTAGGATTGACTGGTTGGATCTCCTTGCAGTCCAAGGGACTCTCAAGAGTCTTCTCCAATATCACAGTTCAAAAGCATCAATTCTTCAACACTCAGCTTTCTTTATATTCCAACTCACATCCATATATGACTACTAAAAACCATAGCCCTGACTAGTTTTTCCAGTGATTATGTATGGATGTGAGAGTTGGACTATAAAGAGAGCTGAGTACAAAAAAATTGATGCTTTTGAACTGTGGTGTTGGAGAAGACCTGAGAATCCCTTGGACTGCAAGGAGACTACAACCAGTCCATCCTAAGGGAAATTGGTCCTGGGTGTTCATTGGAAGGACTGATGTTAAAGCTGAAACTCCACTATTTTGGCCACCTGATATAAAGAGCTGACTCATTTGAAAAGACCTTGATGTTGGGAAAGATTGAAGGCAGGAGGGGAAAGGGATGACAGAAGATGAGATGGTTAGATGGCATCACTGAGTCATGAGTTTGGGTAAACTCTGGGAGTTGGTGATGGACAGGGAGGCCTGGCATGCTACAGTTCATGGGATAGCAAAGAATAGGACACGACTGAGCAACTGAACTGAACTGAACTGACTAGATGGACCTTTGTTGGCAAAGTAATGTCTCTGCTTTATAATATACTGCTAGGTTGTTCATACTTTTCTTCCATGGAGTAATTGTCTTTTAATTTCATGGCTGAAATCACCATCTGCAGTAATTTTGGAGCCCCCCAAAATAAAGTTTGTCACTGTTTCCACTGTTTTCCCTTCTATTTGCCATGAAGTGATAAGACCAGATGCCATGATCTTAGTTTTCTGAATGTTGAGCTTTAAGCCAACTTTTTCACTCTCCTCTTTCACTTTCATCAAGAGACTCTTTAGTTCTTCTTTGCTTTCTGCCATAAAGGTAGTATCATCTGCATATCTGAGGTTATTGATATTTCTCCCAGGGAATCTTGATTCTAGCATGTGCTTCACAAAGCCCAGTGTTTCTCATGATGTACTCTGCCTATAAGTTAAATAAGCAGGGTGACAATATACAGCCTTGATGTATTCCTTTCCCTATTTGGAACCAGTCTGTTGTTCCATGTCCATTTCTAACTGTTGCTTCTTGATCTGCATATAGATTTCTCAAGAGGCAAGTTAGGTGGTCTGTTATTCCCATCTTTTGAAGAATTTTGCACAGTTTGTTGTGGTCCACACAGTCAAAGGCTTTGGCATAGTCAATAGGCAGAAATAGATGTTTTTGGGGGAATACTTTCTTGTTTGATAATCTAACGGATGTTGTCAATTTGATTTCCAGTTCCTCTGCCTTTTCTAAATCCAGCCTGAACATCTGGAAGTTCACAGTTCAGATACTGTTGAAGTCTGGCTTGGATAATTTTGAGCACTACTTTGTTAGTGTGTGAGATGAGTTCAATTGTGCAGTAGTTTGAGCATTCTTTGGCATTGCCTTTCTTTGGGATTGGGATGAAAACTGACCTTTTCCAGTACTGTGGCCACTTCTGAGTTTTCCAAATTTGCTGGTATATTGAGTGCAACACTTTCACAGCATCCTCTTTTAGGATTTGAAATAGATCAGCTTAAATTCCATCATTTCCACTAGCTTTGTTTGTAGTGATACTTCCTAAGGCCCACTTGACTTTGCATTCTGGAATGTCTGGCTTTAGGTGAGTGATCACACCATTGTGATTATCTGGGTCACTAAGATCTTTTTGCATAGTTCTTCTGTGTATGCTTGCCACTTCGTCTTAATATCTTATGCTTCTGTTAGGTCGATACAATTTCTGTCCTTTATTGTGCGTATTTTTGCATGAAATGTTCCCTTGGTATCTCTAATTGTCTTGAAGAGAACTCTAGTCTTTCTCATTCTATTGTTTTCCTCTATTTCTTTGCATTGATCCACTCTATTATCTCACCTGAATGCCTTCAACAAAGCTCATATCTAGTATCTAGAAAGGAACTTATTTCCTCCATCACAAGGATTTTTTCTTAAATTGAAGTGTAGTTGATTTTCAAGGTTGCCTTCATTTCAAGTATACAATAAAGTGATTCAGTCATACCTATTTTTTTTTTCAGATTCTTTTCCTTTACAGGTTATTATAAAATATTGAATGTAGTTCCTATGCTATATAGTAGGTTCTTGTTCATTATTTGTTGTCTATATAATAGTGTATTTATGTTAATCTCAAACTCCTAAATTATCCCATCCACCACTTCCACTTTGGTAATTATAAGTTCATTTTCCTAGTCTGTGGGTCTACTTCTGTTTTTTATTTAAGTTCATCTGTATCATTTTTTTAGATTCCACATATAAGTGATATCATAGGATATTTGTCTTTCTCTGGCTTATTTCACTCGGTATAGTAAACTTAGGTCCATCATTTTGCTGTAATGGCATTATTTTTTTCTTTTTATAGCTGAGTAATATTCCATTGTGTATATATTCCACATCTTCTTCATCTATTCATCTGTCGATGGGCACCTAGGTTGCTTCCATTTCTTGGTTATTATAAAAAGTGCTAAAATAAATATGCATATATCTTTTTCAATTATGGCTTTCTTCAGTTATTTTCTCAGGAATGGGATTGAAGAATCATTGTAGCTCTATATTTACCTTTTGAAGGACCCTCCCTAATTTTCTCCCTAGTAGTTGTACAAATGTATAGTCCCACCAATGTTTAGGAGGGTTCTTTTTCTCCACACCATCTCCAGAATTCATTATTTGTAGACTTTTTGGTGATGGCCATTCTGACTGGTGTGAGGTACCTCACTGTAGTTTTGATTTGCATTTTTCTGATAATTAGCAATATTGAGCATCTTCTTGTGTGTCTTTTGGCCATGTCTATATCCTCTCTGGAGAAACATCTATTTAGAACTACTACCCACTTTTTAATTGAATTGTTTGATTTTTTTTGATATTGAGCTGTATAAGCTCTTCATATATTTTGGAGATTAATCCCTCACCAGTTGCATCATCTGCAAATATTTTCTCCCATTGTGTAGGCTGTTTTTTCATTCAACTTATAGGCCTTTTTGCCATACAAAAGTTTTTAAGTTAATTAGCTGTCATTTGTTTACTTTTGTTTTTATTTCAATTACCCTAGGAGATGAATTTGTAAAGATATTGCTGCAATTTATGTCAAAGAGAGTTCTGCCTGTATCTTCTTCCAGGAGTTTTATAGTATCCAGTCATACATTTATGTCTTTAATCCATTTCATAAAGGTCATCTAAGAGAAATCCATAGCTAACATCATTCTGGATGATGAAAACCTGAAAGCATTTCCTCTAAGATCAGGAACAAGATAAGGATGTTCACTCTCACCACTATTATCCAACACAGCTTTAGAAGTTCTAGCCATAGCAATTAGGCTTCCCAGGTGACTCAGTGGGTTGAAAATCTGCCCACAGTATGAGAGACACTGGAGATATAGGTTCAACTCCTGGGTTGGGAAGGCCCTTTGGAAGAGGCCATGGCAACCCACTCCAGTATTTTTTGCCTGGAAAATCCCATGGACAGACGAGGCTGGTAGGCTACAGTCCATAGGACAAACTCTTACGAAGAGTTGGACACATCTGAGTGACTGAGTACATGCACACACACAGCCACAACAATCAGAAAAGAAAAAGAAATAAAAAGAGTCCAACTTGGAAAGAATGAAATAAAACTGTCACGGTTTGTAGGTGACATGACGCTATACATAGAAACATTCTAAAACATGCTACCTGAAAACAACTGGAGCTCATCAATGAATTTGGTAAAGTTGCAGGATACAAACTTAATACACAGAATTCTGTTGCATTTCTATACTCTAACAATGGAAGATAAGAAAGAGAAATTAAGGAAACAATTCCACTTACTGTTGTATGAAAAAGGAGAAAATATCTGGGAATAAACTTACTGAAGAAAATGAAAGACATATACACCAAAAACTTTAAGACACTGATGAAAGAAGTCAAATACGACACAAACTGATGGAAAGATATCCTTCATTCTTAAATTGATAAAATCAATATTGTCCAAATGACTGTGTTACCCAAGGCAGCTACAGATTCAGTGCAATGCCCATCAAATTGCCAGTGGCATTTTCCACAGAATTAGAACAAAAAAGTTTTCTAACTTGTATGGAAACACAAGAGACCTCAAAGAGCAAAAGCAGTGTTGAGGGGAAAAAGAAACAAGCTGGAGAAATCAAGTTTCCTGATTTCAGACTATACTACAAAGCTATAATAATCAAAACAGTATGGTACTAGCACAAAAACAGAAATAAAGATCAATGGAACAGGGTAGAATGGTCAGAAATAAACCCACAATCTCTGACAAAGGAGGCAAGAATGTACAATGGAGAAAAGACAATCTCTTCAATAAGTAGTGCCAGGAAAATTGAACAGCTACAGGTAAAATAATGAAATTAGAACATTCCCTCATATCATACACAGTGACTTTTATTTAAAATTTTCATGAATATTTAGCTAACATAAATGTTTTGTTCTTAATTGAAAAGATTATCTTCTTGGCTCATATATTTCTTCATTTACTCACTTCACCTGAAAAATGTAATCCCAAAGAATCCAGTAGAACCTACAATCTTATTTGTCACAGAGGAAATTGTTGTTGTTGTTCAGTTAATAAAATGAAAGTGAAAACCACTCAGTCATGTCCAACTGTTTGCATCTCCATGGACTATACAGTCCATGGAATTCTCCAGGCTAAAATACTCAAGTGGGTAGACTTTACCTTCTCCAGGGAATCTTCCCAATACAGGGATTGAACTCAGGTCTCCTGCATTGCCACAGGGAACTCCAATCAGTCACTAACTCACATTCAGTTCTTTGTGACCCCATGGAGTGCAACATGCCAGGCTTCCCTGTCCTTCGCTATCTCAGAGAGTTTATTCAAATTCATGTCCATTTAGTTGGTGATGCCATCCAATCATTTATCCTCTGATGCCCCATTCTGCTCCTGTTCTCAGTTTTCCCAGAAACAGAGTATTTTCCAGTGAGTTGGCTCTTCACATCAAGTGGTCAAAGTATTGGAGCTTCAGTTTCAGCATCAGTTCTTCCAATGAATATTCAGGGTTGATTTCCTTTAGAACTGACTGGTTTGATCTCCTAGCTGTCTAAGAGAACTCTCAAGAGTCTTGTCCAGCACCACAACTTGAAAGCATCAATTCTTTAGTGCTCATTCAACAGTAGCCCCCAAGTATACTACCTGACAAGCTATCTCAGTATTCAGAAAGGCCTCTGTGTCCCATGGAAGAGAAAGAGTCTTAGAAAAAAATAAGAAATAAGTTCAAGTTAAATTTAATTAAATAATTTTAAAATGTAAATGTGAAACCAGATTAAAAAGATGGACTAGGTTAGCACACTTAGAAAATGTTACAAGAGGGAATATCACACTACATGAATCCCTTTTGCAAAGTTCTTATGTCTACTCTCTCTCTCTTTGCTGCAGCATGTCTCCCAGCTTAAGATACAATTATGAGAATCATAGCTGAGGTTTGAATAAAGGGGCCTACAGATGAGAAATGTCTGGGGTAATGATACACATTTGCTGTATCAGAAAATGAAGGTCAATTAGGCTGATGAGTCACTACAGTTTTTATTTGTGTTTCTTGGGTTGAGAAGAAAAACAACTTGGCACCAGAATGGGACCATACTGTGTGCTATCATTGCCCAGAGCAGTCATGTTCATTAATTGGTTTTTACACTTATTTCTATTTTTAAGTAACAATTTTTCCATCATCATATTCTCTCTTCTCAACCCATTTGGAGCATGACATAGATTATTAATTTACTCTTGATAATTCATCTATATAGGAGTTTGCATATATCAACATGCTCTATTTAACATATCCTAAACGAAGATCATGGCATCTGGTCCCATCACTTCATGGGAAATAGATGGGGAAACAGTGGAAACAGTGTCAGACTTTAATTTTGGGGGGCTCCAAAATCACTGCAGATGGTGACTGCAGCCATGAAATTAAAAGACGCTTACTCCTTGGAAGAAAAGTTATGCCAACCTAGATAGCATATTCAAAAGCAGAAACATTACCTTGTCAACAAAGGTCCATCTAATCAAGGCTATGGTTTTTCCAGTGCTCATGTATGGATGTGAGAGTTGGACTGTGAAGAAAGCTGAGTGCCGAATAATTGATGCTTTTGGACTGTGGTGTTGGAGAAGACTCTTGAGAGTCCCTTGGACTGCAAGGAGATCCAATCAGTACATTCTAAAGGAGATCAGCCTTGGGATTTCTTTGGAATGAATGATGCTGAAGCTGCAACTCTAGGACTTTGGCCACTTCATGAGAAGGGCTGACTCATTGGAAAAGACTCTGATGCTGGGAGGGATTGGGGGCAGGAGGAGAAGGGGACGACAGAGGATGAGATGGCTGGATGGCATCACTGACTCGATGGATGTGCGTCTGAGTGAACTCCAGGAGTTGGTGATGGACAAGGAGGCCTGGCATGCTGCAATTCATGGGGTCGCAAAGAGTTGGACACGATTGAGTGACTGAACTGGAACTGAACTGATACCACACTATCTGAATCTTTTATGCAATCCCTAGGTTCACATCATGTGAGTTTCAACTATATACTGTAAACTAATTATTTATTTATTACCTATGCTTGACATTTTTCATGAATTTCACCATTTTTCTTATCTTTTATAGAATAATTGCATGTTCTTAAATAGTTTGCACATTATTAGGAGAAATAATCACAACTTTTATAAACCCAAAGATCACTGAAGAGCCTTAAAAAATTTTGCTGTAAGAGTGGAGCTTTAATGTTCTCATCATAAAAACAACAACTAAATGATAATTATGTGGGGTGAAGGATATGTTAGGCTGACCTGGTGACTCAGTGGTAAAGAACCCACCTGTTAATACAGGAGATATGAGTTCAATCCCTGGGCCGGGAAGATGCCCTGGAGAAGGAAATGGAAACCCACTCTAATATTCTTGCTTGGGAAATCCCATGGATAAAGGAGCCTCTCAGGCTATAGTCCATGGGGTTGCCAAACAGTAGGACTTTAAGTTTCTAAACAACAACAACAACAAAGGATGTAACTAATCTTATTGTGGTGAACATTTCACAATATATATGTGTATCAATTCATCACATTGTACACATAGAAGTTCTGATAATTCTAACACCCAGTTCCAATGTCTGGGAGGAGGGATCCCACACATCAAGTAATTCTTAAACAGCTGGGTGTCCTAAAATTTAATGAAATTCAAACACTGTATAGCATCAGATTCTACAGGTTAAGGGATCAGTCCTTCAACATTTCTCATGCCCTCTTCAAGAATCAGTTGCAAGTCCAGGTTGTCACCTGTGCTTCTCACTAACTAGCTGTAAGATCTGATGTTCCAAAACCTCCCTCCTCGGGTTTGATTAATTTGTTAGACTGGTTCACAGAACTCAGAGAAACATTTCACTTAGCAGACCACCAGTTTATTATAAAAAAGGTTACAACTCAGGAACAGCTAGATGGACAACATGCATAGGGCAAAGTATGTGGGAAGAGGCTGTACAACTTTCTCCAAACCTCCACATGTTCATCGTCACAAAAACTCTCTGAATACCATCCTTTCCAGTTTTTCTGGAAGCTTCATTACATGGGCATAATTGATTAAATCATCAGGCCATCACCTATTGATTCAACTTCCAGTTCCTCTCCCCTCCCTGAAGTCAGTGGGGTGGGACGGAATGTTTCAGTCCTCTAATTTCAGAGTTGGTTTTCTAACAATGAGTCTCAATTTTTAACTGTGTTCTGAATTTACCTCATCAATATAAAAAGTGACGTTTTTATGTTCTCACTGCTTAGACAGTTCCAAGGATTTTATGAACTCTGTTAGAAACATAGAGACCAAATATATATTTCTTGTTATAACTCACAATGTCACAAATTCTTAAACTTATACAATGCTATATATCAATTATGACTCAATAAAGTTTGAAGATAGAATAAATAATATATTATAGTTCCATTTTAGAATTTTGCCTTTAACATCACATCAAATTAGACTGTTATATTGAGGAGGGCTTGTACCATTAGACTAGGAAAAAACAGTCGGTCCTGCCTTTGAGACTTACCTTAGGAGAATCCAAGTTGTAAATACAGCTTCTCATGGACTAATCCAATTTCTCTGATATTTGTTTTTTTTTTAAAGGGAATGTTATAACTACTAATACAGAGCTCTTTCTATCATATGACTTGGATCCAAAATCTATAGAAATACAAACATGAATATGATGTGGTCTCTGAGTTTGAGTAGCTCTAAGTAGATGGGGAGGAAGGTCCATAAAAAGTAATTACTGGGCCTTTCAGGGCTTTCTGGGAAAAATAATCCACTTTGCAATGCAGGTGATACCAGTTCAACCCCTGGTGTGGGAAGATCCCACATGCCTCAGGAAACTAAGCCTTTGTGCCATGATACTGAGCCCATGCACTACAGTTCACTAGTTGAAACTACTGAGGCCATGTGCCACAACTACTTAAGTCCACATGCCTGGAGCCTGTACTCTACAACAAGAGAAGCCACTGCATTGAGAAGCTCATGCACTGCAATGGAGAGTAGCTTGTACTCACCACAACTAGAGAAAGCCTGCATGCAGCAAGACCTAGGGTAGCCAAAAATAAATGTAAAAATAAATCTAAAAAATTTTTAAAAAGCATTACTACCAGAATGAACACTGTCACAAAATAATGGAAGAGGAAATGCTATCATAATAGCATAAACCTTCTAAGAGGAGCCATTAAAGTTGGATTTGATGAATAGAAGGTTGCAAAAATTGCCAGGATAAAAGCAGACGTACAAACTATGCAGGAAAAACATGGAGGAATAAAAGAACGTAGCATGGACAAGGCATGGAGCAAATATGGAATGAATGGAGTACAGGTTTTCTTAGGATTAGAAGATAAATACAGTAAGGTTACTTGTATCCATAGTAAGAAGGACCTCATAGGACTTTTTTATGGAGTTTGGAATTCATTATCAGACAGTAAGGAGTTATAAAAGAAGTTTAAACTTGGGTGTGAAATAATTGGATTTGTCTTCCCAGATACCATCCAATTTGGGACAGCTCAGATTCTGATTTTGGTTTTCACTTCAGGGCTTTGAGTAGCCATTCTTTGCCTCCAGCCTCTATAGTTAGGCCTCCATGACCTGCCAACACCCTCATGTAATCCCTTCAACCTTCTTCCTCCAAACACACAGAGAAGCACACTTTGTACTTTTTGGTTGTACATTGAACTGAAGCTTTCTCTTGTAGTTTTCCATGTGTGTAAGTTTCAAGTATCCCTTTACCTATCCTAAATTCTGTTTTTCTATAAACCCCTCTTTTCTTTCCTGTGCTGCCAGACCTGTGGGTTCTTCCTGACCAGGGATGAAGCCTGAAACCCCTGCAGTGGAAGCACAGAGTCTTCCATTTGCAGGGAAATCCCTATAAAATTCTCTTGAATTAAAAAAAAAATGTACAGCATCAGATTAGAAATAACTCAGTTCAACATCCTCATTCCATTCTTTACTATAAAAATTTTGAAACTGTTTTGCCCTATTTAGCTCTTAGCTGTATAACCCATTATTATGCACAGTTCCCTTATAGATTCATTTCCAAATCTTATTGTCATGAAGATTTTTTTATAACTATATGTCTTTAATACAATTATTTAATTTTAGAAGCAAAACTCTGAAAAATGATATCACTAACTGCCTATGGAGTTCAAAATGGCATTATTAATAATCAAAAGTCAAACTATATTTTTGTAAGAGTAATTCCAGGGTTTTGGATATATGATCAAGAGTATAGAAAAATGGCTGTTGTTATTTGTGACACAATTTTGCAGATATAAAAGTAAGTCACTCACTCATGTCCAGCTCTTTGCAACCCCATGGAATTCTCCTGGCCAGAATTCTGGAGTGGGTAGCCATTCCCTTCTTCCAAACCGAAGGGTTGAACCCAGGTCTTCCACTTGGCAGGTGGATTCTTTACCCGCTGAGCCACTAGGGGAAACCTGTTATAACAAAAAACAGGAAAGAGACTTAATAGAGTTCTAGTAATAGTTAAATTAGTTGAACTCCAAATTGAAGACACTTCTGTTCACTACTAAAAAGTTTCTCCAGTTAATCTCTTGCCTGAACATATTGAAACTCTCTTTTGCTGTGAATGATATATATTCAGATTTCACCCATTTTTATAAAACACCCTTTTGACTGATGCCTAAGAACCTTTGAGGACTTCTGGAACTAAAGAGTTCTCTCCAAATATGAAGGTTCAAATATCACAGCTGAGTTAAAGAGCCAAATAAATGATGCTTTTGAACTGTGGTGTTGGAGAAGACCCTTGAGACATCCTTGGACTGCAAGGAGATCCAACCAGTCAATCCTAAAGGAAATCAGTCCTGAATATTCATTAGAAGGACTGAAGCTGAAGTTCCAATCCACATGATGTGAAGAGTCGATTCATGCGAAAAGACTCTGATGCTGGAAAAGATTGAAGGCAGTAAGAGAAGGGGAGGACAGAGGATGAGATGGTTGAATGGCATCATTGACTCAATGGACATGAGTTTGGGCAAGCTCTGAGAGTTGGTGATGGACAGGGAAGCCTGGCATGCTGCAGTCAATGGGGTTGCAAAGAGTAGTACATGAGTGAGTGACTGAACTGAATTGATACATATATATATATATATATATATATATATCACTAGAGATAATTTGGTAGTACTTCTCGATATTTTAAGTGCAAACACTCTTTAAACCAACACTCTGATAATTAGAAATACACTACATGTACACATATGTATATAATAATATACACATTTTTAGGAATGTTTGCTCTAATAGCAATAAGTTGCCAAAAACTAAAAGTCCATCAATGAAGAAATTGTTAATTACAGCCATAAAATGATAATCTGAAGTCTTTAAAAATATATATTATAGATAAAGAGGTAGAGATGATAAGGAGGTAGAGAGATATGAAAAGATGCCCAAGAATTATGGAGACATAACGAGTTGAATAATTATGAGTATACTATGGTTTTACTTGTGTGTGTGTTTTTTTTAAGATAGTGCAAGCAATGAAAGAAAAATACAGACACAGAACTTCATCAAAATGAAGATATTTTGGGTTCCAAAGGACATCATAAAAGAAAGTAAAAAGGCAACACATAGAATGGGGAGAAAAGATGTGAAAACTATCTATACAAAGAACTCTTACGTCAATAATAAAGGCAACCAGTTAAAAACGGGCAAAGGACCTCAATAGACATTTCTCCAAAGAAGATATATAAATGTCTAATTAGCACACGAAAAGATATTCAACATCATTAGTCATCAGAGAAATGCAAATCAAAATCATAATGAGATATACTATTTTGTTCCCAGTAGAATGCCAAAAATAAAAGATGAACAACAAATGTTTGGGAGAATGTGGAGAATTGGAATTCTCAAACACTGCTGATGAGGTTGTAAAATTATACAGTCACATGAATTGTTAAAAATAGTTTACCATATGTTACAGTAATTCCATTCTTAGGTACATACCAAAGAGTATTAAAAGTAGATGTTCACACAAAACCTTATGAATTGTTGATCATAGTGGCATTATTCGTAATGGCCCAAATGTGGAAACAGAAATGTCTTTCAACAATAACTGTATATGGTATAGCTATACAATGGTATACTATATAGCCAGAGAAAGGATAGAACATGATGGATATTCTATAACATAGGTGGACCTTGAAAACACCTTGCTAAGTAGAAGAAGCTAGACACACAAGTCTGCATATTGCATGATTCCATCAATATGAAATGTTCAGAATAGACATTTTCCATAGAAATAGAAAATAGATTAGTGGTTGTCACAGGTGGAATTGACAATTTTATAATGTCTTTTTGGGGGTAAGAAAATATTCTGGAGTTAGATAATGATTATGACTTTCCCACCTTGTGAACGTATTAAAAACTACTGATCTTTTTAAACCTTAAAAATTGAATATTAAATTATACGAATCCTATCTCAGTAAAGCTATTATTTTAATAGGTAGTGGGATAGTGATTTATGTATTATCCAAATTTGTTAGCTTATGGAACTTGGTAAAGTGCAAGAAGGAAACAAATTTATTCATTCTCCCACTAGACTTCAAACAAGCACTGCAAGATCTTCCATTTTGGACAATATCTCAAACAAAGCACCTTCACTTTTCCCTGTCGTTAGCTTGAATTACCAGAAAGCCTCACGTGTAAGCATCTTAAAGTCCAGGCCAACCTAATATCAAGAATAATTTTATCCAGTTCAAAGCTTCTCTCCTCTGCCTTCAATTCTTTACTCTTCTGCCTTATGCTTCTACCTTCATCTCTTCTCTCTTTGCTACCTCTGCCGCCTGCTTTTGCGATGCAGTCATCATCTGGCAGGAGTTCAGATGTCGACTCTTCTCTCTCGGGCTGTCTTTGGGAGCTCTCTGGGCACCTCTCCCTATTCCAGCTGCCCAGTGCCCTCATTACATTGTCTTCTCTCAGACAGGCCACAGCTTCTCAGATCCTACCCACTCACCCTCTTTCTGCTGGGGTTCCCTCACCTTGCATGGCTGTCTTCTTGGGTAGGGTTCTTTCAGGATAATTCCATCTTCTTTGGCACAGGCTTCTACTTCACTTCAAGGACCCTCTGTTCAGGATCAACCCTCTCTTTTAACCTTTTTAAAATTGAGAAGTACGACATACTGAGAAATACCATATATAATGTATATGTATAGTTCAGAGAACAGTAATAGTAATAATAAAATTGACAACCGTATACACACCTCCCAGATGCTCTCTTAAGAAAAAAATATTGCTACAAGTTTTCATCACAAGGAAAAAAAAAATTTTTTTACCTTTTTTCATATCTGTAAGAGATGATGTGTGTTAAAAAAACTTATTGTGGTAATCATTTAAGTAATGTAAGTCAAGTGATTATACTGTATATATTAAACATATTACACTGTAAATGTTAAACATATTAAACTGTGTTGTTATGTCAATTGTACCTCAATAAAACTAGAGGAAGAAAAGGAAAGAGAATATTGACAACCTCCTTGACTCTCTTAATGTTTTGTGTTAATCTTTCTTTTACCATTTTGAAATAGTTATATATATATATATATATATATATGTAATTTATATATATATATATACACACACATATATGTATATGTTATATATATACAATACTCTATTTAGCTGTACCTGCTTTTGAATTTTTCATGAATAGAATGATACTCTAGACGCTGGAACCACATTGCCCATTCCCATGACTAGATATGTGACATTGAGTAGTTACTTAACCTTTCTATGCCTCAGTTTCAGGATCTGTAAACTAAAGCCAACAATAAAGTTTATACTGTTGAATTGTTTAGAGGGTTAAATGAATCAATAATCATAAAATGCCTAGTCTAACGTGGTAATTACATGTCAAAATATTTATTAAATAAAATAAAACTGTGTATATTCCACTATATTTAAAATTTTTATTTGGCATCATTACATTGAAACATTTACGCTATATCCAAGGTAAAGGTTAATTTTTAAATTTCCTGTGCCACATCCTAGTGTACCACAATTTATCTATTGTACTCTTCATTGATATTTGAAATGTTTCCAAGACTATTTCCAAGACCAAATATGTCTGTTTCAGACATTCAGATCTTTTGACCATCTTTATATTTACCATGTTCTGGCTTAATATGCCAGCAGATTTGGAAAACTCAGCAGTGGCCACAGGACTGGAAAGGTCAGTTTTCATTCCAAACCCAAAGAAAGGCAATGCCAAAGAATGCTCAAACTACCACACAGTTGCACTCATCTCACATGCTAGTAAAGTAATGCTCAAAATTCTCCAAGCCAGACTTCAGTAATACATGAACCATGAGCTTCCAGATGTTCAAGTTGGCTTTAGAAAAGGCAGAGGAACTAGAGATCAAATTGCCAACATCTGTTAGATCATTGAAAAAGCAAGAGAGTTTCAGAAAAACATCTATTTCTGCTTTATTGACTATGCCAAAGCCTTTGACTGTGTGGATCACCATAAACTATGGAAAATTCTTCAAGAGACACGGATACCAAATCACTTTACTTGCCTCTAGAGAAATCTGTATTTGGGTCAAGAAGCAACTGTTAGAATTGGACATGAAAAAACTGACTGGTTCCATTTTGGGAAAGGAGTAGGTCAAGGCTGTATATTGTCACCCTGCTTATTTAACTTATATGCGAGTACATTGTGAGAAATGCTGGACTGGATGAAGCACACGCTGGAATCAAGATTCCCCAGGAGAAATATTAATAACTTCAGATATGCAGATAACACCACCCTTATGGCAGAAAGTGAAGAGCTAAAGAGCCTTTTAATGAAAAATGAAAGAAGAGAGTGAAAAAGTTGACTTAAAGCTCAACATTCAGAAAACTAAGATCATGGCATCTGGTCCTATCACTTCATGGCAAATAGAGGGGAAAACAGTGACAGGCTGTTTTTGGGGCTCCAAAACCACTGCAGGTGGTGATTGCAGCCATGAAATTAAAAGACGCTTACTCCTTGGAAGGAAAGTTATGACCAACCTAGACAGCATATTAAAAAGCAGAGACATTACTTTACCAACAAAGGTCCGTCTAGTCAAGGCTGTTTTTTCCAGTAGTCATGTATGGATGTGAGAGTTGGATTATCTGAGTGCTGAAGAATTGATGCTTTTGAACTGTGGTGTTGAAGAAGACTCTTGAGAGTCCCTTGGACTGCAAGGAGATCCAACCAGTCAATCCTAAAGGAAATCAGTCCTGAATATTCATTGGAAGTACTGATGCTGAAGCTGAAACTCCAATCCTTTGTCCACCTGATGCAAAGAACTGACTCATTTGAAAAGACCCTGATGCTGGGGAAGATCGAAGGTGGGAGGAGAAGGGGACTTCAGAGGATAAGATGGTTGAATGGCATCACTGACTCAATGGGCATGAGTTTGAGTAAACTCTAGGAGTTGGTGATGGACAGGGAAGCCTGGCATGCTGCAGTCCATGAGGTCTCAAAGAGTTGGACACAAGTGAGAAACTGAACTGAATTGAACTGAATAGGAATACGTTATGTATACCTACTATTGGAATATGATACCCTAATTCATCGTCACCTTTATGTGAGCAAGTCACTTTTCCTAGGTTTTTGCTGATCTTTATGTTTTTGATAATGTGTTTGAATTTAACTAGGTAATTAAAAAAAAAAACATTTTTTGAGACAACTACAGATTCACTGATTCTGTGTTTTCAGAGAGAAGTTCTATTTTTAATGCAGTCAAATTTATCAATATTTACCTTTATAGTTAGTGTGTTTTAAAATTCTTATTTAAGAAATTCTTCCCTGAGATCCTAAATATTGTCTCCTATATAACTTCTAAAATGTTTATAATTTTGCCTTTAATTTTGATCTTTACTGTGCTTAAATTAACTATGTTTTTTAGTACTGAAGCTGGAGCCCATTTTCCTTTTTTTCTTATTCACATTTTTCCAAATGCCATTTATGAGAAAGTTTGTCCTTTTTCACTTTCTTTCAGTGCCATCTCCAGCACAGATTAAATGTCTACTAGTTGTGGAATTTTCTCTGAGATTGGTAATCAAATCATTCTTTCTCTTTAATAAAACTTTATCTGTTACTGGTATGTGGAGATGTGATTGACTTCTCAATGATGATTTCTAGTTGACAGTCATGTTAATACTAATAATTTGTCCAAAGATTATTTTGTTTTCAATAGTAACAGTCATTTTCAAATAATAACAGTTTTATTTCTTTCTTGCCAACTTTGATACATTTTATTTATTTTTCTGGCCAGATCGCAGCTGCTAGGATCTTTAGGACAATGTTGAAAAGAAGAGTCATTGGGAGGAATGACCAAGATGGTGAAGACCCCTTCCATGGGCACACCAAAATTTCACCTCCAGAGCAACTACTGATGAGAAAAACTGGAATACCAGTAGAACAGGCTTTCTGCAAGTAAAGATTTTTAAAAGGAATGACAACAAGATGGTAGGAGGTGTGGAGGCATGGTGTGGTTAATATGCACACAGTCAAGTGGGCAACCCACAAATAGGAGGATAATTACACCTGCAGAGATTCTCCCCAAAGAGTGAGGAGTCCAAGCCCTACACTGGGCTCCCCAGCCCTGAAGTCTTGCACTGAGAAGTTGAAAACCGAGAATGCTTGTCTTTTAAGGCCAGTGGGACTAATTTTTAGAAGAGCCAGAGAGCTTTGGGAAATAGAGACTCAGCTCTTAAAGGATACACATAAAAGGTAAGAGGCAAAGGATACGGGCAGCAGTATTCTGGGGAGCTTGTTCCACCACATGAACATTGGTGCTGCCAAGTGCCATTTGTGGAATTGGCCCTTTAGTTTATTAGTGCCGGTCCCTCTCACTAGCCTGTGGGGCACGAGTGCTGAGACACCTCAGGCCCACCTACCAGACCTAGTACTTTTAAGAGCTGTATTAAGACCCAGCCCTGCATACCAGTGACCTGACACTAGCCCCAAGACCATACTCATCCACCAGTGACCCAGCACTAACCTGTAGACCCCTGGGACTCAGCTCCACCCACCGGTGGGCTAACACCAGTTCCAGGACCCACCAACTCTGGGACACCTGGGGACCCTCAGTCAGCCATGCTAGAATCCAGCCTTATCCACTGGTTGGCTGACACCAGCTCCAGAACTTCCAGAGCCTTGCAGCAAGAGACCCTGGCGTAGGGCTCCCGTCACCGATGAGACTACACTGGTTCCAGGACCTGCCAGAACCCAGCCCTGCCAAAGAGCGGGCTAACACAAGGGTTAGCACCTTCTGGAGCTCTAGGTCCACCCACCAGCAGTCCAACCCCGGCTCTGAGACACCCTGTGTTCTCAGCCCCATCCCAGTGTTCAGTGTCAAAGGCCAATACCAGCTGTGGGACATAACAGACACCGTAACCAGTGGCCTCAGGAACTAACCCTAAGCACAAGCAGGCAGACACTCTATCTGGGACCTCCAGCACTGCAACCACACCAGAACCTGTGTTTGCCCACCAATGGGCCAGCAAAAACCCTGGAACCGCTGAAACTTCTCAGCCAGCAGTCTTGGGATCCTACTCAATCCATCAGTAACCAGCAGGTTTTACACAAGGCAGGGCCTGGAGACAAAGGGACAAAGCCAGCTATACCTAATGAACTGCCTACAGTAGTCAACCTGCCACGACAGACTCATGCAGCCCCAATAGGGAGCACCCTTAGAGGCGACAGCTCTGGCGACCAGAAGGGAGTATGCTGTTGGGAAGCATAGGATGCCTCCTACAAAAGCCACTTCCCCAAGGTCAGGAAACGTAACTAACCTACCAAATATATAGGGGGGAAAAGCCAACAAATCAGGCAGAAGGAAGTGACAGAGGAATATGTCTCAAATGAAGGAACAAGATAAAACTCCAGAAAAGAACTAATGACATGAAGTTAGGCAGTCTAGAAACCTTAATAGATCAAGGTGGAGATTGTGAAGATATTAAAAAAAAAAAAAAAACCAAACTTGGCAAAAAATTAGAATAGAGTGGGAAATTAGAAACTTTTAACAAAGAGTAAGAAAATATAAAGAAGAACAAAATAGATAAAAATACAATAACTGAAGTGGAAAATACAGTAGAAGGAATCAACAGTAGATTAGATGAAACAGAGGATCAAATCGGCCTGATGGAAGAGAGAGGGAAGTGAAAATCACTAAAGCTGAAAAGAAAAATGAATAAACAGGGAATATTCCTCAAAAAATTAAAAATAAAACTATGTGTGATCCAGCAATTCCATTCTCAGATATTTGTCCAGAGAAAACAAAAACATACTAGTTTCAACATATATGTGCATCATTATGTTCATTGCGGCTCTATTTAGGATAGCCAATATGAAAGCAACCAATGTGTTTATTTACAGATGAATGAATATGAAGAGGTGGTATACATATATAAAACAATATTACTGAGCCATAAGAAGAATGAATTTTTGCCATTTGTGATAACGTGAATGAACTAGAAGGCATTACACTAAATGAACTAAATCAGACAGAAAGACAAATTCTGTATGTTTTCACTTACAAGTGAAGCCTAAAAAATAAAACAAATGGACAAACATAACCAAACAGAAACAGAATTATAGACACAGAGAATGAAACAGGTGGTTGCCTGAGGAGAGTGCGATAGGGGAGGAAAGAAATAGATGAGAGAGTTTAAGGGGTACATACTTCTGGTTGCAAAATAAGTGAGTCACAGGTATGTAATGTGCAGTGTGGAGAATATAGCCAGTAACTATGTCATGTCTTTGTATGGTAACATATCCTAACTAGACTTATTCTGGTGAATAATTTGGAATGTACAGAAATACCAAATCACTCTGTTGTGTAACAGGAACTAACACAGTGTTGCAGGTCACTATTTCAAAAATGAATGAACAAATAAACTGATGAGAAAAGAGATCAGATTTTGGGCTTCCCTGGTGGCTCAGAGGTTAAAGCGTCTGCCTCCAATGTGGGAGACCCGGGTTCGATCCTGGGTTGAGAAGATTCCCCTGGAGAAGGAATGGCAATCCACTCCAGTATTCTTGCCTGGAGAATCCCATGAACGGAGAAGCCTAGAAGGTTACAGTCCACGGGGTCGCAAAGGGTGGACACGACTGAGCGACTTCACCTTCACCTTCAGAGTTAGGAGAGGTGAGATCAGGATGAATTGAATGAAGGCAGTCAAAAGGTATAAACTTCCAGTCATGAGATAAATAAGCATTAAGGATGTAATGAACAAAAAGATAAATACAATTAACTTTATATATGTTAGATGTGAAAGTTGAGAGTAAACCTTAAGAGTTCGCATCAAGAGAGAAGTTTTTTTCCTTAATTTTGTAGCTATATCATATGATGGATTTCACTAAACTTATTGAATATGATAATCATATTATGATGTGTATAAGTCAAATCATTATATTTTAGACTTACACAGTGCTGTATGTCAATTATATCTCAATAAAACTGGAAGAAAAAATAGAAAAAGGAATTCCTTCTTGCTTCTGAGGCATCACTGTTAAGTAGGATACTTGCTATGTTTTGTGTGTATGTGTGTAGATAGCCATAGAATTAAAGAAACTTCTATTTTAATAAGAACATTTTTCAGGATTGTTGTTAAATGTTATACAATGCTCTTTTCTGCATCTATTGCAATAATAGTTTTTCTACATCACAATTTTAATACAGATGTTTAGATATTCTAATTCTGAACAAACTTTCTATCCCTCTAATTAATCCAATTTCAATTTGATATATTGCCTTAATAGTATGCTAGAGGGCAAATCTACTGATATCTCAGAATTGATTCTTTAGTCAGGAGAGATTCTACTATAATTATCTTTTTTGTGTTCTTGATTGAGTTTGATATAAAGCTCCTTTCATTTTTATTAAAGAAGTTGGCAAATGTTCCCCCTTTACACTATCTGAAAATAGATTAAAATCAAAATTATATGTTTCTTAAATTATTGGTGGGACTCATAAAACTATCTGGGCCTAGGGTTTTATTATAGTACCATTTCAATCTAGGGGTTCAATTTCTTTTATTCCTAATGAGCATATAGCTGCTCTATTTCTTGCTTTATAATGATACAGATTCCTATTTTAGATTGATCATTTCTATTTTTCTAGAACTCTGTCTATTTTACATATATTTTAATCTTTTGTGGTAAGATTTTTAAAATATTTTAATATTTGTTGTTTTTATTATTCATTTATTCATTGCTATTATTTTTCAACTGTGATATTTTTTTGTTTTTCATTAGAGGTTGTCAATTGTGTTAATCACTCCAATCTTTTGTTTATACTCTTTATTTTGTTTGTTTTGTATTTTCATATATATCTGCTATTTCCTATCTTATATACTTTCTTCCACTTTGAGGTCATTGTATCGTTCTTTTTCTAATTGTTAAATAGAAATGATTATTGAAATGCTAATTTCATCAATTTTCAACTTTATTTTAATAATTTAAGTCTGTAAGTTTACCTCCACAGATTCTGACAGGCAACATTTATATTATTTTTCTGTTTTAAATATATTTCCACATTTCTATAGACCTGTCTTTTTCTCTTTCTAAAAGTTTGAAATGATTTTAATTATATTTTTATCATTATTTTCAACATAATTGTATCATAATTAGAGAATGGTGCATAAGAATTTAGTTCTCTCTTTGTTTTATGAAATGCCAAAAATTGTTGTTGTTCAGTCACTCAGTCGTGTCTGACACTTGGTGACCCTGTGGAGTGCAGCACACCAGGCTTCCTTGTCCTTAACCATCTCCTAAGATTGGACACGACTGAAGCGACGCAGCAGCAGCAGCAGCAGCAGCAGAGATTGCTCAAACTCATGTCCATTGAGTCAGTGATACCATTCAACCATCTCATCCTCTGTATTCCCCTCCTCCTCCTGCCTTCAATCTTTCCCAGCATTAGGGTCTTTTCGCATGAATCGGCTCCTCACATCAGGTGGTCAAAGTATTGGAGTCTCAGCTTCAGTCCTTCTAATGAATATTCAGAACTGATTTCCTTTAGGATTGACTGATTTGATCTCCTTGCTGTCCAAGGGGCTTTCTAAAGTCTTCTCCAACACCACAGCACAAAGGCATCAATTCACTGGCATTCAACCTTTTTATGGTCCAACACTCACATTCAAACATAACTACTGGAAAAAATATAGCTTTGACTAGATGGACCTTTGCCAGCAGAGTAATGTCTCTGCTTTTTAATACACTGTCTAAGTTTGTCATAGCATTCCTCCAAGGATCAAGTGTCTTTTAATTTCGTGGCTCCAGTTGCCATCTGCAGTGATCTTCGAGCCCAAGAAAATAAAGTCTCTCACTGTTTCCATTGTTTCCCCCGTCTATTTGCCATGAAGTGATGGGACCAGATGCCATGATCTTAGTTTTTCAAATGTTGAATTTTAAACCAGGTTTTTCACTCTCCTCTTTCCCTTTCCTCAGGAGGCTGTTTCATTCCTCTTCTCTTTCTGCCATAAAGGGTGGTATCATCTGCATATCTGAGGTTATTGATATTTCTCCTGGCAATATTGATTCCAGCTTGTGCTTCATCCAGCCTAGCATTCTGCATGATGTGCTCTGCATATAAGTTGAATAAACAGGGTGACAATATACAGCCTTGTTGTACTCCTTTCCCACTTTTGAACCAGTCCATTTTCCCATATCTGGTTTCTAACTATTGCTTCTTGACCTGCATATAGGTTTCTCAGGAGGCAAGTAAGGTGGTCTGATATTCCCATCTCTTTAAGGACTTTTTATGGTTTGTTGTGATCCACAGAGTCAAAGACTTTAGTGTAGTCAATGAAGCAGAAGGAGACTTTTTCTGGAATTCTTTTGCTTTTTCTATGATCCAACAGATGTTGCCAATTTGATCTCTGATTCCTTTGCTTTTTCTAAATTCAGCTTAAACATCTGGAAGTTCTAGGTTCATGTACTGTTGAAAACTAGCTTGGAGAATTTTGAGCATTACTTTGCTAGCATGTGAAATTAGTGAAATTTTTTGGTAGTCTGAACATTCTCTGGCATTGCCTTTCTTTGGAGTTGGAAGGAAAACTGACCTTTTACAGTCCTATAGCCACAGCTGGGTTTTCCAAATGTGCTAGCACATTGCATGCTGTACTTTAGCAGCAGCATCTTTTGGATTTGAAATAGCTGAGCTGGAATTTCATCACTTCCACGAGCTTTTCTCATAGTGATGCTTCCTAAACCCACTTGACTTTACATTCCAAAATGTCTGGCTCTACGTGAGTTATCACACCATCAGGTTATCTGGGACATTAAGATCATTTTTGTATAATTCTTCTGTGTATTCTTGCCACTTTGTCTTAATATCTTCCGCTTCTGTTAGGTCCATACTGTTTCTGTCCTTTATTGTGTCCATCTTTGCATGACATGTTCCTTTGGTATCTCTAATTTTTTGAGGAGATCTCTAGTCTTTCCCATTCTATGTTTTCCTCTATTTCTGTGCATTGATTGCTGAGGAAGCTTTCTTATCTCTCCTTGCTGTTCTTTGGAACTCTACATTCAGATGGGTATATCCTTCCTTTTCTCCTTTGTCTTTAGCTTCTCTTCTTTTCTCAACTATTTGTAAGGCCTCCTTAGACAACCATTTTGCCTTTTTTTCCCTTGGGGATGGTTTTATTCATGTTCTCCCATACAATGTCACAGACCTCCATCCATAATTCTTCAGGCACTCTATCAAATCTAATTCCTTGACTCTATTTGTCACTTCCACTGTACAATCTATGGTCTAGTGGTTTTCCCCACTTTCTTCAATTTAAGTCTGAATTTTGCAATAAGGAGTTCATGATTTGTGCCACAGTCAGCTCCAAGTCTTGTTTTTGCCGACTGTATAGAGCTTCTCCATTTCGGCTGCAAAGAATATAATCAATCTGATTTTGAAATTGATTTGATGAAGTCCATGTGTAGAGTCTTCTCTTGTGTTGTTGGAAGAGGGTGTTTGCCATGACCAGTGTGTTCTCTTGGCAAAACTCTGTTAGCTTTGCCCTTCTTCTTTTTGTACTCCAAAGCCAAACTTGTCTGTTACTCCAGGTATCTCTTGACTTCCTGCTTTCGCATTCCAGTCCCCTATAATGAAGAGGACATCTTTTTTTTTTTTTGGCACTAGTTGTAGGAGATATTGTAGGTCTTCATAGAACTGTTCAGTTTCAGCTTCTTCAGCATTAGTGATTGGGGCATAGACTTGAATTACTGTGATATTCAATGGTTTGTCTTGAAAATGAACAGAGATCATTCTGTTGTTTTTGAGATTGCACCCAAGTACTGCATTTTGGACTCTTTTGTTTACTATGAGGGTTACTCTATTTCTTCTACAGGATTCTTGTGCACAGTAGTAGATAAATGTTCATCTGAATTAAATTCACCCATTCTGGCCATTTTAATTCACAGATTCCTAAAGTGTCGATGTTCACTCTTGCCATTTCCTGTTTGACTACTTCCAATTTATCTTGATTCATGTACCTAACATTCCAAGTTCCTATGTAAGTTCTAACTATGGAGGCATCTGCCAAGCCCCTCTGCAAGAGTGGGCTTTGTAACATCTCCTGCCCTGTCTGCCAACAATTGTTTGGCTCCTATGCCAATAACTATACATTTTATTATTTATTTAGCTTTAATTATATCTACCTTTTTTTCTTTGTTCATCATTCCTCTTGCATCTCTGGGATATCTGGGATTATTTCCCTCCCTCAAATTTCTTTATTGAATTTCTGTAAAATACCAAACAGATGATATTAAGTGTATAGGAAAGAGAGATGGGTATGGAAGCAACATCACAATGGCTGCTCAAGAGAACCCCAAGTTCAGCTCAAGCTTGTATTGATTGATGATGGTGGTACTGGAAGAACTACATTCATGAAACAGCATCAGACTGGTGAATTTGAGAAAGTGTATGCAATAGATACCTTGGGTACTGAAGTTCATCTCCTTGTGTTCCATTCCAACAGAGGACCTATTAACTTCAATATATGGGTTACAACTGGTCAGGAGTAATTTGGTGAACTGAGAGATGGCTATTATATCCAAGTTCAATATTATAACGTTTGATGTAACACTGAGAGTTACTTGCAAGAATGTGCCTAATTGGCATAGTGATGTGATAAGACTGTGCAAACATCCTCATTGTGTTGTACAGAAGCAAAGTGGATATTAAGGATGAAAGATAAAAGCAAAGTCAACTGTCTTCCACTGCAAGAAGAATTTTCAGTACTATGACATTTCTGTCAAAAGTAACTGCAACTTTGAAAAGCCCTTCCTCTGGCTTGCTAGAAAACTGATTAGAGACACTAACTTGAAGTTCATCTCCATGCATGCTCTTGCCCGACCAGAGATAGTCATGGCCCCAGTCTTGGCATAACATGAGCATGAGCTGGAGGTTGCTAAGAAAACAGCTCTCTCAGATGAAGATGATGACTTGTGAGAAAGTAAAGCTGGAGCCCGGTGTCAGAAGTTTAGTTTTATGGCAGTCTAGCACTTGCCACATTATTATATAGCTAAATAGAACATGTGCCTAATCTTTGGGATGCTAAAGGAGATGAATGGGCTTGAGAGTGAATGTGGCAGCTAAAATACCTTCATTTTTTAGATCTGCATATTGAGCTACTTTGGAACAGTTGTTTCCTCCTTGCTACAGTCACATCACTGTATTCAGTGGTGGAGTCTTGTTTGTTACTGTTATTCCTATTCTTTTTCATTTAGAATAAAAATAAAGCTGTATTTCAAATATCTTTAAAAAAACAGAGAAAAGAAAATTCAGCACACCTGCAAGGTATATAACCCATTAGATTGACAGCTGCCCTAAGAGCAATACTAGTTATGAAAAAAATATTGAAATGACATTTTCAAAATGTTGAGAAGAAATAACTAGCAAATTTAAAATTCTCTAACTCAATGAAACACTCTTTTAAAAGGAAGGAAAAACATTTTAAGCAAATAAAAACTGAAAATATTTACTATCATCATACTGAAATTTGCTCAGTTATGTCTGACTCTTTATGACCCCATGGACTGCCAGGCTCTTCTGTCCATGGAATTGTCCAGGCAAAAATACTGGAGTAGGTAGCTGTCCCCTTCTCCAAGGGATCTTCTCAACCCAAGGGTCAAACCCAGGT
This sequence comes from Nanger dama, assembly GCA_917880005.1. Taxonomy (NCBI): domain Eukaryota; kingdom Metazoa; phylum Chordata; class Mammalia; order Artiodactyla; family Bovidae; genus Nanger; species Nanger dama. The sequence goes on from CAKJTW010000002.1 coordinate 41,937,249, forward strand.
CTCTTCATTGCAGCAGGCAGATTCTTTACCAACTGAGCCACCAGGGAAGACCACTATCAACATAAGCAATATTTTAAAAGATGAAAAACATAATTTTCATGAATGATCGACAGTCATACATTATAAGATTCAGGAAGCTGAAAGGTTATAAGCAAGATAAGTAAGTCAATCCATAACTTTCTCATTCTCTTTAATCGTTCTGGGCCTTAGAATGAAACATATAAAAGGTCTTTTCACCATGTCCTTCACGTATTTTTATGATCTCTTTAACTTTGTTTCATCTTTTGTCTTTCTGTGCTACATCTGTTTTCTTTTTTTAGATGTAATTTCCAGGTACATCCTTTTATCTTCAGTTCAGTTCAGTTGCTCAGTCGTGTCAGACTCTCTGTGACCCCATGAATTGCAGCACGCCAGGCCTCCCTGTCCATCACCAACTCCCGGAGTTCACCCAAACTCACATCCATCGAGTCAGTGATGCCATCCAGCCATCTCATCCTCTGTCGTCCCCTTCTCCTCCTGCCCCCAACCCCTCCCAGCATCAGAGTCTTTTCCAATGAGTCAACTCTTCGCATATTAAGCACTAGCAAATGTAAAGATAAATAGACCTTTCAAGGACAACTGTAATTTAGTAGGAGAAATAGACATGTACATAAAAATTGAAGGGAGTCAACCAAGGCACTGAAAATGGAAAAATTGTGTGCCTGAGATTCTAAATTAGAAAAAAAAAAATCTGTTCTATTCCATGAACAAACTTCCTATATCATGAATATGTTGAATGACATTTTCCACAGCAAAAGGAAAATCTCTCCACTAATGGTATAGGTTTTCCATAACAAAATAAAATTATCAAGCCCTTCTCTCTCATATATGTACCACACAGATATCAACATTTGCTTTGTATTCTGCACATAACTAATTTTACTTAGTTATCCAAGTCCATGTTCATTCAGGGCTTCCCTGGTGGCTCAGATAAGAAAGAATCAGCCTGCAGTGAGGGAGGCCTGGGTTTGATCCCTGGGTTTGGAAGATCCCCTGGAAAACCCACTTCAGTATTCTTGCCTGGAGAATCCCTTTGGACAGAGGAGCCTGGTGGGCTACCGTCCATGCGGTCACAAGGAGTTGGACATGACTGAGTGGCTAAGCACATATTCATTCAACTATATATCCTTTTCCTTTGTGATAATATTGATGTTAAGTGACAAATACCTTTGTTATTCATAAAATAATTTCCCAGTAGTTCAGTGTTTATTGTAGCTAATTTTAGGTTTCTCAGCCAAGGTGCGACATAAATATTTTGTTTTTAAAAAGGCAACTTTATGGAAGAGGCAAAACTATGAAGGCAGTTGTGAAAAACTAGCCATTCCTATGGGTTTATAAAGGGGAGAGATGAGTATGTGGAGCACAAGAGATTTTGGGGGAGGATATTTGTTAGGATCCAGAAAGAAGCCACTCTTCAGGGTGTGAGCCACTGCCAAAGGCAAGGGCCAGGGCCACGGAATTAGGCCTGGCTAGGTTCACTTTTCACTTCTATGCACTGGAGAAGGAAATGGCAACCCTCTCCAGTGTTCTTGCCTGAAGAATCCCAGGATGGCGGAGCCTGGTGGGTTGCCATCTGTGGGGTCGCACAGAGTCCAGCATGACTGAAGTGACTTAGCAGCAGCAGAGTACTCTGTGTGACATTATAATGGAGACACACATCATTATACATTTATCAAAATGCATAGAATGTACAATACAGAGAATGAATCCTAATATTGTATAAACTCTGTACTTAATAACAATGTATCAATACTAGCTCATTGATTTTAACACATGTATCCCACTAATGCAAAATGTTACTAATATAGGAATCTGGGGAGGATTGAGGAGGTATGTGGGAACTCTGAACTTTCCACTCAATTTCCCTATAAACCTAAAAATGTTAAATAACATCAGTTAATTAAAAAAAAAAAACAAGAAGCTTTGAATTCAAGTTTTATCTGAAGTTTTACTTGTGTCTTCACTTGTACATACAAATAAATGAAAGACAGGGATGCCTGGAGTGCAGTAGTTCATGAGGTCACAAACACTCGAACCCAACTTAGAGACTGAACAACAACTTCAGTTTAATAATGGAAGATGTCACTGTTGCCCTTTTTTCTGTAAAATATGATTTTTTCTAAATCAGAGAGGTTATTATACTTTTTCATAAAGTGTGACAAATTTTGTATATCTATTTTAAATTAGAAATTAGCATTCTATTCATACTAAGTCAAAGTAGTGGAAACAAAATGTCATAAAATTTTAGGAAAAAATTCATAAGTTTTCTAATATATATATATTATACCTACTATTTACATATATACATACAAAAACTTTTCTACTACACTTGATAAAGGCTTGAGAAAGAACATCAAAAAAAGAAAAAAAGAAGAAGAAATGGAGAAATTGGAGAATATAAAGTAAATGAAATGGAAATAATGAATATAAAATAGAAAAAGTGGAAAAAAAGATAAAAGTAAAAGATCATCATATAACTCAATTGTTTTTAAAAATGGCTGCTTATTAGAAACATACCTGGAACTTTGGAGAAAGAAAACAATACCTGGACATTTGTATTTTTCAGAAAATTCCAAGATAATTTTGATATGCATTTGGATTTTAAAAAGTGATTACAGGCTTTCCTATTAAAGGGTAGTTTTGGTGATATAGAATTCTATTGTTTTTCTGTTGACCAATCATATACAATTGTATTAAGTGAATAACAGTTACATATTCACAATAGTAAAAGATGTTTACCAGTTTTCACAATCAATAGTCAGACAAAAAGTAAAAGATAATTATAATTGCAAGCCATAATAGGAATATGATTAACCTAACAATACAAAATAATTACATACAATTTTGGGGATAGTTAAGCAGAGTGATGTGGTATGTTTTTATTTGCCTACCCAGTCTGTCTTTTGGTTTGTGCCTTTAATCCATTTATATTTAAGGTAGTTATTGATGCTATTACTATTTTCTTAATTGTTTTGGGTTTATTTTCTGTAGATCTTTTCCTGCCTAGTGAAGTTCCTTTAGTATGTATTGTAAAGCTGGAGTGGTGGTGCTGAGTTCTCTTAACTTTTGCTTGTGGGGAAAGCTTTTGATTTCTCCATCAAAAATTTCTCTTTGGTTGTAGGTTCTTCCCTTTCATCACTTTAAATATAGTGTGCCATTCCTTTCACCTGATAACCTTATGGGAGTTCCTTTGCATGTTATTTGTCGTCTTCCCCTGCTGCTTTTAATATTTTATCTTTGTCCTTAATTTTTGTCGGTTTGATTACTGTGTGTTTGATGACTGTGTGTTCCTCCTTGTGTTTACTTGCCTGGGACTCTCTGTGCTTCCTGTACTTGACTGACTCTTTCCTTTCCCATGTTAGGAAAGTTTTCAGCTTTATTTCTTCAAATACTTTCTCAGGTCCTTTCTTTCTCTTCTACTTCTGGGACCCCTATAATGCAAATCTCGGTGCATTTAATGTTGTCCCAGAGGTATCTTAGGTTTCTTTTTTTTTCATTCTTTTTCTATGTTTTGTTCTACAACAGTAATTTCCACTGTTCTATCCTCCAGATTATTTATTCATTCTTCTGCCTCAGTTTTTCTTCTATTGATTCCTTCTTGTATGTTATTCATCTGTGTTCACTTGTTCTTTAGTTCTTCTAGGTCTTTGGTAAAGACCTGAGTTTCTGGGTCATCTTCACTATCATTATTCTGAACTCCTTTTCTGAAAGGTTGCCTCTCTCCACTTCATTTAGTTGTTTTTCTGGGGTTTTATCTCGTCCCTTCATCTGGGACATAACTTTCTGCTTTTTCATCCTGTTTAACTTTCTGATGTGGCTTTTGTTCTAACCTCTGTGGAATTGTGGTTCTTTGTGCTTCTTTGTATGTCCTCTGACGGATGAGGCTAAAGGGGCTTGTGTACACTTCCTGAAGGGAGGGACTGGCAGTGGGAAAACTGGGTCTTACTCTGGTGGGCAGGGCCTTGCTCAGTAAAGCTTTAATCCAAGTATCTGTTGATGGGTGGGTTGCACTCCCTGTAAGTTGTTTGGCCTGAGGTGACCCAGCCTTGGGGTCTACAGGCTGTATGGGAGGGTTAATGGTGGCCTCCAAAAGGGCTAACACAAAAGAACCCTTCCCGGACTGCTGCTGCTAGTCCCTTTGTTGCTGTGGTGTGCCCCTGCTGACAGACGCTTCCATAGGAGACCCTCCAACACAATTAGGTTTTTTTTTTTTTTTTGATTCAGTCTCCTATGGGGTCATTGCTCCTTTCCTCCGGGTTTTGGTGTGAGCAAGATTTTATGTCCTCCAAGACCAGAGTCTCTGTCTATTCCATTCCTGTGGAAATCCTATAATCAAATCCTACTGGCCTTCAAGGTTTATTCCTGGGGATTCCCAATCCCCTAGCCAAATTCCCAGGCTGGGAAACTTGATGTGAGGTTCAGAAGCATCACAACCGTGGGAAAACTTCTTTGGTGCTATTGTTCTCCAGTGTGGGTCACCACCTCATGGGTAGGTGATTTGATTGTATCATGACTGCACCTCTCTTACCATGTCACTGCAACTTCTTCTTTGTCTTTGGACATGGGGTGTCTTTATTTATTTTTTGGGGGAGGGGGTGGATTCTAAGGTTGTCCTGTTGATTGTTCAACAGGTAGTTGCGATTTTGGTGTTCTCACAGGAGGATATGAGCACACATCCTTCTACTTTGCCATCTTAAACCAGAAGCCTAAAGTGTGAGCAATTTTATAACAGCTTATGCACTGGGATCTAAATGTAAATGAATAGGTGGAGCAATATAATTTTATTTTTTATATTATTCACCTAAATTGCAATTTTCACATTTAAATTTTGGCTGCTGGTGCTGTCATCACATTCTCAGATTCATTTGTTCCAGTATGTAAAAATTCCCATTCTAAATGAGAGTAGCATTTTGAAAAATATCATTTCTACTTTTTCTTTCTTATAGCATATTTTAAGCACATTTCTTCTAGAACACCTTTTTGAAAGTACACTTTACTAAATCCCTATATGATTTTGAAGGGTACTCATTCTTCTACTTTTATTTCTGACTACTCTTTGAAGCTAGAATTAATAGCATAGACACTTACTTTATGCCAGGGACTGTGTATAATAAGCATTTTACTTATGCTAAATAATCTTCAAGATAACCCTTCCTTGTAGGTGGTGTGATTTCTATTTTAAGAAACTAAAGAAAACTAGATATGAATTAGGCTTTGTCTGACACCAAATAACCTTTTACTTTCAAGAACTTTACTATAATTTTGTCTTAATGTTAACTCCAATATTTTGGCCAAGTCATGTGAAGAGCTGACTCAATGGAAAAGACTCTGATGCTGGGAGGGATTGGAAGCAGGAGGAGAAGGGGACGACAGAGGATGAGATGGCTGGATGGCATTACCAACTCAGTGGACATGAGCTTGGGTGAACTTTGGGAGTTGGTGATGGACAGGGAGGCCTGCTGCTGCTGCTGCTAAGTTGCTTCAGTTGTGTCTGACTCTGTGCAACCCCATAGATGGCAGCCCACTAGGCTCCTCTGTCCCTGGGATTCTCTAGGCAAGAACACTGGAGTGGGTTGCCATTTCCTTCTCCAATGCATGAAAGTGAAAAGTAAAAGTGAAGTCTCTCAGTCATGCCCGACTCTTAGTGACCGCATGGACTGAGGAGCCTCCAGGCAAGAGTACTGTAGTGGGGTGCCATTGCCCCCTCTGAGGGAGGCCTGGCATGCTGCAATTCATGGGGTCACAAAGAGTTGGACACAACTGAGCGACTGAAGTCAACTGAATGTTAACTCCATACTATTTTGTAAATGTTGCCATACTGTTTTGTATTTCATTCACAAAGGTGCATGTTAAGTAATCCTGAGGCAAAGACAAATTTTGAAGGGAAATCATTGTGAATCCTTTTTCTCTGTTTGCCACTTCTTGTTGCAAGTGAATTCTCTTGTTAGTCTTTAGTTTTGAATAAATAATGATGACCAAGTCCCAAACAGGGAAAAACTACTAGTTTTCCATGAAAATATTTTTATTCAGCAAACTCAACACTCAAACACCAAGAAGAGATACTTCTCTAAAGAACAAAAAAATCTGTAAAATGATGAGAACATCTTACAATGCTTTCAGTTTGAAAAATGCTTTAATATACATTATGTACTTTAATTCTTACAACACACTTACATAGGAAAAGTTATATAAACCTTTTAGATAAAAATTCTGGGACTCAGATATGTAAACTGACTTGTTTAGTAATTAGTGGGGTTCAGATTCCAACCTAAGTTGAAATTTAATTTAAGTTGGAATTTAATTTAATTTCAGATCCCAGACTACTCAAGACTCAACAGTTTGTGTGTCCATTTAAAAATATTCATTACAACCAAACTGCCATTCAGAGAAACCACTACCAACTTACAGGCAGTCTAGTCTAATGGTTAGGCATGTTGAATAGAAAGGCACTCAAAAACTGTGAGATCTTGGTATATGTCACTAAAACATGTTCCATCAGGTAGACAGCAATCACTGACTCAAGGGACTTGAATTTGAGCAAACTCTGGGAGATAGGGGAGGACAGAGGAGTCTGTCGTACTACAGTCCATGAGGTCACAAAGAGTCAGATACAACTTAGCAACTGAAGAATAACAACATGTCCCTCAGTTCAACTGTAAAGTGAAAATGATAATATGACAGTTACCTGCAGGGGTTTTATGAGAATTAAATGTTTTGATATATGTAAAATACTAGAAAGAGAGTGTGGTCCATTGTGAGAAGTCCTGAAGAGCACCAAACCTTTGCTGGCACTGAATATTCCACCAGAAGGTCATTGTTATTATTGTTGTCAACAAACTGAAGGATAAACAATGCTATTGACGTACTGTTTTACTTTGCGTTTTCCTAATTATTAGTAAGGGTATCTTCTTGAGTGTGTTTTCTTGTTGCTGTTGCTGGTAGTGTTGTTGTTTTGTTTGTTTATTTGTTTCTTGGTATCTCATCTGGTGGGTCAATTCATATCCTTTGATCACTTTATACATTTTATGGGTGTTTTTATGATTTATAGGAGTTTTATAACAACCTGGATATGAACCCATTGTAATATAGAGCAGTATTTTCCCTTAGTTTTTTTCTTTTTTTTTTTTTTGCAGGCAATTCTTATTTAATTATTTTAAATTATTTATTTATTTATTTATTTATTTATTTATTTATTTTAATTACAATACTGTATTTGTTTTGCTATATCTTTTAAATTTGTTCAAGCTGTCTTTTTGTTCTAGTTTAAAATTCTTATGTGCTCAAGTTTGTCAAGATTTTTCTTTATGGTTTTTATGTCACATGTTTTACATTTTTATCTGATATCTATATACTTTTGGTTTTTATATGTGGGTATTTAATACCCTAGAAGTTTATTTTTCTCTGTAGAATGAGAAATGAGTCTCCCTTTTTCTTCCCATAGGAATAGGAATCTTCACATGAATAATCTGTAATTTGGTCATCTATCCAGGTTTGAGCACTTACACTTCACATCCCCTCAAAGTTACCTCTTATCTATACTGTGGCCTCTTAAAAAATAAGAGTAGATAATTCTTTCTCAATCTTAGTTTTCTACCCTGCATATGGAAGCTCACCCTGGGGCAGTACATAGACATCCAGATGAGTACCATTGAGAGGCAGTGTGAGATGGAAGAGTGGTAATCCAGTGCGTAAGCAGGTCACTTTCTTATGAAAGTGGCTCAGCTGCCATAACAAAATGCCTCAGAGAGGAAGGCTTTAACAACAGCAATTTATTTCTCACATTTCTGAAGGCTGCAAAGTCCAAAATCAGTGTGCTGGCTGACTTATGTGCCTGGTGAGAATTCTTCCTGGCTTCCTATGGCTGCCTTCTTGCTGCTTGCTCATATGACCTCTTCTTTGTGCACACTGGAAGAGACTGCTTTCTGGCGTCTCTTTTAAAAGTCACTAATTCCAATACTCTGGCCACCTTATGCGAAGAGCTGGCTCATTTGAAAAGACCCTGATGCTGGCAAAGATTGAGGGCAGGAGGAGAAGGGGATGACAGAGGATGAAATAGATGGATGGCATCACTGGCTCAATGGACATGAGTTTGGGTCGACTCTGGGAGTTGGTGATGGACAGGGAGGCCTGGTGTGCTGTGGTTCATGGGGTCACAGAGTCAGACATGACTGATCGACTGAACTGAATCTCATCATGGGGGTCCCAACTTTGTGAGCTCATGTAAACCCAAACATCTTCTAAAGCCTCATCTCTGAATACTGACACACTGTGGTCTAAGACTTCAGTATATAATTAGAAGGGGACACAATATTCATTCTATAGCCGTCACTATTCCTGGGTACTAGGTCATATTTTCCTCCTAAATAACCTTCAGGGCTGGGCTGACCAGAGATGGTGTCATCATCTGCCACCCAGAGGCTTGTTGTTTAGTCGTTGAGGAGTATCTGGCCACTCTGAGGTTAGCCCACAATAAAGCCGAAGCTGTGCCACGTCAGTGTGTTCACAGTGGCTGGCCCAGTGCATGCAGTAGCAGCCCAATGTATTGGGGCATACCATTTGCCTACCCTTTCTAGAAAGAATAATACATAGAATAGTGCCAATTATGGCTGGGATGACAAGGAACCTTATAGCCATTGTCATTCAAGGTTATCAACTGGATTCTTCTCTCAAAGTCTGTGATGCATGCTGGATACCACAGCTCCGGTAATGACAGCAAAGACTTCATGCACATGATCTTGGTACTACTGTCCTGGCCTTGGCCTTACCTTAGGCTTAGAGTTCCACATGTGAAGTGCAGAGCCTGGACTTGGAGAAACAAGACATTTTAAAAGCATTCCACCCACTAGGAAAAACCAAACAAAATAATTTTGTATTTAGATTAACTAAGAAATTAAAATTATTTTAAATAATCAGATAGTGTTATTATGTGTTACCAAATAAAAGCATCAAATATGTATTAATGAAGGCTATAAGAAAATATGAGAAGCAACAAAAATTACTAATGCACCATAGTACACATGTGAGTGATTTTTTCCTATGAAAACTCACAATATTTTGTTTATATTTAGCATCTGAGTCCAAACTCTCAGTTCAGAATATGAGAGATATTTGGCATAATAAAACTTCCCACATCTTTTTTTTGTATGTTATCCTGAGTTGTTTTTCAAATTAAAAAATAGCATCAAAATAAAACCCCTCGGCACATCTACATACCCTAAATGTTCACTAAAGGTGCTGCAACTTAATTGGTATACCTATGCTTCATGAATAGCAGATTTTTCTTAACTAAAGTTTGTATCAGTTAATGTTTAGGCTTGAAGAAAGTGGTGTTCATTTATCCTTTTATTGAGTAAATATTTCTTGACCACCTACCTTGTGCTATTGCACCATGGTCAACATTGGATGCAAAGGAGTGAATAAGACACAGGCTTTGCTGGAAATTACAGTCAAGTGGAAGAATACTGGAGTGGGTATCCGTTCCCTTCCCCAGGGGATCTTCCCAACTCAGCCATTGAACTTGGGTCTCCTGCACTGCAAGCAGATTCTTTATGTCTGAGCCACCAGGGAAACCCCAAGTAGAGTTTTAAGTCAAATGATAAGGAACAAAATACATCAAGAAGACAAAGATTTGATAGAGAACATGTAATATGGATGTGATCAAGGTGGAAGTTTGAACAGGAGGCTTAAACTGTTAAGAGGATAGAAAACTCTGAAAAGGGCAGGGAAATCTCCAGTATGAAGATAACAAATAATGTGTCTTAGAAACATACATATAAAACTATTCTTTGATTTTATTTTATTTGTGCATAATTATAACTGATTGATTTATTCATATGCCTGCATCAGGTTTTACTTGCAGAATGAGGAATCTTTGTGGCAACATGTGGCTCTTTCGTTGTGGTGCACAGACTGTCTCTAGTTGTGGCATGCAGGCTTAGTTGCTGCAAAGCATGTGGAATCTTAGATTCCTGACCAGGGATAGAACCCTCGTCTCCTGTATTGCATGGCAGATTTTTAACTGGATCATGGGGAAAGTCCCCCAGACTGTTCTTTGATCTTAATTTGGAAACCACACTGTTCTGTGGAATCTTTATCAGGTTCATAGACATAGTAAAAATGATTATTTGGGAAAGTATCCTTTTAGAAAAATGCTTGTGTATATAGCACATTATACTATTAATGTTTTGATTTGTTATGCTAATTTTTTTTAACTAAGCACTCAAATATTTCCAAAATCTTGATGACATAAATTAATTTGAAGATAATTTGACAGCTGTTCTGGTGTTTCAACAGTGATGTGTGGAATGAATTGCTTGGGGTTGATTTTGTAAATCTTTTTCCTTCTCTTGTATTTCTTGACTTATGTAAGTCCCTTTAACATTTGTTGTAAAGCTGGCTTGGTGGTACTGAATTCTGTTAACTTTCGGTTGTCTGTAAAGCTTTTTATTTCACCATCAATTTTGAATGAGATCCTTGCTGGGTACAATAATCTTGGTTGTAGATTTTTCCCTTTCAGTGCTTTAAATATATCCTGCTATTTCCTTCTGGCTTGCAGTTTCTGCTGAAAGATCAGCTGTTAAATGTATGGAGTTTCCCTTGTATGTTACTTCTTGCTTTTCCCTTGCCGCTTTTAATATTCTTTCTTTGTGTTTAGTCTTTGATTAGTATGTGTCTTGGAGTGTTTCTCCTTGTGTTTATCCTGTATGGGACTCTTGGACTTTATCTACTATTTCCTTTTCCAAGTTGGGGAAATTTTCAACTATAATCTCTTCAAATTTTTCTCATATCCTTTCTTTTCTCTTCTTCTGGGACCCCTATAATTCATATATTGATGCATTTGATATTGTCCCAGAGGTCTCTGAGAGTATCCTTAGTTCTTTCCATTCTTTTTACTTTATTCTACTATTCAGAAGTTATTTCCACCATTTTACCTTCCAGCTCACTGATTCATTCTTCAGCTTCAGACATTCTGCTATTGATTCCTTCTAGAGTGTTTTTAATTTCAGTAATTGTATTGTTTGTCTCTGTATGTTTATTCTTTAATCCTTCTAGGTCTTTGCCAATTGATTCTTGCATTTTCTCCATTTTGTTTTCAAGGCTTTAGATCATTTTTGCTATCATTATTCTGAATTCTTTTTCAGGGAGTTTGCCAATATCCTCTTCCTCTATTTGGACTTTTGTGTTTCCAATTTGTTCCTTCATTTGGGTAGTATTTCTCTGTCTTTTCATTTTTTTTTTTAAACTTCTTGTGTTTGAGGTCTTCTTTTCCCAGACTTCAAGGTTGAATTCTTACTTCCCTTTGGTTTCTTCCCTCCTAAGGTTGGTCCAGTGTTTTGTGCAAGCTTTTGTGCAAGATTTCTGCTGAGTTTTTGTTTGTTCATTTGTTTGCTTTTCTTATGGGCAAGGCTCAGTGAGGTGGTAATCCTGTCTGCTGATGACTGGGTTTGCATTTTTGTTTTGCTTGTTGTTTAGTGGAGGTGTCCTGCACAGGGTAATACTGGTGGTTGGGTGATGCTGGGTCTTGTATTCAAGTGGTTTCCTTTGTGTGAGTTCTCACTATTTGATACTCACTAGGGTTAGTTCTCTGGTAGTCTAGGGTCTTGGAGTTAGTGCTCCCACTCCAAAGGTTCAGGGCTTGATCTCTGGTCAGGAATGAAGATTCCACAAGTGGTTTGTTATGGCATTAAGTGAGATTAAAACAAGTACTCAAAAATGAGAAACCAAAGATGAATGCCAGAAAAATGACAGTTACAAAATCAGGCAAACAATAATTAAAATAATGGAATATACACACATACATGTGTACCCATAAGCAAAGTCAACAATACCACAAAAAGTGCAGTAGATTAACCTGATGAACAAAGGAAATTTAAAATTACATTTACCAGTTAAGAATAAAACTAACTAAAGCACAAACTGGAAAACAAAACTAAAGCAAGGTGCCAACTGGGGAATAAATCAAAGAAAACAAAACTAACAAATATGTTGAGAGGAAAGGAAAGAAAGAAAAGAAAGCAAGAATAGATATGCAAAGTTAAACAGAGGTAGATGAAGAAGACGTATATACATTAAAAATTAACTGCAAGGGGAAAAGAACAGGAAAGGCAAACAAAGGAATAAATGTAGAGAAAAATAATGGTTAAAAATTAAAATTATGAGAAAGAGAAAAGAAAGAAAAAAGAAAAAAGGACAAAGAAAAGGGAAATTCCACAGAACTGCAAAAGCCCAAAATAGAGGCAGAGGTTTATAACAACAATAAAAAGTGTGACCAAATATACACATATACATATACACCCATAAGCAAAATCAAAGCAGTCCAACAAAAATAAAGTACAATAGGTTGACCTGGCTAACAAAGGATACCAAAAATTATATCTACCAGTTAAGAATAAAACTAACTAAAGCACAAACTAGGAAACAAAATTAAAGCAAGGTGCCAATTGGGGAATAAAGCAATGAACATAAAACTAACAAATATGTTGAAAGGAGAGGAGAGAAAGAAACGAAAGAAAGAATAGATATGCAAAGTTAAATAGAAGTAGATAAAGAAGATTTATATACATTAAAGATTAGTTGCAAGGGGAAAAGAATAGTAGGAAAAGCAAACATAGGCATAAATGTAGAAAAAACAATAGGTTTTAAAAATTAAAATTAAAAAAGAGAGAGAAAAAAGAAAAACTCCACAGTACTGCAAAAGCCCAATGAAGAGGCAGAGGTTCATGACAGTACAAAATGTGAAAAAAAGTAAAATGGGAAAAAAAAGTAAAAGCTCAAAAGCTTAATTAGATTTCATAGTGCCAATAAAATCGACAACGACAACAGGGGTGGGGCGGGGGTGGGGGTAGGAAAAAAAAATCCAAAAGAATATACAGAACAAGTGAAAATGAGAATAATAAATATTTTTCTTGAGTCACTGCTGTCAGAGTCCTTTCCCTCACTGAAAGTCACAGTCCACTTCACCTCCCTAAGATGCCCTCCATCACTGTGCTGATCTCTGGAACTGTTATGGGGCAGCTCAGTGTCTAATCTGGTCCTACTCCTATCTGTTCTTGCCTCCAATGTCCACAGCTATCAGAACTAGTGTATTTTCTTTTGTGGGAGCTCTCAGTGTCCTTTTATATATTCCATAGACACAGAGTCTGCCTAGTGGATCATGTGGATTTAATCTGCAGCTTGTATAGCTGGTTGGAATGTTTGGGGTCTTCTTCCTTAGCCACACTGCCCCTGGATTTCAATTGTGGTTTTATTTTCACTTTTGCATGTGGGGCTTGCTCCTAAGGCTGCCTTCGAAGACTTGGGTTTGCCCCTGTGAGTGCCAGGAGTGGAGGTGGTGAGGGTTCTGGCAGCACCAGGTACTCAGGGAGTTGGCGGCTAGGGCAGCAGGAAATACAGTGCTCTAAAAGGGTATGGCAACCAGTATTGGCCAATACACTCCAGTATCTTTGCCTGGAGAACCAACCTGACATAGTAGCCTTGCAGGCCACACTCTACAGGCTCCCATAGCCTTGGACATGATGGAAGTGACCCTGCACATATAGACACAAGATTTTTTTCTTTTTTTTTGCCTGTGGCAGCTCTGCCCCAGTGAGAGTTGAGCATGAAGATGGTGTGGCTGCTTGGCTTGTGGGGACCCTGGCAGCACAACGTGTGCAGGGACACGGACTGCCTCTGCCCCAGGAGTTATGGCCCTATCTAAGTCTTTTTTTCAAGCCTCTTGTATCTGGCGATCAAAAGGCCTCTTTGGCCAGTCTTTCTCTGTAGCTCTGTCCATTCAGGCAGAGCTCCCTTAGAAGGTTCCCTTTCCCAGGGTCCTTCTCTGTTGTTCCGTGCATCAGGCACATAGAGGTCTCCCCGCCCCCCCCCCTAACTGGGGTCCTACTCTGTAGATTGGCGCACCAGGCACTTAATGGGGCACCCTAGGTAGGGTCCTACTCTGTAGGTCTATGCATCAGTTACTTAAAGGAGCACCCTTGGTTGTGTCCTACCCTGTAGTTCCAGTGCGTCCAGGAGCTGATGGGCCAGCCTCTCTATTGTTCAGCTGCTAATGCTGGCATGTAGGGAGAGAGAGGATATAGTGATGGTTCCACTCCCTACATGTGACTCAGCAGTATTACCTTGCGTCCATGGCTCCCTGACTTTCCTCCACAGGCATTTCACACCACAACCTCCTCCCTCACATCCCCTCGATTTGTCTCTCCGCAGTCAACAACATCCCATCTGTCTCTCCACAGTCAAGAGCAGCCCTCACCCTGGGATTGCTCCACAATCCCTAAATTCCCACTCCTAGCTGCTGTGCCTTCCGGAGGACCCGCATCCCTGTTTGGGGTATATATGGCTGTGGTAAGGACTGTCTGATTCTCATTCCACTGAGGCTTGCACAGATCAGCTGTTTCACTCCCAGCCTTAAATGTTTCTCTTCTGACTCAGACAGTTGCTCCAGTGTGAGGACTGGACCCCTGCTTCAGTTCCCCCACCCGCTGAGGGCAGGCCCAGTCCTACTAACACTCCTGTTCCCCACCACCCCCTGCCCAGTTCCTTTATCCTACTGAGTTTTGTGTGGTTATATTCGTTTCCACTGGTCAGTTACTCCTGTCCATTCTCAGCTGGTGTTCTGCATGTACTTCTGTGTCTGAAGGTATATTCCCGATATATCCGTGGAGAGAGATGTACTCCATGTTCACCTACTCCTCTGCCATCTTGTTCTCCCTAACTTATTTTAAAAAGAGTATTTCGGGTATGTAATAATGTTGATACTCTGGTTTGATAATTATGGGATATTTATCAGTTAAGTTCAGTCGCTCAGTCGTGTCCAACTCTTTGCAACTCCATGGACTGCAGCACACCAGGCTTCTCTGTCTGTCACCAATTCCCAGAGTTTACTTAAACTCATGTCCATTGAGTCAGGGATGCCATCCAACCATCTCATCCTCTGTGGTCCCCTTCTCTTCCTCCTCCTTCTCCTCCTGATCTACAGGGATATTTATATATGTTATTGTATTAAGGGAGCTGAACATAAGGGAACTTTTTGTTCTACTTTCACAACTCTTTTTAGGCCTAAAATTATTTCAAAATGAAAAACTATAAATAAAATGGACATTCGTGTGTGTGTGTATGTGTGTGTGTGTATATCTCCAGATTCTGACCAGTTCTTACTCCGTTTACTGGTACTGGTCAGATCATCTCCTGCTTAGATTACAGAAATAGCTGCCTAAACATCTCCCACATTCTATTGCTAGCTTCTCTCAGTTTATTTTCAACCCACTGTTCATAGTGACTCTATTGGTTTTTTAAATAATATACGTTTATTTATTTTAATTGGAGGTTAATTACTTTACAATATTGTATTGGTTTTGCCATACATCAACATGAGTCTGCCACAGGTATACAAGTGTTCCCCCATCCTGAACCCCCCTCCCTCCCTCCCTCCCCGTACCATCCCTCTGGGTCGTCTCAGTGCACCAGCCCCAAGCATCCAGTATCATGCATAGAGCCTGGACTGGCGATTCGTTTCATTTATGATATTATACACGTTTCAATGCCTTTCTCCCAAATCATCCCACCTTCACCCACTCCACAGAGTCCAAAAGACTGTTCTATACATCTGTGTCTCTTTTTCTGTCTCGCTTACAGGGTTGTCGTTACCATCTTTCTAAATTCCATATATATGCGTTAGTATACTGTATTGGTGTTTTTCTTTCTGGCTTACTTCACTCTGTATAATAGGCTTCAGTTTCATCCACCTCATTAGAACTGATTCAAATGTATTCTTTTTAATGGCTGAGTAATATTCCATTGTGTATATGTACCACAGCTTTCTTACCCATTCGTCTGCTGATGGACATCTAGGTTGCTTCCATATCCTGGCTATTGTAAACAGTGCTGCGATGAACATTGGGGTACATGTGTCTCTTTCAGTTCTGGTTTCCTCGGTGTGTATGCCCAGCACTGGGATTGCTGGGTCATAAAGCAGTTCTATTTCCAGGTTTTTAAGAAATCTCCACATAGGTCTCTATAGTGGCTGTACCTGTTTGCATTCCCACCAACAGTGTACGTGAAATGGTACCTCATTGTGGTTTTGATTTGTATTTTTCTGATAATGAGTGATGTTGAGCATCTTTTCATGTGTTTGTTAGCCATCTGTATGTCTTCTTTGGAGAAATGGCTATTTAGTTCTTTGGCCCATTTTTTTGATTGGGTCGTTTATCTTTCTGGAATTGACCTGTAGGAGTTGCTTGTATATTTTTTTAGATTGTTTGTCAGTTGCATCATTTACTATTATTTTCTCCCATTCTGAAGGCTGTCTTTTCACCTTGCTTGTAGTTCCCTTTGTTGTGCAAAAGCTTTTAAGTTTAATTAGGTCTTATTTGCTTATTTTTGCTTTTATTTCCAATATTCTGGGAGGTGGGTCATAGAGGATCCTGCTGTGCAGTATGTCAGAGAGTGTTTTGCCTATGTTCTCCTCTAGGAGTTTCATAGTGACTCTAATAGAACATAGTGAGTTATGTCATCGATTAGCTCAGTTCAGTTCAGTTCAGTCACTCAGTCGTGTCCGACTCTTCACGACCCCATGAATTGCAGCACGCCAGGCCTCCCTGTTCATTACCATCTCTCGGAGTTCACTCAGACTCACGTCCATCGAGTCCATGATGCCATCCAGCCATCTCATCCTTGGTCGTCCCCTTCTCCTCCTGCCCCCAATCCCTCCCAGCATCAGAGTCTTTTCCAGTGAGTCAACTCTTCGCATGAGGTGGCCAGAGTACTGGAGTTTCAGCTTTAGCATCTTTCCTTCCACAGAAATCCCAGGGTTGATCTCCTTCAGAATGGAGTGGTTGGATCTCCTTGCAGTCCAAGGGACTCTCAAGAGTCTTCTCCAACACCACAGTTCTGAAAGCATCAATTCTTTGGCACTCAATCTTCTTCACAGTCCAACTCTCACATCCATACATGACCACTGGAAAAACCATAGCCTTGACTAGATGGACCTTAGTTGGCAAAGTAATGTCTCTCTTTTGAATATACTATCTAGGTTGGTCATAACTTTTCTTCCAAGGAGTAAGTGTCTTCTAATTTCATGGCTGCAATCACCATCTTCAGTGATTTTGGAGCCCCCAAAATAAAGTCTGACACTGTTTCAACTATTTCCCCATCTATTTCCCATGAAGTGACGGGATTGGATGCCATGATCTTCGTTTTCTGAATGTTGAGCTTTAAGCCAACTTTTTCACTCTCCTCTTTCACTTTCATCAAGAGGCTTTTTAGCTACTCTTCACTTTCTGCCACAACGGTGGTGTCATCTGCATATCTGAGGTTATTGATATTTCTCCCAGCAATCTTGATTCCAGCTTGTGTTTCTTCCAGTCCAGCCTTTCTCATGATGTAGTCTGCATAGAAGTTAAATAAGCAGGGTGACAATATACAGCCTTGACGTACTCCTTTTCCTATTTGAAACCAGTCTGCTGTTCCATATCCAGTTCTAACTGTTGCTTCCTGGCCTGCATACAGATTTCTCAAGGGGCAGGTCAGGTGGTCTGGTATTCCCATCTCTTTCAGAATTTTCCACAGTTTATTGTGATCCATACAGTCAAAGGCTTTGGCATAGTCAATAAAGCAGAAATGGATGTTTTTCTGGAACTGTCTTGCTTTTTCCATGATCCAGCGGATGTTGGCAATTTGATCTCTGGTTCCTCTGCCTTTTCTAAAACCAGCTTGACCATCAGGGAGTTCACAGTTCATGTATTGCTGAAGCCTGGCTTGCAGAATTTTGAGCATTACTTTACTAGTGTGTGAGATGAGTGCAATTGTGCGGTAGTTTGAATATTCTTTGGCATTGCCTTTCTTTGGGATTGGAATGAAAACTGACCTTTTCCAGTCCTGTGGCCACTGCTGAGTTTTCCAAATTTGCTGGTATATTGAGTGCAGCACTTTCACAGCATCATCTTTCAGGATTTGAAACTGCTCAACTGGAATTCTATCACCTCCGCTAGCTTTGTTCGTAGTGATGCTTTCTAAGGCCCACTTGACTTCACATTCCAAGATGTCTGGCTCTAGATGAGTGATCAGATCATCATGATTATCTGGCTCATGAAGATCTTTTTTGTACAGTTCTTTCATGTATTCTTGCCACCTCTTCTTAATATCTTCTGCTTCTGTTAATATCTTACTACTTCTGTCCTTTATCGAGCCCATCTGTGCATGAAATGTTCCCTTAGTATCTCTAATTTGCTTGAAGAGATCTCTAGTCTTTCCCATTCTGTTGTTTTCCTCTATTTCTTTGCACTGATCGCTGAAGAAGGCTTTCTTACCTCTTCTTGGTATTCTCTGGAACTCTGAATTCAGAAGCTTATATTTTCCTTTTCTCCTTGGCTTTTTGCCTCTCTTCTTTTCACAGCTATTTGTAAGGCCTCCCCAGACAGCCATTTTGCTTTTTTGCATTTTTTTTCCCTGTGGGGATGGTCTTGCTCCCCTGTCAGTGTGATCCAATGGCATTCTATCTCACTCCTTGATTTCAGTGGCAAAGAAGATATACCTTGCATGACAATTTGATGACACTTGGGCCTTTTCTTCCTTGTACTATCACCATCCTCCATGTCTGTAATCTCATTTCCCATTCTTCTTCCTGGATCCAGTCATATAGGCCATTTCATTGCTCCTTAAACAAACATCAGATGTGTTTTCACTTGCAGCTCTTTGCATTTACTGTTCCCTTTACCAGGGATGTTATTCTGGTTTCCTCATGTCTCATCCTTTCACTTCTTTTCAGGTCTTTACTCAATGTCGTCTTCTTATTGAGATTCTTCCTGATTATTTTCCTTAAAATAGAAACCATTACCATCACCCATGCATTCTGTATACTCCTTTTGTTTGTATAGCATTAATCATCAGTAAACATGTATTATATTGTGTTTATATTGTTTACTGTCTTTCTCTCCTAAAAATGCAAGCTGCGTGAAGGCAAAACTTTTTGCACATTTGTTTTCTGTTGTATTTCCAGTGTGTAAAACTTGTTTACACATTATAGATACTGAATAAATGGTTGCATGAATGGGTAGTAATCACCATACAGATTGAATTTAAGCAGTGGAATAAAGTATAAAAAGAAAAGAGAAAAGGGCCCTGGTCCAAGACTTTCGAGTTTCAAGCCTTACAAACTGGGAAGTGGAGGCCTGCTGCTACTGCTAAGTCGCTTCAGTCTTGTCCGACTCTGTGCGACCCCATAGACAGCAGCCCACCAGGCTCCCCCGTCCCTGGGATTCTCCAGGCAAGAACACTGGAGTGGGTTGCTATTTCCTTCTCCAATGCAGGAAAGTGAAAAGTGAAAGTGAAGTCACTCAGTCGCGTCCGACTCCTAGCGACCCCATGGACTGTAGCCCACCAGGCTCCTCTGTCCATGGGATTTTCCAGGCAAGAGTACTGGAGTGGGGTGCCATTAAGTGAAGGCCTGCAAAGAAGTCCAAAATACAGTCACATGAATTACTGGTTTAAATGTAGCAAGTATCTCAGGAATAAAAGAGCACAGTCAACTATTAATAGCTATTTGGAATTCAAGAACTAAAAGAAAGGTAGATGTTTAGTCATCTATGAATATTTACTAAGCATCAAATAATATGTATTATTTGGAGATATAAATATAGTGAGCTTACAATCTAGTGGGAGAAACACTGTCAAACAGATAAAATCGAAGAAAATTAATAACTTTAATAATGCCCATGTTCAATGTGAATATATAAAAGGAGTCTCTTTGATCTAATTTAAGTGTGAGGGTATAAGGAAGAGCCTCAGAACACTTTCAAGATTGGGCAGAATTTGGCCAAAAACATAAGGGTTAAAATGGCGATAAGTTAATGAAAGTAGTTTTAAATATGATGGCATTTAAGTACTAAAACAGTTTTTGAATTGATTTAATGACTTATAAGTCAAAATAAAATTTAGTTCAAATTCTTTTTATCTTCATTACAAGCTCCTCAAGAGAATAACTGTCTTCTTGCCTTCCTATCAACAATCCTTAGCTCCCTGGACAGCTAGCTCTCCATTCCCCTGTCTTTCTAAAGCTACCCTCTATGTTTACAACTAGCTGTGTTGATCTGATAGATCCACTGATTGTTCCCCTGTTCTCTTTCCCTTTATATCTCCACTGCTTTTATGCTTGTGTTCTGCCCACCATTTGACATTGTCTCTACCTTTATTTTTGTCATATTTCTTCATCCCATATATTTGACTATTCACTTTTTCTTTCTGCTTTCTTCTACCAGATGAGCTCTCTCTTCCTTCCACCCAATTATTAATAACACTGCAATTATTATTTCAGCTACCTAGGATGAAATAAAAACTCAAATATTAAGGCAAAACAAGAAAAATTTAAACATAAAACATTTTCTTTGTCCTTTGTCTTTTCCCTCCCTTCTAATGTGCATTATGATTCTGTATTATGTGTTAACCAGACTTCACCAATGGCAGAAATACCTTCTCAACCATAAAGATCAATTTTTCTACTTCTGGTGCCAGCCATGTAATTCCTTAGAATGTGACAGTCCTTTCTCAGTCTTATGAAGGTAGGAGCCTGGCAGGCTATCGTCCATGGGGTTGCAAAGAATACGCATGCACACAACATGACCCAGTCCAGGAATAGAACATTGAGTGTCTTATCAATGAAATTCTTCCCTGATTTGAGAATAAGCATTCTTAGCGCCTTGAGAAAAACTGGTCATGAGATGTCTTTTAAGTTTGATCGAAATTAAGATAAAAAGGGAGGGAATGTAAAATAAAGAATGTTGCCCACCATCCAGTTCTACAAGAACCCAGTCATTAGGCACTGCAGTTGCTGACCTAGAATACATCCTGAAAGGAATTCAGAGTGAAGATCAGGATGAGACACTCTGTGCTCTGTGAAAAATGACAGAACTGGCCCTCAGATAGATATTTTCCAGAGAAAATTTTTGATCGTGCCTTTTCCCAATACTTAGAAAAGCACTAAAACCATTAACTAACATGAATGTTCCTTTTAAATAACAGTGACCGTCTTCCAAGATATGTGCTTGATTGCCCATTCAGTTCAGTTCAGTTGCTCAGTTGTGTCTGACTCTTCATGATTCCGTGATTGAACGTATTCCCTTCACAAAAATCACATATACACTGGCTTCTGCTTTACTTCTTCAGAACAATTCTCAGAGCTCTCTGTGAGACTGTCTCCTGAGTTATAATCCTGAGGTTGGCTTAAATAAAATTTTCCATTTTCATAGACACTGGCATTTATTGATATTTTTAAATTACTTTATAAATTCACAGTATTTGATTGAAGGACTTTCTTGTTCAGTCACTCAGTCGTGTTCGACTCTGTGACCCCATGGACTGCAGCACACCAGGCTTCCCTGTCCTTCACTGTCTCCTGGAGTTTGCTCAAATTCATGTCCATTGAGTCAATGATGCCATCCAACCATCTCATCCTCTGCATCCCCTTCTCCTCCAGCCTTCAATCTTTCCCAGCATCAGGGTCTTTTTCAATGAGTTGGCTCTTTGCATCAGGTGGCCAAAGTACTGGAACTTCAACTTCAGCATCAGTCCTTGCAATGAATATTTGGGGTGGATTTCCCTTAGGATTCACTGGATTGATCTCCTTGATATCCAAGGGACTTTCAAGAGTCTTCTCCAGCACCATGGTTTGAAAGCATCAGTTATTCGGTGCTCAGCCTTTTTATTGTCCAGCTCTCACATCTGTACATGACTACTGGAAAATTGACATATCTCCCTTGTTCTCTCCAGTTGACCTATTTTTTTTTTTTGGTGGTCTCTTTATCCAGTCTTTTTCTTGCTTATGCTGACGTTTAACATCAAATCCACTTTTATTCCTCAATATTGCTAATTCCTATTATACTTCCCTAAGGATGTCTTTCAATTCTAAGTCCTACTTCTGCATTTCACCATAGTTTATTAAGATGCCTAGTTTAGGCCCTTACCATATCATAATTTATTTAGTATGATATGGTTGCCTGAGTGAGCCTCCCAAATTCATCTCACAGACTTGGATCAGGCTCATAATAGTTTTTAAAATTTTATTTTACATTTTGTTTATTTAAAATTTTCAATTTTAAAAATAAAATACATTTTTATTATTTTAAAATACTGCTTCTGTCTTATTCAGTGCAGTCAGTTCAGTTGCTCAGACCATAAGACTGAGGTCTTTGTGACCTCATGGACTGCAGCATACCAGGCTTCTCTGTCCATCACCAACTCTCTGAGCTTGCCCAAACTCATGTCCATTGAGTTGGTGATGCCATCCAACCATCTCATCCTCTGTTATCTCCTTCTCCTCCTGCCTTTCAATCTTTTCCAGCATCAGGGTCTTTTCTAATGAGTCAGCTCTTCTCATCAGGTGGCCAAACTATTGGAGTTTCAACTTCAGCATCAGTCCTCCCAGTGAATATTCAGGACTGATCTTTAGGATTAACTGGTTTGGTCTCCTTGCAGTCCAAGGGACTCAAGAGTCTTCTCCAACACCACAGTTCAAAAGCATTAATTCTTTGACGCTCAGCTTTCTTTATAGTCTAACTCTCACATCCATACATGACTACTGGATAAACCACAGCTTTGAATAGATGAACCTTTGTCAGCAAAGTAATGTCTGCTTTTTAACCTGCTGTCTAGGTTTCTCATAGCTTTTCTTCCAAAGAGCAAACATCTTTTAATTTCATGGCTGCACTCACCATCTGCAGTGATTTTGGAGCCCAAGGAAGTAAAGTCTCTCACTGTTTCCATTGTTTCCCCATCGATTTGCCATGAAGTGATGGGACCAGATGCCATGATCTTAGTTTTTTCAATGGTGATTTTTAAGCCAGCTTTTTCACTCTCCTCTTTCACTTTCATCAAGAGGTTCTTTAGTTCCTCTTTGCTTTTGGCCATAAGAGTGGTGTCATCTGCATATCTAAGGTTATTGATATTTCTCCTGGCAATCTTGATTCCAACTCTTGCTTTGTCCAGCCTGGCATTTCATATGATGTACTCTACATATAAGATAAATAAGGAGGGTGACAATAAATTATATTAATAAGTATATAATTATATTAAATCTTGTCATATAGATTTAAATGTCATCTTATATTCTACTTTCATCAGTCTAAACTCCTCTGCTTTCCAGATCCTACCCATGTTATTTCTCTTTGATACTGAAACATACCTTTTTATGCTGTATGCATAAGCAAATGTATTTAGGGGCTGCCATTAACTTGCTGAAATTTACTGTCCATTGACATCTTACTGTGTACATATCTCTGTTGCCAATGTCAGAAGTAGAAAGAAGTCTTTTAAATTCTTATGTTTGGCTAAAAAGGAAGATTTAATAACAATTTTCCTAACAGAAATAATTTTTCCTTTTTGCACTTCTGCAAAAATTGAAGAGGTGGCTTGGGAACATAAAATAAATACAAATGTCACCAGTTTCTCCTGTCTGGGAGGCTTTTCTTGGAGGAGTCTACTGTGAAAACTGATCAAATCAAGGAAATAAAAACAGAATTGATATTGATTTAGGTAAAGTTTCATGACATTTAACTTGTGTGTTTTTCCTTAAAAGCTCTGATTCTACCAAATGGATACTTTTATTGAGATAAATCTAAGAATTTTTTGCAAAGTTGATAATTAACTTTAACATCATATTTTTAATTACTTTCAGTTCAGTTCAGTTGCTCAGTCATGTCTGATTCTTTGCGACCCCATGAATTGCAACATGCCAGGCCTCCCTGTCCATCACCAACTCCCGAAGTTCACCCAAACTCATGTGCATTGAGTCGGTGATGCCATCCAGCCATCTCATCCTCTGTTGTCCCCTTCTCCTCCTGCCCTCAATCCCTTCCAGCATCAGGGTCTTTTCCAATGAGTTAACTCTTCGCACGAGGTGGCCAAAGTACTGGAGTTTCAGCTTCAGCATCAGTCCTTCCAATGAACACCCAGGACTGTCTCCTTCAGAATGGACTAGTTGGGTCTCCTTGCAGTCCAAGGGACTCTCAAGAGTCTTCTCCAACACCATAGTTCAAAAGCATCAATTCTTTGGCATTCAGCTTTCTTCACAGTCCAACTCTCACATCCATACACGACCCACGGGAAAACCATAGCCTTGACTAGACAGACCTTTGTTGGCAAATTAATGTCTCTGCTTTTGAATATGCTATCTAGGTTGGTCATAACTTTCCTTCCAAGGAGTAAGTGTCTTTTAATTTCATGGCTGCAATCACCATCTGCAGTGATTTTGGAGCCCCCAAAATAAAATCTGACACTGTTTCTCCATCTATTTCCCATGAAGTGATGGGACCAGATGCCATGATCTTCGTCTTCTGAATGTTGAGCTTTAAGCCAACTTTTTCACTCTCCTCTTTCACTTTCATCAAAAGGCTTTTAGTTCCTCTTCACTTTCTGCCATAAGAGTGGTATCATCTGCATATCTGAGGTTATTGATATTTCTCCCGGCAGTCTTGATTCCAGCTTGTGCTTTCTCTAGCCCAGTGTTTCTCATGATGTACTCTGCATATAAGTAAGCAGAGTGACAATATACAACCTTGATTAGGTCTTTTAAAAATAGATTAAGGACAAAAACACAGAACTTCATTAGCCTTTTGGTTTCAGGGGTATTCAAAACTATGAGAATTTGAAAAACACCCATGTAGAAGTACAAGAAAAGAAAATGTTTAGAAAACAGGAAATAATCTACCAACAATAAATGCTGGAGAGAGTATGTAAAAGGGAACCCTCCTGCATTTTTGGGAATGTAGATTGATACAGTCACTATGGAGAACAGTATTAGGATTCCTTAAAAAATAAAAATAGATTAATTAATTAAAAATATAAAGAAATAAACAAAAATAGAAGTACCATATAACCCATGGAAATACCCTGAGAAAATGCTAATTGAAAAGACACACCACATCATAATGTTCATTGCAGCACTGTTTACCATAGCCAGTATGTGAAAAAAATCTAAATGTCCATTGACAGATGAATGGATAAAGAAGATGTGGTACTTTTATATACAATGGAATATTACTCAGCTATAAAAAGAACAAAACTGGGTCATTTGTAGAAACATGGATGGATCTATAGTCTGTCATACGGTATGAAGTAACTCAGAAAAACAAGTGTCATCTATTAATGCATGTATGTGGAATCTAGAAAAATGATACAGAAGAACCTGTCTGCAGGGCAAGAGGAGAGATGCAATCATAGAGAATAAACCTGTGGACAAGGGGGGAAGGTAGAGGGTGATGAATTGGGAGATTTGGGATTGATGTATGTGCTGGCCGTGTGTAAAACAGAGCTAGTGGGAACCTGCTGTATTGTGCAGGAGTTCAGCTTGGTGCTCTGTGGTGACCTAGATGGATGGGATGGGGGTGGTGGAGGGAGGTTCAAGAGGGAGGGAGTATATGAATACATGTAGCTGATTCACTTCACTGTACAGCAGAAACTAACACAACATTGCAAAGCAACTGCACCCCCAATAAAAATTAAATGAAGGCAGTAATTTCAATCAACAGATATGGGGTTGGTGGTATTGATGAATAAGTAAAAAGGATGGGCTAGTAAATAGTGGAATGCTTACAATTAAAAAAACTAATAAAATTATCTTTCGGTGATTGAGTTCTATATTTCCAAATTTTAAACACACACACACACACACACACAAAGAATGAGGTTTTAGTGAATGATGATCCAAATGGCTTGTCAAGTTCTGTCCTGCACAGTTAAAAAAAACACACTCCTCTTACTAGCTTGGCACAAGATGTTGGCTCAAGACCAGCATGACTTAATAGCTGTAATTTGCATTTGAATGCAATTAACTGGGCCAGTACTTTGGGGTAATCAAGTTGCATGCAATACACATATGCTGAAAACTCAACAAAAGTCCAAACCCTGGAGAGACTGGAGAGAAGAGTCTTTATTCTTTGAATTTCTCTTAGATTTGGAATTCAAGTCTAAGACTTTAAATGTAATTTTAGATTTCAAATTCTGATTTTTAAGTGTAAACAATGAAATATAGCCTCTATCTAATTGTTTATTCTTAATAAAGAGAAATTTACCTACTTGCCATTTTTTCTTTTAGAAGAAAAATTTCACTGTTTCTGAAAAAGTGATTTATGCAATTTTTAAATTTTCAAGCAAGATACAAAGAAAGAAAAAAATCACTCAAACCTTTGTTTTCCATGCAGAAATAATTCTCACCAATATTTAAAATAAACATAAATGAAAAAAGTGTACACAGGTAAAAGTTTGATCTTTTAGTAATGTTATGAGTCATTAAAAAAATTTACAAGATGTTAAGCTGATTTTATCATGAGAGAAACTACTATGATAAATATTTAAGCTCTCCTTGTGTCACTTTTCAATAATATATTCTTCATATGCAAACACTTGTAGTTTATGCTGAGATTTTCTAAGCCTCCAAAATAAAATGTATAATGAAACCAAGAGTGAAGACCAAAGAGTCTAGAACAGAGAGTTAAGATGCTTGGATTTTCTTTAGCTCTGCTAGTAACTTACTGTGCAATATGTGTTTGTGTTGGGAACAGGGGAACTGGTGTGGTGATCAATTCTCTCAAGAACTGTTTCCTTATCTGTAAAATAAAAGAGGTGAACTAGAATTGTAAAGTGTCCTGTTTCCAAAACTAACGAAATCTTGCTTACATTTTCTCGGCTCCGGTGCTCTGGTTTCCTTCCTGATAGTTTGCATGCCTCTTCTAATAGACACTATGGTCAGGACACAGTCCTCTGAGGACCATTACGAATGGGCAGCAGGTGACCTACAGTGAAATCTTGTTCTGTACTGAAAGCATACCATGTCCTTCTGGTAATCACTGATTTATACAAGGAAGCATTGGCTGCACTCTAGAATTTTCCACAAACTCCACCCATTAGGAATTTATGATTTAGTTGAGGAGTTAAAAAGTAATGATTACAACAACAACAAAGATATATATGAAGTACAAAGGAGATATGGAAGAAGAAAAATAATATACATCTGGTCCAGAGGAGGAGTGAAATCAGGAAAAGTCTGAAGGAAGTGATTTTTGAGTTGGGCCTGACACATGGACAAGATTTTAATAGAGGTTTTTGGGGAGGCTTCTGTTTACTCATATGCAAAATGGAAGTGATAATTGTACCCACCTACTAGAATCATTGAATCAAGTGAAATAACGCATGTCAGTCACTTAACACATTGCACTAGCATGGTGGAAAAGCCCTATACATGCTTAGCATTGTTATTAACAGGGACAATGCATAAAAAAATCTAATCATTGAAGAAAAAGTGATATTTCTGATTATGGTATTAAAGATTAGTCTTCTAAAGGTTTTTCCAAAAATATTTCTGAGGAGATATTTGTCTGGGCATGCTCTTCCAAAGCCTGCTGTTTGCACATAGAGTTGTAATCAGTAGTATTTCTTTTAATCTTTCTGCTAGAAGCAAATAACTTTTAATGACTGATTAGAATGTGGAACCCCCCAAAAAAAAAAAAAACCAACCAGAGTAGATAGTCTAGAAGGAAAAACTGGTGATGGTTGTTCTCATGCATGTTGTGGCTTTTTTTGGATGCTTGTTTAGGGTGTGCTGGGCTTCCTTGACAGCTCAGCTGGTAAAGAACCTGCCTGCAGTATAGGAGACCTGGGTTCAATCCCTGGGTCAGGAAGATCCTCTGGAGAGGTGAATGGCTACCCACTCCAGTACTCTTGCCTGGAGAATTCCATGGACAGAGGAGCCTGATGAGTTACAGGATACTGGAATGGGTTGCTATGCCCTCCTCCAGGGGATCTTCCTGACCCATAGTCTCCTGCGTCTCCTGCATTGGCAAACAAATTATTTACCACTGTGCCATCTGGGAAGCTCGAAGGTATCTTTCGTCCAAATACACCTCAGGCAGGTGCAGCTAAAGCATCAGTACCTGCTCTGTAAAACAATTTATATTTATAAATATATTTATATTGTATATTAAATATGTATGTAGCCTTTTTATAGCTAACTTTATTGTGCACTTATTGTGTTAGTGCTATGATTAACATGTGATAAGCAAAGCTTTCAATCTACAAGACAACTTCATAAGGCCAAAAATACATACAAGAAGCATGTTGCCCAAAGTCACATAGTCACTCAGCTAACATTTAATGACCTATACTATATGTCAGACACTGTTGTAGGAGCTACAGATACAGTAGTGAATAAAACAGAAAAGATCTCTGCCATCTTAGAGGAACTGTATAATTTACAATTCCACAAATGAGTTAAGTGCTTTTCTCTTCATATTTAAAAGTTGGCATTAAAAAATATAAAGATGAATAGTAAATTTTGCCAATAATTAAAATTTTTAATTTTTCTTTATGAAAATAACATTAAATACTAAGTTAAAAAAAGAAAAACTATGACAAGTTGAGTGGGAAAGCTCAGAAGAAAGGAAAAAGCTTTTAGTTTTTACTAACATTAATAACATTATTACATTGCTTTTATAATAAGATACTCTGCATTTTCACTTTGCACTGGATCATGCAAATCATGTGAGCTGGCCTTCTGGGAGTGCTACTTTAGACTAAATTATCAGGAGAGGTCCCTCTGAACAGATTGCATTTAACTGACATCTAAAAGACCAGAAGAAGCCAATCATGGGAAGATTCAGGGAAAAAACATTCCAGGTAGAGGGATCAGTTAGAGCAAATGTCCTAAGGCAAATAAATTGTTTTCAAGAAACAGAAAAAAAGCTAATTTCACCAAAAAGTAATTTTTAAAATTTGGAGTAGCGTAAGATAAGGTTAGAGTTTGGAGAGGCCAGAGTGTGAAGAGCTTTGAATCTAGAAGAATTCATTCTATTTGTGTTAGTTAGCTACTGGTATGTTTCAGGCAGAGGAATAACATAGATGACTTATGTTTTAAGAGACCATTTTTTCTTTTTCTTTTTTTTTTTTTGCAGTGCAGATACAATAGTGGACTCAGGGAGATGATCCTGAGTGGTCTACACCTGAAGAACTCTTCACCCTTCCAGATGGAATTTGTCATAATTTCTATTATTGCACTTCAGTTCAGTTCAGTTGCTCAGTTGTGTCCAACTCTTTGCTACCCCATGAATCGCAGCACACCAGGCCTCCCTGTCCATCACTAACTCCCAGAGTTCACTCAGACTCACATCCATCGAGTCAGTGATGCCATCCAGCCATCTCATCCTCTGTTGTCCCGTTCTCCTCCTGCCCCCAATCCCTCCCAGCATCAGTCTTTTCCAGTGAGTCAACACTTGGCATGAGGTGGCCAAAGTACTGGAGTTTCAGCTTCAGCATCATTCCCTCCAAAGAAATCCCAGGGCTGATCTCCTTTAGAATGGACTGGTTGGATCTCCTTGCAGTCCAAGTGGCTCTCAAGAGTCTTCTCCAACACCACAGTTCAAAAACATCAATTCTTCAGCACTCAGCCTTCTCCATAGTCCAACTCTCACATCCACACATGACCACTGGAAAAACCATAGCCTTGACTAGACCGACCTTTGTTGGCAAAGTAATGTCTCTGCTTTTCAATATGCTATCTAGGTTGGTCATAACTTTTCTTCCAAGGAGTAAGCGTCTTTTAATTTCATGGCTGCAGTCACCATCTGCAGTGATTTTGGAGCTCCAAAAGATAAAGTTTGACACTGTTTCCACTGTTTTTATGTTACCTCTTCCTGAATCCATAAGCAACATGTATCCAAAGACACAGCTATTACTGGTGTTAATATTTTCACTTCAAGTTCCAAACTGATGTGGGCTTCCCTGATAGCTCAGTTAGTAAAGAGTCTGCCTGCAATGAAGGAGACCCTGGTTGGATTCCTGGGTTGGGAAGATCTGCTGGAGAAGGGATAGGCTACCCAGTTCAGTATTCTTGGGCTTCCCTTGGGCTCAGCTGGTAAAGAATCTGCCTGTGAAGTGGGAGACCTGGATTTGATCCCTGGGTTGAGGAGATCCCCTGGAGAAGCGAAAGGCTACCCACTCCAGTATTTGGCCTGGAGAATTCCATGGACTATAGGGACTTTCACTTTCACTTTTCCAAACCGATGGTCTGGGATTGAAGTTGGCCCCAGACCTATTTTGATTGATTTGTGTAGAATGCAAATATAGTGCTGAATTAGTTATTAATGTTTAAAACTAAGGAATTTTCACATAAAGGTCTTACTTTTCTCTATCTCTTGAGAAGTTACAAACATATAAGCAAACAAAAAGCCTGGCAACATTGGGTCTGCATTCCAGTTGACCAGAGCCAAGGAGGGTCGTTGCCTTTGTAAGAAGCCTATGTTCTCTATTTTAGCACAGTTCTCACTCTGCTTCCTTCACTCACTTAAATTACCTGTCTGGCTCCTGGTGACACTTGTGTATGTGATATGAATGTACTACTGCTATTTTAAATGTGAATTTTTTTTAATAAAGAGGTTTTAAATTATACTTTTTTTTTTTCAGTTTTCTTGCTATATTTGTTTGGCTTTACTTGCCTACCTTGTAGCTTTTAGAAGCAAGGTGGCCAGACCAGATCCACCCAAATGTGGGACTGCCAGGGAAGGAGGAAACTGTGCTCTGATTTGTTGACAGAAAAACACTGAAGGAAAGGAGGCTCTTCAGAGGGCAGCCATTGGAGAGCTTTGCCACCAATTTGATCTGCACAAGATACTACCTCTGCCCTCTTTACTTCCTACTTATTAGTCTGTTAGGACTCAGAAGAGTATTGAGGTTAAGGGATGGAATAAATTTAAAACTTCTGTTATTACATATCACATAGGCCTTCACTTAAGATCACTGAACACTTATTGTATGTCCCAATGTGTGCCACTGCCCCTGACCCATGCTGCTGTATCTCTGATATGGATGATTACATGTGCCATTGTTGGTACTTGGGTCAGTGTCTTTATTTGGATGGAGCCATTTAATGTATTATACTTTCATATGAAGCCACATACACACACACACACATCTATGGGGGCAACCCACAAAAGATACTCTGTGGCAAAGTTAATAAAGAACTATCTGAGCAAAGTTTCCACAGAGCTATCTGAAGGCATGGCGAAGAACAATAGCCGCAAGCAAAAATCACAATGGGTCAATGTTGATAGAATCACGGGATTTGGAGGTGCTTTTTGAAGGCCAGAAGGGAAAGTCAGTTGAGAAGGATGTACTACACAGCAGGTCTTGGTGCATATACAGTTCTGGGGAGTCTTGGCAGTACCAGGGTGCGGTTCATTTACCACTGTACAAATGATTTAACAGAAGGGCATTCAAGGGTCTCAAGAGTCAATCATTACCACATCCCACAGACGATGGACTGCAGAACAACCCAGCTGCCCAGAGGCAGTGGCCAAACCGGAGAGCTGGGTTTAGTATGAATGCCTGACTCCTGGGAAGGAGGGCGTTCAGAGCGGGCTGGGGATCAGGGTCAGAGTCCAAGCTGGAGAGAGGACAATAAGCTGAGGGTGGAAACAAAGGCGAACCAGAGCGGCAGCGGGCAGATTGCAAGCTCTGCACTGGGGAATCAAGCTTTGCTTTTAGAAGGCGCAGGCTGCAGCAGGGCGGGCGCTAGCCGCGGCGTTCTCACAGCCTGGCAGGGGTCCGGGCTCGTCACCCCGGGGCGTGGGCAACCAGCGGCCAGCATCCCTCCCCCGTGCGCCTCCCGGCAAGCAGCGCCTGGCAGTGCCCACCGAGGGCAGGGCGGGGCGCAGGCCGGGCAGCGCTATAGGTGGGGCCGGCAGCTCGGCCGCCGCTGACGCAGTGCGGGCCAGCAGCGAGAGAGTCCAGGCAGGCGTGGAGGGTTCAGCCCGGCCGCCCGCAGGCCGCGTTCCCATCGGAGGGGGCAGGGCGCACTCGCCCGGCCAACGGCAGGCCGCCGGCGGCCTGCTGGCTCCGCCGCCGCCGCCGAGCTCGCCATTCAGCGCGCCTCGTCTCCGCCCCAGTCCTGGGGGCTGAGCTGGGGGAGAAGGGGCGGGCGCCCGCGAGCAGTGAATCACCACCACCTCCTCCTCCTCCTCCTGCCTCAGAGCCGCCGCCACCTTTCCATTCAGTCGCCCAACATGGCTGGAGTGCGGCGGAGGTGAGCCGACCGCCCCCTGCAGCTCCAGCCTCCTGAGCGCGACCGCCGCGGCTCCCGCGGCGCCTCAGTTCTGCGGTGCGGAGGCCCTGGGAGCCGGCTGTCGCTCGCCGCCGGCATGTGGGGCGCCCCGGACGAGAGCTCGGTGCGGGTGGCTGTCAGGTAAGGACGGACGCGGCGAAAGGCAGGCTGCGGGCTCCCTGAGAGGATCTGCCCTGCGCTCTGGAAACCGAGCCCGCGGGTCCCCGCCGGCCTGGCGCGCGAGGCCGGGTGCTGGCCGGAAAACCTGGCGCCCTCGGCTCCCTGGCGTTCGCAGGTGACGGGCGGCGCCGGGTCCCGGGGGGCGTCCTGACTCCTCAGCGGGAGAAGCCGGCGCCTTCTGCCTCCCCGGGTCGCGCACCCGAGGAACAGTTGCCTCAGGATTGGCCGCCTTGGGCGATCGTCTGTCGGGCTTTGCCCTAAGGAGCTGCCTCTCTCCAGGGTTGTGGTGCGCTTCTTGTATTTGTAACGTGACTGTCTGTAAGGGTACCTGCAACTCCGGCCTTCGCAGGCAGGAGACAAAGCCGCAGCACAGCGCTGCCAACCGCGGGGGGTCTAGATCCCTGTGCAAATAAATGGACGTATTGTTAAGCACTGGCGGGGACTAGATAGCAGCAGCTTGTGGGTGTTGAAGACATTTCTGGCGTTGCAAGAGATATTATATTTAAGGGAAGCTTCATTGGTGATCAGTCTGTAGAAGCAAGAAGACTCGTCAGTAAGTGGAAGGGTTAAATGAGGGAGTGGTGAAAAAGAAACATCCTGAGGTTCAGCAGGGTGGTTACAAAATAAAATTACACATTCCCGAGTGTGAGTTTTTAGATACATCAAAATTGTTATTTGGTCAAGGACACATACATGAGAATCGAACGTAATTTGAATTGTTTTGATACGTATCGAGAAGCGGAGCTCTGACAGTTGCTCATGGAAAATTGCAACATCATCACTGAAATATTAATGAAGGCTTCATGGTAGAATAAGTGCGTTTCTTTCATAGCTCTGATACTTTACTGTGAGTTCATTTCTCTTTATGTACACATTATAGGATTATAAAAATAATGTTTTCTCTGAGAAATTATTTTTTTTAAATTCTCCACCCTTGTAGTCTTTCTGAAAAGCTGTTCTTATCCCATCATGTCAGCATTTCAATATAGTGACAAACTAGTGCCAATTAATTTTCTGTGTTAAACAATATAATGAAAATTCAGTGACAAATTTTGTTAGTTATAGAAATGGTAGTTTTATATATACTTTGTATTTTAACCAATCTAAAGAATAAAATTAATTTCAAAGATACTTGTCATTCCCTTTACAGACCAGGAGATAACCACCCATGGAGGTGACATTTTTATGACTGTTTAGAATCACCTGTTATAAAACTTTTGAAGTTTTAATTTGGCCTCTCTGGTTAGTTTAGGGCTATTTATTCAGTTGTTGGATTAGTTGTTTCTCCTGTTTACTGTTGCTATCTCTCTTTTAGCCTTTTAACACTTACTAGTGATTCTACCACCACAGAGGAAGGGAAAGGAAAAAGCAGAAACTCAGTAAGAAACAGTTTTGATAATTAGCAGATCTGGTCAAAGAAGGTGAAGAAGGAGCATAAAATAGTAATGAAAATTTAAAATGTTGGCTATCAGAGAAAAAAAGCTGTTGTTACAGAGTTAATATTTTTATCTGTGAATTCTGTAGAATGTCATAGGGTAGTTTATTGACCATGCAGTTAAAACTGATGCTGCTTGCAATGGAGATAAACAGAGTAATGAATCACCGCAAAGTGATATTGACAGGTAAATAACTTATATTTGCTTTTGATATGCATATTAACTTTTAAAAAGGAAATATGTGTGGGTCTGTTTGTTGGAGAAAGGCTTTATAAAAACACGTTGTGAAGTAAGCCATATTTTGAGGGTCTACTTTATTTTTATTAAATACATTGAATAGATTCACTGGTTAAATTTATTTTGCATAGGATAAGAATAGCTTAGATAGCACTTCTGTATTTATAAAGTATATGGGCATTTATTTCCATTTACAACAGATATTTATTGAAATTAAGTTCTATCTTTTGTCCTAACCTCTGAGCTAAAAGAGAAATAATTATTGGACACACAGTATATGCCAGGATCAGTGCTGTGTGTTACGATGTTTTATATGCTGTGAAATTACATTTATTTCTCATAACAATCTCTGACTTAGATCTGTTATTCCTATGGCCATTTTACAGGTGAGACACAGAAGGATTAGGTGATCTTCCCCAAGTTAAACTGGTAGCAAGTGGCAGAAATAACGTTCTAACTTTAGACAGCTTGATTCTAGAGCTCAAATTCTTAACTATTAAATCTGTACAGGTGAGAGGCAAGAACATCCTTTGTAAACCTTTACTTAGCTTAAGGTCGCTTGCCTCTTCCTGGTTCTGAACTAGTTTAATTAAAAATGAATGACTTTGACAGGATTTTTATGTCTTATATTTCTAGAAAAGATAGAGCTCAGAAAGGGGAAACCTGAACTTACCTAAACTGTTTTCCTGATTTTTAAATCTCTGTAGTGACCTCCAGTCTTACTTTCCAGTTTTTGATAGACTTTATTAGCAGGGTAAATAAATCAACACATAGACACAAATGATCAGAACAGTTGATTAACTTTTACTCTTCAATGAATGTAATGACAAGTAATAGAAAGTTGGCTGTACTTGTGTAAATGCACAGTGTCCTAGAGGTCTTCGTGTTTTATCAGATATGGAGATTTACCAATGTGTTGAAGTTGATGACTGGATTCTAGGTTTCTCAAAATAAGTGCATGGGTCATATTATATGACCTTTGGAATAAGAAGTTAAATAGAAAATTTCTTATTTCAGGAGAATATTTTAAATTCAATTTCTGAAAAATGCCTTTGGGTAGAGTATATCTGAGGTGTTGGTGGTGCTGGTGATTAAGAGCCTGCTTGCCAGTGCAGGAGACATAAAAATACAGGTTCAATCCC
The DNA here is from genome assembly GCA_917880005.1 of Nanger dama. NCBI lineage: Eukaryota > Metazoa > Chordata > Mammalia > Artiodactyla > Bovidae > Nanger > Nanger dama. Next base: position 41,972,354 of record CAKJTW010000002.1, read on the forward strand.
TGGGTCAGAAAGATCCTCTGGAGAAGGAAATGGCAATTCACTCTAGTATTCTTGCCTGGGAAATCCCATGGACAGAGGGGCCTGGCGGGCTGTATAGTCCATGCAGTCGCACAGAGTCAGATACACTGAAGCAGTTTAACATGCATGGAGGTGTTCTGTAGGGTATCTTTCTCTCACTGTGTAGATGTGGATTTAGGACCCCCTCCACCACTATGCCTCCCCATGTGGCTATTGAGCCCTCAAATGATGATTAATGCTGTAACCAGACCAAACTTGGTTTCACTCTGCCATCACACAGCAAAGCCATTCTGTTGACACCAGGTTGTGGTGAGGTAAAGGATAGCTTATTGAAGGGTACCCACTGTGGGGCCAAGCAAGGAGAATGGGCAGTTCATGCTCAAAGATCCAAACTCCTGATGGCTTTCAGGGAAGGATGTTCAAGGGCAAAGTGATGATGAGGGACAGGGTCACAGGGTGCTGGATCAGCTTTTGGGTATCTATCTGATTGGTTCGTGGTGAGGTAACAGGGTGGCATTTCAGGAGTTAACATCATCAACCTTCTGGTTCAAACTGGTGTCGGGTCTACCTGCTTATGGTCAGCATGAGGTTAACTTCTTCCACTTGGTGGGGGTTTTAGTATCTATAAAACCACTCAGGGATGTGGCTCAGAATATTATCTATAGCCCTTGTGGAGGAACTAATGGCCTTTGACTTAGTTTTTAACACAAATAGAACTGTTAGCACTTTGTCTTGCTTGACTGTTTTCCTTTCTATCTGCATTACTCTGATTAAATATGCTCTTAAGAACTTGGGGACGGCTAAAACTTTTCTGCAAACAAGAGCTTGGTGACATAGGGTGGGGTGTGTCTGTCCCAGGAAGGCCCTGAAGGGTTGCTTGGTTTCAACACTAGAATATAAATTTTAAATTTTATTTAATGTTAATTAAATTTAAAAACTGTCCATTTAGTTTTTGGAAAGCTTGTAGGTATACCTGAAACAATGAAGTTATATGGACCTATTTTTTCACTGTAAAGTTTATCAGATCTAAATACTTATAAAGTATTTCTGATGAAAATTTAATGTATTTTCTGTGTTATATATATTTGATTTTAAAAACAGTATAAGAAAATGAATGTAAATATATCAATGATCTATATATTGATTACATATTAAAATGATGGTATTTTGATATGTTGAGTTAAATAAAATATTAAAATTATAATAATGTCATCAACTTTTCCTTTTTTAAAATGTGCCTACCAGAAATTTTAAAATTAAATATAATGTTGTTGCCACGGTATTTCTATTGAATAGTGCTGCTCTACAGGTTTTTAAAAATGTGAGAAAGAGTATAAATTGTTCACAAATATTACTTAGCCATAAAATGGAATGAAATTGTGTCAGTTGCAGAGACATAAATGGATTAGAGGCTGACTTACTTCATACAGAGTGAAATAAGTCAGAAAAGAGGAAAACAGATATCACATATTAATGCATATATGTGAAACCCAGCAAAATGGTACAGATACTCTTATTTGTAAAGCAGAAATAGAGACATCGATGTAGAGAACAGGTATATGGATACCAAGGGGGAATTAGGGGTGGGATGCATTGGGAAATTGCAACTGACACATACACACTGCTATGTATAAAATAGATAACGAATGAGAACCTACTTTATAGCATGGGGAACTGTACTCAGTGCTCTGTGGTGACCTAATTAGGGAAGGAAATCCCCGAAAGAGGGGATTTATATGTATGGCTGATTCACTGTGCCATAGAGCAGAAACTGATACAGCAGTGTAAAGCAACTAGGCTCCAATAAAAAAGGTAAAAACCAAAAAACTGTTCATAGCCACCATGTCATAGATCTGGTATTTTCTGTAGATTAAGAAAATACCAAAATACTGGGGTGTCTATTTTAGAGTGGTTGTATATATAAACACACATACGTATGTATCTATGTACATACGTATATCCATGTAAGATTTGATTTAACAGTAACATTTTTTCCCCTCTGGGTTGCATAGGTATAGAAAATTATGGGTAATAGGTTGATGGTAACTGACTTCCTAGAAAATATAGTAGGCTGATAGATGCCATCTACAAAAATGAGCAATGAGGTTTAGTGTATATTCTATTCTTATTACCTAATGGTATACTGAATTGAACCACTCAGTTCACATTTTAAACTCAAACATTTTGAATTCTAAACCTGGAACTTTATGAAATGATGTGAAGGAAAGTACAGTGTTTGCTGCAAGGCTCCTACTGTGGGGCCAAGCAAGAAGACTGGACAGTTCATACTTTCCAGGTCTGATGCTGATATAATATTTGAAACTTTTCCCCACGAATTTTAGCTTTCAAAATATGAGAGGAACTGAAGGAAAATGGAGATACAGAAAGGACCATTGTGTTTTTATGTCATTGTCTATGTGGTTGTGAGCTAAGATTTTTTGCTTAGCTTTGGCAGGGAACAGGACGAATCCTTGACAGCAAGTTCGGATTAGTGTGTAATGTTGTTTAATTTGCTGTGTTTATTACCTTACTACAGCATTTTTAAGAAGTGACATTGCTCAGCTAGTTTAAGTGCTGATTGGATTGTAAATGCTGTTTTGAGTCCTTCACTGGCACGGATTTGCAATGTGACCTCCTCGAACTTTTCTTTTTCCTCATGCTGAGGTATTAAGGGTTGTAAGAACTTTCCATATGCAGTATATTAAATGTATGTTTTTGTTGTTAGCCAAACTGTTGGCACTAGTGCTGCCTCTTTATTCATAGAAAGGAACTGTTTTAACATTTTAAACTTGACTTTCCCACAATATATTTATTGTAGGTACTGCTCTTACTTAAGAGGAAACTTTTCAGCTTTTGTGGTCTCTTTGTCCAATTCTGGCTGTAATACAAATATGCAATATTTTATTTAATATACATTAACACCATATGAGGTGGGCTGGACAGATATTATCCCTATCTTACAGATGGAAAAATGAGTCTCAAAGATACTAGGTGACCTGTTCAAGGTTTCTCAGCCACTAAATACCAGAAATGGAACTCAAACTCAGGCTTCTGGTACCTGTTTCTTTATTCTTAAACATATTTCCAAATGTTTTCAAGATATTTCACATATTAATGTCAATGTAATAAGGATCTTTCCAGCTAAAACACAAAATATACATGTGATGTAACTTATTTGAAACAATTTAATGTCTAAAGAATGTGGAGGCAGATAAGCAAGGCTTTTAGAATTATTTTGTGGAAACATGGTTATCTGCTCTTTGATCATTTGTTTATTCCTTCCTTCATGCATCAAGTATTTATTATGTGCCTACTATGTGCAGAACACATCCCTACTACTGAGGATATAGAACATAACACGAGAGATGTGGTTCCCACTTTCATGGAGCTTAGACCTAGCAATGTGAGGCTTTTTAATGCACAAACTGTTGAATCTAACATAAAACATATCAGTAACACAAACTAGAAATTAAAGAAAGTTGTTGCAGTTTAGTTTTTATCTGTCACTTATTTTCTTCAATAGCATTTTTTTAGTTCATACTTTTCTGAAGGACAGTGACTTAAAAAACAGAAATTGTGCCCTACTTACAAGCACATGTCATACAAAGTTTGGACTCCAAAGCCTGTGCATTAGAAAGATATTTCCATTTTTGTATGTTTGGCATGTGTACCCTACTTGTCTGTCTTTGTATTTGGATCATAAAGTAAAGGAAATGAAACAGAGGAGACTAAATAGCTTGTGGATGATATGAGCTTAAAGTCAGTGAAATTATTTATTTAAGTATGAGTTGATACTTTTTCTTCAGATAAGGTTTATTAAGTGTATAGTGTGGGAGGCCTGACTGTTATTTGGAGCTCCACAGAAGTTCAGATTTCATGTCTAATTATTACTACCCTTTGAGCTCTTACCCTCTTACCTGCTAATTAGTTAATATTTTGATGCATAATTATGGGTTTGTAAATGATGCACTAGAAATTCCAGTTTAGTGAAGCCATGAAAGCTTTGTAGTTAATTTCATAATGTGACCAGTCTTCCAGTTCTCATCCATTTCTCTTCAAAGAAATGAACTTGAAATATACATTATTATGGATAGTTTCCCCCAAGACATGTTATAGCTCACCTATGAGACCTTAACTTATAAATTGTTATTTTCTGTCAACATTAGATATGAAACTATCTTAAGTTTCAGATTTTCAGATTGAGGAAGGAAGACACATCAGTGAAAATGCATGCTAGATGGTATCATTTGTATTCGGTGTGTCATTAAAATGATTTTATTAAAAATAAAATGGATGTTTGTTATTTTTAATGCTTCTCTCTGGAGAGTGGATTTGTGAATTCTGTCTTTGAACTTGGTTTCCCAGTGGATTAACTATTTAATCTTCTCAGGGTGTTAAAATAGTTTTCTCGTGGCTCAGGCTTTATTTGAAGCAAATGACACAGCCAGTGGGACCATTCTGATGAAATTCTACAATTATTATGAGATAGTTCTTAGTGTTTAAGAATTATATTTGAGATTCTTTTGTTTTGAAATTATTAGACATTTATATATTGAGCATAACTTTTCAGTTCAGTTCAGTCATACCGGACTCTATGCGACCCCATGATTTCCAGCACGCCAGGCCTCCCTGTCCATCACCAGCTCCCAGAGTTCACTCAAACTCATGTCCATCGAGTCGGTGATGCCATCCAGCCATCTCATCCTCTGTCGTCCCCTTCTCCTGCTCCCAGTCTCTCCCAGCATCAAGGTCTTTTCCAATGAGTCAGCTCTTCACATGAAGTGGCCAAAGTACTGGAATTTCAGCTTCAGATCAGTCCTTCCAATGAACACCCAGGACTGATCTCCTTTAGGATTTAGTACCTCTGTAATTATTGGATTTGAAAGGGACCATGAAGGAACTGGCTGGTTGAAGTCCCTTCAAGGTAATTGAGGTAACAGAGACCCAGAGCAATTAAGGGAGTTGCTCAAGGTCCCGCAGCTATCAGCTCAGGTCTTCTGTTGACTGTTGCTTTGGATTTTTAGGATTTCATGTTTCGTTGGCAAACATCCCAGAAATATAATAAATTTGTATTTTGTAAACTACAGTTTTAATCCCTCAAGTGCCCTTTTAAAAGTTTAATTTAACATTTAAACGAGTGCCCCCAATCTCAGTGCCCTTTATTTTGGCTTTATGATTGCCTCAACTCTAGAAACTAGACCAATGATTCAAAGAAGGACCTCTCTCTCTCTCTCAAGAGGGATCCCTGGAGTAGAAATCCAGGTTATATTTTAAGGTTCCTATTATATTAAATTGTGAAAAAATGCCAACACTAGGTTATAAAAATTGTTAAAACAGACTGATTTCAGCATATGCATGTACCACATTAATGCTTTAACAACCACAGAAATACAATACCCTGGTAGCTTAATTTGGAAATAGTATTAATCATGTAAATAGAATTTTTTTGAATGCTAGGCCTGGGACATGTGGCCTTCTCCCTTTGCCGTCACCTTGGTTCTTAAATTTTTCCCCTACCTCAATAGATTTGATGATTAGAGTATGTTCCATTAATAGTGACAACCTCACTGTCGGGAGGATGATTGGAGAGTGGGGAAAGATGGAGATAGAGTAGGGTCAGTGTGGTATATTTACTGGGATCTGAAATTGGAGCTGGAGGTAGACATCTGAGTGGTTTAAAAATAAAACACTTTGAGAATTACTTCACTAGAAAGGTGGTTCTTAAACTTTAAAATAACATCAGTCCCTTCTATCCATACTTTAGAAGGATGTAAGGATACAACACATTTTTGCCATACATTTTGCATCCAAAAATACCCCAAATCCCATCTCTGCTTAAAGCCTTTCTAGACTTTATGCAGGTAAATTTCTGCCTTCTGGGGCCTTATTTATTTATTTATCTGATTCTCTCTCTTTCTCTCTCTAAAATTCCGGTGTGAGAGATATACACAATATGATGATTTTCACTGTTTGATTTGAAATGTCCTCCAGCCTGAGAGAATATTTGACATTTTTTTTAAAAAGATGCTAATATACTGACAGCACTATTAGAACATTTGAAGGACACTGGATTCACTGAATTGAAATAAGGTGGTATTTGCATGTCCAGATTTGAAATGGAGGCTATTCAGGATTTAATCCTAGGGTCAACTTACTTGGGCACTGTACACTTCCATCTACTTCTTCAATAAGAGCAAGAAAATCAAGAAGTTGTTCAAACTTGGGTGTAGCGAGGTGGGCATCATGAGCCCACCTAGGGGCTAAATCAAGGATACTTTAAAGTTTATTCCCTACTCTTTGGATCTCTTAGTGTGTAGTAAAATTTTAGTTTTTGAGATTGGACTTTATCTTATTCTCAGTTTGGGGGAGCTATGTCTGTCACTTAGGCATCACAATATCAGTTCTTCTGAGTAGAATGAATGAATTATATTTTTCACAGTAGATATTCACATTATTTGACATAGCTTCACAGAATAGAGACTTTTTCTTTCAGCAAACAGGAACAAGCAGCCTTGGAGAGGGTCAAGCTATAGTAACTGTTATGAAGTGGTATGTTGAGCATACGGTGTACTAGTAAGGCATGAGGCATCTCTGCTGTCAGTTATATTCTTTATGATCCTGTATACATTTTTAGATCAAAATTCATCCATTTATTACATAATTATTGAATGTCTGTTGTGCACTAAAATAATAAGTTATAGGCATTAAAGCTATTGGAAGCAATATGATGTAATAGAATGAACTTTGGATATTTAGAAAACTATTTCAGTGTTCAGTTCAGTTCAGTTCAGTTCAGTCGCTCAGTCACGTCTGACTCTTTGTGACCCCATGAATCCCAGCATGCCAGGCCTCCCTGTCCATCACCAGCTCCCAGAGTTCACTCAAACTCATGCCCATCGAGTCGGTGATGCCATCCAGCCATCTCATCCTCTGTCATCCCCTTCTCCTCCTGTCCCCCATCCCTCCCAGCATCAGGGTCTTTTCCAATGAGTCAGCTGTTTGCATGAGGTGGTCAAAGTATTGGAGTTTCAGCTTTAGCATCAGTCCTTCCAATGAACACCCAGGACTGATCTCCTTTAGGATGGAATGGTTGGACCTCCTTGCAGTCCAAGAGACTCAAGAGTCTTCTGCAACACTACAGTAGGCACTCAGCTTTCTTCACAGTCCAATTCTCACATCCAAACATGACCACTGGAAAAACCATAGCCTTGACTAGATGGACCTTTGTTGGCAAAGTAATATCTCTGCTTTTTAATATGGTATCTAGGTTGGTCATAACTTTCCTTCCAAGGAGTAAGCGTCTTTTAATTTCATGGCTGCAATCACCATCTGCAGTGATTTTGGAGCCCCCAAAATAAAGTCTGACCCTGTTTCTACTGTTTCTTCATCTATTTCCCATGAAGTGGTGGGCCCAGATGCCATGATCTTAGTTTTCTGAATGTTGAGCTTTAAGCCAACTTTTTCACTCTCCTCTTTCACTTTCATCAAGGGGCTTTTAGTTCCTCTTCACTTTCTGCCATAAGGGTGGTATCCTCTGCATATCTGAGGTTATTGATATTTCTCCCGGCAATCTTGATTCCAGCTTGTGCTTCTTCCAGTCCAGTGTTTCTCATGATGTACTCTGCATATAAACTAAATAAGCAGGGTGACAATATACAGCCTTGACATACTCCTTTTCCTATTTGGAACCAGTCTGTTGTTCCATGTCCAGTTCTAACTGTTGCTTCCTGACCTGCATATAGGTTTCTCAAGAGGAAGGTCAGGTGGTCTGGTATTTCCATCTCCTTCAGAATTTTCCACAGTTCATTGTGATCCGCACAGTCAAAGGTTTTGTCATACTCAATAAGGCAGAAATAGATGTTTTGGTCTTAACCAGGGATAAACTTGGCTTTGTGTATTGATATCCACTTCAGTGGACTTGGGAGAAGATCAGCAGAGACAACCATGTGAAAGCATTTGGAAAATAGTTTTTATACAAACACAGGCAATAATATTATTAGTGATGAGTTGGATGTATAACCAAAAATGAGTATATTGGTTAATTTCCAAACTCTACAATTAGATTGCTTCCCTGGTAGTCCAGAAGTTAAAGCATCTGCCTGCAATGTGGGAGACCTGGGTTCAATCCCTGGGTTGGGAAGATCCCCTGGAGAAGGAAATGGCAACCCACTCCAGTATTCTTGCCTGGAGAATCCCATGGATGGAGGAGCTTAGTGGGCTATGTTATGCCCAGAGTCCGAGTCCCCAAAACTGAGAGAATAAGACGTCCACGACAATGCAAAAGCATGAAGGGGTTTTATTTCTAGCTTGAGCTAGGGCTCCTGCCACATCCAACACAGTGGTGTGGAGCAAGAGCGCTGAGCCCAGAATTACAGCAGTACTTATAGGTTTAGAACAAAGACAGCTAATCTTTATTGGCTGCAGGGGTTTTCCTGTTATTTACTAATTGGCTAATCTTTATTGGCTGCAGGAGTTTCCTGTTATTTACTAATTGGCTAGTCTTTCATGCACGCGAGCTTCCTTGGGGGATGTCTTTTACGTCCTGATAGAATCAAACCAGGTTACGGGGAGTATGCTGATTGGACCAGTCCTGGCATCTGCGGGGGATGACCTCATTGGGCAATGACTCAGCTTTTCCCATGAGGCCTACCTTAGTCCCTGAAGCATATCATGGCGTTTGTTAGGTCCCAACATTCTCCCCTGTCCTTTGATCATGGAGAGGAATCCTCCTCTTCATTCTGAGACATTGCCTGATGATGTCTCAGCATCATCACTTGAACTGTACTGATGTGTTCTTTTACAAAGGTCCAAGGTCGAAGAATAAATCTGGCCACCAAGTACTGGGGGGATTCCAGTAGTCGAATTGAGCACCTCATGGGTTAGTCCATTATGAAGCGTCCAGGTGATCTTAGCAGGTTGATGTGGGTTAACACCAGCAGTTCCAGAGTGGAGAAGGAGGGCCACCAACAGGAGAGTCAGGTGGATTTGTCTGGGGCCAGCTGGCGGATGAGCTTCATTTTTAAGGGGTTGGTGGGATGTGGCATCGCCTTCCATTCTTTTTGGGCCTTTTCTTGTTCCTCTGGGGTGTGCCCGACGCATATGGTTGCAGTGCACCCAGGCTCCAATTCCGTCCACCTTTAGGGCAGTGGGGGTGGTAAAGAGAACAACATAGGGGCCCTTCCATCTTGGCTCTAAGGTTTTGACTGGTGTCTCTTAACCCAGACCCAGTCTCCCGGGCCCATATCATGGGACGGGATTGTTCCTTTACTCTGGCCCTCATGAATTTCTCATATCAGTGACCAGATATGTTTATGCACTTTACTTAAAGCCAGCATCTCTTGTTGGAACGTGCGTAGCGAGGGAGATGGCTTAGATTTTCCCTCAAACACTGGACAAGCAGGGGGCGGACTCCCATAAACAATCTCAAAGGGAGTTAGACCTAATTTGTAGGGGTGTTGCATGTCTGAAAAAGCGCAAAGGGAAAGAGGGTCACCCAGTCCCCGCGCCGGTCTCTATTGCCAGCTTTGTTAAAGTTTCTTTTAGGGGCCAATTCATTCTTTCTACTTGTCCTGAGCTCTGGGGACTGTACTCGCAATGTAGCTTCCATTTGGTCCCCAGGGCTGAGACCAGTCCTTTAACAATTTTGCTCACAAATGCAGGTCTATTATCAGAGCCAATAGATGCCGGCAGCCCAAACCTAGGTATTATCTCTTCTAGGAGCTTCTTAGCCACTATTATTGCTGTCTCCTTTTTAGCGGGGTAAGCTTCTACCCACCAGAAAATGTATCAACCAAAACTAACAGGTAACAATAGCCATACTTGCCTGGCCTTACCTCTGTAAAATCTATCTCCCAATGCTGTCCTGGCCTTCCCCCCCGGTATCTTACACCCGTATGCTGTCCTTTTCCTGGTCTCATCATCTGACAGGCCTTGCAGGTGCAGACTATGTCCTGTATGTTTTTTGTTTGTCGGGAGACCGCAGCTGTGCTGCTTGTAGAAGTGTCAAAGTCTTTTTCTCTCCCAAATGGGTGGTTTGATGTAAATGGGTACAGAGATGTTTGCCCAGGTTGGCAGGAAACAGCAGGTTGTCATGGCCTGCGTCAGCCATCTTTGCCCCTGTTTTATTTTGTACCCCAAGTAAACAACTTCCTGTTTAGCAATTTGGGTCTTCTTTGCACTCGCCCAGTACCCCAGTGTCCCCAAAGTCTGAAGGAGGTCGCCTGTGGCTTCTAGGCATACCTCCTTGGTGGTAGCTGCCAGCATGAGGTCATCCATATATTGCAATAGGACAACGTCAGGGTGGCTAGTCCGGTACTCACAGAGGTCCTCACCTAGAGCCTCGTTAAACAACGTCGGCGAGTTTTTAAATCCCAGTGGAAGGCGAGTCCAGGTAAGCTGTCCTACAGCTTGACTGTCTTCTTCAGTCCATTCGAATCCGAAGATCTCTTGGCTCTGGGGGCCCAGAGGCAAACTGAAAAAGGCATCTTTTAAGTCCAAGATTGTATACCAGATGTAGTCTGGTGGCAAGCCGCTCAGGAGGGTGTATGGGTTAGGGACAGTAGGATGAAGGTCACTCACCCATTTGTTGACTTCACAAAGATCTCGGATGGGTCTAAAGTCTGTTCCCCCAGGCTTTTTCACAGGCAGCAGGGGAGTATTCCATGGGGACTGGCACTTTTAAGAATCCCTACCTTCAGGAGGCACTGTATGTGTGGCGTGATTCCTTGCCGGGCCTCCTGACTCATGGGGGTACTGCTTTACCCTCACAGGGGTAGCATTTGCTTTTAATTCAACAATGATGGGAGGTCTCTGTTTTGCCAGTCCTACTCCTGCCATCTGGGCCCAGGCCAGAGGGTATTTTTGGATCCATTGTAGCATAGCCAGGTCCACAGCTGCAGGGGTTTTGGCGAATATAGTCTATATTCACCTCTCAGTGCCAGGAATAAAACATGAATTGGTTGTCCAAGCCTGTCTGTGACTGATATCCCTCCGGAGTCAAAGTGAATTTGAGCACTGACTTTGGACAATAGGTCTCTTCCTAATAAAGGGGCCAGACATTCTGGTATCACCAGAAATGAGTGGGACACCCGTTGGGCCCCCAAGTCCACTTTTCGTGTAGTAGTCCAGTAATATCTTTTTGTCCCGATGGCTCCCTGGACCAGGCTAATCTTCTTAGACATTGGCCCGAATTTTTGATTGAGGACCAAGTATTGGGCTCCCGTATCCACATGAAGCCAGCTGGTTTCCCCTCCACATTAATAGTTACCCAGGACTTGGGGAGGGTTCCGGGCCCTGACCCCCTAATCACTATCTTCTCCTGCATATAAAATGTGAGTACCTGAGGGAGACTCTTTTCTTACAGTCATTTTTTTCAGGTCTCTCTTGGGGCACTCATTTTTCCAGTGCCCTTGCTCTTTGCAGTAGGTGCATTGGTCTCTCTTTAGGGTCGGTCTGGCTGGTTTCTCCCTTCCTTTCGGCTGGGTGTCTCGAATCTTCCGGGAATCAGGTCCTGGTCTCGTCCCTGCAAAGAAAATTTGAGCCAGCTCTTTCTGATTTCTTCCGTTTTCCCTAGCTCTAATTTCCCTTTCCTCCCCGTCTAATTCATTCCTCCCTCTCCTCAGGGGTCTCTCTATTATTAAACACTTTCTCAGCTGCCCTCACCAGATCCTGTATTTACTGTTCTCCCAGCCTCTCTATCCTCTGTAACTTCTTCCTGATATCCGGTGCTGCCTGATTAACAAAGGCTAGCAAGACTGCTGTGCATGACTCATCAGCCTGAGGGTCCTTGGGCGTATACTGCCTGAAAGCCTCCATTAACCTCTCTAAAAAGGCTGCTGGGCTCCTGTTTGGCTCCTGCCTTATCAAATTTACCTTAGACAAATTCGTTGGTTTCCTGGCGGCTGCCCGGAGGGCAGCCATCAGAGTCTGGCGGTACACTCGGAGTCGCTCCTTACCTTCAGAGCATTCAAAATCCCAGTTCAGTCGCATCAAAGGAAACACCTCCTTAATTAGGGTGGGGCTGTGTGGTGGGTCTCCCATCCACTTCTGGAACATGTTTTCGTGCTTCCGATAGAATTCGCTCCCGTTCCTCCGTGGTGAAGAGCACCTGCAGCAGCTGCTGACAATCATCCTAAGTAGGATTGTGAGTAAACAGGATAGAATCTAAGAGATCAATAAGACCTTGGGGTTTTTCAGAAAAAGAAGAGGTTTGAGTTTTCCAGTTTTATAAATCACTCATAGAAAACTACCAGTACTGGTATGTTCGCTCCCCCACCGGGATTTGCTGGCCCCACCCGGACGGGGAATGCCTGAACAGTGGATGAAGGAGCCTCCCGGCTTCCATCCTCAGACAAGTCTCTGCCCCTTCGAGTCCTTCCGCGAGTTCCTTGGGCTGGCCCCACTTCCCATGGCAGAGCCGAGGGTTCTGGGTCCCTCCTTTGTTCTCCGGACGACACCTGCGGTACCTGTGGGGGCAAGGGTGGCTGCATATATGGGGGAGGTGAGATTTCAGTGTCTAAGTCAATCAGGCTAGGATATAAAGAGGATTCCTGGAGTATTGGCTTCTTCTGACTCTCTCGATCTTCATGGTCAGTCATTACAGACAAAGGAGTGGAAGAGCTTTGACCCATAATGGTGGAGCTCACAATGAACACACAAAAAAACAAAAATGGTGCCGGCACACAAAGAAAGGTGACAAACAGAAGACAAACAAATATCGGCCAAAAACACAGAACTAGGTCTATCCTGGGTTACTGTTGTCTTGCTTCCCAATGTTATCTCACTGAAGGGCGTCCACTGCCCACCAGATTCGGAGTTGGGAGAGATGTTCCCTCCCAATCCCTCACAGAACCAGCTGCCTTCCAGCACGAATGCTGGGCCCCAGTCTTATGCTGGCTGCCAGCTGCCTTCCAGTGCGCTCACTGGGCCTCGGTCTTACACTGGCTAGGATGACTAATTCACCTCTGATTAGGCCTAGCAAGAGCCAGCTGCCTTCCAGTGCATATGCTGGGCCTCGGCCTTACGCTGGACTTAACCAGACTTAACACCGGTGTTCAGATATCTTTCCTCCTAGTGAGGAAACCCCTTCTACCGGGAGAGTGTTATTCTTCCCAGTTAAAGGGATCCTGGACGAGCCCCCAGTGTTATGCCCAGAGTCCAAGTCCCCAACACTGAGAGAATAAGACGTCCACGGCAATGCAAAAGCATAAAGGGGTTTTATTTCTAGCTCGAGCTAGGGCTCCCGCCACTTCAATGCAGTGGAGTGGAGCAAGAGCTCTGAGCCCAGAATTACAGCAGTATTTATAGGTTTAGAACAAAGACAGCTAATCTTTATTGGCTGCAGGGGTTTCCTGTTATTTACTAATTGGCTGGTCTTTCATGCACGCGAGCTTCCTTGGGGGATGTCTTTTACGTCCTGATAGACTCAAACCAGGTTACGGGGAGTATGCTGATTGGACAAGTCCTGGCATCCGTGGGGATGACCTCAGTGGGCAATGACTCAGCTTTTCCCGTGAGGCCTACCTTAGTCCCTGAAGCCTATCGTGGCATTTGTTAGGTCCCAACAGGCGTTCATGGGTCACAAAGAGTCAGACACAACTGAGCTGGTTCACTTTCACTTTCAGCAATTAGATTGCTACTGCTGCTGCTGCTGCTAAGTCGCTTTAGTCGTGTCCAACTCTGTACAACCCCATAGATGGCAGCCCACCAGGCTCCGCCATCCCTGGGATTCTCCAGGCAAGAACACTGGAGTGGGTTGCCATTTCCTTCTCCAATGTATGAAAGTGGAAAGTGAAAGTGAAGTCGCTCAGTTGCGGTTGCCATTTCCTTCTCCAATGTATGAAAGTGGAAAATGAAAGTGAAGTCGCTCAGTTGCGACCCCTGGACTGCAGCCCACCAGGCTCCTCCGTCCATGGGATTTTCCAGGCAAGAGTACTGGAGTGGGTTGCCATTGCCTTCTCCCTAGCGGTTAGATTAGTCATTCTCTAATATATAATCCATAACTTCAATTTGTGAAGTACATTATAGGTGTTGTCTCTGTTCTTTTGTTTTTTAAGTGCCTATTCCTTATATCACTATGAATAGAGCAGAAATGTATATAAATAGTTAAAAACCTTCTGTTACAACAGTCGCCTAGTTTTCATTTTGTTTTTAACATGTAAATCACATACCGTCCTTCTCTAGTATACCAAATTCCTTTTATATAGTTTAGTATAATCCACCATTTTTATTCTTTCTTTTCCCACACAAGACTTTCAGTTGGCATGATGTTTAGTGTTTATAAAGTTATTAATACAACATACTTTGTGAGATTAACAATAATATTGTTGTATTTGCAGTTAGTTGCTTGACATGATGTAAGATACTGATGACTCAATTGGTTAATAATAATGTGAATTTTCTTTCTGAACTGGCTTGCACCAGAGTTTTGAAAATGTTGCCAATGGTTGTCTTGCTTTCTCTCATCAACCTTGGCAACAGTATGCTAAACCAAGCTGTGGATTAAAGAGCATCTTAAGGAGTAAACTAGTAAAAAGACCTGAAGTAATAATAACATAGAATTTTGAAAATGAGTTTAAATTTTCTGTATTTTTTTTTCTCATACCTAGAGCTGATGGGCAATGCTTCTGCAGAGTTCATTGACAGATCTATATGAAAATTTAGCTGAAAGCATTTTTTTAAAAAAGGCTAATACTTAGAAGCAGAAAATAGATCTTGCAGGCATAGTCGATCTTCAAAATCAGCTTTTAATTTCATAAGTTATTTTTATTTGATTTCTTTTCCTGTTAATGAAATAATGTAATCAAATTAGAAAAAAAAATACCTGAGAAAAGATGAGAAAGGCAGTCAATTATAGGTTACCACCCTGTTATAATTACTACTAGCATTTTGGTATATTTATTTTTAATCTGTTTTCTTATGTGTATTTTTAAAAATTGCTGCAATGTGTATACACTTTCATAGCTTGATATTTACCATTTTATAGAGTAAAACAAGAATTTTTCCACTCAAGTAAGTGGAATTATTGAAAGCCTCCTTTCTGTGATGAGGAAACAACCATTTTTGTTTTCTAACTATGGTGTCCTTTGACTCAGGTGGGCTGCTTAGAACTGGAAGCCACTACCAGGTTAAATCTAATTTTGTACATGTGCTGCCAGTGATCAAGTGTGGGTCACTCTGGACCTTATTTCACTTCCATGTCACCTAGACCTCTGGCCAGGCTAGTTTTCCAACCTTCTTTTTCCCTTAATCCATGCCAACCTGGAGGGCCCAGTATGTTTTGAAACAGATTTTACCTGAAATCAACAAACTGTGATTTTGGTAAGGGATTGACATGAAACATATAAACACACGTATATACACACCCCTGCCTCCCCAAAAGATAAACTCTACTAGAAGTTGATTAATCTGGCCAATATAGTATAAAATATATTTATGTTCATAAACAAAATAAATTGATATTTATGTTTTAATCTAAGTTGATGGAAGAGATTCTCAGCTTGTCTTTATGATATTTTTGGTCAAAAATGATTGGGATTGTTAGGAAACTGAAGTTTTGAGTCCTCATTTGTGGTTCTATTGGCTGTCATTTTGAAATGGAAAATTTTAATCACGTCTGAACTGAACCTACCTTCACATCAATATAAAAATGTTTCGTGGCCATGTAACATATGTACACTGATGGACTGGCATCTCAATTTGGGTAAAGCTGTCCAAAGACTGTGTGCTGAGCTAGGCCAGGCCACTTTTATGCACTCTGCAATTGCTCTGTGTGGGACTAGCGAATCTAGATGAATCAACCATTGCTTTTTTTCATAGCAGATTTCCTGACGATAAGGTAGGGTAAGCAAGAAGAATAATGTTGAAGGGATCAAGCGCACTGATTCTTGAAATCAAATAGCTGTTCTGGCTCTGATAGCCCTGTATTCTAGTTTAAAAGCATCATAGCTCTGCGACAGTAGTGGTCTGTCTTAACCCAGTATCCATCAAAGAACTTCTAAAAGCTGGTTTATCTCCAGTCTTTTTTCTGGATTTGCATTCTTTATTATCCCTTTACTCCATCCTTGCATTAATTTTATTTTCCTTTACAGCATGGCTTATTGAAAAGAGTTTGGATTTTAGTCACAAAGACTGGAGTTCAAAGTTTTAGGACAGCCACTTAACCTTTATGATCCTTATTTTTTCATCTGTAAAATGGAGTTAATACCTTCTTGATAAGACTATTAAGATTATATGAATGTTATAAATGCCTTGCATTTAAAAGTACTTGGGAGATGTTAGATTCTATATTCCTTTTTTAGTTATTGCTCCTTCTTTCACTTCCTACTGCCTCTTATCTCTCTATGTATGTACACACACGCACACACACATACACACACCTCTTTAAATCTCACTTTTTCCTCTTATGGATAAGAAGACTTACAGTGACCAACCACAATTTCTTTCTATTCACCTCAAGATTTGGATAATTTCTTTTGTGAGCTCTTGTTCTCCTTAGTTTCTCTATGAAATGGAGAAATAAGAGTACCAATTTCATAAGATAGTGAGAATTAATTGACATATTTATAAAGCACTCAGAATAATACTTGGCATATAGTCATTTTGTGTGTGTGCTCATTTGGGTCCGACTCTTTGCAACCCCATGGACTGTAGCCCACTAGGCTCCTCTATCCATGGAATTTTCCAGGCAAGAATACTGGAATGGGTTGCCACTTCCTTTTCCAGTGGCATATAGTAGGCCTTGATAAATTTCAGATGTAGTCATTAACTTGCAAAAATTTATTTCTTTAGCAGGGATTCTTTTGAGTCTTTACTTGAAGCCCATTTTACAGTGTATTATATCTGTTTCTAAAGACAAAGCAAAGGGATAATGGGGTATGGAAGAAATAGGGAAGAGACTGGTAAAAAGCACAAACTTTGAGTTGTAAGAAGAATAAGTCTTGAGACCTTAATATATAACATGACAGTTATAGTTGTTAACATTGTGTCGCATAATTGAAATTTGCTGGAAGAACTTAAATGTTCTTTTTATTTTATTTTATTAAAAAAACAAAAATTCCCCGCGCAACTCCCCTGAAGAAGGGAACTCCGAACTACGGCGGGGAGCGCGCTTTGGCAAACAAGCCTTCGCAACGCCCACCCAGGGCCTCAGCCCACGAGCCACTCGCCAGAGGGAAGCCCGTGCGGGGGGGCGGAGGGAAGGCGAATGCGCTTGCGCAGCACCTTAAATGTTCTTTTTAAAATAATCGCAAATATGTGAGTTAATGATTGTGTGAATTGAAGGGAGGGACCCCTTTACATGTTTATATCAGGATCATCATAATGTAAATATCTTATGATTTTGTTAATTATATCTCACTAAGGGCTTCCCCATGGCTCAGTGGTAAAGAATGCACCTTGAATACTGGAGAGACGGAGACTTGGGTTTGATTCCTGGGTTGGGAAGATCTCCAGAGTAGGAAATGACAAGTCGCTCCAGTAATCTTTCCTGGAAAATCCCATGGACAGAGAAAACCCGGCCAGCTACAGTCTAAGGGGTCTCAAAAGAGTCAGACATGACTGAGTGACTAAACAAAAGCAACAACAAAATATTTCAGTAAGAGTACATTTGTATTAAATAATTTATTACCTCCATGTTATCAGCTGATGTTATCAGCATTGTATTTATATGGTAGAATGAAAACCATTGTTTGTCTTTATGAATGTATTGAGTTGTGAAAGTCAAGGCAGATCATTTTGCTTTCTTGACCAGGTTGAATAAAATATTTTCTTAATAATCTTTGTTCTCTTTTGTAAATAAAGAATTACATTTATTTCCTGTTTATCTTTAAGGACATGGGAATACTAATTGATTTCCAACTGCTTACCTGGTAAGGTGAGCTGACTGACACCTTAATCCTCAGACTCTT
Source organism: Nanger dama (assembly GCA_917880005.1). Taxonomy (NCBI): domain Eukaryota; kingdom Metazoa; phylum Chordata; class Mammalia; order Artiodactyla; family Bovidae; genus Nanger; species Nanger dama. Next base: position 41,990,278 of record CAKJTW010000002.1, read on the forward strand.
AAGTATATTCCTTGCTATACTGTTAATGTGAGCACATTCTACTTGTGCCAACAGAAGTTTTACTAAGACCTCAAAAGTGATCAGAAATACACACATGCTCATGTCCTCAGTTTACATGTACATAGGCACACATGCTTATACACATGGACATACACATGCATTCTCATACACATATACACTCATACTTACACACTCACTTTATAAATGATCTCTAGGTAAACATCTCACTATTTCCATGCCTAATGTGAGATAATTGAAAGATCTGAGGTGACAGAGTTCCCTTGCTAACTTAAAAAGACATTGGCTTAATTTTAGCCTTCTATTTTTAGTAATTCATATTATGATATGTTATTTTGCAAATTTTTAGTTTAATTACTGTGATTAAAGAAAAATAAAATCAACTTGTGACTCTTTTTTTTCTTAGGACCTTATTCAAAAACCAGGTCTTCCTTTTTATGTAATAGTAGCCACTGAAACCTTTGACTAGATGGCTGGTTTTGTTTGCATTGAAAAACAGGTTTCTGAGTGATACAGGATCAACAAACCAAGTTAGAAACAGAAATGATCTTGAAAACAAGTTTCACTTTTAGAAATGAACCTATTTAGAAAACAAATTTGATTGAACTGGTAAAATAAATACCTTTTGTGTCCTTCACACATTGGTTTACTGTGAAATAAAAGGTTCCCTGATAGCTCAGTTGGTAAAAAAGATAAAAGTGTGATGACAAATTGAATTTTAAAAATATGTAATAGAAAGTTAAGTGAACAATTGAAGATGATTTAAGACTGCCTTAGTGCTTAAGACTAGTCCCACTTGCTGTCTTTGACAAGGAGAAAAATGCTGCAAATATCAATTATCAAAATAATAAACACAGCAGTAGAGGATGAATATTCTGCAAAACCATCCAGTAGATTCCCTTCCCTTGCTTATATGTTTGTTCTCTGTACATTCTGATAAGAACCATGCTCTCTATTTTATCTGAAAAAGAATGCAGTAACAGGAACTTCTGTTTCTAAAAGCAGTCATCTTTGTGCCTTTTTTGACTATCAAATATGTTTATTTGCATATTACATAATTTTGCTTTTATGATTGAGTCTTTTAAGATGAACTTTGGTGAGGAAAGTAATGCTTTTGGAGTTTGAGTTTAGATCTCCTTTGTTCCACTGACTCACTTTTATGTGGCAGTAATATGTAAGTAATCCTGTGGAAAAATATGATGTCTCTCTATGACTCAATTTCATCTATGTATAAAGTGGATTATACTTCTGCTATGTACATTACAGCCTCTTTGTAAAGTATAGATAGTAAAAGTGTAAAAGAGGGCTATACTAAGCTCATGGTAAGTAGAACAGAAGTTACTTAAGTAAGTATATTTTGGTATCTAAAATGGAGGAATAAAAGTGCATTTGTGAAGGTAATTAATAGTTCCCATTCCTGACCATTCTAATTCAATTTGACCAAGTAAATTCAATGTATCTCAGTTTAGTCCTATTCAATTTATTAGTTATTGCACCCCTATAATTAAGTACACTCAAAACACTTTGCTAGGCACTGGGAAATGAAAGATGAATCAGATGTGGAATTTGCCCTTGAGAAACAGTCCAGTTGGGTTATAAGATGGCTTTCCCATAAACCATGCCAACAATTAAGTTTAAACACATTACATGCAAGTTATTAGCGTGGTATACCTCTAGAGACATTGCGATCACATTAGCATACTTTCTAACAGAAAAATGACTCTTTATTTTCCAAACAGCAACATAAAGTCTTAATAATCTGTCCATATCTAATCTTTCCACTCTCCTAATCTTTAACATAGCCATGTTCATCTATTTGCTTATTTCCCCTCCGTTACTTATCCTTTCTCATCTTTCCTAATTTTCATGCTCATTCCATTAAAAAATTCCTTTCCATAAATTTCATCCTATTTTCATCAGATATTAATTGCAAAAGTTTATTGACAGCAGCTCATCTGCTCATAAAAAGACTTGTATACATGCATATCTGTGGACACTCATACATAAACACACATTTTTTTCCTGTATAATTAATAACTAATTCATTCAGAGTGGCTAGCTTGGATCTGAGTGAGGCAGGAAGCTTCTATGGAAAGTTTCCTAAAACATTTCACTTCTAAGGATAGTTTGAATAAAATTTAAAAATCCCTTTGTTAACTGTTAATCTTTTTACTTCATCAGTCCTAGTGTCCTGTGGGTAATAGGCTCTGTTTTTTTTCAGGGAACTGATGATTTGTTTTATATCTCAAGACTCAAGGACTCAAGTCTTTTGGAAATTTAATATTGGTAGAGTTATAGACTTCCAGATGTCCCTGACAGATATTATAGTCTTACTTCTGGTAGATGTATCTTTTTAGTAGCCAGCTCTTGTTATAAGGACCTGACTGAAACAGGTTCCTATGAGGAGAATGGGCTTTGATATCAAGAGATGTGTTTGAACTTGACTTCTTTCCTAGTTTTTTTAAAAATTTAATTTATTTATTTTAATTGGAGGCTAATTACTTTACAATATTGTAGTGGTAGTGTTGTCTCTCCTAGTTTTTAACTTTGGGTGAATTGTTTGAGCTGCCTGAACCTCAGTTTCCTCATCTGTAAAATGATATATACTCAATAGAATTATTTTTCCCCTAAGGATTCCTCTCTTGCCGATTTCTACTGTGTATACATATGTAAGTCTAACATTTGGAACATGATCATTTGCTTTGTAAATACAGCTGATCCTTGAACAACACCAAGGTTAGAGGCACCAAGCTTCCCCTCCATGCAGTCAGAAATCCTCATATAACTTTACAGTCAGCCCTTTCATCTGTAGTTCTGCATGCATGGATTCAACTGATCTTGAATTGTTTGGTACAGTGGTACATATTTATTTTAAAAAAAAAAAGTGAGTTGATAGGTATAGTTAAAACCTGTGTTATTCAAGGGTCAAATGTAGTATTTTAGTGACGGGTTAGTAGTTCTTCTTTCTTAAATGTATCTTGAATTATTTAAAAGCAGGGGCATTTTTATTTTTTATTTGTCCTTTTCTGTGAAATGCTTAACCCATCAGTAGACATGTCAGTGCATGCTCAGTTGTTCAGTACTGTCCGACTTGTGACAACATGAACTATAGCCATCAGACTCCTCTGTCCATGGAATTTTCCAAGCCAGAATACTGGAGCAGGTTGCATTTCCTACTCCAGGGGACGTTCCTGACCCCAGGCATGTCAGACCTGGCCCTCAATACCAGGGAAGGAAAATATAGTCTACTCCTGATTATTACAGAGATTTTAATCAGTCTGTCAAGAAATACTTGACTGCCATTGATGTTCCAGAAAAGGTGTCTGGGTGTGGAGGATATAGATATAAGACAAGTGTTTTTACTTTCAAGAAGTTAACATTGGGTGAGGATAGAGACAATAAACATTAAAAAAAAATAGCTTCAGATGTTGATAAGTGCTGTGGAGAAGATGAGACAGTATGCTTGAGGGTAGTCAGTCATGACTGGGAAGGAGACATTTGAATTAAATGTGAATATAGAAAAGTGAGCCATGAGAAGATCAGACAGAACATAGTTTTATACAAAAGCAAATGCAGAAGCCATGAAAAGTAAGATGATATGGTTAGTGGGATGGTAAGAAGAGCAGGTCCCATCACTTCATGGCAAATAGATGGGGAAACAGTGGCTGATTTTCTTTATCTGGGCTGCAAAATCACTGCAGATGGTGATTGCAGTCATGAAATTAAAACACGCTTACTCCTTGGAAGGAAAGTTATGACCAACCTAGACAGCATATTCAAAAGCAGAGACATTACTTTGCCAACAAGTGTCCATCTAGTCAAGGCTATGGTTTTTCCAGTGGTCATGTATGGATGTGAGAGTTGGACTCTAAAGAAAGCTGAGCACTGAAGAAGTGATGCTTTTGAACTGTGGTATTGGAGAAGACTCTTGAGAGTCCTTTGGACTGCAAGGAGATCCAACCAGTCCATTCTAAAGGAGCTCAGTCCTGGGTGTTCATTGGAAGGACTGATGTTGAAGCTGAAAGTCCAATACTTTGGCCACCTGATGCGAAGAGCTGACTCATTTGAAAAGACCCTGATGCTGGGAAAGATTGAAGGCAGGAGGAGAAGGGGATGACAGAGGATGAGATGGCTGGATGGCATCACTGACTTGATAGACATGGGTTTGGGTGGACTCCGGGAGTTGGTGATGTACACAGAGGCCTGGCGTGTGGCAGTGCATGGGGTCACAAAGAGTTGATCATGACTGAGCGACTGAACTGAACTGAAATGAAGAAGAGCAGGATAGCCAGATACAGTAAATGAAAAAGAGGATGGAAATAATGACAGAGATATAGGCAGGAGCCAGACTGTTTAGGGCTTTGTTGTCTAGAATGGGAATTTGGGACTTAATTTTAGTGGGAAGACTTTAAGAAGCTTTAAGTGGAGATATGATTTACATTTTAGAAATATAACTTGTTGCTATATAGAAGATGGACTATGTTTTAAGAGTTAAAAATAGAGGTGGAAGACCAGTGAGAATGCTGTTATTTTGTTCCAGGAGACAGATGGAAGCAGCTTGGACTAAACAAGAGCAGTACAGGTGGTAAACAGTAGATCTGAGGTATATTTTGGAGATAGAACTGTTAGGGTTTGCTGATAAAGAGTGCAAGGGAATGAGAAAAATCTAGTAAATTGTTTAGATGAGTGGTATAAGAAAAAGAGGAGATATTTGTAGGAGTGAAGTCCTTGGTATGGAGAATAGGGATGAGATCGAGGAGAAAAAGTTGAGAGAGTGGCCTTAAATAGAATTAGTGACACTTATATTATAACCGAAAAACCTCCCAGAATTTGTGAATATAGATGAAATATAGTTTGGATCTGGAAGCATGAAGATGAAGATGGAGTAGATCTCTTCTGACTGCATCATCATCATCATCTTTTTTTTTTTAACAAAAAATGAAACTGGTTATAAGGAGGCCAAAGAATTGTGAGAAAAATTTTGAATGTATTACCTAAGGGGTTTGAGGTTGCTAAGAATGCTGAAAGAAGTAGTGGTGATAGAAGTAGCTGATAGAGTGGCCTGTAAGTGAGATCAGTGGATGAGGCAGTGTGACAAAGAGCAGCTTGTAGCAAGATCTGACTACAGGTGCTTCAAAGAAGATGGGATCTTTGGAAGAGGAATGATAGATTTGGAAACTGCACTCAGGAGCAGGAAGAAACCTCACCTCCAGGTAGTGTCTTATACATACATGATGTGAAAGAAAAAAATAGCCTTACTTGGGAGCACTTCAGGAAGAGCCATGTCCTCGGGATGAACATGTAAGGTTTAGGTTGAGAGTACAGGTGCGTTTTCTAATAAAAATAAATGAATTATTAAATACTCATTATGTGGGAGAAGCAAATGTTCTAAACTCTAAGTACACATTAACTCACATAAACCTAATGATAATCTTATAGGTACTATTATTAATTCCACTTTACGAATGAGAAAATTGAGAATTTAAGCAATTTGCCTGTGGTCACACAGCTTTAAGTGACAGGGCCGGTGAACTTGGTTTCAGCCAATGAAAATGAAGTGAAAGTGACAGTGAAAGTCACTTAGTTGTGTCCAACTCTTTGCGACCCTGTGGACTACACAGTCCATGGAATTCTCCAGGCCAGAATACAGAAGTGGGTAGCCTTTCTCTTCTGCAGGGCATCTTCCCAACCCAGGGATCAAACCCAGGCAGATTCTTTACCAGCTGAGCCCCAAGGGAAGCCCAAGAATACTGGAGTGGGTAGCCTATCCCTTCTCCAGTGGGTCTTCCTGACCCAGGAATCAAACTGGGATCTGTGCATTGCAGGCAGATTCTTTACCAGCTGAGCTATCAGGGAAGCCCTTGTTCCAGGCTTAATGACTTTTCTATACTGTTGCTGATGGATTGTAATTTCTAACACACAGCATTTAGAAAGGAAGTGAAGGATAGAGGATGGGACCAAATTAGAAGCTATGCAAGATAGTATTGAATGAGCATTTTTGTACTGAAGGATGATTTGGAAAGCTTGGACTTCTGATGGCTAGTTTGGTGAACAGGGGTTTGATGAGCTTTTTCTATATTTTGGACCAAAGAACAATTTGGATATCTTAGATGACTGGTGTTCCTGAGGTCTGGTAGAAAGTGAGTAATGAAAATTTTGAGTTAGCCAGTGACACCACTGAGAGGAAGTAGAAGGGCAATTGATTATATTCTGGTAGCAGTGGTCTGCATGCTATTTTCTTGTAGAGAGCTCATTTGACAATCTTGGATGAACATAATATGGACCAATTTATCTTCCTGGCCCTGAAATTCAAGCATTGTTGTATTTCTCATCATCTGATATTATTAAAGCAACTGCTTTAGGCTGCAAGATTCAGAACAGTACTAATGGCACTGAAAAGAAGATAGTTGATTTTGATTAATAGTAAAAATTTTCACATTTTTCCACAAAGTTACTTGCAAGCATTTTAATAGTGTATTTTTTCTGATTATAAAAGTATTTTCTGTTCATTTTAGAAAATTTATAAGAATTTCACTATCCAATAAGAACATATATCTAGTTATTACATTTTAATATGTGCTGTGCTTAGTCACTTAGTTGTGTCCAACTCTTTGCAACTGCATGGACTGCAGCCCACCAGGTTCCTCCGTTCATTGGATTCTCCAGGCAAAAATACTGGGGTGTGTTGCTGTGCCCTCTTGCAGGGGGTTTTCCCAACTTGGGCATCCAACCCAGGTCTCCCGCATTGCAGGGAGCCACCTTTATCATCTGAGCCACCAGAGAAACCTATATTTTTAAAAATATAGTGTCCTATTATTTATATAAAATAATAAAATTATATCTTATTGCATGTATAGTTTTTCATCTTTTTTTTTTTCCACTTCACAGTTTTAAATTTCCTGAGTATTTTCCTAGGTCATTAAGTGATATTCTCAAATCTGATTCCTAAAGCCTATATAACTGGTTTGTTGAGTGGGCTAAATTTGCTAGCTTATAGCTAGGAAACTTTGCTTTATGCTTCATTCAAAATTTGCCTTTCAAGGATGAATGTCAGAATTACCTCTAAAAACTTTGTTACATTTTTTCTTTCCAGTCTCCTTATTATTAGATCCCATTACTTTTAGGTTTATTTTCAGTTATAAGAATGGTTTCATTTTCAGGAACTAAAGTACTGCCCAGTCTAAACCAAAAATATCCAATTCACTGTTCTGTTTTCATCCATCTCAGCCCTGAGTGCTTATTTCCCTTTGGAAAGGGGGACTCCCTTTGTTCACCTTCTTTGCCTCAGTTTGCTCTTCCATTTTTCCTTCCTTCCTTTGCCTCTCTCTGCCTCTTCTGGGCCTTCCAAAGAGGGACTGGGGAGACATTTAATGAAGAAGAACAGATTTTTAAAACTTCATATTCTTTGTACCTCTCTTCTCAGTGCTTTTTGTAGTTTTTTTTTCCTTGGCTTTTACTAACTGACCATTATGCCCTTGGATTCTTTGTAGAGCAACCCCTTGAGGACAACCTCCTTGCTACATCTGTAATGAGAGTTGCACCCTCTGCTTGACCTTTTGAGGGATGCTCTCTCTTCTTTTCCCTTCTATCCTCATACACCTATAGCCTATTACACTGAATGTTCATTTGCCTTGGTAATAGTCAACTTTCCTTGGCAGAATTCCTGTGAAATGTCTTATTATTTGGCTGCTCTTGTTTTTGTCCACTTGAACAATGAAAAATATCATGTATCTAAATGGCAACCCACTGCAGTACTCTTGCCTGGAGAATCCCATGGAGGGAAGAGCCTGGTAGGCTACAGTCCATGGGGTCGCAAAGAGTTGGACACGACTGAGCGACTTCACTATGACTTGTTAAATAGCAGATGTGCAACTTGCATGTTCAATTGCTACCCTCCATTTTTTTTTTGACCTCCTATCTTCATACTTTTCCAGGTATTTATATATAATAGTACCTAGATTCCAAAGGACATACATTAGATTTTCCCAGGAATTCTCTCCCCCTCCTCTCTGAGTGCTCCTGGACACTCTGAGATGGGCCTGAACTTTATGATATGGGCATTTTAGATGGGATACTGCACATTCTGCAGAAGTGAAATGCTACAGTCCTCTTCTTATAGCTCTGTAAGTACAGAAAACCTTGGATCACTCCCTCACTTGTTTTGATAGAGAAGAAAAATTTTTGCCTTACTGTATTTTGGAAAGGAAAAGAGAAAACAGTGTTCTCTGTATTTGTGAATTCTCATCAAAGTATCTCCACCATGGATCTTGAATCTTATCTTAAATAACCTGAAGATAAGAGGTTAGGACTGATAGTTGATGGGCTGGTTTGGTCAACTCTTCATAAATGCTGTAGGGATATGTCTAGAAACTTTTCTTGAGGCTTGTAGTTGAAATTATGAGACCACAAGAAAAATTCCATTCTTTGTTATAACCGCTAGCATTTTATTATATGAATTAGTGGAGTGATATCATAGTAAGTATTGCTGGTCAGTATGTCTCCTTCACAAAGGAGCTCCACTCAGCTCCCAAGGGAGTGGTGAAAAAGAGAAGCTGTTTATACTACAGGAATGAAAGTTAGAAGACCTAGGGCTCAACCCTGCTTCCCCTAATAAGTAGATGAGTTACATTAGGCAAAACACATATTTTTTTGTTACATTAGGTAAATCACATATCTTCTTTTGGTCTTATATTTAAAATGAAAGTTAGACTATATTTCCTCCAAGATTCTGTCTGTCTCTAAAATTGATGAGTCAGTTTCTAAAACATTCCTACCACTATACCAGTCTAGTAATTTGTCAACAGATTATCCATGGATGTGGGACTTTCAGAATAGAGCCATTACTGTCCTATCCTAATATACCATCTCCAAGACATTTCATACCATCACCATATTATACCATACCGTCCAATTACCATATCATGCAGTACTATACCATGGGATTACCTTATCATTACCATAATGTGTGAAATTTTGGGCTGGATGAATCACAAGCTGAAATCAAGATTGCCAGGAGAAATACCAATAACCTCATATATGCAGATGACACCATCCTAATGGCAGAAGAGGAACTAAGGAGCCTCTTGATGAAGGTGAAAGAGGAGAATGAAAAAGTTGGCTTAAAACTCACCATTGAAAAAACTAAGATCATGGCATCCCATCCCATCACTTAATGGCAAAAAGATGGGGAAGCAGTGGAAACAATGACAGACTTTATTTTCTTGGGCTCCAAAGTCACTGTCGATGGTAACTGCAGCCATGAAATTAAAAGATGCTTGCTCCTTAGAAGAAAAACTATGACAAACCTAGACAGTGTATTAAAAAGCAGAGATATCACTTTGCCAATAAAGGTCTGTATCATCAAAGCTGTGGTTTTGTACAGATGTGAGAGTTGGACCATAAAGAAGGATAAGCACTGAAGAATTGATGCTTTCAAACTGTGGTGCTGGAGAAGACACTTGAGAGTCCCTTGGACTGCAAAGAGATCAAACCAGTCAGCCCTAAAAGGAATCAACCCTGAATATTTATTGAAAGGACTGATACTGAAGCTGAAGTTCCAATACTTTGGCCACTGGATGCAAAGAGCCGACTCATTGGAAAAGACCCTAATGCTGGGAAAGATTTAGGGCAGGAGGAGAAGGGGGATGCAGAGGATGAGAAGGATGGATGGCATCACTGACTCAATGGACATCAGTTTTAGCAAACTCTGGGAGTTGAAGGGCAAGCAAGCCAGGTGTGCTGCAGTCCATGGGGTCACAAAGAGTCAGACACGACTGAGTGACTGAACAACAACAACCACACCATACTATACCATGCTGTACCATACCATAGCATACTATATACCATACCATTCTATATCATAGCATATCATTACTATTACCATATCTTCCATTCCTTTTCTTTCTTTTCCTTTTCATTATTTTGTACAAATACTATTCTATTTACTCATATGAATCCACTCATTGCATTGATTTCACATACAAGGTAGATAATGTATCTTTTCTCTAGAGAGAGAGGAGAAAGTAACCACAATTTAAAAATGTAGTTGAGCAAATAGCAAATAAAGTAACAGAAATAGATTCTAAGTATAGTTTCTGATACATAATAACTCCTTGAAAAGTATTAAGGGCAGTTAAGCCAGTTGAACATGTCCTTAGTTCCACTGTTTGTACCACATTATTGCTAAATTTTTGGTGATTCCTGGGTGCTCAAAGTGCTTTATTAATAAAATATAATTATGAAATATCATCATCATGGATACTAAGCAGTTAGTTCTTATTTCAGAACCAGGCCTTTCTTTTACTTATTACTTGTTAATTCTCACTGATGCTACTGTAAATACTTGTAAATACTCACCAGTCATTGAAGAGGCTTGGTTTTGGTTGAAGCCACTGAAGAATTCAATGGCTATGGTTCATAGTTTTTCTTGCTTCTGGAGTTTTCCAGTATTTCCAAGTGCCCTCATATTTATATGTTCAGGTCAGGTATTATAATAAGATAGGGTCAACAGACAATGAACTTAATAGAATACCCACAGGAAACCCTATATTGTTTTTATGTATTGGGTATCTAAGTTAAGAGAAAAAGAATCAATTGCACTTTTGGAGGAGATTGATCACCATTATACGCTATGCCTCTCATTACTGAATGTGTCACTTCCTGTATGTATGTTATTCCTAGAATTACTAACTAGGTGGTCCTCAAAACTATTACTAATCATCTTTCTCCAGATATATATTAGACCTTACAAAGCCATTGTTTTCTGGATGCTATTCTGTCTAGTTACACTTTGCTCAGTCAAATGATAGAATTAGGCATTGCACAGAAGGGGCACCTAATTGAATTCCCACCAGTGTAATCGAGGTGGTAGAACCCTTGTCATTCCATATTCATGTTTAGATGTGTTGTTTTCATTGTCTTATATCTATACCATTTTTTCCCCATCCCTTTGGCACCAACCTAGTGTTGAGGTTTTAAATTATGTAATGCCTGTATGATTACAGTGGTATTTTGATTAATGATGTAGACCAGTATGATATGAGAATTCTGAAGAGCAGACCTTCCTTCCATGCTGCTCTGACCATAAAATCTAGAGTTATTAAGGATTATTTTGTTGGCTGTAGCCTTTCCAGAACCAAACAGTTGACAAGATGAAGGAAGCAATACCTTTTCCTTGTTCACTGCATTTGCAAAGTAATATGAAGAAGTATCTCTGCAGTTTCCTTTTATAAGTTAAAACATGTCCAGCTGAGGAGGTTAACCAAGATGGTGGAGGAGTAGGAAGTCACGGACTTCATCTCTTTCCACAAATGCATCAAGAACACATTTACAGATGGAACAGTTCTCACAGAACACCACCTGAACACTAGCAGAAGATGCTGGACACTGGAAAGGACAAGAAAGATCCCCATATATCTGAGTAGAATGAAAGAAAGAAGGAAAAAGAAGAGAGGAAATGAGATGGGATCTGTGTCCCATTTAAATTATGTAATGCCTGTATGATTACATTGGTGTTTTGATTAATAATGTGGACCAGTATGATATGACCATTCTGAAGAGCAGACCTTCCTTCTATGATGCTCTGACCATCATGAAAGCTGAAGCAGAAGATAGGTTCCTGCATCTGGGGAAGCCTTCTCACCAGCAGAGGATTGGTTGGGACAGAAGGGGATCATCTGAGGCTGTCAGGGGAGTGTGAAACAACTGGTCTGTGGCAGACAGGACAGAGTGGGACTTGTACAGAAGGTCGTGCTACAGCCCTGCATGTCCCAGACTGGGACATGTGTCTGTCACTGTACATGGAGGCTGAGAGCTGGAATATGGGGATTGAAGAGTAGACCCGGGAAGAAGACTACTGTTGGCTGTGAGGAGATAGCCAGAGGGGATGGGAGGGAGGAAATCTGCAACTAGGAATGCTTGTGGAGGAAATCCAGACTGCCACAGAAGTAAGGTGCTACTGTTGAGTGACACACGGGGATGGAGCCACCATTGTAGACTCTTTTTCCCCACTCACTGGACACCTGCCCTTCCAGGTGCTAAGAAAAGCCCCAGTAAGGGCTGACCTCGCTCCTGCTCCCAGGCACTAGGAAAGGCTCCCATTAGTGCTGGATCTCTCATGCTTGTGGCCTGTGGCTTTCCTACACACGTGTCATCACCAGGTCCTTGTGACACAGGCAGTTGTGCCACATTTGTACCCTGTCCTTACAGGGGAGAGAGAGGGTACAAATGCTCCAGGGTAGCCTTGGGAGGAGGCTCCTGTGGGTGGCCTACATACAGAGGTGGGGCTGAAATCACAACTGAGACCCAGGGTGGAGTGACTAAGGAAGAGGAACAAAAATATTTCTGTGCAGCTACACAATCCACTGATTAAATCCCTGCAATTGGCTTGGTAAGCCCTGCATGTATGGAATATCTGAATGGACAATCAGTGTTCTCACAAATGAAACCGCTATAGCTATAGCAGTGGTAGACTTGGGGGTCTAGTGCCCATGGGTATTAGGCCAGCTCTGAGTCTCAGCTACCCACCAAGGTGCACACAGAGGAACCAGAGAACTCCCTAGAAGTTTTAGAGAGCATCCTGGGGAGGTGGAGGTGACTCATAATGGAGAAAAGGATACTGGCAGCTGAGACCTTAGGAAAATATAATCATTATTATTTTTAGTTTTGTTTTGTTTATCTTTCTCTAGTTTTTATTTTTATCTTTTGTGTTTTCATTTAAAATTTTTAATATATTTTATTTTTTGTATTTCTACATTAATTTTTTTGTTCTGTGCTTTTCCTTGTTTTTCTTTGTTCCATGTTTTTACCTTTTTTCCTTTCTTTTACTTGTTCTTTTTTAAAATCTTCTTAAGATTTTAATAATTTTGTATGTTTTCTTTGCTTTATCCTTCAGTTTGCATTCTGCTTTTGTTTTTTGGTTTTGTTAGTTGCCTCCCCTCCCCACCCCCCGCCTTGGGATTCTTTTATTTGTCCAGTTATTTTCTTGTTGTTTGTTTTCTCTGTTTTTCTTTCTTATTTTGTCTGTGCATGTGTTTCTTTTGTTTGGTTGGTTGGTTGTCTTTGGTCTTTCACCATTTGTCTGGGCTTTTGTTTGCTCATTTGTTTGATTTTAATTGTTGTTTGCTTGTTTTTGTCTTTGTTATTTGTCTTAGATTTTGTCTGTTTTCATTCTACCTACATTTTTCCTTCCCATCTTCTTTTATCTTTCTTTTCCTCCCCCCTTTTGGGCAGAGACATGTGGCTTATTGAGTTTTAGTTATGAGGGCAGGGTAGGCCTGAACCTGTGCTGTGTGAGCTCTTGGTGAAGGATTCTGGAATGTCAGAGAATTTCCAGCCCTAGGGAATATTAATTGGCAAGAGCTCTCCCAGAGTTTGATGTCAGCTCAAAGACCTGGCTCCACCCAACTGGCTGTAGGCTCCAGTGCTGAACATCCCACACCAAATACCAAGGAAGATAGGAACACAAAGCCATGCTGTTCTAAGATCACAGACACCCCAAAACACACCAATCGACATTGCTCTCCATCAAAAGGAAAAGAAATTCCTGAACCCACCAGGATGCAGGCACCAATCCCTCCCTTGAGGATGCTTATACAAGTCATTGGACCAACCTCACCCACCTGGGCCAGACACCAGAAGCAAGTGGAACTATGACCCTGCAACTTGTGGAAGGAAGACCTCAAGCACTGAGAGTCAGACAAAACAGGAAGACAAAGAAATATGTTGCAGAGGAACAAGCAAGGTAAACAGTCTCAAGGCCAAATAAATGAAGAGGAAATAGGTAATATACCTGAAAAGAATTCAGAGTAATGATAGTAAAGATGATTCAAAAACTTGGAAATAGAATGGAGGAAATACAAAAAATGTTTGGCAATGACCTAGAAGAACTAAAGAACAAACCGTGATGAACAATACAATAACTGAAATTAAAAATACACTAGAAAGAATAAATTGCAGAATAACAGGCAGAAGAATGGATAAGTGAGCCAGATGCTAGAATTTGTGCAGAAAAACTGCTCAGAACAGAATAAAGAATTAAAAGAATTCAAGACAGTCTTAAAATCTCTGGGACAACATTAAACATTGATTATAGGAGTCCCAGAAGAAGAGAAAGAGAAGGGTCTGAGAAAATATTTGAAGAGATTGTAGTTGAAAACTGCCTTAACATGGGAAAGAAAAAATAGTCAAATACAAGAAGTGCAGAGAGCCCCATTTAGGATAAAAGCCAAGGAGAAACATGCTGAGACACATATTAACCAAACTATCAAGGTTAAATACAAAGAAAAAATATTAAAAGTGTCAAGCAGAAAGCAACAGATAGAGGGGAATCCCTATAGGGTTATCAGCTATCTTTCATCAGAAACTGCAGGCTGGAAGGGAGTGGCAGGATATATTTAAAATGATGAAAGGGTAAAACCTACAACTAAGATTACTTTACCAGCATTTAGATTTGACAGAAAAGTTTAAAGTTTTACAGACATAAAAACCTTAAAGAATTTAGCACCATCAGACCAGCTTTGCAAGAAATGCTAAAAGAACTTACCTAAGCAAGAAACACAAGAGAAAAAAATGACCTACAAAAACAAATCAGAAACAATTAATAAAATGGTAACTGGAACATCCCCTTCATGGATCATAGCCTTGTCCTGGTGAAGAGGCTTTTATAATTCAGTGAAGCTATAAGCCATTCTCTGCAGGGCCACCCAAGATGGATGGATCATAGAGAAGAATTCTGACAAAACATGGTCCACTGGAAGAGGAATGGCAAACCACTCCAGTATTCTTGCCTGGAGACCCCCATGAACAGTATGAAAAGGCAAAAAGATAAGACACTGGGGGATGAGGCTCCGGTTGGAAGGGGTTCAATATGTTACTGGGGAATAGTGGAGGGCAATTACTAGCAAGTCCAGAAATAATGAAGCAGCTAGGCCAAAGTGGAGATGACAGTTGTGGATGGTTCTGGTCTTGAAAGTAAAGTCCAGTGCTGTTAGAACAGTATTGCATAGGAATCTGTAATGTTGTTCCTTGAATCAAGATAAATTGGACAAGGTCAAGCAGAAGGTGACAAGACTGAATGCTGACATCTTAGGAATCAGCAAACCTAAGTGGATTGGAATTAATGTTCATCTAATTTAATTCAGATTAACATTACACCTACTACCATGGGCAAGAATCTCTTAAAGGAAATGGAATAGTCCTTATAGTCAATAGTCTGAAATGCAGTATGGGGATGCAAATTCAAAAACAAGAGAATGATTTTGTTTCGTTTCCAAGGCAAACCATTCAGTACCACAGTAATCCAAGTCTGTGCCCCAACCACTGATGCCATAGAAGGTGAAGTTGACTGGCCTGATGAAGATAACAAGACATTCTAGAACTAACGTGAAATAAAGATGTCCTTTGCATCATAGAGGATTAGAATGCAAAAGTAAGAAGTCAAGATATACCTGGAATAACAGGCAATTTGGCCTTGGAGTGCAAAATGAAGCAGGAAAAAAGCTAACAGACTTTTCTCAAGAGAACATGCTGATTATAGAAAATGCCCTCTTCCAGCAACACATAAGATGACCACACATTGACATTACCAGATGATCAATACCAAAGTCAGATTGATTATATTTTTTGTAGCCAAGATGGAGAAGCTCTATATAGTAAGCAAAAACAAGATAGGGAGGTGACTGTGGCTCAGATCATGAGCTCCTTATTGCAAAATTCAGGCTTATAATGAAGAAAGTAGGGAAAAACCACTAGACTACTCAGGTATGACCTAAATCAAATATTTTATGTTTATGGAGTGGAGGTGAAGAATAGATTCAAGGGATTAGATATGGTAGACAGAATGCCTAAAGAACTATGGAAGGAAGATTGTAAAATTGTGCAGAAGGCAGTGACCAAAACCATCCCAAAGAAAAAGAAATGCAAAGAGGCAAAGTGGTTGCCTGAGGAGCTTTACAAATAGCTGAGAAAAGAAGACCAATAAAAGGCAAGAAACAAATGGAAACATATGCTCAACTGAATGCAGAGTTCCAGAGAATAGTAAAGAGAGATAAGAAAGCCTTCTTAAATGAACAGTGCATTGAAGTAGAGGAAAACAATAGAATGCGAGAATCTAGAGAGCTTGTCAAGAAAATTGGAGATATCAAGGCAAATTTTCATGTAAGTATGGGCACGATGGAGGACAGAAATGGTAAGGACTTAATAGAAGCAGATGTCAGGAATACACAGAAGAATATACAAAAAAGCTCTTAATAACCGAGATAATCACATTGATATGGTCACTCACCTAGATCCAGACACCTTGAAATGTGGAGTCAAGTGGGACTTAGGAAGCATTACTACAAAGCTAGTAGAGGTGACGAATTCCAGCTGAGCTATTTAAAATCCTAAGAGTTTATGGTGTTAAAGTGCAGCATTCAGTATTTCAGCAAATGGAAAAACTCCTCGTGGTCACAGGACTGGAAAAGGTCAGTTTTCATTCCAAACCCAAACAATAGCAATGCTAAGAAATGTTCAAATTGCCATACAGTGGTGCTGATTTCACATGCTAGCAAGGTTATGCTCAAAATCCTTCAAGCTAGTTTCAGCAGTACGTGAATCAAGAATTTCCAGATGCACAAGTTGGGTTTCAAAGAGGCAGAGGAACCAGAGATCAAATTGCCATAATTTGTTCAGTCATAGATAAAGCAAGAGAGTTCCAGAAAAAACATCTGCTTCATGACTAAAGTCTTTGACTTTGTTGATCACAACAAATTGCGTAAAATCTATAGAGATGGGAATACAAGACCACCTTGACTGTCTCCTGAGAAACCTGTATGTGAGTTAAGAAGCAACATTCAGAATCAGATGTCGAACAACTGACTGATTCAAAATTGGGAAAGAAGTAAGACAAGGATGTATATGTTCACCGTTCTTATTTAACTTCTAGCATAGTATATCATGTGAAATGCTGGGCTGGATGTCTCACAAGCTGGAATCAAGACTGCTGTGAGAAATACCATCAACTTCAGATATGCAGATGATACCACTCCAATGGCAGAATGTAAAGAGGAACTAAAGAGCCTCTTGATGAGGGTGAAAGAGGAGAGTGAAAAAGCTGGCTTAATACTCAGTGTTCAAACAGAAGGGAAAAAGATGGAAGCAGTGACAGATTTTATTTTCTTGGGCTTCAAAATTACTGGATGGTGACTGCAGCCATGAAAATAAAAGACACTTGCTCCTTGGAAGGAAAGCTATGACAAACCTAGACAGTGTATTAGTAACCAGAGACATCACTTTGCTGACAAAGGTTCATATGATTAAAGCTATGGTTTTTCCAGTTCTCGGTGGATATGACAGTTAGACCATAAGGAAGGCTCAGTTCAGTTCAGTTCAGTTGCTCAGTCGTGTCTGACTTTTGTGACCCTGTGAATTGCAGCACACCAGGCTTCCCTGTCCATCACCAACTCCTAGAGTTCACTCAAACTCACATCCATTGAGTTGGTGATGCCATCCAACCATCTCATCCTCTGTCATCTCCTTCTCCTCCTGCCCCCTATCCCTCCCAGCATCAGTCTTTTCCAATGAGTCACCTCTTCGCATGAGGTAGCCAAAGTACTGGAGTTTCAGCTTTAGCATCATTCCTTCCAAACACCCAGGGCTTATCTCCTTCAGAATGGACTGGTTGGATCTCCTTGCAGTCTAAGGGACTCTTAAGAGTCTTCTCCAACACCACAGTTCAAAAGCATCAATTCTTCCTTCAGCACTCAGCTTTCTTCACAGTCCAACTCTTACATGCATACATGACCACTGGAAAAACCATAGCCTTGACTAGATGGACCTTTGTTAGCAAAGTAATGTCTCTGCTTTTCAGTATGCTCTCTTGGTGGTCATGACTTTCCTTCCAAGGAGTAAGCATCTTTTAATTTCATGGCTGCAGTCACCATCTGCAGTCATTTTCAAGCCCCCCAAAATAAAGTCAGCCACTGTTTCCACTGTTTCCCCATCTATTTCCCATGAAGTGATGGGACCGGATGCCATGATCTTCATTTTCTGAATGTTGAGCTTTAAGCCAACTTTTTCACTTTCCTCTTTCACTTTCATCAAGAGGCCTTTTAGTTCCTCTTCACTTTCTGCCATAAGGGTGGTGTCATCTGCATATCTGAGGTTATTGATATTTCTCTTGGCAATCTTGATTCCAGATTGTGCTTCTCCCAGCCCAGCGTTTCTCATGATGTACTCTGCATTTAAGCTAAATAAGCAAGGTGATAATGTATAACCTTGACATACTCCTTTTCCTATTTGGAACCAGTCTGTTGTTCCATGTTTAGTTCTAACTGTTGCTTCCTGACCTGCATATAGGTTTCTCAGGAGGCAGGTCAGGTGGTGTGGTGTTCACATCTCTTTCAGAATTTTCCACAGTTCACTGTGATCCACACAGTCAAAGGCTTTGGAATAGTCAATAAAGCAGAAATAAATGTTTTTCTGGAGCAACTCTCCATTGAAAAAGCAACTCTCCATTGAAAAAGCAAGGCAACTCTCTTGCTTTTTCAATGACCCAACGGATGTTGGCAATTTGGTCTCTCATTCCTCTGCCTTTTCTAAAACCAGCTTGAGCATCTGCAAGTTCATGGTTCACATATTGCTGAAGCCTGGCTTGGAGAATTTTGAGCATTACTTTACTAGCATGTGAGATGAGTGCAACTGTGCGGTAGTTTGAGCATTCTTTGGCATCGCCTTTCTTTGAGATTGGAATGAAAACTGACCTTTTCCAGTCCTGTGGCCACTGCTGAGTTTTCCAAGTTTGCTGGCGAATTGAGTGTAGCGCTTTCACAGCATCATCTTTCAGGATTTGAAATAGCTCCACTGGAATTCCATCACCTCCACTAGCTGTGTTCGTAGTGATACTTTCTAAGGAAGGCTAAGTTCCTAATAACTGATGCTTTTGAGTTATGGTGTTTAGGAAGACTCTTTTGAATCCCCTGGGCTGTAAGGAGATAAACTAGTCAATCCTAAGGGAAATCAATCCTGAATATTCATTTGAAGGAATGTTGCTGAAACTGAAATTCCAATACTTTGGCTACGTGACACGAAGAGCCTATT
The DNA here is from genome assembly GCA_917880005.1 of Nanger dama. Lineage (NCBI taxonomy): Eukaryota > Metazoa > Chordata > Mammalia > Artiodactyla > Bovidae > Nanger > Nanger dama. The sequence continues at coordinate 42,009,373 of CAKJTW010000002.1, forward strand.
CATTGACAGTAACTCTGATGTTGGGAAAGATGGATGCAAAAGGGAAAGTGGAAGGCAGAGGATGAGATGGTTAAATAGTATTACCTACTCAATGTATATGAATTTGAGCAAACTTTGTGAGATAGTGGAGCACAAAAGAAGCATGCTGCAGTCTATGGGATTGAAAAGAGTTGGACATAACTTAGCAACTAAACAACAGCAACAAAATAGGAACATACATTTAAATAATTACTTTAAATGTAAATTGATTAAATACTTTAACTAAAATCCTGGACTGGTTGAGTGAATACAAAAACAAGACTCAAATACACACACACACACACACACACACACACACACACACACACACACACACACACACACATATATATAGTCTATGAGAGACCCAGTTCAGACCCCAGGGACACCTACAGAATGAAAGCGAGTGGTTGACAAAAGATATTCCATGCAAATGGAAATGAAAAGAATGATGGAGTAGCAGTACTGATAACAGTCAGAATACTCTTTAAAGTAAAAGATTGGTAGAAGAGGATAAGGCAGGCCACTACATAATGATTAAGGGAGCAATCCAAGAAGAATATATAGCAATGGTAAATATTTATGTACCCTACATAGGAACACCTCAATACATAAGGCAAATGCTAACAGCCATAGAAAGGGAATTGACAGTAACACAATAATAGTGGGGTACTTTAACACTCCACTTACACCAATATCCAGAGAGAAAATAAGAAGAAAGAAGCTTTAAATTACGCACATTAGAACAGGTAGACCTAACTGGTACAGAACACACTTTCTTCTGAAGTACATGTGGAACATTCTCTAGTATAGATCACATCTTGGGTCACAAATAAAGCCTCAGTAAATTTAGGAAAACTGAAATCATTTCAAGCATCTCTTTTGACCACAGCTCTATGAGATTAGAATTAATTACTGGGGAAAAAAGTGCCAAAAGGACAAATACATGGAGGCTAAACAATATGCTGTTAAATAAGAAATAACTGAAGAAATCAAAGAGGAAATAAAATACCTAGAAACAAAGGAGAGTGAAAACATGACACTCCAAAACCTACAAAAGGCAGCAAAAGCAGTTCTAAATGTGACATTTATAACAATACCATCTTACCTCAAGAAACAAGAAAAATCACCTATAGTCAACCTTAACCTTACTCCTAAAGCAACTAGAGAAAGAAGAACAAACAAAACCCAAGTTGGCAGATGAAAAATAATTATAATGATCATAACAGAAATAAATGAAATAGAGATGAAGAAATAATTGTGAACACCAGTGCAACTAAAAGCTGGTTTTTTGAGAAGATAAACACAGTTGATAAGCCTTCAGCCAGACTCATTAAGAAAAAAAGGGAGAGGACTCAATTTACTAAAATTAGAAATCAAACAGAAGTTACAACTAACACCATAGACATACAAAGCATCATAAAAGACTACTGTCAGTAACTATATGCCAATAAAATGGACAACCTATGATAAATGATCTAATTCATAGGAAAGTACATCATCCCAAGGCTGAATCAGAAATAGAAAATATGAACAGACAAGTTACAAGCACCGTGATCAAAAGTCTTCCAGTGAACAAAGGTTAAGAACCAGATGCCTTCACAGGTGAATTCTATCAAACATTTAGAGAAGAGTTAACACTTACTCTTTTGAAACTCTTCCAAAAAACTTCAGACAAAAGAACACTCCCACTCATTCTAGAAGGCTACCATCACCCTGATACCAAAACAGACAATGAAAACACAAAAAAGAAAATTTCAGGCCAGTATCACTCATAAACATAGATGTTAAAATTCTCAACAAAATACTCCTAAACAGAATCTAACAACACACAGAAAGGATCATACACCATGATCAAATAGGATTTATCCCAGGGATGCAAGGATAAGTATCTGCCAACCAGTCAGTGTGATTGTTGTTGTTGTTCAGTCATGTCCAACTGTTTGTGACCCCGTGGACTGCAGCACACCAGGCTTATACCACATCAACAGATTGAAGAATGAAAACCATATGATCATCTCCACAGAAGCAGGAAAAACTTTGGACAAAATTCAACACCCATTTATAATAAGAACTCTACAGAAGGTAGGCACTGAGGGAACCTATCTCAACATAATAAAGGCCACATATGACAAACCTATAGCAAACACTAATCTCAGTGGTGAAAAACTGGAAGTAGTTCCTGTAAAATCAAGAATAAGACAAAGGTGGTTACTTTCACCACTATTATTCAACATAGTTTTGGAAGCCTTAGCCATGACAATCAAAGATAAAGAAATAAAACAATACAGATTGGCAAAGAAGTAAAACTGTCACTGTTTGCAGAGTGCCATGAAACTACACAGAGAAAATCCTAAAGATGCCACCAAGAAAACTACTGAAGCTAATCAAGGAGTTTAGTAAAGTCACTGCTGCTAAGTCACTTCAGTCGTGTCTGACTCCGTGCGACCCCATAGATGGCAGCCCACCGGGCTCCCTGTCCCTGGGATTCTCCAGGCAAGAACACTGGAGTGGGTTGCCATTTCCTTCTCCAATGCATGAAAGTGAAAAGTGAAAGTGAAGTTGTTCAGTCTTGTATAACTCTTCGCGACCCCATGGACTGCAGCCTACCTCCGCCCATGGGATTTTCCAGGCAAGAGTATTGGAGTGGGGTGCCACTGCCTTCTCCGAGTAAAGTCACAGGATACAAAATTAAAACAGAAATCTCTTGCATTTGTTATACTAACAATGAAACATCAGTTAGTGAAAGTGAAATTAAAGAAATAATCCCTTTTACCATGGCAACAATAAAAATCACATACCTAAGAATAAATCTACTTAAGGAGATGAAAGACCAGTACACAGAAAACGATAAAATTATGCTGAAAGAAATGAAAGACAACACAAAGAGATAGATCTACCATGTTCTTGGAGTAGAAGAATCGATATTATGTAAATGACAGTACCACCCAAAGCAAGGTACAGATTCAAGGTAATCCCTATGAAATGATCAATGGCATTTTTCACAGAACTACAACAAAAAATTAGTATGGAAACACAAAAGACCTTGAATATCAAGAGCAATCTTGAGGGGAAAAAAAGGGAGCTGGAAGAATCAGGCTCCCTGAATT